>CM073754.1:18007476-20507476 GCA_037127355.1 Schoenoplectus tabernaemontani | reverse complement strand
GCGTGCCAACTATTACTAATAGCTAAATGTGCACTGATTTCATACTCAAATGTATAAAAGATTTTTAGAACCGTCCATTTAGTACCGGTGAAATAAAAAACCGATTCTAAAAGAGTTGAATGACAGTATGGTAATTTGAGTGAAATATTTTAGAATCGATTTTTATAAAAGAACATATCCTAATTGGTTACAATATAGCTGATAGATGAGAGTTAGAGTCGGTTTTCATGATAAACGATTTTGAACCTCTATTTTAGCATCATTTTTTATAAACCGGCTCTAACCAATCTATTTTAGCACCAATTTTTATAAAAATCGACTCTAACTAAATTATTTTTGTATCAATTTTTGTAAAACCGACTCTAACCAAATTATTTTAGCACCGATTTTTATAAAACCGACTCTATCCATAGCACAAAATTAGATATAAATATTTTAATAATCGAATATAAAATACTTTAGAGCCAATTTTTACTAATTCTAAATCATTTTAATTATAACGGCTTCTAATTCATATTAATTAAAATTAATTTCTAACTTATATATTAAATAAAATCGATTTTTTATTAAAGACTGATTGTAATTCATAAACCTCGTCTTCAAGCTAAAAAATGAATTTGAAGTTTTAGTTCAGTTTTTTTTTCTTTAGAAATTATATACATAGGAAATTTATCAGATTTTTATTAGTACGTAAATTATTTAATATCATTTTGTTAATGAAATATTTTTTATAGTTAATGATGATTATTGAAACCATTTAATCAAAATTTAGAGAAGCTAATTAAAAAAAATAATAAACCAAACAGAAATATTGATTTCTGTTGTAAATGAATATTTGATTTAATACTGTTTTCTTGTTATTTGAATTAAAGTTGGTTTTCTTCAAAAATCGGTTCTAAATCTTTAAATTCAATTAAAATCGGTTTTTCCAAAATAAGCTTCTAATTGGAGAATTGAATTAAAATCAGTTTTTAATAAAAAAAAAACTTCTATGCTCTCACCTTTAGTGCCAATTTTTGACTCATTACTGGCTCTATAGGAACCCCCTTTAGCATCGGTTATGAGCCAAAAATCGGCTCTAAAGATTAGAGTTTAGAAATGATTATTTAAATAACCGGCTTTAAATGTCCCATCTAGCTCCTCCTTGTAGCGCCGGTTTTTAAAACATTTAACATGGCATAGCTTTATAATCGGTTGTATAATGGGTGCTAAATTTTTTATATAACCGGTCCTAAAATATTTTTTGTGGTAGTGATTGTTCAAAATGGTGAATTAGTGCTGGATTTTTAAGACTTTTTAATGTTAGATTTTTGATTCGAGAGTAATCATAACACTTACATGACGAATCAGTAAAGTTGATACATACTAGTTGTAGATATAGAAAACTTGTGATAGGTCTGTAGAAACAAATAAATTTTATTGGATCTGCTCTGCGTAAAACAAAACCTTCAACGTCAACAGAGATTGATAAATTGAAAATGATAGTAGTGTATCCGATTCGTTGAATGCGGAGTTCTAAAAGTCTCCTTCACTTTAATGAGGCTAAAAATATTGTTAAAGGGTCAGATGTATCAACAATATTGCTACAAATTATAGGTCTATACCAACTGCAAAGTTCAAGTATTGTGTTGAGTTGATTTCAGTTTGTTCTTAATTTGACTTTTGTGTTTGTTTTATTTATATTATTTTGTAGGGGAAGATTCCTTGATAATTTTGACAATAAATTTTTAAATAAATAAAATAGAAAAATAGAAAAATGTTTATATATATATATATATATATATATATATATATATATTCTTTTGTTTAAATTTTATGTAATTTTATTATCGTTTGACAGTTCATTAGAGATCACTAAAATTTTATATAATTTACAATATTTCTAAATTAACGATCTTTGATGGACTATCAAACACTAAAAAAATTACATGCAATTTGAGTCACTATCAATTTATGAGAAAAAAATGTATCCATAATTTTTTATGGTTTTTTTTTTCAAATTTTGTTTCAAAATTCATTGTTAAGAGTGTCAAATAGCCATTCTCAAGTGATCTCTCATCTATTTTTTTGAGTGAGATTTTGGGTCTAAACGGAGATACTATTAGAAATATCTTATACCTGATAAGAATAAATAGGAAATTAAAAAATATATAAAATAGTAAAAAAAGATAACATTACCATTGCTAAAGTATAACGACTAGTAGTTAGAAATTTTTAGTATAAATAATTATACAGAACAAAGAGAGAGAACGTACTAATATAATGAAATATTTCATGATGTTTTTCTTCTTCTCTATTTACTCAAATCCTTTTATTAAACTCAAAACTCAACATAGTAACAAAGCAGGTTAGAGAATCTATCTCAATAAATTCCACAACAGCAAAGAAGATGTGGAGAGATGACAGAAAGCAAAATATATCAGAATGGAGTGTTGAAATATAAACTTAATTTTAACTATTAAAGAAATTATTTCAGTAAATTCATACCAGAAAAAATGAGACTCTTTGTACATACTAGACAAATTGAGTGAATCTGTACCAGTAGCCGATACAAAATAATAACACAATTTTTTGAGAGGGGCCAATGGACAATGACGAATTTAGTGTATGAAACTATGGATGGAAAGCTAACTACAATCAATCTCTAAAATATAAATTCCAAGTCGTTTGGAGTTCCTAACAAAGAGTTATGACACCAAAGAAAAAGTGCGGCTAACAAGGTTAGAGAATCTATCTCAGTATATGTTTTTATTACGAATTTTAAAGAAGATGAGAAATTTCAGAGCAAAAAAAAAAAAGCCAAGAAACTCATCTCCACTAAAAAACAAAATTCTAGTAAAAGAAGCCATCATTGAGAGGTGAAAGAAATAGAAGATATAGTTTGAATCAAAAGAACTTTCAAACCTCATCTGCAGACCAACTCTAAGAAATCAAAAAACTATTTTAATTGTTTGTAGCAGAAAAATATCTATTATAACAAATTGGTATCGGACAAAATAAAGTTCAATGATGTCAAAGAGTTGTGGAGAGATTCTGCCATTGACGAAGAAAAAGAGAAAGTTGTATGCGTAAAAGAGGAGTCGAAAAATTTGAAGAAAATGAAGAAAAAGATGATCTCTGAGGATTCTCTTGAGGCGCATGAAGAACGCAAAAAAGAAACCCGAAAAAGGAGAGTCGTTCGAGGAAGCACGTCAAACTAAGGCGTCAATCAAAGACGAAAAGGTACTCTATTCTCAAAATTTTCGAGGTAGAGGGCGTGGTCGTGGAAGTCGAGGAAATGATCTCAGTGGTAGAGGCCGTGGTCAAGAAGGGTATTATGAGGAGAATGGGCAATCAAGCCAACAAAATAAGGCGTTGAAAGAGGTGCGATCGAAGGATAAGGCGGCACTATACATGTTGTTCTGAGCCGTTGATGAGTTGGGGTTTGAGAAGATTGTCGGTGCAACTACTTCAAAAAAAGCGTGGGACATTTTAGAAAAAGTATTCAAAGGAGCCGACCGAGTCAAGCAAGTGCGTCTCCAAACTCTTCGTGGCGAGTTGGAGAGCATGAAGATGAAGGAGTCAGAAAGTATATCTGACTACATCACGCGTGTACAAGTCGTGGTGAACCAACTCATTCATAATGGTGAAGCGTTAACCGATGCGCAAGTTGTAACCGATAATTTTGAGATTGTTGTGTGCGCGATAGAAGAGTCAAAGAACCTTGCGAAGCTCACAGTTGACGAGCTTGCCGGTTCTCTCGAGGCACACGAACAATGTAAGAGAAAAAAAGAAGGAAAACTTGTCAATCATGAGAGCTATGTATCAAGCAGCGAATGTTACAAAAGCGTGGTGAAGTTTTTGCCAGTGGTCTTCGAAGAATCGGTAAGTGAAACCGACATGAGCAATGACTCATGATAGCCTGTGCAATGAGTGTCAGGATAAGAGAACTAGCAACATTATGAGATGTTTTGCTGGAAGTGTGCGAAGACCATGAGAAGATGTGGTGTGGAGCCACATGAAAAAATACGGTGTGGATCCGCAGTGTGGGTGTGAATCTCACATATACATGACCTGAATAGTCAGGCAAATTGGATGGCATATAAGATGAAATCACGACTTATTTTTTGAATTTTCTAGATCAATGAATCGGGAAGAAGCCGTCAATGGGTGACGTCGCTATTCGCTGCGAGTTATGAAGAAGTGCAATGATGATTGATATGACGGATGGTAGAAGCAAATTAAGTTTATGGGAGAGTTTTGTTGAAATATAAACTTAATTTTAGTATTAAAGTTAAATAAATTAGGAAATAAATGAGACTCTTTGGCTTCAGCACATTGGCAGAATTTTAAGGCTGATTAATGATAGCATTTGAAGGGGCCAATGGATATGGAATTTAGTGTATGACCTATGGATGAAAATCTCTTGAAGTCTAGTTTCCAATGGTTCAAATTCCAAGTCGTTTGGAGTTCCCTACAGAGAGTTATGACGATTTTAGTGAAAGGGTGTCAGCTGAAAGGGTGATGTTTAGAATTCTGTTTTTATTATATGTTTTTATTACGAATTTTAAAAGTCATGTCTAAGGCTATAAATAGACTTATATTCTGTTGTAAGCAAGTAAGAGAGAAGAGAAAAGTGTAAGAGAAATAGAAGATATAGTTTGAATAGAAAGAAATTTCAGAATTGTTCTCTCTTTCCTCCACCGAGATATAACATATTATAACATGGAGAAGTGACATAGAGCAAGGTGGGCAATCAAAACAACAACAAACCTCATCTGTAGACCAACTCCAAGAAATCAAGAAATTATTTCAGTAGTTCATACCAGAAAAAACCAGTACATACTAGACAAAAGAAAGTAAGTGAGTGAATCTGTACCAGTAGCCGATACAAAATAATAACTCACAAAATTTTTTGAGATCTGTATCAGTACCTGCACAAGGGCAATAACTCATCGACGAAAGAGTAGTGAAACTAACAAAATAACTACAACAATCTCTAAAATATAAAAAAAGGTGTTGAGATAACAAATGATTCAAAGGGATAAAAGGGTAGTTTAGGAATAAAAGTTGTAAAATAGAAGAAACGGAAATAATAACAATCAAAACAACTACAAACCTCATCTGCAGTCAACTGTTGAGATAACAATAAATTAGGCCGATAGAGCCTCTTGTATATAAATTAGGCGACAGAGAGAGAAAAAAATCTATCTCTCGTGAAATAGAAATTAGATAAATAAAATACCAAATATTATTTAGAGAGTTGTATTATGGTATCGTAGCAAGGGGAGTGAATTCCTTCGATCAATATCTCTGTTCTAATCGCTAATATCGAGTAGTATCTCGCTCAAATCAAATCGTTCCCATATCTCCCCCATTTCATCATCTACCGTAAAAATAACCTTACCGAGCCATCGAAGCTTTACCAAAGATGTCGAACGAAGAGACAAGCCTCAAATCCCACAACCATCACCAACCATATAACCAATATAGATGTCAAGACTTCCTCAATTTCTCTCAAATTGGGCGATTATAATTTTTCCCTGTGGTGCAGAGAAGCAATTCTTGCCCTAAACGAGAGAGAGTTGTTTGAATATGTGACAGGAGAGGAAAAAAAACCAATTGAGGGCACTGCTGAGTATAGAGCATGGCGAAAAAACAATTACAAGGCCATGAATGTGCTCCTGGGATCCATGGAGCCTAGAACCAAACAACTCTTTCTCTTCCACGAAACAGCAACAGAACTTTGGTCAGCCCTCAACAAACATTTCAAAAAAACAAAATTTCTCTCATCTTTATAACCTTGAACGACGATTCACAATCTCGCGAATCAAAAGCCAATTCTCCAATATATAGGGATCTCAAGAGGGGTTGGGAAGAGCCGAGCCAATACATGGCACCAACCACGTACGAGGCAATAATCAAAGAACGAGAAAGAGCAAAATTGTTCCAATTTCTCTCGTGGTTAGATGAATCGTATGAGGCAATGAGAGCTCAAGTTCTCTTCGCCTCGACCTTCCATTGCTAGAAGATGCCATGGCCAGGTTTCAAAATGAGGAGTCAAGGAGGCAACTCATGGCGAGCTTCAACGGCTCACGAGAAGCCGGAGCACGCTGCCATGGCTGTCAATAAACCTAATTCGTCCTCAATACAGAAGAGTGAGAGGAAATCGGCTAAGTGTGAGCATTGCAAGCTCCCTGGCCACGATAAAACCAGATGTTGGCATCTCAATCCCCAACTCAGGCCAAATTGGTGGAAAGAAAAAGGTGACAGTGGCGATTCTCGGAAAAATCACGGAGGGAGAAAAGAGTGTATGAGGCGGCGCGCAGAAGGTTCTCGAAATGGGGAGAACTCATCGAAGAGGAAAGATGAGAATAATCGAAAGGGGGAGATCTCAGCGCTGTTAGCAAAGCTAAGCGCTCTCTGCTCAGAAGAAAATGAGAACGGGCTTGGGAGTGCGAATGGCCCAATATCAAGTGGGCTAGCTGGATCAGGTTTGGTATTATCAAAAATTTCTGATTCTAGTATAAGCCCAACTGCTATAAACCCAATTGATAGCTTAATATGTGATGGCCCAGGTCCAGTTTCAATTAATTTAGTTTCTGGTGCAGACACAAAATATACTATACCCCAATATCGAAATGTTTGTAAAAAATCCAATAAATGTACATTATTTGTAGAGGCAAATAATGAAGAAAAAAATCATATATTAGAATGGATTTTAGATTCCGGTGCAACAGATCATATGACGGGAAATAGAGACCTCTTGTATGATCTACAACCGAACCAAAAAAAGGAATTTGTATATGTGGCCAATAATGATAAGATGGAGATCAATGGTTATGGAAAAATCAAGCTTTTTGATAAAGAGATTTCCAATGTTTTATTTGTTAAAAATTGTACCTCTAATTTATTATCCATTGGTAAAATTTCAAAAGATTTGAATTGCAAAATCATTTTTTCACCAAAACATGCATTTTTTCAGGATATAGAAACGAAGAAGATGATTGGTGAAGGTCTTTTCAAAATGGATTATATTTTGTAAACAACTTCAAGTTTAGTCTAGTGTCAAGAGCTCAAGATGTTGAAACTTGGCACAAGAGAATAGGGCACCCTTCCGATAGGATTTTGAAATATGCATTAGATTTTTCAAATTTTGATTGTAGTCATTGTGAAATTTGCAAATTTGCAAAACACACAAGACTACCTTTTGTATCTTCAAATTCCAAGAGTAATGAAAAATTTGAAATTATTCATTCCGATGTGTGGGGTCCCGCTCCCGTTGATTCTTATAATGGTTATAAATACTTTGTCATATTTATTGATGATTTTTCGCGTCTTACTCATTTGTATCTTTTAAAAAATAAAAGTGAAGTCCCAACTATGTTTCAAAATTTTGTCAACTTAGTTGAAAATCAATACAATGCTAAAATTAAAATTTTTAGGTCCGATAATGGAACGGAATTTGTTAATCAAAATATGACAAATTTTTTAGAACAAAAAGGAATATTACGACAAACTACGTGTGTCTATACACCTCAACAAAATGGGGTTTCCGAAAGGAAAAATCGTCATCTTCTTGAGGTGACTAGAGCACTTATGTTTCAAAATAATATTCCCAAAATATTTTGGTCCGATGCTATGTTAACGGCAACTTATTTGATAAATAGATTACCTAGTATTATTTTAAACAAAAAATGTCCGTTTGAAATCATTTATAATAAAAAACCTAGTTTTAACCATTTAAGAATTTTTGGGTGTACATGCTTTGTGCATAACAACAAGCGGGACAAGTTAGATCATACATCAATTAAAACTATTTTTTTAGGATATTCCTCTCAAAAAAAGGGGTATAAATGTTATGATCCTATAAATAAAAAATTATATATCTCAAGAGATGTAACATTTTTTGAGAATGAACCATTTTTTAAAGAGGGAGAAGGAAAGCTTGATGACAACATAACCATTGATGATTTTAGACCTATGACTATTAATCTTTCCCAAGAGCAAGTTTTTATAGGGAATGAAGAAGAAGAGAATGATAACCATCATGAAGGAAGAAATGATGAGAGTCAAGAGGAGAACAATCAAGAAGAAATTCAAGAGCCACAACCAAGAAGGTCAACTCGAGAGAGAAGACAATCATCCAAGTTACAAGACTTTGTAACTTATAAGGTTAATTATCCTATTGAAAATTTTGTTTCATATGGGGGTGTGTCCAAGTGCCAACGTGCATTCCTCACAACCATAGATAAAGAAAATGAACCAAATACCTTTGATGAGGCCAAACAACATATAAGTTGGAAGAAAGCAATGAATGAGGAATTGCGGGCATTAGAAAAAAATAAAACTGGAGATTGTTCAACTCCCACAAGGTAAGAAACCTGTAGGTTGTAGATGGGTATACAAAATCAAACACAATAGTGATGGAACAATTGAACGGTATAAAGCTAGGCTAGTTGCCAAAGGGTACACTCAAACGTATGGTGTAGATTATCAAGAAACCTTTGCTCCCGTAGCAAAAATGAATACCATACGAATTTTATTGTCAATTGCCACCAACAATGGGTGGAAGTTATACCAAATGGATGTCAAGAATGCCTTTCTTCAAGGCACACTTGAGGAAGAGGTGTATATGACATTGCCACCGGGACATATTTTAGAAAAAAATATCAATCTTGTGTGTAGACTTAAAAAATCGATATATGGATTGAAGCAATCGCCAAGAGCATGGTATGAAAATCTTTCTCAATTTTTAATAAATTATGGTTTTAAAGTAAGCCATACCGATACCTCCTTGTTTACAAGGCATAACGGTAAAGATACAACCGTAATCCTTATTTATGTTGATGACATAATTATTACCGGAAATAACCCATTGAAAATTGATGAGGTCAAGAGAGCACTCAAGCAAAAATTTGAAATAAAGGACCTTGGTAAATTGAAATACTTTCTAGGAATAGAAATTGCTCAATCTACCAAGGGTCTATTTATTTCACAAAGAAAGTATACTCTTGACCTACTAAAAGAAACGGTAAATTAGGAGCCAAACCAATGTCAACTCCAATAGACCCCAATACCAAATTGAATCCCGAAATTGGTGAACCATTAGAGGATATTACCCAATATCAAAGGTTAGTGGGGAGGCTAATTTACCTAACGGTAACTAGACCCGATATTTCTTATGCCGTAGGACAAGTTAGTAAATTTATGCATGCACCAAGAAAACCCCATCTTGATGCAATAGATAGAATTTTGAGGTATCTTAAGAATTCGCCCGGAAAAGGTATATGGATGAAAAATAACAATTCTAATGAGATATGTGGCTATGCCGATGCATATTGGGCCGGAAGTTACGATCGAAGATCAACATCCGGCTATTGCACGTTTGTAGGCGGCAATATAGTCACATGGAAAAGCAAGAAACAAAATGTCGTGGCACGGTCAAGCGCGGAAGCGAGTATCGAGCCATGGCAAATACGGCAAGCGAGCTCACATGGATAAAACAACTCCTTGAAGAGTTGAATTTCAAGACTCACAAGCCAATAAAAATGTTTTGCGATAATAATGCGGCAAGGCACATTGCGGCAAATAGTCAATATCACGAAAGAACGAAGCATATAGAAATTGATTGTCACTTTGTGCGCGAAAAGGTTCAAGCAAAAGTGATCGAGACGCCGTATGTGAAAAGCCAAGAGCAATTAGCGGATATTTTTACGAAAGGATTATTTCCAAGACCATTTGAAGAATTAATTAACAAGCTAGGACTAATTGATATATATAGTCCTAGCTTGAGGGGGAGTGTTGAGATAACAAATGATTCAAAGGGATAAAAGGGTAGTTTAGGAATAAAAGTTGTAAAATAGAAGAAACGGGAAATAATAACCGTACCACTGTAACGGTAATAAATTAGGCCGATAGAGCCTCTTGTATATAAATCGACAGAGAGAGAAAAAGAAACTATCTCTGTGAAATAGAAATTAGATAAATAAAATACCAAATATTATTTAGAGAGTTGTATTACACTAAAATACTGTGCATCTAATAAGGACCTGCAACAGCCAATGCAAAACCTACTAAAGCCACCAAAAAAAATTACAAAGTGAGGTCAAGAGCAAGAAAAATCCAGAAACCACTCTCAATGAAGAAAAAGGCGGTACCATTGATCGGTGTAAGAAAGAAAAAACTCTAGTATCAAATCTCAAGTCAAATTTCAATGAAAAAAAAAGGCAGTACCATTAAAGACGACAGTTCAAATTTCAAGTCAAGCCACTAGAGATCACATATGCACTGGTTTCAATTCTCATTTTATAATAAAATAATAACAATAAATAATTATGTCAACGAGAAGTCTCCTAATATAAAAGAAATGTCTTTATTTCTATTGTTTACCCTCAATATATTATGTTTTCTGTTTCTGAATTTAATTTCTCAGCAGCAAAGAATAGAAAGAAAAACAAGGGAGCATTTCTTTGTGCTGGGCTTTACTGTGTGTACTGCAGGGTGTAGCGTAGTAACAGGTACAGTTTTATTAGGATGGACCTACGAGGCCACGAGGCCACAAGGCCCACAACACAGTTGGCGGATATACCAAATTAATTTGTTGTCAGAACCTAACGAATTGGATTTGTCAACCTGTACCATTTACTGCTTTCTATTCAATTTATTCATTTATATTTTGAAATTTAACTTCTAATAAATTTAAAGGAGGTTACAATACCAATTAATTTTGTTCACATTAAATGTCATCAACTTATTTTTAGTTTATATTTTAAAATTTAGAATTCAAATTTAAAATCAAAATAGTTGATATCATTAATTTTCATATAAGATGCGTGCTAATAAAATTTCATGATTTTTATATCTCATTTCATATTAGATCAAATTATAATAAAATAAATAAATTGGATTATCCATTATTGATTAATTTTATGTATTCATTTTGTTATCATTTGATCTATTATAAGATGAAGGATTTAAATTTTTAATATGACTATCAAAATTTAAAATATAAATTTAGTAATAGATTGATGATATTTAATGACACACAAAATTAGTGATATTAAAATCCTCGTCTAAAAATTAAGAGCAAGACCCATATAAGCTATGTTCCTCCGTATTTTTTGAAAATAAAAAAGAGCTTTGTATTGCTCCCAACTACAAATCAGTTCGATTGACAGGATTTTTTTTCAGATACAATTCAAAGAAAATTTAGTAAATGACAACTATTTCCTAACATATCATGTTAAATAAATAATTTCAAGTTTGAAACAGAAAAATAAAAATTTAAACCATTAATCTTATTTGATATTACAGAAGTACGTATTTCTTTACAGAATTCAAGAAAAAAATTAGATAATTGCCACCAAAGTTATCAAATTAGAAAAATGTCACTCTAAAATTAAAAATTAGATTAATGTTACTTTAAACTTAACTAATTTAGATATTTGCCACTTTTTTTAAATGGTGACATTTATGATTTATAATTACAAATTAAAAACTGATATAACAAAAGAAACTGTTTTTTTTATAGAGTTGGGTTATGGTGTTATGCATAGTACGGATCACTTTTGTACTATGATCGGTTCTTTATTTTTAAAATTTAAATGGTTGATCAGAACTGCTTAAAATGATTTTCATATAAATATTTACTTGTACATCAAATTTTATCTTTTTTTTAATTTTTTGTACTTTTTTAGATAATTAGTAAATCCAAAAGTCTTTTGGATGACTCATAATAATTTAATCAAGTGATTTTCTAACTACGTAAAAAGCTAAAAAATAATATATATATATATATATATATAATTTTATATATAACTAGATATTCATATGACAATCATTTTAAGTGGTTCGGATCAATAATTTATACTTTAAAAATAAAAAACCGATGCATAACACATGAACAATCTGTGTTATGCATAGTAATATAGTCCAACTTTTTTTTATACACACGTACATACATATATATATATATATATATATATATATATATATATATAGAGAGAGAGAGAGAGAGAGAGAGAGAGAGAGAGAAAGAGAGGCTATGGTGCTTCGTTAAGCACAAAGCCTCTCATGCTTTGTCTCCGTATCTCAAATTTAAAAGTCCAAATGGGAGATTCAAACTATTTAACATTATCTTCATATTGAAATATCTTTGGAGATTAAACTTTATATTTTTCAAATTTTTTTACTATTTTTAAAATAGGTACAAAGTTTGCATATCTAATGATTTCTGCACCATTCAATACTAGTGATTTTCCATCTATCTAAAAAAGAGCGCAAAAAAATTCAAAAAAATATGGGGTATTGAGATTTATAATTTTTGATAAAACATGTCAGAGTTATTTATGGTATTATTACTTCAAAATTATTATCTGTGAGATTAGTAGTGAGACTTGTAATTTATATTTGCAATTTGGTGATAATACTTATAATTTGCGATATTGAAATTTATAATTTATGATATTGAGATTTGTCTATTATGCTTTTAAGAATAATTTGTTATATTTTTTTTTTCAAAAAAATGACTTATGATAATAGATATTATGACGTCGAATTTTAAGAGTTAAGATTTTATACATTATGTTTTAAGATATTATAGTTTAGATATATATACTTATCTTTATTTGGATGACCGCCCAAATATAAATTTTAAGTTCAAAATTATAACTTCTAATATTGGATATTAAGGCATCATTTTTATGTGTTAATACTTGAGACATTCAATTTTAGAACATTAAGATTTAGATATATAGATTTGTTCATATTCTGATGATTATTCAAATATAAATTTAAAATTCAAAATATGACTTATAATATTAGATATTAAGATGTCATATTTTTTATGTTAATACATGAGACATTTGGTTTGAAGGCATCAAGGTTTAGGTATACAGTCTTTTTTGTATTCTGATGACTGCTCAACTATAAATTTTAAATTTAAATATCATTTATAATATTAAAATATTAAGATATCATATTTTAAGTTTTAAGATGCGGGGATCCGATTTTAAGATATTATGGTTTTAATATAAAGACTTCTCCATATTCTGATGATCGTCCAAATATAATTATTTTTATTTTATGATACATAAAGACCTTTATATTTTAAGTATTAAGTTTTTTTAATAACTAGGCAATGAAGTTTGAAAAAAAAATGTCAATGGAGTCATGTATCAATCGAAAAATAACTTAATTATGTTAATATCTATTAAGATAAATGATATCAAGTATCAGTCGTTAGGTATAAAGACTTCATCCTTTAAAATAAAATGAAATCATATATCAAGTAAAAAAATAATTTATATTAATAACTATTAAGACAAATGATATTACTTATTATGAATAGAACTATTTAATATAAAGACTTCGTCCTTTAGTGTGGTCATCATGTTTCAGAATGTGGTCAGTTTTTGGGAGCTAACTATTTCAGTACGTGGTCAACTTATTTTAGTTGGAGCATTTAATGAGTATTGAACTTAAGATACATTTATCATATTCCTTAGAAAAAAAGACGTTCTTCTTTTGAAATAAGGACGGCCATATGTCCGAACATTTTCTATTCTTTCAAAAAAAAAAGAAAAGGAAGACGTTTGAAAAAAAAAACTAGTATAAGCAGGGGCGGACATAGCATTCGCCAGGGAACCCCCTGGATTTTGAAAAATAGTGCTTTTAGGTTAATATTTTGTTAATCTAACCCCCCTGGATTAAATTTCTGACCCCCCTGGATTATCTGATTATTTTTTATTGAGAAAAAATATTTAATATCACGGATAATGAAAAAATTATGTAAAATTTTTAAAATATAAAGTCTTGTAGAAGAAAATTTTCTTTATTACTATGATTATTTATTATTTTAATTTTAATTTTTTATTATTTTTAATATATAAAGATATTATTTAGTATAAGAAGAAGAAAAAATCGAACGGAAGCAACCATCAGCTTTTAATTAGTTAGATTTCTTTGATTCAATATAACACCTATTCATTTCACGATTTTTCTTTGATTCGATATAACACCTATTCATTTCACTACAGCAAACAATGCTTGCTTTCACTTCATTAGACACTATGAGAGAAAAAAATCTTTCACAACAATTATTGATCAAGTTTAACAACAGTTATGGAACCGTTAGTAAAGGGGTGTTAGAAAAAGTATTGAAAACCGTTGTTAAAAATGTATTGTAAAAGAGGTGTCAAGAAGACATTTAACAACGGTTTTTATTTAAAAACCATTGTTAAAGTAAATGGTCCTTTAACAACGGTTTTTAAACAAAACCGTTGTTAAAGGGTATCTTAAATTTTTTTTTTTTTTTTGAAAAAAATACCTTTAGCAATGAACCGTTGCTAAAGGGTCCTTTAGTAACGGTTTTTATTTAAAACAATTGGTAAAGATATTTTTTTAATTTTTTTTAATTCTAAATTTCTTTAAAAGGTGCAAGTTAGATTGATATTGAGTCGTATTGATTAACAGTAAACAATGAATATAGAGTCATATTGAATATGATAACAAATTGTTATATATTATTCATTCAATAATTAATATGAAATAAATATAATTATTCATCGAATGAAAAAAATATTCACTCAAAATATACATACATCTTGCTCATACAATAATATGAAAACATATATAATTTCTAAGAAAAAACAGAAAAAACAGAAAAGAACGGAAACAAAAACTTCAAATGGGTTTTTAGCTTGAAGATGAGGTTTTTTGACCTCGAAAATGGCGGTAACGGCTAAATCGGAATTTCCTATCAAAAGTTATGGCCGTTTGAAGTTGAGATGGTCATATTTTAATTTTTATTTCTACCGGCTCTCTTCTCTCTTCTTTCTCTCTTCCATCTCTCTCTCATCTCTTTTTTTATATATGAAAACATATAAAAAAGGTTGGTAATCGTGGGATTTTAGTTTTCAAGTTTTGGAACGTTAGATTGGGATTAATGAACAGTGAGATGGGCAATATGTGGGAGAAAATATTATTGGTGGGAACAAAAAATTAAATGTTAGATTAAATATCAGAGCCAAAAAAGCAGCAGAACCATTTAACAACGACCAGCTTCTTCAATTGTCGAAAAACCTAAAAAATTAATGGATCTTTCTTTTTAGTAGTCGTCACTTCGGGAGAGATCTCCTTGTTCATGTCCAGCAAAAATAACCGTGTAGATAGATTATGAATGCATACATACATAAGTCCAAGTTTGATCCGGAATTAGGGGTGTCAAATATTTATAACGGTCATGAAAATAATGAATTTTATTAACAGTTTCGTTTAAGAGAGTTGAAAATTTTATTTCGTTAATTGTTTAAAGGATGAAACGCCAATATAATTTTTTACATTAATTATTTCGTTAATTGAAGCGAAGCAAACGACTAAAATAATCAAAAATTGTTGATCGTTTAATTAACACAACAATTGAATTTTCCAATTTATAAAAACCGAATTTCAATATTATAATTTAACAAACCAATTCAACCTATATTCAATACCATTAAAACATACATATCAATACCATTATTACAAACTAGACTCAACTCATATTACAAATTAAATTTCAATATAATAAAAACTTACATATCGATAATGTTACACTTAATATCTTCTTTGATTTGTCGATTTGCAAAACAATCTAAATTGCATCTACCCAGGTAATCGTTATAATGATTCAGTAAACGTTATAATGGTTCATCTCAATACTCAAAAATATTCTAAGGCAGAAATATTCTAAAAGAAACCAGAGTGTATCGTTATGTAACGATTCGGTAATCGTTATAACGATTTGGGAAACATATAACGATTTGATAAATCGTTATAAAGTTTCAGTTCAGTTGATCCAACGGCTATTCTTTCTAAACCGTTATAACGATTCGTAAACCGTTATAACGGTTCAGGCCGAAAAATAGTTTCTTCAGAAAATCTATTTTAAAAGGATCACCTCTCTCACTGAAAATTAATCTGACTGAGTTGGGTTAACCAATCTAGCTAAATCATTACTCCAAAGAGCTTACTAGCTATATACAAAGTGAGAGAGATAATTCAAGAGATTGATACACTTAAATAGCCAAATCCTTGTTCAAGATCAATCTAGCTTCTCTCTATTCTCCCAATTTGATCCTTCGTGATCTTCTTGTAAACATTCTTTTGAGCTGTAGTGCTCACTTTTTCTTGAGTGTGTTGTCACTCACCTTTCTTTTGAGTATGTTGTCACTCATCCCTTTTTGAGTGTGTTGTCACTCACCCTTTTTGAGTGTGTTGTCACTCTTGTTACCGGTAGGCTTGGCAGCTCATTTTTGTAAGGGACTAAGTTCTACAAGTGTAAAAACCCTTTTTAAATATATCGGCTCAACCTCAATTGTTAGAGGTTGAGGGTCCCGGAGACGTAGGCATTGTTGAAGCCGAACTCCGTTACATCTTGTGTTCTTGCTTTATCTTTACTTTCTTTTCTCACGTTTCTTTGATTGCTATATTCTTGTGAGAATTGAATTATTTTAAATCGTATTCTGCTGCCATTACACTTGAACATTAAGCCCCAATCCGGTTTATACATTTCTACCTTAGATTCTTTACATTCTTGCACTATCTTGACCTTTCAATACCAACATCTTAGGGCTTTAAAGGTCTATCAAATACCATTAAAATTTACATATTACAACTTTAAAATACCCAAAATATACTCTTGATCTCAATCTAGATCTCAAACTTTTTTTCTTAACCATATTATCAATCTCAACCATATTACCAATCCCAGTCATATTGATATATTAGCCAATGGATAAATATACAAATAATTAAATCTCTTTCATCATTAAAAATTATTGCTTGAGATCTAGGGAGCCAAAGAGGATCTGACACTTTGTGCTACAACTACAAGGCAACAACCAAACTAGAAATTAACAAACTAGAAAGATAACAAGACTATAAGTCACCAACAAACAAGGCTATAAGCCAACTACTAACAAGTCAAGTAACAACCCAAAATAGAATTACATCTAGCAAGTACTCAATCTCAATTTAATTTCTCATATACCGACATATGGACAAGTAGGAGTGCTTAATTTCAATTTCAATTTTATCTCATATATTGACATCTAGCAAGTGAATTGCAATTTAATTTCTCACGTATTGACATATGATCAACAAGAGTAATTGTGCTCAATTTTAATTCTAATTTCATCTCATATACTTACATATAACAAGTGCATAATTTCAATTCTATTTTTTAAATACTGACATCTAACAATTGACACCAACAAAATCACAGACAGTAAGAGAACTAACTCATTATCAGAAATATCAAGTTCATAAAAAATAAAATCTGAATCAATCATGCTTACACAATAAAGACTAACAAGATCACATACAGTAAAAGCAAAGACAATAAAAATCAGTCAAATGAATACCAAAAAATGAAGGAATAACAGTTGTAAACAAAATATACATATATGGTTCTCTTTCTTTCTCTCTCTCTTTCTTTCTTTCTTTCTGTCTTTTTTTTTCTTTCCCTTCAATAATACAATATATATTTAATAATTTGATCACCTGGTAAATGCCTGGCGGCGACGACTAGGCCTTCATCAATGACCTGTCACCCGTCTCTCAGTTGAGTCGATCTATCCTTTCACCTTTCTCTTAGCCCTAAGCACTGAAAACTGGGATAGATCATCGAACGAAGGCTCACGCATGTCTTGTCAGGACTTACGATAAAATAACTAAGGAATGATGTGTCGAAGGTTTATCTCTTAGTGCTTACAAGTTATAATCAAATCATAGGTTTCGTGAGAGAGAGAGAGAGAGAAGATCAGCTAAATAACACAGCGAAAGAGTAGGTTAAAGTGTGAGAGAGGAAAGTGGCTGAGTGAGACAACGAGTTAGGGTTAGAGGTTCACTACAGCAGAACTAGACTTTTCTAATGGTTTTTAAACTAATTTACTAAAGGTTTTGCAACCGTTAGTAATAGGGGAGTTAGGAAAAGTATAATCCACCGTTAGAAAAAGAGGAGCGCTGGACGGACATTTGCCAACGATTTTTAGTCAAGAACCAATAGTAAAGGGTGCTGTGAATTTTTTTTAAAGTTTTGATAAAGATTTTTTTTTAACAAAAACTGTTATCAAAGGGTGTTGTGAATTTTTTTTGAAGTTTTGCCAACGGTTTTAGAAAAAAACTATTAGCAAAGTGTGTCATAATTTATTTTTAATTTTTACTAACGGAGTTTCCTATCAAAAGTTATGGCCTTCCGTGAGCTTAACTCAAAAAATACATCAAATCATCTCTAAATTTTAATTTATCATTCTCATTAAATTATTTATATGAAAATCTTATGGGATGCAAAAATTTAGAGTGTTTTGAGTTTTTTTAAGTCATGGTTTTTAATTTTTAAAAATCAGCTCTAAAAATAATAATAAAATATTCAATACTTGAACATCATTTTAAAAAAATAAAAACGGTGACTTAAAAAACTCAAAACACTCTAAATTTTTTACATCCCACAAGATTTTCATATAAAGAATTTAATGAGGATGATAAATTTAAATTTGAAAATGATTTGATATAATTTTTGAGTTAAACTCATGGAAAGAATTCGTGAGCTTAAGCTCACGGTATCTTTACTATATATATATATATATATATATATATATATATATCTACGAGTGAATGCTTAACCTCACGGAAGACTTCCATGAGCTTAGCTCAAAAAATATATCAAATGATCAACAAATTTTGATTTTTCAATCTCATTAAATTTTTCATATTGAAATCTTTTGGGGTACAAAAATTTGGGATGTTTCGATTTTTCTAAGTCACTTTTTTTAATTTTTGAAAATCAGCTCCAAAAATAATAATAAAATATTTAATGTTTATATATTTTTTTCAAAAATTGAAGAAAGTGACTTAAAAACTCGAAACATTCCAAATTTTTGTACCCCATAAGATTTTACTATGGAGAATTTAATGAGATTGAAAAATCAAAATTTGAAAATCATTTAATATATTTTTTGAGTTAAATTCATGGAGGTCTTACGTGAGCTTATGCTCACCGTAGATTTACTATATATATATAGAGTGGAGATAGCGTGAGCTTAAGCTCACGGAGGCCTTCCGTGAGCTTAACTCAAAAAACATATTAAATTATCTTAAAATTTTAATTTATCATTCTCATTAAATTCTTTATATGAAAATCTCATGGGATGCAAAAATTTGGGCGTTTTGAGCTTTTTAAGTCACCGTTTTTAATTTTTGAAAATCAGCTCTAAAAATAATAATAATATATTCAATACTTGAACATCATTTTCAAAAATTAAAAACGGCGACTTAAAAAGCTCAAAACGCTCCAAATTTTTGCATCCCATGAGATTTTCATATAAAGAATTTAATGAGAATGATAAATTAAAATTTCGAGATGATTTAATATATTTTTTGAGTTAAATTTACTTTGAAAGCCTTGGTAGCTTATACTCACGCTATCTCCATCTCTCTCTCTATATATATATATGACATGTTTATCATTATCTAGTGAAGAGATAACGTGGAAAAATTCCAAAAGGAACCGAATTAGAGTAGAAAGGGACCTCAACTAGTGAACTTTGAGAAGAGGACAAAAATGCATGTTTTTTTTTTCGGAGGGTACAAAAATGCATGCTCACTCACAAGTCACAAGTCAAGATAATCTCGGAGACACGTTTCAAGTGACGAGTCCCATGTATCAAAAGCTATCCACTACATATATAATAAATAATTGTGAGAAGTGCGGTGTCGCGTCTGATATCCACGTACATTACTATACATTCATACATGCATGCATGTGTCAATCTACCAAGGGTATTTACCCTTTACCAGCATTGAGACTTCTTGTCGGAGCGGCGCTCTCTGTTCAGACGCAGAATAAAAATACTCGTACAAGAGCAATCAAATTAAATACCTATTTTCGACAAGTTCAATGTAATATATTTCCTACTTAATTCAGTCAGTCCTGAATATATCTTAATTGATTGCATTAAGCCGACAACGAATTGGGTGTGTGTATGCATTTAAAAGATGTTGATAAAATTAAATTAATCCGAATGAATCATTTAGGGTATAAAAAAATATTTTATGCTTTTAATAGTTATTACAATATATTTTGGATTTAATAACGATTTTAAAAACCCTTTAACAACGCTTCTCTAGCCATTATTGAATGGAGTGTTAGAAAAAATATAAACAACCGTTATTAAATCGCATTGTTAAAATTATTTTGGAAGACCCTTTAGCAATAGTTTTTATCTAATAGATTTTAAAAACCCTTTATCGTTAAATAGATCTTTAGCAATAGTTTTTATCTAATAATCGCTGCTGAAGAACCCTTTAACAACGGTTATTAGTTAAAAATTATTGTAAAAAGTAATTTTTTTAAAATGAATAGCTATAACATTCTTTAAATATCAAGTCAAATTGATATATGGAATCAAATTTATTAGATAGGAATAAATGTTATTATATATTATTCATTCATTCAATAATTAATATAAAAAATATAATTATTCATCCAATATAAAAAGATTTACTCAATAATACATACATCTTACCCATGTAATAATATCAAACACTATACAATTTCTAAGAAAAAATTCAAAGAAAAAAAATAAAAAAATAGAAGTTAAAACTTTAAATACATTTTTAAACTTGAAGAGGAGGGTTTTTTTGCCCTGAAATGGCGGTAACGACATAATCAGCTAACCCTGAAGATCTCATCGTAAAATTTCCGTGGCCTCGTAGCAAGCCTCAATCGGAGTTTTCTATCAAAAGTTATTACCGTTTGAAGTTGAGATGATCAGATTTCAATTTTTATTTCATTTGTCTCTCTTCTCTCTCTCAGTCTCTCAGCTCTCTTTTATATCAAAGATTCAATCTGTAGGATTTTATGTATTTAATTTTGATTCTTGGATCGTTGGATCGAGATGAACAAATGATGAGATTAAAAAGTCTAACAATCTATGAGAGCAAAAAAAATATATTGTTATTGGTTGATTCCTTTTTAACAATAATTTTTAGTTAAGAATTGTTGTTAAATGTTCATCCCTACTTTTTGACTTCCAACCTCCATTTTAACAATGTTTTTTTTATTAATAACCGTTGCAAAAATATTCTTAATATTTTAATAATACCACTGATCCCTTTTGACAATGAATTTCATCTATAACTGTTGTTAATTGAGTGTTCTTTATGCCCCTTTATGTTGTAGTGAGTTTATATAATACTAACTTAAATAATTATGAAAAAATATAAAGGAATCACAATCAATTTATTATATATTTTTTTATAAAATTACCGAATTTAACATGAACTCTTCCATCGTGAAAATAAAGGGATATTTACAATTTGAAATTGGACATCTGATTTTTATATTTTAAAATAAAAAATTAAAACAGAAGCTCGTGCGATTTGTCTATGCTCAAGCTCTGTTTTCATTTTTACATTTCGAACAAGTATGACCCATTCGGCTCGAATTATCGACCTATCAATTTTTTTATTCTACTTGATCGTCACTTCTGTTTAGAGTATAACTCAAGTACATATGGAAAAGACTAGTACAAACACGGCATATCTAATCCCTTCAATCCTCCAATAATTATTGTTATCAATTATTTGATGTTAAACATATAAAATTGTTATCTCAAACAAGAAAATTATTAGTTAATTTAGACACAAAAGGTAATAATCATCAATCAAAATCAATTATTCTAATGTTCGAAAGATCACTATAAATTAGGAGGTTGTAGATTCAAAATTCACATAAGGATATCATTTATTGATAATTAAAAAGATGAATAAATTAGACACATTTTTACTCAAAAAAGATCATTATAAATCCGACACAACTCATAGACGATGAAGAGTAGGCAAAAATGTATCATGTATCAAATATTTATTCGATTAGAAGAAATAATTTCTTCTAATGAAGATAAAAATATTCACAATCAGTATTTATTTGAAACCGTGTATGACAAATCAATTAATTGTTAAATTAATTAAATTGACTGTTAAATTTGCTGCAATTTGACGATTCTATGATAAAAATGATCCCTTAATAATTATAAACGTTTGATTGAATAAACATTTTTCGCACAATATTATATTAACAATGTTTTGTCACTACTTTTATCTATTGCTTAATCTCTCCATATTAATACGTATAAATTATAGGGGGCATTAGATTCTTTTGATTCTGCGGCTCAAACCCTCTGTTGTTTATGTCGTGGACTCATTGAATCGTGAAGATTAAACATATATTATCCAATCAGTATTAAATTCGTAAGTTTTTTTTCCATTATTTTTGATAATTTAGTATGTACTGTAATTGATAACTCATATCATTGTTAAAAACAATTTGCTCAAGAAAAAAAATCTCAAATTCACTTGAAAAATGATTCAAGTGTGTAATTCCAAACTTTAAATGATAATTAGACATGATATTAATAATTTATTTTAATTGATTTTTTTCTTGCAAAATTTTAGAGTCCAAACCAGCCAAGCAGTAAAAAGTGCGGTTATTATGTTATGAAATCGATGCATAATATAATAACTACATATTCTAGCAACAAAAATTTGCCACAAGTATAAAACATAAACTTCATATTAGTCTTTAATTCTTTTACATATTTGCTTGATTAATCAAACTAATGAAATTTTAATTTTTTTAATAGGCTATCAAACCAGCTCCTCGATCTTATTCACAAGAAGATATCGAAAAAATTAAGGAGATGGTGGTAAATTATATTGCATATAATATTTGATAATTTATTTTATGTTTTTTTTTCTGTTATTTGTAAATATTTTTTGCCAAATTATTTAGTTACTTATATATTTGTTTGTGTTATTCAGTTATTTAGTGAGTTATGTTAGTTTATTTGTGTTATATTTCTATATGTGTTTGTTTTTATATATAGCTGGTATATGGACTGGTCACCGAAAATAGAAAATTTATTTAAAATATATATATATATAGAGTGGAGATAGCGTGAGCTTAAGCTCACGGAGGCCTTCCGTGAGCTTAACTCAAAAAACATATTAAATTATCTTAAAATTTTAATTTATCATTCTCATTATAGAAAATCTCATGGGATGCAAAAATTTGGAGCGTTTTTTTTAAGTCACCGTTTTTAATTTTTGAATGAAAAATAATAATAATATATTCAATACTTGAACATTTTTCAAAAATTAAAAACGCTTAAAAAGCTCAATTAAATGTTAACCCATGAGATTTTTTAAAGAATTTAATGAGAATGATAAATTAAAATTTCGAGATGATTTAATTGAAAGTTGATTAGAACTCACGTTATTTGAATATATATATATATATATATATTTAGAGTTTTATTTAATAGAAACCAGTTTTAATTAGCTTATGTTGATTAGAAACCGGTTATTGAAAGTTGATTAGAATCGGTTTTAATAGATTGATTAGAAATTTGAAATCCGGTTTTAATAGAAAAGTTGATCAACCGGTTTTGAATAAACGGTTTTATAAAACCGGTTCTAAAACTTTTATTTTAACACCGGTTATAAAATATTTAGCACCCCTTACTTTTAAAACCGGTTGTATAACCAGTGCTAAATTATTTATAAAACCGATTCTAATTTTTTTTTCTGGTAGTGACGAATCATATCTTTTACTATCACCACAATTATATATCTAGTGTTCGACTTAACAGCCAATTCGACCTTTTTTCTTTTGCTTTCTTTAGCAGCGATTTGACACTTGTTTGATTTCTCTAGAAGAAGAATCACATTATATTAGCGGAGGCACTTGCCGAGCAACTCTGAGGTCAAAAGTAACTTAAAAATATCATTCTTCCTGGACACTTTCATTCGAAAAAATATCAGAATGTGGAACGGAAACTCGGAAGTTCTGGATGAAACTTGCCAAAAAATAAACCTTAACAGTACAATTTTTTTATAACTACATATATACCCGCGCGTTGCAGCAGACTCTTTTATTTAAACATTAAAATATTATAAGATAAAAAATTCACATTGATGAGATTTTCTATACGGTATGAGTTAATGATTCATGGATTTATGATAACGAAAGTGAATTATTCCAATATATATTATCACCGTTAATTTCTTATCAAACATGCACAAGGTTGCTAAATTAAAAAAAAACTATATTATGGAAATAACAATATAGATGCGAAAAAGAAATGGAGAGAAAAAAATGGATCAATGGACGCGATTATATATGTTCTATCAATAAAAATAAATATTATCCGTCTAATTGAAGAATAAAATTGATATAACAAAAAATTACCATGATAAAAAATGGACCCTCCAATTCTTAGATTAGTATAGATTATACAAATAATCCTCAAATACTTTTTTATAATTACACAATCGTTCTAGAATCCGATAAAATTTTCTTGGCTCTTCTAAAAATAAAAAAAAATCCAACTAGGAAATCACATTCTGCTGCCGTACAACAGTGCGTTCTTTTTTTTCTTGCGAGCTGACAAAACCCAATTGGGCCACGAATGGATCAAAAAAGGTGTAGTAATGATACTAAATTGAACGAAAGCACGTTGAAGTGGGTCGGAAACCAACAAATCAACAATAAGGGTAATTAGCATTTAGCAACCATGATATTCCACGTGTCCACTGACTTTAAGCAAGCACGTGACTTAATTTGACTCAGACGGTGTGGTACTGGTGGGGATTACCATGCCTTTGAGACCAGTCTAGTTCTATAAATAGTCCGGATGCGCACCGTTCTATTCTATCCATGAGCATCCATCCAGGGAGATACATAGCTACTCTCCTGCTCTTGTACTAAAATCCTGAAAGGCTGAAACAATTGAGTTACGCTTCCATCATGGCTTTTAACAGAGCTCTGATAGTGGTTGCAGTTCTCTTGCTAGCATCTCTCCTTGCTGAAGGGGATGCTCAGCAGAAAGGTTAGTTCGCGCTTTATTGCTCAAAGTTAAAACTCTTATTTTTGTTTACTAATTAGTTACTTTCTCTCTTATTTTGTTGCACACGATAAGAAATGGCACAATTATTCGGACGCAAGGACATTGCCGATATGCATGGACATGGTGGCGGAGGCGGTGGAGGTGGTTGTCATCACTGGTGTCATGGCCATTGTTGCACACCACAAGAGATGGCACAATTATTCGGAGGAAAGGACGTTGTTGATATGCAAGGATATGGTGGCGGAGGCAGTGGTGGATGGGGTGGTGGTGGTGGTGGAGGTGGTTGTCATCACTGGTGTCATGGCCATTGTTGCACACCACATGAGATGGCACAATTATTCAAGGAAAGGACGTTGTCGATATGCAAGGATATGGTGGCGGAGGTGGTGGTGGAGGTGGAGGAGGTTGTCATCACTGGTGTCATGGCCATTGTTGCACACCACATGAGATGGCACAATTATTTGGAGGAAAGGACATTGTCGATACACAAGGACATGGTGGGGGAGGCGGTGGTGGAGGTTGTCATCGCTGGTGTCATGGCCATTGTTGTACACCCGAAGAGCTCACTAACAACCCCGAGCTAAGCAGCTCAGAGACAGAGGCGAAAGGAACAAAGACCAATGAAAAAGACGCTAAGGTGGATCCTAAGACTGTGAAGCAAGGAGAGGTAAAGAATTGAGGGGGTCTACATGCATGGTTCACATAAGCAGTGGATGTAATCCTAAAATAATGTAAACAGATAGTTTACTATTGGAGTATGTAGCGTATGTTTTGTGAATACGGAATAAAATTGACATCTAAACACTACGGAAAGTGTCGCACTAACATCCGACGGATCGGATGCAATAAATATTATTTACATCAGTAGGTTTATGCTAAAAAACTTTAGCATCCGAAAGCTGATGCAAAACGCAGATGTAAATACGTTTGATGGTGATAATCAATTGCATCCGATTTTTTATTTGCATCGGCACTTTATTACATCAGGAAAGATAGATGCAAATATTAGTTTTTTACAAGCATAATACTGATGTAATTATTGATATTAGCATCTGTTAATATGATGATTTCTTCTTTTATTTGCATCTAATAACAGATGATGTCTTTCATTATTACATCCGTTAATAAGATGATGTCTTTCATTATTACATTCGTTAATATGATGATATATTTTTATTACATTCATTGAAGATATACATGAGAAAAATAAAAAAATTAGCAAATAATAGTAATTTAATAAGCACAAATTCTTTATGTTCCATTTCTCTCTCCATAAAGCATCTCTCTTCATAATGAACGCAACAGAGGGATAACCTATACATTTCATCGAAAGAGAAATAATTTATCTTAATTAAGCAGATGTCTCTATGGCTTGAATGCATTCTAAAACAGTTGCATTGTTAGTCATCGCTGACAGGAGAGCCTCATTGTTAGTCATCGCTGACAGTTGCATTGCTAGCCCAGCCATGGAAACAACAACAAACCTGGAAATATTAATTCATCTCAGAATTTTATACAACTATCCTTATAATTACATAATTTATTTGTAAAATGTACTAGTTAGTTGATACTGGTATAGTACAAGAATTTTTATGCTCAGTAAGAAAATGAAAGAAGAATAGTCACAGAAAATAATTTGTTAAGTTCCTTACTGTCTAGTTGTCCACTGTAAATCATCTTCTCTAGCCTTTCATCAATTAAATTTACATGCTTTTTTTCTAATGTCTAAGGAATATCCCAAAATTGGTAGGCCAAGTATGCAACTGATTTTCAATAAAGATGTTAGGCCTAATTATCCATTGGAAAACTCATTGAGCGAAATACCTTCATGCCTTGCAATTCTGTCTTGATAATCAGGGAAAGATGAAGAAAGCGCTCCAATTGCAGCTTGCAGTAGTCTACAAAGGGATCATAAAGCATATCAATACACCGATATATTAATTTGTAAAACTGCAGCTCTGAAAGTAATTTAAATCTGGAGGTGCAGAGAAGTTATAGAGTACCCAGGTGAAATGCTGCCGATGTGTACCCCAAGAAGTTGACCGGCAAGAACAACAAGAAATCATGTTGTCCCTACTACCGTGAATAAAAATGTTGTCTGCACAACCAAAAACCATGTATGAACACTACATTCCAAATTTGAGTCATATTGTTAGGCAGTTAATTGCAAAACACATAAAAAAAAATAAATACTAGTGCGGAGAAACCAACAGAAATCTTACATCATTTCTGACACTAGGAATGAAAAGGTTCTCAGCATTCTTTATTCCAAGAGTTGTCAGCTCTCACAAAGACGTCTGCACAACAAAAAGAAATTCAAATTTATTGGAACTCATACACTCAGGCACATTAATTGTGAGCAAGTAAAATTGGATCTGACAATATCTGACAATAGCTCACCAAAGAACTCGCTGACCAAAGAACTCACAAAGAACTGATAAAAGAAAAGAAAAGCGGATTTGATAACTCACCAAAGAACTCGCTGACAATAGCTGCAGATCAACGTAGGCAAAGTCAAAATAAGAGTGAAGAGAGGCGAGCAAAGCACCGTCGACAGGAGCAGAGGAGGCAGTGTCGACGGGAGCAAAGGGAGGGTTTCTTTTCTCGCCCATCGTGGGTCTGGAGGAGCCAACCAATGGTGGCCAAGGGTTGTGCGTCGATGAACATGGCTTTAGTTTGTGGGCGCGTGTAGGTTTGCGAATCGCAGAGAGAGAAGTGGCAGAGATAGCGTGTTGAATGCGGCGCATTTAGGGTTCGCGATGGGAGAGGCAGCGAGAAGGAAGTGGTACAAAAGGCGGTTTTAAGGTTTGGCGATGTTTCGTCTTGTATATCGACCGCTTGATCAAATTTTAAGGTTTGGCGATGTTTCGTCTTTGTAGAATTTTCGGGGGAAAAAGATTCAGCGCCAACTGGAGAGAATTTTTTGGTTTTTCAGCGCCAATTGGAGGGAATTTATTTGCATCTGTTAAGCTGATGAAAAAAATATCATATTTATTTGCATCTACGAGAACTAATGTAGTACTTATGTGCATTAGCATTTTAGTGCGCCTCCTCCCATTCATTTTCAGAAAAAAAATTACTACATTTACTTGCATCCGCAAACTAGATATAAATATATAGTTGCATCAGCATTTCTAATGCAATATGTGCAAATCAAAATTTCGAGGAAGGAAATTTTTGTTGCTGATGCTAATAAAAAAGTATAGATGCAATTGACCCTTTTCGGATGTAAATGCGACACTTTCCTATAGTGAAATTGAATTTTAGAAAATACCAACAATGCCCTTCTCTCTTCTCTCTCTACAAACTCAGATCGATTCAGGATGAACACCACGACGCTTTTTTTCATTTTCTCAGTAATTCTTTGTAAATATGATTGAAAAATTGAGGCTCTAGTTCGTCAAGGATCCATCCCAATTGCTTCGATTTGCTGCAGTTTTTATTTGATTGTCCATAAATCCTGAATTCGACGTGCTATATCTTAGATTGAATAGCCATGATTTGCCGAATGGTTGCCAGTGGTTGTAATACATCCTGTGGCAATAGATACACAACTATACACTTCGTTGCGATTGTGATGTTTAATGCAACAAAAGATGAGTTGCAACGTTATTGCATCGAATATGGAGGCAAAATATCATAAATTGCAATGAATTTTGTGGTTGCTTCTCATATTTTACGTTACTAAATTTTCGTTACAAATGTATAAATATCACGTAGTAATAAACTATTGCAATCATTTATAGAGTTGCATTAATAAATCAAATTTAGTACTTGATCATTTAATGCGCCAATGTTTAATGAGCTGTTGAATTATTTTAATTGACAATAAATGGTAGTTAAATAATTAATGATTTTCGAATTCCAAAAAATAGTTTCTCATTATAAAAAATGCTATGGAATTAATATTATGATATAACTACAATCTAATTAAAGACAAGTTCAAAGAACAGCTTACATAAATATACTTTAACATTCAATTTTACATTGATCATTAAATAGTACCACTAAATTACATAGCAGTTTTTAATATATAAATAATGTTAATTGATCCACTTTGCTTGCACTTTTTTCTTCTCTAAATAACAAATAGCTCCTCCAGTGGTCTCTCATAACTCTCATCTAAAAACAACAGGAAAAGACAAAATATTCAATAAATTATCAAGTTAGTACTACAAAATTATCAAGCACTTGGCCCACAAAATTTTAATTACACTGCTTAAAAAAATATGCTTTATAAATATTTATCATCAATTCTAAAATTAATATATGTGAACATCTAAAACCCAATGAATCATAATTTCTTTAGTGCATTTGTTTTGGTTCAGGAATCAAGACCTACGTGGATCAGATGTAGTATGTATGTACAGATGCCTTAATGAAAGGTACAATATCAAGTACCTTGTGAAATAATTTTTTTTTCAAGAATGCTTAAGAAAACGTCGCATCAAAAGTACACTTATAACATACGTGCAACTCATGAAATTCACAGAATAATTTTATTGCTATGACTAATTTTTACATGGATATTTTCAAGATATTAGGTGAATTTAACACAGCAAACAAATGAAGCCAAAAATCAGAAAAAAAAATGTAATCAAAGTTATACTTGCTAATAAATTTTTCAACAAGCATCAAGGACAAACCCATTTGCTACATACATGGCATCTAAGTCGAATCCTAATAGGTATGATAGATGGAAAACCTACTTCATTACAGTAATGGACATGATGTGGAAAGAAAGGAACATGCGATACTTTACAACGAAAAAAACACCCATCGAGATCCTGAAGACACATTATACAAAATGCGGAGTTATTTTTAAGGTACTGCTGATAGAACGATCCCCTACGAAATTCTGCTCATGACGTGTAATGTCATCTACGTCTAATTTTTTCAATGTTGTTTGCATCTAATAGTATTTATTTGTTCCTGCCAGCTACTTTAGAAATGATGTAATGTTGAGTTAGATGTAAGCTAATGTAGGGTATGGAATGACACTAACAGCAACAAAATTTGGCTGTAATTTAAACCTTATCAATAATATGTCTTGGCAGCCACAGTCGAGCTTATCAAAAAAAAAAGAGAGGAGAGATATATAGTTAATGTTTTCTCTATGTCACCTGCTATATTTTTAATAGTAACCATATAGAATGTTGGACGAAAAAAATAAAGCTAACGAAATGGAGCAAGTGATTTGCGTTGATCATTACGTTCCTTAAATGAAAGAATTTATATGTTTGTTAACTATTTCGTTAGTGAAATGAAAAGAAATTCCTTTACCGTTTCATTCTTTTCCGCACAAATGAAATGATGAAACGGTCAAATGGGATTTCGTTGACATCCCTACCCGGAATGACTGTGAATCATGACACAAACTAAGCACATGTAGGTTTAGAGAGAGTTGACTGTTGTCAAAATGACAAAAGTGTATTTATGAATATTAGGGTGTCAATTCTTGTCCCGACCCGACGGGTTAATCCGACCCGACCCGAACTCGATCCAACCCGACACGACTCGAAGATGGGTTCAATTTTTTTTTACCCGAATCGGGTCGGGTCGGGTTCGGGTCAACCCGACTAGACCCGATTAATTATATTTTTTGAATTAATTTTGTGATTTAGTACTAATTAAAGCTTAAATATACATTAATTATACACTAATTAATATTAATTATAAATTAATCAATATTTTATTATTTAAAATTATATAAAAATAATTAATAAATATTTAATTATTTTATACGGATCGGGTCGGGTATGGATCAAGATTTTTTGATCCGAATTTAATCGGGTCGGATTCAGATCGGATAAAAAATAATAATAAAATAATATAACCTGATCTGAATCCGACCCGACCCAACCCATTGACACCCCTAATGAATATGGAGGCGCTGGGAAAATAACCAAGAAGTAAAACAAAGTGGGCCCAGAATTCTGACCGCACTCAGAGAAGGACAATGAGATAAATTTTTATCATCCGCCGCTTAGCACCATACAGCGTATGTGAATCGATAGATTTTTTCTGATTTAAGTCGGAATGAATCTTAAAGTGATCCAATAATTCATATATTACTCTGCATTCATGATGTTGCGCATCACAAAATCAAAGATACCAACAAAAAGAGCCGAGAATTCTGATCATCCACTATATATGTCATAGAGTAGGAGCATCTAATATTTGGCACCATTCCTAAAATTAGAACTTGACATCAACACCTCTATAAATGAATATAAATACTGATATGTATAAGTATAAACAACATGAGTATTTCGATCTATACTTCAATCTATGTTTTATCCTTCAAATTTGTCTCTTAACTGTTTTTTCTTTTAATTTTTCATTTTCAATAAGTTTTTATCCGCTCATAGATGGAGGATGTGAAATTTTAATCCGCTCGAGGTGTTTATATATACTTATTATCATTAATATTCATATCAAAAATAAAACATATTCATATTTACTATATGCATGTTAAAAAAAATAACAGATTTTTTGAGAGATTTTTGCAGAGGATACAGTTAGTAACCCTTTAATTAAATCTCGAACCATAAAAAGAGGCTAGATAAAGTGTTTTTTGTGTTATTATTGTAGTCAAGAAAGTATGAAGAACGTTTAACAGATGGAATGAATGATTTAAGTACCAAAAAGAAAATTAGAAATTTGAACCGTTCCATCCACGAGCATTTATATATAAGTGGGGATCCATTGACAATGGGTTATTTTTACAACCTTGATAATGGATTTCTAAATAAATATAAAATAAATCTTAAAATGAAATTTTTTTTATAGATGTGTTCTTCTACCTTTAAATTGATGATCATTCTAATTTCATACAATTTCATTATCATTTGATAGTCCATTAAAGACCGTTAAATTAGAACCGTTACAAATTACATGAAAATTTGATGATCTTTGATGGACTATCAAATGATAATGAAATTACATGAAATTTAAATGACCATCAATCTAAAAGTAGAAGAATACAACTATAAATATTTTTTTATATTTTTAATATTTTTTTATATTTATTTAGAGATCCATTGTCAAGGTTGTCAAATAAATTATTGTCAACCGATGCCTTCTCTTTATATATATATATATTGGATTATCACTCAATCTTAATCTGGCGAAAACCAAAATTTATGGAAAAGCAATGCATCAGTTATCATATCAGAGCAGACTTTTCACTAATTTTGTGATTGCAGCACAAATATGACTCTGAAAGGTTAAATTTCCTTTCATCTAACATTATTTTTTCCGTTATATCATTTAAAAAAAATAGAGAGTGGATCGGTTGACAATGGATTATTTTGACAATTTTGACAACGCGCGGACTTCAAAATAAATATAAATAAAATCTTAAAAATGAATAAATTATTTATAGATGTGTTCTTCTATCTATATATTGAGGGTCATTCAAATTTCATTCAATTTCATTATCGTTTTATAGTCCATCAAAGATCGTTAAATTGGAACCGTTGTAAATTACATAAAAATTTAATGGTATTTGATGGACTAACAAATTATAATGAAATTATATGAAATTTGAATGACCATCAATCGAAAAGTAGAAGAACACATCTATAATTTTTTTTTCATTTTTAAGATTTTTTTGTATTTATTTAGAGGTCCATTGTCAAGGTTGTCAAAATAACCCATTGTCAACCGATCCCTTCTCTTTATAAATTTATTACATTCTTAAATTTCTAATACACAATACTCAATTTGTTCAGATTTATTTATATTGTATTTACTTCTTGAAAAAAAAAAGTTAGGGAAGCCGAAACCTACTTAAGTGAATCAATCATTTCTAATAAAAGAAGATCGTGCGGCCACTACTTACTAGGGTTTTGTTTGATATCACACACATCTTCCAGAAGAAGCTGGAAGGAGCCAAATTCTAGCTGGAAGAAGCGAAATTCTATTAGAAAATTGTCAAACAATATTAGAATAAGATGAAAGAATTGAAAAATATTTTGGAAGATCTTCTTCCAACATTTTGATGAACGATGATTAATTACTTCCGGAAAAAAAAGTCCAATTTATGCAATTGCAAAGATCTGACATCTTGCTTTTTATTAATTTATTATTACTATTTCAATCATATTTTTATTTTTCTTAAACATTGTTAAACACAAACACAAAACTTTAGTATATAGTGAAATGTGGAACTGCCCAAATAACACTTCGCAGCCATAGTTCTGTAACCATTAGTTAATTAAGAGTATAGTACTAAATTAGAATTTGGGAATATTTTTTTCATAATAATAAAAACAATCTATCAATAGATAATATTTTTAAATTTTAAATCGGACTAAATTCAAAATATTCTATAAATATGAAAATTAGTAAAGTTTTATCCTTATTCATGTCATTTTTTCCAATATTAGCTGCTTTTAAAGTCTAAGTTGATTAATTCAATTAATAAAGTGAAGTTCTCCCAAATGAAAGAGAAGGGTAATGAAACAAATTTCCACGGATGATCAACTAATTGAGTTTAAATTTCATCTACCCGTTCACGTTGAACCTATGTTCTTCAAATCGAAGAAGGACACTGATATAGTGAACTGTCTCTTCATTTTACTCATCAAAACTAATATACGGATTCACGCACTGTAGTTTTTAGGGGCGATATTTTTCAGTTATGATGAAAGAGTTGAAAGAGAATAGAGAGTGATCGGGGACATTTGATATTTTTTCATCGAACAATGGAAAAGCACTGAAAAACATCTGCACAGATTTTGAAAAAATCAAATTAATTCTTACCGAAGAGCGGAATCTTGCTCTTTGATTTGGAGAACAAAGAATTTTATTTTGTTTACGTGTCTAGCCTCTGCATGACTACAGAAAAAGGTACTACAAAGTTCTAGACAGAGAATTTTTCTCTTATACCCACGTTAAAGCTAAATATATTCTAAAAATTCACAAATAAAATGTGTACATTACTCATAAAGTTCGTATTAAACGAACAATTCTCAAACTAACGAATTACACATTGATTCATTCGTCTTAGTCTCAAAATTCATAAATTATTTGTAAATAATTCACCAACGTTATTTATGATTAAAAACATTACTACTTGTAAACTTCATCATATAGTCACTGCCATATATAGAAGATCAAAAGGTCATGAATAGAGTTGCAATGGGCCTCCAATTTTTTTTAGGGGAGGGATATCTTGACAATGAGTTATTTTGACAATTTTGACAATGTATTTTTTGAAAAATATGAAAAAAAAAAAAATAAAAAATAACAAGTTACCTATTTACTAGAAATTTAAGTTGTATGATATTTCTATATATTTAAAAGACTAGGATATCAAATGCTGAAAGATAAAAGTAATCATTCACTACAACAAATAGCAGAGTAAAGTAGCAAAGCGTTGTTAAATATTAAATTATTGTTAAACCCTAAACTTTAAATTTTAAATTATTTAACAACGGTTATATAACTAGAACCCTTTAATAATGACTCAAAATTATTATTAGATATTCATTTAGTAATGATTCTGACATAAAACCGTTGCTAAAACTCATTTAAAAAAAAATTAAACACCTGTCATTTGACAACGGATTTGACAATGATTATTTAGAATAATTTCTAACACCTCTTTAATAACGGTTCAAAAATTATTATTAAATTTAATCAATAACTGTATTGCCAAATATGTTTCTTATTGTAGTGATTATTATCATCTCATATATTTTAAGGGACAAGCAGAGTATGATGATAAGGGCAAATGATCAGAAGGGAGGAAAAAAAATCGCACTGGGAAAAGAAGGGAAATGGGATGTGGGGCCGTAGAAAAAGGATGAAAGAAAATTACAAAATTATCCTTTTGACAATTTCAACGATGAAATATTTATTTCTTTTTGAAAACTACTGTCTATCAATTTGATCTGGCAGGCTTTATAAATCTATTTACTATTCCAACCATACAGATGCTCTCATATACCATTTATCAATTCACTATCCTAGCTGAATAAACAGAAGCCGTTTTATCACAAACGCACTATCCTAGCTAGATAATCAAAAGCTGTTTTATCACGAACGCACTATCCTAGCTAGATATATATAATTAAACAAAAGCTGTTTTATGACAAACGCATACATACATCGAAATATGGTCTTGAAGTGGAGAGTAGGGTATTCATAAATGTGTGTGTTGTGAGTATTATGTGTGAGCATGTGACAAAAATTTTAAAACTCAAATGCGCACATCTAAAACACGTGACACATCTAGCACGTCGTGTTAAACGTATTCGTGCTTATATGTATTTGACATGTGTCAATACTTGTAGCATATACAAATTTAATAAATTTTAAATAAAATCAGAGAAACATATAAGAAAAATCACAAAAATTAGAGTGGTCACGATCACAAAAATAAAATTAATGTGTCATATTCAGAAATATCATTCATATTAAAGTGATCATAGTGTATAACTTCAGTATCAAGTCAATATTTTAAGTATATAAATATTTTAAAAGTCTGATATGCTGAAGTATTTTTATATGTGCTATATGTGCGTGTAGACGTGTTAGACGTGCATGTTCGTGTTCAACATGTTAGACTTGCGTATTTAAATATGTCAAAATTATTTATATGTTGATCACGAACATTTAACAACAAGACATATATGACATGTGAACACGTCATGTGCAGATATGTTCAGACACGAACACATATTTTTGTCAGTATATATATATATATATAGATAGAGAGAGAGAGTAAAGATACCGTGAGTTTAAGCTCATGGAGGCCTTCCGTCAGCTTAACTCAAAAAATATATCAAATCATCTCCAAATTTTAATTTATCATCCTCATTAAATTTTTATATGAAAACTTGTGGGATGCAAAAATTTAGAGTGTTTTGAGTTTTTTAAGTCACTGTTTTTAATTTTTGAAAATAAACTCTAAAAATAATATTTAAATATTAAATCTTTCAACGTTATTTTTAAAAATTAACAATAATGACTTACAAATCTCAAAACACTCCAAATTTTTGCATCCCACAAGATTTTCATATAAAGAATTTAATGAGGATAATAAATTAAAATTTAAAAATGATTTAATATATTTTTTGAATTAAACTTACGGAAGGATATGTGATTTTAAGTTCACGGTATCTTTACTTTATATATATATATATAAATATATATATATATATATATATATGATAGTGATAAATATATATAACACGTTTACCATTATCTAGTGAAGAGATAAGGTGGCAAAATTCCAAAAGAAACCGAATTAGAGTAGAAAGGGACCTCAACTATTGAACTTTCAGAAGATGACAAAAATGCATGTTTTTTTTTTTTGGTGAGGGTACAAAAATGCATGCTCACTCGCAAGTCACAAGTCAAGATAATCTCGGAGACACGTTTCAAGTGACGAGCGCCATGTATCAAAAGCTATCCACTACCTATATAATAAATTTTTGTGAGAAGTGCGGTGTCGCGTCTGATATCCACGTACATTACTATACATTCATACATGCATGCATGTGTCAATCTAGCTAGGGTAGGAGTGTTAATGGGTCGGATCATATTATTTTATTATTATTTTTTATCTGATTTGAATCCGATCTGATTAAATTCGAGTCAAAATTTTTTTATCCATACCCGACCCGACCCGACCCGTATAAAATAATTGAATATTTATTAATTATTTTCATATAATTTTAAGCAATAAAATATTAATTAATTTATATTTAATCTTAATTAGTGTATAATTAGTGTATATTTAAGTTTTAATTAGTACTAAATCATAAAATTACTTTAAAAAACATAATTAATCAGGTCGGGTCGGGTTGACCAGAACACGACCGACCCGATTCGGATCAAAAAGTTAAAACCATATTCCGACTCATTTATTTTCGGATCATGTCGGATCAGATCAAATTTGATCGGATTGGATTAACCTATTGAATCGGGTCAAGAATTGACACCGCTATGGTATTTACCATTTACCTGCTTTGAGACTTCTCGTCGGAGCGGCGCTCTCTGTTCAGACGCAGAATAAAAATACTCGTACAAGAGCAATGAAATTAAATACCTATTTTCGACAAGTTCAATGTAATATATTTCCTACTTAATTCAGTCAGTCTTGAATATATCTTAATTGATTGCATTAAGCCGACAACGAGATGGGTGTGTATGCATTTAAAAGATGTTGATAAAATTAAATTAATCCGAATGAATCATTTAGGGTAAAAAAAATATTTTATGCTTTTAATAGTTATTACAACATATTTTGATTTAATAACGATTTTAAAAACCCATTAACAACGCTTATCTAACCATTATTGAAGGGAGTGTTAGAAAAAATATAAACAACCGTTGTTAAATCGCGTTGTTAAAATTATTTTTGAAAGACATTTAACAACGATTTTTAGCTAATAACCATTGTTAAAATATTCTTTAGCAATAGTTTTTATCCAATAACCGTTGTTAAAGGGTACTTTAGTACCGGTTCTTAGTTAAAAATTATTGTTAAATAGATCTTTAGCAATAGTTTTTATCTAATAACAGCTGCTAAAAATCCTTTAACAACGGTTATTAGTTAACAATTATTGTAAAAAGTATTTTTTTTTTTTAAATAAATAGCAAAAACATTCTTTAAATATCAAGTCAGATTGATATATGGAGTCAAATTCATTAGATAAAAATAAATGTTATTATATATTATTTATTCATTCAATAATTAATATAAAAAATATAATTATTCATCCAACATAAAAATATTTATTCAATAATACATACATCTTGCCCATATAATAATATCAAAAACTATACAATTTCTAACAAAAAAATTCAAAGAAAAAAATAAAAAAAAACAGAAGTTAAAACTTTAAATATATTTTTAAACTTGAAGAGGAGATTTTTTTTTTTTGCCCTGAAAATGACGATAACGACATGATCAGCTAACCCTAAAGATCTCATCGTAAACTTTTTGTGGCCTCGTAGCACACCTCAATCGGAATTTTCTATCAAAAGTTATGACCGTTTGAAGTTGAGATGGTCAGATTTCAGTTTTTATTTCTTCTCTCTCTCTTCTCTCTCAGTCTCTCAGCTCTCTTTTATATCAAAGATTCAATCTGTAGGATTTTACGTTTTTAATTTTGATTCTTGGATCGTTGGATCGAGATGAACAAATTGTGAAATTAAAAAATCTAAAAATCTATGAGAGCAAAAAAAGTATATTGTTATTGGTTGATTCCTTTGTGTTAGAGAAAATTTGAGTTTCACCTTTTTAACAATAATTTTCAGTTAAGAACTGTTGTTAAAGGTTCATCTCTATTTTTTGTCTTTCAACCTCCATTTTAACAATATTTTTTTATTATTAACCGTTACAAAGATGTTCTTAATATTTTAATAATACCACTGATCCCTTTTAACAATGAATTTCATTTATAACTGTTGTTAATTGAGTGTTGTTTATACTCCATTATGTTGTAGTGAGTTTATTTGATACTAATTTAAATAATTATGAAAAAATATAAAGGAAACACAATCAATTTCTTATATAACTTTTTATAAAATTACCGAATTTAACATGAACTCTTCCGTCGTGAAAATAAAGGGATATTTACAATTTGAAATTGGACATCTGATTTTTATATTTTAAAATAAAAAATTAAAATAGAAGCTCGTGCGATTTGTCTATGCTCAAGCTCTGTTTTCATTTTTACATTTCGAACAAGTATGACCCATTCGGCTCGAATTATCGACCTGTCAATTTTTTTATTCTACTTGATCGTCACTTCTGTTTAGTGTTTGAAGTTCACTTTTATATGATATTATGTCTATGATTTAGTGTATAACTCAAGTACATATGGAAAAGACAAGTACAAACACGGCATATCTAATCCCTTCAATCCTCCAATAATTATTGTTATCAATTAATTTATGTTAAACATATAAAATTGTTATCTCAAACAAGAAAATTATTAGTTAATTTAGACACAAAAGGTAATAATCATCAATAAAAATCAATTATTCTAATGTTCGAAAGATCACTATAAATTAGGAGGTTGTAGATTAAAAATCCAGATAAGGATATCATTTATTGATAATTAAAAAGATGGATAACTTAGACACATTTTTACTCAAAAAAGATCATTATAAATCCGACACAACTCATAGACGATGAAGAGTAGACAAAAAATGTATCATTTATCAACTATTTATTCGATTAGAAGAAATATATTTCTTCTAATGAAGATAAAAATATTCACAATCAGTATTTATTTGAAACCGTGTATGACAAATCAATTAATTAAATTGACTGTTAAATTTGCTGCAATTTGACGATTCTATGATAAAAATGATCCCTTAATAATTAGAAACGTTTGATATATAGATGATCCATCAATTTTAAATTGCTCTAAACTACTGACGAGAATACATGCAATACTCTGTATTTTTTTAATTTTAGTAGTTATAATATATAATAGTCTTGAATTTGTTTTTGTCAATATTATTAAACCTGTTATCAATCCGACCATTGAAGCTAGCCATTCAACTTGGAAAAAAAGAACCTAGCCATATATTCTGGTTTATAACCAAAAAACAACAATTTACAATCCGTACTTCCTCATAAATTGCAATTTATTTCCAACTATTTTAATTGAATAAACATTTTTCGCACAATATTATATTAACAATGTTTTGTCACTACTTTTATTAATTCACAAACATAATATAACACTTCATTCTGCTGTTTCTTTTAGTTTCTTAAACGAATCATATTTTTTACTATCACCACAATTATATATCTAGTGTTCGACTTAATTCGACCTTTTTTCTTTTGCTTTCTTTAGCAGCCAATTCGACACTTGTTCGATTTCTCTAGAAGAAGAATCACATTATATCAGCGGAGGCACTTGCCGAGCAACTCTGAGGTCAAAATTAGTAACTTAAAAGATATCATTCTTCCTGGACACTTTCATTCGGAAAAATATCAGAATGTGGAACGGAAACTCTGAAGTTCTGGATGAAACTTGCCAAAAAATAAACCTTAACAGTACAATTTTTTTTTATAATTATACAAATAGTCCTCAAATACTTTTTTTTATAATTATACAATCGTTCTAGAATCCGATAAAATTTTCTTTGCTCTTCTAAAAAAATAAAAAAAAATCCAACTAGGAAATCACATTCTGGTGCCGTACTTCAGTGCGTTCTTTTTTTCTTGCGAGCTGACAAAACCCAATTGGGCCACGAATGGATCAAAAAAGGTGTAGTAATGATACTAAATTGAACGAAAGCACGTTGAAGTGGGTCGGAAACCAACAAATCAAGTAATCAACAATGCTTATCGTCGATTGATACGGATCTGACATAAATAATAAGGGTAATTAGCATTTAGCAACCATGATATTCCACGTGTCCACTGACTTCAAGCAAGCACGTGAATTAATTTGACTCAGACGGTGTGGTACTGGTGGGGATTAACATGCCTTTGAGACCAGTCTAGTTCTATAAATAGTCCTGATACGCACCGTTCTATTCTATCCATGAGCATCTATCCAGGGAGATACATAGCTACTCTCCTGCTCTTGTACTAAATTCCTGAAAGGCTGAAACAATTGAGTTACGCTTCCATCATGGCTTTTAACAGAGCTCTGATAGTGGTTGCAGTTCTCTTGCTAGCATCTGTCCTTGCTGAAGGGGATGCTCAGCAGAAAGGTTAGTGCGCGCTTTATTGCTCAAAGTTAAAACTCTTATTTTTGTTTACTAATTAGTTACTTTCTCTCTTATTTTGTTGCACACGATAAGAAATGGCACAATTATTCGGACGCAAGGACATTGCCGATATGCATGGACACGGTGGCGGAGGCGGTGGAGGTGGTTGTCATCACTGGTGTCATGGCCATTGTTGCACACCACAAGAGATGGCACAATTATTCGGAGGAAAGGACGTTGTTGATATGCAAGGATATGGTGGCGGAGGCAGTGGTGGTTGGGGTGGTGGTGGTGGTGGAGGTGGTTGTCATCACTGGTGTCATGGCCATTGTTGCACACCACAAGAGATGGCACAATTATTCGAAGGAAAGGACGTTGTCGATACGCAAAGATATGGTGACGGAGGTGGTGGTGGAGGTGGAGGAGGTTGTCATCACTGGTGTCATGGCCATTGTTGCACACCACATGAGATGGCACAATTATTTGGAGGAAAGGACATTGTCGATACACAAGGACATGATGGGGGAGGCGGTGGTGGAGGTTGTCATCGCTGGTGTCATGGCCATTGTTGTACACCCGAAGAGCTCACTAATAACCCTGAGCTCAGCCGCTCAGAGACAGAGGCGAAAGGAACAAAGACCAATGAAAAAGATGCTAAGGTGGATCCTAAGAGTGTGAAGAAAGGAGAGGTAAAGAATTGAGGGGGTCTACATGCGCGCATGGATCACATAAGCAGTGGATGTAATCCTAGAATAATGTAAACAGAGAGTTTACTATTGGAGTATGTAGCGTATGTTTTGTGAATACAGGAATAAAAGAGCAAGTGTGAAAGAGATGGAAATGACATAGATGTCTTTCCACACAGTTGTATCTGTTTACGTGGATTATCTTTAGGTAACTAAGCATGGTGATAAATATATGAAGGGAGCTGAAAATGCATGTTAATATGATGTTTCTCTTTCTTTATCTCTCAATGTTATAATCATGTATTTCCACACAGTTGTATCTGTTTACGTGGATTATCTTTAGGTAACTAAGCATGGTGATAAATATATGAAGGGAGCTGAAAATGCACGTTAATATGATGTTTCTCTTTCTTTCTCTCAATGTTATATAATCATGCTCTTTCTCTTATTATTTTGATTATTATTAAGGTTATCTGCTACAAAATGTTATTTTACAATTTATGTTTTGAGAGATTTAAGATTTTTTGTTATCTGACGGTTGACATCTAAATTGAATACACAGCAGTTGAGCAGCATACATAATCCGAATTATAACGTAGAAAATATACTGATTGAATATATATGCCATAAAATTGAAGCAAACATCTGACTGATAAAAATACCTTTTATCTAAATTGATGTAGCGGGGCACTTTATGTTTTCACTATCAGAAAAAATTGATTTAGAACCGCCTATTTAGAACCGGTTTTTTAAAAAACAGGTGTTAAAAGGTGAGAGTAACATATTTATAAATTTTATTAAAATTATTAGAACCGGTTTTGTATAACAACCGGTTACAAGTTTTTTATTAAAACCGGTTTTATAATAACCGATTCTATTTGATTTAATTAAAATCGGTTTTAACAAAACCGGTTCTAAAATTTTTGTTTTAGAACCGATTTTAGTCAAGGGAGTCGTGCCTTAGAAAATCAATCCCATCATGACCATTATTCCCCATTTCAAATTTGCTATTGGTCGTCCCATCTGCTTCATCAAGGGAGTCGTACCATTACTCCTTTTTGGTTATAATGACGTGCGCATCAATTAGAATCGGTTTTTATAAAAATCGGTTCTAATTTAATTTTATGAATTAGAACCGCTTTTTATAAAAACCGGTTCTAATTCAATATTATGAATTAGAACCGCTTTTTAATAAAAATCGGTTCTAATTAATATGAATTAGAACTGCTTTTTAATAAAAACCGGCTCTAAAGAAATTCTTTGCATCAACCAATCGAATTTCGCTTTTTGCTCCCACGATTGCTATGGTTTTCAATCTAACCATTGGTTCATGCTTATCCGACGATCAAAAAACCAAAAATTAAAAATCTATATCCCACAGATTATCACTCTTCATCCTCCTATTTCATATATAAAAGAGATATTGAGAGACGGAGAAAGAGAGAGCAAAGGTCGTCTTGAAGAAAGAAAAAAGAAAGGGAAAGAGAAAGACGAATTTGAAACTCGTCTTTAATCTCAAAAATGGATTTGATGTTTATTTGAAGTTTTTAGTTTAGTTTTTTTATTTTTTCTTTAGAAATTGTAAAGATAGAAAATTTGTCAGATTTTCTTTAATATGTAAATTATATATAATTATTTTGTTAATGAAATATACTTTATTAGTTAATGATAAAATTAAATTATTTAATCAAAATTTAAAGAAATCGGAACTAGAGAATATTAAGAAAAAAAACTATTTTTTAGTAAATAGTACCATCACAAAATATTAAGAAATAAAGTTTCCAAGATAATAATGTATTATCCAACCAGTGTAGTGGAGATATTTGAGAGAAATTGGCGAACTCAAATTATTTGACTTTCTTCGTGGGGCACGTTGCAATATTCAATGTGTACAATTCAAACCTTTAGAACCGATTATTTCAAATAACCGGTCCTCATATAACCGGTTCTAAAGGTTAGAGTTTAGGACCGGTTATTTGAAATAACCGGTTTTAAATGTTAGAATTTAGAATCGGTTATTTGAAATAATCGGCTTTAAATACCCCATTTAGCACCTCCTCTTAGCGCCGATTTTTAAAATATTTAACACCGCATAGTTTTAGAACCGGTTATATAACCGGTGCTAAATCCTTTATATAACCGGTTCTAAAACATTTTTTTGTGGTAGTGTTTGAAAAAAATAGTTATTTACCATTATAAAATTTTAAAGTTAGAAATTTGTCACTCCAAAGTTTCAATTAAAAAATTTTCCACTACAAATTTAATTTATTCTTAAATTTACCATTATATATATATTAACAGAATTAAAAAATCATAAATTTAGAAAATACCAACAATGCCTTCTCTCTATTCTCTCTCTACAAACTCGATCGATTCAGGATGAACACCACGACGCTTTTTTTCTTTTTTTTTAAGTAGTGGGCGATTGCCCTACTGTGATTTCATTCAAGTTTAAAATATTTTACAATATTTACATAATATCCGTACAAGAAGAAAAATAAGAAGAAAAGAAAGAGAGAAACCGGAACCTTACAAGATAGCCAATTATTATAAATCTAAAATTCTAAAACTCTTCAAGAATGCTCATTGCTCCTAATTTTTGCCATAACTCAACGTCGATGATCACCTTCATAGTTAGGCTATATGATGTCAGCATCTTATTTTCGAAGATGCGTCTATTTCTCTTTTTCCATATGTTCCAACAGAGATGCTGCGTATTTGCTTGCTACTCCAGAGTTTGCTAGCGATGCGTCTAATTCTTTGTAAGTGTGATTGAAAAATTGAGGCTCTTGTTCGTCTTGGATCCATCCCAATTGCTTCGCTTTGCTGCAATTTTTGTTTGATTGTCCATAAATCTTGAATTTGACGTGCTATATCTTAGATTGAATAGCCATGATTTGCCGAAATTTATTCGATTTTTTATTGAAGCTTCTCAATCTCGTGCTCGGGATACTTGGATCGAGCAAGATTGGATTAGATATTATATTATGGTGGAATGGATAAAACTTCCTTCTGACAGTAGTTCTGTCTTTGAAGCTCATTCTTTATTACTTCTTTTTGTATCAAATGATATCCCCAGGAGCTTGAAAGCTTGGTACTTGTAATCTCTCTCTCATTTCAAATAGATGGTTATTTATCAAATAACAAAACCATGGTGTTTATCCTTAAAAATCTCAAGGATAGAACAGCTGAATAATCTGGAATAAGTAAGAGACATGAAGGGAGTGGGGACCATCATCCAGAAGAGGTTGCTGCCAAATTTCGGAGCAATTCTATTTGTCCCACAAGGAAATCCTGGGCACAAAACAAAGGGTATAAATATCCCACCATCCGCTATCCACTCGGTAGAAAATCTCTCGGGTGTCACCATGTGATTATATTTTTTCTGACAAGTGGGACCCACCTGGCAGTCCCTTATAAGCAGCTTCAACAGCCTGAACCTAGCTTATCCACTCAATCTAACCAAACCAGAACAAGGATTAAGCATTAATCCCACATGAAAATCCTAGATAGAAGGTTGAAGGTATAAATACCATGTCGCCTCCTATTCATTTGAAATGAATGACTCTCGGGAGATCCAGGAGAGGAAAATCTCCTGATGGGTCATCTATTTAAACTATTTTCACTGACAGGTGGACCCCACACCTCAGTGATGGACATTAAGAAAGTCAGGATCAAACCCTAGATATTGATCTTCAAAGCGGACCCTATGAGCTGAACCAAAATAATCCCTATACAGTAAAGAACTGTGTCAATGCCAAGCCAGTATTCTGATACAGCCAATCACAAGAAATCTCAAATGTGATTTTGCTTTCAAGGCTGACCAAGTGTCAAAGCTGTGAGCAACCACCTGACCATGTCATGATTTGTGCCAATTGTTGACAAGTAATCAACTTTTGACCAAGTCACTCTCATGAACATGAATTGGAAATTAATTTCACAAGACTGATGAGATGCCAAAGCTGAAAGCAACCATTTGATCAAGTCTAGATTTGTATCAATTGTTGACAAGTAATCAGCTTTTGATCAAGTCAAACCTTAATAAACGTCAATACAAGTCTAATTGGTGTTTAATTAGGGTGGTTTCTGCAAAAGAGAGATATTTGACAAAGACACTGAGCTACAATTAAAATCTGGGATTAATTCAGAGGAGAAAACAGGGTTTTCTTGACAAAAAAATTTTAATTCAAAGAGGCAGAGGTAAAAATGGAATCAAAAATTACAAGAGTGATCATCATGAATTTAGAGATTTTTGGTGAAAATTTCATGATTTTTGGATAAGTGGAGCTATTAAAATAAATTCAGAGAAGATAAAACAGATTAAATGGATTAATCAAGGGCTGAGATTCAATCAAAGCAACTCTGGGTGCAACTTGGGGACAACAATAGTCCTGGATACAAACTGGGTACAGAGAACAAAGGAAGTATAAAACAGAGGAAGAGAGAGGGTGTGCCACGTGGCAGCATCAGATTGGGCCAGCTCAGCAGCCGAATTTAGTGCCACGTGGCAACCTCCTATTGGTCCATGTCAGCAAGTGGGCCCCACCCTGGTACAAGTCACTGACAGGTGGGCCCCACCTCAGTGCCATGTGGCAGTCAACCAAGTGGTCCATCTCATCCCAGTCTATGCCACATGGCACAGCCACAGAAGGCCACCTCACTGGCGATGCCACGTAGCACGACCCACAACGAACCCACATCGGAAGTGAGTCGAACCCCACCGACACATGGCGACAAACATGATGAAGCCACCTCAAAGCACTAACTTGCCACATGTCGCCCCTATTGGACCACATCACCCATGTGGGCCCCACCCTGACACAAATCACCTGACAGGTGGGCCCCACCATAGTGCCACGTGACAGACATCCAGTGGTCCACATCAGCCAGTTCTTGCTACATGGCACAGCTACATCAAGCCACCTCAACCCAGCTGTGCCACATGGCAACTCTTTGCTAAGCCACCTCAGCAGTAGTTAACAAATCATTAGGGATAAAGAGAGGTGTTTTAAGCTAAGAGCCAATCACAACATGCCAATTCAACTCAATTAACTTTAATCTGTGAACTAATCAACTACTAATCACCCCTGTGAGCCTAGGTACAGAGAACTTACAAGTAGGGCCCACTAGTTAGGTTCATGAGTCTATAGCACACAAGCAAATAACAAGTCAAGTCTACACTAACACACTAGCTGGAATTTAAATGAGAAAGAGAAGGGTGCATGCACCGGCGCCTGTGGACTCTCTCTCTGCATTATTATTTTCCTCTACTTTGGTGCATGAACGCGGACGCAGGCATGCTTGTGGACGCCTCATCATTCTTCCCTCTCCTTCTCTTCTTCTTCCCGATCATCTTCACAACTGCTAGCGCCATCAATGGAGATCAAGTAAAGGGCTACACTTCGAGTTAATTGCTTCTAGCTTGGCTACATTATAAGAAGGAGAGAAGGTGTATGAAATTAAGTTTTGAAATAATGCAGCGTAGAGAAGGATGTGACAGAAAGAAATACCTCGAGTCAAAACTTTGAACTTGCAAATTAAAGCTTGAAACTTGCAATTAATGGCTGAGATAGCTTTCTAGACCCAAGGCGATGATGTTAGGGCAAGAGTTGAGAAGAGTTGAATGCTGGAGATAGGAGATGTACCAAGTCACCCTTCGGCTTGAGAAATAGTAGATCAAACACTGTATTAGAGCTAACAAATCAACAAAGAGAGTGTATAAGAAGTTGTCTCGAGATACAAGAAATGATGATGACTTGAAGCTTGAGATACAAAGAAACAAGAGAGTGTATAAGAAGTTGCACGACACGAAATCGAGGTGAAAGATTAAGACTTGATAATAGGCTTGCAAAGAGTAATAAATGCAAATCTGATCGACTGCTGTAAAATTGATCTAGAGGAGTACTCAGGCAGTTTATAAAGGGGTGGATGGAAGTCTAGAAAGGTCTAGAAGAGGCCAGAAGAGCATGAAGAGGTGTGGAGGCCGATCAATGGCATATCAGTAAATAGATAAAAAGGTATAACTGCCTCTAGGCAACTCACACATGAGTCAAGCAAGTGAGAGCTTGGTTCAGTGAACCATGAAGCACAAAGAAATAACTTGGGTGAGTGATGTAATGCACCAAGTCTAGCTAAATTGAGAAGAGTCAAAACTGGTCAAACTGATCAACTCATATATAAGCCTCAATTCAAGAAGAAGAAAAGGAGATTAGCATTTTTGCTTAGTGCCTACTACTCCTCTATACTACTCAAGAGTCCCAGAGAGCAAGTGAGAAGCCAATCGGCCGATTAATCTCAACAAGTGTTGAGGACTCGGTATATACTCAACCTCTTCCACCATTAACAGTTGTTTCAAGAGTTTAGAGCTATAGAAAAGGGTAAAGGTGAGTGTATTCAATAAGGAATTAAGAGTTTTGAGATGTAATTGTATTCGGTTTCATCAATTCAGTGAATTTCAATACTGTCGTTTACATTTTTGTGATTTTCCTTTTTCAATTCATTCAAATTCCTTGCTTTTTTCATTGAATCTCTTTTCTAAGTTGTCATTTTTCTATCTTGATTGATTCTTTACAATTCTTTTGCTTCTTTCTTGATTAATTGAATGGTTAAAGCATTAAGATCGATCTGTCAATAAAGCTAGTCGAAGACCGAGTGATCTCCTAGCTCTAATCACAGTGATCGACTAATCGAAGGTCATTGACCTCTTAGTCTCTGTGTTTCCAAGCAATTGCTTCAAGAATTTGACTTTTAAATCAAGTAATTGGTTGAAGTTCTGAAGTTAATTGCTCTGGAACTCGAAACCGGTAATGTAATTGTGCTTGTAAACACTTTAATTGATCAAGCTACATGCTTTGATTGAAGCACATTGCATAGACGATGAGTTCTGTATCAACAAGATCAAATAAATCTTAGCAATTGATTGGAAATATCGAGTGTAGTACCGAACTGGTAATTGGTACCAATTTCAGTCGTTGTCTCGTTGTAATTCAAGCAAGAACATGGATAATTACAATGATTGAATCGTTAATTTTGTCAACTGAGACCTAAATTCATGTAAGCGAATCAAGAATTATAAGAAATCACAATTGAATCAATTCAATTTGACTGAGAGAGGCGATCGGTACCGAAATGGTACGGTTCAGTTGTTTAGATACGATGGTGCCAGTGATCCACCGTGTCGATGTTCAATCGGAGGGCACAGATAAACCCCTTGTGTCAAGGCGACACCAACCATGGTGGCCGATCTCCGATCAGGTCACCGGAACACTAAGGCTAGCCTCCCAGCGCGCATCTTGAAGCATGAGAAAAGAGAGACAGAAGAGAACTGTCTATGCACCAATCTTGAAGAATCAAACGAATCCTGAAGTAGATCAATGGATATGAGTTATTGAACGCAGTTAGAAAATCAAAGCAGGGATTAATGTGGGCCTTTGATCCATCTAACACCAATCTCAATTCAATCTGGCGGCCCAAATAAGAATAAAAGTTAAATAAAAGACATGTGCTAATCTCAACACAGATCCAACGGCCCAGATTAATTAATGAATTAATCTCAGTCTAGTTAAGAAGCAGGCCCAACTTGTAGAAAAAGAGAGAAAAACGAAATGGGCCCAACTATTGAAAATAAAAGGAAATAAAATCTCGGCCCAGTTCATTAAGCCCAATAGTCAATTAATAACAGAAAATTAAAAATAAAGAGTAAATAAATCATTTGGAGGTCTTTTCAAACTCCAAATTGACTCAAATTTGTTTCTAAAAATTCTTTGTTTTTCATAGTATTTTTCTATGTAAAAATATTTCAATTTTAAGAATTTTACTATACTGAAACAATTTAAAAGCAAAATGATATTGTTTGCTTTTTCCTATTTGACCAAGCTTTGACTTGCTATTTTGGCTATTATAAAAATCCCAAAAATTCAAATAAAATTCTGAATAATAGCCAACTATTTTTCTATTATTTTTGTAAGTAATTTTCTACAAAAATAAAGAGAGTTAAAAATAAAAATGAAATCACCTTTGTAATTGAGATAATAATAAAGGGTATTATCTTGTTAATAAAATCAATAATAAATGCAATAATCATTTTGCATTTTAGAGGTGATTAAATAAGCTCACACAAGGGGTGTAGAGCAACAGAGTATTTTTGCACAAGTAATGCAACACCCAGAATAATCAATTAGTAATAATTAGGATAAGAACATCCTAACACTTGCCAAGAAGATAACTGAGACTGTAACATCAACACAACAAGTGTGTTGACCTCAAAAGAAGAACATTATGATGTATGAAGAGGTGACATCATGATGACTGAGATTAATGATCCATTGATCATTAATACACTGATTGCCTCTCAAGGCTGGCAGTGTACAGATAATGGACTAAGATACTTGTAAGCCCATAATCTGACCAGATTAGGTGAGTTGAACTGAATTGTCTAGAAACTCACTCTCTAATAAACATGTCTCAATATTAGATCAGTCAAGTGCTCCAAGTCTAATTTTGTGTACAAGGTAACCCTGAATCTATGAATCGGCCAAGTGCTCAGAATTCATAATTTAGGAGATCAAGTAAGACAACTATAGGGACTCTGTCCACTGTCTACTGACCTTGTGTCATGAACAAGTAATTCATGATCAAGTCACACTAGTAAGACCAAACTAATCCATTGACAAGTTTGTCTTCTAGTTCATGAGATTGAACTGATCTGTTAGTAAGTTCATCTCTAGAGATGGTAGGATTGAATCGACTGTAGTAGATTCATCCTCAAAAATAGTGAATCTGAACCGATCTGTAGTAGGTTCTTTCACTAACACACGCCTCAATGACAAACTGGCTCAGTGCTTCAGGTTTGACTTTGTGTGCAGTTGTGTTCCTTGGTTTATGAATCCGCTCAGTGCTTGGAATTCATGATCTAGAAGATCAGTGAGATGAAACAAGTGGGCCAAATCCACCCATCTCCTGATTCACCAACCTCAAGACCAACCAGCTAAGTGTTTTGAGTTGTATTTTGTGTGATTGGTCATTGGCTAGCAAAGATTGAACCGATCTGTAGTAGGTTCATCTTCTAGATCAATCAAGGTCGAGTCGATCTGTTAGTAGACTCACTTTCATCCCTTTGTAGAGATTGATCTGATCTGTTAGTAAGGTCATCTCTCGAAGTGGTAAAGATTGAACTGACCTGTAGTAAGTTCATCTTTCTCTATCGCAGAATGAACTGATCTGTTAGTAAGTTCATCTGTACTTATCATCAATCAGCGAACTGATCTGTAGTAAGTTCGTCTACCCCCACTCCACGTAGATTGAATCGATCTGTTAGTAGATTCAATTTATATTGTATCTGTATACGTGAACTGATCTGTAGTAAGTTCACTCGTATCTTTTTTTATCTACTTTTATGAACTGATCTATAGTAAGTTCATCTGTATCTTTGCTTTTAAATCCCGAACTGATCTGTTGGTAAGTTCGTCTATCAACACTCTACGTAGGTTGAATCGATCTGTTTGTAGATTCAATTTGCACTACACCCTAAAAGATAGAACCGATCTGTTAATAAGTTCATCTTCTGCCATTCCTGCCTCACTGGACTGATCAGATCGTAAGTCCAGAGTGTTTCATAGTGACTCTGATCACAGAAACACATGACCGCTTGACTATCATTTAACTATACTATTTGCTTCTCCCTTTTAAAGATCCAGAGGTGCCTCGAGTTAATAGCCCAGGGTAATTAACGGTGGGGGCTTGCGCCCACCGGAATCTATAAGAACTCATAATCACTAAAAACCCCCTAAATGTGCATTCAAATTAGTCTCCCGGTAGAATTAACCGGCATTAAACAAATACACGCTTATGAGGGATCTCCGTGTCCTTCTTCCGCATCCCATCGTCAACTCCACAGAAAGGCGGTGCGGAGCGCGCGAAAAAGGGTCGCACACATGGCATCAGAGAGATTCAAGAGATGGTCGATTTGATTGAGATCCTCAACTGAGGAGGTTGCCATGGCTGCCGCCTTTTCAAGATAGAAATGGAGAATGGAACATGAAAATATTACCAAGAGGAGACCATGATTTTGAATTTTTTGGAGTGAAATAATGAATTGCTTTTTGGTTTAATCGAGTCATGGTTGTGGCAAAAGCATGCAACAAACGAGGTTGCATCGAATAGATATTAAATGGTAGTATTAGAATCAATTTACAACAAAAAGAATTGATTGCCAGTAGTTGCAATACATCCCGTAGCAATAGATACACAACTATACACTTCGTTGTGATTGTGATGTTTAATGCAACGAAAGATGAGTTGCAACGTTGTTGCATCGAATATGGAGGCAAAATATCATAATTTGTAACGAATTTTGTGGTTGCTTCTCATATTTTACATTACTAAATTTTCGTTATAAATGTATAAATATCACGTAGTAATAAACTATTGCAACCATTTATAGAGTTGCATTAATAAATCTAATTTAGTACTGGATCATTTAATGCGCCAATGTTTAATGAGCTGTTGAATTATTTTAATTGACAATTAATGGTAGTTAAATAATTAATAATTTTAGAATTCCAAAAAATAGTTTCTCATTGTAAAAAATGCTATGGAATTAATATTATAATATAACTACAATCTAATTAAAGACAAGTTCAAAGAACAGCTTTCATAAATATACTTTAACATTCAATTTTACATTGATCCACTAAATTACATAATAGTTTTTAATATATAAATAATGTTAATTGATCCACTTTGCTTGCACTTTTTTCTTCTCTAAATAACAAATAGCTCCTCCAGTGGTCTCTCATAACTCTCATCTAAAAACAACAGGAAAAGACAAAACATTCAATAAATTATCAAATTAGTACTACAAAATTATCAAGCACTTGGCTCACAAAATTTTAATTACATTGCTTAAAAATATATGTTTTATAAATATTTATCATCAATTCTAAAATTAATACATGTGAACATCTAAAACCCAATGAACCATAATTTCTTTATTGCATTTGTTTTGGTTCAAGAATCAAGACCTACGTGGATCAGATGTAGTATGTATGTACAGATGCCTTAATGAAAGATCAAATATCAAGTACCTTGTGAAATAATTTTTTTTTCAAGAATGCTTATGAAAACGTCGCATCAAAAGTACACTTATAATATACGTGCAACTCATGAAATTCACAGAATAATTTTATTGCTATGACTAATTTTTACATGGATATTTTCAAGATATTAGGTGAATTTAACACAACAAACAAATGAAGCCAACAATCAGAAAAAAAAAATGTAATCAAAGGTATACCTTGCTAATAAATTTTCCAACAAGCATCAAGGACAAACCCATTTGTTGAAAAAGTTCTACTTCCCACATATTAGACAGATTTGCAGATGCTTCTCGCCATGTTGCTGACGCAAATAATTTTATTAATTTTCACCCATAATGATTTCTTCAACATATCCATAGTAAAATCGATTTAGAAATTATAAATCCTTCTTACCCATCTGATACATTTTGAAAGTAAACAATAATTTCATTTGAACACAAAAATAAATAATCAAAATAGCAATTCATTTAGTGCAGAAATGCATTTCATACTGGCAAACAACTTAGAACTATTAATTTATTTTTATAGTACCAAGCAGTACAAGATGGTAAATAAAATTTTAACATTAATATTATAGCAATTCAGACCATGCAACCCATTTTAACCTTGCGATAAAATCCCCAGCATAAATAGAATTTTACCATGAGTATGTTTCACTTAAGGTAAGCTACTTGAGTACACTAAGCCCACTTTTGGAAAGCAGGCAGTTACAATTAGTATCTATCTACAAAAGACGATGATTAGTCCAATAAGAAATTATTTATACCGCACTCGTTTCATTTGTTTCTCCACATGAATTGAAACCAAACTATTCATGGTTGTACACTTCCTAGCCAAGATGGCTTTAGTAGACCATCCTCTTTACTGACTATCTCTTTTACAAGCTTAAAAAAAGGCACTTGGTTAACAATGATACCTCCCCCCAAAAAAGAACTATTTTCATGCGTAATAATAAAATAAAATGAGTACCCCAAACCATTTTTCTGTGTATAATTAGGTTGATCTTGCAATACAAAGAAATTTAACAAAAAGAAAATAAGTCATTAACTTAAAAATAACCCTCAAAACTGCTCTACGGCCCTAATAAAATCGCTTAGAATACAAATTTTCACAAAAATATGAATGTTCAAATAATCATGTATTATACTTGAGGCACAGAGGCAAAAGGGTTTTGGAGAAACAACTAGCAATGATGAGACCTAGTGCTCCATCACTTGTCCTGTGGAAGAAAAAAGGTTGAGCATTAGCAAACTGACAGGATACAGAGGTATTGGTATGGTAGCTAAGAAAAAATTAGAACCATCCTAGTTACTTGAAATTATCAGTTAATTCCTACAAAATCTCTAATAAATCAAGAAACCATCCTAGTTAACAAATTGATTTGTATATGCGTCCTAGAGTAAGAAAATTGACTGAAATATTTGCTTAAATTTTGGGCAGATGAAAAAACTATAGCAAGTTTGAAACAATTAAAATGCTTTCAGCTTAGCTCTTAGAAAAGTATCTAATCAGCAATTAAGTGAACGATTATACTACTGAACACCACATAAACTATTGTAGTTGGTATAAAGGACCTTAGTACTATTGATAAACTGACAATAAGCACTTAAACTTCCAAAAAAGAACAGAATATAAAGTTGTTTCACAGTTAATAATTTGGTTCATTAGCTACTTTAGACAAAGTAAACTATCTGACATAAAATAACTTATGAGCCTCAACAACTTCTAATAACCACATTGCTTCACAGTTGGGGTGCGATGAAAGATAAACCATCTTATGAACCTATAGTAGTGAGTACACATGGGTTTACCCGTCAGAATTATGGAGTATGTAAATACAAAATGAATAAAATATTCAACACAAAGCACTGCCACCTGGCCACTAAGGTGAACTCTTTAAGTGGTAGATGGTACCAAACTATAACTTCTTGGCTAGGATAAGTACAAAGTTAAAGTTTCACTAGCAATCAAATATTAGAAGTTGAACTTGATCAAATAATCCATAACCGAACTGGTATTATACCAAAGTAAGCCTTAACGTAAGAAGACATGGCAATGATAGAAAATATAGTAGAATGCAAATGTATATTAATGTATATTCCCCCAAATAAACCTAAATACTCCACATAATTGACCCCCTCCCCCCCCCCCACACACACACCAAAATACTCCCCATTGACAAAATTGAACCGTACTATTTTCTTGACAGACAAGTTCATAGAAAGTCCTCTGTTTTTTTTTTAATTCTTTTTTGTTTGCTCTTTCATCAAAGGTTGAAGGGTTTACCATAAAAACATACAAACACCAACCACACGAAATGCAAATCTAAATTAGCACTTTCATAGTAATAAAATGAAAAATTGGATTAATTTAGCATGAAGGTTATTAGGTTAACATCTAAGGCTATTTTGTATTGTTGTAATTATCTGAACCATCATCTGCCAGATATGATGTAGGCAACTAGTGATACTGTCAGCAGCTGATGTCATGCCAGCTTTTGTCGTGCCAATAGAAAGGTGGAAAGATCTCCCTGCACCATCTTTGTGTTTCCATGTTCTAGTTTCTCAAGTTGTAAATAAAAAATAATATAAAATTATGATTCAGGATTTAACTAGTAAGCGTATTTGACTCCCACCTATTGCAAATTAATTGAGTCAGAGGTAGTATGATTTTCTATATGTTTTCTTGATTCTGCACATTAGAATGACAGAAACTAATTGGAGCTTTGAGCATTTCAACTTATTTTACCTTTGCTTGCTTTTTTGGATCATGCATTGGAATCGTGCTAGTCCTTTCTCCCTTTCTTTTAGTTGTTTTCTGTCCAATTCATTTGTTTGAGAAGAGTAACAGCAATAATGTGATCATAGTCATGCATATACCTAATATCCAGTGAGCCACTGGCCCGAACATCAGTTTGGTGAGCCTTTAGGCCTGGATTAGTGATAATATGGATTATGTTATGATTTTGGGAGGGATTTCAGTAAAACTATTTCAAGAACTTCAAATTCTCGTGTACTTAAACTCTTATATTTCCTTTGATCGATTTGCCTTTGTCAGCAAATCCATGATGTTGCATTGATTATTTAACCTTTGTAGTTTGAAATCAATTTTACTGATCAAAACGGTGAAGACCAAAGCTTTCTCGTGAGCCACTGGCCCAGGCTTGCAAGTCTGGTGTGCCTTTTGGCCGAGATCATACAATGAAACTGAAATAATCAGTTATTTAGATTTACTTATTAAATAAGACAGTAAATAAGGATGATAATGATTATATTCAGAGAGCCACTGGCCTGAATATCAATTCGGTGAGCCTTGAGGTCTGAATTAATCATGAAATTCAATAGAAGAGGAGTTCTTGCTAATTGAGATCATTCTTTTTATGGATGCTTTAAATTGATGCCTTATTCGGATCATTTCATCTCCTTAGGTTAGTGAAATACCAGTACGAGGATGCCTCGGGAGCCACTGGCCCAGGTAAAACCTGGTGTGCCTTTTGGCCGAGGTCAATCAACAAAAACAAAAAAAAAAATCAGTATAAGCAGTACAATAATTAAAGGATTTGTCTTGCAAAGGCCTTGAAATTCAATAAACGAGCGATAATTTAACAAGATGAGTAATAGTACCAGTGTAAGGCATGATGAATTTAGTATAAATATGAATTCTACTGACTGGAAAGCATGAAACAAGTATCCCATACCAGATTGGTATTAAGGTGAGAAATCGGCACCGGTGATACTAAGTCTCCACCGTATGGATGCATGATCAGACGGTACTATTAGTTTCCTGGGGCTTCAACGATGCTGGTAATGTTGGCTGATCAATGAATGGAGACCCCGATCGCCGGCGATGTCTTCTCTACGTGAATCTCAAAGAACAACGAGTAAGGGAGTTAGAGAAATCACTTGACATGATTATTGAAATGAAAATGTGGATATCGATGCATTTGTGCCAATCCTGAGGTGAAGAAAGGAAGACAGGATGTATCTCGAACGCTCATCCATTTTTTTTGTACTATTCTTAAGACAATCCAAGAGGTAAGAAAATAACAAGAGGGAAATGGTTGTGGTTGCAGGCCCAGAAAAAGGAACACAACAAGCATAAACCCAATTCTCATAAAGGTAAAGGAAAATGGATTTGGCCCAATTCAATAGGGCCCAAAATCAATAAATAACAGAAATATTTCAGAAATATTAAAATAAAATTATAAATAAATCATTTAAAAAAATTTTAAAGTTCAAATTAGCCCAAATATATTTCTAAAAATTTTTTATTTTTCATAATATTTTTCTGTGTAAAATTATTTTATTTTTATAAATTTTATAATACTTTAACAGTTACTGCATTTATAGATTTTGACTAGGGAGGATGTCCCGATGATCGAAAGTCAACTACGGGCTATCTTGTATTTCTTGGTCCAATTTGATATCATGGACATCAAAAAACAAACCACAGTGGCTCGCTCTAGTACAAAGGCAGAGTACAGAGGTCTTGCAATGGTTACAGCTGAGATAATTTGGTTACAAATCCTTTTTTGAGAATTGAGAATCAATGCTCCATCTCCAACGTTATGGTGCAATAATCTAGGTGCAACATTTCTGACATCTAATCCAGTTTTTCATGCACGAACAAAACATATTGAACTTGACTTTCATTTTGTCCGTGAGAAGATACAGAATGGATCAATTCAGATCAAGTTTATTTATTCTCACGATCAAATTGCTGATCTCATCTGCGTGTTTTTAATTTTTAAGAGACAAACTTACTGTAGGGGTGTGTTGATGATACAGATGAAGACAAATGATTGAAGGCAGTTCAGAAGACAATATAGTTATAACATATTGTGTTTGTTTTATTGTAAGTTATTATAGTGTGTGTAACAGAAGTTAGCGTTGTATACAAGTAGTTCTGCTATAAATAGCATGTAAGCTGTATTGAACAATTGAGACTTAAATAACATTTCATTCTGTCAATCTCTCTTTATTAGGAATCATTTGGAAAAGTGGACGCTCCATTTTCCTAACGATTTTTTACCATAAACTGTTAGAAAAGATAGCGTATTTTGGTTTAGTAATGATTTTAACTTAAAAATCGTTAGCAAAATGTACAATGAACTTTTTTAATACTTTTTCAGCACATTTCTTCTCACGATTCTGTCAATAACCATTATAAACCATTACTAAATTAGCGTTAATAAAACTCAGTTTTGACAAAGTGTAAGGACACTAGCAATTAATGTATGGTTAAGCGATACGTGGATTTAATATATTAATACCTATGCTTGACGATTCGACATTTTTAATATTGGAAAAATAACAACATTTTGCTGAGTCAAAAGATAACATTTAACACTACTTTACGTCGTTTACTTTCAAGATCACAAACGCACAAGGTTATCCAAAATCCAGAACAAATTTACTAAAGACATTTCAAATCTTGACAGTTAATAAAGTACGCTATCGTTTTAATACCTATGCTTGGCGATTCAGCATTTGCAATAAATTCTGATACTGAAAATCCAGATCGGCCGACTGAATTGTAAATTTTAACCTTTTATTTAAAAAATGATTTCTTATATACGTTCAATATCTACGGTTCGAATATGCGAATATGTGAATATGTGTTGGACTATGATGTTATGCATAGTACTGACCATCTCTATGTTATGGATCGATTTTTCATTTTTAAAGTTTAGATGATTGATCCAATCTTAATTATAAAATGATTTTCATATAATTTTCTAGATATAGACCAAATTATATTTTTTAAAATATTTTACTATTTTTTAAGATAGTTAGAAAAATACTTATTTTAGTTATTATGAGTCATTCAAAAAAAGTAATTTTCTAACTATCTTTAAAAAAAAGTAAAAAAATTTGTTCTACGTCTAGATATTCATACGAAAATCATTTTGTAAGGCTGGATCGATCATTTAAACTTTAAAAATGAAGAACCGATCCATAGCACGGCAGTGGTCCGTGCTATGCATAGCACCATGCCCATCTCTCTCTCTCTCTCTCTCTATATATATATATATATATACATATAAATAAGCACAAAATCTCATGTGCTTCGCGTTCATATCTCAAATTTAAAAGTTCAAACAACCGATCCAAACCATTGAACATCATCTTCATATTTGAAATATCCTTGGAGATCAAATTTTATATTTTTTTGAAAATTTTTATTATTTTTTAAATGGGTACAAAGTTTGCTGATCTAACGATTTCCGCACTATCCAAAATTAGCGATTTTGTACCCATCTAAAAAATAGCAAAAACTTTCAAAAAAAAATATAAATTTTGATCTTCAAAGATAGTTCAATATGAATATCATGTTCAACGGTTTGGATCGGCCGTTTGAACTTTTAAATTCAAGATATGGATGCGAGGCACATGAGGTTTTGTGCTTCGCGAAGCATCATAGCCTCACTTTATATATATATATATATATATATATATATATATATATATAAAGAAAGAAAGAGGGAGAAAGAGTTGGGTTATGGTGCTATGCATAGCATGGATCGCCGTCATACTATGGATCAGACCTTTGTTATCAATGCCAACCATACAAAATGATTTTCATATAGATATTTAGATGTAAACCAAATTTTATATTTTTTAGAATTTTTTACTATTTTTTAAGATAGTTAGAAAATCGCTTGTTTTAAATAGCTCATAATAACTAAATCAAGTGATATTGTAACTATCTTAAAAATAGTAAAAAGAAATAAAGAATATTAAATTTGGTCTACATCTAGATATTTATATGAAAATTATTTTATACGGTTGGATCGACCACTTGAACTTTCAAAACGAAGAACCAATCTATAGCACGGGGGCAATCTGTGCTATGCAAAGTACCATGACCCAACTATATATATATATATATATATATATATATATATATATATATATATATATACTCTACATATGAGTAAAGATACCGTGAGCTTAAATTCACGGAGATCTTCCGTGAGGTTAACTCAAAAAGTACATCAAATCATCTCTAAATTTTAATTTATCATGCTCATTAAATTCTTTATATGAAAATCTTTCGTGTGCTTTTTAAGCCATCGTTTTTAATTTTTAAAAATGATGTTTAAATATTAAATATTTTATTATTATTTTTAGAGCTGATTTTTAAAAATTAAAAACCATGAGATGATTTGCATCCCATAAGACTTTCATATTTAATGAGGGTGATAAATTAAAATTATGAGATGATTTGATATACTTTTTGTATTAAGCTCACGGAGGCCTTCCGTGAGGTTAACTCAAAAAACATATCTAATTTTCTTCAAATTTTAATTTATCATGCTCATTAAATTCTTCATATGAAAATCTTGTGGGATGCAAAATTTAGAGTGTTTAAGCTTTTTAAGTCATGGTTTTTAATTTTTGAAAATCAGCTCTAAAAATAATAATAATATATTCAATACTTGAACATCATTTTAAAAAATTAAAAACGGTGACTTACAAAGTTCAAAACACTCCAAATTTTCGCATCCCACAAGATTTTCATATAAAGAATTTAATGAGGGTGATAAATTAAAATTATGAGATGATTTGATATAATTTTTGAGTTAAATTCATGAAAGCTCACTGTATCTTTACTCTATATATATACTTCTCAGAAAATATATTTATGTTTTTAGCAAGGTGTTTGTGCCTTAGTTAACCTCATGTTAATAATGTCAATATCTTCAAAAGATGTATTTTTGCTTATGTAATGGAACTTTAAGTTAATTTTTTTCAATAACAATTCAGAAACGGGAAGAAAGTTTTGAGGGATTAATTCTACAAAACAAAATGCTATACGCAGCTTGTCCTCTTAATCCATGAATATATAATCCCTATATTTATGCAGATGTAGAAACGGTCTTATATATTGGCTGAAATGGTTTACAACTTTGTTGGAAATTATGTGCTCTATGATGACCCTCTCTTGGAATAAGTCATTGAATAACAGACCTATTAATGTTTTTCAAAGTTCATCGTATAAAAAATTTCGATCTGTTGAAATACTTGCCAATTGAGGAAAAGAATTGACACATTCTCCTTTGAATACTTTCCGGTTGAATTAAAAACTGTAACCCTTACCCATTATTTATATTTATTTACACGAACATAAATAGCATTTATTTATCATCAAGTCATCAATCCAATATAGATTTACATTCGCTGCCATAGATAAAAGTATGATACTGTTGTCATACTTTCTTTATGTCTATAGTTTGTGGGACCCATTTATTAATAACACTACCCCTGAGTCTAATTATAATTATTTAAATCAATCTGACGGTCGAGATTTGCTATCATATAGTTCTCTATCATGGAAACATATATATTCAAGCCAGTGTAGATCAAAGACTGTAGACTTCTAACGTGATTATTTGAATAACTAATGAATTTTTTTTTAGTAACAGTAATTATCTGGTTTTATTTCTTCTCAAAAGCATCATACAATATTTTATAAGACCAATCAAATATTATGCTCAGTTGTACAAAAGAAAAAAATAAAAGGCTAATTAAAGTTGCTATATATATACAAAAGCAACATAGCTAATTCAAATAACAACAAATACTTGGATACTTTGGACTAAATAACAGAACTAAGTCAAACAAGAAAACAACATCAAACTAATAGAACTATGATCACTGACTTTTGATAGCCATCCTTTGAAACAAATGCAACCACATTAGTCAACGCAGTTAGTGTCAATGACCTCCTAAGATCACCCTCCCACTAATCAATCTAGAAGATCAATATCGCTATCTGCCACGAAAGCATCCGAGTCACTATCAGAAACCACCATGAAGTTGCTAGCTACTAATTTGTTTTATAAAAGTGATTGCATTTTAAGTGTTTCAATCATATCGATCAACTCACGTTCAATATTAAAGGCACCATCAATCAGACAATCAGCACTGTATTAATTGAATGGTTCATATTTCTTTTTTTCCTTGGTTAAAAGAGGGGCGGATGAAGAATTTTGGTAGGGAAGCTCAGTTATCGAATTGTAATAGTCTATCGGATTCAAATTCATTAACTAATCGGATACTAAATAAATAATAATAATTTAACATGTGTTCTTATCTAATAAAAAATATATAAAAGTAATATCTTTTTATATATTAAAAATAAAAATAAAAAACTCAAAATAATAGATAATCATGTTGATGACAAATACATTTCTCTATGGGACTTCAAATTTTATAATATTTGCATAATTATTTAATTATTCATGTTATTAAAAAAAATCTCAATGAAAAGTAATTAGAAAATTCAAGAGGGACAAAAATTAGATCCAGAAGGGGTCAAATTAACAAAATATTAACCTAAAGTACTATTTTTTAAATTTTAGGGGTCAGTTGATCCCCTAGTTCTTACTGGATCCACCACTGATTAAAAGTATGTTTTTCGTACCTAAAGTTCTATTATGTTTTAATTATAAGAAAATTTATTTTCTTATTTTTTAAAAATATTTTTTTATTTATGAGTAAATAATTATAAAGATAATTTTAAGAATAAATAAGATTTACAATGGCAATTTTCGTAATTAGAACTTTGTAGGGCAATTTTATAAATTTCAAACTTTGTAGTGGCAAATAAATATATTTTTCCTAAAAATGTTATATGTCAAATAAATTAAACGTCAACTATTATTAAATTTTATTATAAAAAACTAGAATTATACTATCTTATTCAGAAAAAAATTATTACATTTTATATACTAACTTAGATATAAATTATATCTAACTGAAATATATTATTTTTATAATAAAATTAACATTTAATATAATTATTTTATAAAATAAAATTATATATCAAATACTTAAATATCAACTATTATTAAGTTTTATTTAAAAAAACTACATATTATACGACCTTACTCAGAAAAGAAATCTATTATATATTGTACGTCATCTTTAACTAAATAATAAATTAAATTTATTTAAAATTTAAGCTTCATTGGATTAATTTAGATATAAATTATATTATTTAGTTATAATAAAATTACTGTTAGATATAAATATTTTAGAATTAAGAAGATCCGCACAATAAACTAGTCAGATAAAACCTACCTCCAGAAGATCTTGTATAAGTTATTATTTATGAATAATATGACCATAGCTGGATCTATAAATAGGGATCGAGTGTAACCCCTTGCTCTCATCACCAATTAAACAACTTAATTAATACTACATCTCTTAGTTTGAACTTTCAAGTCTAAAAAAAAAGGCTTCTCACATGGCTTCCAAAAAGACCATGGTTCTTGCTTTATTTTTTATTGCAGCTCTCCTCATGATGTCTCACGAAGCCACCGCTGCCAGAGAACTTGGTTAGTGCGTATGCATGCTTCACTTAAAGTAGTAGTGCCTTTCAAGTTCATTGGATTCATGCACTTCATTACTTTATAAAATTTACCAGAGCTTTTGTTTTGTAACTAAAATGCAGAAGCTACAGAGGATGGCAATGTCAACACAGATGGTCGTGGTGGTTACAACAGCGTCGGTACGGATGGTCGCGGTGGATATAACAGCGTCGGTACGGATGGTCGTAGTGGATATAACAGCGTCGGTACGGATGGTCGTGGTGGATATAACTGACAGCATCATCAGCTCATAAATGAAATCCATTGATGATATGCCAGAGGTTAATATATATGTATATATGTGCGCGCACGTGTGCTAGTTGTTGTTTCGTAATATATATATATATATATATATATATATATATATATATATATATATATATGCTCGGTGGTGAATTATAAAAATAAATGCTTGAGATATGAATAAGGAGCTAGGAAGTATGTGGATGTGTGCGTGCATCGATTTTCTTCCTCTACTGTACTGGTGTGCATGATTGGTGTTTGATTATGAATATTTGACCTACGTACTGTGTTATACTGTTATGTGCATGTTATGGTGATTTTCTTTTTCTTGTTGCTTAAAAAAATCATTAAACGAAGTTCCAAATTTTGTCATCCTGTTGTATAGCATGTCTGTAGGTATGCACATGTCATTCCCCTACTGGTATTCTTCTCAGTTTAGAAGAGAGAAGAAGATCCAGCTTGCAGGAAATTCTTTATTTCATAAATCATGTGAGCTGAATAACAAATAAGTACATATATGAATTAGACACTTGAAGTGAAATTCTCTGCATTTTTACCAATTACTACCTGCCTTTTCACTCAATTTCCTCTGTGTGAACACTAACACTGTAACAGACAAAACATAAATCTGATAACTGTCATCTAAATACCATTCATTGTACAGAAGTATGAATCCCAAATAAAATCAGAGAAATGATCAAGTATCAACATAATAATAAGGGTGGGATCCCTTGATAAATGTCATTAAGTTTTAAATATCACTTTATAGTTCTAATTTAATTTAATGTCATTTCAAACTCAATTATTTTTTAATTTTGTCATTTCAATACAAATACAACATAATTATAATATAAAAAATATAATAATTTGGTCTTTGTATTTTTATATTAGAATTGTACTATATTCTTATTGGAGTAGTAAAATTTAAAACTAAAAACTAATTAAGTTTGAAATGACATCTAACTAAATTATGAATTTTATTTTTTTTTAATTTTCAACTTCAAAGTGATTTTTCATTAAGTTTTTCTTCATTTTATAGAGGAAGAGTTTTCAAAAATTCATCTGAACGGCTCATTTTAATCACAACAGCTATAAAAAAGTTCAAAACACAAATTATGTTTCACTGATATCAAAAACATATTTCCCTTTGTTCTTCTACACTTGCTTCTTTTGATGTTGATGTTCGATGTACGGAGATTTATTATTATTAAATTAGAATCGTTCATCTCTCATTGAATAAATCAGACAAAAACAGACACAAAGTAGAATGTCGTTTGGGATCCCTCGATAATCAAAGCCTGCTTTGTTTTCAGGCGATGTTGACCGCCTGAAAACCTAATCGAAGGTGGTGCTAATGTAAACCTAATCGAAGGTGGTGCTAATGTAAACCTTCGGGACAGGTGGGACTCCGTCGCCTTGTAGTATGCGTACCTCGCTGGCCACTTCGAGGTGGTGCTGCTGTTGCTCGAGGCTGGAGCTGTCAACTGTGCGCTCGGAGAGAACCTTCGATGGGGATAGGTTGTTATCTCATAAATTGTTTCAAAAGAGTATTAGAGAATCGCATCTCGACCCCACTTCCACCTGACATCACCTTTTACATAGATAATCAACCAATTGAGGCTCACCGTGCAATTATATCTGCGCGTTCACCTTTCTTCAAAAAAAGTTCAGTACAGACCAGAGAAATCGCACTGAAGTGCGCTTCTCCAGCCAAAAATTGTCATATCGATCTCTACACAGCCTTCTCCATTTCTTCTGCTCCGACCGGCTAGAGGTGGCTGTTGATGACATGCCTGACCTGGTACGCACATGCAAGTGGTGCTTTCTGCCCGGTCAGAATATTTTAGGGCTAGGTTGTCAAGAGCAATGGAATTTCTAGAAGGCAGTAGAAGCATAGAGACTGACAGCATTCCATTTCTTCAAGAGTATGATTTGAGCACAGGGGCATTTGAAAAATAATAGAATACATGTAAGTTGGTTTTAGTATGATACTAATCTGGCTTAGTATACCTATCAACAGTCCAAACATGGTTGTTATTTATTTTGTTCCATTCTTTAAATTATTTTAATTTGCTTTTTTACTATTGAATTTATTTTTTAGTGTCATTCAAATTGATAATGATGCCCCACAACCAACAGGTAAAGATGGTACTGCTTGTTCTAAAGCTGTATCAGAATTGGACCATGCCGCCTTATTCAGTATTATTTGTTGAACTCTTTTCTTTTTTAAGTTTTAGGTATACTGATGGCTTGAAAGAAGTGGATCCTAATCAGGTATAACTGTTTTTCTCGCTTGTAGCATCTTTTATCTTCCAGTTACTGTTGGTTCTGAACTATCCAGGGAAAAAAAGACTAACAATATTTTCATCTGTTTTTGTTCTTTTCTTTTGAGTTGGGCTGAAGAGATGTTCGATGCAGCCTCAAGATATCTGTTATTCCCTTTGAAGCGTGCAGTGCTGATGTGTTGCTGCCTCAATTGGAAATGGTATCCCCATCTGAGCTCTGCCATTGGTTAATATTATCTGACATGTATATTCTGTCCCTTTCATCAACAAGTTATTAAAACCTGCAAAAAAAAATAACAGAAGATGAATATATTTGGAAATTAAAAAAAAAAAAGGAATCTTGTGGCATTTTACAGTAGTTTCATCTGATACATGACATTAAGTGCCACCAACGTCTTTCAATTATATGCATCTGTACAATCATATGCCTTTTTCATTTGTTTTTACTTTTGTAATTTATGCCTTTTTATTCTTTGTTAACCGAGGTATGCAATGTATTTATTCAATAAATAGATATGTAGTGAAGTTAAGGGAATACTGCTTGGATGTCATTGCATGCAACTTTGAGTCATTTTCTGACACACCAGAGTTCCGAGCAATGCTGACACTGCCACCGCCTTCTGGAGACGACTCATTTGCGTACCACATGGCCAAATGCACCTGATACAGTTGGCAGTACCAATGAAGGCAACATTCTTGATGATTTGCGTGAGAAATGGTGTGAAGCTGAGGGAGCAGAGCTTGAGAAGAGAAGAGATGAGAATGCTGCTTTGTAAGGGAGGTTAGAGATGCTAATGCTTGTGGCAGAGAAAGAGGCTAATGATGATAAAGAAGATATTTAAGTAACACTACTTGGATAAGCATATGGTTGTAAATTTTGCCGACCATATTTCAGAATTGTACATTTGACAGCTGTTTCAATTTTCGTTTGTATCATTATGGATAGTTTACATTTACAGATGATAAATCTTTGTTTTGTAGAGTTGCAGTCTTACATCATGCAAGCAAAATAGAAAATACTTGATTCTGCCGTAAGAACTGCCAGATTAACGCCGTAACCGCCTGCTGCACCGACAGAGAAAACCATATTGATCATTTGGGTCGAATGTTTGGAAGATATTTTTCTGAGATCCACCTGTTGTTTTAAGAAATTAACTAGGTTGATTGTTTGGTCCTAATCATAGAATAGAGTTGTTCGATAGAAGATCACACATAACATGGGAAAAGGTGATGTAATCACATGGCCTAGATCAGGTCGTCACCCAGCAGTAACCACAAACGATCCAAGAAAAGAAAAGAAACATACAACAACGATAAAGCTTTTAATTTCAAATTATAAAGTGGGATGGGCTAAAAATGAAACCCAATATGATAGCATAAGTTCAGAGATCTCAAATATCAATGATAATAATGAAAAAAAACATAATAATAAAAAAAAACACAACCTTCAATCACGAATTACGTGAATGAAAAGGACATTGCAAGGCTTGGATAGAATGAGCCAGAGCAAAATCTGAAGACATTACAACAAAGCAAAATATTGCTCCAGCCACAAACTACAAAAGAGTCGGTTTCCATTCTAGTGTACACGTTTTGTATTCCAACTACTACAAATTGGATACCATATGTATATCTACGTGTCTTTGATTGGAGGGAAAAGGTGAGGCCTAAAATCAAAAAATATTTCCATTATGATATCAGCTATTTGCCAAACCACCTCTTTCTATCTCATTTGAATATAGTCAACATTAATTGTTTTAAACCAAGTCTGACAGAAGAATTCGAATCATTGAAATTCAACATCCAACAAGCTTTTTACAAATCGCAATCCTATGCAAACGAGATCTTTCAGCCCAACAAATTTCTGCAACTACTATATGAACATATAAAGGAACCCTTTAGTTTTTCTTAGCTGCCTCAAAAAAAATAGAGCTAAAAATCAAAACCACCATTGTACTCGCTCTTCATAAAGAGTAATATTCCTATGTTCAATAAATCCTCAAAAAATGAAACCCAAAAAAAAAACTGTAGGCTTTACCTTTTTTTTTTCTCTATTGTTTACCTAACCTCGCAATTTCTTTACTCGTATAAAAAACATTCAAGGACAAATGATTACTCTTCATTTGCATCCTTCCCATTGGAAGTGGCATCATCTATGGTTGAGTTTGAAGTAACCTCGATGGTACTACCTACATCACTTTCAGAAGGTGCTTGTGAAGTTGCATCATCTTCAAGAGTGAAGTTGGAGACGCTCTCAGCAATTGAACTTGCATCATCCAAGGAGCAATAGGATGCTGCTTTATGCATATTGTTGTCCTCTGGTAGTGATTTCGTATCTGGAGACACTTGGTTTTGCAAACAATAGTACATGATGCTTGCAGTGAGTGTCATAATCATTTTCTGATTTACCTGCACATCATGAATAAAAAGAGAATATGTGAGATGTTAAATCTGACCTACAATTCCAAAGCAGAAGCAAACAGTACAAGAAAGACAAAACAACGGCAATCCTGTCTCGTGGATGTGGCATCAGAGGTGGCTAATAAAGCTATAGAAGTCCGAGAACATATAAATTGCACGAAAAAAGACTTCAAATTTTAAAACCTCAAAAGGATGGCATATTTGCAATCTGACAACCCCCACCCAACAATTGGTGGAGACGATGATGCCAATGAATTTGTAGACAATTTTGGTCACTGCAAATTAATGTAGCTGTACTTCATTATTATTTACCTCCATAATATCCTCGGGTAACAAAAACACGGAGCATCCAAGCTTTCTCGCAACACTGATAATATATGTAGCATTCAGTTTCCGGTCCTCCTCTGCAACAGAATATAAGATAATACAAATAATAAACAAAAGCACATATATAAGTTACTCCTCAATACCAACAATCAATTAGTTGGCCATTAAAGTTCAATCAACAAATCATTGGCTATTAACAGGCTAAAAATAATTAGAACAAAAACACACCCTCTTCACCCTTGGTGACAACTTTCCAGTTGACGACTCTTGGCTCAACAGCACTAAGAAGCTCCAAAAAGAATGTTCCTGTTGCTATGCTCTTATCCTGATATATGTATTAAAATACAATAATAAGCAAAAATGTATGTTGTTATTTGTTAACATGATATTATTTTTTAACATGTTGTTAACAAGTAGCACAATAAGTAGGCTATCAGATTTTGTTACTAAGATCAATAACTAGTATCAAGCCACTTGATTTTTTATACTAGATCAAGCAGGTACCAGGTCAAGAACTTATGCTTGGATATTGAATCAGAATATGCCTAAGAGAGGTGATTGGTCCAAATTCTCAGAGTGGTGTCTGCACAATCAAGTGTTGGGGTGGAAAAAAGATTGTAAGCAAGCTTAAAAGGTGGGTTCAAACTTCAAAATAAATTGGCTTTTGCCTTTTGGGGACTTCGAAAAAGGTATTAGAAAAACAGAAAATCTGTATTGTACCTTGAAACTATCAATCTGAGAAGATCTGCCTGTAGACTTGACTTTGCAATTTGCCCAGTTTAGGATATCAGCATCTGTTATCTCTTTCCCTTGAGATTGACATCTCAAGTTCTTCAGTAGTTGAAGGATGTTAAACCTCATCAACTGCCACAAGTATGCTGAGAATAGAAATGCAATAAAAAAATGGATGTGTATTAGACGAAGTTATTGCACAGGCAACCAGTAATGCACCAGTAGATTAATACAAGGAATCATGCTTTTTGGTCTTTGCTTAAGAAAAAGAATATGATAAATATAAAGAATGCATCTACATCCAATAAAACATGTATAAATTGGATGTTACATACCAAGAATAAGCTTCTTGTTTCCTTGAACGATATCATTCCCAGCTAAATTGACAAGGGAGAAATTAAGGTCCCCGCCAATGTTAATAACTTGGTTGCAGTTTTCAACCTTTCTAAAGGGCATCTTGATCGGAGGTTTTGATGCTTGCTTCCACCTAACGCATCCTGGAGAGACCTTGTCCAACACCTCCAACAGAACCCATCTGTACAAAATACCATTTTTTTTTGGGCAATGAAAGGATACAAATCTAATTTACCCATATGTTCTTTTTCAAACTGAAACATCCAGAGGCCAATTTTCCCTATAAAAACCGAGTGTTGCACCATATAATACAAAGCGAGATTACAATGCAGTATTGCAATTACTGACCTGTACCAGATTTTTTCTTTTTTTTTTCATGTTCTTCTGATTCTGTTCTGCTTGTTTCATAATTGCCAATTCAAAAGGAGTTCAAAGAGGACTTATTGTGGCATCAATACAAGAGAATGCCTCATCAAAGAGTTTAACATAATATTACATCCCAGTGAATACCATTGTTACAAGTGTACCCTCATATGAGATAGTGATAAAGATAAAATTATACCCATTTTTAACATCTTCAAAGAGGTTATTGACATAGGTTTCAATGCCAAGGCTGTTAATCCACATCCGAAAAGATCTCTCCTCCCTTGACACTATTACATCATCAGGAGTTGTGGCCTGTGTAATTTTTATCTGCTTGTTGTCAGTTGTGAATCCATTCCTGCACAATGTCATTTTAGGTTTTCCCATTTAGTTTGAATTGAATTATTTGATAAAAATATCTAGGAAGTTACAGATACAGTTGACTCAGGGATTACATTTAACTGACCTAAGAAGTATATAAAATTGTGTGAATGACTAAGCAATGTACCAACTGGTGTGAATCACTAAACTAACCTAAAAATATGTCTTTAGAATAAATACTAGAACTGCTCGAAAAGGATTGATATTGGGTTTAAGGAGAAGGCTGGTTACTGAGACAACTAAAAAAAGGAATCTGGCAGTATAAAAAGTACCAAGCAGAACTGGATCATACTAAATTAGATATAAAAAATATCATTCAGATATTAAAGAAAAATCAATGATCTACCTGTGTTGGAAAATTTGAGCCACGAATGCAAGATTCAAATTGGGAGACCCCTCAACAATATCTTTTGGAGTGAGGTATCTCTTACAATCCAGTTTCTCCGCCTGTTCAATTACCATTTTTGCCCTTTCATTGGGATCATTGATGTCTGTGGTTGTCTCAGAAGATACCTCCGGTGCAAGAGCTTTTATTAGGTATGCATAGGCCTCTCCATCCTGTAGGAAAATAAAAGTACAAAATCACTTCCATCTCCTGATAATTATTAACAACAGTGCAATTATTAATCAAATATGTTCCCTGGTCAGTGTCAAATAAATCTAGGAACATTTTATGTCTATATGTAAAATAATGCTCAAAAGTGCGCTATAGAATTTTCCCCTTTTGTACTATGCTTTTTACAAATAACAAGTAACCCTAAACAATGCACCAAAACTAGTACATAATAAATATCAAGAAGGCACTGAGAAAACACACCTTGACATCTGAGGAGAAATTTGTGACAGTCTTCTGGTATCCAGCCTTCTTAAGATGATGATTCATCCACTTAAGCAACATCTTTTCAGGTCCCAAACCCAGCAGCTCTTCCAAATCCTACCCAAAAATACACAGGACACAAAAATACTAACCAAGCTGAAGCTAAAATGAAAGAAAAAAGAAATAACCAAAATGACAATTGAAAGGGGCGAGAGAGAACGGACCCTGTTGTCATCAACGAGCTCAACCAACTGGGGCGTCTTTTTGAGGTTCAAATCGGCCAATAGTTGGATCTAAGACAAGGTGACACAAGTAAGGTCAGTAAGCCAATGAAAACAATTTGAGGTCACTACAAATTCTTTCAATCATTTCATAATAAAAACATGGAGGAAAGTAGAAGCATGTACCTTAATAATTTGTGATATAAGCCCAAGAATCAAATGCGGCTGAAAAATGAAAATCACACTTCGTTAACATAGCACAAAAAAGAATGTAGTTTTTCATAACTATTAGACGAATGAGACTTAGAATTCAAAAAAAAAAAACATACTCTTCCTTCTACCAAGTCTTGTGTACCAATGTTAACCACTGTGCAACCAATAGCTTTAGCTGAGTTGAGGCAAAGAGTGTGGTTCTCATTCCTCTCCCATGGGTTCAAAACTCTTTTTTTATTGATAGCTCTCTCATCTATTGTCCCCGGGACAGCAACATTTATCAGCTTGCTATTTGAAATTAAAAAAAAAAAAAAAATAAAGGATTAACATAAGCATGAGATATGCATAATACCTAATATCATTTTTTTGCATACAACTCAAGGAAACCTCCCAATCATGTGCTGGAACTGGAACTGATTTATATCAAGACATTGGAGCTAATATATACAGTCCTTGTGTCTACAGTTCACCCCAATTTACCATATTTGCAAGCATGTCTCACTTCTACAATGAACTTATCCAGCAAAACATGGGAGCATCCAGCAAAACATGGGAGCATCGCCTAAACATTTCCATATTAGCTCCACAAGATTGAGTATAACCAACTCACTGAAACAAGCAGATCAGAATTAAATGTACTTGGCTTCATTTTCATGCAATTTGGAATTCAATAGTAGTACCAGGAGAAGCAGCAAAATAGCATCCCTCCCAACCCAGACTGAAATTTTGGTCCTTGTAGTATCTTTCAATCTATATCTGGTTTAACTTGCATATACAGTAATATTTACAGTATAGCTCAAAAAACAACATCACAAAGAAAGAGAACTGAAAACATTTAATTAAGCAAAATACACCTACCAAAGAAGGACACCATCTCGGACAAGATTAAAGAGGTCATTTGAAGCAGGGTCCATTGGCAGATACTTCTTCAGAAAGGGATCCTCACCTAGGTAGCTATTTATGTGTGCAACATAAGATGACTTCTCAGACTCATTTATATGATGTAACAGTGTAGTAGTTGTGGCTTTAAGAAATGACGAGGAGTTCTTTGCCCCACTGGCTCCCTTCTTGGCTGCTGCCTTCCCTTGGAGAGCCAAATACTCCTGATAATATGATTCTTTTTAAGTGCCATGTTATGTTATAACATCAATCTACAATTTTTTTTAAATTATCCCTTTCACTGCAAGACACCCAGACAAAAAAAAATCACCTACATTCTATTAAGGATCACCTTAGTGATTATACTTGTACATGTGACCCAAAAAGCAAATATGCTAATTAAGCCTTATAGTCTGGTTTGTAAGGATAGTAGCGGCTAAACATCACAACTTCATCGATTAACACCTAGTAGAGATCAATATCTCCTGAACCTGAGACTGTGACTCTTACTGGGAAGTAACTGCACACTTTTCCTCACATTATCAAATCAGAAATAAATTACCGATAGCAATTTGGAGGACAAGTTCATTACTACACTTCAATAAAAGAAAATGGGTGCACAGAGAACTTACTTGATGATCTCACATCAAACATACAAGTTATATTTTTACCTTAAGGAGGGTTTCAAATTCTATTTCCTGAGTATCATCAGGAAATGATTCAGATAAAATAGAAGCAATTTCATCTGCTGATATTTCATCCTTAATGCCCTTCAATTTGAGCATCAGGGGAGGTAGGTCCTTGACAGTCAGCTTACCAGTCTCTCTTTTGGCGATGATATACTACAATAAGTTACAACAAGTTACATCATTAATGAGTAATATTAGATTTCCCTAAAAGGGAATTGCATTTCTTGAATAAAGCTAGTCATCTAGTAGAACGATGTCATACATTGTATCAGAACTTGAAGCAAGATCAGGTTTATAAATTTTAATTGTAGAAATCCCATCTTTCTTTTGAACTGTTAAAATAAAAACACATTTTGGGAAATTTTCAAAAAGGAAATTCGTAACATATAAGGTCGTTGCGTGAATATCTAATGACGAGATGATTCCTAATGCATCGACTGCCACGAGGGTGTGAGAAACTAACGGTTGATATGAGAAACGAAGGATTCCAAGCAGTTTAAACAGTCGCCCATTTATAAATAAAACAATCGAAAATTTCGATCAATCCTAACAGAATCAACACGAAAATGAGAGAGTAGGGGTTGACATGAATTTTACCTTAGATTTGAGGCTACGCAACTCGACTTGCGTGAATTGGCTCTGTAACCATGGATCTGACACCAGCACCCCCACGAAAGTCGACATTTCTCAATCGATTGAGGTCGAATCTCGCTTCTCCGGCACTAGAAGAAACGGAAAAGAATGAAAAATCGCTCTCAGTTTCTCAACCTTTATTCTTTTTTCTTTCTTCTCTATTAGCTTTCTTGACTCGAGGGCAGAATGATGCAAGAACATGCACAAAAAAGCGACGAGAGCAATGGGAACAAAAAAAAAAACAAAAGCCAGCTAGGAAATCCGTACCTAATTTTTCTCCGATTTTTTAGAGTTCTAACTAAATGGCTACAATTAAGGCGCGCTCTCCAAATGCAATTGTTTTTTCTATTTCTCTTTATGCAATTAAATTATGAAGAAATAAATCCAGGGTTCGTGGGGAGGGGTTGGATCAGATACAATGTGGGGCCCACCCCTTCTTTTTTATTTTCTATTTTTGCGAAAAGCCGGATTGAAGAAATTTGGTTGTTGTTTTTTCCTCAGTTTCCAGTCACTTTCTAGCTTTTAAGAAAATAAAAAAATACGAAAGTACATAAAATTCATTCCGTAAGAGTTTTTTATATGTATTCCATTGTGTGTTTTCATGTAGCGGGTCAACAAATGGAGCGGTGTTACGACTTGTTACATGTAAAACATTCTGAAGACGCATACTTAGTGATGATACTGTATGAACCTGGTGCATCATTTAATTGAGACTTTATAAAAGTGGGCTCCGCGCGGTCATTTAATAGCAGATTGTTTGTGATGGTATAAGAGGCGCAGATAGTGATACTTCCTTGATAGAAGGAAAAGGAGCGTGCTGCGTGCCACGTGGCGCCAATTACAAAGCTGGCAGAGCTTGGGCGGCGTTTCTGCTTTTGTGGTTGGAACTTTTTTTAGTTTTTGCACCAAATCTATGCATGTGAAAATATGAGCTACGAGAAACCGTTGAGTGAAGCAAACAAATTACTAAAATCAGTTAACACTACGGGATACCCAATTCACGGGTCGGGGTTGGATATGGATCAAAAAATTTTAATCGGATTAAACGGATCATATTCGGATTATGTTAAGAAAAATAATAAAATAATATAACTCGATATGAATCTGACATGACCCAACCCATTGACACCCCTAGATAATCCCAATAAGTCAATAACTGACCAACTAAATTTAGACAAAAATAATAAAAACTTTAGAATGGTGGTAATTTTGAAAGAGTGATAGAAAAGTATTATTTTTTATTATTTGAAAAAGCTAAAATATAATTTGGCTGTTGTTAATTAAAATAATAAAATGTTGATATTAGTATTATGATGATCATAATAACAAAGTAATATAATAGAAATAAAAATAATGATTAAAATCATGATGTAATAATAAAAATGAATCATAATCATTATATAATAATATAATATAACATAATTAAATAATGGTCGTCATTCTACAATGGCTAAATCAGTATGCCACCTATAATTTGGAATACTGATTTAGCACTCTTCTCATTAGTCTAAATTTTGTTTGACAAATTCATTTGTCGAAATTGTTACACTTAACATCTTCTTTGATTTGTCGATTTGCAAAACAATCTTGAATTTTACAATTTGTTTTGTTGAGTTTTGTGTAGGGATTAATATGCAAATGAACTAGTGCACAAGAACCAAGACTAATACTGGGATACAAGAGCTTAATCAAGATCAAAATGACTAGGCTTAGGTTTAGTAAAACTCAAACTGGGTTGAATTGGTCAAGAGAAATTGAACTTAAACAACAAGAAAAGTGCTTATACCCAGTGAATCGTTATAACGGTTAAGTAACCGTTATAACGATTCATCTCGATACTCAAAAAATACTCTAAAGCAGAAACATTCTCAAAGAAACCAGAGTGAATCGTTATGTAACGATTACTGAACCGTTACAACGATTTGTAAAACGTATAACGATTCTGTAATCGTTACAACGATTTCATGAAACGTATAACGATTTGATAAATCATACAACGTTTCAGCTCAATTGATCAAACGGTTATACGGCAGATCAACGGACAAATTTCTCTGACAATCCTACTATTTGAAACTTAATCCGTTATAACGATTTGTAAACCGTTGTAACGGTTTTGTAAACCGTTATAACGATTGGTAAATCGTTATAATAGTTCAGAGCGAAAAAATAAGTTATGCTTGATTTTCAGCTCTTTATAAAAGGAGGACCATCTCCTTTCTCCTACTGTTGTTGAATATACTTGCAAAATACATTCTTACAGCCACCATTAAAGAGCTTTGAGAAAACCTTGCTATACCTAGCTAAAGCTCAAGATCTTTGATCTAAACTTGTTCTAAACACTTGTGAAATTTGAGTGATTTGTTCCATTGCTAAATCTACTTCTAGCATTTGCTACTTCATTAACTTTAGGTTTTGTCTCTCATCCTTTGTGTGTAAGAGGGCAAAGTTCGACCTTGTACAAGACTCGTATTTGGTTGAATAGATCGGACCGGCTTTATTACCGTTAGACGGAAGCGGGGACTCGAGGAGTAGGCGCATAACGCCGAACCTCGTTACATCGCGCGTCAACTCAATCCTTCGATTGAGCATTTCTAAACTCTTTCTCTTTACTTTATTTCATATCTTTGGTTGAGAAATTGCTTGTGCTTGATTGTTGTAGAACTTATTAAAATTACAATTTAACCCTTGTACTTTTTACTAATTGACCAAATTAGTATTATTAGCGGTAATCAAGGGTTACAGAAATAAGAATATTATTCCAATTTTTTGCTATTTTAAGGGGTGCCGAACAAATTTGAGAGTTTATGAGGAGAACTATGATATACATGACAATCAATCGATAAAAAAATTTGTTAAAATTAAATCAATAGAATTAAATAGAGATACTTTTTATTTTTAGTTTCATGCAATTTAATAACAGTATCTAAATTGTATAAAAATAATTGACATTAACATGGTAGTAGACTGAACAGATATCTATGAAAGTATTAATTTTGACATTAACAATAATTGACACCGCTAGAATTATCTATGATCCAACACAATAAAAGGATGGCAGTAGACTGAACAGATATAAACGTCATTTTTTGTACTCGTGCGAGCAAAACTAATTACATATTATTACTAGCTAGCTTCTCAATTCTCATGTTGTTTTTTATGTCGTCAGCATTTTCCCATCTCATTTGTCCGAATTGCACGCCATCTTATCCTAGGATTAGCAAGAAGATTTGATCTTGGTATATAGCATTTGTCCCTTTTATGTTTTAACTTTTTTTTCTATCAACCTCGCTAAATTGAAACTTTTTTATTTGAGGAAAAGGAGGAAGAAGAATAAAATGGCTTATCTCGACAAAGGGGTAATAACCGGCAGTCCGGCAGGACGTTTGGTCCGGCTCTAGATATTTGATCCACAGGCGGATGCCGGATTTTAATCAAAGAGGTCAGTGATCGAATTCAATAACTTATTTAGTTCAAACTCATTAATTAATCGGATATTAAATAAAATTATTAAAATAATATCTTTTATATATTAAAAATAATAAATAATCATAGATATAAAGAAAATTTTCCTCTACGAAACTTCATATTTTAATTTTTTTACATATTTCTTTTATTGTCCACAATATTAAATATTTTTTCTCAATGAAAAATAATCTGACAATCCAAAGTGAAGAAGAATAATTTGTGTTAATAACAATCACTCGATTTATTCAAAAAAAAAAACACTCGTGTTATATATTTATGAATGGAGATTTGTTGCAACGAATTGGAAGTGCTAATCGGTGATATCGGCAATATCTCTCCTTTTCAAGTATTTAAATATTATGATTTTGTAATCATTCAGATTTTTTATTCAATTTTTTAAACTAATATCAACCATCAAACTGTTACTTTTCAAATAATATTATTATCTATATGATCATTTGTGTTGAAATTATAATTTTCTTTCAATCGGATTATTTCACGAAATACTATATAATAAAGAAGTATAATTTCTCTAATTTATTTTTTCCTTAAAATCATCTCAATCCTATATATTAACTTTTCTTAAATTCTAAATGTCAATTTTCTCTAAATTTGTACTTATTTTTAATTTTATATTTATAATTAAAATTTACATCAGCTGCTAAATTATCTTTATTAATTATTTTCTTTCCTCATAAAAATCTGATTTTTTATATTTCTAAAAACTATCACCTAGGGAGTCCCAATCCTAGCCCAATGCTTTTACTTAGCCCATATACTCTGTGGCTTACATGACAGTAGTAATGTACGGACAAAATATTAATTTTATTAGATTTTTTGTAGCCTAACTTACCCATTGAACTTGAGTATAAAAATTATTGATAAACATCCTATCCAAAAATGGGTCCCTTGTCGATATTTCAACCCGATTCAAATAAATTAATTATCTAATACTTTTATATTTTTTTAATAATTTATATTTGATTAATATATAATTAATCATATTTAGTGGATGAATATTTTTTCTATTAATGCTAAATTACAAACGGCTGTCCGGTCCATTTGTTTGTGAAATCATTTCGGGGCACATCGGATAAAAAATTATTCACCCCTACAGCAAATTAATTTTCACAATCTTGATGAACTGTCCTTTATTGATTAAATGACTTAAAATTTAGATTGATAAATATTTCATTGATACTAATTAATTAATTATAAAAAATGTTTAAATTGGTTGAAAATAAATACTTTATTTTTTCTAAAGATCCGGTATCAAATTTATTAAGAAAGTAGATGAATAAAATTAGAGAGAAAGAGAAAGAACACAAAATTTAACGGAGTTCGGTTGTGAAAAGTCTACGTCTCCAGGACTCGCAATCACAATAATCGATTACGCCGAGTCACTAAAATAAGCAAGTATTTTACAACTGCGAGTCTCTTACACCAAGTAACAGGGCGGCAGTCGGTCAAAAAAATAAACGGACGTGAAAAACTAAGTCTCGCTAAAGAACAATCAAGAACTAACTTATCTCAAACTCTGAAAGGGTTTTTGCAAAGTAGTATTGAGTTTACATCAGTAGAAAATAGAGTATTGCACTGAGGCTGCTTAACGGCTAAGTTTTGCAAAGAGAAATTTATCAAATTTAAGAAAAAAAAGTAGGTATATATATAGAGAGATACATGAAAATCAGCAAAAAGATCGAGTAGATCCGTTGTAACGGTTAGGTCAGGGAAACCATAGCGCATTTAACCGTTGTAATAAATATAAGATCCATTACAACGGATGTGTGAGGGATTTATTCTGGAGTTTTTTTTTTGTCAAATTTTATACACAAGTTGTCACACCCCAGAATAATTAAAACGGTTTAGGGGTGCTTAATCCCGCCACGTACGCACGACGAGACGTGCGTACGAAAGGCTAAGTGAATAAAAATAAAGTAAATCCCAGAATAAACAAAACAATAATAATAATACAAACAAAACAGTCCAGAACATACAGATAAATACAACGCCAAACACCGGCGGGGCTAACACCATCGGAATGGGTAGCAAAATCTCTCAAATAAAGCCCAAAGAAAGAAAACAAAAACCCGATGCCCGATAAGCCCTGATCATCTACCCGCCTCACGTGTGCTGATGCGGCGAAGCACCTCTGATATCACGCAGGACTGATGCACCTAGCACTCTCATCAAAACTCGAACCCATACCTGTAAACCTGGATCCCACAACCACCGTGGAAACGTGAGTAATTTTAAAAATTACTCAGTACGGATTTAGATCCAGCCTTAAGATTTGATCTTCTTTCCTAGACTGGACCCAAATACCGAATTTAAATGCAATGAATTATTTTAATATATGTTAATGTATTATTATTTTATACATTTCGAGAACACCTCTACATGAATGACATGAAATGACAAATAACCCTGAAATAGAAAATCAGTGGAAATAGTAATATAATATAGAATATAAGGTACGAGAAAACAAACACCCGAAATAAATATCCCGAATTGTAAATCACCGGATCTATCCCAAGCGGGCGCCACCGGCGTCCCAACTTACGAACTTGGGCCTTGCACTAAGCGGGCGCCACCAACACCCAACTTACGAACTTAGGACTTTATGTTTATGCGGCGCCAATGCCGCATAAACGATAATTCGGCTCCCGAGGCGATAACGCCCTAGGAGAGTGAGCGTGCATAAGCACGTACTCTGGTCTGCAAATCTGGTAATTCACCTTACAAAATAAAAGCAAACGGATAAATATGTCTTCAGTTGCCATATCGCCAAAAGGGGATAACTACTCGTGAATTAACAAATCGAAATCAAATGGGAGCCTACACTGTACCAACCAAGGGTCAGAGGACCGCATCCCGTAAAAGTATCAAAGCGAAATATAAACAAATGGGAGCCTACACTGTACCCACTAAGGCCAGTGGACCGCATCCCGACTTTCTCTGTACCAACTACGGGCCAAAGGAGAAAGCCCTTCGGACAATATTAGGATCCTAAATACGCCGGATAAATATAATAACATAGTATCACGAAATAGATTCCAGTCTCGGATATGGCCGCCCACACTAAATACTGAAGTACACGGTATCCTTAATCGCTCAAATTTGGATTAAAAATTTAATCATATAAAGAATAATAATAAGAAATATACTAAAGATCAAAAGAAAACACTCCGACACAGCCGAAACCGCCAAATGACGGGATCGGTGGATAATCCGACAGTACGATGCGCGTTATACATATACGACCGGGTGGGTCCCACGGGCCTATGGGTCACCGTACGTAACCACAACGGTCTGGTTATGCAAGGCAACTCCGACTGAGAATTACCCGGTCCGCCTCTCAGCACTCCCATGCATTAAATGCATGATTAACTACTTAGCTTAATTAATAATTAGTAATAGTAATAATATTTTCCTAATAAATATAATCTACAACTTGAATTATTTAATTCTATCTGATCCTATCTCGGGACTATTTCCCGAATCCTACTCCTATCCTGTCTACGTGCAATATGACATGATATGACATGCGAATGCGGGTATGTCTCGAAAATGCTGGTCAATTTACCGGATGCAATGACAGGTCAGATTCAGTCTCTAGTTATTTTTGGACAAAAACACCGCAATTCAGATTTATTTTAAAAACAGTTTTATTTTCGGTTTGGATTCCTAATTCTGAAGAAAGGAAATCAAATCCCAGAAAACCGTACCTGGGAGTGCTGGTGAGGATCGCGGAGTCGCTCTACTCCGGAGGTAGAACACCGGCCTCGGGGTCGGTGTCCGCGTACGTCGGGTCGGGAATGACCTCGTACTCCGCGAGGGGATCCGAGTCGACTGTATCACCTAATTAATTTAAATTAGATGTTTATTAGTTTTACTTGATTTACTAATTAGTAATAGGATTAGATTGATAATTTAATTAAACGTTTGTTCGGGTTTTATCGTCTCTTCTTGAAATTTCGGCAGCGTTTCTGCTGCATACATGCGGCGTCGGAAATTTTAGTTGCCCGCATATAGATCCGTTAAATTGTGTTTATCGTTCTCGATCGCTCTTATACGTTCATTCTCTATTTTAAATTCGAGTTCATGGATTTAAATATTTAAATCAATTAATTTTAAAGTAGAGAAATTGATTAATATATAATATTATATTTAATATTTTATTCTAGTATTCTTTTGCTTATTCAAAAATGAAAGATTTAATTAATATATATTATTATTTTATATATATATATTCTTTATTTCTAATATTCTTTTAAATCTAAAAATAGAGAAATTGATTAATATATATATATATATATATGTATATATATATACTCATATATATATTCATTATATTCTAATTATCTTTTCTTATTAATTTTGCTTTTATTATTATGTATATGTATATATATACTTAACATTATATTTAAGTAAATTAGAAAAATAGTTTAAAATAAATTAAAAAGGGAAACTTAAAAGAAAAATTAAAAATAAAAAGAAGTAAATAAATTTAAGAAAATTATTATCGTTTTATTACTGTGTTGGTGTTTTAATGTTCGGGATCATACGCTTACTACCAAATCGTTGGTGCCAATGCACCGATATCCCGAAATCGGGGACAGTCAGGGAATATAATCATTTCCCGATTCCTTTAAGTTTACGTATTAGTCCATGGATACCGCCTAACCTTTCGGGGCGGCTTCCAATTAATTTATCACGTTTTTAAGTCATTTATAATTGATTATCTTGGCCTTTTAAATATTGGGCTTTATTTATTCATTTCTAATCCTAATTTGTTTATGTTAATTAGAGTAGATTTGTTAGCCCAATAAGATTTTATTTATTCTTGTCCAAATTATTTTTAATGGGCCTAATCCTCTTTCACTTCTTATTAACTTCCTCAGTTTTAAATTCAAGGTCAAATCGAGTCCAGCACAGCCATAACCATACCAAGACAATGTATAGACAAGTCAAGGAATTTCAACCCTAGTACCAGTAAATCCCACAACACCAGGTACCAGGTCCATAACAGAAACAGAACTAAATAAGGGTTTCATAGGCAAAATGTGTAACCAGAACAACCAAGTTTTCAATCAACTAAGGCCATACCAGCATAGTCCTACACTAGAATTCGGTATTAGAACCACAATCAAAATCGAGCAATTGGGTCACAAGTTTACAGCTAGGCAACAGAGTGGAACACAGGCACAGTAAATCAGTATAGACGACAAACACAGGCAACAAGAATGATGACAGCAACAGAGGCAACATATCAAAATCCCAAAGACCACCCATACCAGAATGGTACCAAAGATCGAGAGGAAAGGCGACTAACCAAATCCAAGACAACATAACACTCACCATTTAAATTAAACCACCAAACCCCTAAAAACAAAACCCATTCCAGCAGACATTAAATAAACCCCAACAAGCAATAACCCGGGCACAAATCAGATACCAGAGTGACCTCACATCACTGGTACCCATAGGTACCAAATAAGTACCAAGGAGCACAACAACGGCCACAGACCAAGAATCGAAACCAAACCCTAATCTAGGGTTTACAAGTAACAACCACAAGAAACAACAAGGCAATAGAGGCAAATAGTCCTCACCTCACTGGTACCTTTCGGTACCAATGTACCAAGGAACAGAATTCACCCATAGGGCATACCGAGAGATAAACAATCGGGATAGCATAACCTCGGCTAGAATAAACCAAGCAACCACAATAACAATTTTTCAGAATCAAACATCACGACAAAGAACAACCCAACTCAATAAAATAGCCTCAATACAAAACAGGCACAACCCCTCAAGCAAGTCACACACAAGCAAGTCAGATCACCACAAAAAAAACAACCAAGCAAATTAGGGTTTACCAGTAAATCAGCAAAGGTACGGCCGGGTCAAAGAGAAGGTCCACTCGGCCACTGCTCCGACCTCCCCTCTTTTTCTTTTGCTAATATACGTTCCAACCGAAAACCAACAGAATCTGTTCTTATCAATTAGCTAATCTCAGCATATGAGAGCAAACGCAAACCAAAAGAGGGGAAGGAGGGGCCAGAGGGGTTCCTTTATAGAGGGGCAATATGCAACGGTCGTGTAAAACGACAGGGGTGGATAGGGCAGGTAGGGTGGCGGAAAGGTAGGCCCCTAAGCTTCGGACGACAAGACAAGAGAGGGTGCGAGAACTGGCGAGACTTGGCCTCGCTAAGGGGCCTCAAAACAGGTCAGAGGAGCGGCGTAGGGCATCGAGTGCCTCAACAAGTGGGAAGAAGTAGGTCGGAAGAAGAAACCACGGAAAATGAGGGGAGTTTCGAGGAGAGGGGAAAAGGGGTCTCGCGCGACAGGAGCGGAGAAAGAAAGAAAAACAAAGAAAGAGAGAAGGGAGTAGCGACCAGAACGAGGGGGGAAAGAGAGAGAGCGCCATAATGGCGAAGAGACAGACGGGATGGGGAAAAAAAGAAATCGGCGGTAATGAATGAGAGAGAGAGAGAGAGGGATGAGGTAGTGTGTTTTAAATGAGAGAGAGAGGTTTGGTAATCCGGGATTCTCTGTGGCCGGGGAATTGTAGTCATTGGTGTAGCAAGGTTGTATTGCAAATCACATTTCAAACCAAAATGTTATATTTATGGTGAATTATTATTCCCTCATTAGATCCAAACCGGGTTAAATCTAGAAAGTATCTAGAAAATTTCCGATTATATTAAATTGAATGAGTTAACGTTTTTGACCTAATTTATTTTAGGTGATTATTTATTTTACATCTGTTGATCATTTGATAAGATCGTAATTTCGCTTTATCTTCATTTATATATATTTACAGATTTAATTAAATAGATTCTCGAATTATTTGTTTTAACTTTAAATTTCATTTTTCTTTATTATTAACTTAGCTATTTATTTATTTATACTCGTATGATTATATTTATATTTCTCTAATTGTTATTTCACATTATTTTCTAATTCATTTGTTATACTAATTATCATTATTTCTTAATTAAATTTTCGCAGTTTGACACAAGTGATTTATTCGATTATAACAGATATTAGGATATGTTATAACGTTTAAACAATGAAATTTCTCTCGAGATCATCTGTTATAACGGATAAGATATATGTTGCAACGATTAGGGTATATTTTGGTTCTGGAGCAATTTGGACAAAATTTGTACATACTTAATTTAATCCGTTACAATGGTTTGGAGTTTTGTTACAACAATTAGGATATAAGTACCTCTATTTGACTGATTTAATCACAAGACTGTTTTGATTATCTTTAATTATTACAATTCTAATCTAACCAAACTTAATCTTAAGATCTTCATGCATGAATTCTTATGCTTAAGCTCAATAATTATAAATTGATAAATATTATATTATATAATTTTAAGAATTATTTACAACAACATACATGATAAGTCCATAACAGAAAAATGTTTATAGTCAATTTCTTGTCTTAACTTTTGTAACATTTGAAAAAAAAAATTAACATTATTAATTGATCCCAACCCTTCTATATAATTATTTTTTAATACAAATTAAATCTTCAAGCCCTGTTTCAACATTTGCCGTAATTTTTTTTAAGAAACCTTTCCCTGTAACTCATTACTGAAAAGTATTTTGTTTATCAGAAGATTAACAAATACTATATTTACTTTCTGAATATATATATTATCCAAAAATCATGAAAAATACATAACGAGATTATTTTAACAATCAAGAGTTCTCAAAAGTCTGTAAAAAAAATAATGGAGTAAACCTGCTTCCTTAGAGCGAATTCTAAATGGCTTCTGCTTGCACTCTCGTTTTTATTAAAGGAAAAATAGTCGGTTCTTCCATTCATCTGTACTATTATATAAAGCATCTAAGAATTGGAGAGTCCATTTTTTATCATGGTATTTTTTTATTATACCCATCTTATCCCTTAATTAGACAGATAATATTTATTTTTGATTGATCGAACGTATGTGATCGCGTCCATTGATCCCCTCTTTCTATCCATTTTTTCCCCATATATACTATTATTTTCATAATATTATTTTTTTATTTAGCAATCTTGTGAATATTTGATAAGAAATTAATGGTGATAATATATGTTAAAATAATTTACTTTTTTTGCCATAAAAATCATGAATCATTAACTCATATTGTGCAAAAATCTCATCCAAAATTAAATATAGTTTTTATTATAGGGTTTTTTTTTATAATTTGGTGAATTTATAATTTAATATTAGATAATGTGAATTTTTTTATCTTATAATACTTTAATGTTTAAATAAAAGAGTCTTCTGCAACACACGAGTATACAGTTAGTATTAAAAAAAAGGAGAAATTACGACAAAGGTAACCTCTCGATATATTTTGTGAGACAAGTCACAGAAACTTTTTTTTGTATATTTGTGATTTGTGAAGTGCGGTGTAATAAAGAGAACAATGATCAGATTGATTTTTTGTACGTGGTGCAGTCGAATGGGCCACAATAATATGGGGCCTCATAGAAATTACAAACGACGAGTCGTTGATTGACGAGGCCTCATATTGCAATTATTGATGCCTCCAATTTTCATCAGGAAGGGTTGATCCTGAATCCTGATTCCTGTTCCTGTTCCTGTTCCTGTTCGGCTGTGGACTTAATTTAGAACGTGATTTAAAACATGACATATTGTTAACTTTATATATCCTTGTAGCATTCACAGAAGCAGAGTTCTATATCTGAATAATTGCAGCGTGCCAAGTGTGTAATGTCAATATTTAATCGAGTGCATATATACATACATGAAAGGATATTTTTATACAATTATGGTTCACTTTGTCACAAAAAATGAATAGTTCAGAGAGGGGTATTTGTTCAAATAAAAAGTTCGGGAGCCGATTTTTCATAACTTAAAATTCAGAGGGCGCTTGAGACATTATCCTAAAGCCAATTTCTTGCAAAGAGAGTGCTACCTCAGTGAGATAAATTAATACAGAGATCAAAGAAACTGAGAACAATGCTCATCTAGGTAACATAACAGTATTTAATCTATGCCCACTTCAAGAATTTAATTAAATTAAATTATTAAAGATTGTTATTACAATTAGTCGGAAATATAGGATCGATATAGGCATATTAAATGAACCTGTTAATTAAGAAGTCGTCATGATTGATATGCAAGCTTGTTTTGTAGTCCCAGAGTTTAATTATTGTAAATGAACGAATAAAAGATTAACTTGTGCCATAATTTTGAAGAATCTCATGTGCGTGCAGGATTTATGGAATTAATAGATAGAAAGGAAGATGCTTCCCTATGATATATGAATTATGAAATATATGTAGTAAGGTTCATTTGCACTTTGCCACAAAAGGAGAGACCCTACGCTCTTACCTACTGCATTGGAGGGTTCTGAAATTTCATGATTTTCAGCAGAAACCGTTGATTCTGAAATCTGTTACAAGCTAGATGAGCTATAGAGGCTGTAGAGTCTATATAGGTGGTAACATTAGACATATATATTTTTTAAATTAATTATTTGAATGATTATATTTTTAATAATAAGGGTTATTAAATCGAAATTTTAAAAATATAAATGGCAAGTACAATGGTTCATTATTGCTTTACAAACGCGCCACTAGCAGTGACGTATTTATTTTATTTTTATTTTAAATCGGTTTAAAAAAAACGATAGTGCGCGTCTCCCACCGGCACCTTCAAATGTTTTGCATTAGATGAATGTATATTAAAAAAAATTAAAGACGCCACTGAGAGTGACATCTTTGTTTAAACACGTCAGTCCGAGTGACGCGCTTTGCATAGTGTCACTGATAATGACGCGATGCCATTAGTATTTTAAAATTTTAATTTAATCACTATTATTATTAAAATATGATTATTTAAATAATTAATTTAAAAAAAAAATCTGAACATTAGATTAGGGTGCCGGAGGTTTTGTGAATATGTTTCTCTTTAATTCAATTTCAATGAGCAGCCTGGCTGCTACATCAAAAAAATATATAGCATTGTGGGAAATACGAGATAAAAAATCGAGTCTTATATTTCTCTGCGCAGAGCGCAGTTGTTAATTAAAAAGCTAACTTCTTCCAAAGAGAGCGAGAGAGAAAATGAGAGGTTCGTTTGTGAGAGTCAGAGAAATATATATAGTCAAATAAACTATGAAAACTGCTGACTTGGGGTTGATAAATATATACATTATTTGCCCACTACAGGAATTCAAAATTACTATAGATATTGTGTTATAGTTGACTAAATTAATTAACATTAGATATAATATAATGGGGTCGTTAAAAAGGCTCCATAATTGATATAGAACTTCTTGTTGTGAATTTCAAGACATTAATTAATTAAAATAGATCTTGGAGACTACATTGTCTACATTTACTTCTGCTTCTCCATGTAGACGAATCCAGCGTTTTTTTATAATAATTATTCAAATAATTCTAATTTTAATAATAAGAGTGATAAAATTGAAATTTAAAGAACAAAAATGGTAATGCGTCACTATCAGTGGCGTTGTGCAAATGTGTTAATTTCACTGGTGTGTTTGTACAAAGATGCCACTGAGAGTGACGTCTTTCAATTTTTTTAACTTAGAGTGACCTGACGCTAGTGGGAAAAACGCTACTCCCATTGGCGTTGAAAGTTTTTTTAAAGAAAAAATAATTGAAAAGTAAAAAAAAAAAGATGCTACTGACAATGACGTCTTTGCAAAGCACTACCGCCAGTGACGCTATTATTTGTATTCTTAAAATTTTAATTTTATCATTCTTATTATTAAAATTATGATTATTTGAGTAATTATAATAAAAAATTGCTGAGACAAATCTTATGTGAGTGCAAGACTGCAAGTTCTTCATGGATTTATTTTTATGAAAAATTAAAATGCTTTGTTATGAAAGGTTTACATGGTCATGACGCAGTATTTGTGCTTGAATGGAAAATTCCAAGTTATACCAGTTTCCTTTTTGGATGCTAGAAACTTTTGAAATTAAAAAAAAAATTGAATCATCTTTTTGGAAAAATCAAATACACAACACGATAATACCCCGAGATGACAATTTATAAGAATTTACATCAGCAAATTATGCTTATATATGGATTGTAGCTTTCTGAACTTAGAGCATGTTCTTATCACTGCAGGACAAATTCTTTAAAAACAAATAAACAAGGTTGATTATACAGCGACCAATTTCCAATTTGTTTTGTTTCAATATGAAACAATTATTGCTGGCAAAGCAATTCATCAGCCCAAAAAAAGTATATAATAAATTAAAATCGATTTGTTTTATTTCTAATTATTAACAGATAATTTAATATCACACATATAATCAACAAATTGCTTTCATATAGACTAATTTGGTTTTAAAGGCTGCCTGACATAAGAATTTGGGCACATGGATCTGAGGTCAATAATTATCGTGTAATAAAACCAAATTAAAGTTGAAATCTTGGGTATTGTGTGATCAAATTAAAACTTGAAATTTTGAACTCAGATAATTTCATGTCAGCATGTGCTCAGATTTTTCAATTAGAACTCGACCTCACTCAATTGCTAATGAACTCGTACCTATAACATGCTTCGTAGGCTTATGTGTACTGTATATATACAAGGAAATATTATGTCCAGACTTGATCATGGCCAGTTGAATTAAACTAACATTTTATAATTGCAACCAAACACTATTTCAAGAATAATAATTACGGTATTGAGAGCTTAGCTCTCAATATTATAATTATTGCGCTTAAAATAGTGTCACCTATATGTTATTTTAAGAACAATAATTTTAATATTGAGAACAAAACTCTCAATATTATAATTATTGCTCTTAAAATAGCGCCACCCAATTGCAAAAGTAATATACTTTCCAAATCATAACAACAATGTATGTATTATATTAAAAGATGAAATTAAGTCAGGTTCAAGAGCATCAAGTCTATATTTTGATGTTTTTAACTAAAAAAAATATATTTTATTATCTTAAAATTTTTATTTATATCACACAATAAATTCTTAATCTCAAATTTAGAGTTTTTTAAAATATTTGCTTCATTTTTTCGAAAATAACAAACATTCATTATTTTGGAGTTTCTTACAATAATCTAAAAGAAATAATTAATGAACTCTGAAAAATAAGAAAATTTTTGTATCCCATAAGATTTTCACGTAAATAAATCAAAATTTCAAGATACTTGATATAATTTTTAATTAAGAGCATGAAGGGGTTGGTGTTGTTACAAGTGTTATAGTTTTACTCAACATTAAAAATTTAAAATATAACTAGTTTTTGTTGGTAATATAGTGAGAAATATCAGAGCAGGTAATTGGTGAAAATTATCATCCTTTGTCAGAATATCACACAAGCAATGAAATTCAAGTATTAGCCTTCTTTGCATAGCACATTAATTACGAACTATTTTTAATGATCACGTTACAGTAACTACATATAACCCCAGAGAAAATCATCTCAGGAAATATGATTGTATATTGTATTGCATCATTTAAATCTTACATAATAATGACATGAGAAACTGCCTGAAAGAATATTATAAACCCATCAACCTTATGACCAATCTTAACTACTGAAGAATCAACACAAAACACATAAATCTGCTACAGAAATGAGACAAAATAAATTGGATAAAAAAAATATCGAGAAAATCAACAAGTTCTCTCATTCTCACCAAAATATTACTACAAAACCGGATAAAACCAGAACCAAGCACTCCAACAAACTAACTCTAACACCTATTGAAGAATTAGGTATTGTGCTATCCGCTTTAGATGATGTTGGACTCATACCAGTCAGAGATGAACTAGGTGCATTATCAACCGTATTTGCCTCAGGAGGAGGTGCAGGTGTAGGTGCCAGAGCTGGTTCAACAGTAAAAAGTTCTTTTGGTATCAAAACCATGTCAAGTGCATAGATCGCAACTGGTGAAGTTGCATAAGTGCTACTAATTATTTTTGCACTGAACCAGCCTGAGACCACATGGATGGTACCCATATCATAGGTGAGGTTAAGTGTGTACGAGCCACCGGCAAAAGTTGTAACAGTGTTGTGTGTGCTCAGATTCTGGAAATTTGATAGTGTGTAATAGTGAGGGAATGCATGGTACAGTAGGAGAGTCTTGAGTTGATCATTGGTGAGGTTAGAGAATGTGGTATTTTGAAGAGATGCGAAAGCTGAATCAGCTGGTGCAAAGAGGGTTAAGCCCCCAGATTTTGTGTCATTCGCCTGTGACTGAAAAACTTCAATCACATTGGTTTGAATGAGATAAGAAAGGAAGGTGTGATAGGGGCCAGCATGTGACAAGAGATCACTGATGTTTATATGGTGCACAGCTGGAGATGGGGCCGGGGATGGGGTTGGAGATTCGATTGGGGATGGGGATGGGATTGGTGTGGTTTGAGCTGACAAAAGATAAGGAATGGTTAAGAAAACAAATACATTTAAGGTACTAAAAAGGGTTATCTTGTTGATATCCATCATTAATTAAGATCTTGATCTGGTTCTCGGTACATCTAAATGAATTATTATGCACTGGGGCGCCCAAGTTTACTGCTGATGTAATTTATTATCATCCAACATTGTGAAAAAGGACTCAAAAGATTATAGATCTGTTGTATATTCCAATAAATATTTGTACAATAAATCCTACTGTCAATTATGTTTTACTTCATGGCTAATATTAAGAGTTACTAACTACTTGTTTAATACAGGTAATAAAGTACTTTTGTGTATGTACGTGCATAGTTCATTTCTTTCAAGGCCGCTCATATAAGTTCGTTCATACTTCATATAACTACTTTTGTTACATAGGTGAACTCAACGTTAGAATTGTTAGGTTATGGGGGCTTCCCTGTGAAATTGTCACTTATGTACATGCCCTCATAAATAAATTGTTGTGTTTCAGTTGCTGCCACCGACAACACTTTTGATTTAGATGTGGGCCTATGTTGTCATCCACAAAATTCACATTTATTGGTGCCGTGCGTGGTCGGACCTGATCGAGACTAGGGTGTAAACAAATTAGATACGGTTGAATAGCCGTTAAAATTGTATTGATATTTATTTTAATTTTTGAAATATGAATATAAATAAAGATATTTTTAAGATATAAATAATTTTAAATTCAAATACATATAATATATATATATATATATATATGTTAAAAAATAAAAAAATAATTTAAAATTTATAAAATCTATTGAAACGTACAATAGAATAAATTTTTCTATACTTTTATTTATTTAAACATATATTATTAATTTTATTTTTTATAATTAATATATATTAAATAATATATTATATGTCTAATATTTGAATATGTATAGTTAAGATTAAAAATTATTTTGAATAATTTTTCATCCGAATATTCAAATACCGATAAGTGTATATAAATTATACCGATAAGTGTATATAAATTATACATGTAAATTATCTATGGGCCGTGACTTTGGGGTCCTCCTCTAGGCCATGCGTTTTGAAAATTGGGTTGAGATTTATTCTCAATGAATTCCTCACAAGTCACAAATGACAATTTTAAACCAAGTTTTGCTAAAAGAAATTTATAGTCATTTTGTTTTGCATTATACATCAAGTTTTATGATATTTAATGACGATTTTTGGTATTTCATCAATCGTAAAAATTTGTATCGAAATTTAATGATTGTCAAGTTAATATATTACCAATCATATGTGATCTTTTCATTTCCAACTCCTTGCCTAAGTTTGGCCTAGAATCACTTGAAACGCCTTTTCAATATTCACTTTATATAATTCAGACGTATGTTCCTTCCCTAAATCACTTAGTTCAATATTTCATACTCCAGACACCTTAGCCTAAAACTTGATAATACAAGTATAAATTTAGGGTTGGTATGTGCTGGTAAGTTAGGTTACTTTCCATGGTGATTTGCAAATCAGCATTTCCTTGTAATGCATAACAATTGCATTCGCACAGATACACTCATTCATGCACATGCACAGAAAGGTTACTTAAAATAATAAATGGCCACTAACAACTTCCTCTTTTTGAGCTGTTTCAAAAATAAAAGCTGAAAGCATAACATGAAAGAGATCATAGCAACCAGAAATTTGCTAATACAATGTTTGTTGTACGTAATGAAACATTGACACACAAGTAGATAAATGTTATTTTTTGTGCCACAGGCACAAATAAACCACAACAATGTCATAGAACATTTGTGTTCCCATAACTAACAACCCACCCAATATACAATGATAAATGAAAATAATAATCTAAAGGGAAAAAAAAGAAAATGGAATCAAACAAACAAGATTCATTTGATTGTCTAAGAAGAAAATGAGAAAAAGAAAAAGCCACAAGCCAAAGAAACCAAAGTTGACAACAAAGTAGCCAACTTGCAACTGATTATATATCTCTGTTAACCTTAAACTGAAATTGGTTTAAAAGTAAATTGATGAATGATATCAAATCTATGCCCAGTCTCGGCGTATGTCGAAACTGTAGTTGATTTCCAAATAGCATTTGCCATCGTCATCAATAAACTGGTACATCAAATAACTTTGTTACTATCAGAACTAACACTGGCATTATTTCTTGCGCAATAATTAAAGGTCAAATAAAGCAGTTGAAGTGGTTGGTTTATCAACATGATACCTGACCAAAGATCTCAGGCAAAAGCTAGTACCATCCGGTCCTGACTAATGTGTCAGAACCGACATAACAAGTATAGTATAGATATCCTGGTATCATGGTAATCTGCTATAGCACTAGAGACTGGTACATGCATCTACAAGAAGATAAAAGGAGATATCACTACCTTGGTACGAGCAGAATAAGTGCCTCGAGCAAACATACCAGAAGGTGTGGTCTCATCTGGGGTCTCATATATGTACGGTTCCAGCTGGGGACTGAATGTACCCAACATCTCTTTTGCCTTATCCACTGTACCAAAACTTCAACAGTGAGTCTCAGTAAAACATGATAAAATCAGATGAACATAGGCGAACCTTGCTGGAATAATGCGACGGTGAACATCATCACAGCAATAAACCAATAAAAAGGGGCATATGTGGATGGCTGCTAGTGCAGTATTGCAAAATTTAGTCGACTGTACTTAAAAGTTATTTCTGGCATTAAATTCTTTTGGTATTTCTTAAGACACAGAGACAACATGGTACAACTTAAAGCTATCTTAGGCGATCAAGTTATACAATATAGTAGATAATACGTCGTGTTATAAAATAGTCAAAAGGAAGAGGAAGCACAAACCCTTGAGACCGGATTTCCAGACGGTGTTGGTGTACCGGAGACCAGAGACAATGTTGTGGCAGACAGTGAAGCAGAACCGCAGCTTGTAAGGGCTTCCTTCTTTCAGAGTGAACCAGACTCCCTTTGAGTTGAGCTCCACAGGTAGCGGCAGGACGATGTCAGCCCTGCCAGGAGAGACGATTGACAAGTTCAGGATCTTTACCTCTGACTCTAGTGATTCTGACAAGGTAAAGAGGAAATGTTAATATTAGTTTGAAGTAGAAAATTAAATATTACAAATGGAGTGCAGTGGAATTTGTACTAATTTGCAGGAATTTATTTATACTACCTGTACTAATTTGCAGCATGAGTTGTATGCAATATAGATGTTTGATAGATATAAATGTGGATATAATGCTATCTTTGTTCATGTATTAAGACTTCTACTGTGAACATATGGGCAGCAATTTGATTGGAACAGGAAGTTAAATGGGTAAAATTTGCAAGCTGTGGGGTCCATATCATTATCCAAATTAAAACAAAGCAAAAATAAGAGTGACAATAGAGAGAAACAAAAACAGTAAAAAAGTGTTTAGTTAACAATCCGTAACAAGGCAATTAAAAAAGAATCATAACCAGTTTGGATAAGTGTAATTGTAGGCTCTAGAAAAGAAACATTCAAGTACACATTGATAAGATCAAAATCTTGTCACTTTACACATTATAAAAGGAGATATTTTTACTTTAGTTAATGAAGCCAAAGCTGTACCAACCATATGGTTATAAATTATTAATTGTGGACCACAAGAAAGTGTAGCAAGAAACGCTAGCAACATAACAATCTGATACAATTTTAGTACTGCACAAGAAGTTCAAAATTGCTTTAGTCAATAATACAATCATAAACAAGGCTATCCTAACCTATCCAAATTGAGTGACCACACAACTGTATTTCAAAATACCTTTTCAAACATGAAACACCCAAGTTGGTTGTCTTAATTTTTTTTTTCTAAAAAAGATCAACAAATCCAAAGTCAGTCAAGGAAGGGAAACACCAAAAACCTAAGGTTTTGCTAAATTGAACTTTCTTGTGATTTAATTTTCTTTTCTATTTTTTAACAATTGGCCAACCAAATTTCACACAATTTAGGCCCCTTTTCTAGAGGCAGATCTAGCTAGAGGGAGCCGTCAAGTCCATCCACCTATAATATACAATAACTGTATATATTTTAATGGAGGATTTATTGCTAACTTATACAAAAATCTATTTAGCTTATTATAATGTAGGTCATTAACTACCCTTTCCCTATCATCATAAATTCCAAACTCCATTTCGGTTTCAATGCAGAGTTGAATATTAAAGGGTTTAGTGGGAAATTAAAAAAATCTGGAGGCTGATCAATCAAAATAAAGGCGATGCCTCCATAATCAACTCAAATTAAAATAAATAGATTGGATGATTGCAACTTTTGCAAACAATGGATGCTACAGCGTCACACACTATCATTGTGGACAAATTGACACATCCTTTTCTAATATGGGTCCCTAGTAATAGCCTAAAAATCATAAGGAAGAAAAAAAAACTTTTTAAATTAATCACGAAGTTTGTCAGTTTACCTCCCATGGAATTCAAATCAACACTACCTAGCAGCTGCTCCTTCCACCTCCTGAGACTCTCATCATCCTTCAATTCACCAACAATAAAATACATCAATTCCAACAATAAAATACATCAATTATACAAACAACTAACAAATTTAAACCAAAGACAAGATAAAATATTTAAAAAGAAAGAAGAGAAACAAACCTTATCTTTCTCAAGCTGTTCTTTGATGCTAACCCTCGGCCCCAAATTGGGCTGCCCGAGCTTATCTTCTTCTTCGTCTTCTTCCTCCTCTTCGCTTCCATCTAGCGTCGCCTCGCTCATTTGTGCATTGAGCTTCTCCTTCTCGTCTTTCTCCTGGCACGCCCCACCCAAGGTACCGTTCTTGTCGGATTTCTCAACTGCGCGAGAGATGGCTCCAATGGCGGTCGACATGGCTCCTCAGTATCTCTCAGCGCATCCAACGGACGCAATTCAGAGGAGGGGAGAAATGATTTTGAATCGGACACGAGAAGGTCAACTCCTCAATGGCGATGCCAAGAATGCTAAGCCACTAACGGTCAAAAGAGCAAAAGAGGCCAAAAAGAAAAGTGGTGATAAATAGGCTGCAAACCCGAGAGGCACGCACGCACACGGTTCCCGAAATGGGAGTTGGAAGCAGTAGGATGTATGGAAAGGTGGCGACTTCGGGAGGAGAGAGAGAGAGAGAACGATAAAGAAAGATAAAAAAGAGAGCGAGAGGATGGCAGGATGGCAGGGTTGAAGGGGAGAGATGGAGATGGGGAGTGAAAGGGATTTATTAGTAATTATTTTTTTTCGGGAGAGGAGGTGAAGAAAGAGGTGAGGCGAGAACGTGAACGTCACTACCGTAGGCTTAGAGAGAGAGAGAGAGGTTATTTATTTATCTAATAATCCTATTCAGAAACAGAGAGAAATTGGGTGGAGAATAGCTGCAAATTTCTCTGGTCTCTACCCTCCTCCTAAAATGTGAGATTTTGAACATTGTTGTTCACAGAAAGCATGTAAATGTGAAAATTTTGGTTTCTATGTGTCTGAATGCAGAGTTTGCAGGCAGGAAATGCATAATTTCCTGTGTTTACATATTTTATGGGAACACGTATTCAGAATTATCCAGCTTCGACTTAAGTAAAATGAAGATATTTAATTAATTTTAAAGTTGTAATTGGGTATGTTAAAATACCATCGTCAACATGTGTATTCATATAATAGGCATAGAGTTTATAGATATTTAAAATTAGAGTTATTATTATCAGAGTACGTTTCAAATTCCTCTATTTTTATGCCTCAATTATGCATTCATTTTTTAAGTTTCCAATAACTCAAAATATTGAAACTAGAATATGAAAAATAAAATTATTAGATTTAGTCTATATTATTTTATTTATGTATAGATAAAAATACAATATTTGAATATTATTTTATATCATATCGAGAGCTAGCAAAAAAATCATTAATATGAATAATTTCTGGACGTTATTTTTTTAACTTATTGATTTATATAAATGAAAGTGAAAAACTAAATATTTTTTATGAGATATTATGCTATGGATCGAAAAGAGTACCATTAATTTATTAATTAATAGTAATGATTTTTACTCATCATCCCCTCCCTTCTCTATTCACACTAAAAATTATCTTCACCATCTGGTACTCAAAATTGAACAATCTAAAATTATTTCGATTATAACGGAATCTCCCATTTATTTATAAGAAAGCAATAATATAGATTGTTGTTGTAAATAATTTGTTGATTTGCAAAATAATTGCATATGAATTTAATCTTTTCTTTGAGTATGTTAAAAGCAGGATATTAAGCTTTAAAGAAAAGAATAATGGATTTGGACCAAATTGCATGAAGATTTCAAGAATGAAGTTAGGTTAAATTAGATTTATAATAAACAAAGGTAATCAAAAGTAATATTGAGATCAAAACAAAGAAAATGAAGGTATTTTACCCTAACTGTTTTAACGGAACCCATAATCGTTGTAACGGATGACCTTAGAACCCTTTTTAGTGTATTTTAGGTAACAACCGTTGTAATTGTTACCATAATTGTTATAACGGAATAAATCAATCATGTATAAATTTTATCCAAATTACTCCAAAGCCAAAAACGAACTATCTGTTGCAACTGTTGTTCCATCCGTTACAACGGATAGCCTTCCATTGCAACTGTTAAAATTTTTTTATAACTGATAGTTCAAATTTCTTCAGTTTTTTTATAATCGTTGTAACGCTTATACAACCGTGGTAATGCTTATGCAAATGTTGTAACGGTTATACAACCGTTGCAACGGATATGCCCGATTTATTGCCTGTTTTGCTTCTCGGTTATAAAAGATAATGTTTCTTCTTTCCCAATTCATATTTTTTCACAGTCATACCTTTGAGAAACCCTAACCGTCACTGCTAAACCTTTAAAACCTTAAAATACTTTATTCTAATCTCAAGATTATTTCACTAAACCTTTAATAGATTAAATTAGAGTGATTATTAACTATTCTCTCCTTCATGAGATTTGTTCTTGTTAGAAGTTTTGTCCTCATTATTTTCTTGGCTAATGGCTGCTTGTTTATTTGGTGTAAGGGATCCAAGGTTCACAGCTATATGAACACTGTGTTTTAGTGACTCAGCGCAATCGATGTTGGTGATTGCGGGTCCCGGAGACGTAGGCTCGTTATAGCCGAACTCCGTTAATTTGTGTGTTCTTTTTCTCTCTCTTTGTTACTTTAATTCTTAGTATTTAATTACAAAACTAGTCTAAGGTTCTTTTATTGCGCATCATCAGTGCCATTAGGGACAACAAAGTGGTATCAGAGCAAGTTATTCAAATTGAGACACACTTAATTTATTTATTTTAGATCCATAATGGCATAAATTACTTATATTAAAGAATCTACGATATTTGGCTAAACTACCAAAATTTTATTTATTGGAAAAAATATATGGTCAATTATCTGAATATTCTTGACATTTGATATATTATAGAGAGGAGGTATATACCAAGATTTGATAAAATCATCAAGAAATTAACTACAAACTCCAAAATAGATAAAAAAATAATGATTATACAGTAAATATCATTCTCAAATCGGTTAGCGAGTCAAATGAATCATTATTTGATGATATGACTAGTGCTTATGATATGTTGTATGCACTAATCAATGTATATGAAGATAATAACCAGGTTGAGACTGAAGTGAGAGATTCCTGCTCATAGTTTAGAGATGAGGAAGAACAAAAATCTACCTCCCGTAGTGAATGCTAAGGAGAGTTTCTTTCCAATCGTGATTGACGAGACCACAACAATGTCTAAGAGCAAGGAGATAGAGTCAAAACAACAAGCGAGTGAATCAGTCTCATCAAGGCAAACAAGTGAGGTATTTTTAAACCTGTTTTATGATGGTGATAAATACGATAGTGATGTTTTAAATATATCCTTAAATAATAAAGTGAAATGTCAAAACTGTGATAGGTTACAAATCATGCTTGATGATACAAATAAGATCTTACTCATAAAGAAAAAGACAATTGAGGATTTAAATGCAAAAATTATTAAACTTGAGTCTAAGATCAAAGAAGGTGAGATAAAAATTATGGAGTTTAAAAGTAAAAATAATTGTGAGTCACACCTAAATGAGATAGGTTCATTGAAAGTTAAAGTGCAACATATAAAAATAAAAAGAAATCAGAATTTGAGGACATCTAGTAACTTAAGTTGTAGCACTAAGATGGATTTAAAAAAGATATATGTAGATTGAAAGACACATGACAAAATAGGACTTGGATACATTGTGTGGTCACTCCAAACGATATCCATATGAGTCATACACAAATGATAGAAATAAGAATGTGGCATCAAATGATCTGAGAACACGAACCCAAAAATTTAAATACCAATATCATTCTCATTTTGTTCAAAATAATGGTACAAAACCATCAAATATATTTTGTAATTATTATTGTAAATTAGGTTATATTTCATTTGAATGTCAATTTAGGAAGAGAAACAATAATGCAAATGTTATTTGGGTTTCTAAACTAAAATAATAAATAATTATTTGAATAATCCCTAAAACTTCATTATTCACATATTCAGGGAGAGCTTATACAAGAAAATTTATGTATCATGAATTAATTCCTTGTTTGTTTTTATTTTTTATTGTAGATTATTTATGTCTATACTATTTATTTATAATTTTTTTTATTGAGGGGGAGAATGCATACCTTGAGGCGAAGCTTTTCTAAAATTTTCTTTCTTTTCTCCGATTTTTAAACCAAGAGGGAGAAATTATTTGGCATAATATAATTTTGAGAAATTTATAAGGAATCATGTATTCTCAAATCTTAATTATATATTTATATAGTTGTTTTATAAATCGTCAAAAAGGAGAGATTATTGTTGTAAATAATTTTCATTTTTGTATTTATCGATTTACAAAATAATTGCATATGAATTTAATCTTTTCTTTGAGTATGTTAAAAGATTTAAATAATATATTTTCAATGCAAATTATTCCAAAACCTTACTATTGTCAATGCAAGGCAGAGAACAAACATTGCGAATCATGAATTGGTAGTTTAATAATACATAGCCGACAGACTTAATTTAGCGGTTAGTGGAAAACAAAGAAAATCATTGATTAGGAAATTATGAGACTGCCACTGTGGGGCCCTTTTCGTTGTGTCCACCTTGACGTTTAGATTAGATTGCATTCCGTGCTTTCATGGACATAGCGTGACTGCACAGAAATACTATTGTTGATCCTATGTGGCAACAACTTTGTGGACCTAACATCCAGTATGCACCAACTCCATATCACAGTAATAAATTCATGATTCAGAAGATGTTGGGCGAGATAAAAAATTTGCGATTAGAATGTAATATGAATATAATTCAGAAATAATTTATTTTATATAAACTAAATAAAATATATATTCAGATGATAAAATTTTAAAAATCATATAAAATATGTAACATAATTCTAAATTTATAGAATAAAATGTTTTTTAACGAATAAAATGTATTATATACAAAATAAATTTTTAATTCATGAAACATTCGACTAAGAGTAAAAAATATATTATTCGTGAATAACTCACAATCATGTCAAAGCCAAACAGTTCACACTTCGCAATTTATATTTTAAGATTTTTTTGTGTATATCATTTTGTGATAATTATAAAAATAAAAATGGGTATAAAAAAATATACGAAGACTATTAGTCTTTTTTTTTAGTGTGTTTAAACTATAATAAAATGAAGGTTTAAAAAAATGATCTTTGCATGATATAGTTCAGTGCATACACAACTATATTTTAAAAGAAAAAATTGTACTAAAAACTAGAATTGTGATACATCGTTCAGAGTTAAGAAAAATATTTGTAATACCTCTGGAAACATTTTGGTATGTTTGAACTTCTCAATAATCTGAGCAATATATTTCTTATGTTACATGTTCAAATTAGCATTGTGAATTCGTGATGCTGGGTTATCATTCAAAAAATAAAAGATTGTTCCTTTTCAAAACAAAAAAAAATGGTAGTACTAAATTGTATTGTGCATTATAAATCTCCACGTAATACTTTGAGCCTGACTTTAAAAAAAAAAATCAGATCGTATAGATTTTTATATTAGAATAGCAAAGAACCCATTATGGTGGAACCGTCTTATTTTTTAAAATGATTATATATTTTATTAATTTTAATATAATTAAATAATATATTTTATTTGTATATAATTTATATCTAAATTAATTACATGAACCTCTATTTTTTTAAATAACATTACTACTTTTTTTTTTGAGAAAAACGACATTTAACCACCCATAAACAAGTTGGCTCAGTACAAATTGTAAACACGCCTACCCATTACCCAAAAATAACAAAAAAATTATATAAAATTTTATCATCTTTCACCCTCCAAGTAATACAAGTAGTTATACACACTACAGCAGAATTGAGCTTTACTAATGGTTTTACAACCGTTTGTAATGGAGGCGTTAGGAAAAGAGAAGCGTTGGACGGATATTTGCTAACGGTTTAGCTAAAAACCGTTAGCAAAGGGTGCTACGATTTTTTTTTTTAGTTTTGTTAAAGATTTTTGCTAAAAAACCGTTAGTAAAGAGTGTTGTGATTTTTTTTTATTTTTGCTAACGGTTTTTACTAATAAACCGTTAGTAAAGGGTTCTATTTTTTAAAATTTTTGCTAATAAACCATTAGCAAAGATTTTTTTACAAATTTAACTTTGTATACAGATGAAAAAAACCTAAGAGCAGTAAATTATATAAGAACATATGACAAATGATAAACATTATGACATACATCATATTATTCATTCAATAATTAATATAAAAAAATAGAATTATTCATACAATGAAAAAAATATTTACTGAACAATACATCTTGATTACTCAATAATATGAATACCTATACAATTTCTAAAAAAATAAAAAAAATGAACTAAAAACTTCAAATGCGTTTTTGAGAGTCAAGATGATGTTTTTTGGCCCCAAAAATGGCGGTAATTTTGATAGCAATAACCCCTATAGATCTTGTCGTAAGATTTTTATGGCCGTGTAGCATGCCTTAATCAAAGTTTCTTATCAAAAGTTATGGGGGTTTAAAGTTGAGATTGTCGGATTTCAGTTTTTATTTCTTCTATCTCTCTTCTTTGTTTCTTATTTCTTTCTTATTTCTCTTCCCTTTCTCTCTCTCTCATGTCTCTTTTTATATATGAAAATAGATGAAAAGGGGTTAGATGAAAAGGATTTCTGTTTTTGAACTTTAATTTTCGGATCGTTGGATTGAGATGAATGAACGATGAGATGAGCAATTTGTTGGAGCAAATGTTATTGGTGAGATGAAATATATTAGATTTTTTTTTGCGCATGAACCTTTGCTAACGGTTTTTTTATAAATAACCGTTAGCAAAACCCAGCGCAAAAATCTTTCCTAACGGTTTTTTATAAGAAATTGTTAGCAAAACCCAGCGTAAAAACTTTTCATAACGGTTTTTATAAGAAACCGTTAGCAAAACCCAGCGCAAAAACCTTTCATAATTATTTTTTTTATAAAAAATCATTAGCAAAGGTTGTCCGACAATTCTTTTTATACTTTTTGAAATATTTTTGTAATGTTTATTCTTCCAAACCATTAGGAAATAGTTAAACTTATTTTCCAAAATGCCACCGCCTATATTACTAACGGTTTTCACTAAAAATCATTAGTAAATTGGTATTAGTAAAATTCAGTTCTGTTGTAGTGACAGATTAACAACAAATAATATTTTTTTATTTTTAATTAATTACAAAATATAAACTTATGTTTTGTCCAGTGGAATCTTGAACAATCCCTATTAACTTTTGATATATACAATTCTGAATGAAAATCATGCACTCTCCTACGCCCAGGTTCTTTAATTCTCATTGTTTCCACTTTCAAGCTCTTCGTGATCAGCCAAAAGCACTGAAGGTTCTATGTCAGAGATGATACTTTGCCGGTTGAATAAAGGACAACATACAAAAGACTACTTGCAAAATAAATGCTTTTGTTATGTCTAACTCTAAAAAATTTCAAAATATCATGCATACTCCTGAACACAGAGAATGCATTTTGTAATTTTATTGTCTTTAGAAGACATAAATTGTGCTATTCACTTTTTTTGTTTTTCAACAATAATCAAATTTCCTGTTCATTACAGAATGAAGAACTGGATTAAGAATGGATTAAGAATGATAAAAGATCACATTGTCCTTTTGGTATGATAAATACCTTTCAATCTAAGATCCCATGACGAGAGATCAGAAAAGAAACATAGAACTGTCACATAAAAAATAATTTGTTAAGTTTAAGTGAAACTGCGCCTGTGTGGACTAGTTTTTGCACAGTCTGTCCCAAGCTAAGATAAAGGAGGAGGGTTGCGGTGGGTGTGGCGAGCCCTGCACTAAAACAACCGATCTTTATGGAAATGAAATCCAGTCAATTTTCGTTGGGGCGTCACCCTCTTAGCGACGCGTCATATTGGAACCTGAATATGGTGATAAGAAAAACAAGGGTTGGGTCGTCACCGCCTTAGTGGCGCGCCATATTGGAACCCGGATATGGTGACAAGTGAGCGAGGGCCGGATCGTCATCACCTTAGTGACGCACTGCATCGGCGCCCGGATGTAATGTCAAATGAACAAGGGTCTTCGCACTTGACTCGACGAGTGCGATGGGCAAGGAAGCTAGTCGGGGAAAGTAGGATTCGTTTAGGTAGTTGGAATGTAGGGTCCTTAACAGGTATGCTAAGAGAGTTAGTTGATACTGTGATTAGGAGACACATTAATATCTTATGTGTTCAGGAGACTAAATGGACAGGTCAGAAGGCTAAGGAGGTGGAGAATACGGGCTTCAAATTGTGGTACACAAGAAAAGAACGAAGTAAAAATGGTGTAGGCATCTTAATTGATAAGAGCCTCAAGAATGGAGTTGTCGCAGTTAGGAGACAAGGGGACAGGATCATCATGATCAAATTATTTTTTGGAGATTTGGTCTTGAACGTCATCAGTGCGTATGCTCCATAAGTAGGTTTGAGTGATGATGTCAAGAGACGATTCTGGGAAGACTTAGAGGACATGGTTAGAGGAGTGCCTAGTAGTGAAAAACTCTTCATTGAAGGAGATCTTAATGGTCATGTTGGCACAATTAGAGGGGGGTTTGAGAAGGTACATGGGAGTTTTGGATATGGTGAACAGAATCAAGAGGGAGAAAACATCTTGAACTTCGCTATAGCTTATGACCTCATGGTAGCGAACACCTTCTTTAGAAAGAAAAAAATCACATTTAATTACTTTCAGCAGTGGCCAGCACTCAAGCCAGATCGATTTTGTCCTGACTAGAAGGGAGGATAGACCAAAATGCATGTATTATAAGGTTATACCTAGCGAGTGTGCTGTCACACAACATAAACTTTTGGTGGCTGATTTTTATTTTCAGGTATGCGTTCGGCGAGATAGATGCATGAAAATAACGAGAACGAGGTGGTTGAAGCTCAAAGAGGACATTTCTCAGGTGTTTAAGAATAGAGTTATTGCAGAAGGATCATGGAACGAAAGTGAGGATGCAGATAATATGTGGAAGAAGATGACGACTCACATTTGGAAGGTGACTATAGAGGTGTTTGGAGTAACTAGAGAAAATAAACGTGAACCTAAAGACACTTGGTGGTGGAATGATGATGTACAAAAGGATATCAATGAGAAAAAAGAATGTTACAAACGTTTACATCACAACAGGAGTGATTAAAACATACATAAGTACAAATAAGCTAGAAAAAACGTAAAGAAAGCTGTGAGCGAAACAAGGGGTCAGACATATACGGAGCTATATCGGAAATTATATACGAAAGAGGACGAAAATGATGTCTATAAGATGACTAAACTTCGAGAAAGGAAGACAAGAGACTTCAACCAAGTTAAATATATTAAGGATGAGGCTGATAGACTTTTGGTGAAGGATGAGGAGATTAAGAACAGATGGAGAGAATACTTCGACAAGCTGTTCAACGACAAGAGTGAGAAAATCGCGATCGAGTTGGACGACTCAATTGACACTAACAGGTGATTTGTTCAGAGAATTCAAGAGTCTGAGGTGAAAGAAGCTTTAAAAAAGATGAAAACAGATAAGGCGTTAGGACCAGATGACATCCCGATTGAGGTATGGAGATGTCTTGGAGATATAGCAATAGTGTGGCTCACTAAACTATTTAATACCATTTTCCGGTCCAATAAGATGTCTGATAAGTGGAGAAGAAATATATTAGTACCAATCTTCAAGAATAAAGGAGTTATTCAAAGTTGTACTAATTACAGAGGAAATAAGCTCATGAATCATACCATGAAGCTTTGGGAGAGAGTGATCGAGCACCGTTTAAGAAAACTAACAACTGTCTCTAAAAATCAGTTTGGTTTTATGCTTGGGAGGTCCACTATGGAGGCGATTTTCTTGATAAGACAACTTATGGAGAGACATCGGGAATAGAAGAAGGATCTACATATGATATTTATTGATTTAGAGAAAGCGTATGATAAAATACCGAGAAATATCATGTGGTGGGCGCTCAAAAGGAAACTAGTCCCAACAAAGTACGTTACCCTTATTAAGGATACGTACACAAATATTTTGACTTGTGTCAGAGCATGTGACGGCGAGTCCGATACATTTTCTATTAAGATAGGATTACATCAAGGGTCAACATTGAGTTCATATATTTTCACCTTAGTGATGGACGAGATCACAAATGACATACAAGGAGATATTCCTTGGTGTATGCTCTTTGCTGATGATGTGGTGTTGATTGACGAGAGCAGAATTGGAGTCAATCAGAAACTAAAGTTGTGGAGATAAATTTTAGAATCGAAAGGTTTTAGACTTAGTAGGACCAAAACTGAATATATGAGGTGTCAGTTCAGCGAGGAAAACTCAGATGACGGAGATGTTAGTTTGGATGGACGAGTAGTACCCATGAATGACACATTTCGGTATTTGAGATCGATGTTGCAGAGTGAATGAGAGATCGATGAAGATGAAGACAAGCATTTGGTGTTCTTTGTGATAAGAAGGTCCCAAACAAACTAAAAGACAAGTTCTACAAGACGGTGATTAGACCCGCGATGATGTATGGTGCAGAATGTTGGACTACAAAAGGACAACACGTCCAGAAGATGAGTGTAGCTGAAATACGGATGTTGCGTTGGATATGTAGCCACACAAGGAAAGATCGAATCAGAAATGATGATATTAGGGACAAACTTGGGGTATCACAAATTCAAGAGAAGATAGTCCAACATCGTTTGCGATTGTTTGGTCATATCCAACGAAGGTCTCCTGAAGCACCAGTACGCAGCGATATTCTAAGTCGTCCTGAAAATAGAAGAAGAGGAAGATGTTGACCGAGACTGACATGGGAGGAAGCAATAAAAAAAGATTGAAGGAATGAAATATATCCAAAGAGTTTGTTTTGGATATGAGTGCTTGGAAGATGGTGATTCATGTACCGGAACCATGATTTAGGAGTTAGAGTATAATAGTAGAGTTATAAATTTCATGTTCTTAGATTTTTAGGATTTTAGGATTTAGAATTTAGAAATAGATTTTAGAAATAGAGGTTTAGAAATTAGATTTTAGGATTTATTTTTAATTTTTAAAATAAAATTTTAGGATCTAGAAATAGATTTTATAATAGAGGTTTATTGTACTATTATTATTATTGTTATTATTGCTATTACTATTAGCATATCATCATCATTATCATTATCATCTTTATTTATTTATTATTATTATTATTATTTTATTTATTTATTTTCTTTTTCTTTCATCATATTCATTATTATCACTTATATTTGAGATCTTTGATCTTATATTTTCCGATTGGATTTCATTTCTAGTCTATCCCAATTTATTTGAGATTAAAGGCTTTGTTGTTGTTGTGTAAGTTAAGTGAATTTGATGTTGCCTTGACAAAGAGTAAGCTTGGCTCATATATGCCAGAATAAGTGCTGAGTAAACAATTGATGTATGTGTTATCTGAATAATCAGAATGTTGGAATAAGTTACAAAATAATATTTCTCATCAAACCTTGCATCGCGTTAGCTGTATAAAAATGCAAAGAAATGTAAGCTATAATTTGCTTTTGAGTTTTCTAGAGGAAAAAAGAGCAATAAAATTGCAATTGTGATGACCAGGGCTTTCTTGAAAAAAAATAAAAGATTCATATTACCTGGATGTCAGCATATGAAAATTGACCAAGATCATTAACATAGCATCCGATCCTACAATTAAATATACATGCCAAAAACTGATGTAATATTAACGTTCTCACAAAGGCTACAATCTATGTGTGAGAAATTATGTGTTCAAACTCAAATTTAAATTTTTTATGGGCAACTATGAAATTTAAGAGCTTCATTTTATCTTTTCAACAAAAAAATATTAATGTTCTCACCATATATGTTTTTTTTGTATAAAAAAAAGAATCTACCATACACGTCACACCATAAGGATGCTTTTATTTCATCTAACAACTTTTCAAGACCAGAATTCGGAAGTAAATGAGCTCAAATTAAATTATATATACGCATAAGGTAAAAAATAACTTGTGTAAAAAAGAATAAAAACATAAGAAAGAAGACGAGGAGGAAGGCGAGAGAGAGAATTGCAACATAAAAAAGATGATAGAAAAGATAAATATGTGATGTTGCTTATGTAATGTAAGGCAGCGAGTAAACAGATTTCCGAGAAGAGAAGACTACATGAATTGCCACATGGCAGATGCTGCAGCAATCGAGATTCCGACCAAGGTTAATTTGGCGGTTTGTTAAACAGACAAATAAGTTCATTGATTAGGGAATTATGAGACCGCCAATGTGGGGCCTTTTTTCATTGGTTGTGCTCACCTTAACATCGCATTAGATTGCATTTTTTTTTTGTCACTTGTGCTTTCATGGGTAGTATTTGATATCTGACATATTGTCCGTAGTGGAGGTTGATTTCACACCTTTTTCCTTTTTTTGAAAATTTGACAGAGGCTGCCAAGGCTGTATTAGAATTTAGATTTTAAATACATGATCCATAGATACATCATGGACATCTTTCCCCTGGTCGAGATAATCAACCAGAGAAAGGGGAAAGAAAAAAAAAACTAAAAAGGAAATAATACAAACTAGGAAACTAACTATAAAAAACTAACATCGCTGTGCTTCTTTCAGCAAGTAGCAATTTACAATAACGTGTAATTCAGAATAAACCCCATATCTCAGCAATGTCTCTGCCACAACCAAACGTCTGCCAGTATTTTGTTCAGCATTACCTCTGTTGTAATTGATGTTGTATGGTCCACCCCTTCAAATGTTATCTCGTTTCTCCTCTTCCATATGTGCCAACATGCAGCCAACATGATCGTAAACCCTAATGACATTTTTGGAGTTGTGAGGGCCTGCAACTGGGCAAAGGCTCTGCGATTCACCAGTGTGATCGACATCCCTGGTTCTATAATTCTGATCTTGAAGTGCTGCTGCAGACCATGCCAAATACTTACTGCGGAGGAACATAGGTACAGAGCGGACTCGACGGGGCATTGGCGACACATCACGCATCCTGAGGTGACAGCAATTTTCCTTCTTTGTAGCACTTGCTGTGTTAGTAATCTGTCGTTAAGCAGCAGGTAGTAGAAGTGTCAGACCGACGGAGGAGCTTTTGTTTTCCACACCACATTGAATTCCCACCTGATTTTGCCTAATCCTGCAAAGAAATCATAGAACGACTTTGAAGAGTAGGTGCCTGAGGAACTCAGCTTCCAAGTCAATGCATCGTTCTCTTAAGTAAATGCCAGGGATGCCAACACTTGGGCAGCTTCAGCTTGTCGTTTTGTTCGCGGTCGAGGCAGGGTTGCTTCCATTTGCAGTGCAGCGCTATGAACGCTGATCTTTCTTCTTATTGGCCCGGGGGGGAGGGGCGTTAGCGGCAACCAGGGGAGGGCCATTCCAGGGGTTGAACCGGAATGAGGTTTGTCTGCCACTTCTTATTACGTGGGTCGTACTCTGGAGAAAGGTGGCCTGATTGCTATCATCTGTCGCCAGAAAAACGACCCTGACTTGCTCCAGCACAGTGGTCCATCAGCATGCAAATGTCCCGAATGCAAGGTGAGTAACACGGATGTTATTAGTGAGTCGGGGTCAGTGTGTGCTCTCCACCACCAGCGTAATAGCAGTGCCAGCCTCAAGTCTTTCCCCCCCCCCCCCCCCCGGGGGTGCAAATGGTTCGCCAATTTATCAAGTGTATACCTTTGCCTGCTGTGGTGTCCTTTCCCCAGATGAAGTCTCTTCTTATTTTGTCCAATCGATTAATCACCCATTTAGGTAATTGAAAAGATGCCATAAAGTAAACCGGCATGGCAGAGAGCACTGAATCCATCAGCTGAGTTCTGCCTCCTCTGGAAATTAATTTTCCTTGCCAACCCTCTATTCTATGCTCTACTTGTTCTATAAGTGGTATGAACAGATCTTGTGTGGGCTTGGTGACTGTCAGAGGCAGCCCTAGATATTTGATGGGGAGAGACTGCTTTTTGTACCGGGTTATGAGTGTCGTTGTCTGTGTCTCGAGATCCGTGAGGTTGAATGGTATGAAACTGTTTTCTGAGCATTCACGCGGAGGCCCGATGCACGGGAGAAGGTGTCAATTATCAGGCTAGTCGAGAGTAGCGGTTCTGGATCAGGAGACGTTATGACTACCATATCGTCCGTGTATTGTAGCGCTACGATCGAGCTCTCAATTTTCTTTGAGATTGTGTTGTGCAGTAGCCGGTTTGCCCCTTGCAGCATCTCCTGTAGGACATCCGTTGCTAAAATGAATAGCATGGGGAAAGGGGGTCCCCTGCCGGAGCCCTCGCTTGTGGGTGAAATATTGTGATACCTCTCCATTCAATACCACCCAGGAGGACGAGGTGGAGAGAATATGTTCTACCCAAGCGATCCAGCGTGTTGGGAACCCCCTAGCCTCCATAACCCGGAGGAGAAACTTAATATAATATAATTACATTATTAAAAAAATGAAAAAAAATCGAAAATGAGTACTGATAAAAATAATTCCAATGCACGAGCTTTTATGTCACAAAGTTAATTTAATGTTCAAATTTCAAATCCAAATCAATTGATCTTGTTAATTATGATGGTAGAAGTACACATGTAATTTTGTGTGTGTTGAGTTTGTGCTATATCAAGGGGTCAAAACAAGAATGAAAAATTTACGTGTATACTTCTTCCATGAAAATTAACAAGATAGATGATTTGAATTTGAAATTTGAGTGTCAAATTTAAAAAAAAAAGTAAAAAAATAATTTGCTACATTTTGTTATTATCTGTGTCATTGAGACCCTTCTCTAAGTTAATAATAAATGTATACAATAATTTAATGTAAAATAAAAACACAAATATCAATTAATTTAGCTCATCCCCATTCAATCAGTATCCATACGTTTCCACATTTAAACAATAATAATGATGATCAAGCATCAAAATAGAATCAGCAAAAGATAGAGAGCACACCGAATACCACATAGCAAATGGAATCATTAGATCCAGAGAGCTGTAGTAGAATAGAATGAATGATTTGGTGCCCTTAAATAAAGGCAAAACCGTTTCACTCGTAGTGTTTTAAGTTTGTTATGTGTTGTGTTGTGCCGTATTAAAATATAATGTGTGTCACGTGTCGTATTGTATCATAATTTTTTTATTTTTTTGTGATGTATCGTGTCGTGTCTAAAATTAATAGAGGAGTGACACGATATAGTTATGACACAGCATAAATAAGGCACGTTGTATCTAACGTGTCATGTTTAATCGTGCCATATCTAATTGTGTCGTGTCCAATTGTGTCATATTTATAGAATATGACATATTTTAATCATGCTAAATTATTAGCAATTTTAGAAAATTCAAAAAAAAATGAAAAAATATAAAAATATATAAAAATGCCAAAAATATGGACATTTATTTAAAAAAATATGATATTTAAATTAGGGAAGGGATCTCTTGACAATGGGTTATCTTGTCAATGAATTCTCAAATAAATAGAAAAAAACTTATAAATACTTTCCTCTACTTATATATTGACGATGATTCAAATTTCATATAATTTTATCAAAGTCCATCAAAATGTTATGCAATTTATAATTGTTTCAATTTAATGGTCTTTGACGGACTATCAAACAATAATAAAATTATATAAAATTTGAATCATAATCAATCTATGAGTAGAGGAATATATCTATAAGTTTTTTTTTAGATATTTTTTATATTTATATGAAGACTCATTGCCAAGATTGACAAAATAACCATTATTAAGTGATCCCTTCCCTATAAATTATCCCACCTTCTTTTTTCCGACTTGAGACCAGCTATGCTAGAAACAAAGTTGGAGTTACTAACTTATAAATATGTTACTATAATTTAAGAAAACTAAAATCTAAATATTTTAATTAAAATTAAAATTTATATAGTGTACATATATGAATTTGAGTATCACACAAATGATTCTTCCTCATGTTGCTGGTTTACCTCTAGTTCTGCCTCTGACATCCTTTCACTTGGGTCAGAACTTAATGTAGCGGTAACTTCTTCATGATAATTGAGTACATTCATGACTTATATTGAAGTCTACTTTCTGCATTGTACTAATTCTTCAATAAAATCAGAGTCTCAAATACTTTTCATCCAATCTCATTTTTTTATCAGTTATAACTCTATTAGCTATGTTGAAATATGATGTAGAAGATATTGTGGAGACCGGAAGGATAAAAATATTGCAAGTCAAGAATGCTAAAGTTGGAAAAATGTCTTTGAATTGATATCAAAATTGCAAAATGCTGAACTTGTGTCATGTCCTATCGTGTCATATTTTTTGTTTCATGTTGTATCATGCTTTCGTGTCATATCGTCCCATTTAGATCTTGTACTATTTGTGTGTTGTGCTATTTTTTCAAAAAAAAAATAGACACTATATGATTAAAGCACGGGTCCAAAACCGTGCCGTACCCGACAACCGTATCGTGCTGCTCTCGAATCATATCATTCCGTACCATACTTAGCTACAATAGACACGGATTTAGAACACTAATCACGAGCTTTTTTTTAGCTCTTGCCTATTGCTAATGAAAAAAGAAAAAAAATAATTAAATAAAAATATTTGGATTACTTCTGATATGATTCTTATTATATCCAGTAAAATGAATTTTCTTTATAAATTTTGGATTATTCACTTTATTTAATTTATAAAATATAAACTGAACCAAATAATACAAATCAAATTAGCTTTTCAACCAAACTAAAATTTTTTAACCAAAAAATTAAACGAAATAGTCCAGCATTTAACAACTTAGTCTCTGTGGTAAAATGAATTTGAGAGCTTTCCCACATTAATTTAGTTAATAAAAGAGATGCGTTAAATACTGCTCACTAAATTTTTATTTAGTCTTCGTTCTTAAACTTTTTTGTTTCACTTTTCATAATTGTGTAGGGTTTGCTCTTTAATATACAAAAATAATATTTTCCGACAAAAAAATAACTCCATAATGTAAGTGAAAATTTTCAAAAGATCAAAAATCGTGAACGCTTAATGAATCACCTGACATGATAGGATGTTCATAGTATAAAAATTACCGTTGAAATATATCTATAAATTATATTTTTATATTTTTAAGACTTTTCTTTGATTTATGTGGGAAAGCATTCAATTATCTTAATATTCAATATATATCTTCTATTTATCTCCGAATGTTTCCTCCTTTGTTCTCTGCGTTAATTCTATTTTTAAATTTAAAATGGGTCGAATATATATTGACGACTTATAAACTCTAAAAATTATAAGATGATGTATTTTTTTTATTAATCGGTATCCCGACACTTCAATTGATCATCTGAGAGGAACAAATTTATTTAAATCGGGTAAAATTGAAATAAATCCATCTTTTTCTAGGTATCTCCAGTGTGAAACTGCGCCTCCGTTCTTTTTTTTTTCAATTCCTCATTTTTTATTATTAAATATAACGATGATTTGTGCAACTTAGTTATATTTGGCGCATGCATTTGTGCAACTTTTAATATGCCGGAGCTACAAAAATACAAGATTAAGAAATAAGATAATTAAATATGAATATTTCTCCTACTTGCCATGATGTTATATAACAATTGGTTCACATATTAGAATTTTCTAGATAAATACTGCTTGTTGGTGTGAGTAAATTTATATTTTATTATTAAAATAAACTGATAATATTCATCTTTCTTCTAATAGAGAGGAAATAATTAAACCCGTTCAGTCAGTATGAAAAGTAACTACAAGGTCAGTAAAATGCATTTTATTCTTACCAATAGAAACAGAGCGTGTACACCTTGCGTAACTGCAAATTGGGCAAATAGTTGATAAGCATAAGAAAAAATAAATATTTCATAGAAAAAGAAGACTTTGTGAGAGTTGGCATGCTCAATAACCATGAATTAAAGATAACTAAAGCCATCAACTGATAGCTCGGTTATAGCAACTGCTTGAAAATTTAACAAAAGATAATTCTAAGAACAATCTTTGGTAATGTCCTCCATAAGGATGAAAGGTTGAATAACTCTTATTTATTGTCCAGAAAAATGGTGTGGCAATTCTCAAAAACAATGAGAAAAGCAGATCACATGTAACAAAGATAATGTATAGGAGAGTTACGTGTAGCACAAGTTGTAAGTTACACTCTGCAGATCATCAGAATTGGACCCATTATCATCCCAAAGAACATGATGATGTGCTGGACGGTTAGTCCCCTGAATTCCCATGAAAAAAAATATTATTGTAATCCAGTACCCGATGCATTTTTTTCATATAAAATGTGTGATTATGCATAATAAAATTCATTTTCATTATGCATGACAATTAGAAAATGGAGATATGAGCAATTACAAGTTAACAAAAATTTAATGCACAAGTACTGTTGTTCACATTATTTTATTTCTTCCAAATTTATTAAGAGTTCCAACTGGAATGGTTTAGTAATTAGTAATTTAGTATCACACTATCAGAAAAATTAGATTTAGAACCGGCTATTTAGAATCGGTTTTTTAAAAACCGGCACTAAAGAAATTTTTTGCATCAATCAATAGAATTTCAGCTTTTTCCTCTCAAAGATTGCTATGTTTTTCAATCTAACCGTTGGTTCATGCTTATCCGACGATCTAAAAATCAAAATTCAAAAATCTAAATCCCACGGATTATCACTCTTCATCCTCCTATTTCATATATAAAAGAGATATTGAGAGACAGAGAAAGAGAAAGAAAGAGAAAGAGCAAAGGTCGTCTTAAAGAAAGAAAAAAAAGGGGAAGGAGAAAGACAGATTTGAAGCTCGTCTTGGAACTCAAAAATGAATTTGATGCTTATTTGAAGTTTTCAGTTTAGTTTTTTTCCTTTAGAAATTGTAAATATAGAAAATTTCTCAGATTTTCTTTAATATGTAAATTATATATAATTATTTTGTTAATGAAATATACTTTATTAGTTAATGGTAAAATTAAATTATTTAATCAAAATTTAAAGAAATCAATTCAAAAAATAAAATAACAAATTGTAAATAATGATTTATGTTGTAAACAGTTAGAAACAGCTCTAAACGGCTGATTAGAAAGAATTAAATTAAAACATTTATTTAAAACCAGTTAGAAACGACTCTAAACTGCTGATTAGAAAGAATCAAATTAAAGTCTTTAAGAGTATAGAACCGATTATTTGAAATAACCAATTTTAAAGGTTAGAGTTTAGAACCGGTTATTTTGAAATAACCGGTTCTAAAGGTTAGAATTTAGAATCGGTAATTTGAAATAATCGGCTTTAAATGCTCCATTTAGCATCTCCTCTTAGCGCCGGTTTTTAAAATATTTAGCACCGCGTAGTTTTAGAACCGGTTATATAACCGGTGCTAAATCTTTATATAATCGGTTCTAAAACGTTTTTTGTGATAGTGTCACTTCTGTTCCAATAAAATTTATAGAAAATTATGTATAAGGACCAATTGAGACATGACTGCTCATTGTTCAAGATCATTTTAACTGGATAAAGAAAACAATGCCAAGGACCAAATAACAAAAAGAAAATGTACCTTGATGCCAGCATGTCTACACGGAAAAAAATCAAGCTCCGTGGGATGGCAAATTTTGGTATCAACTACAGTGCCTACACATAAATCACAGTAAATTGATTAATTACATTAATCAATTGTAAACAAAAAAATGTGTAACACATCCTGGAAATTCATGTATTACCAGGTAGAACATTCCCACTCCGATCCATACTTCTGCCATCAGTACGGAAGAGACGGGTGTGGTTCCTTTTTTGCACAACTATGAATGTCATAGTTGGGGCATAATCAGAATGCAATTCCTTACATGCCTAATAAAAAAAAGAATATACTAAATTATGATATAAGCTAAAATTTCAGCAGCCTCTGCCAAGTTTTCATAATAACAATAATAATGATAATAATGTTGATGATGATGATTATATATAATAATCATAATAATAATAATAATAATAATAATACTTGAATTTGGGACAAAATGAACTTATTTTATTTACTTACTGTAAACTCTTTATATAGATGTAAAACGGTGTACCATAGGAAAGACATAAATTCTAACTAATATTAATTGATATTTGACATCTCTAATTAATACCTATCAATACTTGTTATGTCTAACAAATACCAACACTTCCCCTCAAAATTGACAAAAATATTCATTAAGCTCGTATTGTCACGTAATCTAATCAAATCTAGCGAATTAAGCCCCTTAGTGAGACAATCAGTCATTTGCTCCCTTGTGGCTACATGTCTCAACTCTAGTAGTCCGTTATTCAGTTTCTCCTTGATAAAGAACCTATCAATCTTCACGTATTTGGTTCTGTCATGTTGCACGGGGTTGTTGGTAATGCTGATTGCCGACTTATTATCACACCACAATTTTATCTGGGCCCCTTGATTCATCTTGAGCTCTACCAATATGGATCTCAACCAGATCATCTTTGCAACACTCAAAGTCATAGCTTTGTACTCTGCTTCGGTTATGGAACAAGCAACCATATGTTGTTTCTTACTCTTCTAGGAGACCAGATCGCCTCTTATGAATATGCGGTATCCAGATATAGACTTTTTGTCATCAGCTCAACTAGCTCAGTCTGAATTATAGTAACCCTTGATGTTTAAGTGTCCATTCTTTTGGTAGATTAATCTCATCCTTGGTGCACATTTCAAGTACCTCAGAATTTAGTACACTGCATCCATATGACCCTTCCTAGGATCATGTATATAACAGCTCACCACGCTCTCACCACAAATGATATGTCTGGACGAGTGTAGTTCAGATATATCAATCGGCCCACTAACCTCTAGTACCTTTCCTTATCGATCAGCTCACCAACCTCTGCACTCAGTTTTGTACTTGCAGGCTTGCAACACAGTATACTTATCTTCTTAGACAAGTCTAGCATATACTCCCATTGGGACAAAACAATCTTTTTTGGCCTCGAGCCACCTCAATTCTAAGGAAGTATCTCAGATGCCCTAGGTCCTTTACCTCAAGCTCCTTTTCCAGTCTTACTTTCAACCGTATAATCTCATTCTCATCATTGCCCACGATGATCATGTCGTCCACATACACTTCAAGTATCATGATGTGACATTCATCTCCTTTAAAGAACACGGTATGATCGACATTAATCTATTGATACCTCATGTCAACCATAGCCTTTCTGAACCTATCAAACAAGCTGGAGATTATTTTAGTTTATATAAAGATTTATTGAGATTACAAACCTTACCAACCGTCTGGTTTATGTCGAATCCCAGTGGAATCTCTATGTATACCTCCTCTAATAAATCACCATGAAGAAACACATTCTTCACGTCAAGTTGGTGCAACTTCCACCTCTCATTTGCTGCTAGAGAAATCAGAGTCATAACTATGCTCATCTTTGTCACTGATGTGAATATCTTATCATAATCGATGCCATAGATCTGACTGTACTCTTTTGCCACCAATCGAGCCTTGTAGCGCTCAACCCGACCCTCCGAATTTTGCTTCACCGTGAAGACTCATTTACATCAAACTGCCTTTTTACTAGGTGATAATAACACAAGTTGTCAGGTTTTGTTCTTCGCAAGAGCCCCAAATTCTTCTAGCATGGTCGCTTCCACTTAAGATCTTTTAGCATCCTTTGCCAACACTTAAAAAAAGAGACAATATCCAATGATACAATGAATGCTCCATGACTATGTGATATGTAAGAGTAAGAGGCATAATGAGGTAATATCATGATCATAGTAGAACCCATATCAATCAGGTGGGACCCCGCATTACTACGAGTAGTCGCCTTATTGATAAAGGAGTGAGAGAAGTAGAGAGAGAAATCATATCATCTGAATAATTTGAGTCTGTGGTGGATGATGAGGAAGTCTCCGGAGTCAAGACAGAGAAAGAATAAGGGACGTAGGACAAGCAAATCTACAAATTCATTTCTCCTCCTCGTGTACACTCTCAGCTCCCCTGAGTCCAAGTCTCACTCTCATCATCCTGAGCCGGCACAACAGCCAACTCCAAAATTGACACAGACTCCACAATCGAAACAACCGGCTCAACCAGCACAACAACCGGCTTCATAGTTAATTCAACTAGATTCACAACTTTATTAGTTAGATATGTTATATATATCATGTACTAAACACACTTAAAAAATATAATTAGTTTAACTTTATTAGAGCACGTGTCAAGAGTTAAACGTCTTAAATTTATAAGTTCATATACAAATAAAGAAGTTGATGCCACCAAAGTACTCATACCTATGCATTATTTTTAGTGCAATTAACTTAAAAGCTATCGGATCAATTTCAAATAACTAGTTAAATCATCCGAACCATCTATATAAAACTTAATAACTTTTTATTATTTGATAATTAATATAAAAGAAAACAATAAAATTAAAATTGAAAAAGTTGTTCGACACATCTAATAAAAAAAATTGCCTCAACCGTCTGTCACCAAATGGCGTCAGATTGGCAGCAGTTAATTTATTTTGAAGCTGCTGCGTTGATCAAGCCCGTCTATTAAAAATCCAAAACAATTTACAATTTCACTTTATAACTTCGGCCCACAAAAATTTCAAATTCGCTAGAACTGGGTCCATCCATTTTCCACTTCCACCCTCCCAAACTGAAACAGGAAGCAGAGACTAACGAGTTACGAGGCGCAAAGAGAGAAGGCTCGAGTAGAGAGCCAAGACGATGTGGCTGAGCTCATTCTCCGATTGACCGAGCTTGCAATCGCGAAACTTTTCAATCTCCTATGTCTCTCGCTTCAGATCTCCGCCCTATCCCTCCGTCGTCTCTCTCTCGTTTGCTCACTCGCTGAGGTACTTCCGATGAACTTTTTGTTCTTGCAAAATAGTTTGCGTCCGATCAATTTTTGTTAGTTACTTAATTATGTTATTGCATATCTGATACTATAGTTCTTCCCTTGGTGCATAATTTACCTTTCTGTGTTGTAAACAAGCACAACATGTGAAACTTCTCTCATCAATTTGCTAAATTCAACTTCTTTTTGTCTAATGTGTTGTCAACCTTTCTTACTGATCTTTTGGTTCTGATTTCCCTTTCCAAATACTAGTACCTTTCTCTCATCAATTTGCATTCTGCATCTTTCATCTGAGTGGATCTAGTATATGTTCCAGCCAGTACATGTGCATCACTAAATGCTTCTTGTTTCTAATTTGTAGTTATTATTATTGTCCGTTCACACTATGTTGTTTGATAATTATTGATATTGTAGAGGTATATATTACTACTGGTGCTAACTGAAATCTGGTCGCATTAATATTGTTAATGTCATGCTTTTAGATGATATATGTTAATCAAGTTATTTGTATAGGACCAATTGGCAGAACATCACAGATGGTCACTGTTGAGTACCTACTACCAGCCTTCTGCACTGCCATATCTGCTTCTGAGATAGTTGCTAATAACAATCTGCTTCTGGTGCATCAATTATCTACAATTGGGACACTAGTAAGTGAAAGCCCTTTTCCTGTGGTGAAACCTTCAATTTTGATTGTTCCATTATATATGAAATAAACTCCAAAATTAACAAAATTGTCATATAAACTACATTAGTCATTAAAGAGATCTGTTTGAATAGTTTAGATTAATCATTGAGAACTGATTTGCTAGATTTAGACGTAAAGATACCTACCACCTTGATGAGTTTAAATCCGTAATAACTCCCTTAAGTAGTACAAAAATTGAGAACCACCATTAAATCATCAAGCAAAAAAGGTATTACTAAATAGAAATTGTACCAGTACCCTAGGTTAAAAAACTCGATGAGACCAATCCATTAAAAATGATTAGTTATAATGTACATCATTAAAAAAAACAAATATTATTCAAAATAAGAATTTTAACTTGAAAACAAGTCCTCTCTATTAAATGTATTTTGCTTTATTAGTAATCAAAGTCCAATTTATCTAATAATCATTTAGTCAATTATTAGACAAGTTTCAACGACATGGTTATATTTTCTTTCCATCCTTTAACACATGTGATAAGAATTATGTATGTAGTTTATATTATTTGTATTAAATGGATTTTGATGCTTCCATACCTTCAAGGCTTCAACTTCATCAATGAAGCCGACTTATTTACAAACTCTTTTAAAGAGAGTTTCTCAGCCATTAATTCGTATCACCACAGTGATCTCTCCTACACCAAGTTGGCAAGTGAGTTGAATAAGACTGACTCAATTGTTTAGGTGGGGGGGGGGGGGGATTTTTCTAGCCCTGATTGAATGCAGACCAACTTAAAATGGAAAAAGAATTATATATTTCTTGTAATTGAGAGGGAAAGAATATTATCTAATTTGCAGACTTTCACTCAAGCATTTATTTTTCATTTGCATAGACACTGATGGTATCGGTAATAATGCTTCAAAAAGGAATTCTGAATGTTATTTAGGAACTTATGTATTCAATTCGTTTTATAGGTCGATTAGATAATTCTTGACATTCCATGACACCAAGTACAACAAAAATTGAATGCAAGACTTTCAGCTTCACTTGGTCCATTAAGAACCATGCATATAGGTGCATCTTTTTTTTTTGGCTTTAATGTTCTTTCTAGAATAGTAGTGAGTAGAGAGAAGAGGGGAGGTCCAATGCTTTGCTGTCACATTATCAAATTTGATTTTTTTTCACACGATAGTAATGCGTCCAAGTGAAAATTCTTTGTGAATCTTCATAAATACCATTGATGATTATTTGCCTATAAACCCAAATCTGTTATAATGAGCGTCATCGGACCGTCCCCAAATTTGATCTAGTGAGCGCCATTAGACCACCCATAGTCTTGTGAGTGAATTATGTAAGGTGTAGGGTTTCTATAAACAGATGAGGCAAAAAGAATGGAAGTGAAACTTATTCATATTTCTCATCCTTGAGATCATAATGGATGGTCTAGATTAGTTTTCACATCCAAAACCCTAATTGAATGAAACTTATTATAAAGTGTAATTGCCTAATCTTAAGAACCACCTAAAAACCCTAGAATTGGAAATTGCAAACAAAAAATTTCCATGTCAAGAAAATCTGCTACTCATCTCCCCCTGAATTCATCAATGGCTCCAGGAGATCCATCAAGTTCTTACACCGGATCTCTTAAACGAGCTAGATCAGGAAATTATTTTGATTTTCTGAGCTCACTTCCGGTAGCTGTCCTTGTCACAATCCTTTCCCTCTTGCCAATCAAAGAAATGGTTCGCACCTCCGTCCTTTTTTCCAATTGCCGTGATTTATGGAAATCGGTGCCTCTTCGCCTCGATGATTCCTCTTTGCATCTGGAGAACCCCGATCTCCGAAGGAGAAGCTGTTCTAATTACAGTCGAGGTGAAGATGGTTGGCTCCATGCAACCATCTCTACCATTCTATTGGTTCATAAGGGGCCTATTGAGTACTGTCATCTATCCTGCTTTGACCATCCTATTCTGTTTCCTACGGTCAATGGTTTTCTCCAACAGCTGTCAGCGAAAAACATTAAGCACCTCAGCATTTCTTTCAAAAGATCGTGGTGGAGAATATTGGGTCAATACACGATGAATTCAAAACCAGATGAAGGATATCGTTTGGCAAAAAGAGCCTATCAACTCCCCCAAACTTTCCTCCAATGTAGGACTCTGACAAAATTGGAGCTATTGTGCTGTTGTGTCCCTGAAAAAATCAGCCAAATGTCCATCTTTCCAAATCTTAAGGAGCTTGTTTTAAGATGCACGTTTACAAGTGATGCTTTCATGGAATGCCTCTTTTCCTCTCACTCAAACCTGGAGAAATTGCACATGCATTATTGTTGTGGTCCTAAGCGAATTCAGATCAGCTCTGACAAACTCATTGAGTTTGTGATAACGTATAATGCTAGTTATCCCTATGTTAACCTTGAGGAGTTCTACATTGATTATGCTCCTAATCTTGAGGTATTGATACTCATTGATACACCTACCAATTTGGTTACTAAGAAGATGAAAATGAAGATTCGAATTTCCTCAAAGATCAAAAAACTGGGCATGAATTGTAGTCTGGATGATTATCGTCTCATAAATGATGTTTAAAACTCATTTTGATCATGTGTGCTTTGAAATGTCTTCTTCTGAGTATGAACTGCTCAATTGAGCTAGTGTATTGAAGGCATATGAATAAATTTGGTTTGCTTATATATGGCACCAACAATTGTGATATGTTTTCTAGTTGTAGCAGGATCTGACCATTAATTTTTCCACCATAAAACTCAACATTACATGACTTGTTCCACATTAGATTTTAGATTGTAATATTCTAAAAGGGATATCAGCTTTAAAAATGCCTCCATTTATCAAAACTACTATATATGTTTCGAAAAGGATACACATACGAATGTATGAAAATAATCCGGCATTATTTGATACTCTTAACCATCTGATCATTGTCTCTATATATTTTCTATATAATTCCCATTTTGCTGGATTATTATTTTATGCTATTTCTAAATATCAACCATTCCTAAAGAGAATTCAGGTTAAATTAAGTATTTATTTTACTCTTTCATCTCAGTCAGAGTAAAATTAGAGACAATTATCTCATATGTAAAATTAGGAAAGTAAACACTTCTACAAAGTCCATATGTAAGCAATACAATTCTCTTATATATAGTCATCTATATTTCTGTGCGTAATATGTATGTAAAGTTCCTTTTCCAGATATATTGAGTTGATTCTTTTTCTGTTGGTCGAGTTGATTATTGTGTTTACAGTATATAATTTATATTAATTCTTGTAGTAGTAAAAGCACTTTTAGCAGGTAGTATCACTTGATACTGGTATCTTGTTATCATTTATATATATTAAGGTTATTTTCATAAAAAAAAATGCCTTTTGTAATCCAAATCAACAATGAATATTAATTAGTGTTCACCATGCTTTGAGTATTGACAAACGGAGGTAACTAATTAGTGATATAATACGAATTCTTCACCGTGAAAATAGAGGTCTCCTGATACTGATAGGATAAAATACTATATATAAAATAGCAAATTAATCAGTACGTTCCTTTATTATTATTATTTTTTGTTTTGCTTAGAATAATCTCTCAAATGGGCCTGTTTATTTGCACCATGTAAAACTTGCTAGGGATCTGCCCCCTCTTAAGTTTAATTAGTTTCATTTCAGATGGCTGAGTTTCATTAGGAATGATTTATGTGCCAAATTCTGCATAAAAAATCGAATTGCACTGTACAAATTTTAGAATTAATCTAGTCGGTTCTCAAATCTCCATCGTTCTTCAAGCTGCCTTCATTCCTATATATGGACCTGCAGACGATTCAGACTCGTGGAGAAGTGTATTTTTATTCTGTTATTTAGTTGTCCACGATAAGATTTGGATTAAAGGTTTTGTTGTTGTCCTCCTCCTCCAATAAGATGTGTTGAATGATCTACAAACATAGTTTCATTCGTACATTGTAATAACTAATAACACCTCCGAGTCTCCGACGACCAAAAGATTATATCTTTTTCAAGAATCCGCTCAAATAAGTAGCAATTGGATATTTCTCAGAAATTTATGTTCTCAACATGTACATCTCCTTTTTTTTTTTTTGAGACACTTTTGGAAATCTCTAATCTCTGTAAATAAAATGAGCTCAATATTAAATGGGTAGGAATCATTTGACAAATTTTTTTTTACAATATTGACAACAAACTTTATATAAATTTATAAAAATATTAAAAATAATAAAGTTTACAAACACATTCTTAATTTATGAATTGATTGTGTTTCAATTTTAACACAATTTGAGTATCATTTGACCGTAGGACTCGGAGGCATGGGACCACAAAAATGGACCATTTTCCTGGGGACTGTGTGGCCATTACAAATTAAAGACCGCTTTCTTTATCAACTGCTACCAAGAAATAGACTAGCCGTTAAATTGTACATCTAGCACATTGAATACGAATACACACGTATAGCGCATGAGCACGGACGTAAATACACACATGTAGTAGTATAAATACACATTCAACACCTCATGATTTTTCTAATTTCATTATATTTTTATAATTATTTTTAGTTTTTTTATAATTTTATTTTTTTAATTTATAGATGCTACACAAATACAAATACTCAGATAAATTTTCAAGTAAGAGGACCTCTGTACTGCTTCAACTTATACATGCCTATACGAATTGCTTGTGCGTGTTATTTCATGGGCGTCGAAAAAGAAGGTAAGTCTGACGCGGAGTATTTTATTAACACATGACAAATATATGTGAATACGAACACATTTTGTATTATGTGTTAAATATGTCATGTATCTTAAATATATATATTTAATTTTTATTATTTAAAAAATAGCAAATTTCTAATAAATTAAAATATATATAAATATTGTATCATGTCAAAATTAGATATGTTTTGTATCTTAAATATATATATTTAATTTTTCAAATTTCTAATAAATTAAAATATATATAAATACGTATAGGTATGATATATATCGTATTGAACACATTACATAACACGTGACACACTATGTTTATCAATTCACTGGTTCTACTTTCTACTTTCTCCAGTTTTTAACGGCTGGTAAGTTATAAAGTTAATGTAACTTGTCGGTTTTTATTATTTTTTAGAGAAAGCAACTGTCGGTTATATTTTAACGGTTGATACTTTGTTGATAATAAAGCTCAAAGCAGTCTTTGTAAGAGCATTCTTATTGGTGTCGATTATCAAAATTAAATTTTTATGTCACGTCATTAAATTGACAATTCATTTTAAGAATGACATTCTGAATAGAATGAAATTGTCAAAATGACATTTTCGTAATTAATTTTCTGATCCTACGCTGACGTGGCTTGTCAAATATAGACAATTATCTAATTTTGTTTAGTCTCTGCATCTTGAAATTCAAATGATTTAAATGATTTAATAGTCAATTGAGATTTATAGCTTAATTCCACTCGCACTGTTACACACAAGGCCCGCAGTCAAAAGAAAGATTTCTGTGGTGCCACTGGGTCAGGTTTTGCATCATTTATTAAAGTGCCTGGTGGTTTTATTACTTTCTTATCTATGGAATGGTTGTAAATAGGGGTGTGCAAATGGATCGGTTTAGTTGATTTTAAATTTTATTATTAAATTTTATGTTTGATTTTTAGTTAATTTTTTTAATTCAATTAAAAATGTAAGCTTATTCAGTTTTTAAATTTTTATTCAGTTTATATTTTTCTAAATCAGATAAACCGAATAAATCGAATAGTCTATAATTTATCAAATAAATTTATTTTACTTTGTATAAAAAGGCTCATTCAAAGATAATCCGAATATATTTAATTTATATAGTGTTAATCTAGTTATTTATTTTATTTTTTAAACTATTTATTTCTTCTGTAATTTTTTGTAAATATCGATATTTTTCGATCTTCTTTAAGCCTCAATTGCGTATATTATTTATGAAGGTTAATCCCAAAAAATTATTGGTTCTTAAGGCATTTAAATTGTTTTATTTATATTTTTATTTTGAGTTCGAGGTATTGTTGTATCTTATTTGTGATTTCAAGAACCAAAGCAATTTGATTTCAAAGAGTTGATAGGGAAGTTAGAAACCCTTAGTATTCATCATTTGATTTCAAAATCGTAATTTTAGTTTAATTTAGTTAATTCTAAACAAACCATTATTTGTTTAGATTAATGAAAGTGAGAGGACCAATACTTTGTTATTGTTTTTGCGGTTCGACACCTTAATTACCACTTGATAATGTCATGCACATGCGGTCAATATTAGAGTATTTATTAGCTAAATTGAAAACTCATCATTATTTAACTGAATAAATCGAATGAAATTTTTGTTTATTTGGTTAATATATTTATAAGTTTGGTTCTATTCATAATTTAACAAACCGAATAAAACTTCATATGTATATATTTATTTCGGTTTGAATTAGACCATACCCCTAGCGGTAGATTTGTTCAGTCTTGGGTTTCTCCTGTTACTATCGCCTGCTTTTTCATTTGTTAAGCTGAAAGGAAAACTGTATCAAGTAAATTCATTTGAATTCAGAATTACGATATTTTTGGTCTAAAATGTAGCAAATGAATAAGAATTTTGTCGATTTCAAAATATTTATCTTTCGATATTCAAGTGTTTTCAATATAGGTAGGAAATATAATTAATCATGAACGTTCATCGATGTGTATAATGTAATGCAGTTTGATCTTTGATCTTACGTATTTAGAAAATACTAGAAAAATATCACCATCGATATTATAGATGAATTTTATATAAAATCGACTTAATTTCGTCATCATGAAAATAATTATGTAACATGTCTAACGGTTCATGATAATTCTAATTTTTCTAAAAAAATTGTCATTTTTTTCTAAATATTTTGAGCTTCTTTTTACAATTATTTTTATAAAAATTTATACGTACTACCAAGCTTTTAAAAAACGGAAAATTTTAACCGTTTTAACGATTTTGACAGACTCTATCATTAATGTTGTAATTATTATTTTTATTTATTTTTATTGATTATTAAATACTAATGATATGATAATGTAAATATCAATTAATAGATAAAAAATAATTGATTATTTTTTAATTTAACGGCGGTATAAAACCGTTAACTAGTCACCTCACCTCACCGTTAAGAGCCGTTAAATATTTTTTAAAAGCTTGCATACTGCACAAAAATACATCATGCACTGTGTGTTAGACGTATCACATATTTAAAACTTATGTGTTCAAATTTTTTAAATTTCAATAGTTAAAATACACACGTTTAAGTACATAAATATATATTTATATTGATATAATACGTCTCGTATTCAACACAAATTATAAAGTTAATGCAACATGCTGATTTTTATTATTTTTTTAGAGAAAGAAACGGTCGGTATTTTGTTGATAATAAAGCTCAAAACAGTCTTTTGTAACGGGCCCACTCTCACTGTCACACAGACAAGGCCCACAGTCAGAAGAAAGATTTGCCACTGGGTCATGTTTTGCGTCACTAGTGCTCGGTGCTTAAGTGGTTTTACTACTTCCTTATCTATGGCTGTACTTTGTTCTGTTCAGATTTTCTCGTGTTACTTTTATTTTATATTTTTTATTAAGCTTGAATTTATAATTTAAAATAAAATAGATCATTTTTAAAAATTGAAAATTGTCGTTAATACACTCATTTTAAATAAGAAAAATAAAACATCACACATAAGTCATTGAATTTTAGTAAATAAAAATTTAACTAAATTTGATAATAAAAATATTAATGATTTGATACATAGCTCCAATTGGAGTTATTGACCACAAGGCGCAGAAATTTGGGCTGTTGATATGACAATTCTTCAAACTCCAAGTTTTGTTTAGTAAAGAAACGTCATGGCTCATCATCCTATCCTTCTTAAAACTTATAAATTGATTGTTTTTCAAATTTTATATAATTTAAATATGATTTGTTATTCCAACAAAGAGATTAAACTTGAACCATTGTAAATTAATTTCACACAATTTCAATCGTCTTAAATGAAAATACACAGCCCAGTAGTTTCACCTCAAACCAAAATCTCCATTCCCAAGTTAAAGTTACATTTCAAGTTCCCTAACTAAAAACCACAGTTTTTAGTAATAATAAGTTTTATTAAATTAATATTATTAAAAATAAGAGTGAGAAACGTAAAATTTCAAATATACGAATGGCAGCGCGCCACAGACAGTGGCGCGTTTCATTATTTTTACGAAACGCGTCACTGCCAGTGACGCGTTTGCTTCTTATATATACAAAACGTGCAGCGCCTCTCCATTTCACTTGCGTGGGGTTTGGACGAAACGCGCCACTGGCAGTGACGCGTTTCGTCCGCGCCACTGCGAGTGGTGCGCTGTCATTCGTATATTTGAAATTTTACGTTTCTCACTCTTATTTTTAATAATATTAATTTAATAAAACTTATTATTACTAAAAACTGTAAAAACCAATACACACTTCTCTCTCTCAGCGACAGTACTCGGAAAAGATGAGTGTAGAAATCTTGGATGCCTCCACCATTTGCAATTTCCTTAATGATACCAACTTCTTTACAAAATCCATCGAAGAGAGTTTCTTGGCCATTGATTCCAATCATGACGGTCTCCTCTCCTACACTGAATTAGCAAGCGAGTTGAGGAAACTCAGGGTAATTGAAACGTACTTCGGCATAGACGATGCAGTGCCGAGCGGTGATGAGCTTCGGCAGCTGTATCATGGCATGTTTTCTCGATTCGACCGTGACGGTAACGGCTTGGTGGATTTGGAGGAGTATAAATCATAGATGCGTGAGCTCATGCTCGCCATAGCAAACGGATTGGGGTTCTTGCTGGTGCAGATGGTGCTTGAGGAAGGCAGCTTCCTTAACCTAGCAATTGAGCGAGAGAGAGCAGCTACTGAAGTCTATGCCTAATTAATAAATTTTAATTAATTGGATGATTTTGAATTCTTCATACTAGGAATATATTTTTCCCGCTTTGTTTTCTACTAATGAGCGATTTTGATGTTATTTGATGTTTTATTTGTAATAAATACGTAACTACAGTGAGAAATAAAATTTGTCTGTACTACTGGACCAGCACTCCCTTTGGGATAATAAGTTCTCCAGTGCTCATATACTGGAGGGAAAGCCTGATTGACCAAATGAGGCTTTTACACTGAAGTAATATTATTCTTTTCGTCCATATCAAAATTGTCAAAAATGTTTTTTTCTACAACCAAACATGTTATAGATATTTTGTACATGGTATGATTCTTTAATTTCTTTACTTCGCAGCACCATACAACGTAGTATATGATTCGTTGGATCTTTTCATAATTCGCACCAGCACAGATCTATTGGTAGTTATAGCCATTATATGTTGAATAATTGGAGATTTTACTTATTATTGGTTGAGACATTTCTTACCACCACATGAGTTACAGCGAGTTTCATGGGGTGAAGATTAATGTTGATATTATTTCCAGATTTATAATGCAAATATCTCGAGTCCTTTCATTTGCCCAAATGAATTTTAATTCTAAGATGCAATTACAAATCAAGCTTTTTATAGTACCATGAAATTGCATTTTCAAATAGTGTACTGGTACTTGGAGGAGGTTCGATCCAGAACCCAAAAATTGAGGTTCTACATATCACAGACCATTTACTCTTTTACCAGTTAGTATATCCCAAAATATCTCTATGATTATATGTATTTTTAAAAAAAAAAAATAGAAAAATATATTTATACTAAAGAAAATTTTCAAAATTTATCCTACTAAAAAAAATTTGATTTTTACCTCTCCGGAATCAATGTCAGACTCCGACCCTGCACATACCGTTACTTTCTACAGGAATGAGCTAAATAAGAGGTACAAAACCATAATGGAAGTTCAAATTAGTTTCCTATTGGAGCTTTGTATCAGGTAATTTTTTTTTTCCTGCACCACTTATGAAGAAGCCCTTGAAAAGGTGATTCTTGAGCAAAAGGTATTTGATAGTTTGAAGTTCCACAGACTGTTCCAAGCTCAAAAAAATGAAGAAGATTGTATTGGATGATATAGCTAATTTTCTCATTAAACAAAATGATAGCTAAAAGTCTGAAAGTACAAATCTGCTGCATGTATGCTGCATATGTAACAGATGCAGTTTATAGATGGATTTTGACATAAATTTAAATAGTGTCGATTCTGCGAATTCGAGCAACTTGGGAGGCCACTATCGAATTTTATATTATTATTATTATTTTAAAAAGTGGGCATGAGAGAATTAATCGAAGCTTCGAGCTAGAAATATATTTTTTAAAAGAGAATAAAATTGCCGCTTTTGAATCTGTAATTATAAAACTAGCAAGTAACCAGCAGGAAACAAAGACCAGTCAAGAGGGAGGTCAATTTCTGTGGTCTCTTGTCCGCGGGTCCCACAGTCAAAAGACCAGTCTGTGGTCACCGAATATCACGTTTTACGCTGCTTTCGGCGATCTGAATCTGAGTCTCTGCAGTTTTTATTATTAATAAGTATTATTAAATTAATATTGTTAAAAATAAGAGTCATCGCTAAAATTTCATTTCGTAAAAGTTTTTCAAATATAAAGTTGTTGATACCTCAATCCAGAATGGTATGACATCGTAAGTTCTTCCCTTCTCACTGTTTTATCGCCTTTTAGGAGAATACACCTCGGATGTCAACCTCCTCGACATTTCTTCAAAAAAATAATGGTCGCTGCTGAAACGCCGCGCTTCCGGAATACTAGTCGAAACATAGTTATCGCTCGAATATTGGTTCGGATTCAACTATTATCTCATCTTTGGTACGCATTGCATTCCCCAAATTTCATCGAAACAACCCCAAATAAGCGCCTCGCGTTTTGTATATATAAGAAGGAAACGCGTCACGCCTCGTCGGCAAAAAATGTGCACGCAAAGTTGAATATCGTATGCGTGCGTTTCAAAAAAAAAAACGCGCTCACGATAAACCCTACTTGACAAAAAAATTAATAGGCGCGTTTCGTAAAAAACAAAATGGAAACGCGCCACCGGCAGTGACGCGTTTCTAAATGAACAAACAACAAGCAAGTGATCGCATGATGTAAATTCAAACAAATCCATTTCGTCATCCTTATCCACATCCACATCCACATTTTATACCGAAACACGGGATGGTCGTCGCTCCCAAACTCGGGAGTGGGTTCTTTCCTCGGCCATTCGCATGCTGCATTCCCCAAATTTCATCGAAACAACCCCAAATAAGCTATAAAAAAAAAATCACCCGAACCTCGGGGCGGTGTTGATCCGTACACTAATGGCGGTGTGCGCACGTAATGCATGCATCCGTAATATTCGTATATTTAAAATTTTACATTTCTCACTCTTATTTTTAATAATATTAATTTAATAAAACATATTATTACTAAAAACTGGAGTCTCTGAGTCTCTGAGTTTCTGAGTTCTGACTGACGACTTCCTCACTGTGACTGCAATTTCTTTACTTTTATTATTCTTTTCCTCTTCCTTCGGTCCTGCTTCTGCTTCTACATTATCTCATCTTTAATTTAATAATTCAAGTAGTGTTATCTTCTTCTTCTTTTTTTTCAAAAAATTAGAATATTTTAGTCGAAGCTCTCCGCAAGATATTCATAATATTATTGGAATGGTTTCTAACAATTAAGCGCTTTAAATTTTTCTTTAAAAAAAAATAGAGTATTTGAAACCCACTTTCTAACACCTATTCTAATTGAAGTTTAAAACTCATGTTGGTTAATACTTTTTTTTGTTTTAGTTAATTGCATGCACCTGTTATCATATTTAATGGACAGATTATTTGCATCACAAGAACGCTCATGAAAAAATTGCTCAATAAATATAATAAATTAACAAATATGGAAGGAATATGTTGAACTTTGCCTATCAAACTCAAACGAGAACTTTTGTATGATACAAGAGCTCAAATGAAGCCATCCCACTCAAAAAATATATCTTCTTAGGAAAATGAGATCAAAATTTTCGAATCAACTGATGAAATGATTTAAAAAGCAATTAACTGATGAAACGATATTGTTATTGGCTGGTACTAGAAAGTTATAGATAATATTTGGACTTGTATTACCCGATAAAAACTAGAATAAGCCGCAAAGCTAATTTCTACATAGCTTATATAAAAAGAAGGTTCTATCAATATTAATTAAAAATTTACTTTGCACATTTATCTCAAAAAAAATTACTTTACACCTTCAACCTCAAAATTTGTCCGACCACTACTTTCTTTAATTTCTAATTGTAATTTGATTATGGTACATACTTTTCATATACATTATAAATTATAATGTCTAAAATATATAGAAAACAGTCGATCAAAAGATGAGATCCACCAAATAGAGATCCTACCTAGTAGATGTTTGTGTTATGATAAATCTTACGTAATTACATGGACCTTGTATATTTATTAAATTTTAAAAGTGGTTATATTGATAGAGATCCATTATCAATGATTCGTTTCGTCCGCGCCACTGAAAGTGACGCACTCATTCGTATATTTAAAATTTTACGATTCTCACTCTTATTTTTAATAATTATTATTATTAATAAAAACTGGTTACATACACACTGGACTTCTCTGTTGGAGGAAGCTAACGCGAGAAGAGAATATTCAAAGCTTGACGCCTTCAAGCATAGGAGGACGTGTGCTGTCAGATCCCATTTTGACCCAAACCTTGGTTTCAACCTATGCATAATATCCTTGGGACACGGTTTTGTACTTTGTCCAATCTTAAAAGATGGACCGAGTGCTTGGGCCGAGGCACGCTGGTTGCAGGGAATTAAAAGATGAGTGGAATTCATTCGCAATGCATTATTTTGACAATTTTAAAGATGGATTTTTAAATTAATATATAAAAATAAATTTTTAAATAAATTTTTTATAATTAAATTTTTTAACTTTTTAGATTATCAGATCATTCAAATTTAATATAATTTCATTATCGTATAGTCCATCAAATACCGTTAAATTGAAACTGTTATAAATTATATAAATATTTAATGATCTTTAATTAACTATCAAATGATAATAAAATTACATAAAATTTAAATGATTATCAATATACAAATATAATAATATATCTATATTTTTTTCATTTATTCTTTTTATATATTTATTTAGAAGTTCATCCTTAAAATTATCAAAATAACTCATTTTCAACTTATCTCTAAATGTGTAAAATAGAAAGCAAGGAGGTTCAATTTCTGTGGTCGCATGTTTGTGGGCCCACAGCCTAAAAAAGAATTCAGTGGGCACCGAATCAGTGTCTTATTTAATTTTTGCTTCTTTTTGGGAAGAAACCGAATCACAGGGACCGTCTTACAAAATTCTTTGGTCCGGTGTTACAGTTACACTACTTACAAATTTTGGTTATTTCACTTGTTCTTGATTTTCGACTGCATTTTATTTAATTTTACTTCTGGAGTGATCACTTACGCAATGATTATTTTTTATAATATAACATTTAAATTTTAAATAAATTGGAAGAGAATTTTAAAAATATTCATATGTTTACTTATATACTTTTTTTTTTTTTACTTTTTTATGTCTGAACTGGGAATTGAATTACAAGTGATATCATCGGTCGTCCAAAACTTGTAAATCGGGTGTTTTTAATTATCAATTGGTTGAAATTTTCCAATAAGGTAATTTACTCTATTCTCTTATGTTGCGGATTGTATATTTTGTTTATTTAGTCAATATGACAAAAAATCGAACTATTGGCTGGTGCTATTCACACCAAAATTTTCGGCCTGCATAACAACGATTATTTTTAAAAATATTATACTCCTAAATAAATTCGAAATAATCACAATAATAAAGTTTGATAACTTTTCAAACATTTATATTGTAAGTATTAAAAAGACATACTATTTTTTTTTTAAAAAATGTGTTTGATGCGTGGAGCAAAATTTTTAGTGTAAATAGCGCCTTCCAAAAACTTTTACGGAGTTTAGCTTATTAGTAGAATTGAAGATTATACAAAAAAAAAAAAAAAATTGGTAAATTCCAAAATGCAGGCCTGTAAGTAGGGGTATCAATGGATCGGATTTGGATCATATTATTTTATTATTTTTCTTGATCCGATTTGAACCCAATCCGATTAAATTCGGGACCAAAAATCTTAATCCATATCCGACCCAATCAGGTCACGGATCGGACCCATATAAAATAATTAAATATTTATTAATTAATCTTAATTAGTATATAATTAATGTATATTTAAGCTTTAATTAGTACTAAATCATAAAATTACTTCCAAAAATATAATTAATAGGATCGAGTCGGTTAACTGAACCCGACCCGACCCAATTCGGATCCTAAAAATTAAATTCATATCCGACTTATTTTATTTTCAAATCATGTCGGGTAGATAATTGGCGGCCCTAGCTGTAATGAAGTTATACTCTGGACCTCTGGTTGTGCTGCTCTGTTTTGGAACTGCCAAACTGGTACGGACTGAAAAGATAGTACCAGCTAAAATTTCCTTTAATATACTGTAAGTGTAAGACAAATGCTTTCGGTAAAAATAAATTTTATTTCATCTCAATGTCAGCACGTATAACTTATGACTATAACATCAAATAACACCAAAATTGTTACTGGAAGAAAAACAATGGAAAAATAAAACACAACTATAGTAAGAAGAATTCAAAATCATCCAATTAATTAAAATTTGTTAATTAGGCATAGACTTCAGCAGCTGCCATCTCCCGCTCTACTGCTAGCTTAAGGAAGCTTCCTTCCTCGAGCACCATCTGCACCGGCAAAAAGCCCAATCCGTTCGCTATGGCGAGCATCAACTCGCGCATCTCCGATTTATACTCCTCAAGATCCACTGACCCGCTTCCGTCATGGTCGAAACGAGCAAACATGCCTTGATAGAGCTGCCCAAGCTCATCACCACTTAGCACTGCGTCGTCTACGCCGAAGTGAGTCTCGATAACCCTGAGTTTCATCAACTCTCTCGCCAACTCTGAGTAGGATAGAAGGCCATCATGATTTGAATCAATGGCCCAAAAGCTCTTTTCTACGGATTTGGTAAAGAAATCGGTATCGTTGACGAAGTTGCAGATGGTGGAAGCGTCTAAGATTTCTACGCTCATCTTTTCTGGGTGGTGTTGCAGAGAACTTGTATATATGTTGGGTTTTAGTTGAGAATTTGAGATGTGACTAAGATGTCTGGTTTGGAGAGAAGGGTATTTGGGGGTCTATATATATGCACCGAGTGGTCATTGATATTATTTATATTATATTCTGGGAATCAGAATCTGGGTGCTCGGTGGGTAGCCAAGGTCCCATACGCTGTCAGGCTCAGCTCCAATTGGGACCAAAACTGGAACCAGATCTGCTGTCGCGCGGCACGGTGCGGCGCATCACGTGGTCCGTTCGATCACTTCGAGATTCGTGCTAACTCGAATCTTAAAGTACTAGCACGAATCTCGAAGTGATCGAACGGATCACGTGCTGCGTCGCACCGTGCCGCGCGACAGTGGATCCAGGTCCGACCAAAACCTGGGTTTCGGGTTTCGGCAGTTTTGCTTTAAATACGGACAAGTAGCATCTCGAATTTCAGGAAAATGAAGGCGACTTTCGGTATCATAATGACTTTGAAAGTAACTTAGATTACATGTTTTGTTGTCAAACTGAGAATTGAAATTTCTTCGTTCAAGAGAGTTGTCCTGTTGGCTAATTCTGCTATAGTTCAACATTTTTAAAAATTTGTATTAGCATTTATTTTTAGATAAAGATAGAGGTCAAATATGTACCTTTTGCAAAAAGTTCCTATTAATAAATAATGTAAAATACAAAGTTCTGAATGCAAAGAGAAAAAAAAGCAAGAAAATAAAATAAAAGAACAAGATCCCACGAGATTTGGGACCAAATACGATCTTAAATTTTTAAAATAAGCCTAAAATTTTATCAAACAAACTAAGAAAATAAAAGTTCGGAATATATTTGTGTCAACAAAATTGGAATATTTTGAGCTATTCCTGGGAAGATTCGTGAACATCAGTCTCCATAACATAAACGTCGTGAACCGCCCTTATTTTTAATAGGCTGTGTTTTCATTCATTGCTGGAAGCTGGTCTTCTTGAATATATAGGAATTTGAGGATTTAATCGCAGCCGTCAAATATTGACGATCAGACGAACTTTAATTAGAGATGACTTTGATGCTACACTGTGATAACTAGTAAGAAATTATTTATATATAGTATTTTGTTAAAAAAAAATGAATGACGTGGCTTCATCAATTCACTGCATTTTCTTCAAAGAAAGAGATGTGAAAATAATTGAAGGAAAAAATCACAAATAGAAAACGTAATAAATTAATTGTACAACAGCCAAAAAAGTAGCTGAATTATTTATTATTTTTTTACTAATTTAACAAAAAAAAATTGTTTTTTTTTTTCAATTTTTTTTTCTCGAAAACATCTAACCAAGTCACTTCCTGATCGGAACAAAACCCAATCGACGACTTGCTTAGTCCCTGTTCGCTTATTACGTGGAAAAGGGAATAGGAATGAGATTTGTATTAAAATGGTACTGTGTGTGGGAAAATAATAATTTGGTCTAAGTGAATTTGTTTTTCCCACGGCAACAGTAAAATATTGTGCATGCATTTTGAATATGATGGAATAAATAAGATGTTGCTTGTTGGAAAAAAGAGAGGGCAAATTAATGTAAAATTGAGAATATTTAGAAAAAAACATTTAAGATGTTGACAAATATTATACCATCATTTTCAGCTTTATTTGTTATATTTCTACTTTTCACAATAGTTTGACATAATTCAAAATATTAATCAAATAAAAGGCAAAATTCTGAAAATAGTAAAAGTTGTTCCCAAGTCATTGCATATTTTTTGTAATTTAAGTAAATCCGCCTCTGCCTCCATATACATTATACTTACACTTGACATATACACATAGACGGATGTGATATTTTCTCCAATTATCCGGTTCTCATTTGATCTCTACCAATTCGTTGGTACATGGTTTCAATGAAAAAGTTGACAAAAGTTCAGAAAATTTGACCGTTGATATAGCAAGCCCACAGCCCCACACGGAATTCTCCCATGGTATGAGACATTGTGTTTTATTATATTATTTTCTTGGCAGGACTATGCAGCTATATGTATTTTGTAATTTATAGCCTGCACTCAGTAGCGGAGTTTGGCCTCCATATTTTGAATTTTAAGGGTGCAACCATTATAATTATTAGTATTAATACAATTTTTAACCATAAAAAAGGATTTTATATAAATTTTTGAATTACAAGGGAGGACCATAGCCCATTTTCTTTCTACAAAACTGCGCCACTGGCTGCACTAGTAAACACGCCGTACGTAATTTTTTTTTCTCTTGCATTAGTTTCCACGCCTTCTAGCGTATTTAATTTTATTCTGTCCAAAAATCAAAATCAATAAATTTGAATCGTTTTAAATATTAGTAATTATTATGAAATTTCAAGAATATGTCTATTATTTTTAAATTTTTGATTTTTCTTTCCAAATTTTATGTTTGAAAATATCGTACAAAATTATCAAGCTAAGTATTGTTAATGGATCTCCAAATTTTTTTTTCTTGAACTTATGGAGTATTTGGTATTTGTAGGAGCATTAAATTTGAATATTTGGTATTTGTAGGAGCATCAAATTTCATTATATTTGGTATTTGTAGGAGCATTAAATTTCAATATTGCAAATTTGATACAATTTTAATAGGCTTGTTAATTCGAAGAACTTTTTCAAATTAAAAATGTAAATAAAAATAAGACCTTTATTTTCAGTCTGAAGGAAGAAAGTTCAAGTCCTAGTTTCATAATCGTAAAATTGTGATACAAATTACTTTAAATCATTCCGATGAAAAGCTCTAAAGTAACAAACTTCACCTCCATTTTCATGTAATTCCTCAATTCCCTTTCGGCAGTCCGGTTGCATAATTAAACCCCAAACTTGCAAACTTTTCTATGCTTATTTAGGTTTTGTTTATGGGTCGGGGGTAAATTTAAAAGATTTTGAACTCAAAAATTAGTTCAAAACCCCTCTCTTCTGTTGATTTTGCATCGAGATTCGTATTTTTATTTGTTCAAAGTTTTCTCTCACCTCTTTTACGAATCTCAATACAAAATCAATGAATGAGAGAGACTTTGAACTAATTTTTGGATTTAAAACTCTTTGAACCTATCTCAGGCCCTTTGTTTACTGGAGGGTGCCAGATCGACCAAACACGTACGGCTAGTTTATGCATCATATAAATTTTAATTCCTAAGGACACTAATAGCTCATATTTTTTTCAATACTCGAATTTCTTTTGGAGAAAAGTTTTCTATACTTCAACTATCTTAACTAATTTCAAATTGTTATTCAATTTAGATTTGAAAGAAAAATAAAAAAAACGCGGGTCACATACTTGATGTGTTTGAACCAAAACTCCAATAGTATCTCCCTCATCTTTGAGAGTTATCCTTCATGCTATATATCGTTGGAAATCTAGCGACGAAAAGAACACAATGAGCTAACTTACACATTAAATGGATCAATAATTTAAAAGAAATAAAGGGAGAAAGTATCTCGTACGGGTCACGTACTTGACCCGTTTGAACAAAAACTTCAATGATATCTCCCTCATCTTTGTGAGTTACCATTCATGCTATATATCGTTGGAAAGCTAGCGACGAGGAAAACAAATGAGCTAAATTATATATTAAATGGATCAATGATTTGGAAGAAATCAAGGGAGAAAATATCGTGATTAGAAATTTGGTTGGAGCGATTTAGTGCGGGTGAATCTCAATCGATTGATCAAATATTTTTTCTCTAGGCCAAGAAGATGATATGTGAAGATTTAAGCAAATTCTCTAATATTCTAAGTATTTTGATCATCATTTCACTTCTTTGTGGGAATGTGTTGAAACTCATATTTTAAAACTCGGTAGATTAAGAATTGAAACTATATCAATTTTTGGGAGTAAAAAGATAAAATTTGAGTATTCATTCGAATGAATTAGTTGAGATATAAGAGAGAATACAAGAAAAATATTTTTTTATACTATATATATGCGTCAGACTTAATATAATATATATAAAGACTTAATTATACTGGATATAAAGTATTTTTATACAAACCATAGAGACTTGATCATAATATTGAGAATTGAGATTGAAAGAACTTCAACACAAAACTAACAAAGACTATATTATTTGTACTAATGAAAATTTTGACTAAATTATAAATTATATTTTAAATGCTATATTAATATAAATTTTAGTCAGTAAATGTACAGTACATATTGAAGCGTGTATAAAATATATGTTTAGATTTATTTATAATAGTGAAAATTAAGAATAAACTATAAATTATATTTTGAATGACACATTAAGATATGTTATGTTAGATATTAAAACTTATTTTATTAAATATTAAATCTATTATATATTATTGATAGTATTATGACTTAAAGATATAAGATATACGGATAAATTTTATTATTTATTGATATTATTTTTATTATAAATATAAATTATAAGATCTTAACATATTAAAAAATATTAAATAAATTTATCAATTATAAGAGATTAGTTAAGATAATAAAAATATCTATATTCAGAAAATATTATAAAATTTTAAATTCGTTAAAGTTAAATATGACTTATTAATCAGTATTAAGAATTTAATTACTAAATTTTATGATGAGAATAATTAGGTATAGAGATTTGGCTCTAGGAGTGTTTGATAAATATTTTGTAAACTATATATTATTCAAAGTTAAAAGTAAGATTTGTGTTAATATATATTAAGACATAAGATGAATGATCTTAAGACTTCTAATGCTAGATTTTAGGACTTTATTTATAAGATTTTATATCAAATGTAATTTACGTAAAAATATTATTTTAGGTAAAATTTATTAAGACTTTATTTCTTAGTATTATTTTTTTAGGTTATTAAAATTTTTCATAATTAGTATACAAATTTCAGACTGTAAGTACAATAACTTTAAAATACAAATATTAAGATTTCAAACTGCAAACACTAAGAGTTGAAACTGTAAGTATAAAAACTTCAAACTAGTTCACTTTCTCACATAAAAATTAGATCGATGGACATATTTGTAAGTGTTGATATTTAGATAAGAATATAAACAAATAAAAATAGATATATAAAAAAGACTTAATTTAATAGATATTAAGATATATTTTAGCAATTATTAGGAGTATGACTATTAGTTACACTGAGTTTAAAGTTTATAGAAAGTTATATTTTTTTTTATTTTCAATGATTGTTATGTGGTTCATTAATATTTATTCCATGATTGATATATTAAGATATTTTATTTAGAATTATGTTGCATATGAAGAATTACATAGATGGATATAAAGAGTTAGATTGATGAATATTATGACTTAGAAAATATATTTTTAAGATATTTATTCAGAATTAATATAGTCTATTATGTTGTATATTGAGACTTGCATGGATGAATATAAAAACTTGGGGTGGTGACTATTAAGACTTAAAAAAATCAAGTTTTGTTAATATGACTAGTGATAAATTAATTTCTTTTGTTTATTAGAGAATGAGAAATTGATTGAAGCTCCAACTAGTTAGATGAATTATAAGACATTATAGTTTAGGTATATATATTTGCTTATATTATGATGACCGTCGAAATATAAATTTTAAGTTCAAAATATAACTTGTATATATTAGATTTTAAGATGTCATATTTTTCGCGTTAAGACTCCGGACATTCGATTTAAAGACTTTGGTTATCCAGTGTTAAGACATAAGACATTCGATTCAAAGACTTCGATGATTGTCCACATGACGATTATAAGTTGATATTCAGGAACATGATCAATGTGGTCAATAACTTTTTCAGTTAGGCTTAATTAATTAATAAGTATTAAGACATGTCGAGAGTATAGTTCTTAGTTATAAAGAGTTCATAGCTGAGGCTATCTGGTTCGCCAAGTCATCATATCACGTCTCACTTTCAAAAAAATATATATTTTGCTCGGGTATATAGTATATGAGTATTAAGGCAAATAAAGATAGATATGAAAAAAAATATCTGTATTAACAACTATTAAGGTATATAATATTAAGTATCAAGAGTAAATTTATTAGGTATAAAGACATCGTAATTTAGGGCGGTCATGATGTTTCAGAACGTGAAACGCGTTCAAGAGTTATTTCAACACGTGGTCAACGTATTTGAGTTGGGATATTTGACGGATACTAAACTTAGGGTACAATTATCAGGTTTCTTTCTTTTGTAAGAAATTTTAATATAAAAATGTGAAAGAAGAGAAGTAATTATAGAACAATATAAATTAATTGTACAACAGCAACATAAATTATATTCTGCATTTTTTGATTTATTTGTCATATATTGGTCTGTATTATTTTCAAATTACCAACTTTCTTTCCCAAACTTTGTTGGTTTTTCCAATTCATTTCTCAAAAATGCCTATTCAAAATTACTTCCTGATTGGAGGGAAACCCAAGAAACAATTTACTCATTCTGCTTTATCTTGATTTCGGATTTTGAAGAACACATCAGACGTACTTGTTGGGAAAAATATGAATGGTTTTGAAAAATCGATATTTTTTTTAGGAAAAAAATGACATAAAAGTTATGCAATTAATTTACGCTATTTTTTCTGTTTTATTATTTATTTTTCAAAGGAATATGGACACTAGTAAAACTTGTTCTCAACTTGTTCGATAATTGTTTTATGGTATTATCATATATTTCAAATAGCATTATAATTATTATCGATAAAAACTGTGCAATAAAAAAACACGGTAGATCTGTACCGATGCTGCGCGTTTTTCAAACGCATATATTGTATTTCACACGAGCCATAACAACACGCAAGAATTTGATTCTACTGCCGACAAAAAAAAAGAAAAATAGAATTCGTTGCAGACATCTAAGATCTAACGGCTCGTCGTATTTTACCACTAGTTAGTAGTTACGCAACTTGCCACCTTGTCATAAAGCCCCAATATAATCAATGCGTAGCATACTAACACAAGTACCAAGTTTAGCATGTTCGCACCGCCTTCTGTTATTATTAAATATTTTTTTCTAGTGTCTAGTGTTTTGCTTTATTCTACGCATGGGTGCTTAAAAATATTGGGTATGTTCGGAAAATAGAGAAATTTTAGGAAAAATCATATTAACGTTTATAATTAATATCCAATGTTGATTTCGTTTTATTGTGATCGTTGTAATTTTTCATCTAGTTGTTCGGATTGAAAAAAAAAACAACTGACTATGTTCAATTATTAAATATAAATATATTTTATTTAAAATGTATTCAGAATTTAAATTAAGGACTATTTATTCTTGAAATTTTTTTATACGTGTGTACACAAATATATATGGTATGGACATAATTATACAAATATCACTCCTCTTTTACAAATTATAAATTATGTTATAAGTTTTCAATATTTTTGGCGATTGGGGTTCTTTAATAATTGACAATGGCGCTCTGAAATTTTGACTGCGGATATAATTATAAGTTTAATATAACACCTCAAGACCACACGGAATCGTCCCATGGTACGAGACCCAGTTGCCTACTTGCCAGGGGGCTGATCGCATTTTCTGGTCCAAATGGGTTATAGTTAGGGGTGCCAATTCTATGATCCGATATAACGGGTTAATCTGATCAAACCGACCCGATCCGATTAATTATATTTTTTTAAAGTAATTTTGTGATTTAGTATTAATTAAAACTTAAATATACACTAATTATATACTAATTAAGATTAATTATAAATTAATTAATATTTTATTGCTTAAAATTATATAAAAATAATTAATAAATATTTAATTATTTTATATAGGTCGGATCGGGTCGAGTATGGATCAAGATTTTTTTACCTAATTTAATTAGATCGCATTCGGATCGGATCAAAAATAATAATAAAATAATATAACCCGCCCGATCAATTGACAGCCCTAGTTCTAGTCTTCTAGACCTCTAGCTCCTCTTAAACAATCTATAACAATCAACAAAACTGGTTAGCAAATATAATTGGAACGGCACACTGAAACTAGAGTTACTGTTTAGGAATTTTGTCATCTAAATTGACTCAAAATATAAAGCATGGGCAATGCCATTCTATGCCTTAATTGTTTATTATATTTTGGTAGGAGTCCACTACGTATATTGAATTTCAAGCAATTAAGTGTAATAAAGTTCATCAAAAGTCATGAAATCTTTTGAACCAATTCAAATTTCATGAATTCTTAATAACCTTAGGTGAAATAAATTGATACTATTAAATTCTATGTACTTTGAAACACACTCAATTCATATGTTTATAATTTTTTTCTCTATAAGATCATTTATTGAAGTTGCTGAAAATAATCATTGTGAAGATTGTCAAGTTAGTTATTATGAATTGATGATCCCCAAATTTCATTAAGGGACAACATATCTAAGCATAATTACAATTTTTTATTTGAAAAATGATATTAGGAAGATGCATGTGTACAATATGATAACAAATATGAATGCTGCAACTGCTCATAAAAAATCATCTTAACATAAGTGATAATAAAAATGTAAGCAGCGATTTTATAAATAATTAACTAAAAATTTTAATTTTAATAATAAAAGTAATTAAATTAAAATTTTAAAAACGTAAATGACAGTGTGTCACTACAGTGACGTTTTGCGAAAATGTCAATATTAATGACGTCTTTCCTTTTTTTTATTTTCAATTAACTTCTCTCAAAAAAAAACATCACAGATCATCATCTGTGGGAGTGATGTTCTACTATTCGCCAATTGAAAAGTATCAAAATAACAACGTGAGTATCAAATAGAATGGCAAAGCATTAAAAAAAAAGGCCACTAGGAATTACATCTTTGTACAAACACGCTAGTTGGATTGACGCATTTGCAAAATATCATTATCAATGACGCACTATCATTTATATTTAAAAAAAATGATTTAATGACTCTTATTATTAGAATTAGGATTATTTAGATAATTATTTTAAAAAGTTAATTCAATGGAGCAAAATTTTGACGGTTATTAAATTTGAGTATATATCATAACCGTTAGTATAAACTTGATCTCTAAATCATTAATACAATTAAAAAAAAAAATTGATGCATAGGATAATTAGCCAATAGCACAACTCCATTGAAGAAGAAATTTCCAATTCTCAGTTTAATAACAGAACATGTAATCTAAATAACTTTCAAAATCATTCTGATACCGCGCTACAAAATACCAAATATAGCCTCCATTTTCATGAAATTCCTGATCAACTTGTCTGTACTTTTAAGGCCAGGCAAAACTATAGCCCGAGATAGCAAACTGCCGAAAGCAAGGCTGATTCTTTGAATAAACCGTTGAAGCCTGACAGCGTGTGGTCCAAGACTACGAGCACCCTGATTCTGATTCCCAGAATATAACATAATTGGATTATTCTTTGAATATACCGTTGAAGCCGTCCACTCGGTGCATATATATACACAGCCAAGTACCCTTCTCTCCAAACCAGAAATCTTAAACATACATCACATCTCAACTAAAACCCAACAGATACACCAGTTCTCTGCAACACTACCCAGAAAAGATGAGCGTAGAAATCTTAGACGCTTCCACCATCTGCAACTTCGTCAACGATACCGATTTCTTTACCAAATCGGTAGAAAAGAGCTTTTGGGCCATTGATTCAAATCATGATGGCCTCCTCTCCTACACTGAGTTGGCAAGAGAGCTGAAGAAGCTCAGGGTTCTCGAGACTCACTTCGGCGTAGACGATGCAGTGCTAAGTGGTGACGAGCTTGGGCAGCTCTATCAAGGCATGTTCGCTCGTTTCGACCATGACGGAAGCGGGTCAGTGGATCTTGAGGAGTATAAATCGGAGATGCGCGAGTTGATGCTCGCCATAGCGAATGGATTGGGCTTTTTGCCGGTGCAGATGGTGCTCGAGGAAGGAAGCTTCCTTAAGCTAGCAGTCGAGCGGGAGATGGCAGCTACTGAAGTCTATGCCTAATTAACAAATTTTAGTTAATTGGAAGATTTTGAATTCTTCTTAGTTGTGCTTTATTTTTCCATTGCTTTTCTTCCAGTAACAATTTTGGTGTTATTTGATGTTACAGTCATAAGTTATACGCGCTGACATTGAGATGAAATAAAATTTATCTTTTACTAAAAGTCTTCTCTTGCAGTATATTAAACAAAATCTGGTACTGTCCATTCAGTACGTACCAGTTCGGCAGGTCCAAAACAGAGCAGCACAACTAGATGTTCAGATTATAGCTTCATTACAGCCCTATATTTTGGAATTTATGAAAAATAAGTTATTTTTTATAGGCTTCAATTTGATAACAAGTTACAATACATAATAGTTTTGGAAGACGTTATTTACATTAAAAATTAACTTCACACTTAATTGAAAATTTTAATTGTGATTATAATCTTAAATTATTTCAGATTTTGTTAGGAGTATAATAGTTTAAAAATGAATTGTTTGATATTCAAAACAAAAATTTTGGTGTGAATAGCACCCGCCAATAGTTTGATTCTTAGTCCTATTGACTAAATAACAAAATTTACAATCGCAACATAAGCGAATGGAGTAAATTACCTTATTGGAAAATTTCAACCAATTGATAATTAAAAACACCAGATTTACAAATTTTGGGCGACCAATGATATCAGTTGTAATCAGTGGCGGATCTAGTTTTTAAATAAGTTTGGACATATTTATAGTTCAAATCACGAGTTATTCAATTGCTCAACTTTTAGACACTTAAAAGTCTTATTTTTTAATTAATTCTAGACACCGCATCTAATATATTAACTTATTTAATGAGTTAGAATAAAAAAATTCTTACTTTAATACTTAATTTTAAAATTTAAATTCAGACATTGATCTGAACTTGTTCATACGTGAATCCGCCCCTTATTGTAATTCAATTTCCAGTTCATACAAGTTGGTGTAATTTCTAGTTTAAAACCATGGCTTATATCTTGAAAGTAAGCAAGCAGAAAACTCGTGTTGCTTGTATCGGGACCGTTGGAGATACCAAAAAATTTCAATAATATTTGATATATTGTTAAATAACACATAAATTTTATGAAATTTGAAAGATTATCGTCTGCCGTTTAAAACAAAAAAAAGTAAACATATAAATAAAAATATATATATTTTATTTTTTAATTATTTTCCAATTGATTTAAATTTTATATGTTTAATTATCAAGATAATCATTGCGCTAGCGATCACTCCAAAAGTAAAAAAATTAAATATAATGCAGTCGAAAATGAAGAACTAGTCAAATAAACAAATTTTGTAAGTTGACTAGTTATATATCCGCGCGTTGCAACAAACTCTTTTATTTAAACATTAAAACATTATAAGATAAAAAATTCACATTTATCTAATATTAAATTATAAATTCATCAAATTATAGAGAAAACCTATAATAAAACCTATATTTAATCTTGGATGAGATTTTTGCATAATATGAGTTAATGATTCATAATTTTTATGGCAAGAAAAGTAAATTATTCTAACATATATTATCACAATTAATTTCTTACCAAATATGCACAATATTGCTAAATAAAAAAAAACAATATTATGAGAATAATGTTACAGAAATTTGCAAGTCGGTGATGCTATATAATAGTATAGTTTACAGAAATTTGCAAGTCGGTGACTGTGATTCGGTTTCTCCCCAAAAAGAAGCAAAGACGGTGATTCGGATTCGGTGACCACAGAATTTGTCCTTTAGGCTGTGGCCTGTGGGCCCATAGGCACGCGACCACAGAAATTGACCTCGTTTTTCTTTTAAGTGGAAGGAACCGTTTTCCCTGCAACCACCTCTGCCCAAGCATTCGGTCCATTGTTTAAGATTAGACAAAACCGTGTCCAAAGCAATTGTGCACTGAGTTGTAGCTTTCTCTCCAAACCAGTGCGCGTATATAACCCAACCGAGCTGTAGCTTTCTCTCCAAACCAACAAACAGCTAGTCACATCTCAACTAGAAATCTACAACCCGACCCACATACAACTTATCTAAGTACTAACACAAGATGAGCGTTGAAATTTTAGATGCCTCCACCATCCGCAACTTCATCAATGACACCAACTTCTTTACCAAATCGGTTGAAGAGAGTTTCTTGGCCATTGATTCTAATCACGATGGCCTCCTCTCCTACACTGAGTTGGCCAGAGAGTTGAAGAAACTCAGGGTTATTGAGACTCACTTCGGCATTGATGATGCAGTGCCAAGCGGTGACGAGCTTGCGCAGCTCTATCAAGGCATGTTTTCTCGGTTCGATCATGACGGAAGCGGTTCAGTGGATCTTGAGGAGTATATATCAGAGATGCGTGAGTTGATGCTCGCCATAGCGAATGGATTGGGGTTTTTGCCGGTGCAGATGGTGCTGGAGGATGGAGGCTTCCTTAAGCTAGCAGTCGAGCGAGAAATGGCAGCTACTAAAGTCTATGCCTAATTAATTAAATTTAATTAATTGGATGATTTTGAATTTTCTTACTATAGTTGTGTTCTATTTTTCCTCTGATTTCCTTCAATTTTATGTTATCTCATATTATAGTCAAATTTAGTCACGATGTATGATAAATAGTGAAATTTTTACTTATGCTGACAATTAATTCGGTCTAATTAACAGTTCAAAAAACAGAGGACAACCAGAGTAGCCTCTAAACATAATCTACTCGCCAGCATTGATAGAACAAGTGCCTCGCATGCAATTGTTCTTACCATCTTTAGGAGCTTCTTTGAGTGTAGAATAGTTCTGAGGAAAATGCTAGCACTGAATAGAGCCAATAGGAGTCACTGTCACGGCATCTTCTTCCATACATTAATTATACTTAATTAAGAAGCTCATAGCAAAGAACAGAGAAAAAAACAGAGTATATTGACACAATGACACTTGAGAACTCATTTCTCAGCGGGGAAAAAATATATATGATGTCAGGTTGTCAGCTCATTCCAAGTAGCGTACAAGAGAATTCCAGTGTCTCTGTCGGCCCACTAACGAATCTAATTCAATCAAATTAGATTAATTTAAAATCTAATCAAATTAATTAATTTAATTTAAAATAGATAAACAGTTTCAAGCGAAAATAAGAGTTTGAAAGTCGAATCGTTTAAATTCGAACTAGTTTAATTTTAATTATAATAGTTAAAATTTGAGTTAAAAATTAAATATGTTGAGTTTAATATTAGAATATATTTCTCTTTCACGAAAGTTGAATCCTCTATTTTAAAATTTACATCTGATTTTTAATTTATAGGCTCAATTTCTTCACTACCAAGTAAATTAATTTTATTTTACATAAATAGTAATCATATTAAAAATAATTTATATATATTTATTTTCATAGGTTTTATTTAATTATTTATTTTATTTTTAATGTACTTTTCTTTTATCAATATTTTTCATCGCTTTTTAACTAATATAATTTTATTTTAACCGCGTAAACTGAATAAAATTTCAGTTTGTTCCACAAATAAAATAAAATTTTGATTGTATATATTTAATTCAGTTTCGACCAAACTAAGAACACTTCTAGTCAATAATATGCCGTGAACTGCATACGCATGTTTAAATGTCAAGAGAAATATACGATGTTATTGGAATCTATATTTCTTTAAAAATTAAAGTGTATTATTTTCTATTCAGTAATGGACATCGACTATTTTGGTGCAACTTAGAAGAAAGATTTTCTTGGTCAAGCACATAAAAGTGATAATTCTTTGATTTGAAATAAAAATATTTTTAGAAATGCAAGTTCACGTGGTTAATTGCATAGAAATATGTTGTGACAAGAGAAATGCAATAATTTTGTAATAATTTTTGAAATTTAATAAATATACAATGTCCATGTATAATTATGTAAGATTTATCCTAACACACAAACATCGATTAGGTAAGAACTCTATTTGGTGGTTCTAATCTTTTGATTGACTGTTTTCTATTTTAGACAATATATTGTATATGAAAAGTATGTACCGTAATTAAATTACAATTAGAAATTAAAGAGTATAGTGGTCGGAAAAAAATTGAGGTTAAGGTGTAAAGTAACTTTTTTTTAGATAAATGTGCAAATATATTTTTTTAATTAATGTTAATAGAGCCTTCCTTTTATATAAGCTATGTAGACATTGGCTTGCGGCTTATTCTAGTTTTTTGTCGGGGTAATACGAGTCCAAATATTATATAAACTTTCAAGTATCAGCCAAAAACATTATCATTTTCATCCGTTAGTTGGTTTCTAAAACATTTCCTAAATTAATTAAGATTAGTCTTAAGTGTAGTGGCTAAGAGAATCTTTTTCGTATTAAAAATATTCTGAAAATTTTGATCTCATTTTCTTAAGAAGATATATTTTTGAGTGGGTGGGCTTCATTTGAGCTCTTCTATTACATAAAGTTTTTTTTTTGTTGAATAGGCAAAGTTTAACATATTCCTTGAGATATTTGAAAATTTATTATATTTTTTGATTGGAAAGATAATTTATTATATTTATTGAGCAATTGAGCGTTCTTGTGATGCATGAGCTGTCCATTAAATATGATAACAGGTATATGCAATTAACTAAGAAAAGTATCACCCTACATGAGTTTCAAACTTAAATCATAATAGGCGTTGCACCTTATGTGGTCAATCCATTTGGGGAGGGATTGTTTTACAATGGGTTATTTGAATAATTTTCACAATAAACTTTTAAGTAAATATCAAAATAGTCTTAAAAATAATTAAAATTTATAGATATATTTTTCTACTTATAGATTGATAGTGTTTTAAATTTCATATAATTTATCAAAGATTGAATTAAAACTGTTGCAATTATATAAAATTTTAATGATTTTTGATGGACTATCAAATGATAATGAAATTATATAAAATTTAAAGTAAAAGACTGTATACATAAACTTTATTATTTTTAAATTTTTTAATAACTATTTAAAAATCCATTATCAAACTAACTCATTGGTAAGGGATCCCTCTGCCGATATATTTGCTTAGTATTTAGAAAGTGGGTTTCAAATACTCTACTTTTTTTTTAACTTTAAGCCCCTGTTCAGCCATTTTACTGTTGCCGTGGGAAATTAAAAATTCAGTTCAACTGAATCCCCCCCCCCCCCCCAAAAAAAAAAAAAAAAGCAGTGATTGATAGTGTAAAACCTCCATCCATCTCATCACGTGGGTGGTAAACGAACAGGCCCTAAAACGTTTAATTGTTGGAAAATTTTCCCATAGCCCAAAATATTCTAACTTTTTTGGAAAAAAAAAGATAACAGAACTTAGGTGAATTAATTGATGGGTTAAAGTATCAGCAAAAGCAGGACAGAAGGAAGTGGAAAAGAATAACAAAAGTAAACAAATTGCAATCACGATGAGGGACAGAGGGAGTAGTTGTTTGCTAAAACTCGACTGGTATAATCTGTACTTGTGTACCCGTGTCCGTTATCCGGGGTGTCTGAACTCGTGCCCGTGTATAAGCGGGTAAACGGATACACGGGTACGGGTTTGAGAAGGGCCGGTCACCATTTTTTTTTGGAAAAAACCCGTTATACCCGTACCCGTTTACTCGCCGCCCGTCCGTACCCGCCCCCATATCTGTACCAGTGTACCCGTTTTTTATTTATATTTTATTTAACCACTTAAAATAAATGAACATTTAAAAAATATATTATTCTTTTAAAATGAACATTTATATTTGTACTTAGCTGAAAATATATTATTCATATTTTATGACATTGTAAAATAAAAAATATATATTTGTAAAACAAAAACAGCAAACAAAAAAACATAAACACCAAATAAAAATAGGAAAAAAGAAACCGTATCCGTGCCCCGTGCTCCGTACCCGTGATACCCGTACCCATAATACCCGTGTATCCGAGATGGACACAAGTATAAAACAGATAAATACAGTTTTTAAAAAAAAAACTCATCTACTCATGCCCGTCCTATCCGCCGCGGTTATCCGTTAGCAATTCACTAAGGGTCCGTTTGGCAAATCAAGGAATAGCTTTGGAAGAGTGGTAATTTTGGAAGAGTGATAGAATAGTGTTTTTTTGGAAGAGTGGTAGAAGAGTGGTATTCTTGATTATTCGGAAGAGTGAAAATATCGTTTAGCAGTTGTTACTCAGAATAGTTAAAATATGAATAATTATGGTACTAATAATGATGATGATAATAATAATAATAATAGTAAAATAATAATCATAATAGTAAGATAATAATAATAATAATAATAAAGTAATAAAAAATAATCATAATAAATAATAATATTATAATAGTAATATAATAAAAATATAAACATTATCATAATATAGTAATATAATAATAATAAATTATGATTACAATCATAATTATATAATAATATAATAATAATAAGAAATCATAATTTAAATATATAATAATCATAATCATAATCATGATAATAATAATTATAGTCATAATCATAATCATAATAATATAATAATAAAAATATAATCATAATCATAAAAATAATTATAAATAATTATAATTATAATAATATAATAATAAATTAATCATCACTATAATCAAGATATAATAATATAATATAACATAATAAAATAATAATAAGTATTAATAATCATAATCATAATCATAATCATCATAATATAATAATATAATAATAAATAATCTTGATCATAATAATATAATAATAAAATAATTATGTTTATATTCATAATATAATAATATAATATAATAATAAAATTATATTTTTAATAATAATAAATAATATAATAATGCTAATGGTAACGATAATATAATAACAATAATGATAATAATAATTTAGTAATAATAATAAATAATAATTATAATATTAATATAATAATAAATTATAATCATAAATATAATGTAATAATATAATAATACTAAATCTTAATCATAATCATAATATAATATAATCAAACAATAATCGCTATTCCAACGAGAGTTAATCCGGTATTCCACCTATAAGTTGTTATACCGAATTAGCACTATTCTGCACTCTTCTACTTAGTCTAAAATTCATTTGACAAATTAATTCGTCGGAATAATTATTCTATTTTAATTTTTTACTATTCTATTGAGTGCCAAGCACTCCCTAATAGAGAGTAGTCCGATTCGGATCGCCGAAAGCAGCGTAAAACACGACCAATACGGTGACCTCAAATTAGGAAATCTTCCTTTTGACTGAGGGACCCACAGACTTGCGACCACAGAAATTGACCTCCCTACTCCCTACTCCCTACTCCCTATCCGTGTGGAAGTAATTTGAATTTCTAATTATAAAGAATCGAAGAAATCAGCGTCCGTCTCCTCTTACCGGGTCTTGGTTTCGTACAAGCTGCTTCACTTCCTAGTTCCTACTTATAATTACGCTCGAAGCTTCGAATTTAATTCTCTTGCCGATTTCTTTCAAATAATGAAATAAAATTCGATCGCAGTCTAGTTTATTAAAAAAATCAGGATGGTACAAACCCAATCTATTAAACTCGTGTTCACATCCGGATCTGATGACCTAACGTCAAATCCATACTAACCCATATCCGGGATAACCAAGGGTTTTACCACGGATGGCGAATAAAATTTTCTAAAAAAAATCATCTAAAACACGTTTCGGAAAAATTCATACCCGATTCGATTCGATCCGATCCGCCTAACATGTCCTAATCCGTTTGACTGATCTAGCCAACTCGTTATCCCAAACCCATTTGAATTTTTACTGAATTTTTTTGAGTCGTAAAAAAAATCGAAGAAAATAAAAATTTGTTAAGAATATTAATGATTATATATTTTTAATATTTTTAATAATTGTTTTTTATTTTTTAAATTTTTGAGAATTTATTTGAGTTACTTTTGAATTTTAGAAATTAGAAAAAAAAAAAAACCCGACTGTGTAAATACCTGGCCCGATCCATCCTAGAATTATGACTCGACCCGTCCCGACCTGCCCCATTAATTTGTCCCAACCTATCCAATTGACCTGTTCGACCCATGGTCCTAGAACGGATCACGACCGCACCCTCTCAAATCTAACCCATCCCCTTTAACCTGATCCGTCCTAATCTGTCCCGACTAGTGATTTGCCGGCGCGTACCACGGGTACGGGTCGAGTACACCCGCGGCGGGTGGCGGGTAGGGCAGGCACGGGTACGGCGAGTAGACGGGTTTTTTTTTTCGAAACCGTACCCTACCCGTCTCATACCCGTGCCCGTCGCGGGTACACGGGTACCACGGCACGGCACGCACGGGGGTACTCGGCACACGGCCGGCGGGTCGGCGGGTCGGCGGGTCAAACGTTATAACGGTTTACTGAACCGTTATAACGATTTATGAAACATTATCGTTTCAAAAACCGTTATAACGATTTATGAAACGTTATAACGTTTCAGCAAACCGTTATAATGATTTATGAAACATTATAACGTTTCAGCAAACCGTTATAACGATGGGTACGCGGGTACGGGCACGGACGGCGGGTACACGGGCACGGGTACGCGGGCAAACGGGTTCGGGTACAACGGCCCAAGCCCTAATCCGTGATTTACTAAATGGGTCGCTCGCTCTCGCTCTGACTCTCACTCATGACTCACTCGCCGCTCTCTGATTAGGTCTGACTCTCGCTCTTTGACGACTCGCCGCTCATTATTTGTTCGATCAAATGCGTCAATGAATTTTTGGTATTGGTAAATGTAGTTGATAGTTCTTCCTATTTCAAAATTTCTATTTCTATTTGATTCTATTAGTCATGTAGTCTACAGTGAACCAATCTATAATTTAGCATTATATTTAGTGAATTCTTTCATTCAGCTTTTGCCTTTTGTCCAAACCTTGACACGGATTTTCCAAAGTGGTAACTTCTATAGCTCAGTCCAAACTACAAAGTCAGTGGGCAGTATTATAACTTCAATTCTCCTTGACCATTGTACAATTATCATCTATCATTTAAATGTCCAATAAAATTCAGCCAAAGGATAAGTAAAATGTTAAGCTTAGCATTTCTTTGTAATTGCTATAATTAACTCATAGAAACCTACAAGCTGATGTAGCTAGCATATGTGAGTACAAAGCGACAACTCCGCAACTGGCAAGGGTGCTCTCCTCTGACCTCTCTGGCGACTGTCTGCACAAAGGGCACCCTGTGCAGTTTAGATAATTGAATGAATATTGAATTTTCTCTACTGTACACCCATGTAGGCAGCAATTGAATGAAAATTGTGTGACAATTTGATGACAATTGGACTAAATTGGAATTGTCATACAACATAATTGGACCCTGTAGGCAGCAATTGATGTTATGTTACAAATAATAATAATATGGATTTTTCATACAACACAAAATAATCTCCTACAGAAGTATTTGTGCAATTATATTGGACAGGCTTTGTTGTCATAAGGCACCGTAAATTTTTTTTTAGTTCCTTATTAGTTTCTTTCCTGGATAGTTTAGTTCTCAATTTAGAGAAATATTTTTTTTATTGAGTAATTGCTTAATAATTTTAACATGTTTCTCAAATTACATAATTTTCCTTATTAATTATTTTGTTTCTTCCTATTGTTGTTTTCTACTCAATCATGCAGGTTTGAATAACACTGAACAAGGAAGCACCGAAATGGAATCCGATAAGGTATTACTTTGATTTTTTTTATTAGGTAAGAATTATGTTGAATTGTTGATTTTTTTTTATTTAGTATCTGATTAATTTTTGATCAAAATCCTACATCCACACCCTTGACAGTACCCATCTGACTGTGGTGTAATTCTTATTTTTACTGGTGGTTTCTCTGTCCAGTGACATAGTAGATGGGATGAGCGTGAAATTAGAGTTCTTGATTAAGATGTTATCCCACGCATCCGTTGGAACTTTTAACCGGTTATTATTTCTAATGAATCCTACTGTTTGTTTTGAAATAGTATACATGGAGATATGAAATATTCCATGTCTTTTGAGTTGAACTGACAGATGAAGACTGAGATTTAGTTAATTTGTGCTTGTGGTGTCTACAACTAATTGCAACTAAACTCATCTTCTTATTGCATGACCATTTGGTTCCTGTGTCAGGATCAGCTACTAGAAGGAATATTGCGGATGTAGAATGAAGTCGGCTCCTGTGCTGTTGGTTCAAGGAAATAATTAATTTCTTTTGCAGAATTTGCAGCAGCAACTTAATTTTAACATTCAATCAATCCTTTTTCACACATTATTGCGGATATTCTACAACAGTACAACTTAGTTACTATATATTTTTTTAAAATATGTATTTTGTTATACTCTCAATGACACGTCTATTTCTAATCAATTGTCAAGGTTTTACAAATACATATAATAGCAAAAAAAAAAAAGTAAACTCCCAGACTAATTAACTCAGGTAATAAATTAAAAACAATAACTTAATTTTTTTTTCTAAATCATTATCTAAGTGGTACAAAATTTTGCAAATTTGCAACATCACACCTAATCAAAATGGTGACATAACAACAGCATCATATAAAATAAAAAATGCAACTCGCAGCAGAAACAAAAAGATAAATGTAGAAAGAACAATTCAAAATTGGCTAATTAATTGGAATGATTAATTAGGCATAGACCGTAGTTGCCATCTCACGCTCGACCGCAAGCTTCAAAAAGCTTCCTTCTTCCAGCACCATCTGCACCGGCAGAAACCCGAGTCCATTCGCTATGGCCATCATCAGCTCACGCATCTCCGATTTGAACTCCTCCAAATCAACCCATCCATCTCCGTCATGGTCGAACCGAGCGAACATGCCCTGATACAACTTCCCGAGTTCATCACTGCTCAACACCGCATCATCAATGCCGAAATGTGTCTCAATAACTCTGAGTTTCTTCAACTCACTCACCAAGTCGGCATAGGAGAGCAAGCCATCATGATTTGTATCAATGGCCGAGAAACGCTCTTCAACGGATTTGGTGAAAATTTTGGTATCATTAATGAAGTCGCAGATGGTGGAGGCATCTAAGATTTCCACACTCATTTTGTTTTCGTAGCTAGCTAGTTATCTAGAGAACTTGTAAATTGGATTAGAATGTGAGAGCTTGGTAAAATAGCTCGATATTGCTAAGTATGAGATTTTTGGTTTGGAATGAAAGCTAGCAAGTCCAGCGCATACATATAGAACGAATCACGAGTTTTTTTTTTTTAGTAAATGAAAAAGAACAAAACACCAAAATGGCCAACAAAGAAAGAATTTTTGCAGCATTAGCTTGGTTTGAGTTTCAAACTCGATTTCAGATGTCAGAACCGTTTGAAATTCGATCAAAGTTTTTTTTTTATGTTTGTGTGTATTTGAAAATGACAGAAAACTGAGATTGAGTTTAAAACTCGATCCAGCTTCCGACTTCTGCTAATATATAGAAACATCCAGCCCCTTTCTTCTTCATCTTCTTTCAGCCAACCATTTGCTCAAAATCGTCATTGTTACTGCTGCAAGAGATTCCAACTGATTTTTTTTTCAACAGATCCAGAGCCGATCCATATTCATCATTCTCGTCTCACCAACATTGTAAGTTTTTTTTTCTATTTGGACTATTATTTTTTCTCTAAAATTAAAATACACTAACAGTAGGGTTTATTGTTCATATAGTAAATACGAAAATGTTGTTGATCAATTTGTATCACGGAGGTCAAATCCTAAACACTTCAACTGATGTGGGATACGATATTCATGTCGCGTGCACATTTTCTGCCGACGAGACAATAAATTTTCGTGACTTGAAGAGACAGATTCATGCTGGTTTGGAGTTGCTCCCTAGCCAATTCACTATCAGCATTAGTGCACGGATCAATACTGCACCGGCAGGTTCGGGTGTTTTTTTAATAGCTTATTTGGGGTTCTTTCTTATGAAATTTGGAGAATGATTAAAACAACAATTCCATACTAATTACTCAAGTATAAAACACTGGATCTAGTAGTTGAATCCGAACTAATATCTTGATCTGACAACTATGATCCGACCAGTATTCCTGGAAGTAGTAATCAAGTCATGGCTGAGGAAAGAACCCACTCTCAAGCTCGGGAGTAGCGATCATCCCGTACTCCGGTACAAAATGTGGATGTGCATGTGTATGAGGATAACGAAGATGAAGGGTGGCACCTGGATGCCGAGGAGGATGAAATTGAAGATGCGATGGATGTCGATTAAATAGTTAAAGAGTGGAAAATGTATGTTCCTTTTATTAATCAGGGTATGAAGCACCTGTGTACATAATTTGCTGATAATACGCATATATCGTATACGGACGAGCCTTATTTTCACAAACCACCTAAAATTGATGAACAATTTGGTGTCGATCAGCAATTTCGTACAAAATCAGAGTTAAAAGTGAAAATCACTGATTTTCATGTTCACCGAAATATAGAATTGGAGGTAACAAATAACAGCAAATCAAAGTTAGTAATGAAATGTAAAGATTCTAACTGTCTATGGAGAATGTATGCTACACCCAATATAACGGATATTTAGGAGATCAGAATAAATCCGCTCGAGCACTCTTATTTTGGCAGTGCTACTAGGGCGGACCACAATTAGTTGACTTCCAGACTAATAGCATATATTGTTCAGAATCGGTTGAGAGAAAACTTAGAAATGACAGTTAAAGAAACAAGGAGATTGGCAAAATAAAAGTTCCTTATAGTACAACTGAGTTATAATAAATTATGGAGAGGAAGAGAACTGACAATTGCAAACCTCTTTAGTAGTTGGGAGAGATCATACGAGACTTCTGTCTCTACTAGAAGCCATACAAAGTTCCATATATGACACAAAATACATAATAGAGACATTGCTCTCAACAAAGTTCGGTGTTGAAATTTTCGATCGTGTTGCATAGGCATTTAGTCCATGTATTGCAACATGGCCTTACTTACGGCCAGTCTTAACTATCGATACTGGATTTTTATCCGGTTGGTATGCCGATAAACTATTTATGACTTGTGGTTATGATGCGGAGCAACAACTATTACCACTTGCATTTGTTGTCATAATAGGTGAGGAAAGTGTGGCAAATTGGGGTTGGTTTATGCAGTGGGTGCGTAAAGAGGTTGTCGGTCATGGTAAAGTTACCGTTATCTCAGATCAACATTTAGGTATAAAGGCGGTATTTGAGAGACCAGACTTTGGATGGCAGGAATCAGCGTGCGAGGTTGTTTACCGTTATTGCACTCAACACATTGTACAAAATGTGTATAAAGACTGCCATATGAAAAGAATAAAAACTCTTTTCAAACAAGTTGCAAGACATAAAAAGCCATGGAGGAGAGAAAAATATATGAAAAAAATTAATAATATTAGACCGACATCCTATAAATTCGTCAGAAAATCAGGAATCATGCAAGAAAATCTCCCAACGGAACAAGTGTCCAATAGAATGACACGAAATAACAAAAACCGCAATAACCAACCCATCACAACTAAGGAAGTGTCAGTCGAAGAATTTCATTACGAGGAGTTAACCCCGGAGCAAGTGGTTGCATTGCATCAAAAAGACGGGCACAACATCTAGACGGCGGTCTCAATCGCCAAACAACTTCCAGTATGTGCTATCGTTGAGAACACGTGGCACAAATGTGTTGAGTGGTTCTATAAACGTCGAGAGTTATAGCGGCTTAGGAAACTCGAGGTCTGATATTCTCACACAAAGTCACCGAACTGAAATATCATGATGATAAGGGGAGAACTTACGATGTCATACCACTGGATTGGGGTATCAACAACTACGATGTTTACAACATAAAATGGACTTATCGAGACGGTAATATTCTATACTTATATTAATTTTTTTATTTAACTTTAATATTAAGCATTAATTTATAATTTCTATTTTAAATAATAGGGACAAAGGGGTGAAATGAAATATGAGATTGAATTAGCGATGATATGAATTGGTAATTGTTGGTGTCAGAAACCGCAATTGACCGACATCCCATGCGACCACTTGCTTGCTGTTTTGTTCATTCAGAAGGCTGGATTACACTCAGTACGTTAGTCCATATTATACCATCCGGTATTACATTAACACATGGTCTGGTTATTGGCGTAGTTATGGCAATAGACGAGATTGACCAATGTACAATGGTTGGATCATTAGGCCAGATCCGGAAAAAACAACAAAGGAAGGAGAAGAAAGATACGCATTCCAATAATTATGGATGAAATGGAGGGTCGTATCAAAAGGATGCCAACTCGAGGTCGAGCTCGTTCCAGCAGAGCATGATTTAGATTACCAGTTTGTTTATGTTTTGTATCGTTATATTTTCCAGAATAATTGATTTTAATTGTTGTTGTAATATTTTAATTTGTTTGACATTATTTTAGAATAATATATTAATCGTGCTTATATTTGACTTTGTAAATCTTTATTTTAATTTTTGTTATAATATTTTAGATCAATTTATTAACTGTTATACTTTATTTTTAATATAATACACAAACGTAAAAAAAAAATAGCCGCAAAAATTCGGCTTTTTTTGGTCAGTTTCGGTGTTTTTTTTTCATTTACAAAAAAAAATCTGACCAATCACCGCCTTGCTAACTGGTTTAATTTATGGCAGGAAATTTGCCGACCAGAAAATTTAAATAATGCACGAACCGCCATGAACATGGATCCCATTTGGAATTGGACCTAATTACTTTGATTGGACCATAGTTTTCTTCGACCACGGGCCATGGACCCATGGTTTAATTCGCCCGGCTACAAAAAACGAAGACAAGCGTGATAACTGCTAAATGTAATCAATGCTCAAAATTTACACACCTTGGTACTTGTAGCGTGCCATACTGCCACCCAAACAAAACTATGATACGAACTGCATAATTATAATTTTCTGTTTTAATGTAAGTAGGTAGGCCTACTTCAAACTTTTCGTAAAAAATAAAATAAAAGTAGTCTAGTTAGAAGAGTAGTTGGAACTTGGAAGTAGTGGCTGTACTAACGCATCGGTTTAATTGAATTTCCAGAAAATCGTTATATTTTAAATTATTTGATTTATTTTTTTAGTTAAAATTTTTTAATTTGATTAAAAATTGTAGCTAATCGTCTTTATTCTTTGGTTTGATTTTTATTTTCTAAAATAGATGCATTGAATAGACCAAAAAATTTAAAAGTTGCTAAATAAATTAATTTTAATTGATATAAATAAGGATTATATTAAGGATAATTTGAATATATTTATGTTTTATAAATGTTATTCGGTTACTTGTTATGTTTTCAAAACTATTTTTTTCTTCAGTTATTATTTTGAACCATTGATATTTTTCATCATTTTTAACTAATATAATTTTGATTTAATTGAATAAAATTTTAATTTATTCAGATGATATTTTATAAATATGATTCAGCTCATAATTTAATAATCAGAATAAAATTTCGGTTTGAACCAAACTAACCAATTGCACAGCCCTAGTTGGAAGAATATACCAGCCACGATGAGAAGTTACTTTACTTCATTTTTCCATTTCATATTACAAAAGAGTTATTTGTATATTCTTTCCAACAAATATTTTTTGTACGCACTGAAATGAAGTGTACGTCAGTGTTATTAGGTACATTTTTCAGTTGGTTTATATTTTTAACAATCATTAAGTATTCAAATAAAAAAATGAATTTATTTATTTGTATGTTGTCCGGCATTTATTTCTATCAGTCAATGCAATTTAATACAAAATATAGTCGTCTTATTATATTCATCTCATGATAAGCAATATAACTATGTTAGTATGATATAATTAACGTGTGGACAGATAATTTAAATTAAATTTGAACAAGAGACCATAAAAAGCAAACTCATACCATGGGAAAATCGGTGGGGCATAGTTGCGGACCAAGTACCCACGCATATATAGAGATTTATGTTTTCCAGTTTTGAGAATCTAACCGAGTTATTTGTTGTTGTCGACACATGACAGTTGACAGGATTGGCCAAACCTTCTTTTTGCCAGACTCGCTTTTAGTGTCTCGACGATCACGGCAAGCATGGATTATCATCAAGTTAATCATTAGAGTAAAACTCTTTCTACTCTTAATTTAAAAATAATTTAAAATTTTAATTTATGATGCTTAATATTTTTTATATTAAAATTTTATGAGAAAATTATTTCAACTTTTAGAATTATTTAAATATTTATTTTGAATTTTTTAAATTACTTCATAATAATAATAAAATAATGAGTGTTTATACATAAAGAGGTCAATTTACAAAATTCAAAATAAATACTTCAAAAATAGAAACTTTTTATATCATACAAAATTTTAATATAAAAAATTTAAATTTAAAGAGAATTATATTTTTGAATTAAGAGCACGAGAGAGAATCATAATTTTACTTCAATTTCTTCATCAAATATGCATGCAATTAACGAAGAAAAGTATTGTCTGACATGAGTTGTAAAGCGCTTAATTGATGGGTTTCAAATACTTTATTATTTTAATTAAAGCGCTTAATTGTTGGAAAATATTCCCATATTATCATGCATATCTTGCGGAGAGCTTTAGCCCAAAATATTCTATTTTTTTCAGGTTAAAAAAAAGATAGCATCACTTCAATTAAATTAATTTATGGGATAAAGTACGAGCAGAAGCATGGCTGTAGGAAGAGGACAAGAATAATAAAAGTAAACAAATCGTAGTCACGATTAGTGTTGTAAAAACACATGTTGCTTTTAACGGACAGATGAATTACCATAAGCGACTAATCATTATGAGGCCGTTTAACAAAGGTTTGATGGATAATTTTGTGTGCTCATTAATATATATATAGAGAGAGGGGTAGACTATTGTGAAAACGTTTGTATTTCAACCGATATATAAACGAATCAAAAATTATATTTTAAAATCTCAAAAAATTTAATTTAACCCACTCTTTTGATATTTTTGAATTTTTAACCCACTCTTTTGAAAAATAGATCTAAAAATAATAATAAATATTCAATGTTTGTGTTGGTTTTTTAAAAATTCAAAAGAGTAATTTAAAAAACTCACTTCAAATTTTTATATCCTACAAGATTTTCATATGAAAAATTTAATGAAAATCATAAATTAAAATTTTTAAAATTTTAAAATATAATTTTTGATCCGTTTGCATATCGGCTGAAATGTAAATGTTTTCATAATAATCTTATCTCTCTCCTTTTCTATATATGTATATGTATTTTTATGTTTAAAGGAAGTTATTTATTTATAATGCATTGAACATAATAATAAGCAATTAATAAGATATTTTGAATAATAACATCATATAAAGAACTAAATATCCTACGAGATTACTTAAAAATCATAAACTTCAGTTCATATTTCATTGTAGCCATAGCCTTGAGAACTTGAAAGCAGAACAACTAATCATAATTATTTTCGCTTTAACAATTTGTAACACTTAAAAGGCGGAGAGTATCTGTCCAGGTAGTGACATTCAAATTCATCTTCTTTTTAATATTATCATCGGAAATTGCACAAAAATATTGGGATTGCAAGTGCATGACAAAAAACTGAAACCAGTGGAAAGAGCGGAATAGAGGTATCTTCCAATCTAGTGGATTGAAGACGGTCCGGTCCGGGCCGGTCCGGTCCGGACCCGGACGGTCCACGGTCCCGCACGGTCCACGGTTCACGGTCCCGCACGGTCCAAACGGTCCGGTCCAAGGCGGTCCAAATTCGAAAAAACCGAACCCGTCCCACCGTTGGCCCCCGGGGGCCGGACCCCCACGGGACGGTCCGGTCCGGTCCAAATTTTTTTTTTTTATAAATTGAAAAAAATAATAATTTATCATATTTTTTAATAATAATTTTTAACTAATTCGAATTATTATTTTTAATTGTTTAAAAATCTAATAGTACTAAAAAATTAAAAAAATTGTAAAAAAATAAAATTTCAGATTGTGATGCATGTAATCTTAAAAATTCGAATTATTATACACGAATGTGATGCATGTAATCTTAATGTCTATTCTAAAGTTTGCCTTCATATTTGTCACTTAGAATCGTTAGATTGTGATGCATATCTTTTAGAAGCTGCTTTTTTTATGTCCCACAACCATGCTCAAAATCTCAACAAATATTTTTCAGACATCTTTTTTTACTTAAAAGCTAAAATATAAATTAAAATAAATTACACAAATAACTCTTAAAATAACACCCGTTTTACACCAATTTGTTCTTTAAGGTATCATTTTGGTTCTTAAAAATTTACAATTATTTTATTCCTGAAAGCTTTTAATTTCTACGAAATTGGCCCAACATTTACAATTCATCCAAAAATAATATTTTCACTTATCATGACATTATTGTCAGCATTGAAACTATACAGAAATAGTAATAAAAATACATTGAAACTATACGAAAATAGAAATAAAAACACTATACTAATGATCGACAATTGAAAATTAATTAAAAATAAATTTATAAATATTTTTCATAAATATTATAAGATATATGTGTTATATGACATGGATGAGAAAGTGAATATTTTCTTTAGCATTGACAACGATGGGGTTAATTTATTAACAAATAAAAAACTTTTTGGATCAAAATGATTATCCAGTGAAACTTTAAAGAATAAAATAATGTTTCCGAAACTTTAGATTCCAAAAATCCAAAATAGTATGAAGGTGATAATTTACAGTCCAGATAACGAAACTTATTTTTTTGTTTAGAGTCTACATTTGGAAATGTCTGTCTTCATATAGGTTGTGGAAGATTTAATACCTCTATACTCCAGGAATATTATTCTAAGTAGATTTTATAATGGTAAACCTAGATACCGGAATGTGGTATCAAAATTACAAAAACAGGTGAAGAAATCCACTATTGAGAAGGAATGAAAGCGATTAACTATTGTTACTTTAATAATTAAATTAATTATTTTGAATTACTTTTGAGAAGGAATGAAAGCGATTAACTATTGTTACTTCTTTAAAAAATTGATAGTTTTGAAACTTTTTAGGATCGATTTGGTTAAAAAAAAAATGATATTTTAAGGATTATTCATGACTCTATAAATTACATTAATTTGATTTCAGTGTTATCTTTTTCTTAGGAAAAAAAAATCATTTTGTACAAGTTGTTCATCAGTTTGTTTGGTTCGGATATCCAGATTTTAGAAAATATGTTACTTAAAGAATCAAAGTATCTTTTAGTTTGTTAAGTGAATTAAAATTAAGCACATGATTAGTCCAATGATCAAGTGTTTATGTTGTTAAGTGAATTAAAATTAAGCCTTGGTCCGGTCCGGTCCACGGTCCCGCACGGCCCACGGTCCGGCCCGGCCCGGCCCATGGGTCCGCACGGACGGCCCGCACGGTCCATTTTCGGGTTTAACGAGAACCGCCCACCGTTGGACCGGACCAAGGCAAGGCACGGTCCGGTCCACGGTCCAGGGACGGTCGGTCGGTCGGCCCGGTCGGCCCGGCTCGGTCCACGGTCCACGGCCTCGGCCTCGGACGGTTGGACCGGACGGGTTTTTTTCAATACTCTATTCCAATCTAAGAAAATGCGTCTGCAGGAAATTGAAAGTCTCACACAGGGAGACATGGACAAATGGAGGGATGGATAATGGGTAACTTAAACATCCAAAATCAGCAATTTTGAGAAGTGAGACTTGGAAATTGCTTGTTCGGTGCTTAAGATTTTGCAAAATGGGCTTTTGTTTTGAGAAGAAAAATCATCCAACAGGGAGGATAAAACAAGGGATTAAGTTAAGAGTGACATTTCTGAATAGAATGAAATTGTCAGAATGGCACTTTCGTAATTAATTTTTTGCTCCTTCGCTGACGTGGCTTGTCAAATGGATTGTCAAATTTAGACAATTATTTAATTTTGCCTAGTCTCTGCATCCCCGAAATTCAAATGACAATTGTCAAATGAGATTTTGACAATCAATTTGACAATGGGATGCGGATGCTCTAAGGAGAAGGAATCGACAACTCAAAATCCTGAACAGACTGTCAGAGTAGGACGTCAGATATCGCTTTGCCATTAACAAAATTGAGCGACTATACGGAATAAAATGGGCGATTAATTGGAAACCGACCGCAGTAATCGACCTTTTTAGTGCTGTAAGAAAAAATTCATAATTCATAATTTATTTGATATTCAATTTGATTTTAGTTCGAATTTGGTTCGTTCGATTAAATTGTTTTATTAATTTGATTCAAATTCGGTTCGATAATTTTTTTAATGAACTAGTTCAAATTTGATTAGTAATAGTTCAATATATAGTTATTTGCATACATTTTAACTATTTAGTCAATGTAATAATATAGTTATTTTATTATAAAATTAATAAGATATTATTAATTTATTATTAAATTAATAAATATTAGTTATTTTTTTAATCTTAATATAAAATTAATAAAATAATAATTATTTTAGTTCTAGTTATTTATGATGATATAAAAATAAATATAAAAATTAGAATAATTGAGTTCGTTTAGAGTTCGATTTCAGTTCGAGTTCATTTAGCTCGAGTATGATTTAATTCAAGTTCGATTTAGTTCGAAATAGTTTTAAATCAAACTCAAACACCGATAAATTCGATCGAATTTGATTCATTTACAACCATATTTTTGGCCGTGGGAGTTTGGGACCCGCAGACAAGCGACCATAGAAGTTGACCTCCCTCTCTTTCTCTCTGTCCTTGAGGAAGTAACGTAACCTAACCGCTTCCCACTTTTTAATTTCAATTTCTAGTTATAAAGAGAAATGAGGAAAGGAGCCGCGGCGCAACACGATGTAGAGCGGTGCGTCCGATCCGCATTTTTGATATGTGTTTCAACAATTCAACTGTCTCCACCTGAAATGGGTCATGTGCTACCGACCATACAAGTTTGTGATTTGAAAAACGTTCAGCGAGGTCAAAAATTTGACGTTCAAGTATAATTTGAAAATAGTTTTGTTTCATATAATATAAATAAAATATATATTATAATGATAAAATATTAAAAATATATTAAAAACTATAAAATTCTATATAAAATAATATAGAATATTTTTTTGCTAAATAATTCACGAATAAAAAGTTTTTTGACCTAAAAAACGCAATCTATATTAAACTGATGAATTTTTCATGAAACATCCGGTTATAGCTAAAAAATAAATTATTCATGAATAATTCATAAATTTTATTACTATGATACTGAGCTGCATATATATGCCAACTACTTAGCTCGTTGTTGGGACAGAATCAAGATCTGATTAAGGTTGGGTCTTGGCACCCCCTAGCACACAAAAAAATATGTTCCCCTTTTGTAATCAAACTTGGGGGCCCCTCTAAGTAGAGGTGTAGAAGAAGATGAAAGATTTATATTCTAGAAAAAAAAAAACTCTCTTCTTAAATTTGAGGTTTGTGTTTGGTTGCGTTGTATGGAAATAAATAGTACATGTATGGTGAGAGGAAATGAAACATTAAATAATAGATTGATTGGTTAGATGTGTGTAAATGATGAGAGAGAAATAATAAACAAATCAAATAATGATAAATTCAAGGCAGACTTTGTCATTTCTTTCGGAAGAAATGCTCTTCCATGAAATCAGTGGAAGAAAATCTTCTAGCTGTTTTAGACCTAATTTCATTTTATTATGTACATATTTGAAATTTTTTCTTCCGGAAGAGAGAGTGTTAGCAAACATGGCCAACATGTGCATGTGACTCACGAATATATAAAATATAATTAAATAGAAGAAGTTATTTTCGAAAGAAAAACTTTCAAATACTTACAGAATAAAATGGCAACAACGGGCATTAATACGATGAATCAAGTTAGGGGATAATAACACATCATCTTTTCATTCAATAACATCTATCAGAAGAAAAGGGAATTACATCACCTTATTACATGACCCATCCAATGATAATTTACTCACCGACACACCACAGATTCAGCGCACTATTGATCAATATTATAAGGATATCATTGGAACTGTTTTGAACCAAACACCGAGTCACACACCGGGAATCATATATACAGACAATATAAATGATCTCTCACCTCTAGTCAGAAACTTCATGGAATTAGAGATAAAAACTACAGTTTTTACCCTATCACATGGTAAAGCATCTGGCCCCGGTGGATTCCCGACGATTTTTTTTCAAAAATATTGAAAAAAGGTACACATCACTCTAAATAGTTAAAAATAACTATTGACTAAATAGTTAAAAATAACTATTGACTAAATAGTTAAAAATAACTATTGACTAAATAGTTAATAGTTAAAAATTCATCCAGGACTTCCAGGCGCTCCTACCATTGTTTCGCTCATGCACCAACCTGACACTTTCTAATCAAAGAAGGCTCTGGCTACTCACCGAAGACGGCACTTACTCCTCAAAATCAGATTATCACCATATCACTCACCTCGGAATGAAACAACGCCACCTGAACATTCATTGGAAGACGCATACCGAGTAAAGTTAAGTTATTCCCTTGATTGTTATTAAGAGACAGGCTTCTCACGAATCAGAATCTCAAGAAGAGGAATTGGGTATCAAGCAATCGCAACTAATGGCGGCGACGTGCTGTAATATTTGAAAGGAACGTAATCAACGTGTCTTTCAAGATAAAAGACGACCCACAGAACAATTATTCATGACAATTATTGTAGAGATACGGTTATGAGAGCACATCTAGACGGCACCATAACAGGAGGCTCGAAATATTATCACTATTTTTCTTTCTACATCGTGTAACTTTTTATTTCTAGCAATTTCTAATCGTTTGTAAATATTGTAAATATTCTCTTTGATTAATAAAAATTGGTAGGCTATTGACTTACCCTTCAAAAAAAATAGAAGCTTGTGTTTTTGAATTTAACCATTGGAAAAAAATATATTACTTTTATCTGATTTTCATTTTTGAGTATTTCAACAGTAGATATTATTCAAGTAGGGCCACCAAAACGCCAATACCAACTTCTTTTCAAGACTGAGCTACCATGTACGCCTTTCACAAGCAGCCCCATAAATACACAAAATAACCAACATATCCAAATTTGCCTGACTATCTGGCTGGTGATTTTTTTTGAAGGAGACGACATAGAATGGGTTTCTTTCTCCTTTTTCAGATCATGCCTGTGTTTGTATTTTCAATAAGACCTTCGGTAAAAGTAAAAAACTAAAAGAGGTCCGTTTTAATAAAAAAAAATAAACTAAAAAAAGTGACCTACAGTTGCCAACTTGGTATCTATTTGCTTCTTGTTATATGACCTGGTTCAAGTTCATTTATCTTTGTTTTCTTAGTGAAGTTTTCTAAACAAGTTTTCGAGGAAATTAAAATCCATTTTTTAATTATTAAAAACATGACAGAATTTTAAGGCATAATGGTCCTAATATCAGGCAATCTAAAGAATCATCCAGACTAATTGATGTAACTATGAAGTCACAAACTTAGTCAAAGAATAAGAAAATTGTCTTTAAAATCAAAGATATATGTAATGAGACTTAGCAATTATTATGATTATATTTCTAAGTACAAGTTCTTGGGCAATTAAAGCGAGAAGGATCAGAAAGTTCAACTTTTCAAAACCTTTTTTAATATAAGAAATCATCTTTTAATGTTATTGATTAGGAATATAATTTATTAATTTAGCACGAGTCGTGCGTTTTTACATTAAGATGGATGTGTATCATTTTCTGAGACCCCTACTGATTATTTCTGAAAAACTAGATAAGACATCCCTTATGAATCATTTCTGATTTCACCACTTAATTTTTCCACATTAATTTCTACTGTGGTTGTCCTCTATTTTTCTCTTTTTCTTTTCTTGATGAAGTAAGCTTAGCCTACTTAATAATTTTATTAAATAAAAAACTGATCAATTTACATGATGGTGTTATTTACATGAGATGTAGTGAGAAAAAAGACATAAAATCTGATTCTATAGTGAACAACTATTCTGTTCTATGCTATAATATACTTGCCAGCGTGCAATGAAAAGTCTCTGTATTTCTCTAATTGGTTGTTTTGTTGCTTTAAAAATGTGTATATTCCTCTCCTTTTCACAAGTTCCAGTATGTAGCCATGCATCGATGATTCCAAGTTGCTTGTGTTGTACTCGATATGAAGCTGAGACTGTTCCCCATTCAAATGGACTGTGCTACTTGGCAATGTAAAAAGAGATATAAATTTTATAATCTAATAATTAATTAAATCATTTCACTAAAAATAATAATAATATTTTTTTAATTTTAATATAAAAATGACAGTGGATCATTGTCATTGACACCAAAGAAATGCATCATGTTGGAAAATCTTTAAGCCGTGATCCTCTAGTGAATCTCTAATCATAAAATATATTATTTGATTCATATTATCATCTTTCAGAGAGACACAACCCTGTTGATTATTAGATTCATTTAACCATTCTAGTGATCTTCCTCTAATTCGATAGAGCGATTGAGAGGACCGGCGTAGATAATTTTCATCTTTTCTGGAACTCTGTCTTGTGAGAATAATTAAATTAACTTGCATCTGAAGCAGATGAGGCTTACGGATTGACCAAACCTTCTACCTCACTATATTCTCCCGAACAGTCTCCCTGCATATAATGAACATCCATAACTAAGCCAACAATTATTTTTTAGTGGGTCCATATCAGATTCAAATCCTCTTTTAATGAATTCACCGCTTAATCAGAAAACTATATATAGTTATGTTCTCCAGGGATCAATAACATAATTGTATTATTATCAAACTTTATATACTTTAGACTATCACTAAATCATAAAATTATTAATACGCATTCTACATATTAAAGAGCTCACTCCTCATGACATATATTAAACTCAATTAATAATACCAAATTTAATCACTTCATAATGGATATAATTTAACAGTCTATTATATAATATACATTTATTACATATAATCGCATATATGTTATAATTAATAATAATTAATTTCAACACATCACTTCTAGTGAAGTTTCTCATGAGTGCGTTATTGGGAGTGACGTATTCTTCTTTTACGCTTTACAATGTATACTATGACGAACTAAACAAATCTTCATTTTTGTGGTTACTGTAGCAGCTAAGTGGGAGTATGTCACTCTCACTTATATTTTTAGATGCCACTTACAGTGAGCACTGCCATTTTTAACATTAAAATTTTAATTTTTTTCATTATTATTTTTAAAATGATTTAATTAATTATTTAGATTATAAATTTTGTACAATAATAGATGTTCTGATGTTTCAAGGGGTTGTCCTCTGTTTCTCAACTTGTAAAACTGGATTAATTCTCATGCTAATATAATAAATCACGGACAAATATGATACCTCCAATCTTTTCTCTCTCAAAAATTATCACACACAAATTACTAAATGTCAGCAATTTTCAAATTAATATATTTCCCGGAATCAATCACATCCTGCATCCGTGGGAAAATAACGATAATACAAAGATCCTACATAATAAAAATCATACATGTAGTAAGAAGAATTCAAAATTGTCTAATTAATCAATTGGATAATTAATTAGGCATAGACTTTAGTAGCTGTCATTTCTCGCTCAACTGCGAGCTTAAGGAAGCTTCCTTCCTCCAGCACCATCTGCACCGGCAAAAACCCCAATCCATTCGCTATGGCGAGCATCAGCTCATGCATCTCTGACTTGAACTCCTCCAAATCAACCACACCGTTTCCGTCATGATCAAATCGAGCAAACATACCATGATACAATTCTCCCAGCTCGTCGCTGCTCAACAGCGCATCATCAATGCCGAAGTGCATCTCAATAACTCTGAGTTTCTTTAACTCGCTTGCCAGCTCGGAGAAGGAGAGGAGGCCGTTGTGATCGGAATCAATGGCCGAGAAACGTTCTTCAATGAATTTGGTGAAGAAGTGGGTGTCATTGATGAAATTGCAGATGGTGGAAGCATCTAAAATTTCAACGCTCATTTTGTATTTGGTACTTGATGCAGAGAACTGGTATACTGGTTTTGGGATGAAACTTGTGTGAGGATTTTGTGTGTATATATATATATACAGATGGAGAGACCGCCTCAACGGTTTTATTCCAGGAATATTCTAGCTGGAATAATTTAGCGTATGGGCCTAGAAGGTTCTATTCCAATGGGCAATGGGGACCCAATTAACATGGGATCAGGCCGTTGTTTTATCTCGGGCTATGGTTTTGTCCAGCAGTATGATATGAAGACAACGCGAGATTTGTTTATAAATTCAAGTTCAAAACTTATCAAAGCATGATGGTCGACAATAGAACTTATTTTTATATTTTTTTTACGGTGCATCTGTTTTTACTAAATTTCTTAACATTGGTAATGAAGATTTTCAAATAAAAAATTAATTGTTAAGTATGAAGTCTCTCGTTTAATAATACAGATCTTGAGATATTGTTTTGAAAAAAATGCAAAATTGTTTAGATGCAACAAAACATCCACGGGCGATCATTAATTAATATGTACATTGTATACACAGCGCCAACCTTAAAGCTGAGATTTATTGCCTTGCTTGAGGTTTGTCCTACACAAGGCGCCAATTCGTGAAAGATTCATTCTCTCTCATGCATGCTCTTGCAATCCCCCCATCTTCTACAAATGTATTAGATGCAACATAACAAATATAATATGCAACGCAACGCAACAAACTTAATATACATAATAAAATAAAAAGCAAATGTGACCATTTTCCACCGACAAAGGACCCCACACCTCGGTGACTGCTATAGGAGTCGAGTTGAACCCTAAAAATCGCTTGCTTGGAGCTAACCCTAGAAAGGAGGCAAGCAAGTATAATCCCTATGCTACATGAAATGATGTCAATGCCAAGCTAGCATTTTGATGCAACTAGTCATGAGAAATTTCAAATGTGATTTTGCTTTCAAGGTGACTGGTGCCAAAGTCATGAAGCAACCACCTAACCATGCTTTGATTTGTGTCAATTACTCGATAAGTAGTCGATTCTTTGACCAAGTCACCCTCATGTTAAGGGATTGAAAGTCAATTTCATAAGACGATCAAAGCCAAAGCCGGGAGCAACCACTTTGATCAAGTCTAGATTTGTATTAATTCATTGATAAGTAGTCGGCATTTGATCAAATCAAGCCCTAATGAATATCAATATAAGTCTAATTGGTATTTAGTTAGGGTGGTTTCTGCAAGAGGAAGATAATTGCGAGAGACATTGAGCTACAAATGAGATCGAGGGATTAATTCGAAGGAATAATAGGGTTTTATGGATAAAGAATTTTTAATTCAGAGAAGGAGGGGTAAAAATGGAATTAAAAATTACAGGGATGATCTTCATGAATTTAGGGATTTTTGGTGAAATTTTCATAATTTTTGGATAAGTGGAGCTATTAAAATAAATTCGGGGAAAATAAAGGCGAGAATAGATGGATTAATCAAAGGCCGAGATTCAATCAAGGGTTCATCCGGGTGCAACTTGGGGACGAGAGACACATCCGGGTGCAACCGGGATCCCAAACATATACACGCGAGAATCGAGAGGGAGAGAGAGTGTGACACGTGTCGGTATCTCACCGGGCCACCTCATGCCACGTGTCGACCCCATCGTTGGTCCACCTCACCCATGCGGCCCCACCACCATACCGACCGACATGTGGGCCCCACCAAAGATGCCACGTGGCAAGCTCGACAGTCCACCTCACCCTTCACATGCCACATGGCGGCCTTGTAGCAATACACCTCACTCCCCCATGTGCCACATGGCGGCGATAGTAATGACACACCTCGGCGGACTACACCACACCTATCGACACATGGCTACATGCTATCGGTCCAACTAGGCGACATAGGTCCCACGGGTGACACATGGCACTACACTACGAGCCACCTCGGCATGGATTAAATACTATGGCGAGATGATTAATGGGGTAATTAGACAAATGGACCTATCGTTGTGCCAAGTCAGATCAATTAAACCTAAGCAGGCCACTAACCAAGTCACAATTAAATATATGGGCCTAGACTCAATTGCTTACATAGGGGGCCCATGTGTAAGGTTTATGAGTGTACAGCCTATACAGATAACTATGAGCCAAGCCCATGCGCAAAAACAGACAGAAATTTAAACCAAGGAGAAAAGGAGATATGTACCCGGCCCATGCGTGTCATGCCTCCGCCGATGGTGGGCCTGTCTTGCGATGGACTTAGTGCGCCGAGTTCGACCCCTCCAGAACCTTCTCCTTCACCCCTCCTCTCTTTCTCCTTCTTCTTGCCGAGGCCGATGGCGCCATTAACTCCAATTGAGTTCTCTAGAGCTTAAAGCTTCGAATTCCTTATAGCCGAGGTAATCCATGCATAGGAGAGAAAGGGTGAGTGCTCGAAATTAAAAAAGAACAAGTGAATAGAAGCGGTGAGAGAGGATGATCACCTCGGGTGATTAATGAAGAACTTTAATCCTTGGATCTAAACTCAAAATTGATGATGCATATCTCTTCCACTCACTTAGACGATGTAAGTGTAAAAAGAAGCAATAATTAAGCATTAAATAAAAGCAATTGAGAAGAAGTGGTGAAGTCGGGCAAATGGGGAAAATTTGAAACCTTGCACTCTCAGCTCGAATTATCAATGCTTGCAGCTTCCCTATGCTTACACGATGCTGTTTAGATGATGGAGATTATCAATTGGATGGTGGAAGTATGCTTTTGGCCAAGAGATGAAATCGGGTAATAAAGCTTTGAGCTTTGGAAGAAGATAACAATGGCGGAGAGATGAATGAATGCTCTAGATGCATTAGAGTGAGTATATATAGTATGTTTAGATGCTCTAGAAGGTTCTAGCAACAGATAAGAAGTGGAGTCAAACATGGTCAACGGTGAAAGGCTTAAGCTTTGGATTCTTTGAATAGGGGCCCACATCGCAACGTAATGGATAACGAGAATCAAAAGACCATGTTCATGAGCCAAGAGAGTCCAATTCTTTGGTGTATGAATGGTGTATAGCTCTAATCCCTTTGGTACACCCTTTAATTGCTATATAAACCCCTAAACCATGGAGACAGAACCAACACACGCATACAGAAGACAAGAGACAGAGAAAAAACACTTTAGAGATTACATATAGAGTCTAGAGAGAGAGAAAGAGTAAGGAAGAGGCAAGAACCGAGAGAGATTTGATAGAATTGATTGATCTCAGTTTTAACTTGAGAACTCAATTCCTTTGCTTCAATTACTTGTCTAGAGGTAAGCTATATACTCCATTATCTGCCAATTAAGGGTTAGTAGGTTTAATTCTTGAAGATTGGAGCTTTAGAGATGTAATTGCCACTGGATATCAGTATTTTACTGTACTGTCTTTGAATTCCTTCGAATTTCAACTATTTCTTCATGATTTTCTTCTTTATTTCATGCATTGCAAGTTTATATAGTATAAATCTTTCATTTCTTTCAATGAATTTTGCTTAAAGGTTGATGAATGAGGCTGTTAAATCGATTGATCTCAGTTCAACTTGAGAACTCGGTAACAGTTGAGTTCATTGATCAATTCTTGATTCTTGAGTGAGAATTATCTTGATCCTTGTTAGTACTATATGCATTAGGGTCTGTAGAGTCCTTTGAAGTCGATTGATCTCAGATATAATCTTGAGAACTCGACTGATTTGAAGTTTTAATACTGTTATCGCGTTAGTTTACGAAATTGAGTTTTAGATTGAGAATTAGGGAAGATCATAAGCATGAGCATGTGTGTCATGGTTTAGATAAGTGTTATAAAGAGTATTAAGCATGATAATGCCAATGTTGATCAATGAATAACAAGAATTTGAAGAAAATTGCGATCGGTACCAACAGCTTCTATTGCATTTCAACAACCATACCGAATAGTGGAATCACAGACCAATTTGAATCACTCTAATCATGCTAGAAGGCATTTACATAGGTACACGATACTAATTGAGTGGTTAATTGTTGAAAGAAACAACTAATTGTGTGGAATTTGCGGAATATGAAACTCGGTACCGGTTGGTACTAAATCAGTTCGTCTGACATTGGTGCATAGCACAATCCACCGCATAGATCATTAATCAAACGCCGTAGGATAACTCCTCACGACAAGACGACCCTGAGGCAGTCTCCTGATCGGAGGAGATGGCCGCAGTCGCCGGCGCCGCCAATGGCACGAATCTTGGAACTCATGTTGACTGGGGAGTCAGAGAATCGCGGCAGCACGGATATTGACGCGCGTGTGTGAATCTTGAAGGGATCGGACGTGTGAAGTAAAGCGTCGCATTAAACAGAGATGTGGATATGGATCTGGTCCGTCCATCTAATATGAATCAATCTTGAGGCATATCCGGCGGCCCAAATAAGAACAGAGTTAAATGAAAGATAGGCGCTGATCTTGATACAGATCTGGCGGCCCATATTAAGCCCATTAATTAAATAATAACAGAATAGTGATAATATAGAATAAATAAATGATTTGAAAATGCTTCGAACTCCAAATTGACTCAAATTTGTTTCTAAAATTTTCTTATTTTTCATACTATTTTTCTATACAATAATATTCCAGTTTTAGAAATATAATCATGATAAAACAATTTAAAAGCAAAAGACATTACATATATTGATATAGTTGACCTAGCTTTGACTTGTCATTTTAAATATTATAAAAATTCCAAAAATACAAATAAAAGTCATAAATAATAACTAGATATATTTTAGTGATTTTTCAAATGATTTTCCATGAAATAATAATGATGATATTAATATGCCATAATAAATAATGAGATTAGCCATATTCTTTGATAAATAAAAAAAATATATAATAATAGATATTATGTTGATATTTTCTGTAAAAAGAATAATAAAAATAAATAGCACAAAATATACAAAAATATATACTACCATAGTATTAGATAGTAAATACATTTTATTTTATAATAAAGAATGATAATATAGTTTTATAATAAAATGAATTGCATTTCTTTGTTATTTCTATACAAATATACAACAAAAGTATTTTTGATAAATAAAATGCAACAAAATAATAGTTGTAATAAAAAATATAATGAATTTCATCTCTTATAGCTATTTTCAACTAATAATAATAAAAAAATCTTATACTTTTATATGGATAATAAATAGAAATAATAAGAAATATAATAATAATAATAATAATGAATAGTATAATAAATAGAATAGAATATTAATAATGATTTCTTTTTAGCTATTATAGATTTTAAAAATAAAAATAAAGATAATAATAATAATAAAAAAAAAATAAAAATAATATAGCTAGCCATCTTTTAATAATTTCTACATAATGAATAATGTTTCAACATAATAAAATACAATAATAAAATTCTATTACTTTAGCTATTAAAAAAAAATACAAATAAAAAATCATAGCCATTTTATTTTCTATTATTTTTGTAAGTGATTTTCTACAAAATAAATAGAGTTTAGAAATAATAAAAATAAAAATTCTACTATCTTAGCTATTATAAAAATCCCAAAAATATAAATAAAAATCTAGTTAAATAGCTAACCCCTTTTCCTATTATTTTTGTAAATAATTTTCTACATAGATAAATAGAGTTTAAAAATAAAAAATATAATAATAATAATAATAATAATAATAATAAATAAATACATCTTTATAATAAAATAATAATGGAAGATATTATATGATATACTTTGTGCATTTTAGAAATAAATAAATATGCTCATACAAGGAGTGTAGAGCCACATATGAATATTTGCACACACGATATAACATTTAGAATGATTAGTCAAGACGAGAACATCTTGACGTAGGATGATTAAGGCTTCGATAGCAATATGAAGAAGATACGTTGAGACAAGAACATCTTGACGTGAGATGATTAAGGCTTTAATAGCAATACGAGAAGATATGTCGAGACAAGAACATCTTGACACTTGACGAAGAATAATAAGATACGTCGAGACAGGAACATCTTGACGTGAGATGAATAAGGCTTTGATAGCAACATGAGTGAATATGTCGAGACAAGAACATCTTGACGCTTAATGAAGAATAACCAGAGCTGCGATATTAACATGGAGATATATGTCGACTCTGAAGAAGAAGAACATTATGATGTCCTAGATAGGTGACATCTTAATGACTCGCTGCCATGAACAAGTAACTCATGATTGAATACGCTCACACAAGGGGCGTAGGGCAACATAGTAATTTTGCACAAGTAATGCAACATGTAGAATGATTAGTTGAGACAAGAACATCTCGACGCTCGCTGAAGAATGACCAAAGCTACGACATCAGCATGGAGAGATATGTCGACTTTGAAGAAGAAGAACATTAAGATGTCCGAGCGAAGCGACATCTTAATGACTCGGTGTCATGAACAAGTAATTCATGACCATTTGAGCTAGCAAGACTGAACTCATCCGTCGATAAGTTCGTCTCCTGGTTCATTTCCGAGATTTGTGAGATTGAATCGGTGCAGTAGGTAGATTCATCCACAAAACGATGAATGTGAACCGTTACGTAGGTAGGTTCCTTCACTAACACATGCCTCAATGTTGAGCGGCTCGGCGCTTCGGGTTTGACATTGTGTGCAATTGTGTTTCCTAGGTTTATGAATCGGCTTAGTGCTTCGAATTCATGATCTAGAAGATCGGTGAGAAGAAACACGTGGGCCATATCCACCCTTCTCTGATTCACCAACCTCGAGATCAACCGGCCCGGCGCTTCGAGTTGTATTTTGTGTGATTGGTTGTTGACTAGTTAAGATTGAACCGATCTGTTTGTAGGTTTATCTTCTAGATCAACGGAGGTCGAGTCGTTACGTATGTAGACTCACCTCAAGCCCTCTAAAGAGATTAACCTGGTGCATAGGTAAGGTTACATCTCGAGGTGGCATAGGCGAACCGATCTGTTTGTAGGTTCGTCTTCCATAGGACAAAACCGTCTGTTTGTAGGTTTGTCTTCCATAGATTGAACCGTCTGTTTGTAGGTTCATCTTCCGTAGACTCCTTTTTATGAAATTAGACGACCACTTGACCATCTTTTAACTATACTATTTGCTTCTCTCTTTCAAAGATCCGGAGGTGCCTCGAGGTTCGTAGCCCGGGGTAATTAACGGTGGGGGCTTGCGCCCATCGGAATCTACAAGAACTCACAATCACTAAAAACCCCCGAATGTGCATCCAAATAATCTCTAAACGGCGAGAATCGGCCGACACCCGGCGAGATGCACGCTCGGGAGGGATCTCCGTGTCCTTCTTCCGCAACCCATCGCCCGGCGGCGGTGCGGAGCGCGCGAAAAAGGGTCGCACGGGATCGCACGCCGGTGGGACCTAGATTCTCCTCTTATCTCTCGAAAGAGAGAGTCAAATAGAATAGTTAAGAGATACAAGTGGTCTTCTATGCGCTAAAAATGACTAATGATTTTCAAGTATTTTTTTTGTTTTGCAGGAAATGGCATACTTTGGAAACTTCAACCTCGCTCCCTACACCGTCATGCCTGCACAAAGCCCAGAGGGCAAACTATTCATGTTCTTTGGGACCATCCCACAAGAACTGACTGTCTATGGCCCAGCTCCAGTGGCCACGATCACTCCCGCAACCGTCCGGATCTCCATTCCGGACGAGGAGGAGGACTCGATTACACTGACTCCCAAGGGTATCTCCAACAACGTAATGGCCTCTCCTACTACCTCCCCAAAGAGGAGAAGGCGACCGTCCAAGAGGACAGCCCCAAAGGCAAGCAGCCCAAACTGCCCGCGACTCTCAAGCATCCAAGAAGAGGGCCCTGGATGCATACCAGAATCAGCTGGTGGCTAGGCCGGCTATCCCGATCTCAATAAATTCACGGCTCTCGAATAGTGGCCAAGAACTCGGCCACGGGCCGGCTCCGCCGAGGCATGGGAGGTGCCTAAGCCCACACCTCGCCCAACTCAAAGGCCTCGGCGTCGCCGGGACAAGTCTCAAGCCTCTGCGAAGCCATCTACAAGGCTCGCGGGGCCCTCGAGCGAGAGGAAGAGCGTGAGAAACGTTAGGTCGAGACGATCGTCTCCGCTCCGTCGAATCTCAAGACATGGCTCGGTCGCAAGCCATTGTCTCCACTCCACACCCAAGGGGGGTTTACATCAAAGGCAACACCTAGCACCCGGCGGTGTGGGTCCCAAAGGGTTCCCAGCCAACAAAGCCCCAATCTCAAGCCCGGCCCGAAGGCGGCAAGTCTAACGCTCCGTCCGAGAGCGTATTCAGCCGCCTAGGTCAGAAGAGTGTATTCGGCCGATTAGGCTCAAGAATACCACTCAACAGTCTGAAAATAACCGCACCTGACCAAACGAAGAAGAAGAGAAGAACCGCTCGCTATGAAGAGCACTTCTCGGTTAACACCATCGGCGCAAGCTACGATGCGATCCGGACAACGATGCGAGGTGAATATGACCCGGGATGACCGGTCCCCGCCTAATCAAGCTCACGTCACCAATACCAATAAGAATAATGGTAGAAAAGGAGACCTCCCAAGAGAGTCAACCCCGAGGGCAACAAAGCGGGGAAGGGAAGACCACAACGAAAACCACGATCTCTTTGACAATGAAGATGACGTTGAAACACGTCCCGAAATGCCCATCGATGAAATAGAAATATTAAAAGGCCACATCGAGGCACGGGATGAAGAGCGATTAGGCAACGGGAGCTAATCGCTACCATGCTAAAGCGAGAATGAAGAATTGATTAAGGCGGTCAAATCCTTACAAGAATCACAAGACGCCAATTTCAAAGTTTGGTAGCTCCCGTCAAGAAGGGGTTCACGGTACCAAAAGCAATCATAAGGGAAAACAACCGTCGATTCTAAACCCCATCCACATAGAACAATAGATGTGGAGGGTGAACCAACGGGAATATCCGGAAAGAGATTCAAGCCATGATTGCCCGAAAATGCAAATAGGCGGGAGGTGGATACGCTATCCCTCCCGTTAAAAACGTGGACATCCATACCCCGCCATATACGATTTAGAAGAATATCCTAAAGGGTATGTGATCCCCGCTTCAGGACCTTCTCAGGGGAAGGCAATAAAGACCTGAACCCCGAACAACACCTGGCCCATTTGTAGCCTCGTGCGGCAACACGGGCGGCAATGATGCACTGTTGTTAAGACAATTCCCTCAGAGCTTGGTGGGAACCGCTTTCCAATGGTATTATTCATTAGAAAACAACAGCATCAGGACCTGGGACGAGATGGCGGACTCGTTCAGGGCACGGTTTGTCATGGTGTCTGACAAAATAAACATAGCCGATCGGCGAGCACTAAACCCAAGAAAGGGAGTCAATGACGATTTTATCAATAGATGGCGGAACCTCGGCATCAAATGCGACCGCACATTAAGCGAAGATGAGGCGTCAACCTAATCATGAAAAACATTGACGGGTGGATGGGCATGCTTCTTGGTGTGACAAAGGTCAACACGTTCAAAGACTTGCTCGGATCGGTATCCAATATGGAAAGAATGTCACCGCACACCGTGCCGAACTTCATGAATAATAGGCGCAACGAGGAGCCCGGCGAGACCAAGGTGGCATTCACCTCGCTAAAAGATAAGATGGTTGCCAACGCAGAGATACTCAAAGCGGCGACGATGGGCACAAATGGCAATAATTACAACAAGGGACCCGGGCCCAATCCGGGAGGGAGTTCACGGAGTTTTGAGTCCCTCAAACAAAAAAGTCTAAACCGTACTCCTTCGGGAGAGATAAAATTGCCCAAATCTTCGGAGGGCACTAAAGAATGGTCTAACCTGTACGCGATGAACGCCGGAAGATGCCGATAAATCGGACGAACCTAACTTTTGCCCATACCATAGAGTACTAGGGCACTCAATTGAAGATTCTTTGGGTCTTCAAAGATTGGGTCGAGAAGGCGTATAAAAATGGTGAAATTACTTTACCAAAAGGGTTCTTGCAAAGCCCATCGGCCATGAACGAGGCCAACACGATCTCTCACGAGGAAGAGAAAGTCCCGGGCCAGCTAAGCGAAGATCAAGAGGAGCAATGGACTACGCACTTATCGAAGAAATCGATTAAAATGCTTAAAGCCCTTAAGAAAGAACCTGGCATGAGATGGAGAGACGATATCACGCCAGTGGTCCCACCAAAGCCCAGGGTATACTATAAGGTGGACCAAAGCCAAGACCAGGTTATTAAGAAGAAAAAGAAGCATAGAAGCAACAAGTCCGAGAAAGAATAAGATTGAAGAATATGAGCGAGGCGATCCGAGGCGATCACCCTCCAACATTTCATCTCCAAAGAAGGCGGGAGAAGCTAACCCTAGGTCAAAAGAAAGAAAATGTGGATGAAGAAATAAATAAAGAAGAAAGCGAAGAGATGCGGGGTGCTTCGTGCAACATGGTATATTCTTCTCACGATGAAGATATGCCAACTTTAGAGGAGATGTTCTTCCCAAATGACGAAGGAGAAGCAAGCACCTGCGGGACCAAGAATGAAGAGTGCAAAGCCGTGCTCGGTCCGGGACTTATATACCCGAGAGACAAGCTCCCAAGGATTAGATAAAGGAAAGGACAAGGCCACGAATAAAGGTAAAGAGGTGAGAACCTAAGCAAGAACCCGAAAAAGACCGGTCGACGGGCGAAGAATACAATGTGTTGGCACATCTGCGTAAGATCCCGGCGCTATTAAGCATATTTGATGCGTTGATGATGTCGCAAGACCTAAGGGAGGTGCTAATCCGGGCCTTGCAAGATCCCGAGAAGTACAAGTCATACTTCATAGAGCAAAATATGCAAGAAGCCCTATTCACGCGCCAAGCGGGCCGCTTGCATAAATTTCACGAGACGATGACCTCCTAATAGGCACCGTTGACCATAACCGCCCGCTATACATCACCGGAAGCTGTGGAGGGCAAAAGATTGGCGCATCTTGGTCGACGCGGGGTCTTCGATCAATATCATGCGCTCAAAACTACGAAGACCATCACCTTAGACGTAAAGAATCTATCGATGAAAAGGTGATTATTCATGGCTTCAATCAAAACTCCCAAAAGGCCACAGGAGCTATAACTACGAACTGCAATGTGAAAGCCTAAGAGCGCCTACTAAATTCTATGTCATTGACGCTGAAACCTCTTACCGGGCGTTGCTGGGTCGCCCGTGGCTTCATAGTAATCAGGTCATACCTTCTACTCTGCACCAATGCCTGAAATATATTGAGAATGGTAAGCAAAAGAGAATTGATGGAGATGTCAAGCCATTCGGGGTGCATGAGATTAAGTTCAATGACGCCCAGTATTTTCTGCCTAAATCCGCTGTGGCGCCAAGCCGGCCTATAACTAAAAGCGAGTCGAAACCCTTGAACAAAGGCCCTAAATTTGATACCTCATCCGGAGAAGAAGAAGAGGTCAAATTTAATATTAAACTCCCAGAGGTGCTCGAGCCCAAAGACCGGAAGAAAGTTGGGTGAAGAAGCAACCTTCCGCTTCAAACAATGGCTACGTATAAGGCCCAAATAAAGCGAGCGAAATCAAGTCAAGTGATTCGAGGAGGAGGTCATTTTCAACTTTAAACCTACCAACACCCCTCAAATTCGGATCACGGGAACAACTTCGGGAGAAGACTCGAAGATTCGATGACTCGGGCGATATCACCTCGGGAGAAGAATCGGCCATGATCGTCAACCCTGGAAGAAGAATCGACGAAGAGATCATCTATCACATCCTCAAAAAGCCATACAAAGGGCCCGAAACAGATAATGAAAGTGAGGAGTCATATATGATCAACACGGGACCGGTAGCGGAAGGGATAACCGGTTAGGCCGAGGCCTATAAATGAAGAACGCTCATGGCGGGAAAATTTTGAAGGTCGCGTACGGAATGCGATTGACGAAATAAGGCACCAAGTTGAAAATAATAGAAGAGGTGTACGAACAATGGGAGGTGATGCGGGACATCAAGACGCAACACAATGAAATCATGATAATGATTGAAAACCCGCAAACCGCGATTTATAATTCCGAGCTACTCAAAGAAATGGCGAGCGAACCCGTAGCCGGACCCCGAAAGACAAGCACCCGATAGCGGCAAAAACGGGTAATTGTAATAGTAGATGAATCAAAGGGGGAAGAAATGAAAGCTAAGCAATTGACCGTCATGCAAACCCTCAAGGTCAAGAAGAGTAAACCATACTCTTTCCTAAAAAATAAAACACTGGATATTTGAAGGGCTTTAAAGAGCGGATTAACACTTCCCGTTTGTAAGCGACCCGCGGACATAGAGAGAGCGGTGAAGGCGAATTCGCCCTTATCATCGCATATTGGGTCACACAATTGAAGAATGCGGGTATTCAAGGACCTTATAGAAGAAGGGCACGAAAACGGGACAATCCAACTCCCGAAGAGCTTTCAACAAGACTCGGCTCCGCATAACTCGAATAACAAAGGTAAAGGGGTTGCCTATACGATCTCGCACACTCCCGTACCTAGCAAGCCTAAGGTTGCGAGACGTAAGCCGATCAAAGAAATCTACCGCTCCAACTCAGTCATGAACATCGAAATAGAAGAGGAGATGGCAGCGCTAGAGATTACTGTGGTTCCCGAAAGGCATTTTAAAGACCTCATGCCGAGGGAAGTGAACCACATCCAAACCCTAAAAACCTTTGTTGTGCCGGCAAAGGTAGAGCGCATCAAAGGGAAAACTATCATCCACAAGGCTATCATCTTCTATCAGAGCGATTCAACCCAGTCTCTGAAGAACCCTGATCACAACACTTGGAAGAAGTGGGTGATAGAACAAGAATGGAGAATGCAACGAGCGATGACGTTGTATCTCATCCCTTTGGAAAAGAGCTGTATAAAGCGGCAAAAGGGCGAAATGTCCGAGAGACATATCCAAGGCCGAGGCCAAGCGCTTCGATGAACTACGGAATGGCGGCCGAATAAGGTTCGGGCCTAGATGGTAAAATAAAATACACCCGAGGATTAGGGTATAAGCTGCGACGACGCAACATGTTTTGAGGATTCTTCCACGAGCGCCGTACGGGAGAAAGGCTGTTGCATGACTTCGTCGAAATGCTTGGATAATGAAACGAGAGAGGACAATGCCCCGATCTGAAAAATGCTCCGAAACGACTAGAAAAGGAGCCTAATACGGTCGATGAGTTAGCTGAAATTAATTTGGGGACGGAAGAAGATCCACGACCAACTTTCATAAGCGCGTCGTTACCGGAAGAGGTGGCTAACAGGTTGAAGACATTCCTTAAAAGCTACATGGACTGCTTCGCTTGGAGTTATAAAGAAATGCCTGGATTAGATCCCAACGTGGCGGTCCATTACTTAAAAATTGATCCAACCTTCAAGCCGATTAAACAAGCGCCGAGGCGGATGAGAATAGAACTCGAAGAGAAGGTCGTGGAGGAAACAAAGAAACTCATCGACGCGAGGCTTCATACGGGAAGAAGAGACACCGAGAATGGGTGGCTAGCATTGTCCGGTTAAAAAGAAAAATGGGCAAATTCGCATTTGTGTGGACTTTCGGGACTTAAATAAGGCGTGTCCTAAAGATGATTTCCGCTCCCGATGGCAGAAATCATAATTGATCATACATCCTCCTATGAAGTCTTCTCCTTCATGGACGGTTATGCGGCTATAATCAAATCAAAATGGCGCCGGAAGATGAAAGGCACACGGCATTCCGCACGCCGATTGGCATATATTGTTACAAAGTCATGCCGTTTGGACTCAAAATGCGGTGCCACCTACCAACGGCGATGACGAAAATATTCGACGATCTAATCCACAAGATAGTCGAGTGCTATGTGGATGACCTAGTCATCAAGGCCATGTCATATGAAGAACACCTCCATACCTCGAGGTCGTTTTCAACCGCCTGAGAGAACATGCGCTCAAATTAAACCCATTGAAATGCGCATTCATGGTATCATCCGGTAAATTTCTGGGGTTTGTAGTACGCCACAGGGGAATTGAAATAGACCCGGGCAAAATCAAAGCAATAACTGAACTATCCCCGCCGAAGAATTTAAAACAATTGCGATCTTTGCAAGGGCAATTGGCGTACATCAGGCGGTTTATAGCCAATCTATCGGGTAAAATCCAACCCTTCACCCGGCTGACTAAGAAGAATATCCCGTTTAAATGGGATGGCGAGTGCCAGCGAGCCTTTGAAGAAATCAAGGCATATCTACTCAACCCTCCAGTGTTGGCGGCGCCCATACCCGGGAAGGAACTTATCCTATATACAACCGCCCTGGATGGATCCTTGGGAGCCCTATTGGCACAAGAAAACCAGGATGGTAATCAAAACGCGCTATATTACCTAAGTCGCATGATGGTAGGGGCAGAACACGGGTATTCACCGATCGAGAAGCATTGTTTAGCCCTAATCTTCGCAGTGAAGAAATTGAGGCACTACATGCTAGCCCATAAAATCATTTTAATATCCAAGGTAGATCCTCTCAAATACCCGATGACTCGACAATGCTAACGGGGAGGGCGGCCAAGTGGGCTATCATCCTCACCGAGTTCGACATCACCTATACACCGCAAAAGGCGATCGAGGGGCAAAGGCGCTAGCGTTTTCTGGTCGCACACCCGATCCAAGATGACTCCCCATTAAAATGTGACTTCCCCGATGAGGAAACCCTACATGTTGAAGAAGGAAGTCCTATATGGGAGATGTACTTTGATGGTGCCTCGTCGATCAAGCCGATCGCGGGCCCGGGAGTCCCAACTGTGCGAGCTGGCGCAGGACTAGTCTTCGTAACCCCGGAAGGCGGGATAATACGACATTCTCTGGCTTTAACCGAACCATGCACAAATAATGAAGCAGAGTATGAGGCACTTATCGCCGGACTAGAGCTATCACTGGAGCTGGAAATCAAGGCAGTGCGTATCTTTGGGGATTCACAGCTGATAATAAATCAAATAATTGGCGAATATAAGGTTTTAAAGCCGGAACTAATACAATATCACCGAAAGGCCATGGAATTAATGAAGAAAATCCCGTACGTGTCCATCGAGAAGGTCACGAGGGCCGCGAATGGTGAAGCGGATGCGTTGGCCAAACTCGCCAAGGAGTTTGGGTGAACCAACGAGCGGAAATCCACATCATCGTCCGCAATAGAAGGCCATTATCATTGTGTCAGACGACAGACAATGTGAATAATGAAGGTATTGGGCCAGAAAAAGTAGAATGCCAAGAAACAATGATAACCGAAGAAGATGATGATTGGAGACAGCCGTTCATCGAATATTTCCGGCATGGCACCCTCCCAAAGATAAAAGGATAGGCGATCAACTAAGAAAACGGGTACTACGGTAAGCATATGTGGGCAATACGCTATACCGTAGGTCTTATGATCAGTTGTGGCTGAGATGTGTATCAGGGCCTGAAGCCGGGCAGGTTATGAAAGAAGTTCATTCCGGACTATGCGGAGCACATCAGTCTGGGCCAAAAATGAAGATAAAGATCAAGCGAATGGGATATTATTGGCCCACGATGGTGGCTGATTGTGAAGAGCATGCAAGGAAGTGCCGCATGTGCCAGATACATGGCCCTTTTATACATCAAGCGCCAAGCCCGTTGCACCCCACAAGTAGCATCCTGGCCATTTAATATGTGGGGCACGAGACATAGTGGGGCCCATAGACCCTCCGACGTCAAGAGGTCACCGGTTCATCTGGCGGCGACAGTTACTTTACAAAATGGGCGAAACCGTTCCACTTAAAGAGGTTAAAGCATCCGATGTGGTTAAATTCTTTAAGACGCACATCCTTTACCGATTCGGCACACCGCAACGAATAATATCTGATAATGGAACGGCCTTCAAGAGCTCCAAAGTCTATGCCTTGGCGGAGCAGTTTAACATTGATTGGAGATTCTCGTCCATTTATAACCCGAGAGCCAACGGCTGGCCGAAGCCTTTAATAAAACTCTAATAAATATCATGAAAAAGACCGTGGACGGCAACCAACGAGGCGGGATAATCGTCTACGGGAGGCATTATGGGCTTATCGGACCACATACCGAACGCCTACGCAAGCTACCCCGTATTCTCGGCTTTTGGGGTTGAAGCCGTTCTCCCTCTTGAGGTGGAATTACCGTCATTGCGGGTGGCTATGCAAAATGATATGACCATGGATGAATGCCAACAACTTAGACTGGACGAGTTGGATGCCATGGACGAGAAGAGACTAATAGCCCAGCAGAATCTCGAAATATATCAGGCAAAAATGGCAAGGGCATATGACAAAATGGCGCGAGTCAGGGCATTTCAACAAGGGGAGCTTGTTCTTGTCCTCAAGAGGCCGATCATTGGCCAAGCACATCGGCCCAAAATTTTCTCCGAATTGGGAAGGGCCATATGTAATTGAGAAGGTATACGGAGGCGGCGCATACCAACTCATAGATCATGAAGGTGAAAGGCCCATGCCACCGATTAATGGGCGATATCGAAGAAGTACTACACATAGCCGGAGCGGGGCCAATCGAGTAGTATCTATTGTAAATAAATAAGGAGGGAATAAGTGTTCGCTTACACACACGCGCACGAAACACGAACCCATGTATAACCTCCACTTTTGCATAAAAATCCCAAAACCCTACTTGTGCATCTGTAAATAAAATGCATCCAAAAATCCAAAACCACACAAACACATTTAGCCCTACAATAAAAATAAAAAATAGAATAAGAGAATTCAATGCCAAAACCACGCGAGAATGTAAGGCGAGAGCTTTGGTGTTTGGGCTCACAATACAAATACCACTGGGTTTGTCCATTTGATACAGAATAAACACAAAAAATGGGCAGGGTTTGCAGTTTGTCCCTCAAACCATCTTTGCCCGGTGACGAAAGTTGCTCATATTGGTCGCCGCGCGCGAAGCCAACGGATAGGTCGAGCAAATTGGTGGCTAGTAAATAGTCGCTTCTGAGGGCATATAAATAAATAACTCTCGTATTATTAGTAACATGTATCACTAATAACCAAAAATCTGCCTTCTTCTAATAAAATAAAAAGGATATATAAGTAAAACAATAAAAACCTATTTTTCTACTCATAAAAAAAAATGAAAATGAAAAAAAAATGATGAAAAAATGAAAATGAAAAATGAAATGATAATAAAAATAATAAAATCTTTTCAATAAGGGGTTGCCATCTTTGTCCCCAACACCATGAGTGTTATACAAAGCCAGGTTGGGTGCATTCATCCGTAAAAGCACCACACGCCCGAAGAAATGGTGTGTCATAATCCCACGACATATCATGGAGGGGTCAGACCAAGGGTTTACGCTTGTACCCGACATTTCATGTTAAACAAAGCGGCTCGCTTAAAGAAGTGACTCAGGTCATGGAGAGCGGACCTACCCGATGAAAGCTGTCTCGCGGGGATGCGTGATGGATGTTTGAGGGTAGCTAAAATATAAAAAACTAGGTTGGGTACATTCATCCGCAAAAGTACCACACGCCCAGGAGGTGGTCATTTCTAATCCCAAAATAGATCATGGAGGGGTCAGACTAAGGGTTTACGCTTTTACCCGACATTCAGTGTCAAATAAAGTAATTCGCTTAAAGAAGTGACTCAGGTCATGGAGAGCGAACCTACCCGATGAAAGCCTGTCTCGCAGGGATGCGTGATGGATGTTTGAGGGTAGTACCCCCACAAAACAAATTGAGTGGAGATGAGTGAATGTGAGTTTCCACTTCTGCACGCAACGGTGCACAAATGAGGGGAGAGTGGGTGAGCTTCCACAAATAAATGTCAATTAAATATATAAGGAGCATCCACAAAATGGTGTTATCAATTGCATCCATAATCCAATTGATACTGGTAAGTTTATCCATCAGTAATAAAGGGATAAACGGGTTTATTACAGACCGGCCTAGAGGTCAATACGACGGAGTTCGGTATCAAGTAAAATACCACGGTTACTTGAGTTTCGTATTGCCATAAATAAAGAGAAATGATGTATAGAATCAATGTAATAGGATGTTGTAAGATTTTCCTTTTATTATGATTAGACATATGAAACGAAAGCGATTGTAATAGGGCACTTTTGCAAATAAGATTGGAGGTGCATAGCATGAAATCAATAAAATATTTCCTCGCGCACTGAGAGGAAGCGATGAAAGAATAATAATAGAGGCAAGCATCATCCACAACAAGAGATCCAAATGATAAGTGTCAAAGCATCCTATATTAAGTATGGTAAAAGGAAAAGGAGAAAAAAAGAAATGAAAAGTGCAGTCTATGGGCCCAAAAAGCGGGACTCCAACTCTAATAGCACAGTACTAATAGTCTCTAAATGAGTATGGAGGGAGTGCCTATCCTCCTCCGAAGCTGCCTCGAAGTCCAAGAACGAGCGAAGGCACTATCCCGGCGCTCGAATGAATCGCAACTCCGGAGACGTCCCGCCAAATGTCGAGAAAAGCCCTCTACGATAATCGTGGTCCTCTAGCTCCCGCACGAGCGATCGGCGAGGCCCACCACCGACTCCCATGGAGCGGAGAGTGGCACAAGAAGAGAGCGGCGAAGATAGTGGAGTCGAGCGACCTCCAAATGCTGCGTAGCTCATGAATCTCCAACTCGTCTTGGTATACGAGAGAGCTCGCATCCTGGTAAGCCCCGAGCGACTCCTCACACCTCCCGGAAATGAAAGTGCTCTCGAGACGAGGTGCAATGAGTAGAGCGGCGCGATGGTATCCCGCATCGGCTATACCAATCGAAAGAGAATCCACCTGGGCGAGAGAGTCCGGGATGTCGAAATCTAGTGGATAGCCCCAGAAGAAGGTATCTCGGAGTGCATCCGCCAACGCGGCCAAGGCGAGCGCACATCCCTCGATGAAACATCTGCAAGTAAAATAAATGGGTTAGACAAATTGTTATAACCAAAGAAGAAATAGAAGGAAGGAAGATCTAACCTATCGCCTCGTCGCTTTGACGAGGCGGGACCGAATCGGGGATAGGGATGTCGGTCGCCTCGGGAGGACCGCGGTGTACCAGACCCAGCTACAAAATAAAATGGAAAGCATAAATACATGAAAAATAAAATACGGGCAAATGATAAAAGAAGTATAAAGTACCGGGAGAAGCATGAGGCTCGGCGAGACCCTCACTAGCCGGAACCCCCGTCTCTGGGCTATGGAATAGCTGCTCCACCAGCCAACTCTCATCCAACTCTGAGTCGTAATCGACTGCAACCCGCTCAGTCGAGACTCTGCCATCTGTGGCCATGAGAGGTCTGCCCGTCGGGAGATGAAGAAGCATGAGATGGCCTCCCTCGATCGGTGTGGCTCGTCGCTGCGGGCTCGACGACCAATGGACTCCCTGCTCTAAAGAAGCCTCCTCGATCGTACAAGAGTGAGCACGCGGTCCCGAACCACATCAAATGAGTCACCGTCTCCGGTGGGTACCGGCAAGATCGACGGAGAAGCGGGCGTCATGAAAGAAAGGCTCGAGCGGTGTGGAGATGCCATGTCATCGGCCTCGAGTCTGTAAAATATACATGTAAGAATGAAAATACTAGTGCATGCGGCAACTAGGTATTAAATGAAGCACACGAACTGCGACGGCAAGGTCGGTGCAAAACCCTGGAATAGTAGTGCTCGCGAGCGCCGATAAATCTACTATGATGTCATCTCGGGCGGCCTCCACGGGAGATGTCCCACGAGCTAAAAAATAAACCCTAATCGAGAGATGTAAATGAAGTGCGCTTTGAATAAGGATAGGCGAGTTAGTAAAGAAAATTACCGGAGTGGGAGAAGGAAAGAAGATGGAGAAGACGGTGAGAGGCGCCGTCTCGATCCCTCCCCATGGTAGGCGGAGCGGTGGCTCGACATGTGGGCGAGAATGAACGCCAACTACTCGTGGGCGAGGGACCGAGAACCCGGGCTCGCGTGATCATACTCGTAAGCCAACTCGAATCAAAAGAGAATTGGTCGAAATGAGATAGGGCTTATCAAAAGAAAATAACCTAAAGGGATAATGAAGTGTACACAGTAAGAATGGTCCTAACGGGAACACGAGAAAATCGGTACATCTAAACCACGAAAGTCGACGGGCTCGCGGCAAGGGCGGGAAAGAGGCTGCGATCACGCGAAACGGTGCCATCTAATAGAGGTGGCCATCTCGCGGACATGTACTCGGACGACCACCGGAGGAGTATACGACCGGTAAGATCGAATGGTCTCATAATACCACTGCGATAACGCCTCGTGAAGGTGGAAGTCCTAGAGGTGGATACCATCGATAGCGAGTGCCGTGCCCGGTCGGAAGAGGTGAGTGTAGCACCATCCGATACCCTCCAAATCGGCCGCCAATGATGTAGGGCGGAGAAGAGGCGCCGGAATATCCCGATCCAAGCCAAGCGATGTGCGCATCGATGTGGCGAATAGGGCTCAATGAACATATGATCGCCCAATCGAGAGGAAGAAAGCCACGACGAATGCGATCGGGTACTCCAAATCGATAGGCACGGCTCGAATGCTAGAAGAGTCGGAAGAGGGGAACCTGCGTCAATCACCATCCTGTCGGCAATCCCTAGGCGCACCGGGCCACCGTCTATCTCGAGAAAAGCGCGGATGGTCTCGACTCTGAAGAATCTATACTTGAAGCGACCTCACGGAGTCAATGAAGGCGGCCGCACCCCGGCTAAGTCACTCAATAAGGGTAGACGATCTCGTAGCGTGACCGCCATGCCGGGATCATATGAGCCGGACCAATGTAAATGGAGCCATCCGCTAATCAGATGCCACGGGATCAGCTCCTAGCACTGTGAAGGACTACGAGATGAAGTCAGACCGCGAAGGCATCTGTAAATGTTGGCCAGTACAGGCACGGCCAAAGAAATCCTGTCGCCACGCGCGATCAGGCTCGCCATAATGAACACCGAAGGCGAATGGTGTATGCGGGGGAGCTAGGTAATAAGAAATAGCAGATCCACCAAGAAATGAAGGCGATCAAATAAGTCTCCCGATCCACGTCATGTGAACACGGGGTATCTGAGATGGGATAAGGCGAGTCATGATGAATCTCGAGCCGACACATGTACCAAATGGATCTCGGTGGAAGCCAAACCGTAGGCGAGTATGGACCGATCGGTGAAATAGGTGATCCAATGTCTGAACGGAACTCCGGGATGCCCCCTCCGTAAATGATGATAAATCTCATAAATCCTATGCAAAGAAGGCGGGAATCGAGTAAAGTCTCCCGAGTCAGCGGGTGAGACCATGAACTCGTCATAAAAATGGCCGAAGATCGGCAGCCCGGTCAACTGTTGTATCTCTAGGAGGGTCGGAGTCAGCTCCCGATCATCAATAAACAGAGTGTTGGTGGAATAGTTCCACCTCTCACAAAAGGCCCGTAGCCAGGGTGTGTCGATATGATAATGAAACATCGACAAGAAAAGCGAGTCATATATCCCGGCTCGCTGAGCGAGTCCCCTCCCGCATGAGCACATACGGGTCCACTCTAGGCGATAGCCATGGCACTCTAAGGGAGTGATGAAAGGGGCGATGTGTCCATCTGTGAGCCTCCCCGTCGATAATCTCCTTGCCCAAGAGATGTGTCAAAGGAGCTGTAGAAGCGACGCCTAAGGCGAAGGGGCATGATGTCATGAGGGCGATCATCCCCGAAAAATAAACCGCCGCCTCGCGGGTAGACGGGAGTCGCTCGGATGGGCGAGACGAGAGGAGTCCAATCGCTAGGGTCCTCATAAAAAGAATGATAATGACTCAAGGGGCGACGCGGAATGGCGTCATGAGATGGAACTACAATACCCGAAGAAGAAAAGACGTCATGAGAAATGAAGTGATGAATAATAAGGAACAATGCACCAAGACAAGCCTTTCGAGCGTTCAAGGCTCGTCTTGGTGGGTGGCTCTTTGTTAACCCTTGAAAGATTTCAAGGATGAATAGATGAATAAATGAAAATAAATTGATGATTAATGACAAATCATAAGAAGAGGGAAGGAGAGAAAGCAATGAAAAGATGGCCCACTGATCGGAAGAGGTCATTGCTAACCGGAATGAATTCATTAGTCCCACGATGGAATCTTTGGGCATGAAGTGAAGAGTATAAATACCCCACCACCTCCTACTCATTCGAGGTGGGCGACCCTCGGGAGATTTAGGAGAGAAAAATCTCGATGGGTCGACCATTTGATTACATTTTCTCGACAAGTGGGACCCACACAGCGGTCCCTTGTAGATGAATCTAACAACATAGCCTATCGATGAGTCACCCATGTGACCATTTTCCAGCGACAGTGGACCCAGCACCTCGGTGACTGCTATAGGAGTCGAGTTGAACCCAAAAATCGCCCTTGGAGCTAACCCTAGAAAGGAGGCTGAAGCGGTATAATCCCTATGCTACATGAAATGATGTCAATGCCAAGCTAGCATTTTGATGCAACTAGTCATGAGAAATTTCAAATGTGATTTTGCTTTCAAGGTGACTTGGTGCCAAAAAGCTGCGAGCAACCACCTAACCATGCTTTGATTTGTGTCAATTCTTGATAAGTAGTCGGTTCTTTGACCAAGTCACCCTCATGTTAAGGGATTGAAAGTCAATTTCATAAGGCGATCGGTGCAAAGTTTGGAGCGACCACGATCAAGTCTAGATTTGTATTAATTCTTGATAAGTAGTCGGCATTTGATCAAATCAAGCCCTAATGAATATCAATATAAGTCTAATTGGTATTTAGTTAGGGTGGTTTCTGCAAGAGGAAGATAATTGGCGAGACATTGAGCTACAAATGAGATCAGGGATTAATTCAGAAGGAATAATAGGGTTTTATGGATAAAGAATTTTTAATTCAGAGAAGGAGGGGTAAAAATGGAATTAAAAATTACAGGGATGATCATCATGAATTTAGGGATTTTTGGTGAAATTTTCATAATTTTTGGATAAGTGGAGCTATTAAAATAAATTCGGGGAAAATAAAGGCGAGAATAAATGGATTAATCAAAGGTGAGATTCAATCGAGGGTTCATCTGGGTGCAACTTGGGGACGAGAGACACATGCGGGTGCAAGCGGGGATCCCAAACATATACACGCGAGAATCGAGAGGGGAGAGAGAGAGTGTGACACGTGTCGGTATCTCACCGGGCCACCTCGTGCCACGTGTCGGCGCCCCGTTGGTCCACTCGGCCATGTGGGCCCCGCGCCATCTTGACGACATGTGGGCCCCACCGACATGCCACGTGGCAAGCTCGACGGGTCCACCTCACCTTCACATGCCACATGGCGGCCTTGTAGCAATACACCTCGCTCCCATGTGCCACATGGCGGCGTAAGTAATGACACGCCTCGGCGAGACTACACCACACCTATTGACACATGGCTACATGCTATTGGTCCAACTAGGCGACATAGGTCCCACGGGTGACACATGGCACTACACTACGAGAGCCACCTCGGCATGGATTAAATACTATGGCGGATGATTAATGGGGTAATTAGACAAATGGACTGTCGGTTGTGCCAGTCGGATCGATTAAACCTAAGCGGGCCACTAACCAAGTCACGATTAAATATATGGGCCTAGACTCAATTGCTTACATAGGGGGCCCATGTGTAAGGTTTATGAGTGTACGACCTATACGAGATAACTATGAGCCAAGCCCATGCGCAAAAACAGGACGAAATTTAAACCAAGGAGAAAAGGAGATATGTACCGGCCCGTGCGTGTCATGCCTCGATGGTGGGCCTGTCTTGCGATGGACTTAGTGCGCGGGAGTTCGACCCCTCAGAACCTTCTCCTTCACCCCTCCCTCTCTTTCTCCTTCTTCTTGCTTGAGGCGATGGCGCCATTAACTCCAATTGAGTTCTCTAGAGCTTAAAGCTTCGAATTCCTTATAGCCGAGGTAATCCATGCATAGGAGAGAAAGGGTGAGTGCTCGAAATTAAAAAAGAACAAGTGAATAGAGCAGTGAGAGAGGATGATCACCTCGGGTGATTAATGAAGAACTTTAATCCTTGGATCTAAACTCAAAATTGATGATGCATATCTCTTCCACTCACTTAGACGATGCTGTAAGTGTAAAAAGAAGCAATAATTAAGCATTAAATAAAAGCGATTGAGAAGAAGTGGTGAAGTCGGGCAAATGGGAAAATTTGAAACCTTGCACTTTCGGCTCGAATTATCAATGCTTGCGGCTTCCTATGCTTACACGATCTTTGTTAGATGATGGAGATTATCAATTGGATGGTGGAAGTATGCTTTTGGCCAAGAGATGGAATCGGGTAATAAAGCTTTGAGCTTTGGAAGAAGATAACAATGGCAGAGGATGAATGAATGCTCTAGATGCATTAGAGTGAGTATATATAGTATGTTTAGATGCTCTAGAAGGTTCTAGCAACAGATAAGAAGTGGAGTCAAACATGGTCAACAGTGAAAGGCTTAAGCTTTGGATTCTTTGAATAGGGGCCCACATCGCAACAGAATGGATAACAGAATCAAAAGACCATGTTCATGAGCCAAGAGAGTCCAATTGCTGGTGTATGAATGGTGTATAGCTCTAATCCCTTTGGTACACCCTTTAATTGCTATATAAACCCCTAAACCATGGAGACGAGAACCAACACACGCATACGAGAAGACAAGAGACGAGAGAAAAAACACTTTAGAGATTACATATAGAGTCTAGAGAGAGAGAAAGAGTAAGGAAGAGGCAAGAAGCAGAGAGATTTGATAGAATTGATTGATCTCGGTTTTAACTTGAGAACTCAATTCCTTTGCTTCAATTACTTGTCTAGAGGTAAGCTATATACTCCATTATCTGCCAATTAAGGGTTAGTAGGTTTAATTCTTGAAGATTGGAGCTTTAGAGATGTAATTGCCACTTTGGATATCGGTATTTTCTTGTCTTGTCTTTGAATTCCTTCGAATTTCAACTATTTCTTCATGATTTTCTTCTTTATTTCATGCATTGCAAGTTTATATAGTATAAATCTTTCATTTCTTTCAATGAATTTTGCTTAAAGGTTGATGAATGAGGTACATTAAATCGATTGATCTCGGTTCACTTGAGAACTCGATAACGATTGAGTTCATTGATCAATTCTTGATTCTTGAGTGAGAATTATCTTGATCCTTGTTAGTACTATATGCATTAGGGTCTGTAGAGTCCTTTGAAGTCGATTGATCTCGGATATAATCTTGAGAACTCGGCGATTTGAAGTTTTAATACGTTTATCGCGTTAGTTTAAAATTGAGTTTTAGATTGAGAATTAGGGAAGATCATAAGCATGAGCATGTGTGTCATGGTTTAGATAAGTGTTATAAAGAGTATTAAGCATGATAATGCCAATGTTGATCAATGAATAACAAGAATTTGAAGAAAATTGCGATCGGTACCAACGACTTCTATTGCATTTCAACAACCATACCGAATAGTGGAATCACGAGACCAATTTGAATCGCTCTAATCATGCTTTAGAAGGCATTTACATAGGTACACGATACTAATTGAGTGGTTAATTGTTGAAAGAAACAACTAATTGTGTGGAATTTGCGAATATGAAACTCGGTGCCGGTTGGTACTAAATCGATTCGTCGACATTGGTGCATAGCACAATCCACCGCATAGATCATTAATCAAACGCCGTGTAGGATAACTCACTCACAAGCAAGACGACCACGAGGCGGTCTCGATCGGAGGGAGATGGCCGCGATCGCCGCGCGCACGCCAATGGCACGAATCTTGGAACTCATGTTGGTAGGAGTCGAGAATCGCTAAGCGGCACGGATATTGACGCGCGTGTGTGAATCTTGAAGGGATCGGACGTGTGAAGTAAAGCGTCGCATTAAACAGAGATGTGGATATGGATCTGGGCCGTCCATCTAATATGAATCAATCTTGAGGCATATCCGGCGGCCCAAATAAGAACAGAGTTAAATGAAAGATAGGCGCTGATCTTGATACAGATCTGGCGGCCCATATTAAGCCCATTAATTAAATAATAACAGAATAGTGATAATATAGAATAAATAAATGATTTGAAAATGCTTCTGAACTCCAAATTGACTCAAATTTGTTTCTAAAATTTTCTTATTTTTCATACTATTTTTCTATACAATAATATTCCAGTTTTAGAAATATAATCATGATAAAACAATTTAAAAGCAAAAGACATTACATATATTGATATAGTTGACCTAGCTTTGACTTGTCATTTTAAATATTATAAAAATTCCAAAAATACAAATAAAAGTCATAAATAATAACTAGATATATTTTAGTGATTTTTCAAATGATTTTCCATGAAATAATAATGATGATATTAATATGCCATAATAAATAATGAGATTAGCCATATTCTTTGATAAATAAAAAAAATATATAATAATAGATATTATGTTGATATTTTCTGTAAAAAGAATAATAAAAATAAATAGCACAAAATATACAAAAATATATACTACCATAGTATTAGATAGTAAATACATTTTATTTTATAATAAAGAATGATAATATAGTTTTATAATAAAATGAATTGCATTTCTTTGTTATTTCTATACAAATATACAACAAAAGTATTTTTGATAAATAAAATGCAACAAAATAATAGTTGTAATAAAAAATATAATGAATTTCATCTCTTATAGCTATTTTCAACTAATAATAATAAAAAAATCTTATACTTTTATATGGATAATAAATAGAAATAATAAGAAATATAATAATAATAATAATAATGAATAGTATAATAAATAGAATAGAATATTAATAATGATTTCTTTTTAGCTATTATAGATTTTAAAAATAAAAATAAAGATAATAATAATAATAAAAAAAAAATAAAAATAATATAGCTAGCCATCTTTTAATAATTCCTACATAATGAATAATGTTTCAACATAATAAAATACAATAATAAAATTCTATTACTTTAGCTATTAAAAAAAAATACAAATAAAAAATCATAGCCATTTTATTTTCTATTATTTTTGTAAGTGATTTTCTACAAAATAAATAGAGTTTAGAAATAATAAAAATAAAAATTCTACTATCTTAGCTATTATAAAAATCCCAAAAATATAAATAAAAATCTAGTTAAATAGCTAACCCCTTTTCCTATTATTTTTATAAATAATTTTCTACATAGATAAATAGAGTTTAAAAATAAAAAATATAATAATAATAATAATAATAATAATAATAATAATAATAAATAAATACATCTTTATAATAAAATAATAATGGAAGATATTATATGATATACTTTGTGCATTTTAGAAATAAATAAATATGCTCATACAAGGAGTGTAGAGCCACATATGAATATTTGCACACACGATATAACATTTAGAATGATTAGTCAAGACGAGAACATCTTGACGTAGGATGATTAAGGCTTCGATAGCAATATGAAGAAGATACGTTGAGACAAGAACATCTTGACGTGAGATGATTAAGGCTTTAATAGCAATACGAGAAGATATGTCGAGACAAGAACATCTTGACACTTGACGAAGAATAATAAGATACGTCGAGACAGAACATCTTGACGTGAGATGAATAAGGCTTTGATAGCAACATGAGTGAATATGTCGAGACAAGAACATCTTGACGCTTAATGAAGAATAACCGGAGAGCTGCGATATTAACATGGAGATATATGTCGACTACGAAGAAGAAGAACATTATGATGTCCTAGATAGGTGACATCTTAATGACTCGCGCCATGAACAAGTAACTCATGATTGAATACGCTCATACAAGGGGCGTAGGGCAACATAGTAATTTTGCACAAGTAATGCAACATGTAGAATGATTAGTTGAGACAAGAACATCTCGACGCTCGCTGAAGAATGACCAAAGCTACGACATCAGCATGGAGAGATATGTCGACTTTGAAGAAGAAGAACATTAAGATGTCCGAGCGAAGCGACATCTTAATGACTCGGTGTCATGAACAAGTAATTCATGACCATTTGAGCTAGCAAGACTGAACTCATCCGTCGATAAGTTCGTCTCCTGGTTCATTTCCCGAGACTGTGAGATTGAATCGGTTACGTAGGTAGATTCATCCACAAAACAGTGAATGTGAACCGTTACGTAGGTAGGTTCCTTCACTAACACATGCCTCGATGTTGAGCGGCTCGGCGCTTCGGGTTTGACATTGTGTGCAATTGTGTTTCCTAGGTTTATGAATCGGCTTAGTGCTTCGAATTCATGATCTAGAAGATCGGTGAGAAGAAACACGTGGGCCATATCCACCCTTCTCCCGATTCACCAACCTCAAGATCAACCGCCCGGCGCTTCGAGTTGTATTTTGTGTGATTGGTTGTTGACTAGTTAAGATTGAACCGATCTGTTTGTAGGTTTATCTTCTAGATCAACGGAGGTCGAGTCGTTCGTATGTAGACTCACCTCAAGCCCTCTAAAGAGATTAACACAGTCCGTAGGTAAGGTTACATCTCGAGGTGGCATAGACGAACCGTCTGTTTGTAGGTTCGTCTTCCATAGGACAAAACCGATCTGTTTGTAGGTTTGTCTTCCATAGATTGAACCGATCTGTTTGTAGGTTCATCTTCCGTAGACTCCTTTTTATGAAATTAGACGACCACTTGACCATCTTTTAACTATACTATTTGCTTCTCTCTTTCAAAGATCCGAGGTGCCTCGAGGTTCGTAGCCCGGGGTAATTAACGGTGGGGGCTTGCGCCCATCGGAATCTACAAGAACTCACAATCACTAAAAACCCCCGAATGTGCATCCAAATAATCTCTAACGGCGAGAATCGGCGAGACACCCAAGAGATGCAGCAATATAGCAGAAATTATATGTAAAATAACATAAATAATTTTCTTAATATATAAAATTTTATGCAACTTAACAGAAATAATATACAACATTATATAATTAATGCATATAATATATACAAAAAAATAGGTGCGACAAAGAAAAAATAATGTACAACACAACAGAAATAATATGCATAATCAATATAATAAGATGTAACATAACAAAACTAATATACATAATAAAAAAATATAACATTAATTATGTACATAGTATAAGAAGTTAGATGCAACATAGATAACAGAAATAATATGTAGCACAACATAATTATTATGCATAATAAAAAAAATAAGATACAAAATAACAGCAATTGTGTGTAAAATATCAAAATTAATGTACAACACAATAGAATTAATGGCATAATTAAAAAATATTTTTATATATAAAAAATTATCTATATAAATAATAAAAATAATGTGCAGCACAACATAATTAATATGCATAACAAAAAAAACTAATGCATAGATATAATGACGAGGCTTGCAATCATTGGAATTTAGAGTCGGAGGGAGCCGCTCGAGTGCATGTTGATCAGTCAACAAGTTACACATTGGCGATCATATCATTGTGCGTATTGACAATCATATCAAATTATCAATGCGCGTATCAGTATATCAGATATATTCAAATTGATCTCGTCTTTTTCGTCCTCTTCCTTCTTTTACTTTTATTTTTTTGGCGAGCTTTTTTCAATAGGCATAATAATGCCAGCCATCATATGGTTAACATAATTACATCAATTCTAGCAAATTAAAAAAAAATAGAAGTAGGAGAACAAAAGAAAAACAAGTGTTATAAGAACGCTCAGTAGACTAGAGACGAGAACCGTCAGTTTTGCAACAATGGACGTGACCCCATCACTTGTAACTGCTTAGGAGCGGGAATTTACAGAAGGGTTTGAATCCTCCAAGATTTTGTAATTAAATATTTTTTTCAGAATTTTGAAAATTATATAAAATTATCGTTTTATCTCCTCCAAACCCGATAGATATGATTTATTTGACAAATGTTGTATTCCATATATTGACTCAGATACCATCATAGCAAGTGCCATAAATGGGGGGGACTTTGAGACATTCAAACATGCTTTTGGAAGGTCTAGATTTCGTTTTTTTTTTTATAAGAAAGATAAAAGTTAAGTTTTCAGATTTTGTAAATGTGCATCAAGTATATTGCTGCAAGAAATATTTAAAGTTCATAGTTCGTTCGTGTTCGATTTGAAAAAAGTTCATTCGAGTTCAGTTCAAAATTAATTTTGAATCAAACTGGTTCGATTCGAAATTATATCGAATCAAACTCAAACTGTGATAAGTTCGCTCGAATGGTGTTCACGAACTATTATAATTTGAATCTTGAGTATTTGTAAGTTATCTGATTATTTATGTGATTATCGCTGAGTGATTAAGTCTGACTGTTGCCATCTAAAATTTGTTAATTTTGTTGAATGAACTATGAAATTTGTATCAAAGTTTATTTATATGGTATGAAGTATGAACTATATGACATTTTGTACTTGATTCTGTCATTTCTAGTATGAACTATGAAATTTAACTATTTTGTAATTCAATTTCGAACTATTTACGAATTGAACTGAACAATTCGAACTTTTAACGAATCAAATTTCGAACTATGGTTTGTGTTTGAAACTGTCTATCTATTTCGAATCAAACTAGTTCGAAATAGATTTCAAATCAAACTCGAACACAAGCTAGTTCGTTCGCGTTCGATTCGTTTGTAGCCTTAATCAAGCACCTTCATTCATATTTCAAACCTACGATCTCATACGAAGGACATTGTATTTTGTCACTAGAACAAATACTGTTTTTTTAAATCACCTTAAAATTTTAAGACATTAGAGATAATGTAAAAAAAAGAGTAGATATAGTGATAATGTAAAAATAATATTTAAAACACAATAATAATTTGAAAAATATAAAGGACTAAAGCAGGTTTAACCTAATTACCTCAAAAAAAATTTAAATAATAAATTCTTAGTGGTGTGAAAAGTACAAATTTTAATACTTTTTTAATAGCTTAAAAGTTACAACTAGTAACTGAAATTAGAGATACATTATGTTATCTACTCACATCACACATACAAGTGCAAACCCTAGCCACCAAATTATAGTGTTTAATGGAAAGAAGAGAGGAGGGGTGAGGAGAGAGATCCAAATTCCTAAGTCACAAATTTTATGGTGGTCATAATATCGAAGGTATTTGTAGAGAGCTAAATTTCCAAAGGTGCTTTCATCGTTCTTCTAATCTTCATTGAAGGTATAACTATTAATTTTGTGCATTTCAATGATTGTTTTTTACTTGAAATTGAAGGAAGATAGACAAAATAAAATTTGAGGTGCCATAAGATCCACTCATTTACTAATTTGTTGTTTCTCCAATCATTTAGTGCTAGATTTTTTTTTCTTCGATCTATATGAGTTTTTATTTTAACAGGAACGAAAAACTCGATATACTAATTTGTTGCTTCTCCGATCATCTAGTGATAGATTTTTTTTTCCTTAGATCTATGAGTTTTTATTTTAATAGAAAGGAAAATCTCAATACGTAGCCTCAAAATCTATCTATTCTTCAATAATTTTATCCCTAGTGACTGGAAATAAGAGTGAATTTTCTATTCTTCACTCTTAGACATGTGCTCCAATAAAGATTAATGGAAAGAGGGAGGAGAAAAGAAGGAAATCATATCCTTGCTCTCAACATTTATTTAAAAAAAATGAACGGGAGTGAATGTATAAGGGTTAATTTTAATTCGATTCGATTTGAATTTGATCCGACTTAAACTGATTTGATTCAAAATGATTTGAAAATAAATGAGTCTAATATGAATTAAAAATTTTGACCCATCATGAGTCATATTGGATATGGGTCGACCTAACCCAATTAAATGATATTTTTTAAATTTATTTTATGATTTAAGTCTAATCAAAACTTATATATATACTCATTCAGATTAATTATATATTAACTAATATTAAATTATTTAATATATATATATATATAATAAATATTTAATTATTTATTCAAATTAAATTAAAAATAATAAAATAATAAGATCCAACACGACCCATTAACACCCTACTTCTACCAAATAGAAATATCAAACAAAAATGTTAGACATGACAAGATATCAGTTAACAATTCTTTGAGCATATCTTTTTTTACGCATCTAACATGACTGTTAAGAGTTGCATGTCTTTTGTTAAGCATGTACATAAAAAATGCAACTCTCAATCCGTAGAGAGTTTGGGGCATCTATAGATATATACATTGATTCATGTCATTTTTCTAAGGTGTTTAATTGGAAAATTTGGAAAAGATATATTCTGGTTCGATGTATATTTTGTGTTAATTTTTAGGAACTAATTTTAAAATACAGATTTATTAATATTTTTTATCTCTAAATCTTATCCTTTTATCAAGATATATCTAGAATATTGATCGGGTAAATCTCTTCTTGTGGGGCGCTTCCTGTACTAATCACTTCGCGGCATATTTAATTTGACCCTCGTATTTTTCAAAATATTTATAACGCACAATTTGATCCTTTATAACGCACTTTTTTTTTAGGAAAATAAAACTCAAAAACGTAATATGGATATTGATCGTCATAGTTTTAATTCTTGCTTCCCTACTGAACTCATAATTAGAAAGTAAAGTTAATAAAGTTGCAATATATAAGATAAAATATGTTGTTTATAAGATAAAAATTATGACTCGAAATGCAAGAAAAAAAATCATTTTTTATCCAAAATACAGAAATTTGATTTTTGGTGATTTTTGTGTACAGACGTTTCTTTAAAATATTTAAATTATTTTTTTCAGCATAATATGTCTTTAGTATCTAAATATTAAAATAAAATGCTATATTTCTTTTTTCCGAATTGATCATAAGTTCATAACCATTGACAATCCAATGAGTTGTGTTGGTGGAAATTTCACCTGACAATACTTTGATGTAAATGCTAAAATACGACAATATATCACTAAATCGCTAATTATTTCCATGTTTCCGCTAGGAGTGTGTCATATTCATCGTACTACAAGATATTACAACTATTTACAGTATCTTGTTGGGATTCGGTAATAAAATAATTTGTTTACTCAATGTGAGTTCCACAAGCAAATCGAAATATATAGTTTCCCCATCAAAGTTGATTTCGAACAATTATTTTAACTAAAGTTTCAAATAGCGAAATAACCGTGTTATAATATTTTACAAGCTCAAAAATTATGTTAACTAACATTGTGTTATATCAAATTATGACCATTATAACGGCAATAGCTGCCGCAATAACGCATAGCGCACAATAACAAAATAAATTATTATTTATCATAATTTATTATTATTATTTGAAATTAATTTTGTACAACTTGAGATGTCTGAACTTACGTATGTATAGTATTATGGTTATTTTAATAAAGAAAATGATATATTTTATATTTAGATTATTTTGGATAGAAAATTTATTTAGCTTGTATTAGTGATATTTTGAATAACAACTTCTTGTATAGATTAATTATAAATTTATAACTACTCAATTAATTTTTTATTATTTAATTATTTTATGAAATTCTAATTTATAAAAAATAATAGAAATAAAAATTATAATTTTTAAATTAAAGAAAACACTATGTATGAAATTTTCACTATACCACATTAGTATGATATTTTTTTTTTTTTTTACAAAATTGCAATGGTGCGACAATTCCTATTTAGAATATTGATTTTAACATATACATATGTAACATAAACTCAAATTTAATTTCGAGAAAGGTCAATTTTTCCTACCTCCTTGATACGGGAGATTTCCGGCAAGACGGAAATATCTGATCACCGAGATGAGGATGAAAACAGACTTTTACTCTTCTTATGAGTTGTCTCGGGATTGTGTGTACGTGAGTATGTGAGTATTGTGTTGTTCAACCTCCCCTTCATATGTCGAGGGTCGGGTCTTATATAAGCACTCTCTCGCGCTATATGACCGTTGGGTCGTTTCAGTCGTCGCTTTTGAGGGAGGCAATTATAACATTTAATGTCGTGCATGTGCTTTAATGTCATGTCGTGTCAGATCATTAATGATATTAAATGTCACGATAGAATATTGAAAACTCCATGCTTCGGGACCGACTTTCGAAGCAGGACTTTCGAGAATAGACTCTCGAGGACTTTCGATAATAGATCCTCGAATTCGGTTAATAAGCCTACTCGAGCACTAATCCTATCACTCCTATATATTAGGAGGGTGATTTTGCCAATTAGTTTGGCGAAGGTTTAGCTGTCAAATTGAGGGCTGATTGTTTTTTTTTTAAATGGTGCACACAATTAAGGGCTTTCGTTGACACCTGTAAATTACAGCGATAAGTCCGAGGTCTCAAGTCCGGATCTTCTACAATCCTACTGTGTAGTAGAAGCTTGTGCTCCAAATATGTTCCGTCCGATGTAATCGAACGGACATATTCTACACAACGAAGTATAAACTTATTCATGACCATCCTTGACACATCAATCCGAACCGTAGGACACAAATCGAACGGCCATCTCTTCTTTCCGTGCTATATATTCATTAGATAATTAAAAAGGGGCTGAATTTCGATTGTCCCAAGTGGACCTTTGTTTATTCCTCCACGTTTCCAATTACTATATATCCTCCTAGCTTGGCCTTCCCTATTTGAGATCTCTCTCTTTCTGATTTATTGGAGGCACAGGACAGGAGTCACTGCTCACTACTTGGAAGGCATTACGGTACTCTCTTATTCCTCCTGTTTCATCATCGTCGTCGCTAGAGACCGACGAGATATAGAAACAACGACTAGAAATTAAAGGAGAGGAAGAAAAAAAAAAATATATATATATATATAGAGAGAGAGAGAGAGAGAATTCATCTTTCAAACAAACAAAAAAAGAAGAAGAAATAGAGAGAGAGAGTGAGAGAGAGAATTCTCAGTTGTTCCTCTTGAGTTGCATTGTTGAAATTGAAAAATTATGGCCTTTTAATGGAGTATTTGTGTCTGCTTGTCTATGCGAATAGACCAACCCTGTGGTATCACATAGAAATTTGTTTGCATTAGCCTAATATTATTCTCATGGATTTTATGTTGCATCAAAATTTATTTGTATCAACAAGCTTGCTCTTTGTTTCTTACAAATTAAATAGTCAGCTCCAAATTAACTTCTTCTTTTTTAAAAGGGTTTTTGGGAGTTAATTTTAGATTCTGTTAAGAAATCAATAGAGTAGGTGATTTTGCTTTGTGTTTTATCTCTATACATTGTTATATCGAACAATCTGGATTTCTGATTTACAACTGCTTTAATTTATTTGAATCGATGTGTTCAGCTTCTGATTATTTTTTTTTATCAAAAAGATCGAGGTCAAGACTCCAAATAATTACATATATTACAAATAGGTGGTCCTTGTAGTTATAATCACAAATTAAAAATTAAAAAACAAAAAATTTGTTATTATTTTATGCTTCAAACCATTGTTTAAATTCTAATATTATCTCTCTCATAATGGCAATGTGTGTTTTGCCTTGATCTCTAAATATTCTTGCACATCTCTCTCGCCACATCATAAAACAAGTAACTGATTCCATTCTTCTCCAATGTATATCTTCATTTGCATCCATGATCATAGAAATATCTCCTCTTCGATATCTTATTAACGGTTGCACATGCTTCTGAATTTTTTTATTCCTAGTAAAAAACAAATCGTGTAAAAGAAAAGATGCCAAGGCAGCCAGATAATCTTCCTATGGACTGGAGAGCTTTTCTATCGACGTCGACAATTGATGTTTTTGAAACGATCGAGAATGCTATTATCATAGCAGCAACCGACTTCCCCGACAAATTTCTTGAAAAGAAGGATTACCTCATGCAGACCATCATCACTACAGCACTGTCACACAAGTCTCAGCCCAAACGCATTGTTGAGTCAGGAACAATGAAGGATGAGATGAATGCAAGTGTAGATAACACTAGAAGTGATGAGAGGAAGAGAGAGAAAGGAAACATGTGGAGAATGTCAATGAAGATGACATCAAGGACAAGAAGAAAGCAAGTGAAGATAACACTGAGAGTGATGAGAGCAAGCGAATGATAGAGAAAGGAAAACATGTGGTGAATCTGGATGAGGATGAGGATGACATGTCTGATGAGGATGACATGAATCTTGATAGCTTTATTAAAAGGAGGAAGAAGGATGTCACCGCTGTTAAGAATGATTATAATGCTGGGAGGAGTGCATACTGTGTAAATGAGTATCAGAGTAAACCCAGAAAGCGCAGAAAGCGGGATAAGAAGTATGATGTGGACCTTGTGTTTGATGAACGGTATGATGTGGATCTTGTGTTTGATGAACCCGATAGCAGTATGAACAATCCTGTTAGTAGATCTATGGATGTCACTGTAGCAGAGTTAGTTGCAAAGGAGGCGGAGTTCGAGAGAAAAGATCTCACAAAAGAGAATGATGTGGTGGAAACTGTATTGAAGTATCAAAACTCCCTCATGGTGTTCAAAAATCAGGTTTGAATTCAGATATTCAGATTTATCTTATTTGTGCTCTTTTTGAGTAACTCAAGTGGTTCAACTAGCTAGTTGGATAAATTCATGTGAATTGTTTTCAAAACCAGAAATTACTGTAGAAAACATCTTAGTGAATTCTCAATTTAGAATGTGACTGAAAATGACTGAAAGATACATATCAACATAGAATGTAACTGAAAGATGAATTCTCAATTTATTAAGTATAAAATTGCAGCCTGCGATCATAATTGAGGTGTTGACGCGGCTCGAAAGGCTGGGCATCTCTGATTTCCATGTGCTTCGGGTACTTGTTATTAATTTTAATTGTTCATCTATCTTGTTTTATATATTAATTTGAAGTATTTTCTGTTGTGTCCTTGCTGAACTAACTTGAGTTGTGGAGCATAAAACCTCTATTCTGCAATTTGTTCAGAAAGCCATATTAACCTTGCTCTTTGTCATTTCTTCATAAAAAATGAAAGGTGATTTCATTACTTCCTTTAGACCAAAAAAAAAAGGAAAAAAGAAAAGAAAAGGATCTTTATTTTAGGTCTTTTCTAAAAGAATACAATCGGAGTATTACCATGTTCAGCAGGGGTATTTTGGCTCTCACCGATCTTAGATTATATTTTGTAAGATTAGATTAGAGGATTTTCATTTTGTATTTTAATCATTTTGAAACTTTTCAAGGAGAATTAATTACGAAAATTTTTCTATGGGTACTGAAATACATGATAGCTGATTAGTATGTGACACAAGGATCTGTCATGTACATTCACTTTGTTTGACTGGTTTGATTATTTTTTATACTAATTAAATTATGGTTTATTAATATAAAAACAAATTACCAGGAGACTGGCATTGGAGCTACAGTAAACAGCTTTAAGAGACATGAATCTAGAGAGATCCGCCAGCTTGTAGGTGTTCTTATGGAGTAAGTACTTGTGTTTTTTAACAGAATCCATCTTGATATGCTTGCTTAATTTAGGCCAAAAAATTGAAGAATAATAATACATTCTTGGCCGGTGACCCTGATATATACATCTCAAATTATAACTTGCAATTTATTCCTACAAGAATAACAAAAAATTATAATCCTTCATTAGTATATTTCTAGTACATATTAATATGCACTTTTCTGCAAGCAGATACATACAGAGCTTGTTTGTGACCAACCGTTAATTTGATTTTAGCTTACATACAATTGAACTCTTAGATATGGCTTGCAATGATGAAAGAGTGAATAAAAATTTGGACAACAATGTTCGTAATATGTGGAGGCACTAATAGTATCCTGATTAAGTAAATCAACCAGAAGGGAAAAAAGGGAAATTTGTCTGTGGTGGTTACCATTTTACAAACAGGAAGAATTCACATTTTTTAAAAAATCTTTAAGCAATGCTTAAGATAAATATGCTTTTTAACACAAAGATCTTTCTTCTTATAGGGATTGGGAGATCGTATTTGACAAGTGGCTGACTCGTTCAGATGCTCTGAGTATGAATCTACCCTTCTAATCCGACCTGGCACTGATGCGTGACTTGCCAACTTTTCTAAGCTCTCCAGTTGTTGAGCTGCTCATATTTCAAAATTTGTGACATTATGCTATTTATGTTAAGCCTTAGTAAATTGAATGTTACTAGAGATACAATTTAGTAAACCTTCAGAGAGACATAATGATAATAAAAACTTTTACTTAGATTGACTCGCAAGTAATATCTTCTTGTGCGATTGGCACCGTACTTGATCTGACCTTAATTAAATTCCTAATTTCCTTTTTTCTTCTACTGAGTAAGGTATGACAACAAAACCTCATAGGATTAGATGCTAAAAGGAGAAAATCTGAGAAAAAGAAGTTCGCAATCATTGCCTGCGAATTCGTATTCCGATGAAAGAATATATTATTGTGAATCCATTGAAGTTGTGTATTATGTGGTGGCTTCATAAACACAGTAAATAAGAAACAATTCAGCAGGCAATGCTTTCGATCTTCTTAGTCATTTCAACCACACAAGGCTCCTTATCATTGCAAAGCATTGATATACCATTGGTAGAATTTCATACCTTTAATTCATGAAGTTTAGACTCCTTATTCTTGAATCCTAGGACATGTTGAGTTAATTGTGTTTGTGCTGGCAAGGAGGTCTGGTTTGACACCATTTTATTTAATAACAGAGCCATATCAATGTTAACTTCTGAAGTACTTCTCTTATGTTTCATCTACTTGTAGCAAACAGTAATGAAGTAGAGGTAGCAAAAATTGATGAAGTTACAGTAGCAAGCATTAAAGAAGTTACAGTAGCTGACACAAATAAGCTTCAACCCAAGTCCTCAATTGGAGTAGGATCTTCAGCACCTACAACAACAGGATCCTTCCAGGTATCTTTTTCAAAATTTCCAATATAAGATTACAATTGTTTTCTTTTAAAAGACCACTCATCAGGGGTGAAATTAACAGTTCCTAATGTTTTCACTAAGAAATGATCATATAGCTCTCACTTATAGTTTTATTTCTCTGCAGGGCCAATCAAAGCCGCCGCCAAAACCTGTGCCGTTCTTTGGTTCATGGGGTCATACAAGTGAGCTTCTTTAATTATCTCTACAACCTTTACATGTAGCTGAGGTTAAATGTAGAGTAATTTTTGTATGCATTGGCTAGGAATTCTAGATACCATTTTATCAGTTAATAGGTAAATTCTTATTTTCAATTTCTTAAATAATTTTTTTTTTGTTCTTCTAATTGTAGGCAACAATCATGAAATTACAGTAGCGGCCTACAAATCGAAACCTACAAGTACAATTAAAGCAGGACCCTCATGGACCAAAAGAACCATCTCCTCTGAGGTATCTATAGACGTATCAGTAACTGTCAAGCTCTTAAGGGTTATATTTCCAATTTTGGTGCATATTTTATATGTACTCTTCAGCTTTAATTAAGTTTTTAGAGCGAATTCTCCTAAAAAAGATTTCTCTGAGAGAATCGACCTATATAATTTTAGCCTTAAATTTTATCGTGCGAAGAATTATTATCTAGACAACAGTCAAACATCTAACATTCCAATAGTTACAAAGCTAAATTAAATTAAACTTTTGATTAATTTGACACTTAAAACTAAGTTTAGGCCATTACGCCCAACAAAAGGAAAAGAAATAAATTTTGTGTCTAACTTTGTTGGAAACTTTACTTTACAATTTTTCTCTTTTCAAATGCTTTTTGCCCTGTACAAAGTCACACCCCTAGGGTCAATTTAAAAAATAATCTTTTATCTGCCATTTGATCATAAACCTCTTGCTAATAATTTTACTTATGTGCAGGGCCCTTCAAAGCCCCAAAGCTCTGAGCCTTTTGTCAGTACTGGATCCAGGGGTCCTCCAAGTGAGCTTTTTAATCATCTCTGCTACCTTTACATTTTCCTTTATTAAAAGTAAGTTTAAGGTCCTGTAAAATGTGATTGAGTGTTATTGCTCCGATACATTAGAACTTATAATTCAAAACCAATTCAACTTCAGTAAAGATTGTTGGCTTAGTGCTCTTTTTGTAGAAACTTTCTGTGATTAGCGATTTAAAGGCTACAATAATTTAAATTAATGACACAGTTTTAGCTAATGAAGGTTGCTCTGCATTTAACAACAAGAAGGCCCAAAGAATTTTCTTTTGTAACTATTGATTCTTGAATTGACCTGAAGCTGAGATTCTTTGGTACTGGAACTATAGAACATGTCCAATTTGTGTCTGCAGTAACAGCTAGGTGGTCAGAATACAATTTTATCAGTCAATATATATATGTTTCCCATATGATTTTTCTACTTTGTAGTAGCTACCAACAATGCTGAACCGAAGCGTTCGATTGGAGCAGGACCTTCTGTGACTTGGAGAACCAGCGTGATCAAATCCTCTGAGGTATCTATATTTGGCATGTGCTCTTCAGTTTTTTTATCTCCTTTGTATTTTATCATGTGGCTACTATAATGCTCGTAATAATCGAGTATTTACAACATTAAAAAATTGACAAAAAAAGAAGGATACAAACAAATTCTGGTAGCAGACGTTGCTGAAAATAATCGGCCTCAGAATTGTTCTCTTTTGAGGGGCATGGTTTATATATAGAGCCGATCCATTAAGAGCCCAGCCCAACTGGTGGGCTATGTGATTGAGATGGAAAGATGGAGAGAGAACACGCAAGACAGAAAACAGAGCCGGGCAGCCGGCTGCTGAGCTGCTCTAGTTACTGTCCACACGCCCCACCTCACAATGAGATGAGGAAGAAGGTAACAGGGACCGCTGTGATGCAATGCCAACAGGCGGTATGTGATACGACTCTGTACGGATCAGCTTGGTCTCTTCCCCCAAGGTAACGCTTGTGCCTCTCGTGAAATCCGCATAAGGTGATGGCAGTGGTGTGCTGTGTGGTTATGTGCTCAGCCTTCATGGATGGAGATTTTTGTTGACTCCTTTGCACGCGTGGTGCAAAGATGATAATTGATAAAGATAGTTTCCGAGGTTTTTGATGTCAAGATTTTCTTATTATACAAGAACATCTCATTGTATTGTAATCACTGCACATCTCATTGTATTGTAATCACTGCACAGAAGGTGCTCGATGAAATGACTCAATGATAATCTTTCTGTGTTTATTGAGTTTCCAACATATATTCTGTTAAGATGTATGCCCCTAGGGTCAAATTTATAGCAATTAATGTTTGAACTATCATCTGATCATATATCTCTACATTATAGTTTCATTATTTTGCAGAGTCCATCAAAGCCCTATAATTATGAGAAAAGTGTTGACATTAGATCCAGAGGTCCTACAACTACAAGTGAGCTTCGTTAATTTTGCTTAAGAACATTTACAGTTCTCTTCATTCAAAATAAGATAAGGGCCCTTTTATAAAATGTGATCAACTATTATTTTCCTCAGATTTATGCATTTTGTAGGTAATGAAAGCGATTCATTTCTTTTGTATACATAGTTGGTTTGATTGGTTCTGTGCTCTTTTGTAGAGAAGTTGCTGGTGAAATAAAAGTTCAGAGATTCAAAAATTACAAATACGCAACAAGGATGTACTTTTATTCAGCAAAGATTGTTCAGCACTTGAAAGTTTCAAGCTTTCTTGACATAATTCTTTTGTTTGCAGATGAAAGGTGCATTGTGGATGGCCAACCAGCCAAAATGTATCCTCCTAGAATCAGAGAACCAATGAGTAGTTCCAGTGTTCGGATTGGTGGAGCATCATCTAATGGAAATACCAACACTTTTCATCAAAACCAACCAAGATCTCAGCTCCAGGGACCAATGTTGACTGGGAAGGAAAGACTTGATGCCAGGAATAAAAATATGGATGTGCCTACTCCAGCCAAGGTTTGCTTAGTCTTGTTTATTTTGTACTTATTTTGATGAAGTTAGTCTGAGATTTTCTTGAGTTGATTTTTCATCGTTTAATAGAAAATTGAAGAGAATTCAGTGAAGGAGAATCTAGAAATAGCCAAGAGAAAGCTGCAAGAACGGTTGGAGAAGGCTCAACAGGGTTTGTCTTTCTTTCTCCTCTTTTTATCCCCTTATCCTCGCACTTCTTATAGTAGTTGTATTTCCTTTTAATATTTTTACGCGCAAATATAATGTCGAGATTGATTTTATTTCCAACATCAGTTGTTTTCTACAATCATGTTAACATATTATGGTCAAAAGCAAAGGACCAATTGTTACATAGCCACATATTTGTGTTTAGGTCTATATCACCAACAAACTAGTACATTATAGAGTACCATTGGAAAAAATGATTGTACACTAATTGTAATTGATATGCACAACGTCCAAACTAATATTCTTGAATAACGATTAATTTAACAAATTTTCTTGAATTATTTTGATATATAAAATTCTAGCAAAAAGGCAAAATTTGGGCCCCCAAAATAGTGGCAACAATGGCAAAGATACTCCAATATCGGAGCTGCTAAGCCAATACAGGAAAGGCTCTCGGTAGCTCAGATTTCCCATTCTAATCTGTAAATCCCTACACCTTTTATTTGAATTATCATATATATTTTTTTGAATAAATTATCATATATATTAGAGAGCAACTTCAAGGTGTAAAACCTTAAACACGTACATGAGATGAACAAATTCAATTAAAGAAAATGAAGATCTTCACTCAAATATGAATCAGATCAAATCTTATCTTTTAGTTGGAGCAATCTGCTGGCCACTATTAAGAGGACAGGATAAATCTAAATATTGTTAGAACTTACTAATCTTACTTTCTAAATTTTGTCTTATCAGGTGAGGAAATTGGCAACCTCATAGAAGATTTGGTTACTGTTATCATCATGTTGGCTGGTGATTAACAAATTTGACAAAAAAATTAATAATTTGAAAAGCATTGTTATCTTAGGTTTGGCAACATTTAGGGGATGTATTTGTGGTTGGTTAGAATATATTGGGATTGTATGGAGATTTTCTATGTTTTTAATTTACTTTATTTGAACTCAGTGAAGTTGTTGTTTCTAGAAAGAATTTAAAACATGTGCCATTAGTAATATCACCATTTTAAGGCTGTAGCAATTATGCCTCTCACCATTCAAATTGCCCTGCCGAGAGGCAGAATTGCTACAGCCTTGTTGCATTATGAAAGAGTTATCCGTATATGTCTGTTTTGCGTCAAACTAAACCATGAGGTCGAGCAATGCGAGGAGAGGATTTGTCTATTATCCCGTATCAAAGATTAAGTTGTACAAGATTTTGTTTGAAAAATTAAAGCCGACATGTGGTGCATGGATAAACAAACTGTATCTGTTGAGCAGACTGACACCAGATCTGAATCAAGTTCCGCCATATACTGCAGGTTCTGGCAGGAATTACGAAGGGTTATCAGCTGACATAGATGGCGACACTCAAGAGCAAAGGTACAAAAGGGGCGGAGAACAGGCGGAATTTGCGGGGGTACTAAACTAGACTGATACGACGTTGGTACATGCTTTAGTACCGGCTGGTACTATTGATCTAAACTCTTGGTCACCGAAAAAGAAGAGCAAACTTAACAAACAAAACAAAAGGCGGTAGGGTCAAGCACCCAGCCGCTGCCTAAATGAACATTGTCTGTTGAGGATCAGGAGGCTTCGGAAAAATTCAGTTCCTAAAAAATCTCCTTCACGATACACAAACAGATATTGCATTTATTAGTGAAACACGATTAGGAGTTCAGAGGGCAGTGCATCAGTTACAGAGTTTTTCAGATTATAACTGACACCTAGTGCCATCCGTGGGGCTGTCGGGCGGTCTATGGCTATTTTAGGTGAGTTCAGTAAAAATATCGATCTTGGAAGCTGAGAAACACTGCATCTTTGCTCAGGTAGGGGATTCGGCTAATGGTGGATGGGTGCTGGGGGCTATATATGGTGATGCAAGTCATGCTGAAAACCCTAGGATACGAAGAAAGATAGAAAGTTATGCAACTAGACACCTACCACTTTGTTGTATCGGGGATTTCAATGTTGTGTCTACGCTCACAGACAAATATGGGGGTGCTACAATCCTGAACAACAATAATAGATCCTTTAGAGAATTACTACAACAGGCGGCATTGATTGATTTGGGGTTTAGCGGGCTAGCATTCACATCCCGACCTATATTTCAAAGACTAGACAAGGCTATTGTGTGCACACAATGGCAAGAAATTTATGCAAGGGCACATGTAAAGCACCTGCCGAAGATCTACAGTGACCACACCCCTTATCCTACTTAGAATAGTGCCTTCAGAGAGAAAAAATAAAGTTTTCAGAATCGAGCATTGGTGGATGACTTTAAAGGGATTTGATGAGGAATGCTCCAGGTTATGGAGCCTTCTGTAAGGCAAGCCGTGGGAAGAGAGACAACGAAAGTTAGGTGTAGGACTATTACAACGGGCACGGAGATATCCACTCCCCATAAATAGACTGAAGGATATTGAGTACCAATTATACAAGTGCAGAAAATCCACCCAGCAGTGAGGGACTTTAATTGGGAGCAAAACCTAAGAAAAGAATATGAGAAGGTAAACACATAGTTGGAGATCTTTTGGCACCAAAGACCGCGAATAAACTGGATGACATACGGAGACCGTAACACCAAATTCTTCCACAACTCTGCCACAATCAGAAGACGCAAAAACTTAATTGTCTCACTCCAGCGAGATGATGGGACTTGGACAGACATAAAAAACAGACTAGACAGTTGTTGGTGGATTACTTCAAAAAACTATACAACGAAAATTGACAAAATGAGATACAACTGGAGGCATTCCTGTCGGGCATATCCCTGCCGATAGTTCCAAATGATTCCTACAGACAACTATTGGTCATTCCCAATGTTACCGAAATACTAAGCGGTCTGAAGGAAATGAGCCTCAATAAATCTCCAGGTCCAGACGGTTTCACCGTTAGATTCCTAGTAACCTAGTGGCAAATAGTAGGCTCGGACATTATCAGAACTATCCAAAATGCTTTCCTAACTGGCCACGCCCCGGACTAATGGATGCTAAGTCACTTATATTCATTCCAAAACGGGAAAACCCAGCAGACTAGAGCATTTTAGACCGTTAAGTGTTTGCTCTGTTTACTACAGATTACTCACAAAGATCATAGCAAACAGAGTTAAACCTTTGCTCCCATATTTGATCTCTTACACCCAAACAACCTTTCTGAAGGGGAGAAGTATTCAAGAAAATGTTCTATTATTGGATGAAGTGCTGCACTCATTCCAAATGGTGGAGTTTAAAACCAAAGCATTTGCACTAAAGGCCGACTTATTTAAGGTTTTCGACACATTGGGATGGAGTTACCTAGAAAATGTGCTGCGAAAATTTAACTTTCCATGGCAAACTTACTAAATTAATTATCTCTTGTGTTACAGGTTCTAAGTTCTCAATCAAGCTTAATGGGGTGGCTGGAGATGACTTTATCAAATCAAAAAGGGGGTTCAGGCAAGGATGCCTGTTATCACCATACCTATTCATATTATCCACGAAGGTCCTATCCAGGTCACTACTGGCGACACAAAAAAGAGGATGCCTAAGGGGAGTAAGATTGACAGCAGGTGTGCCAGCACTTACACATATCATGTATGCCGACAACCTAGTCTTATTAGATCAGGCCGAGGAAGGGGAACTCACCTCACTGAAGGAGATAATGCAAAATTTTGGAGGAGTATCAGGATTGAGGATAAATAATGAAAAGTTTGTGTTATGGTTCTCAAAATACACTAAAGAAAGGGAAAGACGGCTCGTTCAACTACACTTCCCGCCAAAAATTCTGACGATAACACTACTTACTTAGGCTATCCTATGCCAAAGGGGAGAAAAACTAGCAAACATTACAACAAGCTGGAGGTTCAGATGCTGGGCAGATTGGGTGGTTGGAAGTTGCATACACTATTGCATGCAGGATGGTTGGCTCTGACAAAGCACATTCTACTTGCCTTGCCTTGCCTGTCTATTATATGTGGGCGCACTCGCTGCCTAAGGTAGTACTGGACAGATTGGTGTCCGGGATAAGGAGATTTTTTGGGGGAAATCACAACAGAAATATTACTTAGCCTATGTTTCATGGGATTGCATATGCCTGCTTACAGAAAAAGGAGGGTTGGGTCTAAGGAGTCTGGACATTCTAAACAAGGCAATTATCGTTAAGGCCTTCTGGACCCTAGCAGCCAATCAACAAAGCATGTGGGGGGACATATGTGCAGCAAAATACAAAGGAGTGCATACCTGGTGGACTGTGGAACCCTCCCAACAAATAGTACAATATTTAATATATTATTACAAGCCAGAAATAATATTACACACAAAATTAATGGCAAATTGGTTCTGGGGAAGGCATAAAAGCGGTTGGAGAATCGTGGCATGCGGCTTGGAGCAGCAACAACGCCTTGACAACGTCAGATCTAACAATTTCTGAACTATGGGATCATCGAAGCGAAATGCAAATGGAGTAGAGGTGATTAAAACGTTGCAAGGAGTGCCAAAACAAAACTCTCTGCTGCCTGATAGGTTGATCTAGATAGATGCACCAAATGGGAGATATAGTGTTAAAACAGGATATAATAGTTTAATGGAGGTTGCTCATAGAGATGGGGTCAATGAGGCGCAACCATATTGGAATACTATTTGGGACTTAGATGTAATACCGAGAGTGAAACTATTCTTTTGGAAGGCGGGTCATAACGCTTTACCGGTGTTAGCAGTAATTCATAACAGAATACAAGGTACCCTACCTTTGTGCCCGATTTGTGGCGTGGAAGATAAAAATGTGCGACATATGTTGTTTGATTGTAACTTCGCCCGAGCTGCATGGTTCATCTCCCCCTTGCAAATCCACACCCCAGACCTCCCCATGGACTTTAAGCAGGCGGTGCTCGAACTAATGTCAGGAATGTGTGCTACAGACCAAAAAACAGCAGGTTACATCAGCTGGGAAATTTGAAAAGTGAGAAATAAATTTCACTTTGAAAACACTTTACTAGATCCAAACCAGATAGTCAACAGAGCACTTGCCCTCTCACTTACCCACAAAGCCCAACCCCAAACCCGTCAGCAAAACGCACCCGACGGGACCACAACCCTCTTCACATTACCCCAAGGCGCGGAGCGCGTAGAAATTGCCATGCAAAGAGGTGAAAATTTACCTGTTGCCGTAGTAGATGTTTCGATAGATCAAAGCGGTTGGGCAGGGACGGGGTGGCCTTTTATACTACCTCTGGCCACATGCAACTAGTTCATCTAACCCCTGTTGATGCCTCCACATCTTTCCAAGTCGAGGCAGAGGCACTGAAGCTCGCGATATCGGACTGGTCCTCGCCCTACTTTCAAAAACCGAGCAAGATATTTACTGACTGCAAGAACCTGGTGGATTTTTTAGAAAATGGCAAAGATGAAGTGATACCTTGCTAGAGGGGGGCAGGTGCTACCTATGAGTGCTTGGAGCGGGTGAGATCTGCTCGGGGTGGTGGTTGGGAGCTCCAAGTCAGCTATGCCGGCAGAGAGACGACGAGATTTGCTCACGTTCTGGCCAACACCGCTCCGCGTAGAGGAGTAAGCTATATTGGCCTCCCCACAGCCGTAGATCTACAGATCTGGGGTGTAGAACTACAGCGATACACGGCAGCCAACTTTCGGCCACCTTGAACAGCCGGTTGCCCTGTGGTCGGGGCTTCACACTGGAGCTCTGGCTACGCCTCCCCGAGATGAGGGGCTAGGGCGGTGGAGCTACATTCAACCGGAGCATAGGCTTGATCGGAGCAAACGCTACTCGAGCCACTCACTTGCCGAAGGCAGCAACAAAACGGGGAAAGGGAGCAGCGACAGTTTTGAAAAAGGAAATAGAGTTTGGAGTGGTTTAGGGGTGTCAATGATACTCTTTTACCCATTTATCCGATTCGTACCGTATTCGATAAGATGGGTATGGGTAAAAAAAAATTTCGTTAACTTATTTGATATAGGTAAAGGTAAAAAAAATTATTTCGTTAAGTAAATGGGTAAGGGTGTGGGTAAAAATCATTTCGTAACCATTTGCCCTATAGGGTAAATTATTAAAAAAATAACTTATATTATTTTCAATATAATTATCTCGTGTAATATTTTTTTTGGTAAATAAAATAAAAAATAGGGAATTGGTAAGAACAACCTGAAGTTGTGCGTTAATGGCTAGTAGTTTTAGACTCCGTCCAAACCATTAACGCACAACTTCAGAGTATTCTTAGTTGCCCCGATTTTTATGAGTTAATTATTAGAATTATAGTTATCATCTTTTTCAAGTTTAACCATCTTATAAGTTATAATGTTTGAATAATATTTAGTAGAGTACTTCGGGTGCTTATCTTTCGGTTTAGGTTGTTTTGTAAGTCAACTGAATCTTGATAAGGAGTTTTGGGTCTTAAAATGATTAAATGGACAATATTAGATTTTATTTTAGACAAGATGTTATTTTTGCTTTTAATATATTTTATTTTTTTTACTTAAAAAGTTTGACAAGAGATGCTTATTTTTTTAATTTATTTATTTTAAAATGACTCAAGTTAGAATTATTTGCATAATTATATTTTTATTTTATACTAGTAAAATAGATACGTAATTTTTATGAACAGAATGAGTTCATATATTTTTTTTATAAATAATAATAAATTAAGTAATACATTAATATTATTTGTTAACACTCATTACCATTTCGTTAACCATTTATTTTAACGGGTAAGGGTAGGGTATGGGTAAGTCTAATTTTAATGGGTAAAGGTAGGATATGGGTAAGAGTAATTTAACATAGGTATGATAATGAAAATGTCTCCACCCGATCCGTACCGTACCCATTGACACCCCTAAGTGGTTTATTTCTGGAAGGAAAGCCTTATATAGGTTGTACAAGTTCCAAGTAAAAAGGAGTAAATTTTATGTAAGAATGAGTAAAACGTAGTAGAAAGTAGTAGACTGGAGAAATAATATAACTGTTTGAATAGTCAAAATAATATGCCCAAGGACCTATGCAGCTCAAAAAAATGGTCAAACATAATTACTTGTACTACTATAAAAGAAAATCAAAATGATACCGGATGTGTTTGACAACGCCTTTCTTCCGAAAGAAGGGAGCAATTTCGGAAGAAAAACATAATTTGAGAAGAAGAACGTAAGATGAAATGAAAATTAGATGGAAGAAAGATAAAAAAAAATCTATCAAAATGATAAAAGATTTTTTCTTCTAGAAGAAAGCTCTCCTAATCCTTTTCTTCTAAATTTTTTTCTCTCATCATTATCAAATATCTATCAAACCACACGTGTGTCGCACCACGTGTGTAGCTACCCGCTAAACTGACTCAAGATCCGACCGGTGGTTAATGATTTTTTTATTTTTTTATATTTTGGAGTCGCCACCCGATATTCACCAGAAAAAATACCAAGTTAATCAATTTTTCCCAAAGGATAAGAATTGGATTCGTGCATTGGTTATGAGTGTGGAAGGTGTTAGACACCACACTCACCCGATTTACTCGATCTCTACTAGTATGGCCTTAAAAAATAAAATAAAATAAAAAAGAGGGAAAGAAATAAAGACAAATAAATTGAAAAGTAAATTAAGGGAATTACTACTCAAATTACAACGATAATATAAAAAGAGAAACTAAAAGAGTTAAAGAGTTCAGAATTATTCGAAAATATTGGTAAGTCGGGAAAAGCCTCCTCCACCGGGCATTATTTTGGCATTAGGGAAGGATTTGTTTAACGACTTGGATGATTGAGTTTTAGTTTATGAGTGGACACTATCGAAAGGTTAACGAGATTTCGAAGCTAATAAGGAAGTTTTGCTATAACCTAACCTTCTATGGTTCACTCATTTTTTTCTCTACTAAACTAATATTGATTGAAACTTATATTTTTTTTGCACTCAAATATTTGAAGATGGATGGATATTTGAACTCTTATAAGTTTTTTCTACTCATTCCAGCCATGAAAGGAAATGCATGATATGTACGAGTATTTATAGGAGTGGTGCCATGATATGCAATGCAAAAAAGAACAACGGTTATTTAATACTGGTGTACCATGTTGCTTTACTTGTTAAATTAAGAAAAACGTGTTTCCATGAATTTGGGGTACTTTTACCATTCATCTGATATGAAATATGCTATGACAACAATTTTTTTATTTTGTTTTATTTTTTTCAAAATGAAATATGCATATTAGTTAATATATATTTTCATCATTATAAATTACAAATTAAATTTTAAAATCATGTCAATCTAATTATATGAGACTACATTTGTCTCTTAAAAATTGCGTGCATGAGACATTATACAAAAATGTTAAATTTAATCTGAGGTTTTTCGATCATAATGTCAGATTTAATTTTAGTTCACGTCTAGTTGTTCGAAATCTTCTACCGTTTCATTTTAATATGAAATTTCAGTAATATTTAGATGGTAAATTAAACTTATTTGATTAATTTAGAAAATTATGTTTGTACTACTTGGCTTATTACGCAAATAGGCCTCCTAAGGTTTTTGTCCATGTAATAGAAATTTATCTGATTTTTACTATTTTTGTTGACCTCAATTACTTTTCTCCTGTTATGATGATGCCAAACTTTTCAAGACGTGCACGCTATGTAAAAATTAAATTCTGGTGAACGGTTCAAAAATTTTTTGTGCACATACGTGTATGCAAGGTAAAAAAAAAGATGTATGTTTTAAGGTATTTAAACTATTTAGGAGACATGTATTAATAGTACAAATTAACTAAAAAATATTTTTTTTAAGTATTTTTCCTGGTTCATACTTAAAAACATAAAATAATAAAGAAAGGAAAAAAGGCATAGTAAAAAAATAAAATTATAAGAGACAAAATTAAGAATATTTCTAATATCAAAATCATTTAGTTATAATAAATAAATTAGAATCAACACAAAACTTAATATTTTCTTAAATAAATTAATATTAAAATGTTATGATTAAAATCACGTATTTAGGAATGGAATTTAATAAATGTTAAAATAATATATTATTTGAAGTTGTCTCCCCTCTTGTAAGATATATATATATATAGTAGAGATACCGTGAGCTTAAGCTAACGGAGGCCTTCCGTGAGCTTAATTCAAAAAATATATTAAATTATTTCAAAATTTTAATTTATCATTCTCATTAAATTCTTTATATGAAAATCTCATGGGATGCAAAAATTTGGAGCGTTTTGAGATTTTTAAGTTGTGGTTTTTAATTTTTGAAAATCAGCTCTAAAAATAATAATAATATATTCAATACTTGAACATCATTTTCAAAAATTAAAAACGATGACTTAAAAAGCTCAAAACACTCCAAATTTTTGCATCCCACAAGATTTTTATATAAAGAATTTAATGAGAATGATAAATTAAAATTTCGAGATGATTTAATATGTTTTTTGAGTTAAGTTCACGAAAAACCTCCGTGAGCTTGAGCTCACGGTATCTCCATTGAGCTCACGATATCTCCACTATATATATATATATATATATATATATATATATATATATATATATAGAGAGAGAGAGAGAGAGAAAATTAGGCTATGGTATTTTGCAAAGCAGTGTGCTTTGCGCTCTATTATTAATTTCAAGTCAGAAATGATCGATCCAAATCGCTCAATCTAATCTCCATATCAAAATCTATTAGTAAACCAAATTTTATATTTTTTGGAATTTATTTGCTATTTTTTTGGATAGGGGGGAAATCGTCATTTTTGAATGAATCAGAATTTTCAGATCAAGTAATTTTCTCCTCATCAAAAAAAATAGTAAAAAAATTCTAAAAAATATAAAATATAGTTTACTAATAGATTTTTATATGAAGATTAGATTGAACGGTTCATATCGATTATTTCTGACTTGAATTAAAAATAGAGCGCAAAATACATAACATCTTTGTACTTTGCAAAACATCATATTATATATATATATATTATATCATTGTTGCCTTGTGGGTAAATTCGTGTGGTTCAAATAGATAATATAGACTTTAAAAACTAATGTACGACTTGGTTTTTGAAGGCGGATACCCTCGTTAGTCATTCATTTGTTATTTGTTTACACTCGTAGTCGGTAGCCCCCACGCTATATGTAGGACCTCTCCGTTTACGCTAGAGTATTAAAAACGGGTCGGGTCAGGTCGGGTCGGGATGGGTTTGCACGGGTCGGTGGGTTTTGGCGGGACGGGTCAACGGGTTTTCACGGGACGAGTTAGGACGGATTCATTTTGGGGGTTTTGGCGCGACCGTTCTAGACCGTCGGGTCGGACGGAGTCGGCGGGCGGGGCGGTCGGGTCCAAGGGTGGGGCGGGTCGGATCGGGTCCAAATTTTTTTTTTTTCAAAATTCAAAAATAACCCAATAAAATTCAAATAAATTCTCAAAATTTCCAAAAAATTCAAAAATAATTATTAAGAATATTTAAAATATATAATTATTTATATTTTTTTACCAAAAAAATTAATTTTTTCCATATTTTTTTGAATTTTCCCGGATTTGCACGGATTCCCGGGACGGGTCGGGGCGGGTTTGCACGGGTTGGGCGGGTCGGGTCTAGCACGGGTATTTTTGAAATTTTTTTGTCCGCGCCCGTGCTAGACCCGTCGGTTCTAACGGATCACGGGTTTGACGGGTTGGGTCACGGGTCGGGGCGGGACGGGTCGCGGCCACGGGTTCGGCGGGTCGGGTCTGACCCGTCCGGGTTTTTTTATAACTCTAGTTTACGCCACATTGAATCTGGACTTCCCTGTGCAGCCGCCAGCAGAGCTACGTGGCAGTACTGGCCGAACGTACCTCCAGCGTCCTGTACACGTGTCAGTCCACCCCTCTCTTCCGTTGCAGGCTAAACAGAACTAAGTATCTGGACATGTTGTAACTACATCATCCAACTAATTGTTGGACCTACCAGTTCCTGAACCCACGCATCAGTGAGGTGGAGATTGTGCACCGCTCTTGCTAGCGGCATAGTCTGATTTATCCACACTAACTCTTGCTAGCGGGAACCACTTGCCTCCCAGTGCAATTTCATAGTGGGACCACCTAACAGTGAACTCCTTACCACGTTTCAAATAAAATGTCACAGAAAACCTTTCTCTTGTGAAATTGTCCGCTAGTGTTCCCCGCCAAAAATCGGTTCCCAAAAGTGTCCAAGAAAATTAATTTAAAACCTTCGGTAATTACAACCCACCGAGAGTGCGCGACTGTGTGAGAGAAAAGCCTAGATAAACTCTGATCTCTTATCTGACACGATCTTGAAAATTCGCGATTTTGAATCGTTCTTTCCTGCTCACGGCAATGGATTTTGTGAGGTTCGTCGACGATTTCTCCAACTATTCGGGGCGGAGTACGGTGGTGTCGATCTCTATTTTCGCCGCGGTGCTTTGTTTTTGCATACTCGTCGGGCACTTGTTTGAGGAGCACAGATGGGTTAACAAATCTATCACTGCTATACTGATAGTAAGCTATCGGTTCTTTTCATCTCCGATTCAATTTATTCCTCTTTGTTTTTTTTAAAGAAACCTCCTCCTGTGGGGCTTTGACAACCTCTATGTCAAGGGTCATTTATTTTTATTTTTTCTAAATTAGCACCCTCAAATCGGGGATTCCTTTTGTTCTTGTTACTTGATAGTAGAAACGATTCATCTGTTTATATTGTCAATTTGAAGTGAGAGCAAGGAAATAGGCTGTGGTTGGTTGAGCATATGCGATATGTGAATTATTCTGTTCATACCCGTTTTTTAATAACTAATGACCAAGTTATTAATCGATTAATGTTTAACACTTGCTATTAAAGAGATGCTGTGTACCTGAACTCTGGAAATTTCATCCCGATTTCTATAATATAAGCTGAAGTTGTGCATCTGGATTTCTACAATGCATGTGCTGTGCACTTTTAAGCTTAATGCTTTCTTGCTCTGGATTAAGCAAATGAAAAGGACCAAATTTCTTGTATATATGAAGTTTGGTTGTCACTTGTCAGAAACTTTTACATGCAAATGTTTAATAACTTTTTTGTCTTTTCTTTTTTAATTTAGGGAGCCATTGTTGGAACAATTATATTGCTCGTAAGCAAAGCTAGGAATTCCCACATAGTGAGGTTTGATGAGGAGCTTTTCTTCATCTATTTGTTGCCGCCTATTATTTTTAATGCTGGGTAGGTTTTTTAATTTATGAATCAAACTTCCAAGTGAATTTCATTCAATTTTGGGATGAAACAGATGCGTCTCTTACTACATAAAACTTCTTTATGCCTTGCAGATTCCATGTAAAGAAAAAACAGTTCTTCCATAACTTCCTCACAATAATGTCATTTGGAGTGCTTGGAGTGTTTATCTCATTTTTCATCATTTCAGTAGGTGATTTTACTCATTATTTGATTCCCTCCTCCAACCTTCACATTTTGTAATTTACTTCTGTATCATCTAGCTGGGAGAGCGAACTGGGAGGATGGAACTATTTTTTTTGTAGTAAACAAATTGTCTACTATTAGATTATATTAATCAAATTGAAAAAGAGTTACATGGGAGGATGGAACTTTGGAATTCTCAAATTTAGTAACATACTGGAGGTGTCCAGCAAGAAATAACTGATTTTTGTTTTCATTCTGTTAATAGGTTGCCTTCGGCTTTATCCAAAGGTTGGTTTTAGTGGGCTCAATCTACAGGATTATCTAGGTGGGTCACAATTACAAAATCCCTGTTCCTTTTTTGCAATCCACAGAAAAATATGATCCAGTTAATAGGTTTTTTTGTTATTATAGTTCTTGAGCTCTAATTTAATAATTTGTGTTGAGTAAAAGAAATTTTGAAATTATTTATCGTGTAATGTATATTGTTTGTTTCCTACAGCCCTTGGAACAATTTTTTCTTCAACAGACACCGTTTGCACACTACAGGTGACTGAAATTTTTCTTCTTTTTTTTTGGATAGAAAGATGAGAGAGGTAACTGAAATTTTTAATTTTGCAAATTCTTACTGTTGGAAAAATGATCTTGAAAAATCAGTTCCATCATGATCTTATTTGAATAAACATGTGAACTGGTTTTGTTCAACTCTGTACAAACCAAAAATAGAGGGTGCTTTAAACACTAACAAAGAGTATTTCTGGAGTTATATGGTTACGCAACTGTAGGTGCTTTGCCAAGAAGAAACACCCAGGCTCTATAGCTTGGTATTTGGTGAAGGTGTTGTGAATGACGCCACATCAGTTGTGCTTTTTAATGCAATTAAGAAAATTGATGTTTCTAGCTTAGAAAGCCGAACAGCTCTTAAGGTTCTTGGGGACTTTCTCTATCTATTCACCACTAGCACCATTCTAGGAGTTACTGTAAGCTCATATTTATTTTAGATTTCTCTTCCATTATTGATCTGTACTTTCCTTTTATTTATTTTGTGCTTCAATTCTTATAATCAGAGGCAGAGCCAAAGTTTTGGGGGCGGCGGGTTGGGGGGAGGGGGAATTGAAAATTTTCTTCAATATAAACATATTTTTCTATTTTTTTCTGAAAACACACATAAATATAAGGGTATTTTTTTTTAAAAAATGACCAGGGGCTTCAACTTCCCTACCCCCCCCCCCCAGCCCGCCCGCCTACAATGTGAGAAAATAATAGAATTTGATATATATTCGATTAAATATATTTTCTCATATGTGTTACAGACTGGACTTTTGACTGCTTATGCCCTTAAAGCTTTATATTTCGGCAGGTTGGTCGTCAGACTCACTAAAATAATATTGTCACGCAGATTAAATTTTTTGGACTGTTAAAAAAGAATAGAAAAGAACTCGAGTATATAATTTTCGAATTTAATTTGTAGGCACTCCACAGATCGGGAAATTGCTCTGATGGCCCTAATGGCATATCTTTCTTACATGCTAGCTGAGGTTAATATATATAATTATGACAAAATAAATGCCTTTAAATTCAATTTATGTAGTCTATTCATTGCTTGAAAACTGTGAACTGCTGACATATGATAGTTCTATTGTACAGCTTCTTCAATTAAGTGGTATATTGGCAGTGTTTTTCTGTGGTATTGTGATGTCACATTATGCATGGCATAATGTGACTGAAAACTCAAGGATCACAACAAGGTGCATGCCTCCTTTAGACTTGTGCCTATTTTTCTTTAGATTCCAGTTAGAATGCGAGGAGAGTGACGAAAACAATATTTTTGTAGGCATATATTTGCGACATTGTCCTTCACTGCTGAGACTTTCATTTTTCTTTATGTTGGAATGGATGCACTTGACATTGATAAATGGAAAAAAACTGAAACAAGGTATATGGTTTGTGTTGTTATCATTTGAGCTTCTGTTTTTATTATATGAATGGACTCTTTACTTCATAATATTCCTCTTTCCCTTCTTAGTGTCTTTTACTATCTTGATAGATTGAGGACGGTATTCGGCATATATGGTGTGACGATATTTCTGATACTAGTCGGGCGTGCTGCTTTTGTGTTTCCATTATCTTTTATGTCAAATTACTTCAGCTCTCCTTCTGAGAGGCAACTGATTACATTCAAACACCAGGTTTGCTTCCATGGCATGTCTTCATTTTTATCACAATCATCTTTTCTTCCAAGTTTCTCAAGCTTGTTAAATAAAAATGCATCAGATAACATTCAGCGCCTTGGTTTATGCATAAAAGCCAGTTAATATATTTGTTAACTTGCCACTGCCAAATTCTAAGAATCTCTCTATTTGAATTTGTCGTGCTGATTCAAGGTGGTCATATGGTGGGCAGGTCTAATGAGAGGAGCAGTGTCCATTGCTCTTGCTTATAATCAGGTAACTAGTTGTATTTTCGACTGATGTGCTTCAGAAGCTCAAGTCAAAGTGACTAAACAATAAGCTGATTGGGAGATGAAATTTGTTGATGAGTATACCCTAACTCTTTTGTTCACTTGTGGTGGTTTACTGGTTTATGACATCAATTGATAAGAGGATATCAAGTGACAATGTGGAGAGTATATTGATTGAATGATAAAGGCATGATAGATTTTGAAGTTAGAATTTTTGGCTGTTTGCAAATGCAGTTCACTTCCTCTGGAATAACACAAGACCCCGTTCATGCAACAAGCGTCACAAGCACTATAGTTGTTGTTCTCTTCACCACACTGGTATGACTTGTATATTTTTGCCTGAGTTATATTCTTGATTTATATACTCCTTTAGTATTAAACAAAAGTATATAGAAGCAATCTATTGTACTTTCATGCTATCATGAGGAGCAATAATATGTCTAATCTAGCTGATTGAGTTGCCTCTTATATGTAATTCTTGACTATTGGTGAGAAGCAAATTATGTTGTGTATTGATTGAATTAGTTCAAAAAGTATCAATCAGGTCAGTGTGCTGTTGCATATATTGTGCTTCTAGTTCCATTTGGTAAATGTTACAAAATATCTTACTTGAGGGGTTCAACATAGGTATTTGGGTTTCTTACGAGGCCACTCGTTTCTATGCTGTTGCCACATCACCATCAACCTGAGATGGGTAACCACCATGGCAGTGATAACGGAAGCACATCCAAAGATGATGATATAATGTTCCCATTTTTAACCTTGGGAGATCCATCCTCTAGTGGTCTCCTCCAAGCAAAGCAGAGTCTATCAATGTTGCTTGAGAGGCCGGTTCATACTATACATGTCCATTGGAGAAAGTTTGATGACACTTACATGAGGCCTATCTTTGGTGGGCCCGGGCGGATAATTGGGGGAGATTCACGATTATAAGAGCATCATCTAAAGTTCGAGAACTGTATAAAGATTTATAAAGTGGGCTTAGGCCGTGAAACAGGAGGGTTATAATCTATAATAGACTAAGCCTTGGTGATATATTCGTTTTCCTCGTTTGTTTTATCTTTCTAGTGTAATAAGATAACCTCAGTGCTTTTACGCCCTGGAGATATTTTGATGCAATATATTATTTTTCGTACAAGTGTCAGTTTGTCCTCTTCTTTCTTTCGTTTTTTTTTTTTTGTGCCAAATAGAAAGTTTGAATATTGTTGTGGGAGAGGAAAGCACAAAAAGAGTCTCAACACTTTTCAACAGGTTCGACTTCGTGTGGCGAGGTACCCACTTTTTAAGAAAGCAAACAATAAGATGATCATTTTTTTTAGCAGGAGGCAAATAGCCTACTTAATTTAATTAAAAATAAAAAGTTCTATGTGCATCGTGAAAAAGTAAACATGAAAGAAAAGATTGTAATGTAATCAACCTAAAACCTAGAATTAATCTAGCCGAGGTACAAGTCTAATGAGCTGTACAACCTCACTACAATACTCAACCAGAAATTGCATTAAAAAAATTCAACTAAAACAAACAAGTGTCGTAGGATTTTGTGGTGATGACCAATACAACCACTAAATTACATACAAATTTTAGACGGCAACTATCACGAAATTGAAGATTATTCTACTTTTTCCTCCATTTTTTTCCATTTTCTTTGTTCTGGTTGTAATTGCAGTGGGTTAGCTGGGGCTCAAAAATTAGATCAACACATGAAGGGTGAAGAGGTGAGGAGGGGGGTTTGAAGAGACCTCTGAATTTGTGACAGGCAAAACACGAGCATGGATAGGAGAGATCCAAAGAGGAAAATCGCCAGTATAATGCTCAATTGGAACTCCAAAAGAGCGTTCAAGCGATCCCAAAACTGCTCTGTGGATCATGATTGGCCGTCTCTTTTCTCCATTTGAATCCATGTAAGTTATATCAATCCTCTCTGGTAGATTGAAATCAACCTGCACAGAGACGGATGTCAAGGATCTCAGGAGGTCAACTGATCTCTCTGAATTTTAAAAAATAGTATTTTTAAACTAAAATTTTGTTCATATGACTCCTGTGGATCAAATTTATAACCCTCTAAATTGTATGATCACTTTTCATTAAGAAAAAATATTTAATATTATATATAATGAAAGAATTATATAAAAGTTTTTAAAATATAAAGTCTCATAGAAGAAAGTTTTCTTCATCGCTATGATTATCTATTATTTTGAGTTTTATTATTTTTAATATATTTAAGATATTATTTTAATGGTTTTATATAATACGTCATTAGTTAATGAATTTAAAATAAATTATTAAATCCGATTACTAACCCTCTCTGATCAAAATCATACATCCACCTCTGAACCTGCACAATGACAATTGACAAATTCAATACAAAGGTACATTGCACTTCCTTGGTGCCAAGTTCATTTGGTGATTTTAAATTTTGGTTTGTTTCTCTTGAGGCAACTGATGACAGTCAATATCTGAAAACCAAGGCTTTCACATTTGTATACCATAACATTGAGATCTTGCACCAGCAGTACTGGTCTGTATACTAATTTGGATATTAAAATATTCTCTATACACAAATATACCCACAAGTAGTATACTCCAGCTATGGTAGCATGGTTGCACCTGCACCGACCCTGCTGGAGAGCTTGTTGGTAAATCATGAATCATGGTGGTTCTATATATCTCATACTTGTCAAACCCGTGACAAGAAGAGAGTTCTTAGAGAAAAGAAGCCAACAGGCAACTCATGAAGTAAATTTTGCAAAACAAGCATATAATTCAACCAATTACCTACACAGTGGAACACTGCCATTTTTTACCAAGCGCGTTTTCAATTTTCAGGTCAATTTTGGGGCCGTAAAAAGCACCTCCCCCATTGTCGATTTTGTAATCCCATCCCTTATCATTCAATGCTTCTCTCAAGGCAGCTATTGCCTTCTCCCAGATATCATCACTGCCTACTGATTTCTCTGGACAGGTTGAGAGATTCACCTCATACCTGTCAAACCCGAATTGGCAGTGTTTCTTCAGTCAGATCAAGCACACTCCTAATCTCGCCCTTTATTTGATCTTCTAAACAAAATATGTGTACGTCATCCTGAAAGGTAGGAAGTAAGATATGAAAAAACACAAAAACACACCATATAACTTCTAAATGATTTTTTGAAAAATCATGTGCAAAACAAGTTGTCAGATGCATCATCTTCCAATCATGAAGCAAGATGCTATTCTTCCCTCCCTCTCTCTCATACATGCACACACCACAGACACAGGAGTACATGTGCATCCTCAAGCAGGAAAACACATGGACTGCTGATTGTGATTAGATGAGAACGCTTGTTAATGTACTTGTATAACTGGTTCGATACCTGAGTAAATCCTCTGACACAAAAGAGACCATGCAGACTTCCAGATAGCTCATACCGGTACACAGTTCCAAGTTCTGCAACCCTAATAGGGAAACCCCTATATGAATGCAATTTCCTCTTGAAAAGAAGGATGTGGTATGGACAGTTCATGGGGCGGAGCTGGTACAACTCATTCTCCACATTCATCTGGTCGTACATGTTCTCTCAGTAGAAGTCAATATGACCATTTTCCAGAGCTCAGCCTTTGGGACATGCGGCGTGTAGAGGAGCTCATAGCCACATTGTAGGTGAATTTTTTTTCAAGAGTCTTCAATTATATGTCTGACCATTGCACCCTTTGGGAGCCAGAATACCAAACCACCTCCAGCATCTTCCTGGAAATTATAATTGAAATGGTCAGAAACTTGCATCATCTGCAGATTGAAAACTGGTAATGTTTTTTTCTATTTTTAGTGACCATCTCCAAGCCCATACATTTTTTCACTGTTCATTGTCAGAATTTTTTTGAGGTTATGAAGTCTGAATCAAGTTTTAATTGCACAAACTGAACCTCCACGTAGGTAATGTAGGGACAATAAAGCTTTATTGGCTAATACATGCTTTGAATATATATTGGGAGAAGGGACCATCTTAACCAGTTTTTTGTCACTTAAAATACTGTATCGAGTGAATTGAAAGGTTCACGAGTATATCTGGAGGCATAGTTATATTTTAATTGATGTTCAAATTGGGGCAATCAAAACAATTTGCCCAATTGTGGGTTAATTGAGGCACAACCAATATACTCTCAGTATTAGGAGAACTAAATCTTAAGTTTGACCCGGATATTTACTTAAATGTACTTGTTTGTAGAAGATAACCAAAGGAATACTGAAGATCCCTAAGTTTGCTGGAACATTAGCCAACTACCTTTTACATGTTACTACAAAAATCAAACTCAAATGACAATTTCAGTGAAGTATGAATCAGAAAACCTGTATAGAGAAGAGATCAAGGTCCTGACCAAGACGTCGGTTGTCCCACCTTTTTGCCTCCTCCTTCAAGAAAATATATGTTTATAACTGTTCTTCACTTTCCCAAGCAGTCCCATATATCCTCTGTAGCATCGCATTTTTCTCGTCTCCTCTCCAGTATGCCCCTGCCACAAACTCCAGCTTAATTGTCTTCTTGTCTATCTGTCCTGTTGTCTCCACATGCGGCCCAGCACATAGATCCCATCATTCATTCCCTTCAACAAATAGAAGGAACTAATCACAATACATATAATGCAACAACAATGCAGTGAGTTATGTGCAGAACTGCAGACTATGTTGGATAAAGGTACCATTTTTATTATTCAAAACTTTAGGGCAAATGAATCAGAAATTCTATTGGGCTTTCTTGGAAACAAGAAAAGGGTTAATTCTGTATTTTTGTTTGCAACTTCCAACTGTGCTAGATTTAAGAGGTCTGCAAATACGATTAATCACTGGTTAATATAAGGATAAATAATACAAGCTTTTGCAAATAGCACAAGAAATTTCTTTTCCATTTTCAAGAGGTATAAATCAAAACACAGTTAAAAAACAAATACTGTGCATGGTCAAAAAGAAAAAAGGTTCCCCTGCAGCTAGTACTGCAATAATTGTTTTAACAAATGAAGCAAAATGCATTTGAAAAAAAAATGCTGGGGTTAACAGGAGACCTTTTATAAGCATCAACAACAACAAAGCCTTTAATCCCAAATAGATCTTGTATCGGCATATATATAAATGAAGCAAAAACACACCTATATGATAAATGGTGATTGGTTCCTCCTTGATGCCTTGTAGAATCTCCAACTTATATGGTTCTTTAAGAGCCTCTATCCTCTTCTGAGCCTCTTCCCTTGAGACCTCCCTAATCAATGGAAGATTTCTGTTTATGATACGATCCTACAGATGATGATGCAAGATGTAAATTTTCTTCCCTGAAACAATTAAGTGAACGAATAACACTCATAACTGACCTGCTTTTGAATAAAAGCATGTACCTATTAGAATACAAGGGTTCCCATGCCAGATTTTGTTAGTGCCTAAAAATCACATCTGGAACCAGATAGTTATTGACAAACATAGTAATTTATGGCCTCTCATTTTGACTGAAACTTTTTGTCTGAAGTTACTCTTTGGCTTAAAAATAGACACGTGTGACAACAACTACAGTAAGCCCAAAAAGTAGTTCATAGCATCAATTCAATCGAGGTTCGGATGTACTGAGATCAAACATCTAGACCAGCAGCTTCAAAATGTGTTAAATTTTGTCTCAACTTGCATGAGCAATATTTGGCATGAAGACTAAGTAGGCTAAACTGGGAGCTTGCTAAACATTTAGGAAGGATAACATAAAGCAGGTCAGGCCTGTTACAGTAGTTAGAGGGTAGTTTTGCAATTGTTGATCTGTAATTCAGAACTTTGAATGAATTCATACCATCTCCTTTTTTATTTTCTTCAGGTCCTTATCAGTAAGAGGCTCCATAACAAAGTCATAGTAAAAACCATTATCTATCCATGGTCCAATAGTAACTTTAGAGTCAGGAAAGAGCTTTTGCACAGCCATGGTCATAACATGAGCACACTAAAATACAACAACAACAACAACAACAACAACAACAACAAAGCCTTTAATCCCAAATAAATTGGGGTAGGATAGAAATGAAACCCAATCGGAAAATATAAGATTAAAGATCTCAAATATCAGTGATAATAAGGGGAAAAAAATAAGAAAATAAAGCATCAATTACAATGTAACCTGATTTTCAAGTTCAGCAAATTACAGAAAAAATGACTTGCAAACAGCATCCAACATTTCTCATAGCTGCATTTAACATTCACCATAGTTATTTGTAAAGAACACAAAACCTTTAAACTCAATGTTAAGCAAAGATGATTAAACGGCTACCAGTTCTTCCTAATCCGTCCACAAGTAGTATACATATCTTGCAACCCAATACTAAATAACTGGGCTTAGTATAGAAAGGTGCTTGGTTGCATGTTTATGCACAAGTAAAGCTCTAAAGGATTGAACCTTAAATTCTACTAAAAAGCCAGGAACAATTATGTCAGAATTAATTGATAAACTGATGAAATTGACTCAAATCTCACTGGCTTGGTTCTTGCAAACAATATCCTACCCCTGTTAATTTTTATTAAGAACCAACATTTTATGTTTTCTTCAATTTTCACTTAAGAAACAACATTTTTATATGGGATACTGCAAACAGTGCCCAACTCACCCAGTATTTCTGTTACTTCACCGAAAGACAACAATACAACAAAAACGAACATGAAATACTAAAGCCAAACTGTCACTAACTCACTGGTATGACACCTGAAAAAGGTGCAATTGATGGTAGCATCAGCTCAATTCCACGGATTTTTTTTATTTTAGTAAATGAAAAAAATAAATAAATAAAACTAGTCACCTCTCTCCTCACTCTGGCTACTCAAATTCGGGTCCGATTTTTTTTTTACACAGAAACATAAAAAAACTCAAACTCGGGTCCGGATTTTTTTTACGTTTGTGTGTTATATTAAAAACAAAACACAACAGTCAGTAGATTGATCTAAAATATTACAATAAAAATTAAAATATAAGTACGATTAATACATTGTTCTAAAATAATGTCAAACAAATTGAAATATTACAATAACAATTAAAATCCAATTGTTCTAGTAAATATAACAACAAAAAATATAAACACACTGGTAATCTAAATCATGCTCTGTTGGAATGAGCTCGACCTCGAGTTGGCAGCATGTTGATACGACCCTCCATTTCATCCATAACCATTGGAATGCGTATCTTTCTTCTCCTTCCTTTGTTGATTTTTGCTGGATCTGGCCTAATGACCGGACCATTATAAATTGGTCAATCTCATTTATTGTCATAACTACGCCAATGACCAGACCATGTGTTAATGTAGTACTGGATGGTATAATATGGACTAACGTACTGAGTGTAATCCAGGCTTCTGAATGAACAAACAGCAAACAAATGATCGCATGGGATGCCGGTCAATTACGGTTTCTGACACCAACAATTACCAATTCCCGTCATGGCTAATTCAATCTCATATTTCATTTCACCCCTTTGTCCCTATTATTTCAAATAGAAATTATAAAGTATTGCTTAAATTTTAAAATTAAATAAAAAAATTATATAAGCATAAAATATTACCGTCTCGATAAGGCCATTTCTGTTGTAAACATCGTAGTTGTTGATACCCCAATCCAGTGGTATGACATCGTAAGTTCTCCCCTTATCACCGTGATGTTTTATCATTTCGGTGACCTTTTGGGAGAATACCAGACATTGGGCTTCCCAAGCTGCTGCAATTTATCGACGCTGATAGAACCACTCAACACATTTGTGCCACGTGTTCTCGATGATAGCACATACCGGAAGTTGTCTGGCGATCCTGAACACATTGTTCAGTGATTCTAAACCGTTGCTTGTCATTATTCCCCACCAATTGAGACCCCCGTCTAGATGTTGTGCCCATCTTTCTTGATGCAATGCGGCCACTTACTCTGGGGTTAACTCCTCATAATTGAATTCCTCGGCTGACACTTCCTCAGCTGCGGCGGGTTGAGATAACAGTAATTTTACCAGGACCGACAACCTCTTTACGCAACCACTGCATGAACCAACCCCAGTTTGTCACACTTTCCTCGCCTGCTATAACAGCAAATGCAAGTGGTAATAGTTGTTGCTCCGCATCATAACCACATGCCATAAATAGTTTACTGACATACCGACCCGATAAAAATCCAGTATCGATAGTTAAGACTGGTCGTAAGTAAGGCCATGCTACAATACACGGTCCAAATGCCCATGCAAAACGATCGAAAATTTCAACACCGAATTTTATTGATGGCACTGTCTCTATGATGTATTTTGTGCCATATCATTTTCAACTCTGATTTCGTACTGAACTGCTGACCGACACCAAATTGTTCATCAATTCTAGGTGGTTTGTGAAAATATGGCTCGTCTGCATACGGCATTGGCATATTATCAGCAAATTATACACATGGGTGCTTCATTCCCCGATTGATAAAAGGAACAGACATTTGCCACTCTCTAACTATATCTTCGACATCTACCGCATCATCAGTTTCATCCATATTTATATCTATTGCATCCTGGATGTCATCCTCCTCGACATCCAGGTGTAACTCGAAAAATAAATTTCCAGTTGGAAGCTCTTGCAACAGTAATAATGACGATTTTGAAGAAATGGTTAGCTGAAGGAAGATGAAGAAGAAATGTACTGGGTGTGCTATATAATAACATGATGCTGGGACCGAGTTTAAAACTCGGTTCCAAGTGTACTAGGTCGAGTTTAAAATTCGGTCCAGACACCTATAATTTTCAAATGTACTGGGTGTGTTTATTTTAATTTTTATTGTAATATTTTAGATCAATCTACTGACTGTTGTGTTTTGTTTTTAATATAACACAGAAACGTAAAAAAAAACATAATAGTCAGTAGATTATTTTCAATTATTTTTTTTATGTTTCTGTGTAAAAAAAAATCCGGACCCGAGTTTCAAACTCGGATCTGACTAAGTATGCAAAAGTGAGGAGAGAGATGGTTAGTTTCATTTATTTATTTTTTTCATTTACTAAAATAAAAAAATCTCTCAATTCCACCCATATTGAGCTCTCTTTATCTAACTCACTGGCGAATGCGAAGTAACTTCTGAGACGACTCATTGGTGGGAAGAACAACTCTTTCCTCCTTAGGAGCTTCCTTTCCGGAGCTAGAACTTGCCTCTTCGGTCTGAGCCACCGGACTCGGCGCAACAGAGAGAGGAGGGATGCGGTGCCATCGGGACGAGCACGACTGATCTCAGTCTCCGGTGACACGAGAGGAGAGATGTATTTGAAGTTTGAGACGGTAAGAGGCGGAGAAGAGAAGGCGACAACGTCGCCATTGCTAGAAAGAGGCGAGGTTCAAGTTTGTGGTGGTTTTGGAAGGAAAGCGTGGCGGGTGAGGGTGACTGTGGTGAGATGGTAGAGCATTCGGATTCCATTGTAGTGATTGACGAATCTCATTCGATAATTATCAAATTAATTATTAAATTTCATTCAATAATTATTACTTTAATATTAGTGATAATAATTATCACTTTAATTTTAGTGCTATACAAATCAGTTAAAATTAAATAATTATTTAAATTTAATGGTCCATTTGACAAATTATGTGAAGAAAGCGGAAAATTAATTATGAAAATGTTATTTTAATAATTTTATTCTATTTTAAGATTTCACTCTTAATTTAGTTCTAAAAAATATTATCAATTTAATAATATAATATAAAATTTTAATTTTAATAATTGATACCGATGCAGATCTTCTTGAACTTCGAATGCTCCAGACAAAATATCAACGGCGCCCTCATAATTTCCAGAACTGGAGATTCAGATATTTTTTATTTACAAATGAGAAAAAAGAATAAATTTTTATTTTACTTTAAATTTAATATGATATTTATAATTTAATCTTCATCTCTTTTTCTATTTCATATTTAACCTTTGAATTTCATTATATCATATTTATTCATCAATTTCTTATTTTTTTCATAATTTATATTCATTAATATATTTAAATATCCTTGAACATATTAAATTCTTCATATTTATTTATACACTCTCAAATATATCGTTAAATTTTTATATTTAATTATTTATAAAATAATTAACTATTAAAATATTTTCATATATACCCAATAATTATTTATAATAGCTTATAATTCTTTTAAGTTTTTTATATTTATTCATAAAATTAAATTTATTTAATTCGTTTTTGTTAGATATTATTTAAAAAAAAATAACCTAACTCGACATGACTTGTTCGTTCTAGTTTTAGATGAGGTCAAGAAAATTAATAATACTTACCAAATCAGATTTAATAAATTTAATTTTATCAATGAATATAGAAAACTTTAAAGAGTTAAATAGTATAAAAGGTATCCTAAATAATTATTTGATATGTATTAATATATTTTATATAATATCTTTAAATTTAAGAATAAATATGAAAAAATTTAAAAAGTTCAAAAGTATATTAGTTATACTTGAAAATATATGAGTAAATATGAAAGGATCTAAAGAGTTGATGAGTAATATGAAATAGAAAAAGAGTTGAAGGATAAATATATTACTCAAATTCAAGTGTTAGGATAATTAATCAGAAAAATGTTTTGAGCTGTTATAATGAGTCGTAACTTCTGGAATTGCTTGAGAAAATGTTCTCAAGTCATTTTTTATTTTTAAATAAATATGTTTTTTGCAGGTGGTCCCACGGCCTAAGTGACTTAAAGTGATATTTGTCTAAGATGACGTTTAGGAAATCATAAATTTAAATTTTTGTTCACGAAACTAAAAATTGAGTGCTAGAATCTCATCTCTTAAAAAAATGCACGTCTTTCAATTTCTTGATCAAGATTTTTTTTTTTTTTTGACGAAGCTGTTTCATTTTCATAAAGAAACATATATGATATTTAGATGTGTTGCTCAGCCACAGGCCAAGAAGAAAGATATTTTTTTTACTGTAAACAATAACTTCCTCTATTTATTTTCTATGCAAGTACCAAAAATAAATGTTTGAATATATGTCTTTTTTTTGGTGGAGTAGTGTGTAATGATCAATGAAAAATGGAAGAGCCGGAACTAAAATTCAACATCGTGAGTAGTGAGCATTATCTTCTTTTCACATTAATTTTTTGTCATCATCTAATTGAACCTCAAATATTTTATTTCATCACCTAATTATTTATTTTTCTGTTTTGATATATTACCCAACGTATAAAAAAGTAGTTTTATCTTTCTTCACATTGATGTTTGATATTTCATTTATTAGTCATGAACAATAACTGTTCTTATTTTATGCTATAAGTAAAAGCAGAGTCGTTTATTTTGTAAATATTTTAATCAGTTTCATCAATATTTTAAAGGACGAAAACTAAATACATTTTAAAGGTAACTACTTGATTTCATTATAGTTTTATTCTTATTTAAAAATGTAGAGGCAACCTTCCAGGAAAAGTTACTCAAAACAAAATCATTTTCTTCATATAAAATATCCAGATGAATATTATGATTAACAATCAAGCAAAAAGGATAAGAAAAGAACTCAAAATATTCATAAAAAAGCCAATAAATATCCAATTATCTGTACCATTATGATTTAGCAAAATCGCGCGCCATTTTTTAAGGCAAGCCAGCTGCTACAAAAACAAAATCAAAACTCGAGGGGCACAACACTCATATTTAAACCCTCGAAAGAATGCTGGGAGAATCTCCCGTAATAGTAAAAATGTCACTTATTGATTAACAAACTTAAATCAACACAAGCTATCATCATCATTGTGCCAGCAATATATCAACTTAGGCACCACCAGAGCCATACTTCTTACCCAAGAAGATGACCTGGAGCTTGTCGTAACCAGCAAGCACACCAGCACCGGCAACGGCACGGAGGATGTTAGCACCAGCACCCTTGAAGAGTGACTTGGCACCTTCGTTCTTCAAAATTTGAGCGAAGCAGTCGAGAGAGCTGTTGTACTTCACCTGCTCACCAGAGGTCATCATCATGCGTCTGCGCACAGTATCAATTGGGTAAGAGGCGAGACCGGCACCATTGGTGATTAGCCAACCCAATGCAAAGCTAGCAAAGAAGCTATCCTGGGAAAGCAAAGGGTAATTCAGACAAAATATGTCAATACATAAAATTAATTTATTTGTATTTTGGGTTAGAGAGGATAAAGGTTAAAGAAAGGAAAATGCTGACCTGAAGAGATCCGACAAGAACAACTGGCTTAAGAGAATCATACATACCGAAGTAGAGACCACGGTACACAATAATACCAACACAAGAGATGTTGAACCCACGGTAGAGACCTTGGATTCCATCAGAGGCATAGGTCTTGCGGTAAACATCAACGAGACCATTGAATTGGCGCTCACCTCCCTTCTTGGCAGCCTTAGAATCGTTGGCTAGACGGGTCCTAGCATAATCTAGGGAGTAGACAAAGAAGAGGGAGGTGGCACCAGCCAAACCACCTGAGGCAAGATTTCCTGCGAACCATGGCCAGTAGCCATCGACCTCCTTCTTCTTGTTGAACATCCTCTTGAATTTATCCTTGAAGGCAAAGTTCAAGGCCTAGAACGACGAGAATTAATCATGCTTAGGAGTTGAAATTGAGATGATAAACCAGTGCATATCATTTCCAAGTATTATTATATAATAAGTATTTATGAATTATTCCACCTCAAATACCATTAATCCTATTTTCTACTAGAATTATTTAAGCTACTCTTTCTAATAGCTTGGTTAGCCCAAAAGGTCGAGACTAGATATTCTGACGATTGCCAATTATTCAATTATATTCCTGAACAGATGGAGCTGCTAGCATTTACTACTACATTACATTCTGAATTTCTCTCTAGTTTAAGTATTTTATTTATTCATATTTTTTTAAGCTTAGCTTAGATATTAAAATATGAAAAATAAATAAGAATGATCAGAAACAGAACTTTCATGTTATATACCTGTGTGGGGAAATAACGAATGACATTGGCAGTATTGCCTCTCCAGAGAGACAATGCCCCCTCTTCACTGATGGTACGCTTGAAGCAATCACCAATGCCCTTGTATGGCTCAGAGAGACGGCCAGCCTTGATCATCTCATCCTGGTTCTGGATCAGCAGTTTGACACGCTCAATTGGTGCTGCTGCAGTCTTTGATACAGCAGCTGAGACGCCTCCCATCAGGAAATCGACAACGAAGGTTCCTGCTTTCTTCTCAGATGGTGCCTGTGCAAAGACAGGGGAATAGGGGAGAGTTGAGCCGGAGAATGCCGGTGCAGAGTAGCTGTTTTGGGTGCGAATTGTTTGGAGGAGGCTTGAATGGAGGGGGAATTGGCCTCCTGCCTTATCGAACACATTTGGGTGGTTTATTCTGTCAGCCATGGTTATAGCTAAGTTCCTGCATGGATGAAATCACAACATTAAGTTGCTGACATTTTACACCAAAAATTCAAAAAATTGTTAAGTTTCAATCAACGTACGTTGGGAAGAAAATTTACTGAGATTTGGGCAATTAAAAGTATCAAGTTCAGATTTCTATTACCAATCATAAATTATCTGTAGTTTAAACATGGTAAAAAAGAATAATTAATGATCTAAGCCAGATTACTACTGGTCAAACGTATACCACAATTTTTTCTTCTTTTCTTTTAATAGAGGAGTATTTAAAACAAAGATACTACTGGTCGAACTTCAACCACAAGTTTTATTTATTTTCTGAAATAAAAGAAAAGTCTGTTTAAAATAAAGAATATGTGTACACAAACAAAAAACATAATTTTTTTTTCCAACAACCGTCTGTGATGTGAACTTCTAGCCAATGAAAGAATTTCAAAGCATGGCCTTTGTTTTAACTATTAAATTATACATAATTTAATGAGATCCGACTCGTGATCGTGCCGTATTACAGATGGAAATCTAAAAAGGACCAGAAAGGGTGGACCCCATGTCTGTGGCAAAGGTATTGGACCCACCCTCGTAAGTCCTAAATTTCTAATCAAGGTCTAAACAGAGGTCTCTGTGAAAAGACGAAAGAATAAATGAGTAAATCTCTTGAAAGCCGCATATCACATAAAGTGGTAAAAGCATCTTATATATGTTTCTACCACTTGAGATCTAACCATGTATTAACAATAATTCAAAGAAACAAAGAGAAATTAACGTTAAAACAGAGTCCTAAATGAACAAGTACAAACAACCCTATTAAAATTCCGATCTTTTGGAAACCTGAGAAATCTCAGAAAATTGGAAGAAGGGAAAAAAGGAACTTACAAAAATTAATTGACAATAGGTGAAGAGAATAGGACCAAGAGCACATAAATAGACACTGATCTATCAAATACTCATCCGAGAAAAAGGGAGAAAGCACAAGCCTAAAATAAGTAACGAAACAAGCGATCACTCGATTGCTAATTTGAGACGAAGCAATTCGAAAGAGAAGTTAAACTGAAATCTAAAATATAAGTAGGATTCACACCTTTGAAAATTCTGGCCGAGAGAAGCGGAGATTGAGGCGAGAAGGAGCGAGAGATATTCTTGGAAAGCGTGCGAGTCGCTTCTCGATTTGATTTTCTCAATCCTTCTTATATAGCTGGAGGATTATATGGGAATTAAAATCCACCGTACGATTGTTTAGACTAAAATCAATCAAACGGACAGATGATCAGGACGGAGCTGGCTCTGATCTGATTTGAAGTTTTGAACCACGACAATTATGTGACTTATGTCTGTCTGATCAGCACCATGCTGGTTCAAAATTTAATCGAACGTTCCCATGGTTCAACAAACCGTTGGTGCTGAATCCAACGAAAAATGGAGAGTAGACTATCTCTGTGATCGATGTATTTAATAGATGCATTTCACGTGCCGCCGAATTTGTGCCTTACTTTTTTTGAAAAGTCCATAAAGGCTGGGGGACGAACAGGAAGAACAGCAAACAGCGAGGTTGTCCAATGGAAGATAGAATCGTTGCATGAAGTGATGATGCACAGACGCACAGTTGCCCGTCAGAATGGGCGGCCGTTCCAACCTCCAATCAGGAAACAGTATGGATTTTCTGTGGCTGAATAGCATGTGTGTTTGGATAGTGTAGAATAACACTATTTTGAAAATAATAGTATTATTCTCGTGTTAGCAACCATTCAAACACAAAATTAAAATCGAAAATAGCAGCAGAACAATGATAATCCGCTAATCCACAGAAAACGTTGAGTTAGCGAATTAATATCTATAAGAGTAGTGAAAATAATAAAAAAAAAATCTTTTATATTAGTATGGAATAGTATTAAATAAATATTATTATTAAATAAAATACTATAAATAATTAATTATTTTAACTATTATCTTCATTGTTCTCGAGTTTCTATTTAAATAATAATTTACTAACCCAAATAGTAAAAATTAACATTTTTCTCACATTTCCCGAAATATCACTAACCTTACACTATTATTAACTACCAACCCACACTAACCTCACATTATTTCTGAGATATCATAAAACTCACACTATTCTCAACTACTAACCTAAATAATATTATTCTTACACTAATCCTTTCACCATCCAAACACATAAAGAGTTTCAACTTGATTTGTTTTTAATTTAAGAAGAAAATTGTCAAGTTAAATCCCTGCAAGAAGAATCATGATAGTAGATAGAAAAAATTGGAATTCAGAAAGTGTTGAGAATAAAAATGATTAAGGGACAGCTGGCCTCAGAAAGATCTCATCATAGGCCAGATTTAGAAGAAATGTCATCCACAAATCAATTTGATTACGGTTGCAAATCCTCTGTTTATATTTCCTTGTATAGCCAAATGTTACCGTTATCACCTCTGCTTATAAATAGACTTGTAAATTAAGATTGTAAATCATCAGAATAAAAAAGAATCTTTTATTCATCATTTGCCTCAAATTGTCAACATGGTATCAGAGCCATTCTGACCCTCAAAAGCTTCCGCACAACAACTCAATATCAGCAAATTAGCCATCTTAAAATCATGATAGAGCAAACTCAACATCAGCAACTCACAGTTTTTCAAAAACTCAGACCTGATTTCAATTCCTCCCAAAAACTTACCAATGTCCCTCTAAATGGGCGCAACTACATGGCGTGGTCCAAGGCGGCCAAGATTTCCCTCAAAGGCAAAGGATTGTTGGGGTTTATCAATGGCAACAGACTCAGACCTACAGACACATGAGATGCCCAAGAAGAATGGGATATTCTTGACGGTCAAACATTTACTCTGATTCTCAATTCTTTAAATTCTCAATTACTTAAAATCTTTGTACACTATGAATCAGCCAAAGAACTATGGGATGCAATAACATATCAGCATAGCAACCAAAGCAATAACTCCCATATTTTCCAAATCAAAAAAAGACATTACTCAAATGACTCAAGGCTCCAAAACCATATCCGAGTTAATCGGACAAGTAAAATCCAAATATCAAGAACTCAAAGTGTATAGACCATTCACTACTTGACACAGCGATTCAGAGAGGGATGAACTAGACCAGATCTATACTTTTCTCGACGCTCTGGATTTAAGCTATGACTCAATCCGAGCTCAGATTCACAACAACATGGAGCGACTAACATTTGCAGGTGTGACGACCCGTATTCAGCAAGAAGAATCACGGCGGGTTGCGATGAGCGTCTCTGACCAGAACCCGAAGTCAGAGAGCCACGCCTTCACCGCCATGAATCCTCAAGCCTTCAAGGGTAAGAAAGGTGCAGGCGAGAGGTGCACTCATTGTAATCGGGACGGCCATCTGAGAGAAGGCTGCTGAAATCTTTATCCGCACCTCAATCCCAAGTGGAAGGGCCAAAGCAGAGGCGGCGAACGAAATCAGGGAGAGCTGCCACGCAAGGCGTATCTAGCGGAAAACCTAGACTCGAGCCAGGGGAGAGGAAAGAAAATGGAGCAGTCGGAGGAAGCGGCTCAACCCCGACGCAATTAAACAGATTCGAGTCACTTGAGTCGACTGTAAATCAGCTCACCTCGTTGCTGGGCCAGCCAGGCTTAATGGGCCAACCAGGTTTTGTTCCTTGTAATTATATTAATTCAGTTAAAGCCCATAGTGAAATAAATAACTCGAATAAGAAACTGGGCTCAGAATATTGCACTGCACCAAAACCAAATAATCTGATTTCTCTGGTAAAAATAAAGGCCCAACATGTAAATAATAGCCCAACTTGTAAAGTATGCTTAGAAGATAGGCCTAAACTGCCAAATGTACTTAATAAATGTCTACCGGTTGGTTTTGCACCCAAAATAGCTCCAACAAATTGTACCAAATGGATTTTAGACTCAGGAGCAACTGATCACATGACAGGGAACCAGAAAGTACTGAGGAATTATCGGTTAACCCAAAATGATCAATATTTTACTGTTGCAAATAATGAGAAAATTAAAATCAAAGGTTGGGGTATGATAAGTATTTTTTTCAAAATGTTTTCTTCAAGATGTTTTCTTTGTTGAAAATTGTTTAGTGAATTTACTGTCCATTAGCAAACTTGTAAAAGAATTAAATTGTGAAATTATTTTTAAAGAAAATATTATGGTTTTTCAGGACTTAATCACCAAGGAGAAGATTGGTGAGGGTTTTCTTGAAAATGGACTTTATTTTTTGGATAGCAATAAGTCTAGTTTTAATATTACAAAAGACGGGGATTTAGGAAAACTTTGGCACAAGCGTGTTGGGCACCCCTCTGATAAAATTTTAAAAACTATGTTTAATTTTGCAAATTTATATTGTAATAATTGTGAAGTTTGTAAACTTGCTGAGCATACAAAACTTTCTTTTTGTGATTCCAAAACTAACAGCAGTGAACCTCTTGAATTAGTCCACTCTGACGTTTGGGGACCTGCTCCCGTAAGTTCTTATAATGATTATATGTATTTTGTGATTTTTATAGATGACTATTCTATGACAACATGGTTATATTTATGAAAAATAAAAGTGAAGTATTTTCACACTTCCAAACCTTTTTAAATTTAGTAGAAACTCAATTTAACAAAAAAAATAAAACTCTTAGGACCGATAATGGCACTGAATTTATTAATCAAAAAATTTCAAATTATTTAAAACAAAAAGATATTCTTCACCAAACTTCTTGTGTTTACACACCTCAACAAAATAGAATTTCTGAAAGAAAAAATCATCACCTTCTTGAAGTAACAAGAACCCTCTTATTCCAGAACAACGTACCCAAATTTTTTTGGTCAGAAGCCGTTCTCACTGCAACCTATTTAATAAATAGAGTACCAAGCGCTATCTTAAGCTTTAAAAGCCGTTTAGATATTCTTTATGGAAGAAAAATTAATTTAGAGCATTTAAGGATTTTTGGATGTACAAGTTTTGTGCATAAAAATAGAATTGATAAACTTGATTTTACTTCTATAAAAATATTTTTTGGGATATTCTACTCAAAAGAAAGGATACAAATGCTATGATCCCAAGAAAAATAAGCTCTATATCTCTAGACATGTAATATTTTTTGAGAATGAACCCTTCTTTAAAAATATTGAGGAAAACCAAGGTGAATAAATTAATTCAAGTGATTTTGTCTTACCTTGCACCACTAACGAAGAAAGAAAGGAAGTTTTTGTAGAAAAAATCACTAATGAAGCAGGTGAAGGAGAGCAGGAGAATGAAGAAGCCGAAGAACCCACAAAAGTCCAAGCTTCAGAAACTGAACAAAATTTGAGGAGATCAACTCGCCAAACACGGGCATCCACCAGGTTAAAGGATTTCACAACGTATACGGTACAGTATCCTATCCAAAATTATGTTTCTTATAATGTATCCTATACGGTACATTATGTCTTTGTGAATGTTATTTCAACAATGGAAGAATCAGCTACCTTTGAGGAAGCAAAACAGGACCCAAAATGGTGTAAGGCAATGGAAGAAGAACTCCATGCCTTAGAAAAAAAAAATCAAACATGGACTATATGCCCTTTACCAAAAAATAAGAAACTTGTAGGCTGCAAATGGGTGTATAAAATTAAATATAACAGTGATGTAATCATAGAACGATATAAGGCTAGGTTAGTGGCCAAAGGGTACACACAAAGCCATGGAATTGACTATCATGAGACCTTTGCCCCTGTAGCAAAAATGAACACAGTCAGAATCCTACTATCCATTGCTGTTAATAATAGTTGGAGTTTTCACTAAATGGATGTTAAAAATGTCTTTCTTCAAAGAACACTTGAGGAAGAGGTATACATGACCTTACCCCCAGGTCATAAAAAGGAAAATATGTCTAACCTTGTTTGTAGGCTAAATAAATCTATTTATGGACTGAAGAAATCTCCAAGAGTCTGGTATGAAAAATTAAGTCATTTTTTACTTTCTTGCAATTTTAAAATTAGTTGGCCTGATACCTCTTTGTTTATAAAATATAATGAGAATGGTATAAATGTAGTCTTAGTTTATGTTGATGACATTATTATAACTGAAAATAGTCAATTAGAAATTGACGTTATTAAAAGTTGTCTTAAATAAAAATTTGACATTAAGGATTTAGAAAAATTAAAATATTTTCTAAGAATCGAAATTGCACACTCATCAAAAGGTTTGTTCATTTCTCAAAGAAAATATGTACTTGACCTACTTAAGGAAACTGGTAAATTAGAGTGTAAACTATCTCCTGTTGACATAAATGTAAAACTTAACACTGAGGACGGTGAACTTCTTGAGAATATTAACCAATATTAAAAACAGGAAGACAGCAAACAACGAGGTTGTCCAATGGAAGATAGAATCGTTGCATGAAGTGATGATGCACAAACGCACAATTGCCCGTCAGAATGGGCGGCCGTTCAAACCTCCAATCAGGAAACAATATGGATTTTCTGTGGCTGAATAGCATGTGTGTTTGGATAGTGTAGAATAACACTGTTTTGGGAATAACAATACTGTTCTTGTATTAGCAACCATTCAAACACAAAATTGAAATCGAAAATAGCAGCAGAACAGTAATAATCCGCTAACCCACAGAAAACGTTGAGTTAGCGAATTAATATCTATAAGAGTAGTGAAAATAATAAAAAAAAATTTTCTTTTATATTAGTATGGAATAGTATTAAATAAATATTATTATTAAATAAATACTATAAAATAATTAATTATTTTAACTATTATCTTCATTGTTCTCGAGTTTCTATTTAAATAACAATTTACTAACCTAAAATGGTAAAAATTAGTATTTTCTCACATTTCCCGAAATATCAGTAACCTCACACTTTTCTAAACTACTAAACCACACTAACCTCACATTATTTCTGAAATATCATAAACCTCATACTATTCTCAACTACTAACCTAAAAATATTATTCTTACACTAATTATTTCACCATCCAAACACATAAAGAGTTTCAACCCGATTTGTTTTTAATTTAAGAAGAAAAATTGTCAAGTTAAATCCCTGCAAGAAGAATCATGATAGTAGATGGAAAAAAATGGAATTCAGAAAGGCTGAGATCGAGAATTACGACTCTTGCTGCACTTCTTTTCCGATGCGGTTATTGTTCTTGAAGAAAAATTCATTTTTAGTAAGGTCGCATTTTATTGTATGTAACATTAACAACAATTAAAATTTTTGCTAAATTGTTTGGCACAAAATTTTTAATAATTATTCAGTAGAAGTGGGAAAATTACATATTACACAAATCGTTCTTAAGCAGAGTCACTCTTTTTTGTTTCTACTTCGGAGAGTGGAATATGATAATTTTCTAAAAGTTTGGACTTAAAAATTCTAATACGCTTCCAAATTAGAAAGGAGAGTGAAATTCTAAGACCTGAAGTTTTGGATTAAAAAATTATAATACGGCAAAATTAATAATAAAAAATTCTTTATTATTTTAGATGGTAAGTCCTTACTTTAAAGTTTTAACATCCATGGTCCTTGGAAAAATAAAATAGTATAATTCATAACAGCGTGGTCAAAAATATTTGTAAATATATGGATCCTACTTTTTATATTTTGGCCACTATTTGAGTTCTTTGCAAAATCAAGTGATTTATTCCTAAATTTATCACGCCAAAGAGAAAAATTACACTATTAATTAGTGTAAACCATGTATTAGTTGATTTTTTAGTTCTAGAAAATTAAATTTTCAATAGGATAAAATGTAATGTTTTCTGTTGTGCCAGTGGTGAATTGCAGCATATTTAATGTAAGGAATAGTCATTACAAAGTTGAAATTTGTAGTAAAATATAAAAAAGATAAATGGAAGTTGTTTATGGAATATATATATGTATATATATATATATATATATATATATATGGTGCTTTGCAAATCACGAGGCGTTGTGTGCTTTGCGTTCTATTTTTAATTTCAAGTCAGAAATAATCGATCCGAACCGTTTAATCTAATCTTCATATAAAAATCTATTAGTAAACCAAATTTTATATTTTTTAGATTTTTTTTTGCTATTTTTCTGATGAGGAGAAAATGACTTGATCTGAGAATTCTGATTCATCCAAAAATGATGATTTTTCCCCTATCCAAAAAAAATAGCAAATAAATTTAAAAAAAAATATAAAATTTGATTTACTAATAGATTTTGATATGGAGATTAGATAAAATGGTTTGAATCGATCATTTTTTACTTAAAAATAAAAATAGAGTGCAAAGCACATAACTCTTTTGTACTTTACAAAACACCATAACCTAATTATATATATATAAGTTCTTTCTTCATAGCTCATTTGTTATTTAATTAATGACCATTACATTTATAATTGTCATATAATTCCAATAATCATTGATTAAATATCAAATGATAATCAATCCATAATTGTCGTATAAAAGTTTTCTATTTTTATTTTTTTTATAAATTAATATAAAATTCTTCGTTAAGATTGTTAAAAATAAGCAGTCATCCCCACCCTTTTAATAATCATTTTGCAACGCTTCTTGATTCTTGACTTGGCAATAGCTGGAAAGTTGCTTTTAAAAATTAAAATACTAGCATGCGCTCCATTGCGTAAGAACCAAGAAGAAACTAAGAATCAGAAATTGTTTTTCAATTTGATTCAAAAAAATTCCCTCTATCATACTGAGTTAAACAATTTAGAAACTAAGAATCAGAATTCATGTTGTTAATTGGCAATGTCGGCCTGACCAAATTTCATTAAACGACAACATTCAGACTAGACGTTGCCAATTAACAACATCTCTAAATCTAAAATTATTAAATCCTTTTCTTATTCTTCTTCCTTTTTTTTTTCCAGATGCTATGAAATGATGATATTCTCAGATATTAATCGAACGTTTTTTATTAATAACGTTCATCTTGCATGTTGCAGACACTTGTCTGTTTTAGATTTTGATTATAGAATATAGAACCTAAAATTAAAATTATAGTAAGAATACATACTACAAGTCTACGAGACGGAAGCTTGTCAGCACCTGCACCACAAATAGATTCAGATGGACCCCACTTGGATTCTTTTCTTTTCTTTTCTTTCCTTTTCCTCAAAATGTACAGTCGTCGTCACTACACTAGGATTATGACCGTACAAGAAAGTCCGCAATATATGTTATGCTAGCAAGGCTTTTCCTTTTCTCTTTGCTTATCAAAACAAGATTGTTTGGAAATAACACTAAATTTAAAATCTTTTTTCTGATCACAAAATTTAGTTGAAACAACAACAACAACAACAATAATATACCATTTGATATGATTTATAAGTAAAAGTCAAACTTAAAAAAAATGGAAAATTTTAACCGTTTTAACAGTTTTGACAGACTCTGACATTAAGTTTTTTAGGAAAAACGGTTTTAATGGGTTTTTTGTGATTTAACCGTTTTATCTCACATTAAACCCGTTAAAACTGTTAAATTAAAAAAATACATTTAACGACTAAATTTTTTATTTTAAATCTTAATAGTTTGTGACTCTACAATTTTATTTCCTTTTTATTTTTGGATGTAAATTAAGGCCTTAATAAAAATAGAAAGCAAATGCATCATGTAATAGTTTAATATAATTTAATATTTTTAATTTTTAAGTGTTTAAGTAATATTATAATTATTATTTTTACTTAATTTTATTAATTATTAAGTACTAATGATATGAGAATATATTTCTTAGCCTTTTTAAATATCAATTAATAGTTAAAAAATGATTGACCGTTTTTTAATTTAACAACCGTGTAAAACCATTAACTAATCACCTCACCGTTAAAAATCGTTAAATATTTTTTAAAAGCTTTACATCCTTTGTTGACCATATTTTATTTTGTCATTTGGTATATTTTTGAAAAAAAAAATCAGAGGAAAGAACATTTGCATACAAACCGCTTCATCAAAGTTCTATAAACAATATACTTAATTTCATACTTTTAATTTCAAAAATGATCTTTCGGAGATCGATATTTTAAATAGTTTGAAAAAATCATGCTACCTTAATGCGAAAAATATTGAGTCATTTATTTTCCTAAAGTTGCATTCTTCATAAAAAAAAAAATAGTATATATAAGCAAATTGCATATCTTCTTTTGCACCGTGTAATTGTAGATCCATAAATTTGTAGATTAATGTATACAAAATGCATATCCTCTATCATACCAAATGTTCTTCTCTTTTTTGCGAGTTACTACAATGTCGATGATTAAACAAAAGAAAAAAAATACTTCCAGTGGAACATGCCCATGGAGCTTCTCCAACGAATTTTGCATTTGTTTTTTCAGCCCACGAGAGCTCTTTCGGTCTTTCCCTCTCTATTAGAAGTTTAGAACCGTAAACCGTTCAGTGCTTGTACTTCTCTCCTGACCGTGCTCTCTCTTTCTCGCTTTGGCTTCAATGGAATCAACACCTTTTGCTTCCTCTCCCCTCAAAATCCCTACATCCTGGAAAGAGAGAAACCCTCGTACATCCCTTTTATCCCCAAGTACCAGAAAATTACGCATCTCCTGCTCCTACAAGCGATCCGCTGACAAAGAGTTAACCAAGGCTGTTGGATTGGGATGCAATGGCTCGGATGAGAGCTCTAATTTTGTGCGAACTTTAAAGAAGGCGGCGATTGCTTTGGCAGCGGTAGCGGCAGTATCTATCAATGGCTGTGATTCGTCGGCGCTGGCTGAATCTCTCACTGTTGCTTTCCCTGCTTCAAGAGCCGCTGAGGTATATTTTTTCAAGACAATCAATAAATAAAGTAGAAGTGTATTTCAATCCTTAGAAGAAAAGGACATTGGTTGGGGCAAAGGAACACTTTTATTGTGCTTCTGTGAACATGTCAATGCAAAGGGAGTTATGTGAAAAAATTCACGCTTCAGCTAAAATTGAATCATAGTTTGTACAAAAGGAATAATATATATATATATAGAGAGAGTTATGCTACAATTAGTTGTGAAGTACAAATTTTTTTTTTACTTCACGTCGTATCTCTTATTTTTGAGTTCAAAATACCGATCCGACCGTTCAAAGTGTTCTTCATATTAAAATATATTTGAATACCAAATTTTACATTTTTTAGAAAAATTTTTTATTTTTTTGAGGATTAGAAAATCGTTCTTATTAAAAATTATAAACTCAATGTATTTTCATCCCCTCAATAAAAATAGAAACAAATTTCTAAAAAATGTAAAATTTGGTCTTCAAATATATTTTAATATGAAGAACACTTTGAACGGTCGGATCGTTATTTTGAAATCGAAAATGGAAGATACGACGCGAAGTACAAAAACGTTTTGTACTTCGCGACTAACCGTAGCATTACTCTATATATATATATATATATATATGTAGTCCAACTATAGTGCTTTGCAAAGCATAAGAAGATTGTGTGCTTTGCGCTCTATTTTTAATTTTAAGTCAGAAATGATTGATTCGAACCGCTCAATCTAATCTCCATATCAAAATCTATTAGTAAACCAAATTTTATATTTTTTAGAATTTATTTGCTATTTTTTTGGATAGAGGGGAAACCGTCATTTTTGGATGAACCAAAATTCTCAGATTAAGTCATTTTCTCCTCATCAGAAAAAATAGGAAAAAATATAAAAAATATAAAATTTGATTTACTAATAGATTTTTATATGAAGATTAGATTGAACAGTTCGGAACGATTATTTTTGACTTGAAATTAAAAATAGAGCGCAAAACACACAACGCCTATGTGCTTTGCAAAGCACCATAGTCGGACTCTCTCTCTCTCTATATATATATATATATATAGTAAGACTAGTGTGCTGCCTCTCCGTGATCCTAACTCAAAAAATATATCAAATGATCTCTAAACTTTGATTTATCACTCTCATTAAATTCTTCATATTGAAATCTTGTAGGATTCAAAAATTTGAGGTGTTTCGAATTTTTTAAGTCGCTTTTTTATTATAATATAATAATAATATTATTATATTATTATATTAAATATACAGACATTGAATATTTCATTATTATTTTTAAAGTTGATTTTCAAAAATTAAAAGGAGTGACTTAGAAAATTCGAAACACCTTAAATTTTTTTACCTTATAAAATTTCAATATGAAAAATTTAATAAGAGTGATAAATCAGAATTTAAAAATAATTTGATATATTTTTTGAGTTAGGATTACGGAAAGATTCTATGCTCTTATGAGCATATTAGTTTTACTCTATATATATACACACACAATAAAATGTCTTTATATAATTAAAATTTATCTTTTTATATAACAGGTGAATAGAGTTCAAAGGACATTGGTTGAGGCATGGGGGCTAATTCGTCAGACCTTTATTGATCCTACTTTTAACCATCAAGGTCTCAATATATATTGAATCTTCCTTTACCTTTCCCATTATTATTACACGTTTCAAAACTTTAATCATTATTTGTATTCATCATTTCTTTGATGTAGATTGGGACTCAAAGCTTGAGCAGACAATGGTTGAAATGTTCCCTTTAAAATCTTCTGATGCTGCTTATGGAAAAATCAGTGGAATGATTTCTACTCTCGGTGACCCATTTACTAGGATTATTAACCCAAAGGTAACTCCACCTCCAAATAATGCTAATTTAGATCTTTCTTTTGTTATCTTGTATGATATCACTTCACCAATTCTGTACCAGATTACCAGGTGTATTACAACCATTTTAGTCCGGATTCGGATGAGAAAGGGAAGAAAGGGCTAACTTGATTTGAACTAGTTTGTACTGGTACAAGACAACATATTGATCATTTTACTTTTTCTTGATTTGCAGGAATTCCAAAGTTTCAGAATAGGGAGTGATGGGAATTTGCAAGGAGTTGGCATCTTTATAAATACTGAACCAACCTCTGGTCGCTTGGTACATAAAGAAATTAAAGAAAGAAATCTTATCTTTTCCTGATCAAGTAAATTTTAAGAAATATTAGATGTTTCTCAAATTTTTCTCAGGTGGTCTTGTCTTGCATTGAGGGGAGTCCAGCTGATCGTGCTGGCATTCATGAAGGAGAAGAGATTGTTGAAATCAATGGTACTAAATGGCTTTTTTTCTTTTTTGTACCGACCTGTGGTAACTGGTATGCTATTGCCATGATAAAGAACTGATACTTGACAAATGACAATACTTCATTTAAGTAACAAATGATTTAAGTTTCCTTCAAAAAATACTTGTTATTATTTGAACCTTCTATTGTTATATATTACAAGTAGGTGTTGCCGCTAAGATTTACAGGTTCAGTACCAAAATCATAGTGTAATGATTCACTTGGAATCAATTACAGTTTTGAATAAAATTGCGAAAACAAATAAGAATTGAAGAGAATTTTGGAATAATGAAGTTATATATTACAAGTAGGTCTTTGGGCTTCACTTCATACTGGGCCGCCAGTGTTCTTTCCCCGTGAAAAGCCCAACTCTTCCCCAGCGCTTCTTTTGAATTCAAATAAGTCCCCAACGGCTCCCAGCCGATTACATCCACCCTCTTCACTCTCAGGTCCTGACACATAGCATAGTCTAAGTAATTCTTTATGATTCTTTTTTTCCTTTAAATAGGAGAGAGTGTGGCTGGGTTAACTGGAGAAGCAACCGCTCAAAAACTGAGAGGTCGTGTTGGGACCACTGTCACAGTGAAACTTGTAAGTGTGAATTCTGGTTATACAAAGCATCAAACTATGGGATTTTGGAAGTATTGCATTTATTTTTGCCATTTTCTTGTGCATTTAGTGTACCAAGTAAGTTATGGCTCAGCAAGGTCATAACTTTCCAACCGTGTGATTATGATGGGTTTCAGGTGTCTGAGCAAGGGAATGATAAGAGTGTTCCTTCACAAAGAGAGGTAGGCTTCTCCTCCATCACTGTAATTTTACTTATTGATTGATTTATTTTTTTCTTATTTTTCTTTCTGAAGCTTTTTGGTCACAATTTTGCAGCTATAGTATAGCAAATCATAACATGCTGGATGATATAAATTTCTAAATATAATTTCACTTTTACAGGTTAGAATTCCAAGAGAGGTCATCAGGCTTTCACCACTTTCCAGCACAATCATTTCTCATCAATTAAATGATGGTCATGTGTCGAAGACCGGATATGTTAGACTCTCAGCATTTTCTCAGGTATCTTTTCCAATTGCTCAGTTTTCATATAGGACACCAGCAAAATGCCCTGGGGTTCTTTTGGGTCATAATTGAGCCCATCTAAGATCTCAATTCAACAAATAATTTCCAGCAAGTTGCTGTTTCTGAACTGTGAGTAAGTTTCTCATCAATTATTGTCTGTAGTGCATATGAGAATAAAAGATTGACAACAATAAAATAAAATGTTAGAAGTTTTTGTCAAGCTGGTCTTCTTCCCGAGTGGTAAATTTTGGAAGAAACATTGATACGAGAATACAATTTATGTTAGCTATTACTATAGTATATCAAACCTAAAATAGAGCATTTCTGTATATCAGACAGCAGCTTCTGAGATGGAGAATGCAATAATTGAAATGGAAAACCAAGGCGTCCAATCATACATTCTAGATCTTCGCAACAACCCAGTTTGTTTCATATTTCTTTGATTTTTCTTACTTTTCTTAATTTTTTGACATTACTTTTACAATGCTAATGATTTACCAAATTACAAATACCCAAAAAATTTCTAATTTTTGTTAATAAAATCGAATGTGTTTTTTGTTACAACACTGTCCGTTAAACTTGTGCAATACTAAGTTGGAGATAGCCCGTGTTTTTCATTTTTAACTTGATCATATCTCTCAAGGGACCAATATCAATGTCTGCTAGCCGTGGTTTTGGAATAGGGGCAAAATTGTCAGCTTTTCACTGGTTATCCCCTTTTGACCTCACTATCTTAATTTCATTTTTGTGTATTTATGTTTTTATGAAGGGTGGATTGGTAAAAGCTGGCCTGGATGTTGCACAAATATGGTTAGATGGAGATGGGACCCTCGTGAACACGGTAGATAGAGATGGAAACATGTTGCCTATTAATATGGTCAGAAGCCATGCTTTGACACATGACCCTCTTGTAGTACTTGTAAGTTTTTTACTTGTTAGGTGTACGAAATTTGAAGTTTCTAATTGGATATGTTGCAGATAAAACAAAGACCAGATAGATGTATGAAATTAAAAAATGAGGTCTCAACTGCAGGTGAATGAGGGGAGTGCTAGTGCAAGTGAAATTCTGGCAGGAGCATTACATGATAATGGTCGTGCAATTCTGGTTGGGCACAAAACCTTCGGCAAAGGAAAAATCCAGGTACTCATTTCCTTTTTTTCAGTACTATACCTTTCCTACTGTTTGACCAAATATTCTTAATTTAGACCTTGATGCAACCTTGGTCTACTCACTGCATCTTCTCTTTGAATTATTCAAAAAAAAAAGGAACTTATCATTGCTTGAAAGAATCCTGCTTTTGCCTGATGAAATATAAGTTTCTTGTCATGACATCCCTTAATGATCTTCTTGCAGAGTGTAACAGAATTGGATGATGGATCCGCCTTATTCATTACAGTTGCGAAATATTTATCACCCGCGCTGCATGAAATCGATCAGGTTGGAATAACACCTGACATACAGTGCATGCCTGACGCACTAAATTCTGTTGCACCATTTCAATCAAAAGATAAAACTAAGGGGTCTTCCCTGGAGATGGATTCCTGCATTATGGTGGCAGAGCATGAACTCGAAGTGCAACAATCAAAGGAGCCGCTTCATAAGCTCAGTACTGGTGTAGGTAAATGCCAATTTGTGTATAATTTAGCAACTTGGTGGCTGTTCAGATATGGCATGAACGGGTCAATGTGTATAAATTAAAAGCATGTCAGTTCTCTATGAAGCCTTAGAAGAAATCACAGATGATGTGTATTGGTTACAAATACAGATATAGATCAATTTCTCATGATAGGACAAGATAAACAGAATGTGTGGCACAGAAAAAAGTATTATAGTTAAAGCCTTAAGGGCTTAAGGCTTATGTGGCGCCTGTATAAAAATGACTTCCAATCTATATATTTATATGAATTATAGTGTTTTGTAAAGTAAACAATTATTATATTTTTAATTATTTTTATTTAATATCTAAACGTAGATTAATTTTTTTTTATTTTTTAAAATAGTTAAAAATCACTTCTTTTGAATGATTCATAATAACTAAATCAAGTGATTTTCTAACTATGTTAGAAAATGATAAAAAAAAATTTGAAAAATATAAAATTTGGTCTACATCTAGTTGTTCATATGAAAATCATTTAGTACAATTTGATCGATCATTTGCACTTTGATAGCGAAAATTGATCCATAGCATGGGAATAATTTGTGCTACGCATAATATCATATTTCAACTATATATATATATAAAAGAGAGAGAGAATAAATTTAACATTGCTCTTAAACTTACGGAGACTTTTGTGAGATTAACTCAAAAAATATATTAAATCATCTTTAAATTTTCATTTATAATGCTCATTAAATTCTTCATAAGAAAATCTTGTATGATGCAAAAATTTAGATATTTTTGAGATTTCTAAGTCATCATTTTCAATTTTTGAAAATAATGTACAAATATTAAATATTTTATTATTATTTTTAGAACTAAGTTTCAAAAATAAAAAATGAAGACTTAACAAAACTCAAAATTGAATTACTTCGCCCGCTTTTTTAATAACACTCTAACTGAATTACTTCGTCCGCTTGTTATTTTGGATCCAGGTACCAATTATAGCTCTGACACTTCTTCTACATAGAAAGAGCAACTACAAATTATGAAGCAGAAACATCAAACTATATACTCTTGTACCATAACAATTCAATTCCATCCAGTCAAGTGTGTGAAAGTTTAGCCTATACTTTGCAAACTGAGAATTTTTTAAAACCCCAATTAGTGAGTTAGCAAAAATTTACAAAAATATGGTCAATTAAATATAGATTTACTTTTTGACAAAAATCTGAGAAGTTATAAAAAATTATGAAATTATGACTAATTAAATGTATATTTGACATTATTTTTAAGGTTTTTCTCTGGATTAATTGTCCTCTGGGCTAATCTGAGGTTTCATTTACCAGAGCTAAAATGAGACAGTAGATAATAAACTGAAATTTAATTCAGGAAGAAAAAAAATTCTCTTAGTTAGATGAGAATCTTTAGAAGAGTTTGAAAGAATATGCCAGCACAAATTGGTAAACCTTAGTATCGACCTTACACCTTAGCATCAGTATACTTTCTAGAATGACCAAAATAATTGTATTAGTTTTTTTCTTATAGAAGTCAGAGAACTGTCCAAACTCTATAATAAAGATAAAACAACAAAAAGTAAACTTCAAAATATAAAAAATACCTCTCATATTTTTCTGCTGCCTGATGAAAGTATTAACTTTCGTTGACGTGAGCAAATTTACTATATCGTTAATCTTTCCAATTGCTCCTAACATGTCTGGTTTAAAAATCAACATATAAGATTCTGTAAGGTGCTGAAAATTTCCTCAAATCTAAAATTTAAGAAATGAACTTAGTGAAGAGTATAAAAAACAAATCCATACATCTAAATATCAGCAAATTTAACAAGAAAAAAATGACTGGCAACAAATGGGAGCAGAATGACTGGACAAGGTATCGTGTATTCAGTGACTCACCAGTCGATAGGGAGAGAGGCAGAGGCGAATCTATCAAGAAGAAAGAGGGAGGCAGATTTATGGAGAATGGAGGCCAAGAAAGAGGGATCCAGATTTGTGGTGAAGTAGTATTTATAGATGATTTATAATCTTATTGGGGTGGCAACAAAGATATTTGAAATCAATTGTATCAGTATCGATCCATCTTCCAAAGCAGACATGAGAAGAGCACACATGTCGAAGCATGATGGAGACCGACTAACTGGCAGAAGAAGTGTCACTGTCAATATCGGGGACCGGAAAAGGTGAGTGGTGATATAAGCGATCAAGATTGAGAGATACACTGGGTGATAAGGGTACCTGGATAGGAGAGGATTAATTGGAGTAGAGAGGAGCAATCGAAGAGGGGGTAGTGAGGAGTAGAGAGGGAGGGTGTAGACTGTAGAGGAGACTCTCTCGTCATGAAAGGAGCGCTATAGGGAAGCGGCACGTGAGAGTCAAGGGAGAGGAGACCATATCGGGAAGCGACAAAAGAGCGTCTGGGATACGGTGATCGAGAGAGACACTGGGAGATCGCATTGGGTTAAATTGGGCTGCTAATACATTATTTTAACAAACGGTTGTGATGTAATTAAGATTTTATCAAACGGCTGGTGTTCATTTTCAAAGACGCTTGAAATATTTTTTGACAGATAGACTTTTGGAACGGTTTTTTCGAGTTTCTTATAAAGAGTAAGGATATATATTATATAAATTTTCCTCTCGGTTTATGAGGAGATCAACGCAACGGGAGTTTAGAAAGAGAGAGAAAGCGATATTGTAAATGTATATATCAGTATTTTAATCAGTTGGGGTAGTTATGTTTATCTATTTATGACAGTAACAATAACACGCACTCCGTCGCGTCTAATTATATTTGCACTCCGTCGCTTCTATTTACAATTTTAAGACTGTTTGATTTTTTTTTCTGAAAAAGGACGTAATATCCCAAAATAAAATAAAATCTACGTGATATATTTGTGTATTGTGTACCGAATATGAACTCTTTAGCGTCCTTCATCTCCTTATTCAAAAATATGTACAACCCAAGCTTTTAAAAAATGAAAAATTTTAACCGTTTTAACGGTTTTGACAGACTCTGACGTTAAATTTTTGAGAAAAAATGGATTTAACGGATTTTCCGTAATTTAACCGTTTTATCTCACGTTAAACCCGTTAAAACTGTTAAATTAAAAAAAATATTTAACAACTGAATTTTTTATTTTAAATATTAATAGTTTGTGACTCTAAAATTTTATTTCCTTTTTATTTTTTAAATGTAAATTAAAGCGCTAATAAAAACAAAAAGCAAATACATCATGTAATAGTTTAATATAATTTAAGATTTTTAACTTTTAAGTACTTAATTAATATTATAATTATTATTTTTACTTAATTTTATTAATTATTAAGTGCTAATGATATGAGAATGTATTTTTAGACTTTTTAAATATCAATTAATAGGTAAAAATGATTGACCGTTTTTTAATTTAACGGTCATGTAAAATCGTTAAAATCGTTAACTGATCACCTCACCGTTAAGAATCGTTAAACATTTTTTAAAATGCATGGTACAACCACATGAAATATCATATAAAAGAGCTTTCCGTTCATTAAAAAAAGTGCACAAACTTTTAATCATATCCTGGTTTCAAGATAACTGGTTAAGAGCATTAAGCATACAGTAGGGGCCATCTAATGAACGCATAATTGTCATGTGGTTCTCAATGTCCAAACCCACTATGTTTCTTATTTATCCTACTTATAATTTGCAACTTTTAAATAATGTCAAGTCCACTGTGTTTCCTATTTATCAAAATGGCTTGATAAACATCAGTAGTGCAGGAAGCGTGGCCTTTAAAATTAATTTGTCATATCCAATTGTCTTCGAGATTTCGCCATGTAAACATTTAATGCTTAAATCTGTGACTTTTTATGAAGTCTTCGTCAACAAAACTAACCAATTGCTTCAATACGAATGAAAAGGCTTACATAAAACAATAAAGAATAGAATATCCTTGTCCCCACTAATTCTCTTGCTTCGGAGATACCAGTGAAGTCGCATGGCTTGGAAGTTCTGAGCTCTCAAGCTATGTACAGAGAGTAAGAAAGAGCTATAGAAATCTTTAGCAAGTCGATACAAAAAGATAAGGTGTGTGTTTGGCAACATTCATTCCAACTGGAATAGTGCAATAGTACAGGTCAGGGGCGGACCCAGTACTATCAGGGGGCGCGTGCCCCGATTTTGAAAAATAGTCTTTTCGGTAATGTTTTCGCACGCGCCCCCCCTGGAAATTTTTTTTGCCCCCCCCCGAATTGTCGATTATTTTTATTGAGAAAAAATATTTAATACCGTGCATAATGAAATAATTATGCAAAGATATCAAAATATAAAGTTCCTTAGTCGAAAACTTTCTTCATCAACTTGATTATCTATTACTTTGAGCTTTATTTTATTGTTATTTTAATATATAAAATATTATTATTTAATAAAAAATTTATTAATTAAGTATATATATTAAATTATTAATTTTTTTATTTAGTACCCGATTAGTTAATGGATTTGAATCCGATAAGCCATTACAATCCGATAATTGCCCCCCCCTAATCAAAATTCTAGATCCGCCACTGGTACAGGTGATAGTCAAACCTCGATTTCCTATGAAAAATAAACTTGAAAAAAATAATAACAGATTGAAAAATGAACTTCCACATATTATCACATTGAAGTACAGCTATATAAGAGTTAATCTAAAGTACACAATAAAACAGCACCAGTATTAATTGGGTAATCTGATAAGTGCTATTTAAGTCTGTCATGATAACACATGATAGACAGACAGAGATACACACATGGATCAAACACACAACCTTTACTATTTTATTCAAATTTACTCTAAGAAATCTTGCCTAAAAACCAAGATCAGGATCATCATTAAATGAGCTGGTCTTAGCAAAGGACTTGATAGTTTTCATTAGCGCTCAACAGCCTACTCGGTTGGGGGTTGGCAAGTAAGCCAATTGAGATCAGGATTCTCTCTCGCATCCTGTCCTGGATGGTTACGGTTTACCGATTGACGTACAAACTGCCCGCGTATACGCGGCCGTTGCTCTGCGAGCCTCTGTCTGTTCTGATAACACACCTAAAACTCAGAAAACATATCATCAAAAAGAAACTGATAAATGTTTTACCAAGATGATTGTAGTACTAAACTGCACAATTTTATAAATTAGGCCATCTACATTGTGAATTTCATAAGAAACTACTGCGACTAAAAAGAGATTAACCTTTTTATTGAAGTTCCTCTTCTCTCTTTTCTGCCTGAACTTGTTCAGTGCAGCCTTCCTCTGTGCGAGGCTGTCCTGATAAGCACCATTGTGACTCCCACTACCGCTACCAGTTCCATTACCGTTCAATGCCTCATTCTTCTCAGCCACAATGTTAGCAGTCTCCACATTGACCCCACCAACATGTGGGTTAATGCTACCTTCATTCTGTCCAATGCTCCCAAAATTGCTCGCATTCATACTGTAATTGGCGGAGTGACCATCTACAGGCACTGAGATCCTAGTTTGAGGTGTTGGTCTGGCCATTGCCGAGCACCCTATGTTCATTCCACTGTCCATAGACGGTTGTGATGGTTGGTGTTGTTGCAATCCATGAAGATCACGGTGGTGATGGATGTGGTGATAATGATGGTGGTGGTGATGTTCCAAGTAGATCTCCTTTGTCTTACCTTGCCCTGATACAACATTTGTCGTTGTAGTGGCCGGGGCAACTTCTTTAGAAATGGCTTGCATGGTTTGTGGGCTTGCAGCTGGGCCTGGAGCTGCTGCAGCTTTTCGAAGTTGTACTGGGTTGAATGAGGTGTCTTGATTATTCTTAACAGCTGATGACATAACCTGTTTCTGTAATTTTCCTTCCTTCAGCACCATTCAACAGAGGCTGATTGGTTGGCTTCTATCAAATGCAATGAAACTAGTTGACATAATAGTGTACCTTTTCTATTTCTGGTGCCAGGTGGTTGGTGAAGACATTCATAGTGGCCGAGCCAATATTGTCATTATTGCTGCCTTCTTTGGTATCCTGCTTGTTCACAGTTGCTTTGTTTGAGTCCGATCTCATGTCGTGGGTCATGGCTGTCTTGACAGCCTCCGAGCTGTTACCTAATTCCAAGCTGCTCCCCTCATAGCCTCCAGTTGTTACCTGGTTCGATGCTGCAGCCAATGTATGATACCTTGCAAAGATGTACAAACGGTTAGAATGCATCTTTATATTTGGTAATTCAACACCTGAGGACACACTGATTTTATTTTTTGCACCTGGTAACAGCAAATGAGTCTGATCGTCTCAACACATTTTGGTCATCAACAGGTAGATTTACATTGTCTTCAGCTGTTCTTAGCCACTTCAAGCTCAGCTCCAGTGAGGGTAGTTCAGCAAATTCATCCCAGCCCTTGTCTTTACTGACATCAGATATCCTGATGAATCCATTAGGGAAATCTGTGACCCTTGTGGAAGCTTTTTGTGTGCAAATTGAGTTGGTAATTGAGCCAATCAGGTCAGCTGCTTCACTGGTTGGCTCATTTGATGCGTTGCTGCTGTCTGTCACACCCATGATATTCGGACTACTGTCAAGTGTCTTCTCTGTGCTCTTGTCAGCAGAATTGGCAGCCACCATTTCATTCACGTACTCTGAATTCAGGTTGCCAGGTACACCAATTTCCAAGTCCTTTCCCATGAATTCATCTATTGAGATATCAAAAATGTGAAGGGCAAGAGCTTTAAGTTTTTCTTGTCGTCCTTTTATATTATTTTACTTGTGCAAACTGAGAGGAACATTCAACAGAAAATACTGTGACCATTTAAAAACTATTAGGTCACATTAAACATGAATGCATGCAAGAAATTAAGAATCACAATCCAGAAACATATTATGGAAGCTCAGTGAATTCCAGTGCATCAATTCATATAGAAGGGCTTGCTCCAGAAAAAGGTAGAAAAAGGAAGGGAGAAGGGCGAGGTGTGACCGGTCCTGACCAACAAAAGGTTGGGAAAACACAATTACCTTATGTTCTATGCCCTCCCCTCCTCTCCTTATTTCTGCAGCAGCACCTAATTGCTAGTATCCTGGTAATGGTACCGGAAGTGAAAACATTTGAATTTTATATTTTACCGTTGCATTGCTCTTGGGTAGCAATAGGTAGCCAACCATCACAATAGTTATCAGTTTTCAGGTGGATGACCTGGGCGCAAGTGCTATGAGGTGTATCTACTAGCTGATCTGACATAGACATTGGTTGTGGGGTGTCTGTTCCCACAGCACATTTGGTCCACAAGCCCTGCATATTAACACACGGTGCCTGGTTCATTTTCTACTATAAAAAAGCAGGTGGTTGCATCGTGAATGTGAAATGACTAACAGATTGTATAACATAATGTTTTTCCAATGATGAAGTTGAAGAAAGCTAAATAGGGATGTTTCATATCTCAGAAAAGGAGGAAACTGCATATATAGTGACCCTACGAAGTATAACCTGATTGCATAGATAGGTCCTATATATAGCATCAAATTTCCAATTTAGATCTTCAACCACTTTTGTTTTTTTTTTCAGTATAGGTAGGTACTAGTGCCATTTTCGTTCAGTATGAATGTGAATAGAAATTAGAACAGATAAAACATTCATCCATAATTTCAGCTTTGGCCAAGAATTTTGCAAATGAATGAATATGGTAAGTTGGTAGGTGCAAAATTATAACAATTAGACTGTGTCCAGCATGGTGCCAGTTAAAAGGAACGGGGCTAGGGAGTATTTTACTGGGGATGGAGATTGGAGAACCACAGTTGGGAAACTGACCATGGCCCTACTTGCACAAAGGGAAATTGTTATAACATTTGAAGATGCTGCACAAGCACACTCAGCAGGTACAGTTGTAGGCATTTTCTCTATTTGTACTACTATATATGTTGGATATCTACATTGCAAACATTGGTTATAATTGGTATTTGGGAATGATAATGCCCTGCATCTGTTGGTGTCCTGCTATTAAGTTAGCTTTAAACTTTATCAGCTCGTACCAAAGGATGGCACCCGCACGAACAGCCAGTCCTGGTAGATTATTATTTGATGCAAGTCGATCTCAGAAGCTGTAAGATCTCACGATTCCAATTGTAAGTCTGCAGGAAGACCACTAATTTCTCTTCAGAGCATGTCTAGAGAGTACGGACCCAAGAAATCAAATACTATGAATTAAGGCTTCAACTATAAGCAACCACTTGGAAAATATGGGTAAATTTTAGGAGTTTGGACAATGGAACTAATTCCAAAAATATCATATATGTTAATTGACTCTTTTTCCATGACCAAGAACTGTATTTAAAAAAAAAACTTAATATAGCTATTTGTACAAAAAGAATGAGAGGATATATAGTAGTAGATGTTTGACTTACTGTATGACACCTTCTCCAGACATGTTGCCAAAGGATCTTTAGCTCATTCTTGCGGATAGGTTTGACCAAAAAGTCAACGGCACCTTTCGACAAACACTCGAAGACAATGCCCATAGAATCATTTGATGACATGATCACTGCATGAAAACTCATTAGGCATAGTATCTAAAATATGCATATAATCCCAAAAATTACTTGAAAAAAATATAACAAAACATATTTTCTGTAAATATACATGCTTGAGAAAGGTGCTTACTGATAACAGGAACAGTTTTGCATGCTCTGTGGTTCATTATCTTGCTTAGTAGACCAATTCCAGAGAGGCCCGGCGTGACGACTTCGGTCAGCACGAGGTCAATATGATTTGTCTGATCTTGTACAATCCTCCATGCCTGTAGGCCGTTTGAAGCGGTTATGACTGAAAGTGATCCAGATCAAAAAGTCAGATTTAATGCAACACGAACACTGAGCTATATATAGAGCAGAATATCAGTAAAATCTAAAATGAGTAATAAGAAACAGCACTTAAATAATTAGCTTTTATGTCAAATTCTGTTTAATCGAAATAGTGTTCCGCAATCTGCACTTAAATATTTAGCTTTTACAGACAGAACAGTGTTTTCTGACAAGATGAGAGGGAGATGGATATTGATAGAGATGCACATCACACATCATGCTCTCAATCAATCAATCAATTGTAGTACCAGGAAGCTGTCGGACTGGAGAAGAGATGATCGGCGGGAGAAGGGAGGGCAAAAGACTATGGAAACTACTTAACTACAGAAGAAAGAGGGACGGCCTGATATGGTTTTACACTTTTACCTCAGAACATTCTCCACAACAAGAAGAAAAGAAAAGAAAAGAAAGCTGAACACAGCGAAGTTTTAGAATGCAAATTAAAACACAATATAAGTAATTAAATACATGATTAATTGCTCCAAGGAAACATACCTTCGTAGCCACAGTTGCGAAGCAATGCAGTGACAATTTGGCGGGTAGCACAATTCTCCACCAGCAGCACCTTCAGTGTTTTGACAGGAAGATACCTGTCCCAGTTAATGGGCCCAAGCAGCTTCTTCTGTTGCTCCTGCTTCAGGGACCCACACTGTGGTCCCGGAAGCTGAGGCACATCACCTGGGCCAGCATGGTGCTCATGGTCCGTGGAGTGCATCTCAGCCAGAGCCCTCTGAGAAGTGCCTTCGCCGGAGACTTGACTAACACCTTCCATCACCCGGATTCTGAATTACTAATTGTTGTCAGATGCTGTTATGTAAGAGTACTGCTGGTACATGTATATATAGATTCCGGCGATTTTTAAGATCGAAAATTATGAAGTTGAGAATTCAATGTATAGTAAATAGAATAGCGATCGATCTGTATAAACTAGTGGAGGAGAGAGATGGATTTTACTCATTGTAGTGCGTTTTGATGTATTCTGTGAAGGATGTAGCGGGGAGGGGAGGGGAGGGGAGGAGAGGAGAGGAGAGGAGAGGAGGAGACCACGAATCGTGATGTTCATATTAGAAAGACAGTGGGAACAGGGTTGTATTTGTATATATATCGAAGTCGAACGAAGCGAAAAGGCTGGGGTCACTACTCACTCACTAGAGAGCTTGGGGTGACGTGGCACGATTCCAGGCGGATCCAGTGGGGTGGGGTAGTCCGACGTGGAGCTCGAGATGGAATGAAATCAAAACCGGTGGATTTTCTTAATGAATGGATTGACAAGAAAATCCATTTATTTAAATGATACGTATTTTAGTAATAAAAAATATTCTTAATTGTGAATATCATACAACATAAAAATCTATCACATAATTCTGCATAAAAAATATAACAGCAGATATAATTCCCCTTGATCAATCTGATCGTATTTAGTTACTGAATTTTAAAAAGTCAATTTAGTTCCTAAGTTTATATAAAAAATTTTATTAAATAATATTAATTTTGTCCTCAAAATTCTTCAACAAAATAAGGCTTTTACTTATATATGGTCTTTGAAAGTCGACTCGATCAAATTCTATTAGATTTTTTTAGAAAGCAGAATTGACTTGATTCAACCTGCAGTTCAACAAAAAAATTATTAGAGATTTAAAAAAGTAAACATCTCATCCGATTGTCACCTCTAATATTTTTTAGATAGAGTCATATATAATTTTTTAATCCCAAGGGTTTGGGAACTCCCCGCTCTTTAAATAATTTGGTCATGGGTTTTTTTGAATTAGTTGCGGGCATAGTTGTAGTGATCATACGTGTCTATATCCTAGAAAGTGGCATGCATATGTTCCGTGTTCAATTTAACTATAATAATTTATGTTAGTGGTGCAGAATATAGTTACATTGGTAATTCGATGTGAGTATAATGCCACATGGCCCACATCAATTTTAAAATTAAATATTTAGTTCTCCAATATCATGGATGATCATGTGTCCGAAATGAACATACTAGTTTTCAACATCATTAAATACAAATATAAAAAAATAACATCATTAAACTAGTTAGAGCAATATAACATGCGCTCAATCCAAGTGCATAACAGCTTACATATGTTAGAATATATCACAAATTACAATTGATCAAAATATCCTCCAACTCCTATACTAAAATATCTAATAACCCTAACATACCAAAAAATATATATATATATATATTACCCTCTAAAATATACTTTCAACATTTGAGAAACAATAAAGTACCAAAAATATACAAAAAAACACACAATTTTATTTTTCACATTTCATATCAGGGCATACAACAAATATAGAACCACATCTTACTGATTTGAAAGCATACCAGTAAAGTAGTCATTTACTTAGTACCAATAAGGAGCATCTTATTATGCGATTGTTGATTGAACTTTGTGTGTGTATCTAACCTACAAATTCATGTATGTTGGGCAGACTCGGCAGCCGAATTGAAGTTTGAACAACCTACAATCCAAACATAGCAGAAAATAATTAGCTGATATTACTATATTGAATGATGATAAATTGATAATCTTTTGTTGATAAGGTTTTGAAATAATGTATTGTTTGTGTGGAGATTTAGCCCTATAATTCTTGTTGGTTGGGTGTAATCAGCAACCCAGGTAAAGTTGTTTCTGCCATATTACTATTTATAATAATCATATTTTTTTTTTTGTTGAGAAGATAAGATTTTTTTAGAATAATGAACTACTGTTTATATGGGAACTTGATCAAGTTGTTTCTGCCATATTACTATTTACAATAATCATATTTTTTTTGTTGAGAAGATAAGGTTTTTTTAGAAATGAACTACTGCTTATATGGGAACTTGATCATAAAATCCTTGTTGGTTTTGTGTACCACATAACCCATGTAAAAATGTTTTTTGTTCTCAAAATTTATTATATATGAGAACCATGCATTATAGATGTATGAAAAAAATAATCAATGCATACCATTTTCAATGGGGTGGAAGGATCCGACCCGATGTGAGAAATTTATCGATCGATCGTCCAGATTGGAATCCGATCCGATTTAATTTTTTAAAATAGTCAAATTGATCTGATCCGATATGAACTTGACCTGATCTGACCCGAACCTAATCTGATCTGATTCGACCCGACCCGAGATCAAATGACCTACAATCTAATCGAAATCTATCAAAGATCTGAAAAAAACACAATATGTAAATTAATCCGATCCGATCCGATTTCTTTCAAAAAGTCAAACTAACACAACCCATCCGATCTGAATCCAAACCCGACCGACCGATTTCCACCTCTAATTCTCTAATTCTCATATATCAGTTGTATGCATCCCAAGTCTTGCATATACTTACACCCGATGGCTCCAAATATTTATGGGTAAAACAGTGCATATATAAATACTTAGGTGTATATTTAGTGAAGAGAGTTCAAATATTTCAATTTTTATGTCTCAATCGTACTCTAACTTTTTAAATTTCTAATAATTCAAAATGTAAAGCTGAAATATTAAAATAAAACTATTAGATTAGATTTATATTATATTTTCTTCTTACATATAAAAAATTATTCATTTTTCACTTTTATTTTATATAAATCAACAAATAATAAAACCAATGTCCAGACATTAATCATAGTAGTATATTTTTTTTATAAGCTCTTGATGTTATATAAAATAATATTTAAACATCATAATTTTTAATATATACATAAAAATGACTTAGATTAAATTTAATGATTTTTTTATATATTTGAGTTTTAAATTTTGAGTTTCTAAAATTTTTAAAAATTGAGGCACAAAAAAATGAGATATTTGAATCCTCTTCATATTTAATTACTATTTCTGAAAAATAAAACAAAAAAGAAGATGAAAGACTAATTCTATTCTCATCCAATTATACATACTAACAAAATAAAAAATAAAAATTGAAATCAACTATTATACCATCCATTTATCCATGAACTGGAGAGTAAATATCATTAGTATCTTCTACTTTTTTTTATATATATATTTTTGAATGATCCCCAACACCTTTGGTATATTTTACTCTTTTTTATATATCCCAACACCTAAGAACATGCATCGTGGAATCAACGTAGGCCACACACTATGGCGGTCAAAATCATATATACATAATTCAGGATGTACATGCTTGTTATAACATAATAATTCTGTCGTAATTACTCGTCAATATCATACCACGCATCTTTCTCCAAAATGGAAATTGTTTACTTTTGTGGTTGAATGCACCGACTAAGATTCCGTTGTCCTCCTCACGTATATATGCCACTATATATACCATCTTTATATCTATAAATTTATTTACTCTCGATCTGATTCAATTTTTTAGGAGAGTTAAACTCAACCCAATCTATTTCAAATAGACCTCAAACTCGATTTGATCCAACTCAATTCGCTCTAATACTTTTTATATTCAAATGAACTTAACCCGATCTGTCAATTATCATCTCAATCTATTATGACAAAATCTATCTCAAGCTGATCGATGATGAACCCCCAACTCATCCTCTGAACTCTAACATGACTCAACCGAAACTGGAAACAACCAATATATATATAAATTAAATAACTCGAAACTCAACCTAACCTCCCATATGACAATTTAGGCTAATCAAACTAGCCCAACCCTGTCCAATTATCACCTCTACTTTTTCTTATCAATTTTGCATCTGCTTTGAATATGATATGTGGCTTTCCTGCTCTCTTTTCTCTTTTCTCTCCTCCCACCTTTATTTTACTTGCAACTTCCACCAAATTCTTCGATTTGGTTAGCTCGGTAGAGGCTGTCTACACTTATTTGATTCTCATATAATGTTGCGCTTTCCCCTATCCTCAATCTCGAATTTGTTACGTACGGAGAGAATATTGGGAATAGTTAATTAGCTGGTAATACACACACACACACGATCTGATTCTTTGATGAAGCTGGGATTTTACTATTCTAAAGGGTGGCCATGAGTATAAATTGTGCAATTTTTATTTTCTGATTTTTTTATTATTTTATTACAATAAATAATAACTTAGCATGCTACTGTTTTGTCTTTAAAATTAAATTCATATATATTTTCTTTTCTATGGTCTTTCCGCAATTAAGAAGAAACTTGCTTCCTTTTCTATGGTCAGTGTTATCATAATCAGATCGGATAATGATTCGGTAAAATTTCAAATTAATGGTTTACTGATTGGATTGCTAGATTGATTGGATTAACCGTTGATTCTTTTAAAATATTAATATATTTATATCATAAGATAACTACAAATATGATAAAATGTTCATATTATATTTGTGAAAATAGATATCTATTACTATTTGATAATGTATCCATATATAGAGCACTAGATAATAATAAAGACATTGAATTTTATTTAATAATTAATTGGCGCATGGTATTTTTATTTATTGAAAAGCTATTGCTTTCATAAAATAACATTGAAAGAAACAATAAAAACATAATTTCTATTCCCATATGTATGATTTATATCGTATAATGTATATCGTTGAACCTTAGTAACTTTTACTAAGGTTACATATGCAAAAATTATCAAATAAATTTAAATTCATCAGCCACACAGGTGTTAGTTCATAATAATCTTGAAGTCAATAATACAATAAATTTATTATATAAAGGTTTGTTCATGAATTGGATATTTAAATAATATTTTATTTCCTTGAGTATTATTGAATTTATGAATCATTCTGAGTTCATGACTGGAATTGTAAAACTTCATAATATAGCATGAACACTAATTAACAGCTATCAGATTAGTATGTTGATTAAATGATGGTCAAGTTTAACAGACCATAGACAAAGAGTTGTCATTTTAATCACATAGATAAATATTCTAGGAACATCGTATTTGACAGACCCCGAATGAAACATTAAATGGAATTATGTTTGTGTCATTAATGCTTTCATTCAGTGTTAAATTCTAAAATATGAGGTATTCATCTTTCCTACATAAGATATGTATGTGTGTGATTTCTATCAAACGTTATCCGTAAAAAGGTGACTATAAAGGTAGCTCTTCAGTATACATAACTTATGCGGAGGAAGAGATGGTTTACTAAAAGTACTATTGTCCCTTGTATCTTTATACGAGTTATAGCATCACTGGGCCCCTTGATAAAGTAAGATTATCTGCTAGCGGTATAATTATATGAGTAATTATATTTTATAATTTACTCATGATCAAGAAAAAATTAAGTTTGCAAGGATGACACATACCTACCTTGAAACTGATCTGATAGCTATGAGACAAAAGAATTAAATATAAGTAAATAGTTTACTAGATCATTATATTGTACAGTACAACATCATCAGTGTAATTGGATGATCATAGTGCATTCTGCTAGATGCCTCCTATGATTATAGAGGTTAAAATGGTTTTAACTCTATTTACCAACATAACACGGATCCTGCCGGGTCACACCGTATAGGAGTTAATCGGAGAATCTTATTGATTAATTATAAATTATTTATAATTAATAATAAGATGGTTATAATTAATTATATATGATATAATTAAATTATATTTATCATAGAGATGACAAGAAGCAAAAACCGGATTGAATTTATAACATGTTGGACACGTCGTATAAATTTACCGAAACAACAACCGAGAAAAAAATATAATTGTACATGACAATTATATATATATATTTGATTTGGATTTAAAATGTTAATTATGGATTTAAATTTTGGGTTAAAAGCTCATATATAATTAAAGCCTTAATTAATAATTAAAAGGCCAAAATCAGAAAAGCCCAAAAAACCCATGTCGACCTCAAAAGGGTATTTTGGTAATTTATCCAAAAGCCCAATGGCATTTTGGTAAATTGGATGAACTTTAAGGGTATTTTGGTATTTTCACTTTGGAACCTCCTTACTATTCATGAGGGTATTTTGGTAATTTGGCAATCCCACATTTTCTATAAATAGAGGGTGGGGTGAGAGAGAAAGATACATAAAAATTAGTTTCATTTTCTCTCTCTCGGTATACGGTTGTTTCAAAATTCATGGGATCGGTGAATAGTATTTTTACGAAAGTTACGGTACTTATGTATATTTGTGAAATAGAATAATAGGAGTCATGAATAGTATTATTTCATATTTTTCTCGGTGAATAGTGTTTTTGCGAGAAACCGTGGTTTACGATATTTCTGGCAAAAAAATAAACCAATCTTTGGTCAGTCCTGGATGGATAACCTATAGATGCATCAAATGTTTCGTGCTCCAGGACAAACCAATTTTCATTCCAATTAAAATTTGGAAACGAGATATAAAATCTTATATTAATCTATTTAATTGTTAAGTAGATTAATGTTTTAGAAATTAATCATAAAGTAGATCTATACATATTTAAAGAGGTATGTATATCTCGGTAATCATCCAACATACCGCTTTAACTCTTCACTTAAGTTAGAAGTAAAAAAATATTTTACTATCTTTTATAAAGAATTAAATGTGTGTATCTCTCGGTAATCATCCGATATATTTTAATCCCTAACTTAAGTAGAAAAAAATTTTGTTCTACGGTATTTCCACAGTTAAATCTTTAACGGATTTGATTGGACCAAAACCCAACAACAGGTTCATGGACCATTTTTTATTTTTATATAAACAGTTTTTTTAATCAGCATCTCACATGAATATTTTTTTTCGATTAACTAAAAAAGACTGAGATTTTATCTCGGTTTCTAATCTTTTTTTTTCTTTCTTAAGAACCGAGATAAAATCTCAGACCCTCCAAAAAAAAATTCTTAGGAACCGAGATAAAATGTTGGTCCCTCCAATTTTTTTCCCACGCCAGATTACATTCTTCTAGGGTTTTCTAATTGCATTTTTTTATGATAATTCTTCAGTGTTTTCTGATTATATAAATCCATATTCTTTCTCCTTCACCTCCATTCTCTTTTTCATTCATTTCCTTCCAGCCCTATTTCATTTCCGGACAGCCCTATCAGAGGAAGAGATGAAGCTTATGTTACTTTTATAACTAATTATGTTATTATTATCATTATTAAAAAAATTATAACTAATTATGCTAGAATGAATTATGTTCTCCATTGATGTTGATCAAACATTAATGTATTTTATTTTATTTTTATTATTTTAACATAATTGCAAATTACGGTGGTTAGGCAGATGCCTCGTTGCTCATGGTGTTGAAATGAATCCAGTGGATCATCAGGAGAGGTGAGGGGCGCACGAGAGGAAACCAAAATGTGTTTTCTGTATCGAAAATTATTGTTACTCAAAATGAAAATAATTAAGATCCTAAAAAAGAATACAATGTCAAAGACAATGTAGATTATTGCTTCTCAAAATGGAAAAAAATTGTGTTTGTTGTATCAAAAATTATTGTTACTCAAAATGAATTGAAACCAAAATACTAGAAAAATACAATTGGATGGAATTATGATGTATGAAAAATATGAAAAAATATTGCTACTAAAATGAGAAAATGCAAATGGACGGAGAGAAAAAAATAAATTTGGAGGGACCGATATTTAATCTCGGTTCCTAAGATTTTTTTTTTTTTTGAAAGATCCGAAAATTTATCCTGATTCCTAAGAAACACAATAAAGAAGTTAGGGGCCAAGAAAAATAATCTCAGTCTCTTCTAATTGATAAAAAAAAAGACACTCATACGGAATGTTGATAAAAAATATTTTTTAAATAAAAAATTGTCCATAGACCATATACAACTCTGGCCCCCTCTCTTGGAAATGGATATACTTACCCGATGTAAAAAAAAAAAAAAATTAATGCATTGAAATCTAATCTTTTGAAAAGTCGGTTCTGGGCTTTAATAATATAAAAAAAAAAACATCTTGGTTAAACCGGTTATCCTTCTAGCGAGCCACTTCATAAATATTACCTATTTCGATTTTTTTAGTCCAACCGTCCGGTTCGGTCCAGTTCTTATACAGTGGTTGTGGCACAAGCTATATGTAACTGCATTACTGCAGGCAGTATAATAATTAATACATGAGCTGGAGAAATCTGTCTCAATTAAGAAACACACATTAAAATAAAAATTATGAGGGAAAAAACTTGCTAGTTTAGCTTAATTTGGATGAAGTACTAAATCAGGCAATTAATATATTTTTGAGATTAAGTAGCAAAGACGGAGGTTTAAGGTAGTGAACTTCTTATTTTTGAGTAAAAATAAGAGTTTAAATTATCAATCTTTTAATTGTTCATAAAGGACTTTAATATGGAGAACGGTATTTTGATCACTAGATGATTATATATATATATATATATATATATATATATATATATATAATCATCTGAATTTTAAAAGTACGACCTCACACATAAAGAACATTACTTTTACCGCTAAACTAAAATTGATTCTCAATCCGAGTCTCTATGATTTATATTTAAATATCGTTAATCCAACTCAAAGAATCTCAGAATCCAATCCATTCATTTTAAATCAGACTTTCAGGATGGAGACAACGATCAGCCCCTAATAAACACCATGGGAAAAAACACTATATGGTTACATATATTCAGAGTATGCAGTGACAATTACAAATCAAGCTAATTCCTACTTGAAATTTAATCTTTTTATTAGTTGCCCACCCTTTATAAAAAATTTCAAGTGTGATTTTTTTTATTTGTATAGTCAGATAATTTATTAACGGTTCTGATTTAACAATAATAAATAATTTCGTACATCAAAATTTATATTTATATTTCACCACAACCTTTATGATTTTCTCATGCCATTATAATTTATCTACGAAGATATCCGCACACAAAATTTTCCACACAATACGAAACCATGTAAGAGAGGCAACCTACAGCATCCCGAATTGGGCCGTGGTGACTACAATTCCTATCTTCCGTTTTTTTTTTTTTTTTGCTTTGTCCAGCCCAATGGGCTTTTCATGTATCTTCGTTTTATGCTAAATTAAGTTGCACAAGGCATCAAATAAATAAATAAATCATTTTATAACCAGATAATATTAAACCACAAAATTTAATTAAGCAATAATAATAATTAAGATAATAATTTTAAATGATTTACGTAAACTAACACTACCTTAAATCAATAAATAAGGGAATAGTTATGTATGATTAAATAAATAGATAAATAAACCTTATAATAAATAATAAAAATTAAATAAATAATTATGGGCGACTAGTTCTAATTAAATGAATAGTCTAATATAAATAATTATGGGAATAAATAAATAAATTGATAAATAATCTAACAATGGCAATGAATTACATATATAACACCAAATAATTATATGAAAAATAAACGTATGTATATACATATAAATAGAACATAAACAAATCAAGAAAATTATTGCTGATACAAACTCATAATTGATCAAAAGAAAATTTGAATGAGATTAGATATCGAATAACAAAACTCAAGAATCAAATCAAAAAGTATAAAAAAAATATAAATTCAGTAATATCACATTTAATAACTAACACAAAATATTTTGATCTAACTAAAATTAAAGGAATAATATTTATAATGAAATCTAAAATATTAAAGTCAAACTCGTATCTTAAAATATAATAAAATAATAATAATAATAATAATAATAATAATAATAATAATAATAATAATAATAATAATAATAATAATAATAATAATAATAATAATAACAATAACAACAACAACAACAACAACAACAACAACAATGTAATGTATTGAAATTTGATGAAATAATTAACAACGATAATAATAAGCATAATAGTGATGGTTGTTAATTAATGAAAGACACATGGAATTTATAAAATATAATCAAGAGTTTTATTAAAGAACAAAACCAAAGTTTAAATTAAAATATATAAATTTTAAAATAAATTAAATCATAACTAAGTAACCAAAATAAATATCTTGATCCATTGATTAAATGATTTGACGGGGAGACTAATAATGATGATAATAACAATAATAATATTAATTAATTAAAAGAAGAATTCTGGATTAATGAAATCTAAATTAACGATTAAATTTAAAGAATATAGATTGGTTAGTTTCGACAAATTCTGATAATCAAATCATCAATAAAATAATAAATTGATAAATTAAATTAAGATTTATGACTATCATGCAAATAACCGTACGAATTCGATCGCAGAAAATCTGACCTACCCCAAAGTCAAAATTATCTTTCTCTTCCTTTCTTTTCTTTTCTTTCTTTCACTTCTTTCTTTTCCTCTCTCTTTCTCTCTCTCTCTTTTCTCTCTCCCCGTGGCATGTCACCCTACCCCCTCCTTTCTCTTCCTTTTCCTGGCGACAAACCCACACAACCTCTCTCCTTTCTTTCTTTTTGCGCAGAGGCCAAACCCCCCTTCTTAAGGTGCTCCCCCCTCTCGTGAGTAGCTTCCCCTAGAGATCGCCCCTCAGCCCGATCGCCGCCTCCATCGCGCGCACTAGCCCTGTGTCGCCTCAGCCACTCCTCCCCCAAATTGGTGACCCATTTGTCCTCTGTACAGTTATTCGCCTCAAGCTAGGAGCCTGAGCCAGATTATCCCCCTCCCCCACTCATGACTCTACACGTGTGAGGCATCGCTCGGTTGAAACATGGAAGCCTCAGGTCGTGCTCAGCCTCGAGGTGTTGGAAGCTCGTCGGCGGTGTGAGGCGAGAAAACCCCCTCCCCTGTGCCTCTTGATGCTTGAACCCCTTACTGCTTGGGCGAGTATTGGTACTATTGTTTCTTTCTCTCATTTCCCGGTCGTGTGGGTTGTGTGCCGAGCTGAGCTCGTGCTTTGCATTGATTGTGCAATTTTGTTTGTTTATTGCCTTTTGCTTGAGCAATTGGTGTTGTTGCCTTAATCCCCCTTCTTGCTTACTATGTGTGATATCCTCTTTGGTACATTGGTACCGATTGGTACCAGTGAGGCAAAGGTATAGTCCCGGTCAACCTTGCTGATTTTCGATTTGTACCATTGTTCACTAATGTGCTAAGATGCTTGTTGCTTGCTGTGACTTTGGCTGGTGGATTTGTTGATTTGTTAAACCCCTAGTCTATTATTGTGTTCTAGTAAATTGCTAGTAGCTTTGGTTGTTGTTACTCCTAGTTCTTGTCTCCTTGATTTCGTTGGTTTAGTTGTCTCATACAAGTACTTGAATCCTTGGCTTGTGCATCCGTGGCTTACTACCTAATTGGCCTTGTAATTGCCTATGTTGGGCTGTTAAACTTATTTAGGAGCTTAGAAAGTCAAAACTAAGAAATGGAAATGAGAAAAGCTTCTCCCTAATTAACTAAATGCTCACAAATTGATTGGGTCAAATAAATGACTTAATTAAATTATCACTAAATTAAGAATTTGCAAAAATAAATTAGAGCCCAAAAATTAAAAGTCCCAAGAATTTAAAATATGATTAAATTAATAACGTGACTAATTAATTGAAAGCCACTCTGAAAGGTTTGGCGGTATCCATGAATTAAAACGTAAACTTAAATATACAAGAAATGATTACATGATCTGCCTCAAATTTAAAATACCGAACAAATACAATGGTATTGAGGCAGCCTCTGATCTCGTTCCTTAAAACACCAACACATTTTAAATTAAATAAAAACATTAATTAAATTTAAGTTTATTAAAAAAAATTTCTTTCATTTTGATTTTTCATTTTTAATTCTAGTTTTATATAATATATTTTTTAATTAATGAAAATAATATTAAAATATAAAAGGAGATATAATTAAAGAATATGATATAAATAATTAAGGGTTATAAAATAATAAATAAAGTATAATAATAACTTATAATATAAAATATATATTAATCAATTTCTCTATTTTAATAATTCAATAACATTAATTAATATATATAAATACCTATTAATCAATTTCTCTATTTAATAATGAAATAATAGTAATAAATATATAAATATATATATATAAAAATTAATTTCTGTATTTTTAATAAGAATAATATTAATTATATAATATTATATATTAATAAATTTCTCTAATTTTAATTAATTAATTTACTATCCTAATTAAAATAATTGAGTGATAACGTTAAGTTAAGTTAATCAATCTAAATTAAATTAAATTAATTACATTACTCAAAATAAATATAATATGATTATAAAATTTAAATAATAATACTCCCGTCATCGAGTCCGGTACACCTTGACATAACCAGACCCAGCGTGAATAGGATACTCGCCAATTTAATTTATTTTGACTTCATAGGTTCTCGAATCTTATCTTGACGAGCCGACCAACGAGTACACTCAGGATGAGACGGCTGACGAGATCATGAGCGTCACCAGAGACTAAGCAATTTGACGCTACCGACCTGATCGAACTATTCTTAGGTACGGTTTTCGGGGATTTTCTTTTCTTTATTCATAATTAGGAACCCAAACCGAAAATAAAATTATTTTTCAAATATTTGAACTATGGTATTTTTCTGACCAAAATTGATTAGAGACTAAATTTGATTTGTCATATGCATTCGGTACTTGACCAGCATTTTTGGGGTTTACTCGCATTTGTATGTCATATCATGTCATATTGCATGTAGACATGATAGGAGTAGGATTCGGGAAATAGTCCCGAAATAGAATTAGATAGTATTAAATAATTCAAGTTGTAGATTATAATTATTAGGAAAATATTATTACTATCACTAATTATTAATTAAGTCAGGTAGTTAATCATGCATTAAATGTATGAGAGTGCTGAGAGGCGGACTGAGTAATTCTTAGTCTGAGTTACCTTGCATAACCAGACCGTTGTGGTTACGTACGGTGACCCATAGGCCCGTGGGACCCACCGATCTGTATATGTATTGCGCCTCTTTGCCTGTCGGATTATCCATCGACCCCGTCATTTGGCAGGTTCGGCTATGTTAGAGTATTTTCTTTTGATCAATATTATATTTTTATTATTCTGGATATGATTAAATTTTTAATCCAAATTTGAGCGATTAGGATACCATATACTTCAGTGTTTAGTGTGGGCGGCCATATTCGAGACTAGAATATACTTCGTGATATTATATTATTATATTTATCCAGTTTATTTAGGATCCTAGTATTGTCCGAAGGGCTTTCTCTTTTGGCCCCTAGTTGGTACAGAGAAAGTTGGGATGTTGTTCGTTAACCTTAGTGGGTACAGTGTAGGCTCTCATTTGTTTATATTTCGTTTTGATACTTTTACGGGATGCAGTCCTCTAACCCTTGGTTGGTACAGTGTAGGCTCCAATTTGTTTAGATTTATTAATTCACATGTAGTTATCTCATTTTTACGATATGGCAACTGAAGACAAACTATATCCATTTGCCTCTATTTTGTAAGGTAAATTACCAGATTCAGCAGAGCAGAGTACGTGCTTTATAGTCGTTCACTCTCCTAGGGCATTATCGCCTCAGAAGCCCGAATTATCGTTTGTGCGGCGTTATCGCTGCACAAACATAAAGTCCTAAGTTAGTAAGTTGGGCCCTGGTTGTGCTTGCTTAGGCAAGACCCGAGTTAGTAAGTTAGGCCCTGCTTGTGCCCGTTCGGGATGGATCTGGTATATTTACAAATCTGGGTATTTATTACGAGTGTTTGACTCTCGTACCTTATATTTTTTATTGTATTATTATTATTTCCACAGATTTTCTATTTCGGGTTTATTTATTATTTCATGTCATTCATATAACTGTTTTCTCAAATGTGCATGAAAATATTATTATATTTATCCATCAATATTATATTGCATTTTAAACATCAATATCGGTTTTTTGGTCCAGTATAGGAAAGAATAGAGGTGGCAATCGGGCGGGTCGGGTCGGGTTCGGGTTCGGGTCAAGCGGGTCGGGTCAGTTTGACCTTCTAGAAGAAATCGGGTCGGGCCGGGTCGGGTCAGGGTCGGGTCGGGTCGGGTCAATTTATATGTTGTGTTTTTTCAAATCGTTGATAGATTTCGATTGGATTGAAGGCCATTTGATCTCGGGTCGGGTCGGGTTCGGGTCGGGTCGGGTCAGTTTGACTTTCTTAAAAAATCGGGTCGGGTCGGGTTCGGATCCGGGCGGGTTTCTCGGGTCGGGTCGGGTTCTGCCACCTCTAGGAAAGAAGATCAAATCTTAAGGCTGGATCTAAATCCGTACTAAGTAATTTTTAAAATTACTCACGTTTCCACGGTGGTTGTGGGATCCAGGTATTTCAGGTTCGGAATTTTTCTTGGGTGCACGTCTCGTCGTGCGTGCGTGGCGGAATTAAGCACCCCTAATCCGATTTAATTATTTTGGGGTGTGACAGATAGTCTAGTATAAAAAAAGTTCATAAAAAATTTACATGCAGGGTTTTTCCATAAAATATTATAAGATTAATAGTTTAGGTTTAACATTTTAGATTCAAATTCGAAGAATAAATGCAAAAAATGTGAATTTATGATAAAAAAAAGTGATATTCATATCCTCATAAAAGTAATATAGAATAGTCCTTTCTTATAAAAAAAATTAGGTCCAAGAAGTAATAATATAGAAATAGTGAATTGGAGTTGTATCTTAGTTTATATATCTTTAAGTGGACAACGACTTGTTTCACAAGCCAATAGAGTTAACTTATAAAGATAACATTTTGAATATATTTTTTACTTTTGCAAAAAAAAAATTACGAATATTTCAACAATAAACTTTGTTATTTTTAAAATTTTGATTTATACTCTCCAATTAATTTTTTGTATCACAATCGAGGTGGATTTTAATGTCATAAATTTTATATAGTACAAGATGCCACAAACTTACTTTTAAATTTATACTCCAAAATTTGATATTTAAATATCAAATCCAAAAGCTGATATTGTTAATTTTTATAGTAGATGTATACTCATAAAATTTTATGATTTTTGGGACTTTATTTTATACTGAATCAAATGATAATAGAATTAATAAATTTAGTTAACCATGATTGTAAATATTGTAATGCACTCATTTTGTTATATTTTTCTAATGTAAATGATCTTCAAAGATCATGATTTTTTTTAGTATACATTTATCATAAAAATTAACAAGATCAACGTTTGGATATAAAATTTGAGTGTCAAAATTTGAAATATAAATTAAAAAGTAAATTTATTGTATACAAAGTTTCTGACATTAAAACTCTTCTAATCATAATCTTATGAGATACACAATTTTTTTATTTGTAGAATTTTCTAAGAGTATTTTTTTTAAAATGACTTATTTTGATGTACAAAACAGAAACGTTTGGTATCATACAAGATTTTTTATATAAAAGATTATTGAGGAATACAAATTGAAATTACAAATATAATTAAATATATTTAAGACATTCATGCTTCTTTAGACCGAAATGCAAACATTTCATAATAATCTTATCTCCAACCACAAAACGTAAACCTATTAAGTATGAGAGCTAATACAAAGACATTATTATTAATATCATCGTTGATACCAATTTTTTTTGTCCATGTTACATTTGTAATTATTTATGTTAATTATTTTATTATACAATACATTTTCAATACTTTGTTATTCAACTTAAATAAGTTAATATTAGTATTAGTGGTAATTAAATTAAATAATAAAAATACTACAAAAAGTAAGTTGCATTGTAAAATTATCATGAACAATAACTTATTGAAATTAAATAATAAAATTGATATTAATAATGATATCAGTGATGATACCGGCGGGACATTTTTTTTCCCATTCAGAGTAAGTATTAACCTTCCGGTTTCACCAGCCCGAAAACATTTGCAGAAATTTTGAAAGGTGGCTTTCTAGAGCGAGAAAGAAGAATAAATTACAGATTTCCTATTCCGTTTCTCTAAAAATGACTGTACTTTTGACCCACTGATCCGTGGGCCCCACGGCCTCGGTGTTGGAAATGTAATATCAAAATCCGGTCACCGAATTTAATGACCGACTTGGCGACTTCCGACTCTACTCTCGGCCAACAGGGGTAGGGGGGTCATTTCACCTGCTTAGCTGGGTTGAAATATCCGGGTCGGGTATTTGTATAACGGAGGTGGGTCCTATCTTACCAAACCCTAAACAATTGGCGGAGAGGCCAGAGCCGATTCTCTTCCGAGGGGGGCTCAAGAAAAAGAAAATAAATTTCAGGCGATAGCTCTTCATTTCTCTCAAATCGGTCCAGTGTCTCTCGCCGTCTCGCCATGTCTAAAAGGTACTCAAAATCAGCTCCCTCTTTAATTGAAATCAATTTTGAATTGGCTCCTCTGATTGAATCTTGTGTAATTTGGTATAGACATGTCTATTGCCCTTTTGCCTTATGGCTTCCCTTTACGATCTAACATAATTTAGATTTTGTCGATGAATCGTTGCAAAAATTGCTACCTTATGAGGTTATTTACAAAGGCCTTTCTTCAGTTGGTTTTCGTATTAACCGAAATACATGTGCATTGATTAGGAGGGGTTCTCTATGGATTTGTTTTTTATTTGTTAGGGGATCTTTTTTTGGGTGTGGGGTGGTTATATTATTTTTTTTAACACATCTAAACAGAAGAAAGAAATGCTAAAACGATCTAAAAACAAGGACCAAAGGGATTAAAACCCAGTATCCTTGTGGTATATTCCAATACCAAACCAGTTTGCAACTATGCTATAAATACCATGTAGCAATACCAAATGACAATTATTGTTTCAACAACCAGAATTCTGTGGCTACCAATTACCAGATATTATCTGTGATGTTATTTGTTTCTTTTAACGAGCTGACTTCTAACGTGGAAATTGTCTTTGATTGATCAGGGTGCTGTGCAAGTTCTACATGCATGGTGCATGTTTCAAAGGGGAGTACTGTGAGTTCTCTCATGACCGAAATGATCCACCTAATAATGTAAATTCTTTTGATCATCATATTACTAACTTGTTTTTCATTTAATTCTGGATGGAAGCAACCTAATCCTTGTTTATTCTCATACCAGATTTGCACGTTCTACCAGAGAGGTGTGTGTTCATATGGTGCCAGGTGCAGGTACGACCATGTCAAGCCCTCTCGCAGCCAACCTATCACCCCATCATTACCTGTTCAATCAAATACGAGGCCTTCAGCCTCTTATTCTAGCCTACCTCCGCCATCCTCCCACTCCGTGTCCAAACCCACGTGGTCAACTGAAAACCACATCCGGTCAGAGGAGCAAACTGGATCCGTACCAGTTAATCCTGAGGAGATGCCGATTTGCTCTTTCGCTGCTGCTGGCTCATGCCCATATGGAGACACGTGTTTGCGCATGCATGGGGACACTTGCCCCATATGTGGGAAGCAGTGCCTCCATCCATATCGTCTTGAGGAGAGAGAAGAGCACCTGAAGCTCTGCCAGAAGAACAACAGGTACATGATATGCTTTTCTCGATGTTGGTTTTCTATGTATGTTTTTGTTTTTGTTTTCATTACATACATTTTGTATTTGTGTGAGTTAATACGACACTGCTTATTGGATAATTTAGTGAAACTAATCCTTTTCTTTACTAAAGGGCATTGGTAGCAGATTTTACGATTAAGAAATCAAATTATTTTGCTCATGCATTATGGGAAAGAACTTCATTGAATTTTGAAATGGTTTCCAATCTCATCTGTATTTCATTCCACTTTACTTCTCAATGATTTTATATGTTTCCCTTCCAAAATTCATTATAATCTCATGTAAAAAATGATTATCGATACAACCCCTTTAAATCTTTAGGTACACATTGTTGGTCATGTTGATTGAGCATCAACTATCCTCAATTTCATGTATTATGTGAAGACAAGAAAATGAATCCTCAGAGGGCAAAGGTCCAAACAACAGAGAACTTTATGAATTAGGCCACAGTAACTGTACAATTTTAAATACTGTTTGAATCTCTAGGAGTTATGGATAGTAATATCTAATGAGATTGTTTACTCAAACCAACTTTTATCTCTATCCAAAGGCGTATGTAGCAAGATGATATGAGAATTATTAAATAAAATTTAGTGTACTCAAATATGATAGGGAAGAATTGCATGTGGCACTGTATATCTGATTCTTATTTATTCTTTTTGCCTCCTCAAGGATGATATTTTTACTTCAAAAAGAAGAATTTCAGTGTTTCCTCATAAAAAATTCATCCTATTGTTATTTAAGCCTCAATTATGCTCCGTTTTACCAATTAGGCCAAGACAAAAAAAAATACAGGGAAATGTGGTTAGTTTATACCAGATATATGATCAATATTCACCTGCAAAACTTACATTATTTTAGGCAGCTGGAAGCATTGAGGAAGAGTCAGGACATAGAGTGTAGCGTGTGCTTGGAGAGGGTGCTGTCCAAACCGACAGCAGCAGAGAGGAAATTTGGGCTGCTGTCAGAGTGCGACCACCCATTTTGTGTGTCGTGCATCCGCAACTGGCGCAGCAACTCTCAGCATGACTCAGGCATTGATGTCAACCAGGCTGTGCGTGCCTGCCCGATATGTCGCCGCCTATCCTACTACGTCATACCCAGTGTTATCTGGTATTTCTCCAAGGAGGAGAAGCAGGAGATTATGGATAGTTACAAGGCCAAGCTCAAGTATGTGCTCCTATCTTACTGTTTTTCAGGTTTGTTGGCTTGTTGGGTCTTAGTTCTCTCTTCTTTAAGATGGTAGATTTGAGGTTGTCCTTTCTGGACCTGTCAAGTGACAACATAACTGGTGTGTGCCTGCCTGCCTGCCTGGTACAACTTCATTAGTGCCCTTAGATGGCCAAAAGCCCTAAAAGACCTGAAATACATAAAAGAAGAATAGTATGTCACTAACGAGATATAGTATAATGCCAATTCAGTTCTCCCTTCCTTTGTTTTTGCTTTTAAAGTCCCCCTGTTGGAGTGTCGGTACAGTTCATCAATATTGAATCACTATACTGTGCCAGTCTTCCAATTATTCACAGTTACAAAGTTCCATGGAAAACATCAAGCACTAATCCAGGCATTGTATCCAAAGTTCCCTGAGGACCCGCATGAAGAATAAATTGAAATCAAAATACCACATGAAAAAAAGAAAAATCAGTTGGCTTTCTGATATCAATCTTTCATTCTATTTTTCATCTTATTGATGAAATGATATAATGGTTCTCTTTAAATTGAGTTTTGACAATAAGTGCTCCTTCTCAGGTCTATTGATTGCAAGTACTTTGATTTTGGAAATGGGTCCTGCCCATTTGGTACCAGCTGCTTTTACAAGGTATCTCTACTCCTTATTAAGTTCGTATGTGTCTGATCCTGCAACGGTCCAAATTTTTTGTTGAATTTTTAGAGCTAACATCACTCATCGGATTGAGTTATTCATCAAATAATGTTACTATCTCTATGATCATTTGTGTTGAAGTTAGAATTTTCTCTCAATTTTGCTTGTTACACGAAATGCTATATAATTTAGTAGTACAATTGCTCTATTTTGTTTCCTTTTTTTCTTAGATTGCCATCAATTATGAATTTGAACTTTCCTTAAACGTTGAATGTTAACTTTCCTATCAATTTACATTTATTTTGCATTAATTATGTATTCATGATTAAAATTTACATTAATTACTAAATTATTTTTATTTTTATTTCCTTATTTTCACATGAAGATATGAATTTTATATTTCTGAAAGATATCACCGTAGCAACGCACGGGCAAGATACTAGTGTTTTTTTTTTTTTTTTTTTGTTATCAAAGGAAATTCACGTTCATGCATCCAATCCTTTTACTGTCTGCATGATAAATTGTATTTGGCTTCATTTCAGCATGCATACAGAGATGGAAGTTTAGAAGAGATCAAGCTAAGGCATGTTGATGCAGATGAAGGAAGCACTGTCATTGTGAAAATGATTAGGTTCCTCTCTGTCTCCTTCCTCTCCCTTTTTCACCCCTCTTACCTTTGTGGTTGTTAAATTATTGTTTTTTTATTAAATCCTACTTCTGTACATTGCAAGACCAAGTATTATTCGTTAAAGAGAAATATGTTTAGTGAAATGCACACACTATCCTCATGTGTTTTTGTGCAAAGAAAGAGTGAGATTGTTCTTTGAGTATCTAATTGGAGTATAAAAGGGTGTGGGGATGGTTACATGGAGATATTTATCCCATAGAGTTATATGCAGAATAATTTCAATTTTCATTTGCAAATGTTAGCTTATTACGGTACTATTCAAAAACCCTGTATTGGTGAGCATGAAGCTGTATATTAACCACCACAGATAGGTTGTTTAAATGTTCAAATCCATTTAACATGCTACTTTGATCTGCTGAAACGTCTCTAATAGTTGTAATTTTGTTTGCATGTAAATTTTGGTTTGACCTACAGGCTCTCTGACTTCTTCAGTGATATGCGTCTTTAGCTCGTGGTTTTATATCGGCCTCACATTCTAATGTAAGCACTTATCATTTTTCCTTTGTCAAATAGATACAATATTATCTTTCCACGTGACTATGGATATCAAATGAAGCTTCCAATCCAGTTATGAGTAGCAATGTAGCTAGAACTGCATAGTAAAATTCTTTCATATCATATCATAATATCTAGTGAACTAGTATATCTGAGAACTGCCTTGAAACGGAAGGCACTTGTTCTCTCTGTTTCATTTTGAAATGTTCCAGCATTCTTTTTCTTTTCTTCCTATTACTTTCTTGTTTTATTTGGACTGCAGAATTTTAGTGGAAGGCGCACTATATCCATTAAAGGTGGTCAAGAGAATGAAAAATATGAAGAACTTCTTAGGCGCATGTGATGGCTTATTTAAATTTGGAGAAACGTTTTAGTGCAAAAATTACAAAAAGAAGTTTGTAAATAAGTTGTGCATTAGACCGTAGAACAATGCAGCAACCACCCCTGTGAAAGTGTGAATAAAATTCAGCAGGATGTCTTTGTACATTTATTTATTTTTCTTGTCTTCGTAGGTTGCAACAGTTATATTTATATTTATCAAAAAGGTAAATTTTGCCAACATCTAGCTATCTTATTTGTTTGCAGCTTAATTGAAGATTTGTGGCATGCATGCTTTGAATTGATTAGTTTACCTCTTATGTTTTGCAATTTCATCGCGTTTTTTCCTGCGTCAATTCTCATATCTTGTTTTAAAGTGTACTAAAGTAGTGTCAAAGAAATAGGAAGTACAAGGAAATATCTTTGTTAGTTAGAGGTAAGAGGAAAAAAAGATTGATGATTATGCAGTGAAGTACCCTATTTCGTTCCCACATACATCTTGTGGAGCTTGGTTAATCAGAGATTAATTCTTATTCATATTATAAGTCCAGATTCGAGGAATTCCATAACCCATAAAAATTGTCACCATTGAAATTTGAAGCTGTATTTTTGGTTAGAATTCTGGAACAACTGTCTTTTTTGGGCCTGGAAAATTACATGCATCTAACAATGACCTGTTGAGTTTGGGACTGGGTATGATTCTACGATATTTTGCTGTGGAGTCTGATACCTTGTATAAAAATATATGTCGACTTCAAAGTTGAAAACATAGGCAACAACATGAAAGTTCATACATCGTAGAGTATGTATATACGATGGCTTATAAAAAGAAAGTAGAAATTCGTTGATAATGGTTAATTTTTAATTTTGATAATGATTTTGAGATAAATCTGGTGGATTTGTCATTAATATATGCATAATAATTCTTTTAGCGTATATAAAAAAAGCATGCGTCTATGATGAATACTGTAGCTGTGTATCATTGGATTTCTCATTCCTTAATTCTCGTATTTTTGTCCTAACAGGTAGCTTTTCTTTTCATGAAAATTGAAAAGCTATAACTCAACCTTTTGAGTTACAGAAGGATCTGAATATCGTGAAAGAAACCATTCTTTGGAAACATGACTCTTAAGAGCCCCTTGTATGCCAAGACATCATGTTGTAGGTCAACATTCAACCAAGAACCGTTCAACCGCGTGTTGTCAAATCTTATTTTAACAACCAGAAAAATCTATAACAATTTTAAAAATATCACATGCTGAAAAGATTTTCAACAGCAGACATGATATTAGAGCATCATGGAACGTTGTTAATTCTGTAGACTTAATTATTATAAAAAAGAAGAAGAATAAAACAGAAAATTTATTTCAAGTTTTACAGTCTTATTGTATGGAAAAGACTGGAAAAAAAATTGGAAAAAAAAAGACTGAAAAAAAGAGTTTTACTGTCTAATTGAAATAAATTTCATACAAACCTAGTTGCATGAGACAAACGGAGGGTGTATGAGCTGATGATTTGAAGCAATTCACAGAACAGGAGAGTTGCTAATTTGCTATGAGTAGTCTTTTCACTACATCCAAAAATTTCTATTAATTACTTTTTCACTGAAATTATTCGTGATTTTTACTCTCGTTCGGATAAAATATGTTTACCTACCTGCGTTTCTGTTAAGGGCGGTCAAGAGAAGAACATATATGTTGAAATTTTATACAGGTCAAATGATTTGAGGTAATTACCAGTACTTTTCTTCTTATATTAATTATGAACATTGCGTTGGCAAAAGCTGCCTCTGAGTTTGCTGGATTTGTAAATTTCTTAGTTACCAAGTCACTGAAACTCTTTTTCTTTGTCAATTTTTAAAAAAATTACCACATTTTCACAAGAAATATTCAAACCATTTGCGGATCAGTTCGTCAGATTCTTTAATTTGTGTTCACATTTAAGCTTTAGCAGTTACAAAATCGCAGCAAAAACAAACGCACAAACTCAGAACAATAACATAATTACATAACACAGAAATCATGCACAGATATTTTACTAAGGTACAAGAACCAATTTATTCACATATATCTAATAAAATAATGCCACAAATATAATACAAATCCACAAAAAATATCCATCTACCCCTCATAGAAACCCAACCGAACAACCACGTCTCCCCTCCCAAAACAGAAACAAAAAGAATAATTAAACAGAATTCTACTGAGAGAGGAGAAGAGGTGCGACGAAGAGAGACATTACGACTGAGAAGAGCATGCCCATGGCAGAAGCGGGACCCACCGCCGCACTCTGGGGCTGTGGAGTCGGCGCCATAGACTCTTGTGCAAATGCACCAACGGCCATGAGGAGAACCGCCATTATTGCGACCAGGGAGAAGCTGGATCTGGCCATTTCTGAGTTGGTGAGAGTTTGTTTGTTTGTGTGTGTGTGTGTGTGAGAGAGAGAGAGAGAGGAGGTTTCAGAACTTAGAAGAGTGTTGGATGCTTATAAAGACAAAACGGCCAGAATTTTTGAATATTAGATGAACACGGTTTAGTTGAATATTTTTGAACGTTGTCTCGCTGTAAATTGGACCAAAATCTGAGACTTGGGAGCAGATGACTTGGTCCGCGTTTGGGCAACCAGTTACTGTCTAGGTTGCAAATACAAACTTTGCTCGGACTCGGAGGGTTACTTGTGGAATAGTCAGCGGCGGATCTAGGATTTTGATTAGGGGGGGCAATTATCGGATTGTAATGGTTTATCGGGTTCAAATCCATTAACTAATCGGGTACTAAAAAAAAAAATTAATAATTTAATATATATACTTTACTAATAATTTTTTTATTAAATAATAACATTTTATATATTAAAATAACAATAAAATAAAGCTCAAAGTAATAGATAATCAAGTTGATGAAGAAAGTTTTGGACTAAGGAACTTTATATTTTGATATCTTTGCATAATTATTTCATTATGCACGGTATTAAATATTTTTTTCTCAATAAAAATAACCGGACAATTCGGGGGGGCAAAAAAATTTTCCAGGGGGGGCACGTACAAAACATTACCGAAAAGCACTATTTTTCAAAATCCAGGGGGGGCACGTGTCCCCCCTGGATCTAACTGGGTCCGCCCCTAGGAATAGTAAACTAAATCTCCTGCTTCGCTTCTTGTGATGGATAAAATCTAACGGATAATCAATTCTAGAAAAATATCACTACTTAATGAACCCGCTTCATAAAATATATATATATTGGGAGAATAACTACTAACTAGGGATCCGTTTGGCAAATTAAGGAATAGTTTTGAAAGAGTGGTAATTTTGGAAGAGTGATATAATAGTATTTTTTTTTTGAAAGAGTGGTAGAAGAGTGGTATTCTTGACTATTCGGAAGAGCGAAAATATCGTTTGACAGTTGTTACTCAGAATAATTAAAATATGAATAATTATGATACTAATAATGATGATGATAATAATAATAATAGTAAAATAATAATCATAATAGTAAGATAATAATAATAATAATAATAAAGTAATAAAAAATAATCATAATAAATAATAATATTATAATAGTAATATAATAAAAATATAAACACAATCATAATATAGTAATATAATAATAAAAAATTATAATTACAATCATAATTATAATAATATAATAATAAGTAATCATAATTTTAATAATATAATCATAATCATAATCATAATAATAATAATTATAGTCATAATCATAATAATATAACCATAATCATAATCATAATAATATAATAATAAAAATATAATCATAATCATAAAAATAATTATAATTATAATAATATAATAATAAATTAATCATCACTATAATCAATATATAATAATATAATACAACATAATAAAATAATAATAAGTAATAATAATCATAATCATAATCATCATAATATAATAATATAATAATAAATAATCTTGATCATAATTATATAATAATAAAATAATTATATTTATATTCATAATATAATAATATAATATTAAAATTATATTTATAATAATAATAAATAATATAATAATACTAATAGTAACGATAATATAATAATAATAATGATAATAATAATTTAATAATAATATAATGATAATAATAATAATAAAAATCATAATATTAATATAATAATAAATTATAATCATAAATATAATATAATAATATAATAATATTAAATCATAATCATAATATAATAATATAATATAATATAATCAAACAATAATCGCTATTCCGACGAGAGCTAATTAAATTATTCCACCTATAAAGTTGGTATACCGGATTAGCAATATTCTCTATGACTCCTCTACTTAGTCTAAAATTCATTTGGTAAATTAATTTGTCGGAATAACTATTCTATTCTAATTTTTTACTATTCTATTGAGTGACAAACACTGAAGGAAGAGAAAATCAGGATTTGACTTGGAAGCTGTGGTACTGGTGCGTCACGCGTCAGGCCAGCTGGAGGGAGGCGGTCGGTTCACCTACCGGTGTCACACCGCAAGAGCGCTGCGCAAGGTGACACGTAGCATCATGAGACTGGATAAATGACACCTACACTTCTGGGCGGATGCAACTAGAATGCACGTGGAAGATCACCGTTCGATTTAAAGCTCGGCGGCATAGCCGCACGTAGGCCGTCTGATATGGGTGCAGGAACAGGTTATGGATATCGGTGTATGAAAAAACGGCCCAATGGAAACGAGCCGTTTTTTCTCGAAAGAGACAAAAATTTACTCGTAGATTTGTTGTTACATTGTATGTAAATACTTGGTGTAGCAAAGAGGACAAAACGTTTAGTTATTCAAATTTAAAAGATACATTAATCGCAAGAAGTTGTGGCCATTAATTTATCTGCGTGCACTAAAATTTAGAGCACCAAACTAAAAGGAATAACAATTCTGAAATCTATATCAAACTTCATTATAAATATTGTTTTTTTTTTCAAAAAAAATAAATAGAAAGTCAAAGACAAAGTCCTATATTTCATTTCATAAAAAAAAGTACAGACTAATCTCTACAAGAGAAAATTAAAAAAAAAAATGAAGATGATAAAACCTTAAATGAATTGAAGAAGAAAAATGTCACCTTAAGAGATTTAAAAAACATGTAAACTAAAAATAAAGAAAAAACATAATTGAGCTCAAAGTGTCCAAATCATTAATTGAAAGGCCTCAATTCATAATACATTCTTTGTATATTGAATTTCATTTTTAAGGGCATCTCTAAATATGTTGTCACATCTCTTCCTCTAAAAATATAAACAATGAAATTACAATAATCACCCTTCTCTTATGTCAATATTCGAAATTAAATGTTGAACATTTAAACCAAAATTAACAATATTATAGAATTGTGTGATACACAAGAAAATCGAAATGTTTCTTGTTTGTAAACCTTCAAAGTTTTTTCATTTAAAAAATACATGTTTTACCTTCTCTATATATTTTGCTGGCACAAGATTCATTATTTAGGATATTAATTCAAAATAAATGTTTTATATGAAGTAATTCATATTAAACAACATTTTTTTGAGCCGTGACGAGTATATAACCGATATACCGACCAAAGGACATGCACTTTTATGTCTTTTCCAAACGTCCAAACATATAAGAAATTTGATTTCACTATTTAGGCAACTCAATAGGCCACATGAGATATGGCATATAAGAACTAACAAACCAATCGTACAATTGTCTGGTTTGTCAATTTAAATATCATTATACTTCCTCAAAAAAAAAAAGTTCATCTAAAGAAAAAAAAATAGCATTATAGACTTATAGCAACAAAGAGGGCAGACTCGCTCTTTATTATTTAAGAGCATTTTTTTTCATTGTCTGTCTTTTGGTGCATTTAAGAGATTATTGAACGTATTAAATGCTCAAAATACCATCGTGCATTTAGTCTTCAGTCAACACGCTATGATATTGAAAGTCTCTCTTTTAAAAAGATGTAGAAATTTTAACCAATTTATAAATTGTATTACAAGTCGAATTGAAAGAGAAACCCCAACTGCATCCTACATGCTCTCTCACCTCATAATACGAAAGCAATATTTATTTATTTTTAATGCTCTGTTTCCGGGAAAGAATTCTTGGGTGCGAATGCATAAATCTTTGGCTTATTCTCTATAAATTTTATTTTTTTAATTACTAAGCAATCCACAGATATTGTCTCTTGCTGTATAGTATATTTTTTAATCACGCAACAAGATTAAATCAATGCTGAAATATATTTTCATACATTTTCTCTTTTTTGCACGTAAATTATAATAAATTATGTAAATAAAGGTATATTTAAGACTTTTCACTACCTTTTGAAATTTTTTGAGTAAAGATGAGAGTTTAAGTTACTCAATTTTTAAATGTCCATAAAGAATTTTTTATCCAAGTTTCGAATGTAACTTCTTGTATGGAAAATATTGTTTTATCACTAAATTAAAAACTGATTCTCGGTACATGCTAAAATTAATACATCACAAGTTCTTTCCTTTGTTGGCATTATTTTAATTTTTATAATAAAATGCATGCGTCATATTTTCAGTATGTTATTATTATAAATTAAGCACTAATTGTCTTATTTGGAAAAAAATATAATACACAAGAAGAAATCCCTTTAATCAGTAAAAGTTTGATGTATGTCAATGAACTAAAAACATAAAATACTTAATCCGATTGAGTTCTTATATATCTTTATATAAGGAGTAAATTAATAGTAATGACTTTTAAATAACTCCCATAATTTGTTATAATATATTTGGGTAAATTAATTTCGTCTTCAATAAGAGATTGGGATTCACCATCACATTCAAATAATTTTATTATGCTAGACATATCGAAAATTTAAGTTATATGACCGTCAGTCACATCAATAAGACCGTCCTTTGAACCTCATATAAATGACACGTCAATCAGCATTTAACCAGCTTTAATTTGTGTCAATAGACAATCAATACAGAGAACTGTTAGTTAAATGAAAAGGTTGATACGATTGCAACATCTCAAAGGGGCTATATTGAACAAGACGAAAAGCTTTATGGACCTAATTAAAAAAAAAAAGCTCATGACCAGTACAGAAGGCAGAAGCAAAAAGCAAAATTTAAATCCTCAATGAACCTTAATTGAGGATTTGTGTCACTTAGCATTAAGACAGCCAATCGATTTTACAATAACAAATCATGCATGTAGATTGTCTGTGACGGATAATTTGTAGCACTGGTTTCAGTAAAGACTAAAGAACAGTGCATTAAATGGTATTAGGTCGGGGTCGAGTCGGATTTGGATCGGGCCATTATTATTTATTATTTTTTTATCTGATCCGACCCGATCTACTTAAAATCGGATCAACGTATCTTTGACCTGATCCGATCCAATCCGAAAAATAATTAAATATTTATTAATTAATTTTATATATCTTAAGTAATTTAATATTAATTAATGTATAATTAATCTCAATTAATATATATATAAATTTTGATTAGTGTTACATCATAAATAAATAAATAAAACATAATTAAACATGTGGCTCAACCCCATACTCGACCTGATTCGTGAGACCATGACGGATCAAATTTTTTTGACTCAAATCCAACTCATTTATTCTCGAGCCGGGTCAACTCATCGAACGGGTGAAGTTTTGAAACTCATATTTCAACTAACCTACTGAGACAATAAAAATAAAAAAATCCATATTATCCAGCTAATAATAAATTCTCTATGACAGTGCATACATGCATATTAAGCTAACAACCTTACAAAACATATCATTTATTAGATTCCAAGGAGTTAGAACTCCAGAGTCCAGAGTCCAAACCACATGTTTCAATCAATCCATTTATGATTGCAGCAAAGTCGAATCACAGGACATGGTGGGAACCCACAATTTATAATTTTATGGGCTCTCTGAAATTGTTGAGGTTATAACCAGTGCAATTTATTTTCTTCTAGTTATGATGGAATATGGACGATGCTATGAATTTTTTTTTAATATATTTTATCTCTTAAGTGAGGTTTCAATCATGTACCTCTAAATAATAATATATAACATTTTGAAATATACAATATATGATGGGAAGGGATCACTTGAAAATAGATTATTTTGTCTGACAATAGATTTCTAAATAAATATATTTTTTTATAAATATATATTGTTGAGAATAAATAGAATAAAATAGATAATTAGAAAAATGTAAAACAGTGAACAGTACAAAGAAATGTTACCGTTAATCTAGAAAAAGAAATATTATTGTTGCTACAGTATCCACTACTATATAACGGCTAGTTAGATTTTTTGTATAAATAGATAAAGACTTGTATAAATAGGTATAAAAGAGATGATAAGAGAATAACAAGGAATAATATACATTGAAATTTCAGTTCATATTTTTTTATCCTCTATTTACACAAATACTTCGACCAAAACTCATAAAATCAACAAGTACTTATAAAATAATAGTGTTTCGAATTTCATATAATTTCATTATTATTTGATAGATCATTGAAATTTTATATAATTTATAATGATTCCAATTTAAATAGGCTATCAAATGATAATAAAATTTAAAACACTATCAATTTATAAGTAATATATAAGTAATTTATATATATATATATATAATTTTCTATTTTTTTTTATATTTTCTTAGAAGATCATTATCAAAATTGTCAAAATAACCCATTATCGAGTAGTACTCCCATTTCTAAGGCAGTTTGCTAGGTTTAGGTTGGTGCTTACTCTATAATCTACATTCTACATTCTACATTGTCAATTAGCACTTTAGCAGACCAGACTGTAGGTTTACTCAATTTGTTTATTAACATTTATTAATTTCTTTATTCAGTGGCAAACTGGCAATGCGTGCAATGCAATTAATCTTATTATTGGAAGCTAGCTGCACTATAGTTTAAGAGTTCTGATGGTGCTAACAAAAGTTTCATCAGATAATGGTGCTAACAAAAGTTTAAGTATGTAGCTCTAACGTCAATTTTTTTATTTTTAGAAGAAGAAAATTTATTTTGTCGTGTTCTAGAATGATTAGTTGGTTTTTTTTCATGCATTAGTAAGAACCAAAATGTTCTTGTCGTTCCGGTAGGGCTAGTCCGAACAATATTCGATCCATTTAATTTTTTTTTCGATGTTCGCCACAATCAATGATTTAAAATGCGGATGGTTATCACATATCGCATATGCGGTATGCGGCCGCATATACGGATTTTCTTGCGGAATTTTATATGTGGATTTTATATCTATAATATAATAAATAGGAGTATAAAATATTAGAAAAGAAAAAAATGATCTAGTTATTTCAATATTTATATAATAACATATTTGTGCAAGTTCAAATCACAATAAAAAATATATTATTTTTATAAAATTTTAAGATATTTTTTATTTTTTATAATATATACCATATATTAGACGAGTTTTTTTAGCTTTTATATAATATATACCGCATATTGGGCGGCATATTATTCTGAGTACGGTCCGACCACCGCATACGCATATGCGGCCGCATATACGTCCGTATGGACCGCATTTTAAAACAGTGGCCACAATTGATCCCATTCACAATAATACCGAATTTAAATTTCAGACCAGCTAGTCCTATGTACCGAAAAAAATTTGGTCTTTTTTATGTTAATAATATGATTTTAATCATAAAGAATGTCAAATTATAATACTTATAGTGAATAAATATCTTATTTAATCAAATTAGTGAATATCATATATAATCTTATATAATCAAATTTAAAATTTTATTCATTTTTAAAGTAAAGAATTTATTTAGTAAAATATATTGAAATTTTTATGAATATTAATTTATGTTGGAATAGTAATATTTAAAATAGAATTGAGCGTAAATTTCTCCCCACAGTTCGTAAGAATGGGGCATCAAAATTAAAAAGATTTAGTTGTAGTAGTGAGAATTAGAAATATAAATTAAACTGTAGGATTTGATAATTAGGATCTAAAAGACCAGATGGGGCAAAAATATGAAGAATCTAAAAGGAAGAGAGAGAAAATTATTTTGAGGCTTAAAATTCAAGTTTAATAATAACTAAAAATAATTTCAATTCAATTCCTATAAGAATATAACAATTAAAGAAAGAGAGAAAAGAAAAGAAAAACAAGTAAGAATACAAAATATAACATAGTTTGACATATAATGTCTATATTTTTGGACTCTCAATTTTCACAACAATTGAAATTGAGTCAAAATACTAAAATAAATGAATTACAAGTGTAGAACTTGATCACTTACATAAAAATAGACTATCAAGTCTAATGACAATAAAAATAAGAAAATGAGTGACAATACACTCAAAATAATAAATAAATGAGTGATAAAACATTCAAAGAGTGATAACACACTCAAAAGAAAGTGAATGACAACGCACTAAAACACAAGGGGTACGTTTGGCACATGGTGGAATAGCAAAAAGTTAGAATATAATAGTTATTCCAATGAATTAATTTGCCAAATGAATTTTAGACTAAGTAGAAGAGTGCGGAAGAGTGCTAATCCGGTATACCAAGTTATAGGTGGTATATCGGATTAGCTCTCGTCGGAATAGCGATTATTATTTTATTATGTTATATTATATTATTATATTATGATTCTAATTATGATTATGATTTATTATTATTATTATTATTATTATTATTATTATTATGATTTAATATTATATTAATATTATGATGATCATTTAATTAATTAATTATTATTTATTATTTATTATTATATATTACATTATTATAATAATTATTGTTAGTATTATATTAACATCACTGTTAGTATTATTATTATATGATAAATTTTATTATTATTTATTAATATTATATATTTATATTCTGATTATATTAATATTATATTATTATGATAATGATTATTTATATATTATATTATTATAATTATGATTATTTATTATTATTATATTATATTATTTTGATTATTATTATAATTTTATTATTATATTATTATGATTATGACTATGATTATTATTACTTATTATTATATTATATTATATTATAATTATAATTATATTATTATGATTATAATTTTATTATTATTATATTATTATGATTATGATTATTTATTATTACTTACTATTATTATATTATTATATTATATTATATTATATTATATTATTATAGCTATGATTATATATTATTATTATATAATGATTATGATTATAATTTTCTTATTATATTATTATATTATTATGATTATGACTATGATTATTATTATCATGATTATGATTATTATTTTATTATTATTTGATTATGTTATATTGTATTATTATATTATGATTATATTATTATATTATGATTATGATTATGATCATTATTTTATTACTATTATTATTATTATTTTACTATTATTATCATCATCATTGTTAGTATCATAATTATTTATATTTTAACTATTCTGATTAACAACTGCCAAACGATATTTTCGCTCTTCCGAATAGTCAATAATATCACTATTCCACCACTCTTCCAAAAATACACTATTCTATCACTCTTCCAAAATTACCACTTTTCCAAAAAGAGTTGTTCACATAGAATCAAATTGAGATAATGGAGAGGAGCTAGATTGAGTTTAAGACAAGGATTTGATTTATCAATAAGTATCAACTTATTTGAGTTTATCTCTCTCACTTAGAATATGACTTATTATTCACTAAAAAAATGAGATTTTATTGTATGAAATAAGTCTATCATGAGTGAGAGAGTAATCTCTTTATATAGACTTTCTGGAGCCTATTAAGAAGTTGTTTTCGACTTAAATAGTTGATTACAAGCCGTTGCAACAGTTTAGAAGAAGGAATAGCCACGTCAAGAAGTTATTTTTGGCTTAAGACGTTGCTAACAGTTTACAAGTCATTGTAATGGTTTAGAGTCATTATAATGTCTGGTAAACTGTTACAATGGCTCATATCGTTGTAACGATTTCAAATCATTATGGCAATGATACACTCTAGTTATTTTGAAGGCTTTATGACTTAGTCCAATTTTCTTGAGATTTCCTAAGTTGTTAGGATGACTTCTGAGTTGTTACTAATGAGTTGGAATGCTTTCTGATTTCCTTACTATTTAAACTCAATTTAACTTAATTAATTCAATTTGAATCTAAATAAATCTAAACTTAATGCAGTCTTGATTAAATTTTGCATCTCATCATTAGTCTTGGTTCTTGTGCATTAATTTATTTAGCATTCTAATCCCTGTACAATGCTCAAACAAAACAAATTATAAAATTCAAATGTTATTTTGTAAATTGACAAATCAAAAAAATTATTTAGTGAAATAGAATCAATTGAGTATAAAAAAAGTTGATTATTCAATCTAATTTAAAATGCATGTGTATAAATTAGATTTTATATCTTGGGAAAAAAATTCTAAAATGGGGAAACCTGCTTAAGACGAAAGATATTTTCAAATTAATGTACAGAAAATGATACAATTTACAGCGGAAAACATCAGCATTTAAGTTTGCATATCATACCAACAACCGTTCGTGTGATAATCCTCAATTAATTTCTATCATTAAGCGTCTAAAATTTATCTGGAATTTTATAAATAGGAATAATAAGTATACTGAATTGTTCCTGCGTTCCATACTTCCCCTCACAAAAATTGACATTTTCAAAACAAATTAAAAGTGTCCTTCACAATTTTAGTCCATCGAACACAAATGTTTAACCAGTTGACCCGTTGGACCCGTTCAAGAGTCTTGAAAGAAAATTAAAAAAAAAATTAAGCTCCCCTCATATTCACATGCTAGCACGTAGATCTTTTCCAGTCTACAACATGTGGTCACCACCAATTAATGGCCTTAATTACCTAAAATATATTCTCTAAACTTAGAAACCCGTTAAAAAGACACCTATTTTGAACCATCCAAAACCAACTTCTCTTCAACCCCTGCCATCTATAAAAGCCCCTCATAATTCCCCTAATTAACCCAAGCAATCAGCAAACAAGCACAAAAGCAAATCCATACACACATCTCATAAAACTTTTTTCAGCTTTTTGTGCCAACAACAACAATGGAGATGAAGAAGGTTGCATGTGTTGTTCTTTTTGCTGCTGCCTCTGCCACCGCTGTCATGGCTTCTGAGGCCCCGGCACCCGCACCGGCCAGCGCTGCCTGGTCTGCTGCACCGGCCTTCGGCATGGCCATCGGTGCCTCCGTTCTCTCCTTTTTCGCCTACTACATGCACTAAATGCCACGTGGAGGAACAAATTGTAATTAGGAAGATGGCTTAAAAAAGAAGGATAGATGGACGGCAAGATTTTCAGTGGAGGCTTCTTTTGAACATCTCTAGTTCATTATTTTCCTTCTTTATTTTCTCCATTTTTCTTATTATTGTTTTGCCTTACAAATCTTCTTTTTTACAGTATTTTTTTTGCATTGTTTATTTTAAGGGGGACGTGGTTTAACACTATGCATGTATGGGCGCTTTAGTGGATATATATTTATCCCAATGATATTTCAATGATACATTAATTGGGCTTCTTATTATTAAGTTCCATTTTATTTGGTTTATGATGATAAAATTATGCTTGATAAATCTATATTTCAGCACTTATCACGTGCATATTTGTTTGCATAAAATCCAAATTCATTTTCAAATAAAATAAATTAAAAGACGCCCATTTTGATTTGGAGATGACTAATTGATAATTCTTTTTAGTTGATTAATGGTTGAAATCTCATCCATTAAGCCATATATTTCTCTGGAGAGGTCTCTCTTTTTTTTTTCATTTTTCAAAAGAAATACTAAAGAAATCTATAACTTGTAATTGCAACTTAAAATCAAATAATAAGAGCCTTGGTATTGTAATTGCTCTTAATATTGTGAAAAACATTTGCATAATCTTGAGATCAGATTGAACAAACATGATACATAGTGGTAGTGGTAGTGCCCTCCACCACATACCCAACAAAAGAAAAGCATGGCGAATTTGAGGTGCTCTCCAATCTCCATGCTACAACACTTTACAGAGATACCCAACACAGCTGCATTATTAATTCTGTTCTCTTTCAAAAGGTACATGCATGCGGATGCCAATACAATACGGCAGTGCAAATGAGAATTCGCCACGTCTTTTTCTTTTATAAATGTCCCAGTTTAATTTGCTGTGGCATTATGTGTGTCGTGTGTGTATTTATATTCAACAGGTTTTTCTGCGAGGCTCGTTGGAGCTTTTATTTCCGACAGCTCGACAATGAAGAGTTTAATTAGAGATGGCGGAAGCCGATGCGAGAAATTTGTCCAACTCGTCTTGATCTAAACTTGATTTTTTTAAAAAATCAAACCGATTCGATCCGATTCGAGATTAAATGACCTTCAATCCAATCGAAATCTATCAAAAATATAAAAAAAACACATGTAAATTGATCTGACTCGACCGACCCGATTTCTTCCAGAAAGTCAAACTGATCCGACCCGCCCGATCCGAACCCGAACCCGACCCGACCCGCCCGATTGCTCTTTTGATTTTTGTATTGTGTTAAGAGGACGCTTGAAGCATGGCCCCAATGGAGGGCACGATGAAAAACACAGAATTAAAATGAATAAATTTTCTTCATTTTATGGACATAATATGTATGTAAATTTTTTAATGTTTCAACAGTTTATGCACTCTAATCTATTTTTCACTCGATGGATTATCGCAATTACACCGCAATTTTTAAAGCATGCTTTTATATATGGAATTTAATAATTTAATTAGGACTTTTTCTCTGCTTCTTCACCCGACCTCTGGGATTTATGTCGTTTTATAATTTCCTCATGAAGTCTCTTCTTATTTGTTAGTCATAAGAGAAAATCTCCATTAGTATAAGAGCCATCTTTTCTTTTTATCATTAATTTAAAAACATTTTTCGGCCTATACACTATTACATGGGCTCAATTTCTTTTAGAATTTTCCTAATTTAGTTCCTTTTTATTCTAGGATCATAGACCAACCACAGGCCCATTTACTTTCCTCTCTTTTCTTTCTCTAAAAATCAACAGGGAGCCCAATCTAAAATAGTGCATGTTGAAAGGATATGCACTGGTAACAACTGGTGCCAGTGTAGAGGACCTAGAACTGATCTCAAGGAAGCATGCATCAAGAATAAACAATTTTTCAGACCAACTTTCCATTCTTCTAATGGAAACTAATTTTGCTACTAATGAGTGAAGAATTAAATCATACAAAAATTTAGAACTTAATAACCTTTATGCCCAGAAATACCCTGAAACACATTTTCAGTCACTGCATCATCTAATTTTTACAATCAATAAAATTTGAGGGCCAGACTTCCATCTTTTTTAACAGAATAAAAAAGCCACTGGACCTTTTATACCAACAAACTAAATATCACAGTTTTTTTTTTTTTAAGTAACAACCACATCCTAAAAACCCTTTAAGCACAAAACCCCATCAGCACTATCAAATAACAGTAAGAAGATGCTTCTTTTCTTTTGCATTTATCACAAGCTTGACAAAAGAAAAGAGTAAACAATGCATGATATTTAGGTTTTAAGGTCACAGAACAGATGATCTCGTACTACAATGAAGAATCATCTCCAAATCAGATCCTTTCCTTTAAGAATAAAATATGAAATTTCAAAATCAACAATCCATCAAAAAAGTTCTCATGAATATATGATTCTGGTCTTGAGTGTTTTAATCAAATAATTAAAGTCAGAAGGGATAGAGGAGACATAAATCTTAATTTGCCTTGCAAGGTGCAAGAATGTCAATATGCGCACAAATTATGAAATATCAGCTCGTCTCTGAAGAAATCGCATGTAACATATTTTCACAAAAAGCTCAGATAGGGTACTGCCCATGTGGCATCACAAATGTGTGCAACATAATTTAAAATATTAAAGCATGGCATGGAGAAGAAGCTAGATTGTGTGTTTTTAATCTCTAGAGATGGTGAGAATTTTGCAGGACATATAGTGAGTGATCTCTTCCTTTCTTGGTACCTATTTAAAAGACCAGATGAGGTTTAAATTATTGGATAAGCGTTGAGGAATTATGCACCCTCAATGCAGAAGACAATGTTTGCAAAAGTTTCAATTTTTTTTTTTTTTTTTGGATTATGTTAGTTTGGTCCTCAGTTAATTATCTGTGAAACAATATGTCAATTAAAAAGAATTTGGAAACATATATAGGGAACGAGCAACCTGTTTGTAGATGAACTTTTAGGTTATTCTGAAAGCACAATATAGACGTGGATGCATCTTCTTCCTTTTCTTTTTCCCCTCCTTTCTTTTCCTTCCATTTTCCCCCCTTTTCCCGCCTTTAGAGGAGTGTTGCGTTGCTCAGTAAGTGAAGGACCAAAATGTGAATTTTATGAATCTTGGGTTACATCTGCCTCATTCAATTTGTCATGTATGGGATGTAATGTTGTTAGTGTGGGAAGCACATATATAGCATTGCTAGAGACTAGCTACTTGATTTGTAGTGCGAGCAATAGGTGATCACAGAAATCTCTCGTAGTACAAGGAGAACATGACAAATATAGTGCAAAGCAAAGCCAGTTAATCTACAACACTAAATATGTACGGAACTCCACTTTCAAGACCTAGATTATTCCATAATGAAAAATAATTGGAGAGTACAGCAAATAGTACAGTGTAGCTTTGTTTTATATGTAAGGCCCAGCAAATAGTCAAGAACAATAACATATACTGTCAGTAGGGTTCTATCCAAGCAAAACTGATAAACAAAAATGGTGAGCTTAATGCTTGAAGACTAGCTCATGAAAAATCCAATCCAGTCACATGGCATATAATGCAATGCTTTAACCATAATACAAGCAACATATGATATACAAAAAAAGTGCTCACATGGTTGTTCCCTTGTAGGTTGTAACAGTTCTACCAAGTATTAACAGCTATAAAAGGAATTCAACAAAACGTACACTTCCACCAGAAATCATCTCTCTTAACAGAATCAATCTAGGTTCATCATCCAACAGGTCTTGATATTAAACTAGGGCCACAAAAGCTTCCCAGATTTCAAGAAAAATACAGCAGAACTATGAAGATCCATCTACATTTACAAATGACTAAAGGCAGAAGTAAACTTAGTCCTACACATATTCATTATTTTACAAGTTATTCATCATCCTCCAGCCATGACTAATACACGGCCCTTGCTTGGAAGAAAAGGAAAACAAGCAAGAGTTAAAAAAAAAACAAAACAATAAGAAGAGAGAGAAAAGATGTTCATACGGCCTCACCCCCCTCAAGGTATTTGCAAATGCGCTCAACGACCTCACGACCCTTGACGCTGTTCTGCACAAACTTCTCGGCACATCGCCGCTCAATGCGCTCTGCCAAACTGGCAATGGCTGAGAGAGGCTTTACACGGATACTTGTCTCCTGCCTGAATGCTGTCCAGTCACTAGGCCTCTCAGGGTGTGGCCGGTACGTCGACTTCTCCTCCACCTCTATAAGGCCTCGCAGGCTCACATTCTTGACCACCACATCCATTGACCTGTATTGGGTAAATAAATGTGGTGAATTTATTGATCAAGCATATACTTTTTTAATCATTCATTTGTTAAAAATTGCAACTATACTCTAGAGCATTGAAAAGAAAAGAAGAATGTTCCCAAAAATGATCAACTTACTGCAATAATTTTTCGTGCAGGGTATGCGTCCAGATCTGGTAAGCTGGGATGATAGTGATGTAAAATTATTGTGTGTAACAATGTTTCTTATCCAAAGCTAAAAATTAATTTTCTCGAGCTAGATGCATTTGAAACTTTTTATTAGTCACAGGTTCCTTTGCTACTTCAAATACATGTGGCAGAAATGCACCAGAAAGCATGGTCTATGAACAGCTTCGCCTAGCAGTTGAACACTTTTTGGTTCTTTTTCCAATTCCTTGTAATATTTCTTTGTGGACGTTAGTTAATGAGCAAACAAGAACTAGATTAAAGATAAAAAAGAGTGATGAAGAAGCACTAGTGGGTATTACAGGTTGATTGAGGCATAACTGGATTAATTAAACATAGATCTCTAAAACCATAACAATACCAGGGACACCTATACTAGATTAATAGTTAGTGTCATTCACGTGTTTAGCTCATCATACATTCATCCGTACCTTCTAATTTGCCACTGAATAAGTATCAAGTACTTCAGATCATATCACCCCAATACTTACTGGAGGATATATGATGAAATGTCAACTCAACATCAAGTTCCAAGAAACTCTGTAACATACATTCAATTAAATCCTGTAATTATCTATCATTACCTGGAGGAGGCATCGACTATGGAGGATTCAACACAGTGACACACGACCGAATCCTGGCCAATCAAACGGCGAACAGGGAAGGGGAGAAAAGGCGATCGCACTGCAATGGAGCGGGTCGAGACGAGGCGACCCGAATCCGGATCCAGTTGGCGGGAGAGCGTGTGCACGTCGGCGATGTGCGACAAGGAGGCTCCAGCCGCCGGATCGGTGTACTTCCGCCACGCGGCGGCGGTGACCCGATCCCATGGGTGGCGATAGACATGTTCTTGGTTGTACGAGAGCACCATTTTCTGATTCTTTAAATATTTTCTTTTGGGGGTGGGGTTTTGCAAATTGGAAAGAGGCGGAAAGGAGAGATGAAATTGAGGGAGTTCTGGATTTGTAAGTTGAATCCGGGAGTTTTTACTTAAAAGTCTAATAATCAATATTATCTACAGATTCGGTTTTAAGCAAAATTATTTTCACAAACGTTCTAACTAAGGGCGTGAGTTGAATTTACGTCCTTAAATCTTTATTTTACCTGTCCGAACACTGCCCAAAGACACAAAGGGCGTGAGTTAAACTCACGCCCTTTAGATGTTGATGTGCTCTGGTTGTTATCTTTCAAAACCACCGAAAGTGAAAAAAAATGATATAAATGCGATATGTGAACTTAAAGGGCGTGAGTTTAACTCACGTCCTTTTGTGAGTTTAACTCACGTCATTTTGGTTATTTTGCTTTCTTTTGTTTGGGCGAAATGAAATGGGCAAAGAAAATAGCGTTTTAAGGACGTGAGTTGAACTCACGTTTGAATCCGGGTCTACCGAGAATTTCTGGTCACTTTAGCCATTTGCACAGGTGTAGGTAGCAAGTACTGAACTCGCTACAGATAAGTCAACACAGATTGACACGTAGATAATAAAACATTCAAATACGGGGGGCGTCGAGTCGGCGGTTGGATTGGGGAAGAAGGCATATATCCATTTGACCATTTGTTACTGGACCGTGGTTTTGATGTGTGACCACTGATACATCCGGGCCTTGAATTTATTGGATTCATAATTGTTTCCAAATGGGTCTCGGAATTAAGTACCATGATAGAAACGGCGGGCATCATCACTACTCAATAGTGATTAGTCAACCAAAATCCTTTACCGCTTGTCGTCTCCGCCTACTGTTCTCTCCCTCTGTTTCTTGAATCGTAATTCCTCAACCTCAACCTCAACCTCAACCATGGCGACTACCATCACACGCAGACTTCTAAACCCTAGATTCCTCTCCTTGCTCCCCAAATCCACTCCTCACATATCATCTCTCCCCACTCCAAAACCCTTTATCCCTTCCCCCACCTATTTCTACAGACCCATCTCGCATCCGTTCATTCTCACGTCCAGAACCCTTTCCTCCACGCCGCCACCGGAACCATCCAGTACTGGTTCAAATCCCTGTACTGGGTCTGAAACGTTTAAGCACCAGGAGATCGAGGGGCCGACAGTAGAGCGGGATCTCTCGCCCCTGGCCAATGAGACCCGTGAGGTGCTTGATAAAATGCGCAAGTCAATTCACGGCCTGAGCACCGTTTTTGCCCTGCTTGGCATCACTCACCTTGGGGTTGGTGCATGGCTTCTTTACTTCATGCCACAGGGATCGCCTCAAGAGGTCTCGATTCAGGGGATCGCAGCATTTACATTCCCCTTCGCTATGGCTTTTCTGATGAGGCGGTCCTTAAAGCCAATGGTTTTCTTTAATAAAATGGAAGAAATGGGGAGGCTTCAGATTCTGACATCGGTGATGCAGCAGGTAAAGTGGCTGGATCTTTTGTTACGGCGTACCCGTGTTGTCGGGGTGTGTTGCGTTCTTGGCATGTCAACTGGGGTGTTGGTCGCCATTTTGAAGAGATGAAGCATTGACAGTGCAGTTATGTTTGTTTGCAGACTTGCCTTCACTCCTGTTACTTAAGTTGATTTGGCGTCAATAATTTGATATGTCCTGAATTCTTTGTTTTGATTTGGTTCCATAGGGGTTCAGGTTAATGTCTGAGCTAGAAATGGATTGTAATAAGTACCCAAAATTTTAATTTATTAGTCAATCCTTTCTGTCATGTGACACCATAAAAAATGGCTGTCGTTGACGTGCTGAAACTGAAACCCACACTAATCTCAGTATTTCCTAACTTCCAACAAACTGGATACATGGTAAAATCATACTCAGGCTGAGCGACTTTCTGTCAAGATTTAGTTTGAAATTGGCTGGGTCCATGAGTAAAAGACTTTTTTTTTTTTTGGGTACTCTGGGCGTGGTTCTAGTGAGGCTGATAAATTAATGGAATCTCTTTTGCTCCTTGCTTTATCGTCTCTTTGGTATTATAAGACTTGTAAGTTGGTCACTGGTACAAAAAAACTTGCGAAGGGGCCAAGTTGGGTTTCAACTTCGGTTTGGGCAAATGAAAATGAAATTTTCTTTACCCAAAAAAAAGATTTTATCTGTCCCGTCTTTTTCCTGGCTAAAAGTCTCTCTTATCATTACCAGCGGTACTAATCTTTTAATGTGCTTTATATATATTTTTTCTATTATTTACATAAACTTTTAAGGACATTCACATCATAAAGTTAATTAATAACACGAACAATTTTAATCGATTAATTAAATCTCCAATATCGACATAGCAAGAACAGTTAATACTAACCATGCATGTAACCAATTCATGTGACTTTTCTATATATATTTTTTTATCAATCATATTTCTAAAACAGCATTTCACCAAAATTGTTGTTTTCTCCGGTTGTTAAAGACGCAAAACTTTAGTTTTCTTAACGCAAGCAACTGCGTAACCTGAATCATACTTATTTCACCATATTCTTGCTGCTCTTTAAAAAGGTATTTTGTGACATGATTAATTAAAACCAACAAATTAAATAGAAGAAAAAAAAAGCACCAGTTTCCTCAGCTCAGCAAAGCGATAAGCATTATAATTAATTATTATTACTTCACACCATAACAGACCCACTTTATTCATCAGAACTGAAAATTAAGAGAAATATAAACAGCTGATTACTTAATTTAACTTGGTACTGCATGTGAGCTTCCAACTTCCATCAATCAGCACAGAAATCTCTCTATATATAGGGTTTGAATTATGAGCTAGCTGCACCATTCTTGGGATTTGGCAGGGCTAAACTGAGATCTGTAAAACAAGGTGCAGTACTATTGGAGTTGGGAATTGGTGCAGCAGCAACAGTACTGGTGCTGGTGGTAGCGTTAGAATTAGATCCACTGGAGGTGGCCAGTTGCTGATTCTTTTGCTGTTCCCTCTGTTTGATCTCAGCAAGAAGAGCCTCATTCTCTTCTCTAAGCTTCCTCGCCTTCTTCCTCAGCCTCTCGTTTTCCTGCATCATGTAGAAGTTCTCCAAGCACAGCTTCTTGGCTTTCTCCATATATGCTTCCCTTTATACCTGGTCTGATCATGTTTAAATTCACAAATTTAGAACACACAGTTCATATAATACATATATACGCATGGTTATTCATAGATAAAAATTCAAGACGAATATGATTAATAGTTTATGTGTGTGGCTATTGAGGTATAAAATTAAACAGTGCTATGAATCCAACTTCCAGCTATATATACACACAATTAGTTAATCATGCACCTAACATTTCTCCGACATGGTAGCCTACAGGCTACAGATCATGATAAATAATATTTTTTTTAGATATGATAAGTACAATAATTTATTTATAATAAAATAAAAGAGGAAGAGAGAGGAAGAAATTACAAAGAGAAATCAACCCCTTGAAGTTGAGTATGGAATGGGACCTGCAGGTGGGGCTGAGGGGCTACTTATAGTCTCAAATTTGCCTCAACTCTGGACGCAAATTAAACCTCTCTCGCTCCTTCTCTTTCTAGAAATAATTCAGGGGGCTGGGATTAATGCTTGCAAATGATGAGGTTAGGACTTCACGCTCTGATCGTGCATATCAGGGGTATATTTGGTATTTAATCCTCCAAATCTTGATCAATCCATCTCCCTTTACGCAATTATCATTAATTCATGAGTGAGATAATTATCACGAGTGGATCGTTATATATTATCGATACATATTCACCAATTTCGCTATTGCATGCATTCTAGAATCTTGAAAGTTTATATTGGTTCGGAACAATGTTAAATTAATGAATATAGAAAATAAATAAATAAATAAATAAGGAGTTAATCAAGGGCTTTAATTGTGGAAAAAATCAAAATAAAACCAATGTAAAAACATAATTGTATGTTAAAAAATTTCAAAATATTCTATATATATGTCATTATTCGAATGTGATCAATGCCATATAAACGGTCTGATATTAAGCAGCCATTGTCAAATATGACACTAAAAAGATTTAAAAATATTTCATGCAATTAGAATTATTACATATTTTGAAAAAATTTAACTGTGATAAATGATCTAACTCGATTGATCATGTTCAAGCTCCCATGGAACATAAAAAAAGAGAGGACTGAGCTCTATCACTTGATATTCTTTTAATTACGAGATGCAAAAATTACTACAAACATGTGCACATGAACCTTTGTACAAAAGTTTTGATGTTTTTGCCAACATTTCCATGACTATATATATATATATATATATTTAAATTTTTTGTTTCTTATATGTGATGTTTGTAGTACATAATTACATTAATTAAGATTTCAATTGGGGGAGTTATATGTTGAAAAACACATACGTGTACAAACGCTTACACGTGACGTGTACAACACGTGATAGAATTCTACAAATTCACAAAAATATAATTTGCATGTGCCGATCATAAGTAAGAAATTTAATGGGTTCGTTTAAAATAGCCCACATATTCAACATGTGATGAAATTCCATAAACGGCATGTGACACAGGCGCGAGGATCACGTAAGTATGAAACAAAAAATGACTTTACATGAATTAATTATTGAGTTGTATTATGAAATCTTTATAAGAATTTTCGTATAGTTTTGAAATTGATGATGCAAATTAAATATAGCTAAGAATTTTGTAGTCCTTAGATTTGTTTTTAACTATTTCCAAATTGCAAACACATTCAAATCAATAGAAGAAACAACAAATAAGCACATCCAGCATTATTTTTTTTAGAACGTTTATATTTCTACGCATTGCAAAAAAAATTCTTCTCGCGTTGTTCATTGTTTGCACTAGGGTGTCAATGGGTCGGGTCGGGTAACATTATTTTATTATTATTATTGACCCGATCCGATTAAATTTGGGTCAAAATTTTTTGACCCATACCCGATCCGACCCGTGTAAAATAATTAATTATTTATTAATTATTTTTATTTAATTTTAGGTAATAAAATATTGATTAATTTATAATTAATCTTAATTAGTATATAATTAGTGTATATTTAAGCTTTAATTAGTACTAAATCATAAAAATACTTCAAAAAATATAATTAATCGGGTCGGGTCGGGTTGACCCGAACACGACCCGATCCGATTCGGGTCAAAAAATTAAACCCATATCCAAACCTATTTATTTTCTGAACGTGTCGGTTCGAATTGAGTCGGGTTAACTCGTCAATCGGGTCAAAATTAACAACCCTAGTTTGCACCATGAATATGTCATTTAAAAAACTTGTGGATAGAATTAAGAAAAATATCGTCTAATGTCGTCTAATGCGATACTTTTTACCGTAAAATTTTCTGAACATTTTTTTTTCATCCGTTATCAGGTTTTATTAAAAATAATTGTAAATTGACAAATAGCAGAGCAAAAAATAATCCTAGGTGTTTTTTTTCTGGGGTGTACTCTGGGACCACTTAGGCCCCATTGGATTTTTGTGATCTGCGCTGAGACAGAGAGAGATTTATCAGAAAATAATCATTAGTCGTGAACCAATTAAAGCATGCATATCATTACTCTTTTATCTACCACTGCCCACTGGCATTTGCACTTGCACCATGTATGTAATGACCGTTGCCTATTAATTTGCGTATGGGCAACTGATTTACTGTTTATATGAGGGGAAAAAAAGAAGCGTTTCTGCCAAGTAGGTCCTGCGCTAGAATCGTTGATTTTGCATCGAGATTCGTAATAATTATTGAAAATACGAATTTAAACTTAAAATTTATTGAAAGTACGAATCTCGATATAAAATCAACGGTTTTAAAAGACCTTAAACTCACTTTTTGATTCAAATGACTTTGAAACTCCCCCACAAATCATGAAATCATATCCAACTTTAGTTTCTTTCTCGATTGTTCAATAACTGGCGAAATATATAAATAATATTAGTACTTACGAATTCTTATAATAAATAATATTTAGGTAATCATACATATATATATAGAGATAGACTATTATGAAAATATTTACATTTCATTTGATATATAAATACATCAAAAAAAATTATTTTAAAATTTAAAAATTTTAATTTATGATTTTCATTAAATTTTTCATATGAAAACCTTGTAAGATACAAAAAATTAGAGCATTTTAAGTTTTTTAATCCACTCTTTTAAATTTTTGAAAAAGCAACACAAATATTGAATATTTATTTATTATTTTTAGGACTATTTTTTTTTTAAAATTCAAAAGAGTAGCTTAGAAAACTCAAAATGCTCTAAATTTTTGTATTCCATAAGATTTTCATATGAAGAATTTAATAAAAATCATAAATTAAAATTTTTGATATTTTAAAATATATTTATTGACACGTTTGCATATCGACTAAAATATAAATATTTTCACAATAATCTATCTCTCTCTATATATGATATTTCATCAAAATTATTTATATTGCAAGAAGGAGCATGTATTTACTTTGCTAATAAGAATTTTAATAATTCAAAATATGATATGATACAAAGAAAAATGACACTAATATATATAATTTACATTTGAAAGGTTTAACTGTATGTATGCTGATATGTAGGTGGAAATTTATAAATTCTGAATGAAATTATTTGCGTTCTAACAATGTAGGTGAGTAGGGCTATCAATGAATTCCGTTTCGACCGTGTTTCGTTTCGTTTTGCAGTAACGAAACGAATTTCTGTTTCGTTTATTAAACGAAACGGTTAACGAAATTGTTTTCTATTTCGCGCAAAAAACGAAACGGTTAACGAAACGATATTTTTCATTTCGTTAAGAATATTTCAGTGTAAAATACACGAAAATTCGTGTTTCATTCCATTTTGTGATAAACAAAACGATTAACGAAATGATTTTCTGTTTCGTTTATTAAACGAAACGGTTAACGAAACTATTTTCTATTTCGTTTATTAAACGAAACTGGGCCGATACTAAACCAGTATTATTTCGTCAACGTTTTCACCGTTCTAACAATGTAGGTGAGGGGCAATGCCGTAATGGTTGGTTCCTAACTTTCTATACGGGCCTTCAGGGCCCAATTCCTACCGCATTCTGGATCTTATTGGGCTGTTCTTTCTTAACACTGAAGAGGCCCATCGACTTCAACTCCCCTATCTGTGGTTTATCCTGTAAATAACGCCAACATCTCTCATTTATATACACTGAAATGAAACCTCTCTTCCATCTCGCACGCCGCCTCCAAAATAGGGTTTTGAACTTTTGAGAGCGCGATAGAGAGAGGGGGAGAGAGAGCGAAAGCGCGGAGAGAATTTGAGAGATAGAGGCAGATGGCGAGGGTTCCAAGAGGTGGTGCCTTCCAGTGAATTCTTCGCGTTCTGATCTTTCTCATTTTTCATTTACTTTTATCGTTGCTTTGCTCTTGATTTTATATTTGCTTAATTTATTGGGGGTTAAGTCGACTGAAAACCCTACATACTTCATTTTTGCTGATTCATGGGGTTTTGGATCGTTAGAACTATGTGGTCTTTCGTGTGGCCAAACACCTTCGATTTCAAATTCTTTTTGAACACATCAGCCAGATCTACTTATGGATTGCATGACCGAGAGGGGTTCTATACTCTGTTCCTCTGCTCTTGTATTCGATCCAACAGTATACGATTTTTTTGTATCTTTTCGTCTAATTTATTTAGATCGGGTTCCCGTTTTCACCATACGATTTGGTGCTTGATTGTTTAAACTACTGTTTAATTTCAAATGATGATACGAGCATTTATTTTCCGGGTTTAGTCAGGTGTCTGATTTGATCGGTGGCTGATACAGTTACAAATCCGGTAAATGGAACTGTGCTCTTTTCGTTACACGTGTTGCTCCATTCTCTGGGCTACTTGCGTGTTCCATTGGAGCTCTACATGTTCTTCTTGTATAATCACGCAGCGTTGTTTCAGTTTCACCAGCGTGTGTTTGTTGTATTTTGGTCAAGTGATGAGCAAATAACTGCAACAATATGATAGAATTTTAAATGATTCTTTTGTATTTAATTCTCTGATGACAATTCTCTGATTACATTTTTTTGAGATGATGAATAATCAAACTTGGTCTGTGGTTCTGATTTAGAAATGACAGATAACAAACGCTGATTTTCTGATCATGTTGGAGTTTTTTTATTTTTTGCTGTAAATTCTATACACATTCCGTAGATGATTTTTGATATGTAACGCTTAGCCTCAACATCTGAATTGGTTTATTCTCAGCTATGAAAGAACTTTTGCAGGTGTTGATCACTGGACTCCTTTGCTTGCTCGGAATGTACTCCACATGTAATAAATAAACATCAGTTCAAGTCTATACTTGAAAGTCTACAATATGTATGTTAGGACAACAAAATATACAACAAAAGAAATTCAAATAAAAAATCAGATGTAAATGTAAGAACAAAGAAGATAAAAAGACAGCATTTTAAACTAACATATATATACAACCCATTTATGTGTTAATCTGTGTAAATTAGATTCAAATAAAATTCTTATTGTTGTAGATTTTCAGCGGGGGTGGCAGGGGCATGGAATGTGGTAGGGGGGCAACAGTAAGGTTGACAATGTTTTGGATATAATTAGGGGTGTCACTGGGTCGGGTTTGGATTGGGTTATATTATATTATTATTTTTTTATCTAAGCTGAATCCAATTCAATTAAATTCGAATAAAATTTTTTTTGATCTATATCAAACTTTACGGGTCATCATTTGATTTGATCTAATCTGTATAAAATAATTAAATATTTATTAGTTATTTTTATATAATTTTAATTAATAAAATATTAATTAATTTATAATTAATTTTGATTTGTGTATAATTAGTTTACTTTTAACTTTTAATTAATATTTAATGATAAAAAATTTTCAAAAAATATAATTAATTGGATCGGATTTGAATTAAAAAAATTAAATTTATATTCGATTCATTTATTTTCACATCATGTTATGTTGGATTAATTTGTCGGATTATATTAATAATATACACCTCTACATATAACAATAAATAATTTATTTTTTTAATAAAATTTTAATTTTATGAGGTAAAATTGCAATTTTAAAATAAAAATTTGAGTTTAGAGCGGCGTATATAAAAGGCTTATATTTAGATTGGTATTTCTCTAATTATAATGTTTCATGGTGACAATTAACTAATTTTTCAAATTAGTAATGCTTATAATTCTCTAATTATAATGCTTAAATTTAGAGCATCATTTAGATGACTACTAATAACATTGCATGGATTTGAATTGAAGGTACCCTCCCTCCTCAGTCCTCCCTCCTCAGTCCTCACTCCTCACTGCCCTGAACTGTATATATCTCTGATCTTACTGTGCAAACCTCATACAAGGAAACGGAAAATTGCTCAAGTTCCTATGACATCGGCTAGTAGAATTCATAGAGGAAAATAAGAAGCTTAGCTTGGCCCCAAGTAGTACTGTTATGTTATTAGAATATAAAGTACATATTGAATTGGATGACTATCATTCAGGTACCATGTTATTACTGGAACCTTAAATTTATGACCGGAAAGAAGTGTCCGGGTTGAGACCCATGACATTCACTTAAAATTTATATATACTGAGAATTACTAGCTATATACTCACGCGTTGCAGCAGACTCTTTTATTTAAACATTAAAACATTATAAAATAAAAAAATTCACATTTATCTAATATTAAATTATAAATTCACCAAATTATAGAAAAATTTATAATAAAGACTATATTTAATTTTGGATGAGATTTTTGCACAATATGAGTTAATGATTCATGATTTTTATAACAAGAAAAATAAATCATTCTAACATATATTATCACCATTAATTTCTTATCAAATATGCATAAAGTTGCTAAATAAAAAATAATAATATTATAGAAATAATAATATATATGGGAAAGAAATGGAGAAAAAGAGAGGATCAATGAACGTGATCATATACGTTCGATCAATCAAAAATAAATATTATCTATCTAATTAAGGGATAAAATGAATATAATAAAAAATACCATGATAAAAAATAGATTTTCTAATTCTTAGATATTTTATATAATAGTATAGATATAAAATATGTATTCAGGGAGAACTTGGGCTTCAATTCTTCTTTCAGTACAAATTTCTCAGATTACCTCAAATTTGTCCATGAAAACATGCAAATTTTGACTGACCTTCTGAAGCTCAGCATATGCACATTGCACATCTCAAGAAAAAAAGTCGCACTGAAAAATAACCTCCCATGAAGAACTTGCCCGATGGACTAATGGTTTGATTTTAAAAGGACTTTGGGGATTACTGGGATTGAATCAAACAACCCAGAGAAAGGTCTCCAGCAAGATGGAATTAGCAGAAATTAATGCAAAAAGTGAGTAGTCATTTCCTTGGGGGAAATGGAGATGGTCTGAGAAGAGCTGAATAGAATAAACCACGGAGAGAACAACACAGCTTTGGACTTTGGTTGTGCCTTCACGTATTTTCTTTTTTTTTTTAGAAAAAAAAATAAGAGTTTAACTCATAAATTTAATTTTGAGCTCTTATGAGGACTTGAATCCATAATTTTTTGAAGGTCATCTTAATTTGCTACTAGGCCATTTGTGTGCCTTCATGTATTGAAATCCAAAATTCTCTTTGCCGGATTCATGACTGCTGTGAAGGCTAATAAGATATAACCGTTTAACTGTTTAAGTATGCACACTAATACACATTGACTACAGCAAGTGCACAATTCATCCCATTAAATCTCTCTGTGCCTTTACTGTTTTGGACCTAATTGAAGGACTTCAAGTCTACAACTATGGTTTGTCTTAAAGAAACATCAATATGGTGGAGTATGGGATGCTAATACTTGGAATTAATTTAAAGCTATCCATTTGTTCACAAACTATTTTGTTGATTAAACAAATCAACAGAAACTAACCAAACACTTCGACATCTGATACTGGTACCAGTCGCTGCCAGCCAAGGTTTCAAAAGAAAAAAAAAAGATTCTGGTACCAGTCATGAAGGCCTAATTAAACCCTGTATTTAGTTTTGTAGACCCAAGATTAACTGCAAGTTAATCCCTTTTGTCTGATGTTTCTTTGTTCCTTGTTGGTCTTTCCCTTCTTGCTGATTAGGTTTGAGTGGATAGTGAGGAACCTAGACCAGTGGCGGATGGAGAAAATATTTTTACTGATGTCAACTATAATAATTCTAAAAGAATTAGTTAGAAAATTATCTAATTTGTTATGTATATAAAATAAATTTGCAAATTTCAATGAGATCATTTGTACCCAATATGATAAATGTAGCTCTGCCACTGACCTAGGCTCCTGCTACTTAGATCAGCTGTTTCAGACGGGGCCCACACAGATGGTCTTCGGATTATGCTCAATTAGGAACATCAGCAACTTGAACTTTTGTAATTTTGCCTCTTTGAAATATTTGGTCCTCACCTTGAACCCTGCATCTTTTAATTCTAATTTTGGTACAATTTGTGCATATGCAGTCTAATAATAACGATCGAGCCGCATTTGGGTGGAAATATATTAAATTTTATGTGTTGTAGTTCAGGAGCTGAACTTAGCTTTGCCAGTAGGCAGTAAAGCAGACCTGATACCGGTATACTTTTGTGGTATAGAGCTAGATGTCCATTTAGATCGAATATCACTTCTTTGGCAATAACTTCAATGCTAAAGAGTACCTGTTCTTCTTTTTGCTAGTACTAACTTCTCTGTTACAATATTTCTTTACACAAGAAAACTTTGTGGCTTTGCTTTGTTCGCTGTTTGGTTTTCTCCAAACCATCTTTCTTCCTTTCTGGGTTATTGCTTGACCCCCAGTTTTATGTAGATCGCCTCTGCACCCCCTCTTAAACGAATTTATTTTTTCGATTCATCGAGATGCTTAAATGGTTATCACACCCATCCAATTATTGCTATTTGTGTAAACAGCAAGGAGAATCAGTATACCATCTATTTCATGAATGCATATTCTCTTCACAGGTGAGAAGAATCTTGTTGCTGAGAGCTGATATCCAAGTACATTCCTTGCAAAATTCATACAACAAAAAGTATTCTTTTTCAGTACCAATCCATTTCTGTATGCATTTTGATTTCAAATATGGGTCTCTATATTATGTAGATCTTCGCCAGATGGACCCTTACAAGATTGTTCTATGAAAAGGTTTTTAGTGAAAATCAGCAGAGTAAAACAGATGGGTAGTTCATTCTATCGTCGTGGGCTTATGTTAGATTTTGAATATGAATTAATTTGTTATAATCTCATTGTTATTGGGCTGAGTGAGTCGAGCATTACTGCATCAGAGACGATAAATTGATAATTCGGTTGCCGAAATTGGTACGAGATGAGGAAACATGAGATTCTAGGTCCATTTTTTCTTTTAATCAAATTTATCTAAGCTGTTTACATAATAGAAGCTCCGGTGCCTGCTGCATTTAAGTACATTTTCAAAACTAAATTATAGTATATATTAATGCCTGTTCATTATAAAACAAAATTATAGTATTAAACTTAATAAACAAAAATTTGATTATTACTTATTAATTTATTATCATCTAATTTTCAAATATATCCTAAAATAAAGAAAAATTGTAGTATTGATGATGTCATGGCAACCAAGATGATGATAATTATAACTATTATGATTATTGTAGTTTGTACTATTATTATTATTATTAGTTTACATTATAAATAATATGATTATTATAAAAGAAATCATTTAAAAAATAGAAAGATTAGAAAATAAAGGATGGAAGAACTGTATTTCTTCTTCTGAATATCTCCTCTATTTGAGAGATCAAAAGAAAATCTTCAAATCCTTCTGGACATTTTACCAAAAAAATTGTCCTCTTCCTTATTCCCCCAAAAAAAAATTGGAATGAAAAACCTCTACTTTGGCACTTCTTCACCGAACTATTGATTGTGGGGACCTGTTGATCGTGCCAGTTCAACCAATCAATGAGAACGTGAGATGATGTTTATTTTTGAATATGAATTAGTTATGGTTTATGCTCCCACTTTGCCAAACTTCAATATGAATACATACATTATGGTTTATTCGATAAGTGTTGGAATAAGTGAAAACGCATCAAAACACAAAAGTTGCTTCCTCGAGCAAAACTAAATAAAAGAAGTACGAAATTCCAATATTCACCAGCCAACTTATCTCTCAATTAATCCAAAAGAACGGTTCTACACAAGAAAAGAATAAATAATTTCTTTGAACAAGTTCTGCAGCATAAGCAGACAAAGCAACAGCAAAAGCTACACTTGCATATAACTTGTAGTTTCTTCACACTTCCCATCAAACTACACTAAGATAGCTTAAAATTTCACTTATATAACAACCTCATTCACACCACACCTCTCGCAACAGTTTAAATCTTGCATTCCCCTGGAACCCTTCCTCCAGTCCAATACCCATTCCACCATTACTTGATGGCGTTACCGGAGGGGTTCTCTCTATGATGGATGCAAGGGGAGAATCAAGATCATCCAAGTCGTCGTCACTGGTGTAACCTCTCCTTTGCACCATGGACGCCCTTTTGTCCAGTGATTTACCTCCCATATCAGCAGCTTTCTCAGCTATATCAGCTGGTGAAGGAGGATAATATACAACTGGAGAAGCAACAAAAGGGAAGATGCTCGATTGGCCTTTGTCTGACAAACGCTCCATCATGCTCTAATCAGATTGATTTTTACCAGTTTAGACTATCGAAAATTAAGCAAGAATACACTAAACTTTTCAGTACTAATCAGGATCAGATTTCTAAACTTAGCTGTATAGACAAAGTATAATATTAGTCTTAAGAAATGCTACCTCAGTGTTGAGTTCCTCAAGAACAATCCCAGGGACAGGATCAGGACAGAACTCATCAGGTGTGAAGTTGCAAAGTATGCGGATCACTAGGCTCAGTCCAATTGAAGGACATACCTATTGTTCCAAAGTAAAAGAAAAATCAGGTGATCAGTTTTGTCTTGCCTAGGTTTTACTAATTTGATTGGTTAATGTTCACATCATTATAGTAATTACTGGCTTACTGCAATATCTTTTATTGTGCTTTCTGATCAAATTTTATTCTGGACCATAGTCTAAACATCAGGTGATCAGTTTTGGGTCACTCCAGGGTTTAGGTCACCTCATCGGGTCATGCATTCAGCGGAGGCAATATCAGAAAGGTTCAGATCAAGGTCCACGGTGATATGTGTATAAAAAGAGAGCCGGGAGCTAACCTCTTTTCTAACGGATTTTTCTAGAAGCAAGTCCTTGGGAAGCATCAAAAGATCACTCAATTCATTAAGTAGTTTGAATGTCTTCAATTTATTACGAGTAGGTTCCAATGTTTCATCAGATTCTACATCTGTCTTGGAATCTGATACCAAGTCTTCATTAGCAGAATCATCAGCATCCATGCCAAATGTATCAGACAAATATCTAGACCAATTCCCAATCTGCATATAAAACAAAAAATTTGATAGCAATTTAGTGCAACTCTTTGTGGATATGAACATCAAGAAAAGGACATTACACCAGCAGATTGTGACACCTAGAATACTACAATAGACATCACCGACTCCAATGACAGAACCACAAACCAGCATATACAAAACATGCTTACCAACTAAATAATGTTAGTGTGACTAGCAAAAAGATTCTTAACCTAGTTTGACATTAGCATAATTCCAGTGATACAACTTATCATAAAATATTGTTCTAATATTTGTCTGGTTGTCTGTCAGTACTATATTATAGTTTCTAGTGTAAAATTTCAAATTGCTAAAGTTGATCAAAGTATATTATATTCTCCAAAGAAGAAACAGAAGAAATATCTTACCGAATTTTTCAGTTGTGCTCCAGAACCAAAACTCAAATCACCAGCACAGATAGGGAGAACTTTTGTATCAAGAATTGGGTCAGATACTGGATCAGTTGGTGTCTGACTTTCAGACTCCCTCAAAATGGCATTGAACATAGCAGTGTCAAGTCGAGCAACACATTGTTCCATCACCTATTAAAGCAATGAAAATATATATACATCCATCACCAAACAAATCAATGAAAAAGATTACTGGTATTGACTAAATAACAGAAACCAGAGAACTTGCTACTCACTATTACATAACCACCAGTACAAACTGATATATTTATAGGGTATAACTGTATAAGCAATTTGAAACTGATACCAAGCCAGACTGTTGGAGTACTTAGATCACTATCCTTAGTCACCCTAGGTTAATTAAATGTTGCATATAAGTACAGCTGTAAGGCAAAAAGAGAGAGCATGGTACCAGTTTAGCTAAGATGGGTAAACAGCCACACTCATGACCCCCAGCACGCAATGGGCACAGCTTTGTGAAAGCATCTCGAAATGCTGTTTTCCATAAGGAAATAGAGAAGTTCCCCTGTTCCAAATCCCCCAATCCAGGACCTAATAGTTTTCCAATGCTCTTGGTTGCACTTGAATCGGGAGATTGCATATGTGGTGTCAATGCCTTAAAAGTTAAAATCAAAGAGCGAAGTGAGAGAAAAAAGAGATGATGCTTTGACCATTCATTGTAAAATTAAACACTAAAGCTTCATGTGAACATGTATGCTGAAATTTTGGTGAATTGGGAGTAGATCCTTTAGTTGTTTACTGACATTGCTTTGTCTTATAGTTAACATGCATTATTTATTTCTTTTGCTTTTTTTTCTACAGTTGTTTAATGGTGCTCATTGTGAGCCCAATTGATGTTGAAAGATCAATGTATAAAGCAATCCAGAACTGGATCATAGCTTAGAGAATGTTGGTAGGTACTGAAGTAGCTACTTTACAAACCTTAATTCAGCTTATCAAACAGAATTGATTGATGTTACTACTTACTACATTAAATATCACTTGGTACCCACATAGATTATCTGCAATATATTCCTGGAAGGCTTAGAAGGATAAAGAAAATGTGTTACCTGCCACCATACAGATTCAACAATGCGGAAGAAAATCCAGGACTCAATCTTCTCCAGTGCAGTGGTAAAGGTGCAAGTCTCAGTCCAGTCATTTACAGGGAGGAAGATACCAAGGCTTTTCCCTTGTTTACCTGATGTGCCGTTTTGCCATTTCATACTACCATTTGAACCAGAGTCAGCTACCTTCACAACCTTCGGGCTTGATTGGGATGATATGTTGCCAAATGTTTGAGAGATGATCTCTCTCAAAATTACTGTGTTTGATAACCAATAGGTCAACCTATCAACGACAAGCAGAAAACAAAAGAAAATAAGAGAAGCTTTTATCATTGCTCCATGAATCAAGTCCAATCTAGATGGGTGAAACAAAACATCTGCATTGGACTAACTGTGGTATGGCTTATTGGACTGAAACAACACCCAGTTTGGCTTTGCAGTTCAAAACAAATCAGTTTTCCTGTCAAATCTGAAGTCCACAATTTATGCTGTCCATTTACCTGGAGACATCATTTCCACATGATTTTGCAACCAAAACAAGCCCTGAAATTGTATTTTTAGCAACAGTTGCCTTCCTATTAGCTGACCAATACTTTGAGGCATGGATGAAGAGCCTTGAAAGTCTCCGTGCAGGTGTGTGCACCTTATGTGCTGAGCTGCCATGCTCCGGGACCACAGAGTAAATGGAGATCTCCAATGCAGCCACCTCCCTCAACTCCTGCTCTAGCTTCTCTATCCTCTCCTCCATTTCTTCCATTTTATGACTTCTATTACTCTCTTCTTCTTCACCATCGGTGCCATTGCTCAGGTCACGAGCCACTGGATCATCAATGGAGATCTCCATTTCAATGGTTCTCTCATCTATTTCCTCTGACACCTCAGAAGATGCACGGTTGCTATTACCATCTATTGATTTGCTTTCTGAATGTTTTGTAACAATTCTCCTCTTGGGCTTTTGGGATTTCTTAGAGCTATCATTGTTTGAACTTCTATATTGCAATTTGGGAGTGTTTTGCCGATTGGAGCTACTCTTTGTCGCACGAAAAAGGGAGCTATTATTTTCAGATGTTGGTTCTTTTTTGGTGATCTTCTTAGGGACACGAGTGCTGGGTTTTGGGGTTTTTAAGGCAGCATCTTCTTGAGAAGATAGAGAATCTCTAGCAGGCTCAAAGTCTTCTTGAGAGGAGAGAGAATGGTCATCTCTGTCTCTTTCCTCCCCATTTTCTTTTGAACCCATGTCAGGCAAAGTCGAAGCAGATACTCTCTTGAGACCTGGACAAGTAAAATCACAGGACTCAGAAACAATGTTATTATACCTTACTAGTAAGTAAGAGGACTTACAGGAGACGTTCTGACACCTTACCGGTATGGGTCTTGTATTAAAATCCCCTCATTTGTTGGTACACGTGTGATCTAAATATCAAGCTAAGACCAAATAAACACAAATAGTACAGAATTAGTTGGTTGTCTAATAGTTAATTCTTGTACCAATTTATGACTGTACAGTAAGTGTTACAATAATGCAAAAGTTCCTGTTTGGCAATGTAGCCTCTTAGTTGCACATAAAGATATGCATATTCAATGGACAAAGTCAAGAATTAAATATCAACCTACAACCATACACATTAGTATGCTAATTAAACAGTACATGATACAAACCAAACTGGTATTAATTGTGGTGGTACAATTTGCCATGCTGTCAAAGCATTAATTTTTATGGTTACGAAAGAGGGTGGCAACGGTAATAAAATCAAATAGAACGCAGAAGTAATTATTAAAAGTAATTGGCAGAACCAAAGAAAATTAAGTCAGAAAGAGATGGTTGCGTAAAAGTAACAATTGTGTACTTGATTTAGGCCACAGTTGTAAAAGTTCATAAAAAAAAAATACGTTGCAAAAGCTAACTGATGTGTAAACCGGTGATATTTAAGAAAGGTAAATCTGGTAGAAATTTCATCAAAGATAGAATGAAACTGAGATTAGCGAAGTCTGATTAATGAGAGTAAACAAAATTGAACAAGTCAGATCCAAAATTTTCACACTGAATGAGATGAGCACTAATAAGAGTACAGTGAATCGAATTGGAGTCGAGACTGACGCGATCCGAGGTCAAACATCTAACAAGGCTGACAACACCACATCTCAAATAATCAAACAAAAAGATTCGAATTTTTTTTTCTTCCTTAAAAAGGGAAATTTAACACAGGAAACCACTGCATTAAAGAAACCAGAGTGAAAAAGAGACGAGAAGATGCATGACGTCAACTTACTTCTCTATCCTGTTTGAGGAGATTTAAACTAGGCGATTGTCTTTTACTCTTTCGAAATTCGAGTTGTAAATCTATTTCTCCGAGATTTCTCTTCTGATGTGCTCCCCCTTGGTAGGAGATTGTTTGGTTTTTCAAATTCCTTCCTTTTGGTTTGTTTTCCTTTGTCAGAGTAGTTCTCCTCTTCTTCCTCTTGGTGGACAGTCCAGTCGTTCTCTCCTTGTATGAAGTTGAACAAGTGGGACTGTGCACTGTGAGAGGAGGAGAAGAGTGGGAGGAGCGAAGGGTTTCTCTGGGAAGAGTGGTTTTATTTCGATGGAAATCCGAAAAGGGTTTCGACTTGGGTCCGGTCACCGCTTTTAGAACCGCTTTTAGTACATAGGATCTCTCGTTCCAAATTTCCAATTGAGTGTTTCATACCTGATAATTATTTATTTTATAATTTTTACGATCAATTTCATATAAATTTATAAAATATTCTAAAAATAAAATCATTTATAAATATATTCTTAAAGTTTAAATTGATTCAATCTTACATTTCACGTTTAATGTAATTTGGTATTTCATCAAATATCATCAATGATTTAAACAATTTAAATTTAATGATATTTGATGAAAGATCAAATGTCATTCAATTTATAAAATATTCTAAAAATAAAATCATTTATAAATATATTCTTAAAGTTTAAATTGATTCAATCTTACATTTCACGTTTAATGTAATTTGGTATTTCATCAAATATCATCAATGATTTAAACAATTTAAATTTAATGATATTTGATGAAAGATCAAATGTCATTCAAATTGTATCAATTTAAAATACAATCAATCCATAAAGTTAAAAATATATTTATAAATTTGTTTCTATTTTTTAATATTTTTATAAATACATATTAAATTGGTTGTTAAAATTGTCAAACTAAAAAGTTATCAAGGACCCCCAACCTTCTACTTATACCGGTCTTCGGATGATTACGAAAGAATGACCATTGTTTTATGTTTTGGGTTTGATGATTTTGATTGCTATTTTTTTGTTAGAAATAATAAACTTTTTTTTTCTTTTTAAGAGTCAATTATATATGTTTAAGAGTAAAAGGTGAATCTTATATTAAACAAAATTTGAATTAAACTTTTTAAACAATTTAACATCATGTTTATATTTTTTTTAACTAGACGATCAACAATATTAAGATGTATAAATGTGGTTTATTTAATGTATGTGTTCAGCACTCGGACAATGATTTAACCATTATATATGGATGGATGTCAACTCAGCGACATATTAAAATTTGAGAGTATTTTCCGTGTGTTAAATACTTGGATGGGATAAAAAATAACACCTTTTTGAGTTAGAACTCATTCATTTGTTATTCTATATTTGAGAAGAAAATAATTTTTCAAAAATACTGAATTAGCTATTATTTTACTGAACAAACTAAAATTAGTTTCAACAACTATTTTAAAACCTTGAGCTAGTGTCTTAGTGGCTATTCTCATTAATTCATCCTTTAACCTCTTCACGATTTATATGGTTTAATTAAAAAGAACAATATAGGCTCCCTATTTCACTATCTTCGATTTTCTTATTAGTGTTGAACATGATTAATTAATTGGATATTTGACTCGAAATGGTGTTCTGTGTTTCATGACATCATCAAATACCAATGATGTTATTATCGTGATATTGAAAGCTGAGTGGAAATTAATTGACAAAGCATATTTTTTAATTTTTCAAATAATTATTTCAAATAAAGTAAAAAAATATGAAAGAGGTTAAAGAATACAGGTTGAGTTTCATATATTTAAATATCAATACGGAATTTTCGTCCAAAATTGTTAATGATATCGTATGATTGGACAGATTACTTGAAGTATTCTATTGCAAAACTATGATTTATATTTAACAATTGCCCAGATTGTAAAGTTAATTATTGTCAATGAATTCAAATGGTAGTCAAAGTTTAAGAACTTTTAATAAACTGTAAAATGACACACAACTATAGAAGTAAAAAAAAAAATTAGAATTCAGCTGTCGACAACATGATACAAAAATTAATATTTTTTCTTCAGTTAATCTTACCTAGTTGTACATAATCTGAAACGGTTTAGGTGAAATTAATAATTTTCTTTTCCAATGAACTTATGCGTTCCTTTTTTTTTTGAAAAAAAATCATTCGGCACTTTAATCAATCATGATATTGTCGGAAGGAACTTCCCCTCATTATTAGCATTTAATTCTCTATTTACTTTCCATTTTGATTATTAATTTCGGAACTAAAGAATTAATCAATCAAACAAAAAAGACAAAGGGGTGAGCTTACCAATGGGTGATCCTAAACAGGCAACTGTGGCGTTCAGATAGTGTGGGACTGTGGTTCCTAGTAGACTGCGACAAGCGACCGGAAGAAAGGCGTCGGTGGTTTTACGTCACCGGGTGTTCCCAGTCACCCCGTAACCCCACTACCGAGAAGCGAGAACAATCAAACCTCGTTAGAAAATACACCCTCTGAGGTGCGTTTTTTACACTCGATGCCACTGAGCTAGTGAACTTTTGGCGGGATATGGATAGGTCAGTGCCTGCATGCTAATCGTGTGCTGTAACCAGGGCCCCACCACACTTCATGGCCCCACGTCCTCTGCCATAAAACATCGTCTCCAGTTTATGTTCTTGTCAGATAACCGTCTCCGAACTCGCCCTCAAAATGCTTGTTAGTTGACTTTTTTAGTACTACTAGACTTGTTTTAACTCAATATTTTTTTTTATTAGAGTTGTTGGAAATTTCCAGAAAACTGTATTCAAATAAAGTATAATTAATACAAATAAATTATAATTGTTGATATAATCAATTATCATACAATTCAATTTAATTTTGATCTATAATTGAACTTGAACATAATTTATTCTGCGAGTTAATCTCAAATAAAAACTGATATGTTCAAAAATTGGCACTTTTCTCGGGACATAAATATATGTACTTGCTATTTGTTGTTAAACTTTTCCTCTCAAATACCATAAGAAAAGTTAAATAATCTTCTTATTCTTTTTAAGAAACCATTATTTTAAACTTTGTTTCAGTCTTAAAATCTGTCTATTTTAATTATTTTATTGTATTTATTGATATTTTAGTAATGAAATAAAACCAACATGTTTATGTTTTAGAACAATTTCAAAAAGTAAGACGGTGGAATAATAAGAAATTATGTAATTTTTTCATATAAAAGGTAAAATACTTAAATTATTATAATCAAATTACCTCACATTAAACTATTCACTCACGAATAAGTAGAACTTACATCTTGAACGGAACGATTTCTCATCTAGAAATGATTTCAACTCAATAAAAATGAATAGAATTGAATAAAATAAATTTAGATTTGAAATTGAAATTGAAACTTCATGATTAGTTTGTATTCTGTGAAGGAGAATTCATTCTTCATCAAAACAAAAATATATCATTAACTTCATCTAATTTACTTTCAATGACATTTATTGTTGTAATTAGGATTTTCAAAATTGAGAAGAAGAGAAGACAAAAAAGTTTGAGAAAATAACAAACTGTTACAAAGGGTGAAGAAGTGTTCCAAGTTGTAGTCGGATGTATGGAGGTGGCAATTGGGCATGTCAGGTTCGGGTTCGGATGGGTCGGGTCGGATAAATTTGATTAAAATAATTATCGGGTCACGGGTCGGGTTCAGATCAATATGATCTGGGCCGGGTTAAGTTTTGGGTCGAATATTGTCGGATTTTTTCGGATTTCAGGTCATTTCGGATCAGGTTTCAGGTTCTTAGTAGTTCAAGTCATCTCGAGTTTCGGGTCATTCGGGTCCAGGTTGGGTTGGGTTTCAGATCATCTAATATCGAGTAATCTCGGGTTTCGGGTTGGGCCGGGTTGAGTTCTTTTTTGTGATGTTTTATTTTGGGTCGGGTTGAATTTCGGGTCGGATTGGATTTTAGATCGTCAGACTTTAAATTTTATTTTCAGAAATTCAGTTTAGACAATATTAAGTCTAGATTATCAATTATGTTATAATCAATTTGACTCTTCAAATAATATGAATATGATTAATTAATTTGAGTCTAGTCAGATCAGTTTCAGGTCGATATACCTCATTCATTTTATTAACAAAATGAAGGCATACTATTTATGATAATTTTGATTAATACATATTATTTTTTTATGATAATTTTAATTTATGATATATATGTAGTTTCTTAATTAAAATTATTAAAATTATATATATATATATATATGCGTGTTTCTTAATTAAATTTATCTATTTGTAACTATTTGTATGTGCTATATTGATTAAAATATTTATTAATTTGTGTTAAAATAAAACAGATATTGCATCGTTATTTATGAAACTCGTGCTTAACTCGGTCCTCCTCTAAATCTTTGCTTAACTTGACCTCCTTCAAAATAAATTAATAGTCAAGTACAAGTTAAATTTATAAGGAGAAGTTTAATATTTATATAATAATTTTAATTTATATATATATATGAGTAAATTTACGGTAAGCTTAAGCTCATGAAAGACCTCCGTGAGTTTAGCTCAAAAAATATATCAAATGATCTTTAAATTTTAATTTTTCAATCTCATTAAATTTTTCATATTGAAATCTTATGGGGTACAAAAATTTGAGATGTTTCGAATTTTTTAAGTCATTCTTTTTAATTTTTGAAAATAATGTACGAATATTAAATATTTTATTATTATTTTTGGAGCTGATTTTCAAAAATTGAAAAAAGTGACTTTGAAAACTCGAAACATCCCAAATTTTTGTACCCCATAAGATTTCAATATGAAAAATTTAATGAGTATGAAAAATCAAAATTTAGAGATCATTTGATATATTTTTTGAGCTAAACTCACAGAGGTCTTTCGTGAGCTTAATCTCGGCAGTAGATTTAGGATCGGGTCGTCTAATTTCGGGTTGTTCGGGTTCGGATCGGGTCGATTTTCGGGTCATTTGATTTCGAGTCAATCTCGGGTTTCGGACCGTTCTGGTTAGGATCGGGTCGGGTTTCAGATTGTCTGATTTCGGATCATTTCGATCATTTCAAGTCGTTCGATTAGAATCGAGTCGATCAAATTTAGATCAGTTTGACTTTCTAAAATAATCAAGTCAAATCAAATTAAATCCGGATGAATTTCTCGAATTAGATCGAATTTTATCACCTCTACTAACGTCATAATGTCGTCTACAACTTGGCGATAGATTCAGTGACAAGAGCAAAGAAGAAGAAGAGATAGTGAGGTCCTCGTTGTCTTAACGGAACAAATTATCATCAAATACCTTTGTTTGCAGCGATTGGAAGCCCCTCAAATTCTTCAGATTTTTATTTACATGGTCTTCTCTACCCATTCCGATCATGAAAAATTCTCAATTTCCGATTCCATTGTCGTACTTGAGTGAGGGAAATTTTATTCCGATTTGGATATTAATGTATTGTCAATGTCAGAAATAGATTACTTTGCTTCTTAATGGATAGGCGAGTGGATTAATTAAATTTTTTACTCCGATGCTGTAATAATTTTAATTTCTTATCTAACTAACAATTTATTTATTTAATTTTGAAGTGTTGCACTAGAAACTTGCATGTCATCATTAATTTATGACACCATCTGCAATTATATTATGTTTATCATTTTAAGTGCTTAGATTTGGTTCCGTATTTCATCAGTTTTTTAGTAGGACCCATGACAAACTCTTATAATTAGGTGCAAAATTAAACGATCGGATGGACCATTTGTTATTCTTTTTGGTACGATATTTTCCTTTTAATCTGTTGAGAAAGTATGGTTGTGTGGCAAAAATATGATGAAAATTTCATCATGAAATTACTTCTTTTTTATCGGCTCCCCGCGTACGAGGTTTTAAGTAGGGTGTTAATGAGTCTAGTTGGATCATGCGATTATTATTTTGAGAAGAGATTTAATTATTATCGATAATATTTATCTATGTATAAATTTAAAAATATGAAGTGTTGAATGTATTCTATATCATCTCAATTATATGTATACAAAAAATCATAAAATTTAAACTTTATTTGAATAACTATCAAGTAACGAGACTAAACTGTAAAATTTAATCCGTTAAATTTATTAATATTTGATGCATATATAAATAATATTGAAATGATATAAAATTTTTTATACATATATAAGATGATTTACAACATATTCTTTATTATTTAAGAATTTAAATAATAATTATTTAATATTTAATTTTAATGTCACCGATGTGGCATCAAAATGATGATAATTTGATCCATCTCTATTATTTTACTATTTTTTATCTAATTTAATCTGATCTAATCCGAATGGATCATGGGTTTGATCCGACCTGATCTGATCCAAATGGATCATGGGTTTGATCCGATTTGATCTGAATAAAAGAATTACGTATATATTAATTATTTTTATATATTTTTTAGCAATTTAATATCAATTAATATATATAATTAATCTTAATTAGTGTATATAAAATCTTTAATTAATATTAAAATTATAAAATAAATTTGAACAAATTGGTCTGGGTCAACAAATACCGAACTGATCAACCTGCGACGAGGCAAAACTTGTTGACCTATAACCAATTCATTTATTTTTTAATCATTTTAAATAAGGTCAGATTTTGATTCAAATCGGATCAAGTTTGTAACACCCCTATTTTAAGTGTTTTGAAGATAGATCGTTGTCGTTTTAAAGACGAGAATCATCAGCAATTTCACGGTTTTGGATGATTTGATGCGGATATTACATCAAAATCATAGCTCGGAACAACAATTTTTATTTTTTATTTTGGTTATTAGTACGGTGCGTGGGTGTTTAACTGTATATAAACATGTATGATATTGAGCTATTTTACACACATTTGAATTTTGGATGAAACAAAGTGATACAAATTATGTTTTGTTGCAAGCAAATGGTCAAAACATTGAACTAAATTTTGCCACAATCATGTTGCACACTAAATTTTACTTTTTTAAAAGCTGTGCCTAAAATAATTAAAAAGTAAAAACATTGAACTATTTATTTTCAAACAAATTAAGAAAAGATAGTATGATACTTTTTTAGAATTCTTTTTACAATTTCATTTTTTAAATATGCGCCTAACATAAATAAAAAGTAAAAAAAAATTGGATTAATTTTTCAAGAAAAATATAGAAAGAATTTTAAATAGTAAAGTTTGAATTTCTATAAGATTTCGGTACGTAGATCATATTTAACAAATTGAATTGATGAATGAAACATGAAAAACTATCAAATTATATAATATGTACATATATTGACAGTGCTACAAAACATGAAAAATATACTTGTAATAATCTTTATTCCATAGTACATGTTTTTTTGGTAAAATGTTCTTAATTTTGCTATTTCAAAGCTGTTCGCTTTTAAAAATGAATGCATAAAAACAATTAAAAATGATGGGATTCAAGAATTTCACCATCTGAGTTATCAAAAGATACAAACTGCGCCGCATTTGATTCAACACGTGAGCTTTGTAAGACATGCATCATGCATCTAATCTAATCTTTGAATTGTGAAGAGGATCTTAGCTAAACAATTAATTAAACATGATGGCTAGGCTAACTAGGGATCTTGGAAATCAACCTTCTCTCGCAGTAAAATCATCAGCATCTGTCTTTTTTTTTTTTTTTAAAAAAAAACTTTTAACTGGTTTTAAAAATAATATTTTCTATATGAGAAAATTCCACGACCTCAAAATTTGACGGCTCCTCCAAAAATCTACAGTTCTAATATTCGTTGCATTTCTTTCATCCTTTGTTATCTTGTTGCTCACATGTCGTGTATGTTCTCTATAAAATTATTTATAATTCATTTGATTAAGTCGGTGTTTTTTTTTCTCTCTATAGCTTCAACATATAATATATTGTTAATCACATTCACCTAACAAACACCTATTGGATCATTCTGCATTTCTGATTAGGTCTTCTTTGGAATCATATAATGAGATCATCCACATTAGCAACCATTTGCTTTAGTAAACATCCTAAGGTGCGTCCATGTCAAGATATATACGATCAGTTTAATTATCACAAATAATACAAACATGAGGCCAGCTAGTTTGTTCCATTTATTTAGATTTTAGGGGAAAAGAAAGGTAAGTTGTCATTTTCAACTATTTGTGAAACTTTATTTTCAACGAAATTAAGAGGTCACTTAACAAATTTTCGAGTGAACATAATACTTTATAGACCGAAGATATATTAATTTACAAAGATGAAAATGATATTTTTCTTGGACTCACTAGCTTACCCTTTTTTTTCTTCATTATTTTTCGTCAAAAGTAGTAGTTGTAGTAGGTAACAATTACATAAGCAAATGCCATATCATTTAAGAAATCAAAAGTACACTTTCTATGGTATCGTCACCTCTAAAAAATGGCCATGAGTCATGAAATCGGCCGATTAATTTTGCTTTTTATAATAAGATGCTATCGACAAATATTTATATATATACACATTAATTAGAACGTAGTATTATTTGTAAAATTAAATCTGATGCGATTAGTCACTTGTCAGTATCATGTCCATCAGACAAACGAATACTGCTTTTTTTTTTTTTACTAGAGGGCCTCCAATAATTGAACTGGAGATGTCGATACAGTAAAAAAAGATGAAATGGGACAGAAAATAATGTAAACTGGGGCTGTTTTGGATCAGATCTCGTCTAAGTAAAATAAGATTTGTCACATTGAATTACAGGGTCAATTATTTACGATATATGATCAAACCCCCATCTTTTGATGGTCACAAGTCCAAATTTATTAAGCATTATGGATATGTAGAAGAAGATGACAAAGTAAAATTACCTTATTTGTAATAAAATTATAGTAATAGAGTCTATTTTTTTTTATAAAATCGATGTATCATGTTATATTAAATAAAAAAAAAATCATATTTTGGCATATATTAATAAGAACATAACCTTTTTTTACAAAAAAATGATTAATGAACCACATAAGAAATTAAGAATTAGTCATTCAGCAGTATTCCATCCGTTGAAGCACATACTATTTTTACAATACTGCCTTCAATCATTGAACTGGAGACGTCAATGCTTAGAAGATATTTCATAGTTGATACTAAATCAATATCATATTATTATTCAAGTTAAAACGAATGAGTTATTATTCACAATAATGATTTAATTTGTTCAATTTAGTTTATATAGTATTCTTTTTTTTTTAATTCAAATATCACAAATTTGAATAATAACTCATTTAAATTGAATAACAAAATGCTATTAAAATAAGTTTGAATAAATTAATTTATTATTTTGAATAATAACTCATTTAACATAAATAATAAAATAGTATCAATTTATGGTATCAATTATGTATTTCTATATCCAATCTCATAATATAAAACTGGGGCAGTTAGAAATAACGGATCAGATCTCGTCTACTAAAATAATATTCGTCACATTGAAACAGGGGCAATTATTTAAGATAGATGGTAACAACTACTGAAATGTGAAAATCTTTGACATTTGCCAGGTGTTTGACATTTGCCAGGTGTCTAAGCATACACAAATGACAAGCAAGTATATATTTGAGATTATGTCTGAAATTTTAAAGAGAAAGTAACTATTTGTGGAGTATCTTCATGCAAGGGTTAATTTCGGTCCAAATTAAGCAAGTGCATAGAAAAGAAAATAAATTTAAATATTTACATATTAAAATTGGCGAGAAAAAAAATTGATTTGTTTGCAACACATTTTTTTCTTATTAAGTTTAACAACAGACATCGTAATTGTGTTTATTTATACGTACTAAAGAGTGAATTTCTTAATCTTCTAAACAATACCTAATGATAATGATGCATGATGCAATGGGCACGCACCAATTATAAATAAGCACCTTATGCCACGTTGGCATGTTTGTTTTGCCTTGACACCAACCGACATCATGTGCTCAAGGTGTGACCAGCATTCATTTGCTAATTTTGGGATTTGATCTGATAATCTATGATGATGGCTCATACACGTTTTTTGTACAATTTGATAAAATTCCTTTATTTTTAAACTTTCTTTATTGTGATGTAGATGCTTATAAGCATTAATGCAGTGGTTTATGAATGTGTCATGTAACAAACAGCATTATGATGAAACGCGTATTAATTAATACACATCAAACTTCCAGGAGATCGAACGGGACGGATTACGTCAAAATTCGTGCAGTTTTGCTGTGATTTTCAGAAAAAAACACTCGTGAGCATGTGATGTGGCCCATGTGGGTCCTCGTGACAGTTTGTGATTTATCCAAATCTAAGGATGAATTACTACGTCAAAACTGTCTGAAATTTTAAAACAAAAACAATATATAATGTTAATATTGTATGATTATTTTTTTATTATTTTAAATTTTCTTAAATTTTATTTGAAAAACCATTTGTCAAATAAGTGAATATCAACCAATATTTTCACTGTTGGGTTATTTAGTATTTTGGATGCCATAATGTTTCCAGGCCAAGCAAGAGAGGGAATTTGATAATCTAGAATGATTAGTTTATACTTCAAATTCTCTTTATTTAAAATAATGACCTAAAGGCTACAACTATTGCTGAATATGAAAACTAATAGTGAAATGAAAAAAAAGTTCGAATTATTTATGTCCAAAGATCTTAACGGAAGTTAACCGGATTTTTTTTGTTAATAGGACTCCCATTATTCATATATTTTTAAATTTTTTATACTTAAGTTGTGATGTTATGAATATATTAATAAAAATATTGAAAAATAAAATAATTTATTCAATTGAATGGCAATCCGTTTGACCTGCACAACCCACAAAAAAAAAACTGATAAAAATTTACATGGATTAAGTTACGGATGTGTTAGCTAAAGAAATTTCAACACGCTGTAATCAATTTGGACTCAAATTTTGAGAAAAAAATAACCGACCCCGCCCCTTTGTACCCCCCACTACAGAAGATTTACCCTGCATAGAAGTTCACCTAAATGCACTTATTATTGAACGATATACCTTTTCAATTTCATATACCATAGTTGTCCCTTTGTTTAATTTATTTGCCCAGTGAATGTGTACCATCCAACAGCTCACTGACTCACAATTATGTCGCAAAAGGCAATATTACAAAAACAAAAGGAAACAAATAATAAAGAAAATAATAATGAAAAAAACAGAGTAAGGGACTGATATTCTAGAATCATAACTAGACCAGACCCAATTGACACCGTGGTTTAAAGTTTAAACGCATGTATATCAAAACAAAGTAATCAATGTTGACAGCTTTCAGTTTCATATGTTTTGAATGGTTAACAGAATATTGATATTCTTGTTTTCCTTCAAAAACCTAGATGTTTCTAACGAAGTAGCAACCTAAGCAAACATAGAAGGCCTGGATATTTTTTCTTAAGCACAGCTATTTCATGACTTTTTACATACATTCTACCTTTTATGTGGTGAGGAGGGTTTCAAAACCATAAAATGCTATCAATTTACTTTTTAATTTATATTTTAAAATTTGATACTCATTTGAAATCAAAACCATTGATCTTATTATTTTTCATCATAGATGCCTATGTTTGTAAACTTTCATGATTTTGGATCTCCACAAATATACAATAACAACAACAACAAAGTCTTTAATCCCAAATAAATTGGGATATGCTAGAAATGAAACCCATCGGAAAACATAAGATCAAAGATCTCATATATCAATGATAATAATGAGGATGATGAAAAAGAAAAAGAAATAAAATAATAGTATTAATAATACAACAACAACAACAACAACAAAGCCTTTAATCCCAAATAAATTGGGGTAGGCTAAAAATGAAACCCAATCGAAAAACATAAGATCAAAGATCTCAAATATCAGAATAATAATGAATATGATGGAAAAAAAGAAAATAAATAAATAAAAAATAATAATAATATATAAATAAAGATGATAATGAATAATATTATTAATAATATTAATAAAAAAATAAAAATGATAATAATAATGATGATAATGATGCTAAAGCTTGCACCAGCCGGGAATTGACGGGTCTGTACCGTGGCAGCGTTCCACAAATATAATAAAAAAAATTTAGAGACGTACATCTAAGAACTAACTAGATCAATAGTTTGAATTTCAAATTTGAGTGTCAAATTTTAAATATAAAAAAAAAAGTAAGTTGATGACACACAAAATTGATAACATTGGAACCGCCCCCTTCTGTGGTAAATTGGCTATTGCTATTTTTTCTCTCTGGCATGCACTCAACTTTTTTGTTCATCCTGGTACTATACTATTATTTTAGGATCATCAAAGACATTCAATAATAATCTTCACAAAATAAATAATTAGCACAATGCAAATTAATATATACACAAACTACGAGCTCAACTACACAAGGATTACCATAGTGCCACCTGTACATACTGAGCTGGACTTGCTGGGATTGGTTCAGTCCAGAACAATTCGAACTCCAAATCGGTACAACAATGAAGCAAACAGATTTCAAAATTTTTTTGCTCCAATTATGTCAAAAGAAAGATAGATACTAGAATATTGTCCCCAAGCGTGCTCCAATTTTCTCACCATCTTGTATAAGTTTTAATTCAATTGAAATTCTTGTTTAAGCTAGTAAGGTCTCAGATGGACAGTTGAGGGTTCAAAACTCGATAGTGGCTCTCTTACCAAAATATTAATCTCCACCCCCTACATCCCAATTTTGCATAGGAGAGGGGAAGGGGTGGTACAATTTTTGGTCTCCTTGAAAGAAAACGTTTGAATGTTACCCCCAAAATGCTTTACCTTTCTTTCTGTCAAAAGGAGAGCATGGTGGTGAAGATCTCACCCCCCCCCTTCCCGAATACATCTCCTCTGAGGTACCCCAGTGATTAAAGTGGGCAGTTAAGATATGAATATTTACTTACGGGTAGATTTTCAAGGCCGGTCAGCTTTTTAGATGAAGTATGAAGGGTGTAGATTAAAAAAACTGCACACTCTACCGTGAAGTAATTCACTGGATGTGAATTCCCCCTTCCCTCCTGAATCCTAGATTAGAGTACACCATTGATGGCTTGCTGTAGATGTTTGTCCTAGATTAATATATTTTATGGTTTTGCAAGTAATAGAAACCAACTGTGCCATCCTTGCGATATTCTTTTTGGTTATCATAGGAGGTTGAATTGCCAATTCCACCTTAATTGCAATGTGTTTCATAGTTCAAAGCTAATTCAAGAACTGAAGGAAATTCTGATGGTATTTACATGGAAATTGCTCCCAGTAGATGAGAACAAACTCTTGTCAAGTTCTATTCAATATATAAGAAGCAATAATACAAGGCGACATTTTGGTAGCTGTATTTTAATGTTCAATAGGTAAACATCTCGACATTTAAATCATAAATAAAAAAAACAAAGAACAGGAAACTTGGAGCTATCAGGTAGGAATTTGCATAATCCATTTGATCCCAGCAAATATCAGACCTCACAAATTTCACAAAAGGAAAGAAAATTAGGGTTTCCAAGTATCATTACATCTCCCACTCAACTTATTAATAAAACCTAAATGGTTATGCACCATCATTTCTGAAACTAAAACAAAGATTAACATTTTCGACATGACAGCTCGACCTTTAAAATCAAAAGCAAAACCACCAGAAACAATGGTCTAAAAGAAGATCCATACCCGATCAATCACTCGGATTCACCAGCGACGGCGACATCCTTCTCACGGAGCCTCTCAAGCGCCTTTTGATGAGCCCAGGTCTCGATCGTCAGATCAGGTTTCGCATTCAACCCCACGCCGAGGATCACAATCGTGAGAAACGAAGTCACATAGCAAGGAAGTTCCCAATCCTCCCACTTGCGTGATTCGCCGGGTGGTGGCGGCGTGCGGTTCAAGACGTACCCCTTCCCATTCTCAACGGTGCCTGGGGAAGTCCAACGCCCCGCCCCGTCGCCACCTCCGCCTCGAGTGCGCGCCGCAGCGCGCACGCGCGAGCGCGCCATGCTTGAGATCGCCGCCGCTAGGGTTCTCATCGGAGATTCGATCGAGAGAGAGGAGATCGAATTTTGATGGGATGTGGTAAGTGTACGTCCGGTTAGTTGACGGAGAGGAAGAAAGAGGGCTTGGATCCCATCACTTCGTCAAGAATTTGATGGAACCATCTAAGTCTATCTAGACGGTCCAGTAATGATCGGGCGGTTATTTAGAGCCTGATTGATCACGGGCAAAACGGGCAATAGGGGCAGGTTTCAAGTCCGGCTTGATAATGACCGTTCAATATAAATCGACGATGCAAGAGATCATTATTCGTTTAATGAGTTTGTTGCAGAGATAAAAGGCCTTATTTCTAGGCTTGGTGCGGATATATTTAGATTTATGGGCTAAGAATATGGCCAGGTGGGCTAATTTATGGGTTTTCAACATAAATTAGAATAAAAACAGTCTTATGAGTTATGAAAAAGCCTTTATAGTGGGTAATAGGAAACGGATATGCTGTCATACTTGGGTTCACATCTGCTGTCATTATGGTGATGGCGGTCCTGCCATTGAGTCAATGGCAGGTGGGGCCCACAAAATAAAAAACAAAACCCCACCCCCTCTTATTTTGTGGGCCCCACCTGCCATTGACTCAATGGCAGGGCTCTGCTATCACCATAATGGCAGCAGATGTGAACCCGTCATACTTAGCTATGGCAGCCGGCTTAATTTGATGTGGGCGGTCCACTTAATAATAAATCCATCCGAATTTAGTCTGATCCATTTAAATTCATCCAATGACTGAAAATGCGTGTCATACTTTTTCTACCATAAAAAGTATGACAGTTGATACTGATCCATGGGTTATTAGGGAAGGGATCCCTTGACAATTTTTATAATTTTTACAATGGATCTCCAAATAAATATAATTTTTTTATAGATATATTTTTCTACTTATATATTGATGGTGATTAAAATTTTATGTAATTTTATTATCGTTTGTGAGTCCAACAAAAATCATCAGAATGTTATGCAATTTGTAACAATTCCAATTTAATGGCGTTTAATGGACTATCAAATGAGAATGAAATTGTATGAAATTTGAATCACCATCAATTTATAAGTAGAATAACATATCTATAAGGGTTTTTTTAAGTTTTTTTTTTATATTTATTTGAAGATTCATTGTCAGGATTGTCAAAATAACCATTATCAAGTGATCCCTTTAATAGCCTCCATAAATTTAACAATGCCTAAGGTCCAATAACCAAATAAATAAGATGATGAGGTGAGCGTGTGAGTTCTGCACAAGGTTGTGTTTGAAACTGAGACTCTGTAGAAATTGTCAGATAATTTTCTGAATGTGATGATAAGAATTGACCTTTTATCTTCGCACTTTGTTTCTCTATCCAGTATCCATAACAAAAGAAAAAAATTTCATCATCAAGTTATCTTACTCTTGAAGAAAACATAAAAAAAATAAAAGGACTCGCTCAAGATATCCAAAAATATTAACAAAACCATGCTTATCTTTCTTGCAGGGCTGTACCAGATAGATGTACATGAGATGATAAGGTAGGGGCATTTTTAAAGGTCCATTTATATTAATCAAAGCAATAGTACACAGCTAAAATATTCCCAAATTTGAGTCGTTCCAAGTCAAAGCGCTAAATAAGGACAGTCTGTCACAACATAACACAATTCCTAACAGTTGATATATAGAAAACATTTGCATTTCACTCAAAAAAAGAAGAAGAAGAAATATATACATTATATGTCCCACTTCCCGGATCCATATTATTCGACTTTGATGCAGAGAATCCATCATAAAAAAAGATACCAAAGAGGGAATAGAATAACAAATTAAACTAGAATGAATTTATCAGATATTACATCCAGTCTAATTATCACTGCATAACTGATACGCTGAAAGAAGCTAAGAGGATTATGATCTGAAACTGACGAGCTGGGAGCCTGTGGATACTGGCTAAAGAGAGGCATTCAATAAGTATATTCCAACAATGTAGAGGATTCTTTATGTCAGGCATGGAACCAAAATCCAACATTCAATGTTTCTCAGCTTATATGTTACTGGTGTTATTCTTAGTTATGATCTTGATCTTTTCCTACATATTTGTTTTTGTCATTGTCGTTTATTTTCGTTCTATATTGCAATGGTAATGATTTCTTGGTCAACTTCTATTTTTTTCCTAGTTCTCGTAGTTAACTCGTTTCGGTTTTTATTTTTTTTTTCTAATGAGGATCAAGGAGACAAGCATGATGGAGATTAATATACACGCAACGCAAGCAAGGAACCTACGTACTGTCAGTGTCATCACATTTATTTTGAGTAGATATTTGGTGGCGTTATGCAATTATTATTATTATTTTATTCTTGGTTGGATGGCTGATAGAGCCTTCAAAAGCATTGCCATTGACGGATTGACCTAACAGCTGGAATATTTTGAACATATGCTTCTTCAAAATAAAAACAGTACTGGAATCAAATTGGATGAGAAATCTTTTGTAGTAGATGATATATACAAGTATACATCATATACAAGCTAAAATAATATCTTGATTTCTTTTCGATCAAAAAAAAAAATCCCTCTAAGTCTGTTTAAACTGATTACAGTGGCTGCTGTATTTGTTAATTGCTTGCTATAATTTGTTTCGGCAATTGGCAGTATGTATTAGTCTATTAGAACTCTCATCCGAGAAGCCTGCTCTTGCCATGAAAAACTTATTTTCAAATTTACCCTTGGAGGGGGGAAAGAAGAAAATTGTAAGTCAATTTTGCAATAATTTTCTGTAATTTGATCCATTGACACTGTATCTGATCCTAGCTTTGAACTCATCGATTCATTTACCTCAACACATCTAAAAATAATATGTAAAATACATGAGGGCCGTAAAATAGATTTATAGAGTGGTTAAAGAAAAGTCTATCAAAAATGGCCAATGGAAACATAGATGCCCCAAAGAAAAGAAAAATAAAAAATAAAAAATAGAAGATGCTAGCAGTGCTGACGATCAAAAGTAGACTGCCATATGCACATTTTTCTCCTCAAATCCACATTTCTCATAAAACTCCCTGACCTCAGGCGCACATGCAAGTATGACCTTGTAGCAGCCGGCAGCCTTGGCATGGTCAACGAGGTGCTTAACTATGCGCTGACCTAGGTGGAGTCCACGAGCCGTCTGGGATACCACTACATCCTCAATATGGCCCACCTTGCTGCCACCTCTGATGAACTTTTTCTCAATGAAGACGCTGCCTGTTGCGATGATGTGTTCTGTCATGGGATCCTCTACTACAAATATGCAGTGGTTGTCCCCGAGTTTTGCTATTTCTTCAAACTGAGCCTAAAAGTTGCACAAATTTCATTTATTTTTATTAATTGATTGCTCAGTTTGTTTTATTTGTTATTCATTTGTTGCATGGAAATTTTAAGGTGAACCTAAAGAGGGGACTCTACACTGATCAATGTATCCCTAATCTGATCAAATTCCAAACTGATACAAGACTGATTTGCATCTTTTCATCTTTGGTATAAACTTTGTGCATGATTTTGCCAACACGATATTGACATAGCGACGTACAGTTTTAGTACCAGCCCTTCAATGGTAATTTCAATGGAAACATCCAACTCCTGTATGCCACTATTGATCTGAACCCTTAGTGAATAACTTGACAGAGAGAGGAGGATTACAAAACGAAATTAGACTTGGCCACAACAAAATAGAACAAAAAGAACAACGAGAAGAAGAGCAATCAATCGGTAAAATGCAGGGTGATCTGATTACCACTATAACTGTGTTTGTAGATTGGAGCTAAAGGGAAGTGTGCTGCAAACCTGGAATTCAGATTCAGAGAGGGGAGGACACACCGTCAGCTGGCAGAGGAGCTCTAAAAAACCCTTTTTATGATCAGAGATCTCGAGACGTCGAATCGGTAGATTCTCTTCAAGTAACGGAATTGACCCCATTCTAGAGTCTACAACCAAAAATCATTTGTTAGATCGAGAAAAAGAAAAAGGCAAATATTGTAAAAGCAAGCACAATAGATTCTGATCTAAGGACGGTCTTCTGGAAGAATGAGTTTATTTTGAACTAGATATAATGGTATACTAGAACATGGCCGCATAAATAGAAGTAAGATCTCATTCATGACATGAAAGCGTGAAAAAGAAAAACACATCAGCAATTTGAAAGGAAATTCAAATCTGATACCGTTATGCAGAAATTTGCTACTGAAAGATTGCACAGTAGAAAAAGACGCCAAATTAATCAATTCAAATGCAGAAATATAAACAAAATCTATTAAACCTGGTTCAAATCTGAAACTCAACAAGTGATCAGATCCCAACAATTCAAACGAGCGAGCGAGAGAGGGAGAGAGGGAGAGAGGGAGAGAGAGAAAGAGAGTACCAGCAACTGGATGGAGAGAATCTATTATCAATCCGGAGAGGAGGGTAGATGATCACATGATAGATACTGATAAAAAAATAGACAAGAGGGGTGGAGCGCATCACCTGAGGGCTGAGGCAGGCGCATGTAAGTTGGAGGTGCCATTGGGCCTGGTCCTTGGTCAAGGCCCAATCAAAACTGGCGCCTTCTCTGATCCGTCAAATTTTATATTTTTTGAATTTTTTTGTTTTTTTAAATGATATAAAATTTACTCAAGGTTCCGTTTTGCTCTTACGCGGAAAGATAGTTCATTATCATATATATATATATATATACCATATATTATATATATATATAATATTATATAGATTCACGTTCATGGGTAAGTTAGCTAAAGTACTCAATTCTTACGTCTCATGTAAACAGTAAACTCATTAAATTTGAATATAATATTACAATCTAGAAATTCTGTGCGAATTAATTCTTGCTTCAGAGTTCTTTTTGAAATGCTGTACACCTCGTTCAAGAAATAAAAATATACATTGATGGAAGTTTAATTTTATAAATTTATAAAATTAAAATATATCAAATAAAATAGATAATATTTGTTATATCAAAATTATTTACAGAAAATCAAAAGATCTGATAACCATTGAATTCATGCACAAAAATTATATAAGACCAAATTTTCTCAACGTACATGATGTGACATGCTTCAGATTTTTTGAAGACTAAACTCTTTTTTTTTTCTAGTTTAATTTTTGTCTTATACCAACACATTTTACTTTTTATTTCTCAAAATATCAAATATGAAATTAATTAATATTTTTGCGTTTTATTATTATTAGTTTTATACGGAGTGATAATTGCACCCCCTCTGAACTCTCTATATGCACTCTGAATACGTTTGTAACTTGCATAATAGAATTTAGAAATAAAAAAATAAAGAGAAGGGATCGGTTGATAATGGGTTATTTTAATAAATTTGACAATGAATGTTTAAATAAATATAAAAAATCTTAAAAATAAAATATATTCAATTTTGACCCATTGTCAACCGATCCCCACCCAAAAATAAAATCCAAACCATGCATTCTAAATTACCCAACAGAGACATTTAACTTCAAGTCTGTACGATTCATGCGAAAGAAAGAATAATTAGTGCCTTTTATATTAGTATAAATAATATTGAAGTCAGATATAAATAATGTGATATTAAGGATGAATATTATTGGGTGCAATAATAATTTTGCTTAGTATTATTTTATAAAATATTTATAACATTGTATTTGAATATTATTTAGTGCACGAGCTGATTATTTATATATTTTTATTTTGTTTATACAATTAAAAACTTAATAAAATTGGTGTTCAATTATTTTAAATGGCATATGTAATAAAACATTAAGCAAAAAAAACTACGGTCATTCAAAAAAAAACATAATGTACATAAATATACTTCATGGTGAAGTATACAAAGTTATATTAAATATTACAATGTAGCACTAAACCAGCACAAACGAATACAATTTTACAGTAAATATATTAAACTTTTTATGTTATGGAACAAGCATTATTAAAATATATATATATATATATATATATATATATATATATATATATATATATATATATATATAAAACCTGAAATAGTTGCAAATATTTCAAGCTTATGAGTCGGACCACGCTGAAGTTGGTGACAAGGGGTGTGTTGTGTGCGCTTGTTCGAAATAATGCGATCAGGATCTAGTTGTACATTTATTTCGTTTTCTTTTATTTTTATTTTTATTTTTTTGACTCGATATAAAAGTATCTCAAAATTTTATTTAGAAGATTTGGTTTGGTGGGACCCTGGAACGTGGGGACATAATGCGCTCCAACAAAATGATAGCAAATTCGATTTTTTGTTTTTAAAGAGTCTTGTAGATACGCGTTTAAAAAAAAAATCACTTAAATTTGAAAGTTCCTGCAGAAGATTCTTATAAGTGCATCTTCCATAATAATAATAATAATAATAATAATAATAATAATAGATTGAAAGTTTCAATCTGCAGTAGAATCTTATTAGTTATCATGGATACATGTTCCCTGGATCGAATGGTACAGGAAGAAGAAATAAAAAATATATATTTCTTGTCCGGATAGATTAATTAACTACGACAGTCAATTATTTTCTATAAACGATTAATTTGAACATTACAACCTTGAAACGATTAATTTGCATGTATCGCTGGAGCATTCACAATCAAACTCTTGATTACAGAGGCACATAAAATTTATATTTTTTGCCATTTTACTTTCCTGATGTGTAATTTTGTATTACTTTGTTGTGAGAGAATATAAACTTAAATATTTGATTTTAAATATCTTGTTTCTATTTTTCATTCTGATGGAATGGAAGTTAAAAACTTTTTATTTTTGACTATAAATTCAAAGGAACGGAAGTTAAAATCATTTTAGTTTTTATAACTATAAATAGGGTTCTTTCACTGCAATGCATGGGTCCTTGACTAATATGAGAATAGATGAATATTGATGCTAACGAGTCCTTACTTAAAAACTAATAAAATAGAAGTAATACAGTAAAAGAAATAAAAGGAAATTTTCTGAAGACCATTAACATTTGTAAATACCAGCTTTATGCGCAGTTCCTTTTAAGAAATCTCAAATTATGTACAAGTTCCTTTTGACCTGCCTTCCAATGGGGACCAATTTGTACCCGCTACAAAGCAGAGCAGATCACACAGTTAAAGTTGCAAAGCAATACGAAATTGTGTTTTGTTGACCGTTGTTCGCCGTTGAATTTTAATCACGTGAAATCGTAGCTTCCTCCTAGCCGCCTAAGGTCCCAGAAAAAAAAAAGAAAGAGGCGAGATGATGATGACTTGTCCTAGTTTTTTCTTTTATATACCTCAGCTCATGGGGAAATAATCTTTTCATTATCCAGTCACCTGCTAAAAGGCTGAAACTATGTTTATCAAGGACTCTTGGGCTTCATATTGGTTAATGCAAAAACATTTAGTTCAGTGCTGTTTGTGAAAGGGCTTTCCTCTTTTGAAGCAACTGTTGATACGGGCTTTTCGCTATAAAAAAGCCAGTATGTTGCATTGCTCTTCATTTACTAATGATTTTATTTTAATATTTTGATTTTTGTGTATATTGCATTGCTCTTCATTTACTAGTGTGTTAGCCAACCAAGCAACAACCATCCTCTATTAGTCTCAAGTTTCCTGATCAATATTAGTTTGTATTAAAAAGGTTAAAATTACAAAGCCTATCAAAACCCGCTTCGAGCAAGTACAAGCATTATAAATTGGAATGACCAAGGAAATTTGCAAAAAAGGATGTTCCCTGGTTTCATGAGATGCTTGCCATCAATCAGCTCAAATCTAAGAAATTTTCTACAAAAAAATATGGGCAAAAACATAAAAACTGAATGGAATAAATGAGCCCTGTCAGAAATAGAGTGCCATCTGCACATTTTTCTCCACAAACCCACATTTCTCATAGAAAACCCTCAGCTCAGGAGTGCAATCCAGTATAACCTTGTAGCAGCCGGCAGCTTTTGCACGCTCAACAAGGTAGTTGATGATGTGCTGGCCTAGGCGGGCCCCACGGGTTGTCTTGTCGACCACCACATCCTCTATGTGGGCCACACTGCCACAACCTCTAAGGAACTTCTTCTCAATGAATACACTGCCAGTGGCGATGATGCAGCCTGATTTGGCGTCCTCCACCACTGCTATATGGTGATCATCTCCTAGTGCCACCAGCTCAGAAAAACGGGCCTGACAGTAGAAAATGTATAATAACTGAATGAATGAAACAGCCTAACAGATTAAAATTTGCCAAATAACTTGATCATTTGCTGTTTTCATATCCCAAAAGTAATGGACATTAAAGACCAAACTCTGAAAATACCATACCTTTTCCAACTAGGTACCTCAAGTTTATAACTTGGTAAATGGTAACCAACTTCTTATCAAACATGGATTTCACAGAAGTTGAGACAAGAATTGAGGAAGAGTTTAGAGAGTCATAGTTCATTACATTTAGGTATCATTTTAAAGATTACATCAGAAAGTTAGGAAATTCAGGGATTGTGAAATATGCTACTACTTCAAGGGCCATCTGTTATTTACTCCTATGAGCACGAATATCTAAATCTGTATTAAGGCAATAAATTTTGCACATGGTTATAAAATGGTTTAAAATTTTTGGAGTATCTATCTGAGTAATTTGACTCAGATTAAATTAACAATTTGGAATATGGATATGTGCACTCCATAGTTATTTCCTAACATCAACATTATGTTCTTAGAAATACCAACTAATGTGTCATCCCTCTGAGGCTCTGACACATTAAACAATTTATTTCACAGTTGGACTTGAACAAAGTAAGACAATATTAACGGCCCAGTTGACCTATATCTTATTATTATGTAAACAATAGCAGATTATTAGTATATATAGTTTATACCTCAAATTCTGATTTAGAGAGAGAAGGGCAAGGGCTTAGCTGGCCGAGGAGCTCTATAAACCCTTTTGCATGGTCTGATATTTCAAGTTGACGAACTTTCAGCTCAGTTTTTTGACCGTTCATCTTTTCAGCTTCAACCAAAGGTTCAGTTTTTTTCCCATTCATGTTTTCAGCATCAACCAAGGACTCAATTTTTTTGCCATTCATTTCAGCTTCAACCAAAGGCATAGAAATATGGCTGTTCATCTTTTCAGCTTCAACCAACAGCTTTAGTTCCATTATCTTATTTGATATTAAAAGAAAATCATATTATATAAAATAACAGAAAAAAATCAAAGTGCAGGTTTTTGTTTATACTGTGATTAATATTTAAAATTTAAATTTCCTACTGTTGGTATATAGGAAAACTGATAACAGTACTGATCAGAAATAGGATCAGTACAATGAATGTTTGATGCTTTTGATGCAGCAAATGGACAGATTAAGTTGATTTAATTCAATTCTGGCTGTTTGGGGGTTAGTTAAGCTTAGATCATATAATTTAATTTGGCATTTGGTTGGCTAGTTTGCTTTTATATCATTTCCGGATCCAGGTCAAATTTTGGTATCGGGTTTGGGTTTCAGGTCCATAGGTTTTGAATTCTGTTCATTTCAGGTCAGAAATATTAAGGTCAAGTTACAATTAAGTATTCAGATTACTTTGCGGGTTCAGTTGAAATTGGGTTTGCAGTAACAGTGAGTTGGCTGATACATGACCAATTTTGAGTTTTCGTGATTTTGTATAGGCCTAGCTTAAAGAGAAATGAGTTTGGTCATTACCTGATATTCCTATCAGATGTTCCAACTCCCAAACATAACTTTTTTTTTTTAAAGTGTTTGATGTTCTGTCCTTAATGAACTGATTGATTTCTCAAAGAGCACACATTTTAACAACAAGAAGGAAAAAATAATACTAACAAAAGGAAGCATATAAATTGAGTTTAATCAGCACCGGCCAAAATTTCTGGCACAAATAATCCCATTTCTTTAGGACAGAATTTTGGAATGTTCGTTGAAGGATTTCTTCAGATTATTTGCAATAAGCGAACTTGAAAACCCTCAAAATATAGAACTAATAGCAGTAGTTCTCTAATCTAAATTGCAATTAAGGCCATAGAATAATAAATTAAAAAAATAGAACGCACTAAGTGCCAAAAACAAGATAAACAACTAGCCTTAAAATATACAACTTTCATTAAAGAATTATCAGGAAAAGGACGAAGCCTTCCCAAAGTATATTTTATAGTTAGAATTCGCTTTTTGTATTAAATTAGTTAGGAGCTGAATTGAAAACATTCAATAAGTCAACGAAAAGTCCTGTTGAAATAGTTCAAAACCTGGCAAAAGATTTGTTCTCTACAGGAAGTCAACAAAGACGATGAAGAAAAAGGTTCGAATAGTTGGAAAAGGAAGAGGAGACATGGACGCACCACTGTGCCATTGTTCCTCGGAAATGGAGAGCTCCGGCGATCGTTGATCGGGTCTGATTGATGCTGATCTCGATTCAGATCTAAATATCTCGTCTCCTGGATTTGGATTTGGGGAGAGAATATTGCGGAAAGGTTTTCTTTTTTTAATGATTTGTGTTTAACTATTCACTGCTACCCTTTTTGTTTTGCATTTGGGTTTTTTAAGTTTTTAACGGCTGAGATTTTCTTTCTTTCACCAGATATTTTGGATATGTGCATTGACATTAATTTATTTAATAATACTCATCGCTGATATAGTTTTTTTTTCTTCCAAAAATCGAAAACAAATTAATCAAATTTAAATCTAAATTATTTTTATGTAATATACATATTTTTATTATAATTTTAACAAAAACAGATCAAAAGCATCTTGATGCTACGCGCAAATGCTCATGTGCCAATTTTAGATAGGAACAATGAACGCATCTGTAATTATTAAATTGAATTTATTTATCACATGCGCAATTTAGCATTTTTTTCACATTTGTTTACAATAGTCCCAACATCCTAATTTCACTGTTGCTAACATGAGAAAGATAATTAATTTTCAGTATTAAGATAAATATATGCAGCAATTCAAGAGAGAAAATTGAATGTTGCACTAGATTTGTGACCATATAAGAACACATCGAATCAGAAATAATGATGTACGAGATAAATTTGAGATACATCAATTTAAAAAAGCCGGTCTAACACTATTACAATGATTAAACACAATACACTAATTTTTTATTCACTCGTTCTTTATGATTTTTTTTTTATTTGAGCTCTAAAATTTGATTTTTTAATACTAAACCAATTAATGGTAGATTTTGAAATTTAAATTGACTCTATGAGAGCATCCTGCATCCTTAAATCCGGATTTAGGATTCCTTTAATTGAGAGTGTCTTTAAGGACTCTCTTAATTGGGAGAGTTCACAAGGCACTCAAATTATAGTGTTTCTAAATTTAAAATTTATGGATCTTTTTCAAGTCCTTTTTCTTTCTTCGAAAATAACATGCCTTTTCTCGAAAAATCTGAAATTTTGATGGACGTTCCCAATTAAGGCAGTCATTGAGGACTCTCCCAATTAAGGGAGTCCTTAAGGACGTTTTCAACTTAAAGAGCCCATTCTAAATTTCAAAATTTACTATTGATTGGTTTAGTATTAAAAAATACTTTTGAGCTTAAATAAAACAAATTCGGTGTTCTTTCATGCCGGATGATGTCCACATAGAATGACATTTGGATCCAATAAGCGAATTAACTAGAGGTGGCAATCGGACGGGTCAGGTCGGGTTCGGGTTCGGGTTCGGGTCGGACGGATTCGGGTCGGTTTGACTTTAACCATTGAATGCTTATCACAATTAGTGCAGAAAAAATGGGCATGAAACCAAATTCTAGAAGGGCATCAGACCACAAAACATGGACCCATGACCTTTTTTAACCTTTTAGGGAGTTTCATTTATCATGAGTGGGGACTAAGGAGTACTATACTGTATTGGGTCACCGAATATTTTTTATTGAATTATCAATGCTAAACTAAATGCTGAGTTCTCTTTTCGTACCAGTGAATTAATGAAAATGACTCTTTATTAATTGCGATGAAATCAGCTGCTCGTAATTTCAACGAGCAGTATCCTGCTCGTAAAACATCCAACAAACATCGTCGACTTTGCGCTACAGCGATCTCCTCTTCCACGATTTTAGAGTGTCTGATCTTACGAGCGGGGTGCCAGACTCTCTTCCCTATTAACTAACCCTAGCTAGAATGTTATATTGTGGGGCACTTGACCCAATTGAAATTGAACTCGGCTGCTCAAAAGCTCCTAAACGAAGTTGACAATATATATAGTATTTTCTGTTCTTATTAATTGCACGGAGTTGACAATTATTAATTAGGTACAGCCGTACAGGTCTCTTTAGTGCCTTTTGGTACAATTATTAATTAGGTACAAGCGAAATTTAACCACTCCAATAGTTCTTTTAAGAGTAGCACAAGAACAATGCAAGTGCATTTCAAAAGACCGATCATATTCATGACTAATGATATACTAATAACATTCGCAAATAATTCACGTCTAATTTGAGAATTATTCGGATTTTAGCATCAGGTGACATAACACCGTATTTTAGAATAATTCGCGAATTATTCATTCAATATTCGTTTAATTCGCTCATAATACGAATTTTACAAATTAAACATGTTTTTATTCGGAGATGTTTCAGTTCTCTCGCATGAAGAATTTTAAATTTAGCCTTGAAAGGCGCAACAGCAGGTTGGAAGTTGTATTTTTTATCATTGAAAGTTATGTGATTTGTAATTACTCTGTGCAAAGTTTAGTGAATAAACAAAAAGCAGCATGTCTTATCTCTCATAAAAAAGTGTAAATTTATTATTATTTATTGTGTATTTACTTAGATCTTTGCTAACTCAAATTGAACTTTGATATAAACATTATTTTTTTATTTTGAATTTTTCATTAATATTTACACACATGTATATTAACTTTTATTATCTTATAAGTAAATAAATTAATTGTCTACAAATTATAATTTTTTAATACTCAAGTTTTATTTAAAAATTTATGATTTTAAGTTTGTTATTTTAGATTTTTCATTATTTTTATTTTATAAAATATATTAAATAAAATATTTTTTCTGAATTATATCCGAATTATGAATTTTAAACTTAGCTGAACGTTTCCTGAACATCATACTTGTCACTGTAGTCATGAGAGGTGCAAGGATGAGATTAATCGAGAGGAGAGAGATCAGAAAAGGGAAGAGCAAGAGCAATTTGGTCAATACAGAAAAATAAATATTGTATTTGGGACATTTATACAGTAAGTGTATCAATTACTCAATAATCCAAACAAATAGAGGAAATGTTATCTTTAGCCCTTAAATTATTAAACTTAATGCAACTAATATCTTGCATGAAATAATATGATTAAAAATTTATAATATATATTTATGGAAATAAATGAGCATCACGCTCAAGCATTCACTGTTTCATTATTGGAGATACACAGCACAGATACTATAAAAACAGTACCATTTTGAAAGAGCACAGACACTATACAAACAGTTCCAATTTGAAAGAGCTCAGATCAAGGGAAACCGATCCAACCGAGGAATCGGCACAACCATTAACGGTTTCAATCGACAGCTAACCAACCCGCCATCCCCTTCCTCCATATCCACCTCTCCTTTCTCATTTGCGGTGCCTTCGTCGATCTTCCATTCAAAACACTGAACCAGAGCAGCTAAAGTGGCCGGTACGACCTGCAGCGCGAAACCAACTCCTGGACAAACCCTCCTTCCACTGCCAAAAGGGATCAACTGGTAATGCAGCCCTCTGACGTCTAGATTAGAATTAGAGTCTTCGAAGAACCGCTCGGGTCGGAATTCATGAGGGTCAATCCAATACTTGGGGTCTCTTCCAGTGGAGTATAAGTTGACTGCAACAGTGGTGTTGGCCGGGATGGTGTAGCCATTGATTTCCGTCTCCGTTGTCGATTGGCGGTATGCAATTGGAGCACCTGGATGCATGCGCATTATCTCCTTTATCACGGCATTGAGATAAGGCAGGTTCAGCACATCAACCTCACCGACCACACGGTCTGTACCGATGACTCGATCGATCTCTTCTCTTAATTTCTGCATGATTCTTGGGTGGTTGATCAATTCCGATAGCGTCCATTCAATTGTTGAGGCAGAGGAATCGGTTCCGGCAGTGAAGATATCCTAAAAGAATTAGTAAAACTAATTCTGTAATTGTAATAATTAAGTTTAAGACATCCTTAACTGATTTAGAATCAGTGGAGAAGTAGATAAAATAACTGACTTTGAGGTTTTATCATCGGTGAAGAAAAAAAGAGAAAGAAAAGGGAACGAATTTTAGAAATGTTTCATGTCCTTGGTTATAGCTGTGTATTTTATGCAAAACTAAGATGATTTGCGCACATAACTCATTTAACTCAATCATGATATATTTATATGGTGACTCGTTTTTAGTGTCGCAAATGATCTTCTAAAATAAAAAAGAAGTTCTAAAGGAAATTTAGGAAATAAATATTGTTATAAAGTAATGGATTAAAATTTTTCTTATGAGACTAGACATATCCAATTTTAGAAAAACATATATTAGTAATTCAGTGAACGTATATCTAACTTTTATGGTATATTTAACTCTTACAGCATATTTTTTTGAGAAATTTTGCTCAAATTAAAAACTAAAATCATAAATGGATTCAAAATTACTTAACTATAATGCGCAAAAAATTTTAGTTAATTTAAAAAATATTCTGCATTCCATCATATACTTGTAAAATTTTAATGTTGGAGATTTAACGACTTTGTGATGAATCGCTAACTAAATGTAAATTATTTCTAAATCGAAATGATACAAATATATTTATTATTTTAAATTTTTTATTTAAATAATATTTTTTTTAAAATATACTGTACCATTGAGTATATATTACAATTACTCGTAACAGTGCACCGAAAATTAATTATGTATATCAGACTCATCATGCACAAACAAATTCAAGTCGTGTTTGGCCCATGGGCCATGACACGTCACACTTGGTAACTTTTTGGTCCATGTAATGATTGGCTAGAGCCCACCGTCTATTATGTTATTTATATATATACTGATTTTGACCATGATTATTTTGAATTAGAATGGTTGTAAATTGTATAAAATTTTGATGGTCTTTGTTAGATTATTAAAATGATAATGAAAAATTTGAAACACTACAATTTATGTTTAAATTTTTTAATATATATTTAAAAGTTCATTGTCATAAAATAATTCATTGTCAAGAGATTCCCTCTCTCTGCTATCCAAACATCTTTTGGGAACTTCCTGTGAGGCACCGATTACTTGTGCGGAGAAAAATAAATATTCTACAAGATCCAAATTAACAAACTACAAAATACGTTAAAGTTGATTAATTATGTCTGATCATATATTTGAGTGTTTAACCAGCATGCACTAACACCAAAAGATCCGTTGAAGTTCATTAATTAACCGTTAACACGATTTTGCCATCGATACTGATATGCAATATATGTACGCAGGTAAAATTGTAAACAGTTATTTTGAGTTTAGGAAGTTCAAATGTAAGGCATACCAGAATAAAACCCTTGATGTTCTCTCTAGTTATCTTCACCTCAGCATTGGGGTCCCCGGCTACGTCGAGCAGGATATCGAGCAAATCCTTAACCGGCTTCTCTCTCAGTTCAACTGATCCTTGTTGCTCACTTGCCTTCTTTCTCGACTTCTCTTTTGCAGTTATAAAGCCTTCAAGCGAGTTGTCAAAATTTCGGTGCACTTCTCGTATCTTCTTATTCAAACCCTGAACATCGAGTCCTCGGAGAAAGCTGATGTGGTCCTCAACGTTGAATGTGCCCATAACCTCCGCAACTTGCTTTACGACCTGACGTAACACCTCTGCCTCATCACCAGCAGTGCTACTAGCTACCATCCTTGTTATGATATTGTTAGTTAGCTTGATCAATTCTTTGCTTAAGTTGACAACCGTGCAAGCCCTGGATTTGTCAAGGAGTCCACGTAAAAGGCATGCAACCTCTGACTGACGAATCGGACGTAGTTGTTCGAGTGTACGTGGGCCCAGAAGCTCAGACATGCAAAGCCTCTTGACAAAGCGCCAATACTCTCCATAAGGAGCGAAGGCAAAGCCTGCAGTCCCGTAAGCAAATTGCCGTGCAGCAATTGTTGAAGGGCGCTCAGAAAAACTGGTGTCATGGGTCTTGATGATTTCACGTGCCATATCTACGGACCCAGTGGCAATGGTGAGAGATGAACCGATCCAAAGGTGGATGAGGGGACCATAGCGATTGGTGAGGTCATGCAATGTGCGATGCATAGGGGGCCGAAGGAGGTGGAGATGGCCAATGATAGGGAGAGCCGGGGGGGCCAGTGGGAGACCTCGGTGTTTGGGCTTGAGAAGGTAGATGATGATCGGGGAAAAAAGGAGGAGAACAAGGAGGGAGGTTAGAAAAGGGGTGGACATTAAAAGCTCAAGCATGGTTACCATTGTTGCAATTAATGTTTTGAGGGGTTGATGATAGCAAAGGAGTGGTGGAAGTATAGGATGTATGCAATTTGCCAGTATTATGGAGCTATTTATAGAGCTAAAAGTGTCTCAGTTCCCTTTCAGGCTGCCTGTCTATTGAAACATGTGATTGAGTACTGTTTTTTTTTCTTTTCTTTTTTGGTACAGAGGAGTGAAACCTTATACATTTAAATCGAAGTACTCTGCATGGACAATTTACATGAAGCGTGCTCTTTTCTTATTGGCTCAATTATTCTTCGTTTCTCTGGAGTCCAGGCTAGTTCTCTTCGTCTCCCCTACCTCAGTCCCCTCTCTATTCTCTTATTCTCTAATCCTTGCCTGCAAACCAAAGCACTCGTAGAATCCATTTGAAGTTTTCTATTTTGAGTAAAAGAGATCCCTATCAAAGCTGAGCAGTCCAGAGATCATACCAGTATGACAATCTCAGCAAAAAAAACCCTGCTGATTTCAAAAATAGCTCTTAATTGTCAATTTCAAGGAAGTTAAGTAGTAAGATGAAGTTTTAATTCCTTCCCTGAAAGTAAACAATGCTATATTTTACTCGTATTGCAACATTATCTATAACAGCAGATATTGAGAAATTTACATCTAAAAATATGTATTTTCTGAGTTTGAAAGAGAAAATGAATAACTTGAGACGGTGATCGACATGTGTTTTGACTATTAAGAATTCTATCTACTAAGTGATATTTTGTTTATGATGTAATACCTTAGAATACTTTTAACTTTCATTTTAGATTTTTTTCGGACTTTTAAAAACTCATGATACCGGATTGTGATATTAAAGAATTAATGTTTCATAAGTGGATATCCACTATTTAAAAAAAATTGTCAATTTCAAAAATATTTGTTTACCTCATTTATTTGGCTACGTTGCTGTGTTTATTTGTGCAATTGTTTTTAATCATTGTTGACTTTCATTCTTTGCTACTTCTAATTTTTTTTTTATCTTAACTCAATTTTTTTCTCTCTTTATTTATGTCACTCTAAAGAAGTTACTGGGGAATTTTTATTGTGTTTCCTCTGCAAAGTGTATCCTTAGTAATTACTGGTTGATACGGTATTTTAAGCTCAGAATTTAGAACATTCTATTCTGGCATTTTTATTAAAAAATATTCATCTGATACCTTTAATATTTTTGTTCGTTCAAAGATTTGTTTTCCGCTTTATGAATTATTTTATATTTTTCCCATTTCATTCAGTGAAGCTAGCAACAGTGAAATGCAACTAAACTTCTCTTGCCAACATACACTGGACTAGTATTGTCAAGTTTAAGAGAATAAATTGGAAGTTGGTTTATGAAAAATAATTATTTTTATTATCTGATATCTTTTACATATTACACAGTGGCTATATATATTACAATAGAAAAACAATAACGATAACTTTTGTTACCGTTGGTATTTAGATGTATTGTTATTGGTACAGTGCCTAGAGAAGAAAAAATTAAAGAATAAAACCAACCCCTTTAATCTAAATTAAAGGTTGGATGTATCTACTCTAATTAGCCTATAATGATAATTAACTGTGGCTAATTTCCTCACTATTTTACTCATTTTTCAACACTCCCCCTCAATCTAGGATGGTAGATATCATATAATCCAAGCTTATTTAAAATATTATTAAAGGTATTGACGCTCAATCATTTGGTGAAAATATTGGCTAATTGATCTTCACTTTTGACAAATGGGGTTTCGATCTCTTTTAATTGTATTTTCCCCCTAATAAAGTGAAAATCTACTTCGATGTGTTTAGTACGCTCATGGAAGATGGGATTCGATGTAATGTGTCGTGCCGCTTGATTATCACAAAACATCTTCATTGGCTCGTTGATATTGATTTTCAAATCAACTAACACTTGCTTGATCCATATTAGTTCATTTGCGGTTGAGGCCATTGACTAAATTGCTGCCTACAAAGGTACAAAAGCCGGTAGTTAATTTTCTATCAAAAGTTCATGCCCAATCTGTATCAGAATAGCCACATATCACATTAGTCTCGTTTCTTTTCATCCAAATCCCCTTTCCGGGAGTACCTTTTAAATACCTTAATATTCTATTAACGGCATCTAAATGTGATATTCTTGGTGAGTGCATAAATTTGCTAATTTGGCTTACGACAAATGATAAATCCGGTCGGGTAACGGTTAAATATATCAATTTACCAACGAGTCGTTGAAAGTGGTTTATATCTTTCACGAGCTCATCATCTTCGGTGTTAAGTTTTATATTTGAGTTAATTAGGGTTGACAATGGCTTACACCCTATTTTTCTGATTTCCTTAAGCAAATCAAGTACATACTTCTTTGGAATAGAAATAACCCCTTTTTTAAGTGAGCAATTTCTATTCCAAGAAAATATTTTAATTTCCCTAAATCTTTGATTTCAAACTTTTGCTTAAGATTTCTCTTAATTAACTCAATTTCTATTTCATTATTTCCGATTATGATTAGATCATCAACATAGACCAATACAATTGTGTTTGATAAACAAGGATGAATCGGCATTGCTTACCTTAAAATTGCAAGAAATTAAAAAGTAATTAAGTTTGTCATACCATACCCTTGGAGATTGCTTTAGCCCATAAATCGACTTCTTTAATCTACAAACAAGATTAGACATTTTTTCCTTTTTGTGACCCAGTGGAAGTGTCATATACACTTCTTCTTCAAGTGTGCCTTGAAGAAATATATTTTTTACATCCATTTGATTTAAGTTCTAACCATTATTCACCGCAATAGATAATAATATTCTTAAGGTGTTCATTTTTGCAACTGGTGCGAATATCTCATGGTAGTCAATACCGTAAGTTTGGGTATACCCTTTGGCAACCAATCGTGCCTTGAAGCGTTCTATAGTGCCATCACTATGATATTTGATTTTATATACCCACTTGCATCCAACTATTTTTTTTATTTTTTGGTAGTTCTCATATTTCCAAGTTTGATTTTTTTCTAAGGCATGAAGTTCTTCATTCATTGCTTTATGCCATCTTAGGTCAAGTTTTGTCATTTCATAATTCTTTGATTCCTCGGTTTGTGACAAGACGCTCAAATATGCATAGTGATCAATGGTAATGTTACTATAAGAAATGTAATCTTGAATTGGATATTGTACCGTATACGTGGCAAAATCCTTCAATTTTGTTGGAGGTTGAGTTTGTCGGGTTGATCTTCGTGGCAATACTTATTCTTGAGTTTCCTCGAGTTCTTCACTTTCCTCGCCTTCCTCTTGGGGTTGATTAACTTCCTCGGCCTCTTGAGTACCTATTTGCTCATGAACCTCTACACGACTTTCTATTATCTCTTGATTAGTGTAACATGGTAGAACAAATTTATTTTGTGATATATTTTCATTGTGGTTTTTTTTCGTCATTTTTGTATTAGAGTTCATTCTCAAATAATGTCACATTTTTAGAAATAAAGAATTTTTTATTCTTTGGATCATAGCACTTATACCATTTTTGTTGAATGGAATATCCCACAAAAATTGCTTTGGTTGAGGTAAAGTCTAATTTATCCAACCGGTTCTTATGGACAAAACATGTACACCCGAAAACCTTTAAGTGATCGAGATTAATTTTTTGATTATAAAGAATTTCCAAACAACTTTTAAAACTTAGGTTTGCACATGGAAACCTATTTATCAAGTAGGTGGCGATAAGTACGGCTTCCGACCAAAATATTTTTGGGGCATTATTTTGAAACAAGAGAGTTCTAGTCATTTTAAGAAGATGACAATTTTTTCGTTCGGAAACTCTGTTTTATTGTGGTGTGTATACACATGATGTTTGGTGAATAATGCCTCTAAATTTTGTAAAGTTTGAAAAACATTGATTAATAAATTCCGTTCCATTATCCGTACATAGTATTTTAATTTTTGTATTGTATTGGGTTTCTATTAAATTTGCAAAATTTTGAAAGTGAGAGAAAATTTCATTTTTGCTTTTCATTAAATATAACCAAGTTATTTTTGAAAAATCATCAATAAAAATGACAAAATATCGAAAGTCGTTATAAGAAGTTATGGGAGCGGGTCCCCAAACATTGGAATGAACGAGTTCAAATTTTTCATTACTTTTAAAATTGGAATTACAAACAGAAAGTTTTATATGCTTAGCAAGGCTACAAACTTCAGAATTACTACAATAATTTTGAGAAACATTGACTATTAATTTTAAATCTTGTCGGAAGGGTGCCTCATTCACTTGTGTCATACTTTATATAAATCCTCTTTTTTTTTGCGTTGAAACAAGTCTTGTTCGTGCCAAAAAAATAGAGATCATTTTCTAAATATCATTCACCAATCTTCTCCTTGGTGAGTGGATCCTGAAAAATCATATTTTTTTAATTACTTCACAATTTAAATCATTTACAAGCTTGCTAATAGATAAAAGATTTATAGAACATTTTTCTACATGAAATACATCTTGGATAAATCTTTTTGGAAAAATACTAATCATACCCCAACCTTTTATTCTAATTTTCTCATTATTAGCTATCGTAAAAAATGATCATTATTGATTTTTCGATAATTATTTAGCAATGTTGGGTTTCCGGTCATGTGATCCGTTGCCCCCGAGTCAAGAACCCATTTGTTACTAATTCTGGAATTTTGAAATGGTAATCCCATAAATTAACTTTGTTTATTTTGTTTAATTTCAACACTAATTTTATTTTTGATCAATACATCACAATTTGGGCTCAATTTATCATAGTTAAGATTTGTGTTAAAATAATTTGTTGAGACAGAGCCCAAACCTGAACCCAACTGTTGCTGGGTCTATTGATTAACTAGCAACGCCAGAAGCGCTTCAATTTTATCGAGTCGGCTCTCTTCCCGACTCATCTTACTCTCGCCCTCTGTCTCTTTCGCTGAAAGAAAACCCTTCCTCTCGATTTTTAGGGTTTTCTCCCCTCTTCTCTTTGCTGCCTCTGTGAATTGTTGATCTCCTCGCTTAGGGCAAAGGTGTGGATTGAGTACCCAACACATGTCTTTGCTATGAACACTCCTTTTGCAGTGAGCACATCGCTCAATCTCCCCCTTACCCCTGACTTTCCCGGCGTTAAAGTGGTGGATTGAGAAGGCGTGTGCTTCTGACTTCGGGTTATGGTCGAGGTGCCCATCGCAACTCGTCTCGCCGCTTCTTGCCTAATGTGAGTTGTCACCTCTTCAAAGGATAATTTGTCGGTTGAGAGAAGGATTTGGGCTCTAATCACCTCATAACTTGAGTCAGGGGCTCCTAGAAAGGTGTAGACCCGATCTGTTTCTTCTCTTTCACAAATCACATACATGTCAGTTGTATGAGGTCTATACCCAACTTTAATTCTTCATATTTTTATCTTACATGCCCTATCAATTCGGGTATGTCTCGTGATTCTTGTGTGATCTTTGCGATTTCTTGCTTGAGCTGATATATTTGAGAATGCCCTTTTTGATTGCTGTATTGGTTTTGAATCTCTTGCCATAACTCTGCTGCTGTCTCACAGTAGCATAATTCTTCTAATAATTGAGGTTGAAGTGAGCTTGTTATTAGAGTCATGACTTGATTGTCTAACATCTCCCATTCTTCTTGAGCTTTTGCTCCAAATATGGGTCGAACTTTGTTGCCATTAATGTAGCCTAAGAGCCCTTTGCCCTTGAGTGTTACTCTGGCTACCTTGGCCTAGGGTATGTAATTTTTTTCATTTAATGAAACATTGGTTAGTTTCTGAGAAGCATTGAACTCTGAATTGGTTCTGAAAAATATAGAGATTTGATTTTCGGAAGTAAGTGGATTTGAATTTTCCTTTGTCATTTTGATATTTTGGTTGACAGTTGGATTTAACAGTTACTGATATTTTGAGAAGAGTTATTGATTTGGAGAAGAAGAGATGTTGGTTTAGATTTTCGGTAGAGTGGCAGGCTGTTCTGGTACTTGGTTGCCAGTCAGGTTGTAGCTCAGTCCAGCACTGGTCTCTTTGTACTGATAAACATTGCCTTTAGCAATTGTAATGATTTTGATGTTGCTAGTAGATGCTTGTTGCGAGATTTTTCTTGAGACAAACTTTGCCCCCGCTCTCATACCATGTCAAGTTTAAGGAAATAAGCTGGAAGTTGATTTATGAAAGATAACTACTTTTATTATCTAATATCTTTTACATATTACACAGTGACTATATATATTACAGTGGGAAAACAATAACGATAATTTTTATTACCGTTGGTATTTAGATGTATCGTTATTGGTACAGTGCCTAGAGAAAAAAAAATTAAAGAATAGAAACAACCCTTTAATCTAAATTAAAGATTGGATGTATCTACTCTAATTAGTCTATAATAATAATTAACTGAGGCTAATCCCCCACTAATCTACTCATTTCTCAACAGGTATAAATGATATGTATGGTTCACATCTGAAATGCCAGTAACTGTATATGGATCTATAAATGATAACGTTTATTTTTGCCCACGACGGAATACTGAACTGTGGGCCCACGACGGAATCTTACCAAAATATTATGATAAATGATCTGAAAAATTGAAACATTCAGTACCAATTGAGCAATTTGTGCTAGAAGCAGGAGGATTTTTATAAAATTTCCTAACAATGGTAGCTAGCTGAGTACCGCTGAGAATTAATAGATGTTGATTGTTGGGAACTATTCTGTACTATGCAGTTGAGCACTAAAACCAGTTACTGTTAGAGGTGTCAAACGGCTGAAAACGAAACATTACTGTTTCATCAACAGTTTCGTTTAATAAACGAAACAGAAAATAATTTCATTAACCGTTTCATTTAATAAACGAAACAGAAAATCATTTCGTTAACCGTTTCATTTATCACGAAATGGAACAAAACACGAAATTTCGTGTATTTTATACTGAAATACTCTTAACGAAATGAAAAATACCGTTTCGTTAACCGTTTCATTTTTTGCACGAAATAAAAAATAGTTTTGTTTAATAAATGAAACATAAATTCATTTCGTTCACCGTTTCGTTACCATGAAACGAAACGAAACACGGTCGAAACGGAATTCGTTAACCGCCCTAGTTACTGTATATGAATCTATAATACTATAATACTATAATGTATGTTTCTGTAGTCTTGACTAGGGCAGCAAACGAATCGAACACGAACGAACTGACTTGTGTTTGAGTTTGATTTGAAATCTATTTCGAACTAGTTTGATTTGAAATAGATAGGCAATTTCGAACTCAAACCATTGTTTGAAATTTGATTCGTTAAATATTCGAACTGTTTGATTTGATTCGTAAATAGTTTGAAATAGAATTATTAGGTGAACAAATTCCACAATTCATATCAAAATAACATAATCAAATATAAAAAATATCAATTTAATATAAATTCATACAAAACTAAAAGTTCATTCAACAAAAATTAATAAATTTTATATAAATTCATACTACTCAAAGTCTCAAACAATCAAATAATTAATACAAATTCAAACAAAAATAGTTCGCGAACACATTTCGAACGAACTCACCATGGTTTGAGTTTGATTTGATATAATTTCGAATCGAATTAGTTTGATTTGAAATTAATTTCGAACTAGAATCGAACGAACTTTTTTCGAACTTTTTTCGAATCGAACACGAACGAACTACGAACTTCGAATATTTCTTGCAGCCCTAGTCTTGATTGCAGCAGCTTTTTCCTTTTGTTGGAAGTGTTAAATAAAGTACGGATCAATAAATGCATGTTTTGGTCCATACCGTCCGAGATTTAAACCGCATAATTGTTGCATTTTCCACTCCATACCGTATATTAGTAGAGGTGGTAATCGGCGGGTCGGGTCGGGTTTGAATCAGTTTGATTTTTTGGAAGAAATCGGGTCGGACCGGGTCAGGGTCGGACCAATATAAATGTTGTATTATTTCATATTTTTGATAGATTTTGATTGGATTGAAGGTTATTTGATCTCGGGTCGAGTCAGGTCGAGTTCGGATCGAATCGAGTCAGTTTGACTTTTTAAAAGAATTAGATCGGGTCGGGTTCAAATCCGGACGAGCGGACGAATTTCTCAGATCAGATCAGATTCTACCACCTCTACCGTATAGAAATATGAACTAATCGAATTCAATTGAATTAGACTATGTGCTAATTTGATTTGAAATTATTCAAACTAAATCGAACTTTAAATAAACTCAATTATTTTAATTTTTGTTTTTATTTTTATATTATAAAAAATAATTAAAAGCTAAGATTTAAGATTTTAATTTTATATTAAAATTTAAAAAAAACTAATATTTATTAATTTAATAACAAATTAATAATAACTTATTAATTTTATAATAAAATAATTATAATATTATATATATTATTGACTAAATCTATACTATATTATAAAAAGTATATATTGAAGATGTTCAGAATTTCAGCGATGATGTAAAAATTCTAAACTACTCTTACGTTCTACGACAACAATTGTTTGTTCAGATGAATCAATGGAGAAGACGTCACTTTCACCTTACCTTCATCTTCTCTAGTTATATTTCTAAGTTTACCCCACTCTACGCTTTCCGTAACCTGTTGCCTTGTTCCACACGTCGCCTTCTCACACAAACGTCTCTTGCGCATTGCTTCAACCCCCTTCTCAGTGGCGGAGCTTGAACCCAAAATCGGAGGGGGGGGGGGCAAAATAATTTGTATACTCTTTAGATATTATATTTTAAATTTTGAGGGGAGCTAAAATAATAAAATCTTCATTAATACACTATAAAATATCATAAATTTTTAACCGATATACTAATTTTCAAAATAAATTTTTTTTTTGGGGGGGGCGGGATCCCTCTGATCCCTTCTAAGATCCGTCGTTGCCCCTTCTTCTCTTGTGCCGACAATCATCCTTTTCTTGACTGCCAAACCCAAAGAATGGAGAATATTTGACTAACGGAGCTCAATCAAATGCATCGTTCGAGAAGAAGAAATCGCAAGAGAGTGATATTTCTAACATAATAGAGAAAACTTCTTCTTCGATCTCCCGTACAAGTTCCGATTCGAAGCTTTCAGAAGAAGAATCCTCTCGCTCCTCCAATTGTCACGTACTTAATTTATTAAGTCGCACAAATGATTGTTAAAAAGTAAAAACGAGATGTTGTGATAACAAACAATAGATTATTGGATTAATTGGAAAAAAACACACAAGCAAAATAGCTGCAATATGAGCAGCCGCATTTAGGATAGCTTAAGAGTTGATACATAGTTTTGAATTTCAGAAAATAACATAACCTCTTAACCCTAAATCACATCTATTATAGATTAAACTAACAAACAAACTAAACAAAATTACAAAAATATTTGGCTGCATGAACAGCGTACTATCCTGCACCAAGGACCACCTTTGCTATGATCCCGTGTATTATCTTTCCAGATGGTCCGCTAAGAATTCTCAAAACTCATTAGCAAGGCCCGTTGTGTTTAATTCTTCCCTTCCCGTCTTGACCAAGTTAAATTGGCCAACGGTCTCCAGCTGATCATCTGAGGTTGCTGACATTCTCTCCCCCATGAAACTATCCTTGTCTCGAAGGATAAATTCTGAATTTTTTTAGCAATATAATCATAATTCCCCCATGTTGATTCTTCCTTGTCTGTATTGACCCATTTTATCGGCACTTGCACTACTGGTTCATTCCTGAGCTTTATAATTTTCCTGGCTAGTATAGCTTCTGGCATAAGTCTTAAACTTGTACTAGGCCCTAGAATAGGTAATGTGGCTTCAATCGCTGTGCCTTTTCTAATTCTGGGTTTAAGTCGGGACACATGAAAGGTGGGGTGTACTTGTAAATTGGGTGGTAATTTCAACTTGTAAGCCACTGAGCCTACCCTTTCAATTACTTCAAACGGGCCATAAAATCTAGCACTGAGTTTTGATGGAGCTGTTCCAGCTCCTGTTACTTGCCTATAAGGCTGTAGTTTCAAGTATACCCAATCCCCAACTTGGAAGCTCCTCTCCATCCTTTTTTCATCAGCATATTTTTTTCATTCTCCTTTGGGCTCTGGTCAACTGGCGCTTCAGCTCTCCCAGGATTTTTGCCTCTCTTACATAACCTCATTCATAGCCTGTACCTAACTTCTTGGTGATGCTCCAGTGTTCAACAAAGGTGGGGCATACCCATACATGGCCTCAAATGGGGTGATTTTGAGTAAGCTCTGGAATGAAGTGTTATACCGGTATTCTGCCAAGGCCACCCATTTACTCCATTTCTTCGGTTGGTTCATTACCATGCATCTTAAATAGTTTTCTATGCATTGATTTACCCTCTCAGTTTGGTCATCTGATTGAGGGTGATATGATGTGCTAAAATTCAGCTTAACCCTTAATTTATCCATAATTTCCCTCCAAAATCTGCTGGTAAAGATTACATCCTTATCATTATGGACCTTGGTAGCCTATGGAATTTGTACATATTGTCTAAGAAGAGTTGTTCTATACTGGTTGCTGTGAAAGGGTGAGTGATAGCAAAGAAGTGGGAATATTTGATAAATTTGTCTACTACAACCAGAATTATTATTTTATCCTCTGACTTAGGAAGCCCAACGATAAAATTCATACTTATGCTCTCCCAAGCACCATTTGGAACCTCCAAGGGTTGCAGCAGGCCAGGACCTTTGACATGCTTACTTTTGCTCATCTGGCATATATCATACATCCCGACGTGTTCATGCACTGACACTCTCAAGTTAGGCCAGTAAAATAACATCTTCATTCTTTGGTAAGTGCCCAGCATCCCATATTGCCCCCCCCATGCCTGAGTCATGCATTTCCTTAAACATTTTCTCTCTCCAGTCTCCTGCTTCACCAATGTAAAGTCTTCCTTTATACCTGATCACTCCATCATTTACTTGGTACAGGCCTTCCTTTTCTCCTTTCTCACTTACCCTTTTCTTAACTTCTTCCACCCATGTGTCTCCTTCATAGATTCCCTTTACCTCTTCCACCCATTTAGGTATCAGTTCAAATATGGCTAGTGATTCCATTGTTTGTGTCCCTCTTCTTGATAGGGCGTCAGCCATCTTGTTTTCTGTGCCCTTCTTGTATTTAATAGTGTAATCAAGCCCTAACAATCTGCACAAGCCCGTGTGTTGTATGGTATGGTTTACCCTTTATTCCATCAAATGTTTCAAGCTGATTTGATCTGTTTTTATCACAAATTTGGCCCCAATTAGATAATGCCTCAACTTCTTTACAACCTTTAACACAACCAAGAACTCCTTTTCATAAGTGGACAAACCCATTACCTTAGCCCCTATGCTCTTACTCAAAAAGACAATTGGCCTCCTATTTTGTATATGTACAGCCCCAATCCCCTTTTCTCATGCATTTGTTTCTAACATAAAAGGTTGAGTGAAGTCTGGCATTGTCAGGACTGAAGCTGTTGTCATTGCTGCCTTCAACTGCTCAAATGCTAATTAGCCTTCTCACTCCAATTAAATGCATTATTTTTTAATTGTTCAGTCAAGGGCTTGCTTATGGGTCCATAATTCTTCACAAACTTCCTATAATACCCTGTGAGGCCCAAAAACCCCCTAAATTCCTTGACTGTTCTAGGTGTTGGCCAGCTCAACATGGCTTCTATCTTGTGGGGATCAGTAGCTACCCCTTCCTTTGATATGATATGCCCTAGGTACTTAATTTGAGGTGTACCAAATTTACATTTACTCAGTTTGGCATATAAATGATTGTCTCGAAATTTCAAAACTACCCTTACATAGGTTACATGTTCATCCATTCCTCTACTATATATCAATATGTCATTGAAGAAAACTAGCATAAATTTTCTCAAAACATATTTAAACACCTCATTCATTAAAGATTGGAATGTTGTTGGGGCGTTTGTTAGGCCAAAAGATATAATATTGCACCCAAAATGGCCATTATGGGTTCTAAAGGCTATTTTGTGCTTATCTCCCTCCTTTATCCTGATTTGATGGTATCCCAACCTTAAATCCACCTCAGAGAAGCATTGAGCCCCTAACAATTCATCCAATAAATCATCTATAATAGGTATGAGATACTTGTTCTTGATGGTATTAGTGTTCAACTGCCTATAGTCAATGTATAGGCGCCAAGTGTTGTCTTTCTTTTTGTCCGACAGTACAGGAGAAGCAAAAGGGCTGCTAGAGGGATGTATAAATGATTTTTGCAATAATTCTTCAATGATTTTCTTAATTTCTAATTTCTAAAAATAAGAGTACTTGTAAGGCCTTATGTTTACTATATGGAATTTGGAAGAAGATTGATAGGGTGATCAATGCTCCTGCTGGGAGATAAGGTGGAAGGTTCAACAAACACATCATGGAATTCTTGAAGGACATGATGTAACTCAGGAACAATGGACCATATTATTTTTACCTCTTTTGTCACCTTGAATAGGTGTGCTATAATGACTTCACTACCCTTCTTCTTCTCCTTATCCAAGTTTATCGCACTTTCACATAGTTTAATCTGAGTCTTTTCTTCTCTAACCTGTAGCCTGATCTCCTTGTCCTTTTGCCTGAATTCAAGGCTACCTTTGCCCCAATCAATCTTCATAAGATCTAAACTGGTGAGCCAATCAAGGCCTAGGATCATGTCATACCCTCTCACATCCAGTACCCTAATATCTCTCTCAAATTCATGTCCTTGTAGCTGGAATTGTAGTGCTTCACATTGCAAATTAGTTATCATTCTTGCTCCATTGGCCACTGTAACTACCATTGAAATTGTCTGCACAACCCTGACTTTTTTTCCTTGTAGTACAGTTGGGTTTACAAATGAGTGTGTACTCCTACTGTCTAATAAGGCACAAACTGGTATTTGCTCAATTTCCCCTTTAAACTTCATCACCTTGACTGCATTGCTCTCCTTGGCATTGAACATAGACACCACAACCTGCTCTACTTCACTTGCATTGCCGATCATTAGCTTTTCACCATCTTCTTCTGATTTTGATTCATCATTTTCTCCAGACACTTCTAAGTTATTCAATAATTTAGGGATGTGAGGTGGTTGTTCTATGGTTGGGTATCTATTAGTCAAAGGGAGGTTGTCAACAGAATTTTTGATGAACTTCATCTTCTCTTTTGGGTATCTTACTATCATTTGTGATTTACCAACCCCCTTGTACCTCTTCTGTTGCCCCTCAATGCTCAATTCTACCTTGTAAGCATAGTTGAAAGCATCACTTAGCCTCCTTGAATTTAAAATCTCAACTAGATGTCTCACTTCCTCCTTCAACTCACTCAAGAACCCCTGAATGAAAAACTCTTCACCTAAGTGTGGGTCATAGTAGAGTAGCTTTGCCTTCATTCTCCCAATTTTTTAAATATATTCCTCCATAGTACCATTCTGATGTATCCTTTTGAACTCCTCAATTGGATGCTTAATAATATTCAATTTGAACTGGGTGGTTACTTCTTCTACCAATAGATCCTAGGGAGGTGGTTGAGTACCGACCATAATAGTGCGGTACCATTCATTCAATTCCTCGGAGAAGTGCATCATTGCCATACGGTTTTTGTATTGTTCTGGTACCTAGTACATGTCAAAATAAAACTCACAATTCATTTTCCACTCAAGGGGATCCCCCTCCAAATATAAGGAACTCAATTTTGGGTAACCTGAAGGTATGGTTAGAGATGTTATATACATTACGCCTCTTTCCAGCTCCATTAACAAATTTCAGGCCCTAATTATATTCCTCAGTGTTTACATGGAAGGTTTCATCACTCTGGGTCCTTTGATGGCCATCCGCTTCCCTTCTACCATCAATAACGGTACCGGTACCAACTATCCCTTTATCGGTACCCAGCTTTCCTGTTCCCCTATTCTGCTGAGTGCTGCTTTGGCCAACCTCAATCATCGGTTCTTTACCTGCATTTCTACGCATCATTATTTCCCAAATTACCTTCATCTCATCCATGCTTTTGTTAGTCATTTCAAGGTTTATGTTGGTCATTTGTGACATCTTGTAGACACCCTAAATTAACGACTTGGATGATGCTCTCCAACCATGCAATCAAGTAAATATTTACTCAAGTCAGCCATCGAAATATTTTGCCTCAAGGTATCATAAGGTATGCATTTTAATTAGCATTAAATATTTCATGCACTGTTCATTTGTACTATCAACATAACTTATCACTGTAATAAACCATCTTCATTAAATAATAAAAAATGAGATAATAATAGTGAGCCGATGGAATTATTAAGAACAATTTTATAATAATCATGATAAAGTAAAAATATTAAATTCATATATTTCTTTAATTAACAACGAAATTGAATGCTTAGAAAATAATGACACATCCTGAGCAAGATTCATACTATAGCTTCTCTAATCATATATCTAGGTTAAAATCCTCATAATATGTTCAAAAATCCATAATTAGTTTCGGCCGCATGTAATAGTATAAAATTAAAATAGGAATAAAACACTTTACGTCAAAATGGATTTTGAATTAGTCAACAACCTTTTCTATAAATGATGAAATATGAGAAGTATTTATATTTATGGCCGATCATTGTGATGTTGTACTAGCATAAATATCAACTTGCAAAATCATTCAAGCTTGGCTTCATGGGAGTTCAAATAAAAAAATACGAACCTGCAAAGCACATCCTTACTCTAATATGGTTGCATGGTAATATCAAATAAAAATAAAGACACTATGAACTGGCATGAGTCCAAACTTTGGTATCATTAAGTATCAAAATAATGTAAGTAAGAATCACATTGAAAAAAAAAGAAGAAAAAAAGAAGAAGAAAAGAAATATAGATTCACAAGGAAATTACCTCTCGTCCACATAAAAAAAATGATGAAATGATCTTTCATGACACAATGCATTTGAACGAAATAATATAAATATTATAAACTAATATTTAATCTTATAAATGATGTTCTAATTAAAGATATGGAGGTAAATATCTTATATGGTGTCGATAAAAGAAGCAATGTAGAAACCGGTCAGAAATCATAATAACATATACTTTGCTTGACCGGTCAAAATTACACCACACTCAATCACTCATGATATTTAATACATACGTCCAAAAACTAGTATCATGAAAAAAAAAATTAATCAATAGCACTGAAGAGTCAAGTCAAAATAAATATAAAGTTTATAAGAATCAAGATAAATAAATTGTCATGGCTTTGCAACATAGGGGTCACCTGCCACAATGGTACTAGAATTAGTACATGTATTTTTAAAAGAGTAATCATTATTTTTTATGACAAAGGAATATATATAAGCGCCCTAAATATATATATATGATACAAAGGAAATTATTTTTTACTAGACAATAATGAAATATCATAAACAAATAATCTTTTATAATATAATTCACGGTGCAATAATGAAACGATATAAATCTAATAACGTCCTTGCAAAATAATTTCCTAATCAAAATATATATCTTATGTGATAATGTGCATCCTGCCAAAAGGTTATTTTCTTGACCGGTCAAATTGACACCACACTAATGATATTGTACCATGCAATATATGATGCAAGTCAAGGCTTCCTTCGAAGAGATTTCTCAATCAAAATAAATGTGAATATGCAAAGGTCATGTCTTGGTACAAACTTAAGCTTTATATAAATAGCAGATCAAATAAATGTCAAGGTACCGAGCAAATAAATTTACATGCTAACCGAAGGAAGGGTCACTGCACAAATAATATCATCCCCTAAGGTGACTAAAGGTGCTATAATTATAGAAAAATATATGATCTTCATATATTAATAACATTATCAATAATATTTTTATAAAAAAAAAAAAGCAAAGTCCCAAAAATTACTTGCCTTGAAAAAATCTTATTGCTATCCAAATTTAGATCAACGATTCAACAAGTCATCATTCAAAAAATATAATAAAAAGAAAAAGAGAGAAATGTTACCTAATTCACGTTCTGGTAAAAAAACAGCCATGATAATTTTAGACAACAATATTTCAATAATTTAAATAAAATAAAAATTAAAAAATATATATATTTGGAAAATGTCAGACATAACATGGTCGAAAACACGTCCAGGCTTCAATTAATTTCTGGCATGCTTATAATACTGTACCATCTAAGCTTGGCCTCATATAGTTATCAAATTAAAAATATAGAATCAGGTCCTTGGTCAAAATTAGGCCCTTGAAATAACTCATGTCCTTGATTCAAACTTGATCTCATGGAAGCATCAAATCAAATAAATGTCATAATAAATAATTATCATCAGATGGCTTGGCAGCATTAGCCTATCAAAGTACAAGCTAAATAAATTATCACGACTTGGCATTATAACCGTAAGGTCACATATCACATTAAGTTTCATCTTTTATTTTTAATAAGTATAATTGCTTAGAATTAATTTATGCAATTTTAAAAGGAAAAAATATATGATTAATATAAACTGGACATGTTATTTTTGGTCTAAAAATGAAAACATGAACTCTCATTTAAAGTAATAAATAATAATAATAATAATAATTATTATTATAATAATAGTACAAGTTCATATTTAGGAATATAATTCACATAAAAAAACCTTTCATATGTAGTACGCTAAACAATGTAGCTAATCATGCTCTTATCAATAATGTCCCGATTAATAAGGAGTATATATAAATGAATATCTTGAATGGTGTCAAGTAGTATTATAATGAGAGCATGCCCAGGTCAAAACATTTTAATGACAAAAGCGTGATTGTACCATACTATATAAATTCAAAACAAGTCTCATGGATATTTTCTAATCAAAATAAATGCTAGCATGTAAATGTCATAGTCTGGTACCAATTTAGCTTCATAAATGAAAATGTTAGATACTTTTGTACATAAATCGCAGAAGGTCACCGGCCATAAAATTTCATAAAGTTATTATAAAAATGATCTTCATATGTTAATAATGACAAGGATATATATATATATATATATATAACTCATAAAAAATAAATTTAATAAAATAAAATAAATATCTCGAAGGAAATTTCGATGGAGTCAATAAGTACATTGTCGATAATAATTTTATGAAGAAAGCAAAGTTATAAAATTATCATGATCACAATTTTTTCGTTCATAATAGCAATAAGATAAAATGAATAAAAAGTATAAATAATAAATAATGAAATTATCTTGCATAAAATAAAATACCAAAATCCTTTACAAGGAAATATTTTAATTGACATGCTTGATTGAAGTAATCTCATCAATACAAAAGCTTCAACGTTAAATTAAAAAAATTAAAATAAAATGATGAATGAAGAAAAATCAGATATGATAAATCCCGGTCAAGATACAACTATCATATACATCCAAACTTCAATTAAATTCTCTGATGAACATCCTAGCGTGCACATGAACTTCAATTAATTTCTGAAAGATTTTAAAGTTTACAGAACTTGATGCATTGGTCATCATCTCATAAACTAAATGCGAATACTATGCATGGCATGGCATTTTGTGACCATCTTCATCTATAAATAGCCCCCTTTGCTATGCTGCATTTCCCATGGTTGGTGAGAAGCAAAAACACATATAAAAGTATTAGCAAATATCCACATTCCAAGCTTTTAGTTAAAAAAAAAGACTAGTCCATATCAATTGAGTAGAAAAAAAAAAGAGTGAACCGTAGAAGGATAGGTTGTAGCTAAGCTCTTTGTTGGCGTCGAAATTCTATCAACCATTCGATAGTGTCCACCCATAAAATTAAATTCAGTCATCCAAATCGTTAAGTGAATCCTTTCCAAATGTCAAAATAATGTCCGATGGAGGAGGCTTTTTCGACTTGCTAATATTTTCAAATAATTCTAAACTCTTCATTTCTCTTTATTTCTTTTTACTTCTCTTTATTATCTTTGTAACTTTAGTAAAAATATCCTATTATCTTTTTTTTTTTTACTACTTGTTTATTTTTATTTTAAGGCCAGACTAGTAGAGACCGAGTAAATTGGGTGAGTGTAGTGCCTAATACTTTTCACACTCATAACTAATGCACAAATCCAATTCTTATCATTTGGGCAAACATGTTTAACTTTGTATTTTCCCGGTGAATATCGGGTGGCGACTCCTTAAAAAAAAATTCATTAACTACCGGTCGAGTCCTGAATCAGTTTAGCGGGTAGCTACACATCTCCATCATCTTACCTTCTATTTTCCTATCGACCTCTCTCATTTCCACCGTTAACCTCCCTATATCAGCTTGCAAGCTCTCCAATAGTGCTTTTTGACTGGAAGACCTTGTGTGTTTGGCCATGATTATGAATTGATTTAAATCTCAAGTTTGGAAAGAGGAATCAACACAAGTCACTGTAAACCAGTGCTTTTATACCAATTTGTCACGTACTTAATTTATTAAGTCCTCCCAAATGATTGTTAAAAAGTAAAAACAAGATGCTGTGATAACAAACAAGAAATTATTGGATTAATTGGAATAAGAACACAAGTAAAATAGCTGCAATATGAGCAACCGCATTTAAGATAGCTTAAGAGTTGATACAAAGTTTTGAATTTCAAAAAATAGCATAACCTCTTAACCCTAAATCACATCTATTATAGATTAAACTAACAAATAAACTAAGCAAAATTACAAAAGATACTTGACGACATGAACAACGTACTATCCTGCACTAAGGACCACCTTTGCTATTATCCCGTGTATTATCTTTCCAGATGGTCCGTTAAGAATTCTTAAAGCCCATTAACAAAACCCGCTGTATTTAATTCTTCCCTTCCTGCTTGACCAAGTCAAATTGAGCCAACGATCTCTAGCTGATCATCTGAGTTGACACCGACATGCTTCCACTACGTTGGTCGCTAGCTTTCAGCTTTCTCCTTCAAGTGCGCTCAAGTTTCAAAAAGAGGACATCACTGTCTGGTACGTCGATGAAATGAAATGAAATATAACCAATAAAGCCATAAAGCCCAATTAAGGTTAGCAAATTAATTTGCATCAAATTAAGGTTCAAAAGATTCATAATTATCATGATGATTGGTATCTCGAAAATATAAATTTTCAAGGGATGGCTCTTTTTTTGGTGGGTTGCTATTTTGAATATACAAGAACAAAATAAGCTTATTTAAACAAACAAGGTGACAACAAATTTAGAAAATGAAAACGGCCAGTCCATAATTTGTTCAGGGTAGATCCAACCCAAGAATCATAAAAGAAAAATTTAGCACAGAGAAAAGAATGTACAACTTATTCCGGGCCCAAAAGAAGATAAATACAATTCATCAAGAATTTAGAATCTGAAGAAGGCCTATTTTTTATTAGGTTGTATTGTGCACAAAGAACTAGACACGAGGTCCGTCTTTGTATTAAAAAAAAAAACCTTTTTCTGGTTCCAGTGCATAATAAGGTACGACAGTTCTTTTCTAGGAAGCCTTTAAGATTCGTGCGAAGAATTTTATATCAATTTCTTTTCTTTTAGACATATTCCACTCCAGTGATGACAAGGCTTTAAAGTTCAAAGTCCACCATATATGTTTCTGAGAAAAAAAAAAAAAAAAAAAAGGTGGAAAAGCCTGAATTTTCCACACTGACTCTGAAACAAAAAAAACGTTGCCTTTGAATTTTTCACATTTAATTGACTGCATGCGTCCAGAAAGAGTTTATAGTTCTGACAAAATTCGTTCTAGTCTCAGTAAAAAAAGTCTTCATTCCCTACTAAACTCAACCTCTCTAGTTGTGCTCATAAGTGCTCTGTATTGCATTTAGAACTACATTTTGATTAAGATTTAGAAAATGCACCAACTTTATTAACTGACATTTGAATAAAGTTGTAGTTTCAAAAAAGTTCGAGGACTATGAAAAGAATTCTTCTTTGTGCCAAACCTTGACGGGTAACAAGCAATCAAAGACATTTCAGACAATAGAAGCATCTAAGACGTGCATGACCAGCAAAATAACCATTAACCAAAGCACCCTTTTTCTATTTATCTTTTCCTTCCGTTCAGCGCATCGCCTACCTCTTCAAAGAAAGAAAAAAAAAAATCAATTCAGCCTACAACAAAGCATTGTTTTAAAATATAGCAGCATATGCGGTGTGTGATGTATATATTTGTATATTTGACGGTATTTTTATTTTTTTATAATATTAAATTTATAAAATTTTAATTATATAATATATTTAAAATTATTTTTATATTGTATTATATTTTTATTTTATATTAAAATTTATTAAAAATATATAATCGATTCAAATATTTTAAAAAAAATTATAGAATATATATCCGCATAATGAATCGCACATATGTTGTATATGCGTTATGCAGTGACCAACTGCACGCATACCTTACAGCAAAATATCATTTTGAATCTGTATTTATTGTCATAAATTTAACGCTCTCATCGCTATTATAGATTTTCAATCGTGAAATTATATTTACATGATCCGATTTAAATTCAAAAAGTATATTATTCATTTATTTGAAGGAGAAACTCATACACAAAAAATTATCGCCGTCGCTTTCAATCACATAGTTTTCATCTTTTCTACTATTTGATTGTTATTAATTTTTTCACTTCTTTTCGTTATTTTTCAGTTCGCTTTTGCCATTTGAAAATTCGCTGCGTTGGGCTTCATGTCGTCTGCTTTTAGGGTTAGTTTGACAAATTAAGGAATAGTTTTGAAAGAATGGTAATTTTAGAACAATGATAGAATAGTATTTTTTTGGAAAAGTGGTAGAAGAGTGGTATTCTTAAATATTCGGAAGAGCGAAAATATCATTTGACAGTTGTTAATCAGAATAGTTAAAATATGAATAATTATGATACTAACAATGATGATGATAATAAAAATAATAGTACAATGATAATAATAATAATAATAATAATAATAAAATAATAATCATAATCATAATAAATAATAATTTTCATAGTTGTAATCATAATAATATAATAAAATATAAACATAATCATAATATAGTAATATAATAATAATAATCATAAATAATCATAATTTTAATAATATAATCATAATATAATATAACATAATCAAATAATAATTCTAAACATAATCATGATAATAATAATCATAATCATAATCATAATAATATAATAATATAACCATAATCATAATATAATAATATAATAATAAAAATTATAATCATAATCATAATTTAATAATATAATAATATTATTATTAAATAATATAATAATGATAATAATATAATAATAAATCATAATCATAATATAATCATAATATAATAATAATAAATCATAATCATAATATAATAATAATAAATTATAATATAATCATAATATAATAATAAAAAATCATAATCATAATCATAATATAATAATATAATATAACATAATCAAATAATAATTGTTATTATGACGAGAGTTAATCCGGTATACCACCTATAACTTGATATACCGGATTGGCACTCTTCCGCACTCTTATACCTAGTTTAAAATTCGTTTAGCAAATTAATTTGTCGGAATAATAATTTTATTTTAATTTTTGCTATTCCATACGTTGCCGGACAAACCCTAAAGGAACGTAAGGTCCAACCCTCGTTTCCGCTGTTTAATTACAAATTTATTTAACCATGTGAATTTGAATAGATCAGCTGTCTTTTTTTGAAAGCTGCTGTCCTACGTGACCTGTAAGGCTGTAACTAACTTCTAGATAATTATCTAATTAATTCTAGGAAGAAATATATGCTTCAACCACGTTACTTTTTTCATTTGGTCAACTATTAAATGGAAGCATGTACGCCATAAATAAAAATAACATAATATGTATACAGTCTTACCATCGTGACTCGTGAGCCGTAACTTTGAATTTAAATTTTTTTCAAGAAAGATTTTTGGCTAATTAGTTTTTTTCTCAAAAAAAAAATGAGGGGATTTTTGGCTGACGAGGGGATTTAAAATTTAAAAAAGATTTTTGGCTGAATGACATAAAATGTAATATTCAGATCTTTCAATGGTTAATTAAATGAAAATGGAAATATTTTCCGTTTAGCTAAGCTAGATGATGAAGACTTACGATGCGATAAACACTATGTATCACATGTAATTAGAAATGTAGTTAAGAGTAATTTTTTTTATCTCCCTAGATATTTTATGTTCTTACATTAGCAAATGAAAATGATTTAGACTAAATCCGACTCGTCAAATTAATTATACATAGTATATAAATAATAATTGTTCATTCATATGAGCACGAGGCCCGAGCGAAAGGTGAAAAAATGAAAAAAAAAATGAAAAGCAAAAATAAACATAAATCTTAGATGGGAGGATCTGCCGAGCTTCCCCTCCTGCCCTCTTCTTCTCTCTTATTTTCTCTTCTCCTCCTCTTCTTAGCCTCCTCCCTTTCCTCTGCAAGTAATATGTCCAACACCTCCACCTCTCTCGCCCCCATCTTCTTTTTAGTTAGCCTAATAGCTTATCCTTTTAAATCCATTAACTAATTAGCAAATAAAATAATAATAATTTAATATATATTCTTATCTAATAAAAAAAAATTATTAGAATAATAACATTTTATATATTAAAAATAACAATAAAATAAAGCTCAAAGTAATAGATAATCAAATTGATGAAGAAAATTTTCGTTTATAAAACTTTATATTTTGATATTTTTACATAATTATTTCATTATACATGATATTAAATATTTTTTTCTCAATAAAATTAATCAGACAATCCAGGGGGGCAAACTACCAAAAGTATTACCGAAAAGCACGTCAGCGATGACAATCAGCATGTATACAACACCTCCAAACTATGTACAACGCCTCTACCCACCGATAACACCTCCGATTCTTGTACAACAATTTCGTCCACTACGCCTCCGCTCACCGAAGCACCTCCGACTCTTGTATAGCGCCTCCGTCCACTGCTCCTCCGCCCACGTCCAGCGACAACCATCAATTTCACTTTTATTTTTACTTTTATTTCTTTTTCTTTTGAAAAATATTGCTATGCATTTCTTGTAAGTTTTACTCTTTTTCTTCTTTTTTATTTTAATTTTTGTAAATCTTCTTCTTTTTAATAAAAAAATAAATAAAATGAGTAGGTTATTGCCTGCTCTTCAAAAAAAAAATATTATACATAATATATAAGAGCGACAAAGTCAATGTTTATGCCATATATGTAGAATCGATGGAATATAATTTTATGATTGTAATGAATCACGTACAAGATAAGAATGCTTCTACTTCAGAAAGTCATACATAGTTAGAGACGCATACTTTCAACTTCCAACAAATTTTATGACTTCCCCTCCTTACATACATTATTTGTCTTTACGGAATTGGGTAGGTGTTCACAACCATAGCAAAAATCTCTTTACATTGCAGTCTCTTAATTTTAGTCTTATATCATGCTGACGTCATGATTTACTAAACAACAACCAATATGCATGATTTATAGGGGAAGATGTAAAATTTTGATTAGGAGGAACAATAATTGGATTGTAATAGTTTATTGGATTTAAACATTAACTAATCGGGTACTAAATGAAAAAAATAATAATATATATATTTTATCTAATAAAAATTTATCAAGATAATATCTTTTTATATATTAAAATAATAAAAAATAAAACTCAAAATAATAAATAATTATGTCGATGAAAAAAATTTTTTTTTCTTTACGGACTTTATATTTTAGAATTTGTACATAATTTTTTAATTTTTCACGGTACTAAATATTTTTTTCTCAATAAAAATTAATCAGACAATTTAGAGAGAATCAAAAATTAATTCCAAGAAGGATTAAATTCATAAAATCTTAACGTAAAAACACTATTTTTCACTGGCCAATATAGATCCGCCCTGTGCTCTCTTTAAATTAAGTTTCATCATTGGGATGTATATATTTACATGAATGCAAGAACAAACTTAGCTAATATATAGGGACTGGACGATTGATGTTGATATATATCATATGTGGAGTACTTACTACTCATCGAGGTTTTATCTGTTTAATTGAAAAAATAACTGATTAGACTTTAGGAGACAAACCCAAATCATTAGAACATATCTATATTTCCACTCCTTATTAAATACGTATATATTTTGATCATGCAACGATTCAGATTTTTTGTTGAATTTTTAGAGCTAATATCACTCATCAGATTGAGTTATTCATCAAATAATGTTACTATCTCTATGACTATTTGTGTTGAAGTTAGAATTTTCTCTCAATTTTATTTGTTACACGAAATGCTACATGATTTAGGAGTACAATTGCTCTATTTTATTTTCTTTTTTTTAGATTGTCATCAATTATGAATTTTAACTTTTTTAAACGCTGAATGTTAATTTTCCTCTCAATTTATATTTATTTTGCATTAATTATGTATTCATGATTGAAAATTACATTAATTACTAAATTATTTTATTTTTATTTCCTTATTTTTCACATGAAGATATAAATTTTTATATTTTTGAAAGATATCACCGTAGTAACGCACGAGCAAGATACTAGTACTACAATTACAAAACAAATTTTTAAATTTTCAAATTCATTTAGTACAAAGTTAAGCGGCCAAACAATTCAAGGATTATAAATTATTTTAATGCATCCATTGTTTTGTCATTTTTAAACCATTTCATTTGTAAAAATTGATTGACTGATGACCGCTTTGAAAGATTCTTCAGTTGTCTAGAAACAACGTAGAAAACTAATTGGAAAAAATTAAATTGGTTGACCGCTGACCAATTCAGAGATTATTTACGGCTTTACATAGGACTGTATAAAGTCCACAAAGATTGTTATTATACTATTTTCAATCCTCCCTCTGCTCTGAACAAACGTCACTAGTCTATCAGTCTATGTCTATCTATACGTTCCAACCAACCAACCGAGACCTAGGCATTCCACAAGCACTGGACCTTATCTCATATTGGCAAATCCACTACTGTAAGATAGGGGGAGGGAATGACCTCTCAATCTCCTTTGATCCCTGATCTGAACTCTTTGGTAGGTTACTTTTCTACCATTTTCTTCTAGTTGCACAATTATCGCATAAACAGGTAACCAAAGAAACTAGTAGAGAAGTGAATCAAACTCCACTCTTAATTCGATTATACAAATATGACATACATGCATTGCATTTCTTTCTTAATTCGATTATACCCGGACATGGGTAGACCAATTAAATATATACGAAATAAATTTTTAAAAAAAATTATAAATATATTTTATTCTTATAGATTGATGATTCAAATTTCATGAAATTTCATTATCATTTGATAGTCCATCAAATATCATCAAAATTTTATATAATTTATAACAATTTCAATTTAACGGTCTTTACTAGACTATCAAAAGTTAATGAAATTACATGAAATTTAAATCACTATCAATCTACAACTAAAATAAATATCTATATTTTTTTTAAAAAAAATTGAATTTATTTAAATATACTTTATCAAAATTGTCAAAATACATATTGTCAATTTAATACGAGTGTTATTTAGAAACTTAGTAACTAGTAAATAGTACATAATTATAAAATCTAATCCGATCCAAAAACGCGTCTGACTTGTTCATATTCTAATTCGACTCGATATTAAATGACATGTAATCCAACTGAAATCAATCTAAAATCTAACGAAATTTAATATATATATATATATAGAGAGAGATGGTGCTTACGAAGCAAAAAAAAATTTGTGTTAAAGGCCTCAGATCTCGAATTTAAAAGTTCAAACGGCCGATCCAAACCGTTGAACATCATCTTCATATTGAAATATCCTTGAGATCAAATTTTATATTTTTTTGAATTTTTTTGATATTTTTTAGATGGGTACAAAGTCGCTAGTTTTGGATGGTGCAGAAATCTTTAGATCAACAAACTTTGTACCCATTTAAAAAATAGCAAAAAATTTCAAACAAATATAAAATTTGATCTCCAAGGATATTTCAATATGAAGATGATGTTCAACGGTTTGATCGGCCGCTTGAACTTTTAAATTCGAGATACGGACGCTAAGCACAATTTTTTTTTTTCGCAAGCACCATAAGCATCACTCTATATATATATATATTTATATATATATATATATTTATATATATATATATATTTATATATATATATATATATTGACTGAATTAATTCTATCCCGACCTGATCCAACCCAATCATTTGTCACCTCTATAAATAACTAATGAGATACGGGTTCCGGATCATAACTACTTTAACCCGACCAGTTCATTAATTAATCCATTATCCGAAACCTTTCAACGGAAGCCTGGAAGCGCGGCCCACTATAGTATCTAGACTTAGCATGGTTGTCGTTTCTTCAATTTTTTTTCTAGTAATTAAAATAATAATAAAAAAATAATAGTATGATTATTTTTTATTTGTGTACATATAATTTGATTTGAGTATTAATTTAATTTCATATGTTGACATCGAGTTTGAAATTTAATTTTAGAATTTTTTTATAATTAATTAAAATATATAAATCTTATAAAAAATGAGATCGAGTTTTAAATTTTATTTAGTTGAGATCAAACTTGAAACTCAAATCAAATTATATGTTCACGTACTATTATTTTTTTCTTTTATTTTAATTACAACAAACAAAAAAAAAACTGTCGTTTTTTTGTCTGGAAAAATGAAACTGTACTAAACAAACTTAATGTTGCACTCCTTAATAGCGGTCAATTTTTCATGTCACGTCTGTGGCGAGCAATTAATCCAGGCAGAACCTCATTGTGTCAATGATCGACTCTCGTACTAAAATAATAATCATCCTGACCTGATAATTATCAAAGCAGTATTAATTATGTAAACATCTTTATGAATTTAACTAACTACTAATTAATAATTAGTAATTGTCTTGCTATTCGGAATAGATGAAATTAGCTGCTATTTTACTAACCCAATGAAAACTTAATTAAGTATTGTTCCTACCTGCTAGCCCAACAAAAATTTCACTAACCCATTTAAATAATATTTTGTTAACCTAAAATAATAACTATTATCTCAATTTTATATTTTTTGAAAACCACTCATTTTACACTATTCTCAGTAACTAATCACTAACTTGAAAACATTATTCTTATTCTTCCATTGTCCAAATACATCATTTACCACGAATAACATTCTAGAAAATAAATAGAAATATGAGACCGTCCAAAATTTCAACTATGCATGCATGGTTGGTAGGCAAAAATTATTAGTTTATTTATAATTGGCTTTGACGGTTGACCTTTCCCGCTATATATACCAAACCAAACATATATACTGCATGTCTCATTGTCTCCTTGTTCTTTCTTGCATCATGGCAAATATCCAATTATCTCCGCTTCCTCTTCCCCTTCTAACATTAGCATTTGCCACCATTTCAATCATACTTTTTTTCTTAAACCAGCGGCGCAAGGCGCGGTACCTTCCCCCGAGTCCCCCCGCTCTCCCGATCCTTGGCCATTTGCACCTACTCAAACCCCCGATTCACCGTGCACTTGACCGCTTGACCACAAGCTATGGTCCCCTTCTCCACCTTCGCTTCGGATCCTCGCTCTGCATCGTGGCTGGTTCAGCAGACCTTGCACGTGAATTCTTAAAGAATAATGATGCTGTCTTCACAGACCGCCCATCGACCGCCGCATCACGTCATTTTGCGTACAATGATACCGGGTTTGCCTTTGCACCGTTTGGCCCGTACTGGCGTTTCATGAAGAGGCTCTGCATGACAGAGCTACTTGGGTCAAAAACAGTCGCACAGCTACAACCGGTGCGCAATGCGGAGCTGAGGAGCATGTTGAAAAGCATCCTCGACAAAGGCCGAGAAAACAAAGCCATAAACTTGAGCAAGGAGATTATAAAACTAACAAATAATGAGGTTACGAGAATGGCCGCCAGCACAGCAGCAGGGAACGAGACCGAGGAGGCGCGTGAGCTAGTGAAGCAAGTTGCAGAGATTATCGGGTCATTTAACTTGGAGGATTTTATCGGGATTCTCCGGGGGATGGACCTGCAAGGGCTGGGAAAAAGGATGCGGGATGTGCATGGCCGGTTCGACAGACTCTTGGAAGGGATCATGAGAGGAAAAGAGGAGGAGAAGAGACAGGGGAAGCAGAGAGAGATGAAGGATTTGATCGACATATTGCTCGAGGTGGCGGCCGACGAGAACGCCGAAATTAAGCTCAGCAGAGAGAACATCAAGGGATTCATCATGGTATAGCTTTTTTCTTTTGACCTTTTCTTTTACGCAGGAAATTAATCAGGTAAACAATTTCTTAGAGAAGTTCTAAGGTTGATTAGATCTTGGTTTGATAAGAAGAAGTACCCTGATGAAGTAGAAAATAAACCAGATCCTCGTCAACTTTAATTCAAGGAACACCAGATCATTTTTTTAGGGTGACATCAGAGCACTTAACGAACCGAGGTACTGAAGAGTTTGATTGTACACGTCTACCTATAACTTTCACACACTATTTCCTGATCAAGACAATCTACAGGGCATTATTAATCTGGTTGTATCTGGCAAAAAGAATTGATGAATCTGGTTGTTGCAATAATGATGGTAACTTGGTAAGGAATGCGGATTCATGTGCAGTGTAGTAGGTTCAGTTGGTTCGACACTATTTCTTTCATGGGATGCATGTCATAATTTTTCATTGGAACTGATAAATAAAATAATTAATAAAGGTAGCTTAATTACTTATGTTTCATCCATGATTGATGATTAGGATCTCTTCACCGCCGGATCAGATTCATCTGCAGCGACAATCGAATGGGCGTTGACCGAACTGATCAATCACCCCGAAGCTCTCCAAAAGGTGCAGGATGAGCTCGATTATGTTGTCGGTCGAGACCGTCTGGTCAAAGAGACAGACCTGCCCAACCTGCCATACCTCAACGCAGCCATGAAAGAAGCCATGCGGCTCCATCCTGCTGCGACGATCTCGCATCGTCAATCCAACAAGGAGGTGACTGTTAACGGCTACATCATCCCTGCCGATACTTCCCTTTTTGTAAACCTGTGGTCGGTCAACCGAGACCCGAAATACTGGGCGGACCCGAACGACTTCAAGCCTGAGCGGTTCCTTGAGGGGCCCACTGCTGGGATGGATATTAGAGGACTGAACTTCCAGATATTGCCATTCGGCAGCGGCAGAAGGGGCTGTCCGGGTATGACACTCGCGATGCAAGCTGTACCGGTGGCGGTAGCTGCACTGGTGCAGTGTTTTGACTGGAAGATTAATGGTAAAGTCAACATGGAGGAAGGGATCGGGTTAGTGAGTGCGCGCGCGGTCCAGCTCATTCTTCCCGTAGTTCCCCGGCTGCAGCCGTTCCCAGCCATGGAGGATTCCGCAGTTAATTAGTCAGTAAATTTGTTGTGTAATTGTGGTTCTTGTCATAGTTTTAATTAAGGTTTGTTGTGTTTATGCTGCTACTGTTTTCCTTTTATTTCTTTGTAATATATGAGACTTATGATTTTGGGTCTAAAAATTAGTCCCTTTTAGTGAGAAAATACGGTGATCTTCAATAATTTAACTATTAAACCGTAGGTAATATTATTTCTTACTATGAGATGGTGAGCTGCACAGATAGGAACTCACATCATCTTTCAGCTCCGCATTTTTTAATTTATGCGGTTAAATTATGTATCAACGGTTCTAATTTAACAGTAATAAACAGTCTCATGTATCAAAATTCGTTATTTAGATTTTCACAGTAGTTGTGATTTTTTTAAATTGTTGTGATTTTCAGAGATCTCACACGAAAATTCTGTGCAGAGGATACGGATCCGCACTGATTGAGGGATATATCATGCATATAGTAAATTCTCGCTTATAATTATCGTAAAGATGGTGATTCTAGCTATGACTTATAATGTTCTCTTGTTTCATGTAGCTCATAATTTCAGACTCCACGTGGTAAACTATGTATGGATAGTACACACGAGCAGAATGAAAGACCGGCCGGGAGAATTGCATCATAGCATGTGATTTTTCAATTCTATAGGTCCAAGAAACTGTACAATTTTTTTTCATAAATTATGCTGACATAATTCAAGGTTCATATTGATAACTTAATGGATTGGCAATTTTAACGATATTCTACAACTAGACGACGAGTTTTTTAATTAGTAATCGGATTCTAATGTCTTAAATTGCATCTAATTTAAGGAGGTCAAAATAAAGGTACGGGAAAATTAACATATCTCGCAATGAAGGCTCAAACCAGAATCTGTGAATTCCTTTGCACCATCTGTGCGTGGCGCACAAGGCACAAGAATTAATGTTTTGTGGCCTCTAATAATCTGTGGTTAAACACTAATTCTGAACATACCCAAGAAAAAATTGCCTGTGTGGATTAGAGTAGCCGATCAAACTATATTGACCAGTGAGGTTGTGTGCAATTGCTATAAAAAGAATGAAAAAGCAAATGGTCTTATGTCAACCAGTGAGGCTTATCATGATGCCTGTTGGAAATAATATGCACCAAAAGAATCTAGCACTTCAAATTAATAACTCGCAACTCCCAATCATATAATCTGTTTACATATCGTATGTACATGGATTGAAAAATCAGCCGAGTCGGAGTTTACTCGGCTGACCATTTTTTTGTTTTAGAAATCATTTGAATCGGGTTGAATCGGCCGATTCCTCCGAGTTATTGCCCAAGTTTAACCGATTCTTTAGTTTTGAAACGATTCTTAACCGACTTATGCTGCAATTAGCCATACAGTTATAGAGCAAAGCAGTTCCGCCTATATTGGCTATGTTGAAAAAGATGTGAGGTTGGATGAAAGGAACACGTTGGCTATGCTTGTGAAGCAGGATGTGACAACCATATGATTAAACTTTTGATTTTTGAATTAAGAAAGCCATAACATGATAGTTCAAGATGTCACGACAAGCATTCTTTTTCTTTTGTGATTGATTTTGATTAGATAAAAAATAAATAATAAATGTGAAGGAGATGATTGATTCATCTATATATAACACCGAAGGTGATCAGACTTGAAAGCTCAGCCAGATATCAAAGAATTAAGAGAGGGGTTAAGAAGAGAGGAGTATTTATAAAAAAGCATATGAGGCTAGTGACGCTTAATCGTGAAGAAAAAGACTCGGTATATTTTATTTGTTATTCATTTTAATTTATTACATATTTTAAATTTTCAATATTATTAGTTTCTTGTTAGTTAATATAAAAAAACACGGTAACTACATTTAATTTTTTAGTTAATTCTGTAGTAATTGTCAAGATCGGCATCTTTCAATGTTTGCCAAGATCGACATCTTTTAATGTTTCACATAGAAGAACTCCATCAGTCATATACTGTTTAATAAAAGATTTTATAAAATATAGAACAATATGTCTTAGCCAAGATTTTATAAAATAATTAGTTTTTACTTTCTTGTTAGTTAATTTAGATATGGCTGATAGAGGAAAATGTGTAAACCAGATGATATCGGATGGGAACATTTTATAGCAGTTGATGATCATAAGAAAAAGGTACAATGTAAATAGTGCAATAGAATAATTTTGGGGAAATTTTTAGAGGAAAAGAACATTTGGCTGGTATTGCCGGTAATATTTCTGCATGTCCAAATGTTTTGATAGAAATTCAAAAACAATTTAATCAATATATGAGAGGGAAAAAAGTAGAAAAACAAACAGCCAAAGAATTAACTAGAATAACTGAGGATATATCAGATGAGGATGGCTCAGATGCAGAAATTCAGAGAGTTGTAAGAGAAAGTAAAGAGAATCATAGAATGGAATAATTACATCGTAGGGGTGAAAGCTCTTCTAGACCGAGAGAGTAGTTACGACGCTCATCATCTATGCATGTGCCGGAACAGAGTGGCCACAGTTCTCACAACAAAAGACCCTTAAATGTAAGAATTTGAATAATCCGTTATGCAGCCTAGAGTTGATAGTTATTTATATCAAACACAAATCAGTAGACAACCAAGAATTTTTAGTGTAATTTTAAAAGGCATAAAAGATTGTAAAACATATATGAGTCGAGTCTAGACGAAATGGTTTGTCCATGAAAGTGTTGCAGCCTGTGCCGCAGATAGCATTTATTTTTAAAAAGCTATTGAAGCAACTCAAGAATGTGAAATTGGTGTTCCTCCACCAAATTTATATGAAATTTATAACAAGTATCTGCCAATGGAGATTACGTTATCAATGACTTGATAAAACCTTATCATCATCACTAGGATGAGTTTGGTTGTACAATAATGTGTGATGGATGGATGACAAAAAATTATTATTAACTTTTTGATTTATTGTACTGAAAGAATGATTTTTATGAAATCTGTTGATGCCGTAGAAAAACAAAAATACAAATTATATTTCTAGTTTAATGTCAAAAGTTATTAAAGAAGTTAGTGTGTCTTGTGTTGTGCAAATGATTTTTGACAATGGTGCTAATTTTAAGGCTACTAGAACAATTATAATGGAAAAGTATAACCATATATTTTGGACTTCTTGTGCCGCTCATTGTATTGATCTCATATTGAAAGATATTGGCAAGGATAATTTAATAAGAGATATAGTACAAAAGGCACACACTATTACTATTTTCATTTATAATCATCAGTGGGTTCTTAACTTGATGCATGAGGCTATCAATAATTGGGAATTGCTTCGACCTGACATTACACGCTTTGCAACAAATTTTATTGCATTACAAAGCATATATACATTTAAAGATGCACTTTAGAGATGTGTCTCAAGCCAAATTGGGATGAACAAGCTAGAAAGTTGAGAACAAGAAAAAAAAAGGTGCTCAAAATGTTCGAGATCTCTTATTTGAGCGAGCATATTGGATTTCTGTTGGTGAGACAATTCAATTATGTGAGCCACTAATTAAAGTACTTCAGATGGTTGATGGTGATGATAAGGCATAAATGAGTTTTCTATATGAAACAATTGATTGTGCAAAAGAGTAAATAAAAAGGACCGTGAAAAATACTATAAAAATGGTGAAAAATAATTGATAGCAGATGGGAAAAAATATTTCATCGAGACATACATGTGGCAGGTACAATATTTATTTTTTAATAATTAATAGCAACCTCTATTTTATTTTTATAAGTGCATTTTTCTAAAAAGATGAATTAATTAATAATGACTTTTATTTTAGGATATTTTCTTAATCCACGATTCCAATTTTCAAAATGGTTAAATGATAATGAAGTAATGAGTAGGCCTAAGAATGTTGTTGAACAATTACAACCTGATATGCTTGCACAAATTAAGATTTAAACTTTAATTTAATAGAAATAAAAAAAATTTGGTTTTAATCTAATTTTATATTTTATTTGAAAATATATTTCATGTGTTTTTAACCATGAAAAATAAAAATTATAGTCATAGTGTTATCACTAGGGGTGTCAATGAGGTCGGGTCGAGTTAGATTCATATTATTTTATTATTTTTTTGACCTGACCTAAAACCGACCCGATTAAATTTGTGTCAAAAAATCTTAACACATACCCGACCCAATCGGGTCACGGGTCGGCTCAACCCGACTCGTGTAAAATAATTAAACATTTATTAAATATTTTGATATAATTTTAAGCAATTAAATTAATTTATAATTAATCTTAATTAGAATATAATTAGTGTAGATTTAAGATTTAATTAGTACTAAATCATAAAATTACTTCAAAAATCATAATTAATTGGGTCGGGTTGACCCGAACCCGATCCGATCCGAATTCGGATAAAAAAATTAAACTCATACCCGACCATTTATCTTCGGGTCATGTCGTCGGGTCGATAATTGACACTCCTAGTTATCGCAGAATATTAGATATTTTTCTCCCAATAAAATATTAGAGGCAACAAAACATTGCTCTCCAGTTGAATGGTGGATGCTTTATACAAAATATGAATGTCCAAATTTAACACATATTGCTGCTCAAGTTTTGATTCAAACAGTTTCTTTCATGCAATGTGAGAGAAATTGGACCATGTTCACTTTGATTCACACAAAACTAAGAAATATTTTGTCACTATAACATACGCCTTCAACGTAGAGACAATTGAGAAGAACACAACAAAATGATTCTAATTAATTAATTAATCTTGACAAAATATTCCATGAAGATGATCCCCTTCAAGAATGGATCAGGTGATGATTTTTTAACATGATTAGAGATAATTAAATTAATTAATAATTATTTTTTAATTTTTCAAAATATTAATTTTTCATTGTTATTCTATTATTAGAGAGAAGATGCAATTATTAATGATAGGGATAATTTTGGGATGGATGAGGAGACCAACAACGATGAGTTAAATGTACTTCACAGTGATTATGAAAATAATAATAGTTCAAGTAGTGGAGAATCTAGAAATGGCGGTGCTATTTCGAATCTGATATCCTTAGAATAAATTTGGAAACTCAAAATGAAAATTATGAACCTTTCGATCAATATAGAGGACAACAACGTAATCCTACCGATAGTAACTCTATAAGAGAGATGTGATATAGAGATATTAATGAACTCATAAGGCATTAAGATATTGGTTCTTATGCATATGAAGCACAATCCGAGTACAATACAAATAGTAGTTAAGAAATTTTTAGCACTTATAATTCGTACATTAGACATAAGAATGGTAATAATCTTCCATTTTGATCTATAATTTCTTTATTTTTTTTTGACAATGTAGAACAATATCCTCAGTATTTCACTATGGAGGATAATGAGGTGATTCAGCCAGCTCGACATAATTTTTAGTAATAAATGAGTGTGTTTGAATTACAGTTTTCTATGATCTAATGTTCAAGAAAAATATTGTATTTTTAGTTTCTTCAATCAAGTATATCATATTTTATTTTCATGTGTTTTTGTACTTTCTGTGAGAATGTATCATATTATCTTTTAAGCTAGTAGCTATGAATGTTTGTATTGTATTAAATTAGTATATTTTTTTTTGTGAAATCTTTTGTTTTAACATGACTTCTTTGACAAAATATTTTTTATAATTTTTTATTTTTTTAAAGAAAAATACATTTTTGGAAAAAAAATTGAGTTATTGTCCAAATTTTATTATTTTCAGGATTAAATGAAAGTTATAAGCAAAACAGTGAACCGGGGCCAGTAAAAATGATAAATTAACCTTAGTGCTGATATTTACGGCGGGCCATTATATGTGGAAAATGATAAATTGTATCCAACTCTAATTATCCATATGCACTTTTTAGTTTAATTGATTATTTTTTGAAAAACAATAAATTCGTGAGTATGTATAAGTAAAATCAAATTCAAGCTCCAATTGTATACTTGTTGAATGTAGCCTAACAAACAAATAACATCTTTAAGAATAAAAAAAATAAAGGACATGAAAAAGGAATCACACACCTGAGGATTTTTTTTATATGTCATAGTTACTGACGCTCCTTTATCCTTTCCATCCATACAATAGAGAAACATTCTTTATAACAACGTCGCAATAAAAATAGTATATTTTGGAAAATAGGAAATTTATACCAGAATTTAAGCCCACCATTACTATTTATCAGACAACATTGCCTCGGCAGAAAAATAATTATCTTATCATTTGTAAGTGATAAGCATACCTCCGGGAATTTGACAGTATTTTGCATTGTAAACTCTTGCATCCACTGATCCACCTCTTAGCATCAGGTAATTATACAACTACAGACAAAAAAGAAACACTGCTATAATTAACACCTAATGGAAAAATAATAGTACCATCCTGTAACAAATTTTCATCAATGCTGAGCCAGAACCAGTATTTCATCTTCACTTTTACTAAAGCAGGCTCTTCCATTGGGGGACGCATTGCCTGGCAAGGAAGATAAGAATGCATCAGGCAACACATGCACCAGTGAGGCTAATAAAATGGGGCAGGGTATAGTAGAGGGCTCAGGCGTACAGTACCAAGGGAAAAAAGGAATTGGGTATCATGATTATTTGACTTATTGGCAAATATATCTGTTAGAGACCTCAATTATTCATCTTATGACCCTTTATTATTATAGTTTGTTGCCCTCATATTTTTGATATTTTCGATCGTGTTTTTGCCCTCACCATTTTTTTGTTAAATGAGGGTACAACGTTCAAAAAGGTCAAATATACTAATCATGGTTTGCCGACAGTGACCACATTCTATTACATCATCACATGCATCTCATACAAAATTATTGATCAAAGTTTCTAATATGAATTACCATCTTAAATCACCTCAGCTGAGTACACACAAACAGAGAAAACAAACACACCTTTATATACATGTACAACAACACTAAGGAAAATTGCTGCTGAGACCCCAAAAAAAAAAAAAATTTTGACACTCTGACTTGCACCTCCGCTTCTCTGAACAACTCTGCATTGTGCGATCCGTTTGTTATGTCAGCACAACCAACTATACAATCACATAACAGTGTGGATGCTAAGTCGAACCACATCATAGAACAGAGTTATCTCGTGCAAGCAGGACAAACCGGATTGTCTGTGACTGGGTGCGTATTGGTTAGTAAAGTGAATTATCAGACCCAGTTATTTGGAGTAGCAAAATTATGGAACCGGAAAGATATGTCCCCAGCAGTGTCCCTCTCCAACCCTCCCTGAGTTTCACTTTCAGTGTCATCAAAAGAGAAATCCTCAGCCACCTCAGGATCAGGAAGAGGAAGTGGGAGAGTTTGTGCCAGTGGATGAGGTGATGGTATGAACCGCGGCATCACATCACTATATGTTCCTGGGTTGTCCCACATAAGCACGTGAAGAAGAATGGGTTTGCGTGCATATCGGTGCAGAGAGAGTTTCTGGCTAAGTGACACAGTATCAAAGCAACGGATAGCTCCTGAAGTAGAAACCGACCAAGGGAGAACCTTTTGGTTGGCCACTCTGGAGATGACTAGCAGCTTTTTTGCAGCTTCGGCTTCTTTGTAGAGGTCTCTTAAGCCTGAGCGTGTTGAAGGAACCTCTTTGTCTTGGTCGTCATCTATGACAGATGAAATGTGGATAAACCCCTAAAATGAATAATGATGGAAAGTTATAGACACATTTGCCTCTACAACATTGAAATTACGATGTAACGTCACTGTGCAATCAAAAAGTACAATGCATGTGCAATCTTAGGATTATTCCATATCTTTCTTTTGTATTCTTGTACTTTTACATACCTTCTTTCATGTACATAACCGCCTACAGTTAATATTTTGTTTTGATTACTAATACAAATTAGTAGGTTATCACCTAATTTCACAAAAAAACTAAAATAAAATTTGTATATGCAGACCAATGTTCAATGAGAAATGTGTGACATTTTTGTTAGAATAGATCATTTGAAACTGAGAGCTTACTGGATATCTGTGTGAAATCAAGGAAACAAACCTCATCAGTGCGACTGATAGCAAAGCCAAGCTTGGTGTCATCTTCTTTCAATTGGATCTCAATTGGCATCTCACCTGCTACTGCTGTGTACCATAGCCTCACAGCTTTCACCACACCAATGTCCACACCATGGTAATCCTCAAATCCGTAGAGGCTTGCATTTGAAAGTTTGGAGAGGTCTGATGAGGAACCAGAATTTACTGTTGCTGATGCTGTTTCCCCTGATATCTGTGTACCAGAAACAATCAGAGAGATTTTAATATTGTTATTACTGGTGTTTACATAAAACAATGAAAATGTATTTCTAGAATTAGAGTTAAAAATTACCTGGATTTTATCAAGTTAAAGTATAAGGTGGTACATGGATTAATTAAGAACAAAATTTCACAACAACAAAGATATGCAGTAACGCCATAGTACAAACTGTGAGACTGCACAATAGTTTTCAAAACGAGAAAAAAAAAGGAACAAAGAAAAAAGAAATAACAAAACAAACATATTTCAGGTGAGAAACAAAGAATGCAAACATCCCATAAAAAGTCTTTGTGCTATTTCACAAAAGGAAGTCATTTAATTGTTTTCCGATTAAACAAAATCAACAAAACTCACATGTTATTTAATTGTTTCACTTTTACGATTATACTAACACTGAGGCCCCACAGGCAACTTAAATTACATTTTGATTTTTTTTTATTGAGCTGCTGCAAATCTGCAAATACAGTATTACTCAATAAAACTCGCATCTTACAAATTCCTTCTGAAGTAATAACCACTGACAATAACTCCTATTTTTAGGGTTTTTGTGTCAAGTATACACATAATTAGCCTGCAAAATACTTCCAACTCAAATATATTTATACCTTAGTGAGCAGTGCCTCAGTTTGCACATTCATGAACAAGATTGGAACGCCTGCCATACGAGAGCACTCCAGCCAAGTGTTGGCTTGCGCAAGCGTGTCTTCGAGTGAGTGGTAGCCGGAGGATGATCGGTCTAGTGCTTTCGGCAGTATGAGCATTGATAGAAAAATACTTGAGTTAGAGATTGGCAGACCCTCCCTCATTTTCTTCTCCCATGGATATGCCACGTACCCATCCAGGAGTTGTGCTTTGCTCAGTGCGCATACAACTCGTGAGCTTCTTGTTCCTGCAATTAAGTAATAGTAATATAGTATAGTTAGAATTTAGCGCTTTGTTTTAAGTAATCTATTTAAGCTCTAAATGCGAATGAGTGAGAATGAGATGATTAGATATGTTATCCATGTTGTGAGCAATGAACCAAATTCAAGAATCTATAGCTCGTTTTTTTCTGCACATGAAAATACAGTAACCATATTTAATTACAAGCATGTACCGATATCTATACTATATTATAAAGAGTGTATGTATCGGAGATATTCATTATTTCAGTTTTTTTAATGATCAAAATACCTCTAATCGAACGGTACATATAAATATTTTAAAAACTAACAGTTCAGATTTCAGTCAATTTCATTTTTTTCTCTTCATTTCGTTGTTTATTTTTACCATGCATTAACGGGAGGTCTAAAAAAAGAATTTATCCATCAAGACGTTCATTATTTCAGCCTTTTCTTAAAGACCAAAATACCCTAATTGAACATTACAATAAATATTTTTAAAACTAACGGTTTTGATTTTGGCCAATGTCATTTTTTCTCTCCATTTCATTTTCTATTTTTATCAGACATTAAAGGAAGGTCTAAAAAATGAATTTGTCCATCAAATAAATTAATAATTAATATTTTTAAATTTTCTAAAAAAGAAAACTATCTAATATATAACTTTATTTAAAAAGAAAAATTATTATGTTTGTAAATAGTATTTATATTATACTATAAAAAGCATATAAAATGAATTTGTCCATTAATATTATCAGATTATGAGTAGTGATCAAAATGCCCATATTTACATTTACGATTGAGATTGATTGATTTTATAAAAGCGACAGTTCATATTTTAGTCAAACTCATTTTTTCACTCTATTCAGTTTGCTATTTTTTTTACCATAGAAGGTCTAAAAAAAGTTATATATCAACTAAGTTAAATCAACTATTAATATACAACCTTACTCGGAAAAAAATTATTATATTTTGTACATTATCTTTCATTAAATAATAAATTATTTTTCTTTTAAAATTTAAATGACTTCATAATTGATTTAGATATATTTATTATGTAAGTAAAATATCTTATTTATTTATAATAAAATTAATGTTAAATATAATTATTTTGTAAAAAAACTTGTATATTAAATAAATTAAGTATCAACTATTATTAAGTTTTATTGTAAAAAAGAAATTAAGCATTGTATTATATTATGTAGACCATCTTCAATTAATTTTATTTAAAATTTTAAGAAAAGAAAAAATATTATATTATGTAGACCATCTTCAATTAATTTTATTTAAAATTTTAAAAGTATTTGTAATTGAATTATACATAAATTATATTTAATTGTATATATTATTTATTTATATTAAATTTAGTACTAGATATAAATATTTTTAAAATAAAAAAGGTCCGCACAAGGGGGGATCATGGCTACTTTTGATTTATATGGATGATAAGATAAAGCAACAGACCGAAGGGAAGGAGCGAACAAGATAAAGAAAGAAGAGAAGGCTTGCCCTAAGATAATCAAACGAAGATTTCAGTTTGGAGTAAAAAAAAAATGCCTTGTTTTAAGGAGAATTATTTTTATTTCATATTTCCTCAATAAGGAATGTTTAAAAAGTTCTTATTTAATAAAAGTTTAGGTAGGTTTTGCCTACCACATAAAAAAAAATTTAGAAAGATTCTAGATGAAATATGGCAGATGAGTGGGCCCATTAACAATATATATATATATATATATATATATAGAGTAGAAAGAAAATTCTGGGATGCAAAAATTTGAAAAGTACCGTTTTTAATTTTTGAAAATCAGCTCTAAAAATAATAATAATATATTCAATACTTGAACATCATTTTCAAAAATTAAAAACAGCGACTTAAAAAGGCTCCAAATTTTTGCCCATTAACAATGATTTAATATATTATATGATCACTTATATAAATATATATATATATATATATATATGATCACTTATAAAATGAAAACATCTATTTAACTGCATACTAGATTAAAGTAATCTAGTAAGCCTTGTAGACATTAAAAAATATTTTTTGGAAGTAAGTTTTAGTTGTTATTAAAAATAAAAAGAATTACATGCTAAAGAGGGATTTGACAAACATGCACTATAATTGTATTTTCTATCCTATCTCAAGCACAATATTTATTAAGAATATTAATAAATATTAAAATTTACACAACATATAGTACACTTCAAATTTTATTATTTGGAAATATAATATAATTTATTTGGGATTAAAGGCTTTGTTGTTGTTGGAAATATAATATAAACATACAATGTAAGGAAATATAAGACTGATCTGGTACAGTTTGCTCCTCATGGATTTGCTCAGCTATTAGCAACACCTCGACACGCTACTTGTGATAATTACTAATAAGCATTTGGCCTTTTAGCTATTGAATTATAAAGGTAAATATTCCGAGAGATCACTCAATTTTATATGAAATTTATATTTGATCAGTTTTATATTATTCATTTTTATTCATTGAATTTCAACATATATCTAATTTTAATTATTCTGTTATTTTTTTTTTAATTAAAATTCTAACTGTGCTGACATAGCATCCTATATGAATTCATGAATTCGATCATATTATCAATAAATATTAGCAACACCGATAAATAACTAAATAAGGTATGAAAAGAGAAAAAATATTTGATTCTTATCACTAGAGGTGCGGCTCTATGTATCTGATTTGAATAACATATTTTCATAATATACAGAGAATATAATATAGAGTCCATGTAAGACGTCATGGCAGCATTATTAAGATGTTAATAGAAAAATTAACAAAAAGATTAAATCTGAATATATATTAAAATTCAATGAGTAAAAATAAATAATTTAAAATTTAGAAATCAAATATGATTTTTTTTATGAAATGAAATCAAGTAATCTTTCGAAAACTGATCCACATGAGGTCCCCATTATTCGATTCCAGACTTCAGATGGGAACATAATTTTCTATTGTACTGTGAAAAAAATAGTTATAAAATATCTTTCCAGTAGTGACATAGTGATCCATTCATGACAGTACATCTTTTTATAAGCCATGTTGTTAACATGGCTTCATTTATTCTCTTCGCCAAGCTATTGGCAGACAAACTGCCCGAGTAAATAAAAGAGTTTGGTATCTAGAAAGCCGAAACTAATTTTATACAGATATTAAATTTAACACGGAATCAAAGAGAACCCAAAATTCCAGATGCATCTTTAGACCAACAGATAGTAGCACAAAATAATATGTACCTTTCGAGGTTCCGTGTCAAAATTGTTAAAGACAATAATACTTTTATTAAAAAAATGCACTTGCACTAATGGCATGAAACTAAACTGTCATTTCATTTCAAAGATTAATCCATTTCGGTAACTGGCAGAACCGCAGTGGACTGGGACCGATGATTCTGACCGGTTTTTTGTCAATCTTGGTTATTTAAGTCAGAATTGGAAAATATTTTATTGAAACCGCCAAAGAGAGAATAATTATTAGAATAAGAGCAGAAATGTAGGATTTTGATCGGGCACAATTATCGGATTGTAATAATTTATCGGATTCAAATTTATTAACTAATCGGATACTAAATAAAAAATTAATAATTTAATATATATTCTTATCTAATAAAAAAATTATTAAAATAATAACATTTTATATATTAAAAATAACAACAAAATAAATCTAAAATAATAGATAATCAAGTTGATGAAGAAAAATTTTTGTCTATGAAATTTTATATTTTGATATATTTATATAATTATTTTATTATGTACTGTATTAAATATTTTTTCAATAAAATTAATTAGACAATTCAGACGAAAAAAAAATTTAGGGGCAAAAATTAATCCAGAGTCATCTGTATATGTTGGATCTGCCCTGAAGAGCAGGAAACTAACAGTTTCATATTCGTCTGCAATAATAGATTTTTACAAGAAACAAAAAAGAAGTGCCGGATTCTCTGTGGCCATTAAAGAAGACCACTGTGTACATACCTTGTAGCTCGATGCACTCGCTTTCCATCTTATCAACAAAGCCGACGGCGTAATTGGGATCGTGGATTGACCTCAGCATATACTGCCTCTTCCCTCCCGCCTCATGTGGAACTACGCAAGCTTGTAACTCGGCACACTCATCCCGTCCCCTTCTTACCTGCCGGATGCACAGCAAAACACTACTTTCAATCAAACATTTCTTTTTTTATTTTTTTTCATGTCAACTTGGTTGTCTGTTAAATGAGGATTGGTTAGTTCATAGGAGACTAAAAAAAAAATGTGGTTGAATTAAATTTTCAGCTTAGTTAATCTCCACTTGCACTTAAATTAGAGGCGACAACAAAGAAAAAAGTACATAGTACAAGATGAAATGATTTCTAAATTTCTTTACAACTTCTGTAACAGATGTCATGATACACACCGCCATATGTGTTTCTCCCTTCAATACCAAAATGTCTCCGAAAAATAAAATATATCATGTCATAAAAGTCACGGGAGAAAACTACACATTATTTCTTCAATCGGAAAATAAGCAGTCACAGCGATTAGAAGTTTAGAACGAGCTCGTAATCTAAAAATAACACAAGTCATCACACAATATATGCAACAAAAGATCTAAGCTAAGATAATAGCAAACGAAACGAGTAACCATCCGTAAATAAATTTTCCATTATTGTTTCCTTTGCTCTTACCTTATTCAAGAAAAAACATGTTTACGCACCTTTACATGGATGGAGGTATCCCCTCTCTTAAACGAGCTGTGCAACATCTTCATTAGCCCGCCTTTCCCGCCTTTAAACGGAGATCTAACTGCAGGTGATGCCCCGATCTTGATCTCCTCCACCACGTCTCCAGTTTGCAACACCTCGCCTCCTACGCCCCACTCCTCGGCCTTCGAGCTGCTTGCCACGCACTCGATCGCCACCACTGACGGCTGCGATCTTTCCGTTCTCATCGATCAACGGACTGACTGTTCTGAGAAATGAACCGGACGAGTGTGGAGTTGCGAAAGAAGTACAGAAATTGGGGATTGGGGCGTCTTTTTTAGCGAGAATCTAGCGAGGCAGGGCCATGTCCACGACGAAGCACGATGGGATCCTATTTGATTCGAAGAGGAGGAGATGAATCGTTTTTCCCTGGGAAGAGATTCTCGTGCCTCGACTTTCGAGAGCGAGAGAGAGAGAGAAGGCAGAAGAGACAACAGAACACGCAAGGGGTTTTTATTCCTCAAAAAAAAAGGGGGTTTTAATGTATTTATTTAATATATATATAAAATAATATAGTGAGATGATCTGGTCATCTGGTGACTGGTGTTGTTTCTTTCTTCTCTCACATCACATGGATTTAAAAAGGCCTATTTGCGCATATGTCCCGATGATTCAAATATTTGAGACCAAGGGCCGACGTTGTCACGATCGTATCGTACTACAGTGCCATTTGTTTCAGCCCGTCTGATCCTAACCAAATTAATATAAATTTATGTTGCATTATAAGCATATATGATACGGCTTTTGTCTTCAAAATATCCTTAATTATATTTCTGCCTGATCAATGGCTGATAATCGTAGGTCTGAGATATATTCTACACCATATAAAATAATAATAACAATATATTTTTATATTCAAAAAATATCCTATTTTTACACTTTTCATCATTTAATATTTTTCAACTTTTTATTTAAACTTTTCGAGAGTAAACTTAAGGTCATTTTTATCTATACATAGGATAGAGTTTCAAAAAGATAATATAGAAGATCGAAAGAGAGAATTAAAAGAACAATGTAAGAAATAAATTAATAAATGAAAAAGTTCAAAAGAGCAAATGAGGAGGGTTGATCTAAAATATGGGGTTATATTTCTTAATATATTTTTATATTAAAATCTTAGTTTTTTTTTGGAAAAAGGTCACTTTAAAAATAATAATTAAATAATAAAGATCACTTTCAAAAATACGAAATAAATACTTTAAAATATCCACAAATGTAAAAAAATATCCTACATGATTGTGATATAATTATTTATTAAGCATTACAAATAGTGATGGATATATATATATATATATATATATATATATATATATATATATATATATGTATGTATGTATATATATAGGTGTGATAATATATTTTATAAAATACTTCATACTTCACGCTTATATCTCAAGTTTTAAAATTCAAATGGAAGATTCAAACCGTTAAATATGATCTTCATATCAAAATCTCTTTGATGATCAATTTTTATATATTTTTTATTTTTTTACTATTTTTTTGAAGGGCTACAAAATTCATTGATCTAACGTCATCTGAACCATTCAATATTAATGATTTTCTATCCCTTTAAATAAATAGCAAAAAAATTCAAAAAATATAAAATTTGATCACCAAAGAGATTTTGATATGAAGATCATATTTAACGGTTTGGATCGTCCATTTGAATTTTAAAACATGAGATATAAGCGTAAAGAATGAAGTATTTTATGCTTTATAAAGCACATTATCACCTATATATAGAGAGAGAGAATATTTTGAAATTGTGAAAACGTTTGCATTTCAACCGATATGTAAACGGATCAAAAATTATATTTTAAAATCTCAAAATTTTCAATTTATGATTTTCATTAAATTTTCATATGAAAATCTAGTGAGATAAAAAATTTGGAGTGTTTTGAGTTTTTAAATCACTCTTTTGAATTTTTGAAAAATAACATAAACATTGAATATTTATTATTATTTTTAGAGCTATTTTTCAAAAATTCAAAAGAGTGGCTTAAAAAACTTAAAACACTCCATTTTTTTATATCCCACAAGGTTTTGATATTAAATAATTTAATGAAAATCATAAATTGAAATTTTTTAGATTTTAAAATATAGTTTTTGATCCGTTTTCATATCGGTTAAAATGCAAACGTTTTGACAATAGTCTACCTCTATACATACACACACACACACACACACACACACATATATATATATATATATAAACTCATAGGGTTCTTGATGAGATTAAACTCAATGTAGATTTAAGAATTATTTGCTTCAAAAAAATTATCCAATACATAAACATGATCTAAGCACTATTTGCTTCAAAAAACTAAAAATGTTGTAAGAGTGAAACTATTAATTGAAGAAAAATCTAAAATTGTTCAATACTTTATTTAAAGAAAATATTATTTCTTTTTTTGTCTGCTTCAACAAATATGATATTTGGGATTGAAGGCTTTGCTGATGGTGTTGTTGTCTGCTTCAATTAATGTGACTTTGTACAACAATATTTGAGTTGAATTTTGGAGAGATGGAAAGAGACTGAATATTTTATTAACTTAGTATACGTATTAATTAGTAAAATTAGCTAGTTTTATATAAACTTATATACGGTTCGTGATTTTTGAATTTTACATTTTTTTTAATAAATACACAACCTATTGGAAACATTCATGTAAACCTGACAAGGGTTTTCATTGAAATATTGCTAGTCCATCTAAGAATCATTGACCGAATCGCGGTTGCAATTGGGGGAAGGCAATTGAGATTCTGTCATCTGGGACCACGAGTATATTTATTCGTTTTGGTATCAAGCTGGTGTTTACACCTGGTCCATATATATAATTACAACCGTGAGGGGACCAGGACCTCTACGAGTTCTTTCGTCTTCGTTCTTTTGGTATGACGCTGCAGATTCTTTGTTTCTTTACTTCATGACGACTTTCCTATCAGATTGTTTCCGACGAGAAAGCCCCACGGACCAGTCCGATCTAAATCCTTTCAGACCACGGATAAGGGCAGGTCACGGATAAGAATGAGCACGGATGGGATGTCTGGATTAGAATGGTTTAAAACTATAAAATTCCGATCCAATATATATTGAACCCTGTAAATATGATCCTTACGGGTCAAGACGGGTCAAGACGGGTGGGTTCGGGGGGTGTACATATCTTTCATTTTACAATTTCATAAAAAAAAACTAAAAAAAATTCTCAATGCAGATGCGCCTCCATGCAGCGTCGCCACCCAGCGATGCCTTCATCCAGCGACGCGACTGCCGCCATGCAGCACCGCTAACAATATAGTGTCACCGACATACAAGACCGCCAACAATGCAGTGTCGCCTCCACCCTGTGACGACGTCACCACCATATAAGCGCCTTCCCACCCCACACGCGTTGTCGTTGCAACGCCAACAACATAGCGCACTCGCGGCCATCCATGCATCCATGCACGGATAGAGAAGGGTGCATCCAGGTAAGCACAGATTCGGCTCCGAATCTAAGTAGGCACAGGCAAAAGCGAGCTTCTCTTTGAAAATTTGGGTCATGACCCTATCTTTCAATCCAAAATTTCATACACAACTTATATTTTTTATATTCTAATTGTTCTTTATATCACAAAATGTCCCCCCCAAATAATTTTGTAGTGTATTTTTTAATTTTTATTTGAGTTGGTCTCTTTTTATTTGAGCCTCAAGCTTTGCTACCGGATACTGGTAAAAACTAGTAGGTACAAATAGGTATGAGATAGATTTAGACGGATCACAAATAGACACGGACCGATCTATGCGGATCATAAATAAACATGAGATGGATTTAGATGGGTCACGAATAGACATGAAACGAATTAGAAGATATTAACATAAAAATTTCCAAACCAGATTTTTATTAGAATCGGATTTTTTTCGAGTCCAAGTCATGGAACCATATCAGAAGAAAAAGCTCCGATTATATATCCGATAATTTATCAAACCATTTAACAAAGATAATACATGTACCCCCGATTTTCGTGTTTATTAGAATCGAATTTTTTTCTGAGTCCAAGTCATCTACGGGTTTCATACGGTGGGGATGGGTGAATCACGAACTGAGTTGACACATTCATGTATTTTCAATTCTCCAGTAGATATAGTTTTAATACTAGTCCACTACACTGATGCACGGAAACTAATACAAACGGGGTCAATGCATCGGGCTGGAAGGGAAGTTGAACAAGTATACCTTTCAAAACGTAACCAAACATTTACTATTATCACATTCAGCCATTTATAACAGACCACGTCCGCATGTAGATACATTTGTAAATTAATTGTGTCAAAATGGCACTGTGCGGAAGCGGTGTCGCTATCCTGGAAACTGCTGCACCAATAGCCGACAAAATAATTAACTGGAAGAAATCAAATCTATCACAGCCGTTGAATTTCAGCATCCAGTAAAGTTGATGGTCTCCAATTTCTGGCCAGTTGGCGCATGTTTTTAAACTGGGAACACGCGCATAAATTACGGAAAGCGAAAATCAATTTTTATATGGTAGGTAGTACAATTCAATATATATATATATATAATAAAAATATCATGAAATTAATTTAAAAACTATATCAAATTATCTCCAAAATTTAATTTATCATACTCATTAAAATTTTTATATGAAAATTTTATGAGATTTTTAAGTCAAAAATTTAGAGTGTTTTGAGATTTTTAAGTTGTCATTTTTAATTTTTACAAATGATGTTCAAATATTAAATATTTCATTATTATTTTTAGAGCTGATTTTTAAAAATTAAAAATTATGACTTAAAAAACTTAAAACACTCCAAATTTTTGCATCACATAAGATTTTATATAAAGAATTTAATGAGAATGATAAATTAAAATTTGAAGATAATTTAATGTATTTTTTGAGTTAAACTTACGGAAGACCTCCATAAACTTAAATTCACTGTATATTTACTCTCTCTCTATATATATATATATATATATTTCTAAAAAATTTACTCAAATAAAAAAATTCAAAGTCATACATATATTTTTAATGGAATGCATATAAAATTTTAGTAAGATTTAGACCTCTATCATATAGTTTTCAAATTTTACCGATGGATTTCAATAATATTATAATGAATGATTAATTAACCTCTAAATGTGTACCCCTACAAAAGTCTTACATTCGAGAGATTTGGTGATTTTTTCCTACCGGCTATGAACATGCAAAAAAAAAATTAACGAGATAAATTATAAAAAACTTCGTGTAAAATAATACTACATAGTTAATCATCATCATTTTTTATTTTTTTATCTAATCCATTTAAAACCGATCATATTTTCTTTGACCCAATACATTTAAAATAATTATATATGTATTAATTATTTTTTAATATTTTTAAGTAATTTAATATCAATTATTTTATAATTAATCATAATTAGAGTGTATGTATGTTTTGATTAATATTAAATCACAAAATAAATCCAAAAAGACTAAATTAAATGGAACGGATCAATTTGTATTCAACCCGAGATAGATCAAAAAAAATTGATACATATCCGACTCATTTATTCTTAGATCAATTTGGATTGGATGGGATAAAAAATTGACACCCAAGATTCTGAGCTTTATGCCCACAAATTATATTATAAAAGTAACAGAAGATTAAACAATAATGGAAAGAAGAGATGTCACTGTATCAAAGCCCTTTCTCAAAAAGGATGGAGACTATTTCTAACGAAGTCCAAGATTTTATATAGCTATTGAGAGGAGTTGAATTTTTAATCTTTGCCTTCTACGGTCCTACCATAAAATGGTCACTGAATTTTATTTGTTCAATTATCGGGACCAAAAAAAGAGGAATTATGACATTCACATTCTAAGTAGAAATACGTGGAAATGCAGACATCTTTTAGGATCACAGTTTTTTTTTTTGTTGGCATTTTGATATTAATTTGAAGTTTTATATTCATATTAAGTTCTTTATTCAGATGCTTTGTGTTAAAACGCTTGTTGTGAATATGATATCGTTATATATGTTTCATTGCATAAAATAAAAATGTTCTTTCTTTCTGCAGTTAATAAGAAAATTAGTAACAACAGAAGTCCGAAATTACCAAACGATGAGTCATTATAAGTTCTCGTAGGGAAATTATTCTTACAAGTTCTATACACCTTATTTGCATATAATATTAAGTATAAATATTTTTTAAAAATACATATTTCAGAATTTGAATTAGAGGCTATGTACTTTTTTTAAAGGTATAAACTATCTAATGTTGGGTGTAAAAAAAGTGTACGAGTACAATTATCACTTCTCAACCTCATAAGTCATAATCAATTTTGTACATTTTTCACCCTAAATCCCTATAAACTAATTTTATAATTAAGCTCTCATATCTACAACATTTCATCTTAAAAAATTTCTTAATTACAGAAGACAGAAGTACCTCTTAAATTCCATGGCCAAAAAGATACGAGGTTTTCAAGTTGGATGTTGAAGTATACCTAACTTTAGAGTCGCATAATTCACATCGGAAGATATATCAACTATAATGGGGATCTGACCCACTTTTGCATTTTTTTTTTCCTCTTTTTGTACCTTTGCGGAGAAGACCTTCATTTATTTTTTGTTTGGATGGAAATGGATTGAAGACTTCAGACCAATTAAGGCCAGAGTTGGAGAAAGGGTTCATGTAAAGGCTATATGGGTAGTAGGCAAGAAGCCAAGAACTGGAAGATAGATACAATTTTCAAATGGCTGCTTCTGTTACTTCATTTTAATGAACATATTTTTTTGATAGAAAATTTCATGAACTTATTCTATTCTCTTACTCGCGATAAAATGAGAAAGCAATTGCTTGTTAATTTTGTTCCCATCAAGCGTACGACATACAAGTAACAATGCTTGGGGGCATCGACCATTTCTTTTTTCTTTTGCAGCGTGTCCGATTATTATGAAATTATATAATATGAGATTTGATATAGAGTAAAATTAATATGCTCCTAGGTATTGAGCCATTCTGTGATTTTAACTCAAAAAATATATCAAATGATTTTTAAATTTTTATTTATCATTCTCGTTAAATTTTTCATATTGAAATCTTATGGGTACAAAAATTTGAGATGTTTCAAATTTTTTAAGTCATTCTTTTTAATTTTTTAAAATAATGTACAAACATTAAATATTTTATTATTATTTTTAGAGTTGATTTTCAAAAATTAAAAAATATGACTTAGAAAATTTGAAATACTCTAAATTTTTGTACCTCATAAAATTTCAATATGAAAAATTTAATAAGAGTGATAAATCAAAATTTGAAAATCATTTAATATATTTTTTGAGTCAGGATTACGGAGGGGCTCTGTGCTCCTAGGAGCACGCTAGCTTTACTTATTTGATATGATATTTTTATGGTATGGAAACCCACCAATTATTTTGAGAATTCATGCGCCCATGACAATAATAATCGAAATGTATATAAAACCGTTTGCTTCTACCGTGGAAATCATTACGGTAATGCAGAAAATTTGAAAAGAATAGTTAAACCGTGGCACGCACAAAACGATAAAAAAAAACAAATATTTGTTGACAGCTAAAATATAAATTACTGTCGGTGTAAGCCAAATGATCACACAAGAGATCTATTAAATTACATATTTATCAAGGAACACTTTTCTCAATAAATGGGCGCTGCCCTTTCTGGGTATTTTTCGCATGTTAAGGCTTTTAAAATGAAGGGAGCGACTAGACTAGACCCTTTTAAATAGATGTCAAAAGATAGAATTTCGGGTTAAGCCGTTGCAATAGATCATAAGTTGTTGTTTTGTTATATAACAGAATCCTCAGACTTATAATTCTCATGAATTTAGCTATGTATTGGCTATTATAACGATCAGAAATATTATTTCATATCTCAAAATGCCACATGAAATTTCTCAACAACGATATCGTAAAATTTTAAATTAATTATTTTGCAAATCATCAAACAAATCAAGTGAGAAATTGCTTACAAGAACACAATATACGGTGATTATAGAACTTATCCACGCATTTATGATCAATTTCATGTGTCGACGATTGTTTGAAGAAGTTTGATTAAATGCTGTCATTCATCATTCATGAAGCATTGGAAAAAAAAAGATAGAGACAGACAGCAAGAGCCGAATAGACGGTCAAAAAAAAAAGAATTAGGTTGGTATGAATTTTTATCTTCCTTGATTTAGAGTTTATAAAGGGAGGAAGGAGAAAATAGTATATATAGAAGTAAAATTCCAATCAGATACGGTAAAAAGTCTTATCAAAGCGAATATGTACATTTTGGTATAGTAATTTTCCCACTGCACAAAAATTCCACAAATTCCATTAAAATGCCAAACAAGCTCTTAAACAGAAGCAATATGATGAAAAATCTCAATTTTATTTTCTACTTATAAGTTTGAAAATCAGCTCTAAAAATAATAATAAAATATTCAATATTTGAATATCATTTTAAAAAATTAAAAACGGTGACTTAAAAATCTCAAAACACTCCAAATTTTTGCATCCCATAAGATTTTTATATAAAGAACTTAATGAGAATGATAAATTAAAATTTGAACATGATTTGATGTATTTTTTTAGTTAAGTTCACGAAAGATCTCTGTGAGCTTAAGTTCACGGCATCTTTACTCTCTCTTTATATAGAGAGAGAAAAAATAAAGTTAGTGTGCTCCTAGAAGCGCAGAGCCCTTCCGTGATCTTGGAGGAAGCAGTCTAGGTGCCAGCACATGTTTCTATTATCTCCTCCATATTATTCCATGGAGAAGCGAGTATGTGTGCTGGCAGGGAGACAGTGAAGAGTCAACTGGATATATTACTCATTGTTTTTATTGCTCTTCTATTTTTTTTCTCTGTAACAGAGGGGGCTGCAGCCCAGTACCTTAAGAGCTCCGCCACTGCCATCGACTGCCCTGACTTGTCACCTCCTCTCCACCTGATCCTCCTCCACTGACGGTCATGCATGACAGGGACACCACAACCATAGCATCCTCCTCATTCTTTTTCAAATTTTCTTCTGTTTGCACTCTTTATTTTTCACCTCTCTTATAAAATGTTTTCTTCTATTTGCGCCTTTTCTTCAAAAAAAAAAATTTATCAGCCGAAAATCTAGGAGTTAACTCAGTCAAATTATTTAAGGACTTCTAACTTAAAAGTCTTAATGAAATGTACACACAATGTCGTATGCAGCTGGCATGACTGATTAAGTACTCGGATAAAGGAACTGACGTGACTAATTAATATTAAAATGAGGATCAAAGTGGCTACTAATATTCATTAATTGCACTGAAACTATGGCTTTTAATCAAAGAATCATAGCTAGCTAGTAGAATTACTTTCAAGAGATTATGAGTTCAAGATATTTTATGAACATTAAACTTGAGAACTACATTTTTCAGTTAACTATAATATTTTTGTCCCATTCTTTCTGAGTTCATGCCCAAATGTTACTAAACATCAAGAATTTTTTTACCTACGCATTGGATCTGATTCCATTAATTTTAGATCTCTGCGTGCCTTTTAGATGAATTGCCAAGAAAGTATCATCCCTCTTATCTGATTTTTTTTTATTATTCTTTTAACTATTACCAAGACATTAAATATTAATAAAACAATGTACGAAAGGGACCTTAAATTGATAAAGTTTTGTTGTCCAATTTAATAATGTATAACCTACCACGGCCGGCACGCCATTTTGCAGTGACAATAAACTATGTCCAACTTTGATGAGATAATTAAAAATTTGTTACTCTCACTAATTAAATATGGAAGACTTTTCTCCATGAGAAAAGTTCTTCGTTGTATTTTACTAATTTTTTGGGAAGTTCCTTTGATGGCGTGATTTCATTCTTTTTTTTATTACGTAAACATAGCTATATTTTTTTTTGGTATCACTAACATCCACAAGTTAGAAATTAATTAAATAATAATAATGTGAATTCCGAATGCTTTAAGCACCAAATCTTGTCTAAATAAGTAAATATTGGTAGTTTGTCAAATCAAAATAGTACGTCAGACTCATATATATTAATGAAATATTTAATTTTATCGTACTATGTGTGAAGCTGTCTGCCCAAAAGAAGCACAAAAATATATGGGTGCTCCGTTGCTTGTTGACAAATTCCTTTAATTTAAATCGAGATTCTTTTTTTTGAACAAAATATATAAAATTAATTTGTGCCAACTGCGAAATATACGGTATTTTGTCCATACGATGTACTTGTACGTCCACTTTCATATCCAGATTATATATATTTGAAAGTCCAAAATCATTTTGGTTAATTATAGCGTAAATCACAGTGTCTGAATCGATACTAATGGAGATATATTTATAACACAATAGGACTGTATTTAATTTCAGAATAAGACAAAAAAAATTGTGAACTATTATGATGTCATATGTACGTTAATATTATATTTCAATTTATTTCATACTTCAAAATGGAATATTAAAGAGTAAATTTATTGTTGAGGTATAATTTTCAAAGTTGCACAGTTTGGCTAGCGGTATTTATTCATATTACAAGTGAAAAATTTTAGAAGGGTGAAGACATTTCCCCTTAAAAAAGTCAATATTGGCAAGAGATATTTATCCATATTACAAGTGAAAATTTTAGAAGGGTGAAAACATTTCGCCTTAAAAAGTCAATATTGATACCTAAACTATTTTTGCAGCTTCGCTAGAATGGGGGAAATGAAAAAAAGGGGGGATATATTGAAATAAAATACAAAAAAGGTCGAAACCGCTCGTTTCGCAAGTTCTAACTTGTTCGTCAAGATTTTTTTTTAATAAAATAAAAAAAATAGAAAAGTGGTATGATTTTAAGGGAAATATACATCCATAGTCATATTCGAGTTTCAAATTCGATCTCATTTTTTTTACAAAATTTTGAAGGTTTAATTTTTTTTTTTGAAACTTTTTTAAACACTTGAACGTGATCCATGTCACATATATATTTATAAGAAAATTAACACATAAGGCCCAATTGCGTAACGAAAGTTATTATAAATGAATACAGATCATAGATACTAGTATTTTATTATGTACGTAATTCATTATTTCAATATGATATAAATATATTTTGAAATTATTTTCTTATTTTTATTACACAAATAATATTTTAATAATAAAACAAAATATATAATTTTCATAAATAATATGAAAAAATATCACATTATTCGAAAAATTCAGCAAAAATAGAAATAAGACAGAAAGATGGACAAAAATATTCAAAAATCTTGCTACTATAGATTAAAATGAGTAGAAAGAAATAAGAAGATCGAATTTTTTTTAAATCATCATTATAATTATGTATATTTAAAAAAATATTTATTGGTGTAATTTTATTATTTAACAAATATTTTTTATATTTAATCAAAAAATATACTTATATTTACATGTTATTCAACTATATGTTTAAATTTAAATTTATATCAATAAATTATTTTTTATTAGCCAGCATCCTAACTTAATTAATTAACGGTAATTCGTTTCATCATTGCTTGGACGACTTGACCATTGCTTTGCTACAAGAAAAAAAATATAAATACACTAATTAATCATTATACAATCTATATATAGCAATATGAAAAATTATTAAGAAGAACCATAAAATTTTTAATTGATTATTAAATATATAACAATATGTTTGAATCCTATATAACATATGTATGAAAAAATTTCAACAAAAAATTAACAAAACTTTCAAATTTTGAAAAAAAAAACTTGACCAAGTTTTAAATTCGGTCCAGCGGATCTAAATAGAGTGCATATTTTGATTGAAATCATACCACTCCCTTATTTTTTTGTTTTATTCACCAAAATATTTTTTGTTATTCGTCAGTCCCCTCCCCTCTTGTTTGCGGGTCCGAATCTGCTGTTCTTTGCGCTCGTGTGCAGGAATCTGCTCCTTAGGGCCTGTTCGGCCGAATACTATTTACACCAAAATAAAAATTCACTCAGACTTAGTTTTTATTTTTCCAACGACACAGTATTTTTCTAATTCAATTTATTTTCCCATCCCAGTGATCCCACCATGTGGGTGGGAAACCAATAGGGCCTTAAATTGGATGGTTGAAAATCACAAATAATAACTGTGCGAATCTTGAAAAAAATATAAAATTAATTTGGATCGTTGGATCCCGAAGAGCAGGACGGTTCGACCAACATCAGATTTATTTCCCTTGTTTGCACAACAATATTCAAAGTATTAATAATTGTTTTGAAAGTACTAAAATGGATCAAAGTATTTAATGCTTTGGCTTTTTAAAATTCAGGGAAAAGATAATAAATGCAGATTACGACATGTCTACTTAAATGCTCTGATTCTGCTCGTCTGCTATTCTCCATCTGTGCAATGCCCAGCGGATAGAAATTGTTAAATCAGTCAACTAAAAAAATCGTGAAAGGCAAATTCAAACTAAAAAAAACAAATGTCATATAAACATACTTGCCAATTTTCATATAAAAATATATTATATCAAAAAATCACATCTAATACAAATTACCTTAGAAAACGTTAAATCATAAATTCAACATGAATAACCAGCACATGCAAATTATTCTAAAAATTGTCATGGGAGGATTCTAGAGAATATACATGGACGCTCTTTTAATTTTATTACTCTCCCTTTTCTGTCTTACCTGGCTCCAAGGCGAAATAAAATAAACAAATGAAGAAAGAGAGTTGTAGGCGGAGAAGAGACAAAATACACTCTTTCAATTTTCTTCTTATGATAAATCACGTTTGTGGGCATTTTGAAAATAAAAATAAAAATAATAAACAAGTAGTTCTAGCTGCATTAAATATCTGTGAAGAAGCAGAAAGTTGGTAACCAAAAATCAATTTGATTAATTAGAGTTGGAAGTGCAATTAAAAAATAAAAATAACTAGTTGTTAAAAAAATAATTTGATTAATTATATTTTCAAGTGCAATGTAGTAAAATTTATTTTAGGAGAAAAAAAAAACTATTTCATTTGATTGTCCTTAAATAAAGCACCAAGGTTTTATTTCATTAAAAATGCATTTTTTTCCTGCATGTAATATGCTTAACTAATTACTAAGAAGTCATTTTCAGAAAAATAAAAATAATTATTTATTTGATATTGGATGTGCTAACAAAAACTTTGCTTGGTCTAATTTTGATAAAGAAATAATGTTCTATAAAGAAATTTTGTTGGGCCCACATGACCCATGCAAATATGCAATGACCACGCGATATAACATTAATAATTAGCAAATGTTTTTTATATAAATAAAAAAATCCAGTTATTTTACAGACGCCACCACAATGTCAAGCATGCCTATAAATAAAAATAAATCTTTTTGTTGTAATTCAGAATCTTTATTTACTATAGACCATTAGGCCGGTTGACCTAACAAACAACCTCGTTTAATATGAACTGCACCAAGTGGATTCACTCTTCAAAAAGTATCAAACAAAAATATATATAGTTCTCTATTACGATGCATAACATATAGCGATGTGGCTAGCAAGTTACGGAGTCACTGACATCTCTGACAAAATATTTTATTTTCATTGGAAGGTAGTTGCTTTAGATGACTCGCTGCATGATGCACAGCAAGAATACTTGAGATGAATTCCGTGTGCAAATGATGCCACTTCGTTAATTAGTTAAAATAAAAATATTTAATTAACAATTATAGATTTCCTTGAGATTTGGAACAATTTTAAAGGGTCTCTCCGGATTGAAATCATTGTGGACCGGAATCCAGTGGACTTAATATATGTCATTTAATTCGGTTCTATGTTCTATTATATTTATATTAGTATATATAGCTAGAGGAATCATTTTTGACGAGTATTTAGAAAGCTTATGTTGTCTTTGTCGATTTTATTTATTTTGATTTTTTTTGCTCTTTACTTTTGCATTTTAAAATGTTGCAATATATACTTGTTATATGATATGTGAGGTATATTCGTGATACATATTCATAAAAAGGATTATTTTTACCGTACGTGCCCTAAATGTATTAATTATTTCCGCATAATAAACGTGTTAGAGTGTATCTTATTAGAGCATCCGTATTTCATTGTCAAATTGATTGTCAAATCTCATTTGACAATTGTCATTTGAATTTCAGAGATGCAGAGACTAGACAAAAAAATAATTACGAAAGTGTCATTTTGACAATTTCATTTTATTCAGGGATGTCACTCTTAAAATAAATTGTCAATTGATGACATGGCATAAAAATTTAATTTTGACAGTCGACACCAATGTGGATGCTCTTATGATAGAATTGATTTATGTCATGATTAGATGGCGCTATTAATAATTTGAAATTTATTAACTTGTGGAAGATTGATTTTTTTTTAAATATATACAAGTTTATTATAATATCGACTGACAGATCACACCGAAATGTTGGCAACTGGCTTCCAAGGACCTTACAAATACTAAAAAAAGTTTGACAAATAGGAAAAAAAATGTCATCTTAAATATTGAATGAAAGTATCAGGAGTTTTGAAATTTGTATTAAGAATATATGTTTTATAATGATTTATCAGGTCATAAAAAATTTGTCATTAACAAACTTAACATCTTGCATATGTCTTTCTAATAATGTATTATTCGGACATATTGTTTTCTTCAAGAATGAACTCCATATTTGAATATATTAATTAAATTAATTAAACAAATAACATCTTGATGGCTTGAAAATAAAATCAAGTGCAAAACGTACGAAAGTGCTCAATTTACTTTTATCCGGAAAACAATAATTAATATGATAAAATAAAATCAAAAGCGAGAGAAAATTCTATACATATTTATTCTAGCGGAGTTGGACCCACCCGTTAGTTTATTTTAACGTCCCAATTGCGTTACTTATGAAAAATGACCTAAAAAGAGACAACTTGATACATATTTATTCCATATCATGACTAATTTAATATCATTCATTGACTTATTAGTTATTAGTAAAAATAATAAAAGAATGACTCAGAAAGAAACATAGGAATCTTGAATCACCTCCAAATTAATGAATTATGAAAGCTGCAAGTGGGACATGGGATGGTGTGTAGAGTACCGATTTATCCATGTACAAGTTCATTTATGAGGAAAATAATGTAAAAAAAAAACTAATTTTTGTATCAGCAGCCACAAATTTTCTAGAATGTCTACGCCAACAATGCAAATCAATTACTTGGAAATTTCATGCCATAGTGGACCCACGGATAAGTTTCACTTTATGTCAATTTCGAGATGCAAATATCTAGATTGATAATTTGATACCTCCAAATTCCAATTGATCGGTCGTTTTGCACGAAGTCCATCTACTTTTGTGGATATTTTAGTCAAATACCTATCGCGCTCCTGTGAGTGGAATTTTGACAGACCTGAGTGAGGACTGAGCAGCCCTCTATTGCGGCTTCGCATTTTCTACTAGAGCATGATATTATTCTCTCATTACGACAGATAACGACTCTCCTCCTACCACTCTTTTGCAATTTCAAAGGAATCATTTGGAAACGGTGCTTTGATCAAATATTGCCTTCCTTTGAATTGGAATTTAGTTCTCCTCCTCTACAATTGAACAATTATAATGACTGGAGAGGTGTAGAAATCTGGTGTTTTGATATGAATCAGACCATCCAGATCAAGCATGATTGGAGATTTAATGTTTTTGTCCAGCAGAGCCATTCAATCTAAACCATTGAATTTGAAAGCAACGATTCCAAGTTCACTTCATCCTCTCCAATTAAATACCCGAGATTGGAGAGGAGCTGAACCCGAAGAGCTGAACCCCTGGTAAAGACTGATTGGTACTAACATAGACAAATACAGACATGATAAAAAGACTTCAGTTTCTACTATAATTATCAGATTTATGCTTTATTCACTAATAGTTCATTTTTTATCCATAACCGGATATTTCACGAATAATTCATCAATTTAATATATAATATATTTTTGATAAAAAACGTATTATTTACGAAATATTCAGCAAAAAAAAAACACATTATATATTATTTTAAATAAAATTTTATAATTTTAATATATTTTATAATTTTTAATATTTTAATATATATTTTATTTATATTATATGAGACAAACTATTTTCGAATTATATCCATATTATATCCAAACTTTGAATTTTTGACAAAACCAAATAATTCTCGAATACCAAACTTGTTACTAAGGTTTCTACTGACATGAGAGCAATACTATTTTAATGACATAATATCCATAGACTAAAACAGTTACCGCTATAGTAATGCATCATCTTGCTGCAGAAACCTAGTGGGTTTTGTGACTTTGGATTAATTAGGAGCCACTTAAAGTAACTTATAATTCAATGCCTAAAATGTCATTTTTGTTCAGGATAACTGGAAAACTTGGACGCATACAGGCTGGTATGCACTGCACTGTAATGTTTCATGAAAAAAAAATTTTGAGATTACAAACAGCAAATAGCATTCACAACAAAATAGAACTTACAATTATGTGCATCAGTAATGCATAATCTGACAATTGAAAGACAATCAACATTATGCATGTTAATTAGGATTATTTGAGTTTCCAGTTTGACTTGGTTAAAAAGCTTACTCTTTCTTTTTGTCCTATCCTATGCAGAAACCAAAATAGAACTACAATCCATTTTTACCCTTTAGGTTAATCAAAGAAAGTTCTCGTTCAACGTATTCACCGGCATATGTGGGAGGATAATTGCTAGCAAGGGGTGCTTCAGCAAATTGCCCCAACGGCTTCAACATTGCATCGGAGGCAATGTGTCCAAATAGCTGTACAATAACAACAATAAAATCTGTAATTTCAAATAAATTGGACTAAATTAGAAATGAAACTCAATCAGAAAACATAAGATTAAAAATTCAAATATTTAATGATAATAGTAAATAAAAATGATAATGATAATAAATAAAAATGATAATGATAATGGTGATGACAATATGATAATAAATTAATACTGATAATATACTAATAATAATAATAATAATGATATAATAAACCTCTATTATAAAATTTATTTCTAAATTCTAAATTTTAAACCATAAAATTTTAAAAATGTAAGAATCTGAAGTCTGTAACTCTACTACTAAACTATAACTCCTAAATCATAGTTTAGATACATTAATCGTCATCTTTCAAGCACTCTTATCCAAAGCAAGCTCTTTGAATATATTTCATTCCTTCAAATATCTTTTTATTGTTTCCTCCCATATCAGTCTCGGTCGACCTCTTCCTCTTCTTGTGTTTTCAGGACGACTTAGAATATCACTGCGTACTGGTGCTTCAGAAGACCTTTGTTGGATATAACCAAACCATCGTAAACGTTGTTAGACTAGCTTCTCTTGAATTGGTGATACCTTATATTTGTCCCGAATATCATCATTTCTGATTTTATCTTTCATTGTGTGGCCACATATCCAACACAACATTCGCATTTTAACTACACTTATCTTCTGGATGTGTTGTCCTTTTGTACCTCAACATTCTGCGCCATACATCATCACGGGTCTAATAGTTTGTTTGGGACCTTCATGTCGCAGAGAATACCATATGCTTATCTCTATTTCACTCATCCGACTCTTATTTTATGACTAACATCTTCATCGATCTCTCCGTCACTCTGCAACATCGATCCCAAATACCGAAATGTGTCATTCATGGATACTACTTGTCTGTCCAAACTAACATCTCCATAATCTAAGTTTTCCCGCTAAACTGACACCTCATATATTTGATTTTGGTTATACTAAGTTTAAAATCTTTCAATTCTAAAATTTATCTCCACGACTCTAGTTTCTGATCGACTCCAATTCTACTCTCGTCAATCAGCACCACATCATTAACAAAGAGCATACACCAAAAAATATCTCCTTATATGTCATTTGTTATCTCATCCATCACTAAGATGAAAAATATATAGACTCAATGCTGATCCTTGATATAATCCTATCTTAATAAGAAATGCATCGGACTTGCTATCACATACTCTGACACAAGTCACAATATTTGTGTATATATCATTAATAAGGATAACGTACTTTGTTGGGACTCGTTTCTTTTCAAACACCCACCACATAATATTTCTTAGTATTTTATCATACGTTTTTTCTAAATCAATAAATATCATATGTGGGTCATTCTTCTGTTTTCGATCTCTCTCTATAAGTTGTCTTCAAGAAAATCGCCTCTATTATGGACCTCCCAAGCATAAAACCAAACTGATTTTTAGAGACGGCTGTCAGTTTTCTTAAACAATGCTCGATCACTCTCTCCCAAAGATTCATGGTATAACTCATGAATTTAATTCCTCTGTAATTAGTACAATTTTGAAATATCTCATTTGTTCTTGAAGATTGGTACTAATATACTTCTTATCTACTCATCAGACATCTTATTGAACCGAAAAATAGTATTTAAAAGCTTAGTGAGGTACACTATTGCTATATCTCCAAGACATCTTCATATCTCAATCGGGATGTCATCAGGTCCTAACGCCTTACCTATTTTTATCTTTTTTAAAGCTTCTTTCACCTCAGACTCTTGAATTATCCGAACAAATCGCCTGTTGGTGTCAACTGAGTCGTGCAACTCGATCGCGATTTTCTCACTCTCATCGTTGAATAGTTTGTCGAAGTATTCTCTCCATCTGTTCTTAATCTCATCATCCTTTACCAAAAGCCTATCAACCTCCTCTTTTATCCTGACTTGAGACAGACTGTGCAGAAACTAATCCACACGGTCCAAAATAGCTGTACAAAATTGGATAAATTTATTGAGCTTCCTGATTTGTTTGCATTATTCAGTCAAAGAAAAAAACGCTTTATTGTACGGACAGCACCAGACAATACTAGCATGAGGTACAGCTAAAACCTCTGTTAAATTTGGCTATGCTAAGAATGTGCAACTAAATCTCAGTAATTCTCAACTCCAGAATCCTTGCAACTAAACACCAAAAGAAGCTTAGAAAGACTTTTTTTTTTTTTGGGGGACAACTCTTGACGAGAACCAAGCTGAAAATGTGAAAAGGTCCTCTGAAAATTGTGGAGAGGTCAATGCCCTGAACCCACCAGATCCAATTCACCCCAGCCCAGCAAACAACATTAGTCCATACCTCATCTTGACCCAACATCAAAAGTATCCCTCCAACATAATAATCTGGTCAATCTTTTGATGCCAGTCCAGGAACCCAAACCTGACCCAAGCTTTTACTGCTACCTCAATATGTAGCATGGTAGTGTTCATGTTTTCAAAGAATTATGAGAAAACACTCACGGTAGAAGAAACACGCCATAAGCTACGATTTTTCTGTTGTGCCCGCTCGATTGCCTCCAATGTACGTTTTGTGACTACCACTTCATGCATTCCAGCAAGGCACTCCCCACCAGTCAGCCACTCCAGCTGCATATTTACAACCAATGAAAAGTTCAACTCAGAAAAATTAAAATTCTCATATAATATATAGAGAGAGATAGAGTCGGGCTATAATGCTATGCGTAGCATGGATCGCTATCGTGTTATGGATCGTTACTTCATTCTCAAAGTCTAAATGGTCGATTCATTTAGACTTTGAGAACGAAAAACGATCCATAGCACGGAAACAATTCATGTTATGCATAACATCATAGCCAAACTCTATATGAGTATATATATATATATATATAGAGTATATATATAGAAAATAAAGATACCGTGAGCTTAACTCAAAAGTACATCAAATCATCTCTAAATTTTAATTTATCATCCTCATTAAAATTCTTTATATGAAAATCTTATGGGATGCAAAAATTTAGTGTTTTGAGATTTTTAAGTCACCGTTTTTAATTTTTTAAAATGATGTTAAAGTATTAAATATATTATTATTATTTTTAGAGCTGATTTTTAAAAATTAAAAATCACGACTTAAAACTCAAAACACTCTAAATTTTTGCATCCCATAAGATTTTCATAAAAATAATTTAATGAGCATGATAAATTATATATACATATGATATTCTTGTAGTTCCCTACAATATTTAAGCAATGGACATTCAATATTAATTGTGCCAATCTTAAACAAAGTATACCTCTGTCAATTTATATCACTATGTTTCTCTCTCGGTGAGTTTAGTACCATACCAGTATCAGACGAGTTCTTTTGTTCTCATACCTGTTTACCAGCTTGAATGAGTAAGCAGCCAATAGGGACCTTGACCTCCATCTTTTGGCCACTTCTGACCCAAATGTTTAGGCCTGGAAACCGGCTCCTTCCATGTATTGTCAAGAAATTTAGATCATAATGGAACCCCGCAAAGACAGTTCTTTCTGAGCCATGCTTTTTCAAGTCACTTCCGGTTGGAGCTAGTAGATGTGGTCCCTGGAAAAGAAGGGTAGAATGCATACAGAAGTTGCATAGAAGGAACAAAAAAGGATGCCAAGACTAATATTAAGGTTATTTTGAGTAAGAAGTAACATGCAACATGTATTAAATGATAGTGAAATATGCAATGGTAAATAAAAATGCTACGCGAAAAAAAAAAGTTATACCTGATTCATCAAAGAAGTAAAAGCATCCTTTGGCAAACCAAATCCTATTGCAGCCATCTCTGCAACAACCTGCCAAAAACCTCTTCTCCTTATTATAACAATGCTTTACAGATTTGACTGATAACCACTTTGATTTCTATTTTGAAAGATATGATTTACTTCGATTGCAGAGATCATTTTGGAGCCCCAAAAATCCATTGTCTCTTTCCATTCATGGAATCCATCTGGTATCACTGGCTCAGCATTTAGCTCCTGCATGGGAAAAAAATGAGTACAGTAAAAGAATAAGCCCGCTAAGTTAGCATAATCCTTTATATAAAAGATGGCAGGCACTTGATACTGGTAGCAGATCTTACCAGTTCAATACCAGTCCTATCATTCACAAAGCTAATACAGTTTTTTTTTCTCCAAGTCAAATACTGATAACCCCACATGACCTAAACTAGCACAAGCATTTGGTACCCCAAAACTTGCAAAGTAAAGATGTAATCATGGGAAACTAGTTGCATCCAGTGTATGAGTGTAAATATGCAGAACCATTAAAATAATAATATTCACATATATAATCACAAGGAAAATTTAAAACTACTTTTGGATGTTCCTCCATAGATTCCTGCCTCACAATATAAATACAGTTTTTTTTTTATGTAGAAGTATGTAAGTTCCAAAAAATTGTACAAGTACAAGCAAGCTGGTAGGGACAAGGTCACCACCTTAAATCTAGTAATTGAGGGACGAGGTCCAACCCGCCACATGTACCGCCATTTTGGGTCAGGCCCTGAAGGAATTGTCGGCTGACACTCTTTAGGCATCTTATTTATATTCTCTTGCATTTCCTCATCCACAAGGCTCCTTGGTACCTCCACCCCTTCAGGTGTTGCCCCAACCTATTAAGGTCCGGAAATAAACCAAATATCAATTTTATTATTTCTATTTAATTTGGAAAGGATTGATATTGATATTCAATTATTCATTGCAAAGATGTCTATAAAACGTCCTATTCTACAAGGTTTCCTCCTCATATAATGATTGAAAAAATACTGCTTTTATAGGTTTATTTGTTCTAGTTCTAGAGATAATTTTATATTTTTTCATTTGGATAAGATCTGAAATAATAATTCAAAAAATTTCCTCTTTTGTACGGTCTCAGATAGAGATTTCTAAAATACAATAATACTTTATTAACATATTGAATATATATCAAAAAGGGGTGATCACTTGGCTGGCAGTTCTTTCTGTTCACAATTTTCAACTATAGAACATAAATTTGAAATTGAACATTAAAAACATAATCCATACTATTCACATATCATGTCCTGATGAGATTTGATATATGTTTCACCATATAGAGGACGTGAAATTTCAATGGACCAAAATCCATGATCTTTTCATTTCTAAGCATTATCAAACAACTTGCAACAACAACAAAGACATCTTTAATCCCAAATAAATTGAAATAAACTATAAATGAAATCCAATACAAAATCATAGAAATCAGAGATCTCATATCAAAAATATCAAAAATCAATAACAAAGCTATAAATTTAACTTTACAGCGATTTTATTTATTTATTTCTTAAATGCCCGTTGTCAAAATAATCTTTGTGGAGTGATCCCTCCTTATAAAAAAAATGTATACCAAAGTTTGTATTTATAGTGTTAGAAATAATGGAGATAAGAGAATTCAGAATTATCAGCGGAAACGTTTCCCTTTCTGATCATGCGTCTCCAATCACGTCTGACGTATCTAAGTCCTTGTATCGTATCTCCTGCATTGTAAGCCTTCAAAAATCACTTTGTTGGAGATAGACCATAGCCGAGACCGAGCCTATCCCTCTGTTTCACAGCTTAGATGTCATGATCTCTATTTATTTTCGTACGGAGACTGCTCGTTCTCACTCCCGTCATGGAGGAATCGGGTTGTCTCCCTTGACGATGTGTCTCCTTTTTTTTTCTCTAATACTCTTTATTTTAGTCTATTGTATCTCATACAGATACAGAGTCTTTATACCATCTCTGTATATAAATAAAGAGGTAATATGCTTGAATAGGTGCGGATGCACCTTTTCAAAGAAACACTCATACAAGGCCGCATCTGGCCCTATATTATCTCAAATCCAACAATCTCTATTTTGGAGACTATTGACGAGAATTAAGAGTCTTCATACTGACAAATAGGTCGTGCGACTAGCGATACACCAGCAATTCGAGAGCTCATAGACCAAACTTTTTAAAGTTAGTCTAGAGGCATTCCCTTTAAAACAATAATAATATATGTATCTCATACCCTAGGCTCATGATATTGTAGGCATTTTCGATCTTTCGAGAAACATGTCTCCTCCCTCTCGACATCACATGTATTCCCAATATATATTCACATGACATAATTGACAAATCCGTGAGTACAAATAAATCAGGATGCAAATCAATCAACATTATTTTCGTCTCGTGTCACTTGAATCGAATCAATCGTTTTTCTAGTAATATTTCGGTGAGCCGAATCATTCAAGGCCATAGGTAGCACACTAAAGTAGCAACATTGATTATTTTTCTCATGACATAGTCAAAAGTCCATAAGTGTACGTAATTAGGAACTCACACAATGAGGAGATGGGGATTTCTAACCTTCAAGTCACTCAACTCATTTTCTTGTGTCGCCTAAGCATATGCAGTATGAAATGCATGCTATGGTGAATAATCTGCTCTATAACAGGCGTATGTCTATAAAATAAATATCATACGAGTTTAGATCTAGTCACAAACTAAACGCCAGTGGTGCAGGCCGCTTCCAATGTAACTAATCCGGGTGTCCTCACATGATCGCTTCTCAAGCGTCATAGATAACTCTCACCTCGGCTCTCTATAGACTTCATGAATTGTGAGATACAATTCATGTCGACTATCAATGATAGTCTTATCTCAACTCAATCTGAGGCGACATTAAATATTAAACTCAGCACACTTCCAAAGCGTCGCTAGTTTAACTAAGTCTCATCTCTACTTACTTCCAAAGTGTCAAAGGTGATTGCTCGTGTGAGCGAGTCAATCTCAGTCTATTGACATACTATCATAAATGCTAACAGTTACTTGAAAAATAATAAATTAAATTTTGTTATCAAATTCAAGTACATATATCTATGAGGATCATTATCAAGTACAAGTATAGATCAAGCGACTTCTTCACATCTAATCACTCAAGATCCATCAGTTCCTTAACAGGAACATACTTAATTAAATATCAACTCACTCTGTGTTATCATGTCTCTAATCTAATATCTGAATGTGCTTGATTCAATCCATTATCTCCGTAATGTTTCTCAAATCAAACTATTATTAATGAGTTATTATCGACTCCCTCTAAGCCAATACAGTTTCCAATTGTATACAAAGACCATCTTACCAAGCTTTCTATAACATAACCACATATTATGTCATGTGCTTAATCTTCCAAATGAAAGAGCTAGTATAATATCTTAACATACTTGTTTTATCTCCAATAAAGAAAGTTATACTCTATCTCCAACATGAAAAATATTTCATTTATTTCATCTTCAAAAGTAAAAGAGTAAATATTTTATTTCTTTCTCAATCAAAAAATAATATTATTATTAAGCAAAAATATATTTTTTTTACCTTGATAACGTAGCACATATCTTATTGTACCATTCAGATATTATAAACTCATAATATATACAAAATATATTTAAGATTGACTTAAATAAATTATCTAACTCATATTATCTCAATATAATTAAAATGACACTTAATTACATATGCATTAGAGTTTTAAGCTAGAATGTGCGTATATATACACAAATCTAGTAACTTCTAATTCTTTAGAAGTTAATGCGTCATATTGCGATCTTCTATAAGATATTGAAATATTATGATGCCCGACATCATTTATATCTATTAGTTTATATTCAAATAAAATCAATGATTAACTCAAATTAAATCCAATCCATCAGTTCATATAGAGACAAGCACAATTAGCATTTTTAATAATTTTACTATACAATTCTAATTAATCTAAATATAATATCATTTTGGTCACAAAACCAAAAGAAGGACTATGTCCCCAATCAAATCTTGCAAACCAAATATTATTATACTTAATTAATTTAATTGGAGCAAAATATCATAATATGAATAAGACTCACCAGTCTATCAATTCATATCCACCCAATAAGTATATATCATACAAAAATAATAGTCACATACAATTGTGCTATAAATTCTATCATAGCATCATTAAATTACGTTATAGAACTACATGAGACAATATCATACATATTGTCAATCATCTATATTTGGTTCAGTTATGGTAAGATACCACTAAAAAAATTTTAATTTATTAATTAGATAAGTATTACATCATATTGGCTTACTAATTATGTAATTTTTTTGGTTAATTTCTATCTCAAAATATAATGAAACAGTGGATTATCACGATTACGGTCAAAATTCCGAAACTAACAAAATGACCATCAACCTAATCAAAAAATCATATCTCTTTCATCTTTTAATCAAATCATATCACTTTCATCTTTTGACAAGATAATATAGTTCAACCCTCTTTGGAAAGCTTTCTTATAAATCTTTCTAACCATGAGAACCATAAAATTTATAAAGTATCAAAAATATCAAAAATATTATTTAAAATTAGAAAATCAATCACTCTGTTTTGACAATCTGTCAAAATCACTTTTCTTACGACACCATAAATTTTTACTCGTAAATCTAAAATTTATGTTCTTAGAATTTCTGGATAAATCTCAAAGTGAAATATAATCCATTAAAATTTCACATAATTTTAAATTACCAAATGAGAGAAAATTAATCCGCAATACAAAAAGATCACTGATTTCATAACTCGCATAGAATGACACCTTCTACCTGCGACTGTCAATACTTTCACTCTGTTTATCCAATCAATGATTTCATTTACTTTCTGAAAAGCTTATTGAGAGTTCTACAATAGTTATGAAGAAGGCTAAATCATTTGAATAACATAAAGATATTAAAATCGCGTTACAACATCAGACGGTCTAGAAATCTATCTGTTTTGAACACCGATCAGAATTTTTATGAATTCTCTCAAAAAATTCATGAAATTGAGACCACAAATTAAATGAAAACAACTAGAAATCATAATCAAAGCTTAGGTATAAATTTCAAACGGAAAGGAGCACTCATGGCTCTGATATCATATTAGAAATAACGGAGATAAGAGAATTCAGAATTACCAACAGAAACGTTTCCTTTTCTGATCATACGTCTCCAACCACGTCTGACGTACCTAAGCCCTTGTGTTGTATCTCTTATACCATAAGCCTTCAAAAATCGCTTTGTTAGAGATAGACCATAACCGAGATTGAATTTATTTCTCTGTTTCACAACCTAGATATCATAATATCTTCTTATTCTCGTACGAAAACCGCTCGTTCTCACTCCCATCATTGAGGAATCGAGTTGTCTCCCTCTTAGATGGTGTCTCCCTTTTTTCTCTAATACTCTTTATTTTAGTCTACTATATCTCATACGAGATACAGATACAAAGCCTCTGTACCATCTCTCTATATAAATAGAGAGATAATATGCTTGAATAAGTGCGGATGCACCTTTTCAAAGAAACACTCATATAAAGCCGCATTGACCCTATATTATCTCAAATCCAATATATAGAATGAAGCGATGCATCCGTAATCACACAGTTTATACACAAATAGTCCAAGTTATTGAGAAACGTTGCATGACTCCACTTCTTTCGAAAAATGAAATACACCGTTCAATCATATCCACAAGCGATGTCGTGAATTAGTTATGCATAATTCACACAATTTCCTAGAAGCTGGTAAAAAAATACCAATGTTATGCCAAAAATAGAAAATGAAAAACAATTAATAACCTGATAGTGTAATTGAGGTCGCTCCTGAAGCCGCTTGAACTCGTCAGACCGTTCAAAGTACCTCTCCATCATATCCAAGAAGCGATCGTTATCCTGGACCGTACATCTCGGATCCTTCACAACCAAAGCACCCGTGTCACGTAAGCTCGCGCTCACCACGGCGCACAGCGACCTGATACGCGCTGCCTCCTCCGCCGTGGGATCGGAGCGCGCGGCGATCTCGAGGTACGGCGCCAGATCCACTACCGGGAGATCCATCGTGGAGAAGGAAAGTAGGTTGTACGGATCGAGAAAGAGAGTGGTTCTTTGCCTTTTGTTAGAACGAAATAAGTGAATTTGGGTAGCGCGGGAGATTTATTTATTGTTTTGTTTTGTTTTGTTTTGTTTTGTGATTTTTAATTTTGAAGCGAGTTTGGTTCCGTCTGGAACTTTGGAGTCCGAAATGAGAAGCCATAGTGCTTATTTTAGTGGATTCGGTGTAATTATAGTATATAGGCCGAGAATAGGAAGAGGGATAAATTAGTAAATACCAAATCTTGAACGCAGCTCGGTTCCGCGTACAGAGAAAAATTAGAACAAGTGTAACCAAATAGTACAAGAGGCGTCAAGTAAGAAACAAATCAAGCTCGAGACGTAAAGCTGTAGGCGCACATATAAGTTCGGTGGGTTCGGTTCACTGTGGCGGCTCCTTTTCTGAGAGTTCTGTATCGAGTCGATGTGTAATCGTGTACCCGCTGTCATATGTTTTTCCTATGACAGTTACCTTATTATACTATTGTCCATTGTATTTAAATCTGCATCGTATAAACTAAATCTAAAGATGTAAAATGTACCGCCCTCCAGCGATATTACCTTGATTAAATATATTTTAAGCGACTAATATTATCTTACGTACAGATGACAATTCTATATATAACAACCTAACACAACACAACTCGTTGAATTCAATTTTAGCACGTTGAGTATACAATATATTTATAGGAGTACATAGTCTTTTCATGCTTTTTTATCTTCGTACTTTTCATTTAAAAATATATCTAATAATTTTTATATTTTTATATTAAAATTTTATAAAATATATAATTTTTATTTTTTAGGATCCGTTTGGCAAATCAAGGAATAGCTTTGGAATAGTGGTAATTTTGGAAGAGTGATAGAATAGTGTTTTTTTTGGAAGAGTGGTAGAAGAGTGGTATTCTTGACTATTCGAACAGTGAAAATATCGTTTGGCGGTTGTTACTCGAATAGTTAAAATATGAATAATTATTACACTAATAATGATGATGATAATAATAATAATAATAATAATAGTAAAATAATTATCATAATAGGAAGATAATAATAATAATAAATTAATAAAAAATAATCATAATAAATAATAATAATATAATAAAAATATAAACATTATCATAATATAGTAATATAATAATAAAAAATTATGATTACAATCATAATTATATAACCATAACCATAATCATAATAATATAATAATAAAAATATAATCATAATCCTAAAAATAATTATAAATAATTATAATTATAATAATAAATTAATCTAACTATAATCAATATATAATTATATAATACAACATAATAAAATAATAATAAAGTAATAAAAAATAATCATAATAAATAATAATATTATAATAGTAATATAATAAAAATATAAACATAATCATAATATAGTAATATAATAATAATAAATAATAATTACAATCATAATTATAATAATATAATAATAATAAGTAATCATAATTTTAATAATATAATAATCATAATCATAATCATGATAATAATAATTATAGTCATAATCATAATAATATAACCATAATCATAATCATAATAATATAATAATAAAAATATAATCCTAATCATAAAAATATTTATAAATAATTATAATTATAATAATATAATAATAAATTAATCATCACTATAATCAACATATAATAATATAATACAACATAATAAAATAATAATAAGTATTAATAATCATAATCATAATCATCATAATATAATAATATAATAATAAATAATCTTGATCATAATAATATAATAATAAAATAATTATATTCATATTCATAATATAATAATATAATATTAAAATTATATTTATAAAAATAATAAATAATATAATAATGCTAATGGTAAAGATAATATAATAACAATAATGATAATAATAATTTAATAATAATAATATAATGATAATAATAATAATAAATAAATAATAATCATAATATTAATAATCATAATATTAATATAATAATAAATTATAATAATAAATATAATATAATAATATAATAATACTAAATCTTAATCATAATCATAATATAATAATATAATATAATATAATCAAATAATAATCGCTATTCCGATTTAGAGCTAATCCGGTATTCCACCTATAAGTTGGTATACCGGATTAGCATTATTCTGCACTCTTCTACTTAGTCTAAAATTCGTTTGACAAATTAATTCGTCGGAATAGCTATTCTATTCCAACTTTTTGCTATTCCATTGAGTGCCAAACACTCCCTAAGTTATTAAGTTAAGAGTACAAGGGATCTGTACTTCTAAAAACATTCTAATTTTACTCGTTGACTATTTTTGTAAGGTTTGACTTTATGACACAATTACCTCAATAATGTTATAATATTTGAAATTGTTAATAGATAAAAGTAACATACATATAAAATTATTTTTTTACGAATATAAATAAAGTATACATAAAAAAATTTAACATATATGAGAATGAGAATGGATCGGTTCACGATGAGTTATGTTAATAACTTTGATAATGAACATTGAAATAAATATAAAAAATATTAAAATTGAAAAAAAAATTATCGATAATTCGATATGTTCTTCTACCTATAGATTCTATAGGTTATTTAAATATCGATAATTCGATTTATGTTATTTAGATTTCCAATTTGGATTCAGAATTGAGTCGTCATGATTGATTTTGTCTTCCTGTTCCCATTTATTTGAAAACTTTCCCAACCTCATCTGAATTAAATTTTTATTCAAATTATAACAGTTTCAATTTGATAATTTTTAGTAGACTATTAGATCATAATACTATTTGAATAATCATCAATTTATAAAAAAATATATCTATAAAAAAATTATTTTTAAGATTCTTTATCTTTATTTAAATATTCATTATCAAAGTTGTCAAGATAACTTATTGTCAATCGATCTTAGGGGTGTTAAGGGGTCGAGTCGGGTCATATTATTTTATTATTTTTCTTAATCTGACTCGAACCCGTCCCGATTAAATTCAGATTAAAAAATCTTGACCCATACCCGACCCGATGGGTCACGAGTCGACCCGACCTGACCCGTGTAAAATAATTAAATATTTATTAATTATTTTTATATAATTTTAAGTAATAAAATATTAGTTTATTTATAATTAATCTTAATTAATGTATAAGCTTTAATTAGTACTAAATCACAAAATTACTTCAAAAAACATAATTAATCGGGTCAAAACGGGTTGACCTGAACCCGACCCGACCCGATTCGGATCAAAAAATTAAATTCATACCCAATTCATTTATTTTTGGATCATTTCGATCAGATCAAATTAACTCATCGAGTCAGATCAATAATTAACACCCATAATTGATCTCCATGCTATCAACATATATCCATCCATATCCTAGCCTACTGACAGTCAGCTGTATAACACACCTGTCGCCCATGTGTCTCGACTCTCGAATTTAGCATGCACACCATTATCTATTACCGCGTTATATCCAATCTCACTTACCACTGCTAATTTGTGAACGTCTCTGCAAAGCTGAGACACTTTGTTTGGAGTAATAAGAACTTAATTCTTGACACAGGCAATTTGTTTCCATTTATTATTACACTAAGGATCTCTAGAATTCCACCATTATTTAAATAATAACACAGTATACATTCAAAAGCATAGAGTCGATTTTTATGTATAAATTTTGTTGTATCTTTAGTAAAAAAATTGTTGTATCTGTTTGTTGGAACATACATGTAAATGCTAATGATTATATTTGCAAGTAATATATAAATTAATTAAAAATGTTAAAGCACTTTATCAAACGAACGAAAAACTGTTTTTTAATTTCATTGTCTTATGAGAAATGTATGCCTGATTTCACTCCCATGAATTTATAAGAGCAAGTTTTATCGTCCTATGCGAAATATATGTCTGATTTCACTCCCATTAATTTAGAAGAGTAGACAATAGAAATGGTCTTTATTCTATCACTCATCAGATTATCATTTTATTCATTAGAGTTTGATTCTCGGTGTATCAAATCGTCAGCTTATTGATTCTTAATATTTCGAAACTATTAGTAGCTTATTTTAATTCTTAAAGTTCTTTTTCTTTTTAATAAATTAGTTTGCCACTATTGTATAATATATATTTTGATATTTAATAAAAATATTTGTAAATACTTCTTAAATTAATTTAAAATAACATGTATAATTATATTTATTTCCACATCAATCATATTGTGTTTTTTTGTTACATCTGCAATGAGTCGGGCATTTATAAATAAAAAGCCATTAACAATCAAAAAAGTAAATTCATAACATATGAAAATATTATTTTAGATGAAATTTAAGTATAGGAATGATTTGATACAACTTAAAGAAATTAGAGAAAATAATACTTATAAAATTTTAAGAGTAAAATGATAACAAAGCATTATTGTAACACCTCCTGACCGGAATGCTACATAACCAGTATTTTCTGCATCCATCCGACGGCCACTCAACCTACATCACCAACATAAAAGAAAAATAACAAAGAAACAAAATAAAATATAGTCGGCTTATAAAACTCAGTTATCGATTATTTTACGACGCAACTTCTCTATAACAAATTTATAGTAAAAATAGTGTTACAAATCAATTTAATCAAATAAATATTCTATATTCAACTACAATACTAAAAATGAAAGTTTTACGCAAAACCAATATTTTCATGCATTTCTACTATTAAACTGAAAATAATGCATTATAATGTATTTCTTTTACATATGCAAGCTTTCTTATTTAAACAAATTCACATATATTCAGACAATATTTTACATATGTTAATTATAAAGAAAATACAATGTAAACTTTTGTATTTAAACCGAATTGATAACATTTCATGCAATATCGAATATCGTATAGCAGTATGCATATTTTTATTATTATAGTAATATACCTAATATTCATTATTTTATAATTTTCAAAATAAATCACCTTATAATGTATGCATATGAATCAAAACATGATTCAAATGAATTTGATTAATAGAGAATCGAAAATCAAATAACTCGTAGTAGATATATCGATGTACTAATACCAATTTACTCAGTCTGGTACACATATTTGATGTACTCGGGCTTTGCAACCCTCACTTGTTGTGTCGTAGGCTTATACCATTAAATAGTCTGGTTTCAGTTCAGATCGGATTAATTCAAATGCATAATTATTCAGGCATATCAGATCAATTTGACCCGGCGACATGCCCAGGTCTAGAAAAGTAATATAACCTCTTTCCCAACCGGTACTGGGCACGGAAGGGGATAGTTTCAAGATGCGCATAGTGAATCTATTTTTCAGAGTCAGGTTGCGACCCTCGGCCTCCTATATATTACTTAGCATATACTTCAGACCCACGGGGTACACCCTCAGCCTCCTATATATTACTTAGCATATACTTCAGACCCACAGGGTACCCAACGGAAGAGTTTATTCTGTGGCGTCCACATATCCAAACCATACAAGAAATCCAATTACGGAAACAGTTTAAGCGGATACCATATAAAATGACATATACATAATCATTTAATGCATATGATGCAAATTCAAAACTATAACAATCGATATATAATATGCATAAATGAAAATTAATAATTTTATTTTCTCAATCCAAACAAATTGATAAAATGAAATACAAGTTATAGAGAAGTTCAATTATCTTTTATGAATACTATATGATTCACAACTCGATCTTTGACGACGATACTTAAATTTACCGTGACGTCTTCGATTCAGAATTAGACGATAACACCTTATGTGGACCAATTCAGTATTTAGAGTTGCATTGACAATTAAGTTACTCAAATCAACACCAGATATAGAATGATGATCTAATTTGGAAATTGATATCTTATTCTTCTGTAATTTTTTTGTTCTCTCTTTTTCTCTATTTTCGATTTTTATTCTTTTGATTTGCTTTTTTATTCTTATCGAGAGAGATGAACACTATTTATCTTATATGTTAACCGACTTCCCCACATCTGCATAGCCACGCGTCAAGTGAACAGTAGGCAACGTATTCTTCTTTTTATTTCCTTCGTTTTCTGATACACACGAGAGAAGATAAAATATTGTATAGAATTTTATTTATTTTGCCACGGCTAGGCTGGGAGCTCTCCACGTCCATGAGAAAGGTTAGGTCTTCTTTTTATACATATATTATAAATGACTTTACACTTTAGTCCTCATAATTTAAAAATATTAGGAAAAGTTCATTAATAATTATCTCAATTATAAAAAAAATAAAACATACAATTATATTTAAGAGTCAAATAGGCGTAATTTACTCAGCTTAAAAGGAAAATATTTTGTGTCCACCCATCCATCCTTGGAGTTCATATCCTCCCGACAGCTAACCTCAGAAGAGTTGTGCGGTTTTTTTATTATGAACTATCCGATTATCGATTAACGATCTTGATTTAACAATTATAATTTTATGAATTTGTATCAAATTCATGTTTATACTTCCTCACAACCGTCCAAATTAAAACGAACTGTACAAATCTGTCCGTGAAGATCTCCGCAGAAGAAAAACGCCCTCCATCCTTAACAAATTTGTCCGTGGAAATCTCCGCAGAAGAAAGACGCCCTCCATCCTTAACCGGTTGAAGAAGTTGTCACGTGGATGGAACTTTGAGTGTCAAGATAAAATAAAATAAAATCTATATTTACATAACCAGTGAGCTATTCTAGTTAACAAGCACATACATTTAACAGATATATACATTTACATAACATATAACAAAATTATTTAACGAGATTTATTAGGATGCATCAGAAAGAGGAGAAAGTATTACTTGGATGTACCGATGTAATTTTAATTATTTATATAAAGAGGAGAAAGTTACTCATTACCTTTAAGTATTGATCGTAAATCATTGATTGTTATCTGTATTAACATAAGTATTACTTGGATGTAAGTTATGTATTTTTTTTTTCTCTTTTGAGATAGAATTATTTTTAAATATAAATTTGACGTGTATTGTAGACAAAATCACATGTGTCTAGTAAATCCCACTTGAAAGAGGAGAAAGATACGAAATCATTTGTGATTGATGTGTAATATAGACACAAAATCACGTGCATCTAGGCAACACTTATGTTAATATGAAGTTTTTAAAAAAAGTTTCATGACTTTTAACGGTAAGACAATAATTTTGAGTTAAAATGGTTTAAACGGAGTTATTTAACGGTTTAAACAAAGTTTTTTACTTACCATTAAAATTTTTGATGAAGTTAAACCGGAGTATAAACAGTTAAACGAAGTTTTTTAAAAGTTTGGTTAATATGGATAATATTTAATGATTTATGGTTAATAATTAAATAGATGAGTTAACAAATAAATAACATAAGATAATATTTATGATGTATTTTAGTAAATCCTACTAAATAACTTTTTTTATATTTATACAAATATTTATATATGTGCTTAAAATAATTTAGTTGTTAACCATTATATAATTTCACCCTTTTTTAACATTAGAGAGCACACACGTAATAATGTCTCCCGATGGAAATGTATTCATTGCCATATTTGTTTGTATGGTAGTCGTTTTCATATATTTTTATATATGATCGTAGACCCACTTAATAATAATAGTTTCTGCATAATCATAATTATTCAAATAAATTCGATGGTCGAAATCCGCTGCCATAATTTTTATGGCATTAGATACAGATTTGTCTTTTGACAGATGAACAACAAATATAAAGTTGGACGTCAAGTACGACTCATAGGGGTGTCAATGGAATGGGTTAGGTTTGGGTCGGGTCTTTATTATTTTTCTTAATCCGATTCGATTATATTTGGGTCAAAATTTTTTGACCCATATCCGATCTGATCAGGTTACGGATCGACCCGTGTAAAATAATTAATTATTTTTTTATTATTTTAAGTAATTAAATATTAGTTAATTTATAATTAATCTTAATTAGTGTATAATTAATACATATTTAAGATTAAATTAGTACTAAATCATAAAATTACTTCAAAAAATATAATTAGTCGGGTCGGGTTGATCCGAACCCGATTTGGGTCAAAAAAAATTAGACCCATACCTGACCCATTAAATTTTGGGTCATATCGGATCGGGTTAACCCATCGGATCAGGTCAATAATTGACACCCATAATGACTCATTATATTATACTATAACTATAACTTGGAGTTTGCCTCAATAATATAATTTTCAAATAAATATTTAAAAATATAATTTTTTTGAAATATTCAATAAAATATTTATATTAAGGAAATTTTAAACATTTTTTTAAATGCTAAAGATGTATATTATAATTAATAATAATATAATAATAATACTATTATTATTTATCATGAAATTTTTACATATGATATAGCAATTGAAATGATAAATGAGAAAGATTATGTGCCAAAAACTCCAGAATAGTGTATGCACAGAAATGATTGGCCAAAATGGAAGGATGCCTGAAGGCTGAATTAAATTCGCTTGAAAAGCGAAATATTTTTGGGCTTGTAATACTAACCCCTAAAAATGTTAACCTTGTATGTTACAAGTGTGTATTTGTAATAAAAAGAAATGAGAAAAATAAGATTGTGAGATATAAAGTAAGGCTGGTGGTACAAGGTTTTACACAAATACTAGGAGTTGATTATGAAGAAACATATTCACATGTAGTGGATGCAATAACTCTTCGATTTTTAATCAGTCTCATAATCACTGAGAACCTTCAAATACATCTCATGGATGTTATCACGGCATATTTGTATGGATCACTCGATAATTATATCTATATGAAAGTCCCTGAAGGATTAAAAATATCTGAAGCATTTAAATCAAAATCTCGAAAAATATATTCTATAAAGTTTAAACGATCATTGTATGGACTAAAACAATCGGGGCGAATGTGGTATAATCGACTCAGTGAATATCTCATAAAAAAGATATAAATCTAATATAATTAGTCCATGTGTTTTTATTAAACGATCAATCTCGAGTTTTATAATTATTGCAGTATATGTTGATGACTTGAATATCATTGGGTCTCCTGAAGAGATCGAAAAGACTATAAAATTATTAAAGAATGAATTTGAAATGAAAGATCTTGGTGTAACAAAGTTGTGTCTCGGCCTGCAGATCGAGCATTTCCATAATGGTATCTTTGCCCATCAATTAAACCGCATCCAGAAGACATTGAAACGTTTTAATATGGACAAAGTTCATCCTCTAAGTACACCAATGGTTGTTCGATCACTTGACGTGAAGAAAAATCATTATCGGCTCTGAGAAAATAATGAAAAAGTTCTTGGACTGCAAACGAATCGAACACGAACGAACTAACGTGTATTCGAGTTTGATTTGAAACCTATTTCGAACTAGTTTGATTCGAAATAGATAGACAGTTTCAAACTCAAATCATAGTTCGAAATTCGATTCGTTAAAAGTTCAAACTGTTCGGTTCGATTCGTTAATAGTTCGAAATAGAATTATTAGGTGAACAAATTCCACAATTCATATCAAAATAACAGAATCAAATATAAAAAATGTCAATTTAATACAAATTCATACAAAACTAAAAGTTCATTCAACAAAAATTAATAAATTTCATATAAATTCATACTACTCAAAGTCTCAAACAATCAAATAATTAATATAAATTCAAACAAAAATAGTTCGCGAACACATTTCGAACGAACTCACCATGGTTTGAGTTTGATTCGATATAATTTCGAATCGAATCAGTTTGATTTGAAATTAATTTCGAACTAGAATCGAACAAACTTTTTTCGAATCGAACACGAACGAACTACGAACTTCGAATATTTCTTGCAGCCCTAATGTGGTGTACAGAAGCAAGTCTGAACAGAAAGGCATAGAAGATGTCAAAAACAAAAGGTGAATTAACTTGTCTAGTACCAAACTTTCTTTTATTTTCTTGTATTTATGTCATGTGCTTAATAGTGTACATTGAGATGTTGATTTGATAACATCAGTGTGCCTACGAACGTGAGAACAAAAAATCAATATCAAGAATAGTGAATTTGAGATGGTTCTAGACTAAGTCCAGTACAAGAACTGACAAGTACGGTATCAAAATCTGAGACTAAAAATTTCTTGGTTAACTCCTACAACATCTCGGCCTTTCGCTCTGTTCAAACAAGTTGAGCTATCACCATTCATGTTTTAAGTTAACATTCGAGATGTTGACAATATTTTTATTATCTTTTTGTTGTACAATGAATTTGTGTGGTCTATAAAAGCAACAGTTTGAACAAAACAGCATTAAAGGGTCAAAACAAAAGGCGAATACCAAGGACTATAGTCTCAGATGTTGATATCGAACATGTCAGGTCTGGTACTGTTTTAACTGACCTATCTAGTACCAACCAAATTCAGTTTTCCTGTATTTCCTTTTTTGTTTCTTTTTTGAATTTATAATTAATTATGCTAATGAGTGCATATACGAATGCAAATTAATTTGAATATCTTTAAGATAATCCAAATCTAGGAAAAGGTGAAAAATAGTGTGGAAGAGGATATCAGTAAACAACACATGGTAACTCTATGTATCAACAAGGTGTGATTCCTTTGAAAAAGTAAAAAGTTAAAGTCATATTATGATAAGTGCACGCACGTCTATTGTGCATCTTTGACCTTCTCTTATTAATGCAGGATATTCTTCTCTTTCCTTAATATTTTTAAGTAATCAATTTCTAAGAGAAAATTTTCTCTAGCTATGAAAAGTTAATACTAAATCTTTCCTCTTGATCTTCTTTCTTTTGTGTTGCCAAGTATCTTGAATTTACAGGTTCAAGTACTTTGTAATAAAATAGATGAAATTTTCTATATTAGTCTAAATTTTATTTTGTTGACAACAAAAATATTCTAACATCAATGGATAGAAAGTGATAATTTTGCATACTGCTTCTTATGAGCTCAAGATTATAATTAGCCTACCCTACTTGTTTGGACTAAAGGCTTTTGTTTTTGTATATAAAACAATATTAATGTATCGTGACAGTAACACATAGTGGTCCTCACTCTTCAACCATGTAGTTTGTAATCAAAACATAACGAGCTTTTTTAATCTTTATTCTCAAAATTAAATTATAAGTCTATATTGATTGCTACAATTTTTCTCTTAACTTTTTTTTTCTGTTAAGCAATCAATTTCTAAAAGAAAAATTTACCAGGCCATTAAGTAGTTTGTATTAAATAGGAAGCTTCCCTATTCATCCGCGCTTCTTGTAGATCCCCCCTCTCTACTTTCTCGTAGATCTGTCTTTGCCGTGAAAACTTGGTGGATGTTGCCATATGTATACTAAAATTAAAGAAAATCATATCAGTTGACTTGCCAAAAATAAAAAAAAAAAACCAACATTTAATACCCAAAAACTCAGAGAAGTAACTATAAGTAGTCGCTATAAGTTCTGGTAACAGTCCCTACACAGTGCTTACTGGTTGTTTCGTAAGAACCTCCCAGATTGCATATAGCAAAGAGATCTGACATGTGACCCATCAAAATTTTCACCCAGTGACAAAACAACAATAATGTTTTAGATCTGTTGTCTAGAAGCCCTCTGTTGCCAAATCTGACACAAAATCATTAGAGAATCCTTTCCTTACCTTTTTTCTTTGGTTTCTTCAGAAGGGCTGGCGGTCGTCAGGCTCCCCTATCAAGGGTTTCTGTAGGAAGTAAAGAGGATCTGGCAGGGTTCAATTAATGAGAGAAGTGTGGAGGCGCGGATGCCAGTAGTATGACCGCATGAATTCTTTGTTGCTAGGGTTTTTTGGGGTAGCATCCCCCTCCACATATCTACTTTTCACTATGCCGTGTTTGAGTCGAGGGAGGGACCTTTTATAGGCAAATGAGAGAGAATTAAAGTAGTATTCTTGTGCTATTAAAGGCAAGGAATTATTGTTCATTATGCTTATTCCAACGGGCAAAAACTTACGGGTGCATATCCTTTGTAGTACTGTATTTTTTACAGTGGTCAGTTCAATCAATCTCAGCTATTCAAAATACTCAGTGCGGATCTTGATGTTGCCCGGATACTGTAGCAACTACAGAAAATCTGTCCAATATACACTTTAAAGTTGCTGCCCATTTGTCATGTACATTGAAACTGAAAAACATGTTACACGTCTCATTGAATAGGTTTCTTACTTTTCCTACCACCCATTATTACTCATTAATTACATTCTATTAAATAGTTAAGCAATTACCAACAACTTAGGTACTCATGTACATGGAAATTTTGAATTCCATAGTTACTGGAATTAGTGTGTTTTTTTTGTTTTAATTCATTTTCTCAACAGGCATAATTTGTAAATTTTTTTCACAATAAATATTTATTTAGGCTGACAGATAATTCAGTATAAGATATATGTGATCCACGTAAAAAGTATCTGTTTCACAGATCAGAACACACCAAAATTGAGATGGTTTATGCAATAAAAAATCAAGTGCTTACTATGGATAGTGGAGTGTAAGTATCACATATTTGTCTTTTGTCTAGCTGGAAGGAGTCATAGTATAATATAGAGAAAGTTAAATGTACTTAATCACATAAAACTGTGAGTCCATTGCTGGTGACCAAAACTACTTTTGGAGGAAAAAAATAGAAGGAATAATTTTACTATAAATGCACATAAAATCAACTTTTTTTCTTTAGTTGGTCGACAGAACTAAAGAAGTGGATGACCTTCTACTGTTGAGATCTTTATTACATATGAAAAAAATGAGAATCAAATTCTTATCCTTGAACTCATCCCCATTTGCTATTTCTATTTTCTAGATTATTGGGTTGGGTTGACTTGTGACATGTACCTGGCCGTCCTAATTCAATCCAAATTCAATCCAATACATAACTAATTTCTAAATTAACCAAATCAACAGAGAAGAAAAAAGCAAAATTGTTGGACCGTTTTCTTCCAGAGAAGGTTCATACATTGCAGAGGTAATAAACACCTGATTTCATATATGTTTGAAGGTCTGTAGTTGTAGATACCAGCTCAAAACAGCATTTCACCTATAACTGTTACTTCTGTTTTGGTTCAGATTACCAAAAATTGCTTTTTATCGATGATCCATTTGGAGTGTTGGTTCAGAATTTCTGATGATTGCTTTTGGATTGGGATCCATTGGGAGAAAGGAACAAGGCGTCGCTGCCATGCATGGAACTAAAGTTGCAAGGAATGCCGACTAATCTTTGAGGATTAAGTTCGATTTTTCTTTATTATTATTGTCATCTGTGTAAACTCTGTAGCTAGTCTTTTAATCTGATTTCTTTGTCAAATTTTATATCCTGCAACATGATGAGCTACATCAGTATCTTAGGTCAAAGAGAGACACCATTGAGTTCATTCTGAATACTAACAATTCTGTCAATTCTTGACATGCTTCACGAATCACGATAACTTAAAATCTCTTCTGCTTTTTATTTTTATTTTTATTTTTTATTTTATTTTCTGCGTATGTGGTTAAACAGTTCACCTTTAACTCTGAAAAGCTTGTAAAATATATTTAACTTAAATCTTTTAAATCTTTTTAGCAAAAGCATGTACGAAAAATGTAATATCCAAATATAATTTATTTATTTATTTTGGACTAGTTCATAAATAAAGTAAATTTAGGGTCTCATTTGTAAAGATTAATTAAAAAAAACAAGTTGCTTGTTGACGATTTGGCATTATATAGCTTCCTAATAATACATAAATCATGTCTTGGATAATACCAATTAAAAATAATAAAAAAAAAAATCAGATGCCACGTTGGCATCTCATTCCTTGGCGTGTGGCACATAAGTGAAAAAGAAAGATACAACTCAAAAATGCCTCAATTTGTGAGGCATGTGGCACCTGATCAGAGGGGAGTCGGTTAACACCTGCTCTCTCTCTCTCTCTCGATAATTAAAGCAAACAAAAGAATAAAGATCGAAAAATAAAAACAGGGAAGAAATTAAAATGGCCCAGTAATTTAAGTGATAATTAACTAGAATAATTTCAAAAAAGTCATAAATTCAAGCTTTTATAGGCACAAAATAAAATTTGTGAGTTAAATTCTCATTTTTCTCTAAAAAAATCAGGAAAGAAACCGGAAAAGAGAGAGAGCCGGAAGAAAAAGAAAAAAGGACAATGGTACAAGTGGTATATTGATTAGGGATTCGATTATTTGGATAAGATACTATTATAAGTCAAATTGTTATCATGACATAAGCTTTGAATTCGATAATTAACTAATTAAACAAATAAAGTAATCGAGAAAGTGGTTTGGACATGCTCAAATGAAGTAATGAATAAACTAATTAAACAAACTGGACATGCAAGTTTAGACGGACCGAGGATTAGATTATAAAATTAACGAATATTTTAATTAATAGATAATTCCATAGTTATGTTTCGAAATCATTTGAAGTAATTAATAAATAAAATATTATATTAACTCCACACAAGCAGTGGAACTGGTGGGGTCTCTATCCATTAGTTGATTGTTTAGTCAAAGCCACAAATCAAAATGTGTTTTCTGATGAACACAGAATTAAAGATACATCTCCTTTTTAATTAAAAATATAAGAGCAGAGAATCACGATCGCATAGTGAGCAGAGGTGGATCGCATAATAAGCAGAGGCGGATTTAGTATATATAGGTCAGGGGTTAGATGACCTGAATTTTAGAAAATAATGTTTTTAAGGTAATAGGTTTACTAAAATGATCTACTGAATTTATTTTTTAATCCTCTGAATTATTTAATTATTTTTATTGAGAAATTTTTATTTAATATCATACATAATCAAAGAATTATATAAAAAAATATATAAAGTTCTATGGAGGAAAACTTTATTTATCGACTTGATTATTTATTATTTTAAGTTCTAATTAGTTATTTTAATATGCAAAAAGATAATATTTTGATAGTTTTTTATTAGGTAAGAATTTATATTGAATTATTATTTTTTTATTTAATACTCATTAGCTAATGAATTTGAATCCGATAAGATATTACAATTCAATTATTGACAACCTGACCAAAATCCTACATCCATCCCTTATAATGAGAAAAAAAGAAGATAAACAACAATAGTGTTAATTTTTCCAAAATCGATGTTGATGCTACACTATTCTTCTACTAGGGGTGTCAATGGGTATAGTACGGATCGGATGGAGGTATTTTCATTATCATACCCATTTAAAATTATTCTTACCAATTAAAATTAGTTTTACTCATATCCTATCATTACCCGTTAAAATAAATGAATAATGAAATGGTAACTGATATCAACGAATAATACTAATATATTAATTAATTTATCAACATTTAAAAAAGAAGCATCCAAACTCATTTCCTTTCATACAAATGCATAAAAAAATTTACTAGATGAAATCAAATATAACGACGCAAGCAATTTCTACTTGTGTTATTTCAAAACAAACAAACTAAAAAAATATAAATATCTCTCATCAAAATTTTAATTATAAAATAAAAATATCATTTTGTCTAAAATAAAATCTTATATTGTCTCTTTCAATCATTTTAAGAAATAATGTACTAAATATTATTTCATTATGCACGATATTAAATATTTTTTTAATAAAAATAATTAGATAATTCAGGGGGACAAAAAAAATCCGGGGGAACAAATTATCGAAAATATTATCTAAAAGTACTATTTTTCAAAATACTGAGAGACAGCTGCCCCCCTAAATCTATATAGATCTGCCCTTGTTCCGATGGTGATTTGTTTGTCGTGAACCAAGCCGTGCTCTACGAGTCCGACCTTGTAGAACATGAAAACTATAACGGACGTGTTGGAAGTCCCAATAATAAGCTAGAGAACACCACGAGCAGAACACTCAATATATAGTAAAGATACCGTGAGCTTAAGCTCACGAAAGCCTTTTGTGAGTTTAATTCAAAAAGTATATTAAATCATCTCCAAATTTTTATTTATCATCATCATTAAATTATTTATATGAAAATCTTATGGGATGCAAAAATTTGGAGTGTTTTGAGTTAAGATTTTCATATAAAAAATTTAATGAGCATGATAAATTAAAATTTGGAGATGATTTGATATATTTTTTGAGTTAAACTCATAGAAGACCTCCATGAGTTTAAACTCATCGTATTTTTACTATATATATATATATATATATATATTATGTATAAAACTTTATTCAACCGAATTTGTTGTTTCTAAGTGGGAGCAAGATCTGAGGGACAACTACCAGGTTTTGTTCGAGCTTTCGTTGGTAGGCAATGAGCTAAAGATGGAGAGTGTAGTGAATATGGCGGCTGGCATTATAAGCGATATGATGAGACGGAAGAGCCCCATAGAGATACGCCGGATGTTTAATTACGGAGGTCGGGGGCGAATGGAGGTGGAGCTAGGGAGACAACCACTCCCTAGAAAAAAATTTGTACTAATATCCTTATTTTTTATATTATTTTCCGAAAGAAAATTTAGAAAATATGTTTATTTTGCTTTCTTGAAAAAAAAATAATTTTTATCTCATTAACGAAAGTCTGAATCCGTCCCTGACGATTGACGAAGATGACAAGAGAGAGGATATGGGAGAAGAGCATGAGGTACTGGGTCTGGATGTAATTTTTTTTTGTTGAACCAGAGGAAGTTCTGACTGGTAAATTGGTTTCGATTAATTAAGTAGATCAAACAATTTTTAGATCAAAGGATGAGATTATGGTATCAAATAAAATAATAATTAATAATAGTATAAAATAATATTAAATAAATATTAATATTAAACAAAATAATAATTTATAATAGTATAAAGTAATATTAATATGAAATAAAATATCATAAATAGTAAAAATAATAATAAATAACAAAATAAATAATATTCATGAGTAATAATAATAAATAAAATATTTTTATTAGTATTAAATAAAATAATAATAATAATAATAATAAATAATGATAATAATCAAATTAATAGTAAATAATAATAACCAATAGTGTTAAATAAAATTGTCAAACCGTGAAATTTAATTTAGAATAATAACAATTAAGATAATAATTACAACGATCCAACACAAATTAACTAATAAATCAAATCAATGATTAGGGGAAGGTTTATAAATTAATAAATGGAGCTAATTAATTTTAATAAATTTACCGATTAGGATGTCTTACGTAAATATGTAGACAGAAGTCCAATTCTAAACGAAATTAAAAGAATTTAATTAATAATCGCATGAAAATAAAGTTGACATGGAAACAGATAAATAAATAGCTAAATTTAATAATACACAAAAATAAATTTAAAATTTAATATAAATAATAAATCAATCGAATTAGAATTTGATTAATACCGAAACTAATAATGATAAAGTCAAAAGTAATGATAAGTAAATAAATAATTACAGGCGATTAATTTTTATTAAACAGATAGTTTGATATAACTAATTTTGAAAATAAATAAATAAATTGTTAGTAAGTCAATTAACTAACACGAATCACCTTGTTTCGATTTAAAATTTCAATGAACAAGTTTACAAGAAAAAAAAAATTAAATAAATATAAAACGAATGATTGCATTGTGAACACATAAATTAGTTACAGAAAATCTAATGTTTTCTTTTCCTTACTCCCCGTACTCGTGACCCTGTCATTTCTTTTTCTCCCGTAAAATCAGTCCATCTCTCTGACTCTCCTCACCGACCCCTTCTCTTTCTTTCTTTTTTTTTCCTCCTGCCGAACCCCCTCCGCCCTATTGCTCTCTCTCTCAGCCACGGTGGCGTTCTTGATTCCTCTTCTCCATTGTGAACCCTCTACCGCACCCTCAAGCCTCCTAACCGTCTGTCTCGGGTTTCTCCTCGATTTGCCTCACTCGATCTCTTATCTTTGGGCAATCGCCCTGCTATCTCTGAAATAGCCACGACTCCAACATATTCAGTCAGCAGGACAACTACCGAGAGCCAAATGGTTGCTTGCGTCGCCCCTGCACACCCTAGTCGACGCGCACGATCCAAGGTCATCCCATTGGCCGAGCACCTCCCTCGATGCCACCTCGGGCCAGCGAAGTGGCGGTCGATACTCACCTCCACCTTGCTCCCTTGCTACCTTATACTAAGACCCGGTAACCTCCTTCCTCTTTCTAGTTTTGGCCTTGTGGGCCTTGTGCTGGTTGTGATCCTTGTTTGAGTTGCTTGTCTTTGCTGACAGTTCTAACTAAGGCCGGTTGTTGCCTTGCTTTATCTTTGATTCTTATCAATATTCCGATCTTAAATTATTTGTGCAATTTTGCCAGTTGCTGTCCTTGGTTGAATTGTGGCTTTGATCCTTTTTGTGTGATGTGTCTGACATGTCATTACTTGCCGGCTACTATTATCTTGTCATCCTTGGTACACTGGTACCATTTGGTACCAGTGAAGTAAGGGGGCTGTTGTCTTGATTCCTGTGGTCTGACTATATTGCTTGTTGTCTTGCTTTGGCCTTGCCTATGTCGGCTCTGACCTTGAGTTGTTTGTGCGAATTATGAGCTATCCTCATGCGATAAGACCTGTAATTTGCCTTGATGCTTTCCTGCCATGTAGTTTTTCTTAGTCACTTAAATTTGCTTTGTTGATTTGTGCTTGTATGGCCCCCTCCCCCTTGGAACTTATGTGGATTTGAGCAGGTACCAACTGGTACCAGCATCTGGGGAGTTATTTGTATTATATGGGAGTAGATTTTGATATGACAGTTTAAGATGGGGGTTAAATTGTGAAATCTGATATGTTTAAGGGTCTAAATGAATAATGTGGTAATAACTCTCGATTAGAGGGTTATATGCGCATAAATGGTTCGATTGATCTTATGACAGTTCAGTTTTGATAAGTTTTATTGAATGGGCCAAAGTGAATAAAATACAGGATGAATTTTTTTTATCGAATTTAGTCTTATGGGCCGAAAGGTATAAGCGGGCTAAAAGTATAATTAATTAATTAGTGAGTGCCGTAAATTTAAAAGCGCGCACAACTAATAATTAATTAATACTTAAAGATAAACATGGGAGATGATTATACGATCTGCCTCAATAATGAAAATCCGAACAGATACAAAGTGGTTTCGAGGCATGACTATGATCCCAAACACATTAAAACACCAATATAATTTAAATTAAATAAAAACATTAAGTAAATTTAAGTTTAATTGAAATTCTTTTCTTTCATTTTGATTTTGATTTTGATTTTAATTCTAGTATTATATAATATATTTACTAACTAATGAAAATAATATTAATATATAAAATAAGATATACTTAAAGAATATGATATAAATAATTTGGGGTTATAAAATAATAAATAATGTATAATAATAATTTATAATATAAATTATATATTAATCAATTTCTCTATTTTAATAATTGAATAACATTAATTAATATATATAAATACCTATTAATCAATTTTTCTATTTAATAATGGAATAATATTAATAAATATATAAATATATATATTAATCAATTTCTCTATTTTTAATAAGAATAATATTATATATATTAATCAATTTCTCTATTTCTAAATAATTAATTATCCTAATTATAATTAAATTAATTAAGGGATAACATTAAGCTAACTTAATTAATTTAAATAAATTAAATTAGTTACATTAATCGAAATAAATATAATCTTAAAACACCAACACATTTAATTAAATTAAAACAGTAATTAAATTTAAGTTTAATGGAAATTAATTACTTCTCTTTCATTTTGCTTTTATTTGAATTCTAACTTATATTATCTGTTTTCTAATTAATAAAATAAAATTTGGATATTAATGAAATATAATTAAAGAATGTAAAATAAATAATTAAGAGTTATGAAATAACAAGAATAATAATAATTTATAATATAAAATATATATTAATTAATTTCTCTATTCTAATAATTGGACAAGATTAATTAATATATATAAATAACTATTAATCAATTTTCCTATTTTAATAATGGAAGATTACTTATAAATATATAAGTATTTATATATTAATCAATTTCTCTATTTTTAATTGATAAGAATAATAATATTATAATATATATATATAGTAACTAATCTCTCTATTTTAAATTAATAAAAATAATACTAAATATATTAAATATAAAATATTATATATTAATTAATTGCTCTATTCCTAAATAATTAATTATCCTTATTATAAATTTAATTTAATTAAGTGATAATAATTAGTTAGCTTAATTAATCAAAATAAAATTTAAATCAATTATATTAAATCAAAATAAATAAAATCTTAAAATACGAACTTAAATAATGATGATTTCAATTGAGAGTCCCAGTATACCCGACCTAACTGGACCCAACGCGAATAGGATACTCGCTAATTTAATTTATTTTGACTTTATAGGTTCTCGAAAATATCTTGACGACCCGAAAAAAACAAGTACACTCAGGATGATACGGCTGATGAGATCGTGATGCGCCACCCGAGACTTAGCGATTTGACGTTTCTGACCTAACCAAATTACTCTCAGGTACGGTTTCCTGGGATTTAATCTTATTTCTTCAGAATTAGGAACCCAAACCGAAAATAAAATGTTTTTAAAACAAATCTGAATTGCGGTGTTTTTGTCCAAATTAACTAGAGACTGAATCGACCAGTCATTTGCATCCGGTAAATTGACCAGTATATTTGAGACATACCCGCATTTACATGCCATATCATGTCATACTGCACGTAGACAGGATAGGAGTAGGATTCGGAAAATAGTCCCGAGATAGAATCAGATAGAATTAAATAAATAAGTTGTTAGATCATAATTATTAGGAAAATATTATTACTATCGCTAATTATTAATTAGGTCAGGTAGTTAATCATGCATTAAATGCATGGGAGTGCTGAGAGGCGGACCGGGTAATTCTCAGTCGGAGTTGCCTTGTATAACCAGACCGTTGTGGTTACGTACGGTGACCCATAGGCCCGAGGGACCCACCGGTCTGTATATGCACTGCGCATCCTCGCCTGTCGGGTTATCCACCGATCCCGTCATTTGGCGGGTTCGGCTGTGTCGGAGTGTTTTCTTTTGATCTTTATTATATATCTTATTATTATTCTTTATATGATTAAATTTTCAATCCAAATTTGAGCGATTTAGGATACCGTGTACTTCGGTATTTAGTGTGGGCGACCATATCCGAGACTGAAATCTATTTCGTGATACTATATTATTATATTTATCCAGCGTATTTAGGATCCTAGTATTGTCCGAAGGGCTTTCTCCTTTGGCCCTTAGTTGGTACAGAGAAAGTCGGGATGCGGTCCGCTGACCTTAGTGAGTACAGTGTAGGCTCTCATTTGTTTATATTTCGCTTTGATACTTTTACGGGATGCGGTCCTCTGACCCTTGGTTGGTCCAGTGTAGGCTCTCATTTGTTTCCGTTTTGTTAATTCACGGGTAGTTATCTCCTTTTTACGATATGGCAACTGAAGACATACTATATCCATTGGCTTATATTTTGTAAGGTAAATTACCAGATTCAATAGACCAGAGTACATGCTTATAGCCGTTCACTCTCCTAGGGTGTTATCGCACCGGGAGCCCGAATTGTCGTTTGTGCAGCGTTGTCGCCGCACAAACATAAAGTCCTAAGTTAGTAAGTTGGGCCCCGGTAGTGCCCGCTTAGGCAAGGCCCGAGTTAGTAAGTTGGGCCCCGGTAGTGCCCGCTCGGGATGAGTCCGGTAAATTTACAACCCGAGTATTTATTACGGGTGTTTGACTCTCGTATCTTATACTTTATATTATATTATTATTTCCACATAATTTTCTATTTCGGGTTTCTTTACCATATCATATCATATCATGTAGGTCAATGTGCATAATAATATTATTATATTCACATATCAATATTATTTTCATTGTTCAAACATCGATTTTTCGGGTCCGATCTAGGAAAGAAGATTAAATCTTAAGTCTGGATCTAAATCTGTACTGAGTAATTTATAAAATTACTCACGTTTCCACGGTGGTTGTGCGATCCAGGTATTTCAGGTTCGGGATTTTTCTTGGAGCGAGTGTTAGGGACAGTCCTGCGCGATGACAGGGATGCTTCGCTGCATTAGCATGTGAGCCGGGTAGTCAGATAGGATCCATCGGGTTTTGAGTCTTATTTCTTTCTTTTGGGTTTTTATTTGAGAGATTGCTGCCCATTCCGATGGAGCTAGCCCCCGCCTATGTAGGCGTTGTATTCTCTTTGTTCATTCTGGACTGTATGGTCATGTATATTTATATTGTTATTATTTTATTTATTCCGTGATTTACTTTATTTTATTCATTTAGCCTTCCGTACGCACGTCTCGTCGTACGTACGTGGCGGGATTTAACGCCCCTAATCCATTTCATTTATTCTGGGGTGTGACAAAAATATTGATAACGAATAATAATAATTAGTATCAAATAAAAAATATATATTATTTTATTTATTTCTCCATCACTATTATCAGATTTTTTTTAGTAAGTCAGATGTCCTTCCGGGTATCCCCGTACAAGGATCAGGGATAGAGAGAGACGGGTGTGGTAACTTTCATTATCATTTAAATAATATTTTATTAATTTGGACAGTAAAAAATTAACTCTATTATTATATTTTTTGAGATATCACTAATCTCATACTATTCTCAATTATTAATTCAAAAATATTATTTCTCTAATCCTTCCACCATCCAAACAGGCCAAAAAGAAAAGCACCTTATGATGATGGAAAATGGAAACCTCTTATATATGGAAGCCAAATTAATTCAGCTATCGTCCTCAGCGCACACAGTTTAAATCTGACTTTTGTCTTCCAATGCATTGCTAGTAGATGTGTCAAAACTTGACCCGACCCGAAATGATCAAAAGATAAATGGATCAGGTATGGATCGATGTGACCCGTTTAATTATATTTTTTTGATCTAATGTTATTATTTAATATTAATTAATACTTAAATATATACTAATTAAAATTAATAATAAATTAATTAAATTTTAATTACTTCAAATTATATAAAAATAATTAGTAAATGCTTAATTTTTACATGGGAAGGGTCCAATCGAGGTTTTTTTGACCCAAAATTAAACTGGTCGGATCAGATTAAGAAAATAATAAAATAATAAAATAATAATGATTGGACCCGATCCATTGACACACACAGTTGCTAGTGGTATATAATCTTTCAAATAAATTATGTATTTTTTTAGGGACAAAATTCATTGAAAATGATTTTCCTCTCCTCGATAGTTTTTTAATCTTTCAAATATATTAAAAAAAAATAAAAAATTATATATATATATATATATATATTTTGCACTTATATATTAGTTATGTTTTAATTTTTATATAATTTAAATATAATTTGATATTCTATTTCAAAGATTACTTATTTAGATCCTTGCATATTTCATATCATTTTCAATGGACCTAAATAGAATATCAAATACTTAATGTATGAAATTTGAAGCACTGTTGTCTAGATGTAAAATTATATGTATAATTTTTTTTAAGAATTTTATTAGTATTTTTAAAAAATAACTGTTAAAATTGTCAGATCAATCATTATCAATGGATGCTTTTGTTTATTTAATGATAGGGAAGACATGATATCGACAACGCCTCAAAATTAGTAAAATTCTAAAGTTTAACATTTTTTATTTTACCAATGACCAGGCAATTTCCCAATTGCCCTAATTTATTATGTAAGTATAGTTACAATTTTCTCGATTACCATGATCCATGGCTGTGAAATAAGCATATTATATATTAGATCACATACCTTTGAAAGTATATAAATTAAACAAGAGCAGTATATGTCAACAAAAAGAAAAATAGACAGTAAGATGATAATTTCGTGGTAGGCTTGACAATTAAATCTTTTGCTGGCTCCTAAATCAGTTTTTTTATATATAATTATTTTTAAATTAATATTATTATAAATAAGAGTGAGATTGTAAAATTTTAAATCTACGAATGACAGGTCACGCGCCATGGTCCTGACGCGTTTGTTAACTATAAATACCTAGCCCCCGTCAGTCTTCTCATCTCACTAACACACACTGATCAAACAATCTCTTTCACAAACTGATCAAATATCCATTTTTTTTTTCATTTCTTTCAAAATGATACCAGATTTAAATTTTTATCCGGCTGATGAAGAAAATTACATTGCGGAACAACCGAGCGGCAATAGCTTTTTGGCGGAAATATTTCCAACCTACGATCAAACCAATTCCTATCCAACCTACGATCAAACTAATTTCTATCCAACCTATGATCAAACCAATTCCTATCTGTATCTAGTTGTTTACGGTAATAATATAATTTATCAACAACAAAACCCAACAGTGGCGCCATCATATAATTTTTTTGGTGTTAGTAGTAGTATTTTCTGGCGTAATTTAGTTGATGATCTTGGTAGGATCGAAAAGCAAAATAATATTGATAGCAATAGTAATGTTGATCAAACGGTAATGGAATTAAGTGATGATCACGATGATCGGGATGAGCAAGATGATGGTGGTTCGTATTATTGGAGTGAAGTAGAAACATGAGAGGATTACATTGAGTAGTCGGATATTTCGATTGATGAATCTGAAGATGAGGAAATTCAGAAATGCGATACCACGTTGTTAGTTACCGGACGAACCGAGAGGCAACATCCCATAGAAGCATTGAACAATTTTGAGATTTCGACCGTTTAGGTGCAAATTAATCCCGATTAGGACCCGATGATGAGTTAGCTGAAAATATAATATTTGCTTCTAAATCGGCTTTAAATTGGATAATTTATGATTGGAGTGTTAGAAAAAACGTTCAATGTTGGGTACAAGAAATTTATAAAACACAACTTTATTATGAAATGCAACAAAGAAGAGAGTTGTCCTTGAAGATTATACACTAGACCTGAAAAGGGATCAACCATATGGAGGATCATCATAAATAAAACCCCCACAATTGTAGAAGACCACCAGAAACCGCAAACACTTACAACTCACATCTAATTTGATTATATTATGTGTTTACCAACATTTAAAAAAAGATCTCTCTTTAGCAGTGCAACAAATCAATATGATTATAGAAATGAAATATCTCGGTGTGACACCAACGTACAGTAAACTTTGGCGTGATCGAAAAAGAGCAATTGAACAATTATTTAACACTTGGGAATGATCATATACATTGCTTCCATGGCAGTGGCGCGCTGCCATTTGCAAATTTAAAAATAGCCGTTACTCACTCTTATTTTTAATAATATTAATTTAATAATAATTATATATAAAAAAACTACTCCTAAATACACTAAAAGCTGATCAACATATCAAAATATATAAGTATATAACATACGACAATATAATTATAGAAAATGTGAAAATAACACTTTTGAGGGATGTTCAGAAAAAAAGACAGAATTCACCAGATCAACTATCTCGAAGGTTCCGAAATATGTGAGGATACAATAACGTGATGCTCATGCACATGCATGTATTAATTATTGTGATTTTATGATATAATAATATAATAATATGTGTGGCGAGACTCAATGGCGGATCCAGTTTTTTATAAGTTTGGGCATAATATATGAGTTAGTATTAAATTCTCAAAAAAATAAATATAAAAGGTATACTTTTTTCAATTAAGCTTAGACTCTTATATAGTTTTGAACTATATTTTTCTGATTCAAAATAATTTTTTTACTATTTTACACGTATTTTAGAAAATCAAGCTCGGACACTGACCGGGGCTTGCTTATGCATAGGTCCGCCCCTGACGGACTCCCAACTAAACACAAACATTAACCCCTAAAGAGTCCAGATACAACCCATTAATGTTATGAAAAGTTCTAAATTCATACCCAAAATCATAATAAGCTAAGAACCATAATCTCTATGGAGATTTCTCCGTAGGGAGATCTAAATAACTTGTTTTAATATGGATAACTGTGGGGAAATCTAAACATAAATTTTGATGTATGAAAAATTTATTATTGTTAAATCAGAATCGTTAATCACTAATCAGATGATTTATAACGAAATAACCGCATAACTCAATAGAAAAATCATTTCAATAAACTACATCCTCTTCTTGCTCCAAATGAAACATTACTCGTTCTTTGCATTTGCTTATCTATACTATTATATAAAACATCTAAGAATTGGAGGGTCCATTTTTTGTCATGGTAATTTTTTGTTATACCAATTTTATCTCTCAATTAGACGGATAATATTTATTTTTGGTTGATCGAACGTATATAATCGCGTCCATTGATCCCTTTTTTCTCTCCATTTCTTTCTCATCTATATTGTTATTTCCATAATATAGTTTTTTTTATTTAGCAACATTGTGCATGTTTGGTAAGAAATTAATGGTGATAATATATATTTGAATAATTCACTTTTGTTATCATAAATTCATGAATCATTAACTCATATTGTGTAGAAAATCTCATCAATGTGAATTGATAGACCTTTGAAGCCCTAGGATGGTGGTATTGAAAGGTCAAGATAGTGCAAGAATGTAAAGAACCTAAGGTAGAAATGTATAAACTAATTTGGGACTTAATGTTCAAGTATAATGGCAACGGAATACGATTTAAATGAATTCAATTCTCACAAGAATATAACAATCAAAGAAACGTGAGAAAAGAAAGTAAAGATAAAACAAGAACACAAGATGTAACTGAGTTCGGCTTTAACAATGCCTACGTCTCCGGGACCCTCAACCTCTAACAATTAAGGTTGAGCCGATGTATTTAAAAAGGATTTTTACACTTGTAGAACTTGGTCCCTTACAAAAATGGGCTGTCAAGCCTATCGGTAACAAGAGTGACAACACACTCAAAAAGGTGAGTGACAACACACTCAAGAAGGGTGAGTGACAACACACTCAAGAAAAGGTGAGCACTACAGCTCAAAAGAATGATTTTAAGAAGATCACGAAGGATCAAGTTGGGAGAATAGAGAAAAGCAAGATTGAGCTTGAACAAAGATTTGGCTAATTGAGTATATCAATCTATTGAATTATCTCTCTCACTTTGTATATGGCTAGTAAGCTCTCTAGAGTAATGATTTTGCTAGATAGATCAAATTCCAACTCAGTCAGATAATTTTCAGTGAGAGATGTGATCCTTTTAAAATAGATTTTTTGAAGAAATTTTTTTTCGGCCTGAACCGTTATAACGGTTTACGAATCGTTATAACGGTTTAGAAAGAATAGCCGTTGGATCCACCGAATTGAAACGTTATAATGATTTATCAAATCGTTATACGTTTCCCAAATCATTGTAACGATTACTGAATCGTTACATAACGATACACTCTGGTTTCTTTTATAATATTTCTGCCTTAGAATATTTTTGAGTATTGAGATGAACCGTTATAACGTTTATTGAATCGTTATAACGATTCCCTGGCCAGATGCAATTTTCTTGTTGTTTAAGCTCAATTTATCTTGACCAATTCAACCCAGTTTGAATCTAACTAAACCTAAGCCTAATGCAGTCTTGATTAAGCTTTTATTTATCAGCACTAGTCTTGGTTCTTGTGCAATAGTCTATTTGCATGTTAATCCCTGCACAAAACTCAAACAAGGCAAATTGTAAAATTCAAGATTGTTTTGCAAATCGACAAATAAAAAAAGATGTTAAGTGTAACATGAATTTTTTATCTTATAATATTTTAATGTTTAAATAAAAAAGTTTGCTGCAACACGCGAGTATATAGCTAGTACATTTAAGTGTGTGGCCTCCTCAAGTTTCTAAATATAGTCAGATGCGTGTGATAAAATGTAAGTATGGAACTTCCAAGTTTCAATTTCTAAAGTAATCGAACAGTGAAGTAGTGGAGTAAGGGGGATTATTTTTATATATAAAAATAAAAAATCAAAATTATAAAAAATAAAACTATTTAAATTTTTAAAAACTTCTTAATTTTATATAAAAATAACCCGGATAAAGGATTTATTTTGTTTATATTTCTTTTTACATAAAGGATTTTGTGAGCCTCAACATCCACTTTTTTTTTTTAACTGAACATGCGTCTCTTCTTAGAGAGAGATGCGAACCATTATAATTGTACTAATATGTGGTTTGTTTACTTTAAACTTTGGAAGCATGTACTTACTATGAATGTTTTTTTGCTGGAATTTAGAATCAATTTCCTTTGATAAATTGTTTATTGTTCATTCATTTTTAATAAACTTTATATTAAAAACAAATTAGCTAAGTGCAGCATGTACTATTTGTTTTTCGTTAAATGAAGCACTTAAAGAATTTATACCAGTTCACTTCTCAAAATTACAATGGAAAATTAGACATAAAAAATCAACATCCAACATCGGAATTTGTAAGCTCATCTATTCTTTTGAAAATAAATTGATTTTAAGAACCACCATTTCATTTAAAAAAAGTAACACAATATTACATTATCAAACTGCAGAAAGGCAAGGATAAAAACGATACACTGCGCCCGGAGAGAATTTCTAATCCATCCTCCAGTCCAATATTATTTTTGTCATTTATAATTTTGATACGAAGTTCGATTTTTTATCTGAACTTTCATTGTTAAGAACATTGATACAAAAATATCAGTACAATTTATGTTTAATATTTTTCGCACTTTTAAAGGTAAACACGTGCAAAATCTCCTTGTAAATTTCTCTTGCTATTTTGGCGAAGAAAGGCACTGACAGTACGAGGCCGTTGTTCCAAAAAATGGCCTTTCATTAATCAATCCTCATCTCTCTCCTCTCTTCCAAGGCGCGCCGCCCCTTCTTAGCCCCCATCACTCGCTCCTCTGCACCCTTTTTTTTTTGCGCAAAACCCTTCAAAACCCTAGCTGACTTCCTCTCCACGTTTCTTCGATTCTCTTTCGTTCGTCTCCTTCGCCCCATCCATCTCATCGGTTCGTACACTCCTCTCTCCTCTAACATCTTTCACTGTTGGAATTGGTGGTCGCGTTCGCCAATCGGTCGACTGATACCTATGGGGCTATGGGGAGAAGAAGAGGTTCTTCGATCGTCATGGATCGCGTTACTATCTAATTATAACTCTTTTGATTGAACAGATGGCTGGGAAATCAAATAAGGCAAAGAAGGGAAAGGGCGCTAGTCCGAACTCAGGTCCTGCGAATACCACTGAGCCTGAATCGAAGCTGGTGGAATCGTCCGTAGTTGTTTCTGATGGCTCGCCAACTGATACGAACCCTCCAAATGATGAAGCTAACGGAGAAATTGGAAACACTGATACAGAGGTTCACACTGACGAGGCACCAGCTGCTGTGAAGGAGGAAGAGGCAGATGAGAAACTAAGTCCAGGGAAGCAAAGAGAAGGTAGTGCACTTGTTTGCTGTGAATTCCTTTTGTATTATTTGAAATAGTTTTGGTATTTTGGTATTTGAATGTTAGATCCTTAGATCTAACAAAGCCAATTGTTAGACAAATTGTGGATGAAAGCGGATAGAAAGAAGAACAAGAGGATAAAGATGATAGGATAATATTTATGTTTTAGTTTTTGGAGTAATAGTTCATTCATTCAACAACTACAATAGCAGGCCAGCATCACCTATTTATACAAAGTTCTATGCTGTAATAGTAAAAGTAATAATGACAATTACTCTACTGACAAAGCAGATAAACATAACAGAATTTCAAAATACGGATAACGGTTTGCTAATTCCCTTCTCCAGTTGCTACCACGCTTCACCTCCATTTCACCGCTTACCGGGCCACCCGCTTCAACATATCTTGTGTCACGCATTCTGCTCCACTCGGCCCATTTCCAGCGCCTGACCTGCTTCTCTCGCGCTATCTCCTTTTACCACCATATTTGAATTTAAATCCACAACGGTCCCCAGCCTTTCTGTTCCTTATGCTGACATTACACTCCCCTTCCCTTTAAGCTTGTCCTCAAGCTTAGATAAGGAAAATTGAATTTTTAACTGGTCATAATCCTCCCAAGTAGCGTCTTCTACATCCAAATTGGACCATTGTACCAGTATTTCTACTCCCACTTAGTTATTATTTTTCACAATTCTACGATCAAGGATTGCCACTGGTTCCACTTTGACTTGCCCTTTAGCCCCTACCAGTGGAAGAGAACTGCTGATTGATACTGCAGGGCCTACCCTCTTTTTCAATTGAGAAACATGAAAAACAGGATGAATGAGGGAACCTGGGGGTAGATTAAGTCTGTAAGCTACTTGGCCAACTCTCTCCAGCACCTCAAAGGGTCCATAGAACTTGGACAGTAATTTGTGTGTTCCTATTTTGCCCTTAACAGAAACCTGTCTATAGGGTTGAAGTTTTAGATAGACCCAATCCCCTACATGGAAAGTTCTCTCACTCCTTTTTAAGTCAGCATACTTCTTCATACGGCCTTGAGCCTTGATCAATTGATCCTTAAGTAACCTCACTGTTTGTTGTCTGTCCCGTAGCAATTCAGTAACTGCTGGGTTACAGCTCTTAGGAACTGACCCCAAACTCAATTGGGAAGGTGCATAACCATACAGAGCTTCAAAGGGGTACATTTAATTGCCGTATGGAAATTCGTGTTATACCACTATTCTGCAAGAGGTATCCATTTGGTCCAAGTTTTAGGAGTTTGAAACACCATGCACCTGAGATAATTTTCTATGCATTGGTTCAATCTCTCAGATTGGCCATCGGTTTGTGGGTGATAAGCCGTGCTAAAGTTTAATTTGATTCCCAATTTGCCCATAATCTCTTTCCAAAAAACACTGGTAAACACTGGGTCACGGTCAGTGATGATTTTCATGAGTAGACCATGTAGCCTGTAAATAGAATCTAAAAACAGCTGAGCTACATCTGATGCCTTGAATGGATGGGCAAGAGTTATCAAGTGATAATATTTTGTGAATTTATCAATCACCACCAATAGTGTGCCCTTACCCCCACTCCTAGGTAAACCCATTACAAAATCCATAGTAATTACCTCCCAAACGTTATCTGGCACTGGAATTGGTTCAAGCAACCCTGGATTTAGCACATTCTCCCCTTTGTTCAGTTGGCAAACATCACAGTGCTTGACATGTTCTAACACTGTTTCTTTAAGTTTTGGCCAGTAGAAATGCCTCTTCACTCTATGATAGGTCCCTACGATTCCTGAGTGGCCACCCACACTGGAATTGTGAAGTGATTCTATCATTTTGGTCCTCCAATTACTGGTACTACCCACATAGATTCTTCTATTTTCCTTATGACTCCTTCATGGACTGTTATACCCTCAAGTAAGGATTCTCCTTTGTGATTGCAAGCTAGTATGGAGTCTACCCAAGTATCACCTTGATAACTATTCTTGAGTTCCTTTATCCAAGTGGATAAGATTTCATTTACTGCAGCTAGATTTCCAGATGCCACATGACCACCCCTTCTAGATAGGGCATCAGCTGCCAAGTTTTCTACTCCCTTTTTGTACTGTACTTCATAATCTAAGCCAAGCATTTTACAAAGCCCCTTATGTTGAAGTGTATGAGTCAACCTTTGTTCCATGAGATACTTGAGACTGATGTGATTAGTTTTTATCACAAATGGTTGACCCTGGAGGTAATACCTCCACTTATGCACAACTGTCAACACAGCTAAAAATTCTTTTTCATAGGTCGATAAATTCTGATTTTTAACACCCAAGGCTTTTTACTAAGATAAGCAATTGGATGATGTTCTTGCATTAATACAGCTCCAATGCCCTTATCTGAGGCATCAGTCTCCAATACAAACTTCTTCTTAAAGTCAGGGAATGTTGGTGGTTTGAAAATTTTAACAAATGCCTTAATTTCTCCTTTTAGGCCTCCCACAAAGGTATCTATATAATCAGCATCAGAGAAATGTCTACCTTCTAACAACAACCTAGATCTCAACTTCTCAAATTGTTCTAGATACTCAGAAACAGTTGATGATGTAAGGATTTCCAATCCTCCAGGGCATTGCGAGCTGAGGGCTTGACTAACCTTTTCTGTACCAATTGAACCAAGGTAGCCCAGTCAGGTGGGTCATGGTCCATTAAAAATCCATCATACCATTCGCTAGCTAATCCATGGAATTGTATAGTTGCTAGGTGAGTTTTATGGACAGAAGGAACTTGGTGCATAAAAAAATAGGAGTTACACTTTCTGATCCATTCAATAGGATTCTCACCAGTAAAACTAGGACAGTCAGCCCTGGGAAATTGAAATTGAGGGTCACGTTTGATGAAATCTGAATCTTCTCCTGATGTTCCCCCCTTGACGTCCCGATTTAAGCATGGTAGAGATAAGAGGCTCACCGTGAGTAGTCGGTGCGTGGCCAGAAACAGGAGTAGGTGATTTTGGTACTCTTGCCTCTAGTTCTGCAAACCGATCAAACATTTCTTGACGTAGGGAGGTAGCATTAATATGTAGTTCTTGGCGAATGCAATCACCCATGGTCGCAAAACGTTGTTCAGTATGAGTCTTCTCATCATGCAAGGTGCGGTTGGTGACAGCGAGCTCTTGACACATCTGATCTAGCTGAGACAGAACTGTGTCAAGGGAACGCTGGAGATCGGCATTGGACACCATGGTACAGGCTCCACAGAATATTGAAAGGAAGATAACGAGAGGAAACCCAATCCAATCTCACAATCAATACTCCGATAAGATCGGTGCTCTGATACCAATTGTTAGATCCTTAGATCTAACAAAGCCAATTGTTAGACAAATTGTGGATGAAAGCGGATAGAAAGAAGAACAAGAGGATAAAGATGATAGGATAATATTTATGTTTTTAGTTTTTGGAGTAATAGTTCATTCATTCAACAACTACAATAGCAGGCCAGCATCACCTATTTATACAAAGTTCTATGCTGTAATAGTAAAAGTACTAATGACAATTACTCTACTGACAAAGCAGATGAACATAACAGAATTTCAGAATACGGATAACGGTTTGCTAATTCCCTTCTCCAGTTGCTACCACGCTTCACCTCCATTTCATCGCTTATTGGGCCACCCGCTTCAACATATCTTGTGTCACGCATTCTGCTCCACTCGGCCCATTTCCAGCGCCTGGCCTGCTTCTCTTGCGCTATCTCCTTTTACCACCATATTTGAATTTAAATCCACAACGGTCCCCAGCCTTTCTGTTCCTTGTGCTGACATTGAACATATGCAGGAAATGTCTAGCTTTAGGAGCTCTTTGTATCTGTGGGCTGTGGCATTATTTTATTTGTGTTTTCTACAATTTTATGCAGTATATTTGAAGGATTATAACAATAGTTACTAAGGTAGGCTGTCCTTAATTACTTCATGGAATCCTAGTCTATTAGAACCTTTCTTTAGCAACTATTTCAAATTACTTTAAAATTTCTCTCAATTGAGGTACATTCTAGTATGGATAAATTTCTCATAGTAAATGCGCTCTTGTTATTTCCAGGGGAGATAGGCTTGTATCCTGTTCAAGTGAAGCTTGTCCAATCTGGGGAAAAGCTCGAGCTTCAGGCAAGCTTATCTCATTTTGTTATTATCTTCTATCTACAGTCAGTACATCCTTCAGACAACCTTTCTGCATTTTTGTATTGCACCTCCTTTTGCTATTAGCTTACACTTGACCGATCATTTTGGTGCTCTATGTTATGAAATCATTGGCATCACTTAGCAGAATTTGTTGGATGAAGATATTTTTTTTCTGTTTGTACAACCTTTCCATTTTTTTTTTCTAGTTTTGATGGCCAAATATGCAGCTGTCAAGTCGTTTTTTTTTTGCTCCATTGAATGTTGGTAGTTGGCACTGATGGTTCAGTTTTTATGTGATTTAAAAATGATTGTGTGTTTTGTATTGTCTTTAGTTCTCAACTATTGATTAGACATCAACGAACTGCAAAATACAATGCAAAAGAGCACTAACTTGTGGAAAGCTAACCTGTGGACCCAATGTGTCAGTGAGGTCCTGACCTTTTGATATTGTAATTGGCAGTTGAGCCCTGGCGACTCTGTAATGGATGTCAAGCAGTTTTTACTTGATGCACCAGAGACGTGCTTTTATACATGCTACAATTTGGTATTGCATACTAAAGACGGCTCTTCACATCCCATGGAGGATTACAACGAGATCTCCGAGGTTGCAGACATCACCACTGGTGGTTGCTCCCTTGAGCTTATCCCCAGTAAGTACACAATATGCTTTTTGTAAGGAGAGTACTTATATATGACCCTGTAGAAGTTGAATTTGGAAAGTTGTGCAGCTGTGACATATTGTAATTGATATGAACTGATTGTAGTCTTACGTGTTGGTGCTCAACTAATGCAAGGTTGGTACTGAACCAGTTAGTTTTTGTGATTTAATTCTTCTGGCAGAATGTGTAACATTTGTTGTCCCCTCAAATCCTCCTCCTTCCCTCCCCATAAAGAAAAAATAAAAGGAAAAAAAAGTAGGAACAGCTTTGGGGGCATAAACTGTATTGTCTTTGGTACTGCTATATGTCTGGTAGGTACAATTTTGCCCAGTAAGGAGGCTCCAGAAGTGATTCTGAAACTATTTGATAATAAAGATGGAAGTTGCATCTCTTATTGGATATTTACGAGGAACAAATCTCCCTTCCCGTGGTCTTTTTTTCTTTGCTTCCTTCTCCGTGTATCTATTTGTAACAAATGTTGTTTTGTAGAATTATATGATGAAAGATCAATTAGGCATCACGTGAAGCGTTCAAGGGACCTCCTTTCTCTTTCTAATCTTCATGTTTCTCTCTCTTCATCTCTTGCTTTGCAGCATGAGGCTGGCCAGCAGAAAACCTCAGGTCTCTATTCCTCATTTCTTTTAATACAAATTGAAATTCTATACACCCTAAAAGTATTTGAACTCTCTCTCTCTGTCTCTCTTTTTTTTTGTACTGAGGACTTCTTTGAAAGTGCTTTTATTTTTGAAAGAATTAAAGCAATTTAGATTTCATGGTTACTTTTGTGAACTGCATGATCAGTGAGTTATGTTAGTATTAAGGAAATGCAAACTTTTTGATGTATGCCTTTGAACATTTACTTGTGTACTTTTTTCCTTTTGAAATGTTATATACATGATCCTCGTATGATGCACAATTGCTTTTTTTTTTTAAAATATTATATAGATAGTGGGAAGCAAGAAGTTCAGGAGATTGATGGACTAGGGTTTATGGAGGATGTGTCAAACTCCATACCAAATCTGATCCTGCCAGGACCAAAGGATATTAAATGTGTTGAGAGCGTTATTTTCTCTTCCTTCAACCCTCCTCCCAATTACAGGAAGTGAGTCTTTTATATGTCTGTAAGTTTTGCTAATTACTGGCTAATGTTGCGCCAGTCAGGTCCTTACCGCTACTCACCTTTTGTTCCCTTGATGAATAGCACCACATATACTTTATTTGCGATCTTTCAAAATCTCCCTTTCTAAGTTACTTTGCCTTTACTGTTGGTTGTCTACTGAATTGCCTTATTAAAATATTGCAATGCTTTGCTATTTCCAAGTGCGTTAGATGAACCTTTCTTTTGGATATTTTATTAACAAGAGAAATTTCTTTGTTCTTAGATTTGCATGTTTTTTCCATCTTTTGTTTGCAAACCTGAGAGTATAATGTTATATAATAATATAAGTCATTTTCATATTATTTGTTTTTTTTAATAATTTTGTGAAGGTTGGTTGGTGACCTCATATATATTGACGTCACAACGGTGGAAGGGAATACTTATTGCATCACAGGGAGCACAAAAGGTTTTTATGTGAACTTCAGCGCATCAGCTGCAACACTGGATCCAAGGCCTTCAAAAAGCTCTCACGAGTCAATCACCTTATTTGGCCTTCTACAAAAGCTCAGCCCCAAGTTCAAGAAAGGTACAACATTTAGGAAGTTCCATAATATTGAAAAAGCATAATGTTCCTAGCATACCGAGATTTTTGAGAGTTATCTTTGCTTCAGTTGTCTTAGAAATGCACAAAGTTTCCTTGCATGTTCTCTTCTGCGTAGAAGGGAAGGAAAGGTAGGTCCGGGTATTATTGAAGAAATTAAGTGGGGAGTTTCACTGTTGATGTATATTTCTTTTTGGCTATTGGGCATGGAGATATAATTTTGCAGGGGATGTACTGTATATATTATTGGATGTTAAGATTGTAGAGGGGCGTGATTAAAAATAATACAGCGGATATGGATTAAAAGTTTCCTAAGCCCATTCCTCCGTTTTCTTTCTCACAAAAGGTGGTAAGCTCAAGCTGGCATTTTCTACCTCAGTTGGAAATGATTGTCTGGAGTTCATATTTTCAGAAAACCCCAATGACATAGATAGCATTTGGTCCTCCAAGGTTTCTTTGAGAATAAGCTCCTGATATGTCTATCATTGACTATTTTGTTTGTTACTTGTAGGTTTTCGTGAAATCTTGGACCGGAAAGCGTCAACTCATCCTTTTGAAAATGTACAATCTCTGATGCCCCCTAATTCTTGGCTCGGCACATTCCCTCTTCCTGGTGAAAGCTACATCCTTATTTCGTCTCCCCCTAGCTCTCTCCCCCCTCCCTCATTATATATATATATAGAGAGAGAGAGTTTGGCTACGGTGCTACGTGTAGCGGATGACCCGTGTGCTACAGACCGTTTCTCCGTCTTCAAAGTTCAAATAGTCGATCCGACCGGTCAAAATATTTTTCATATGAAAATCTAGTTGGGGACCAAATTATATATTTTTTAGAATTTTTTTACTATTTTTTAAGATAACTAGAAAATCACTTGATTTAATTATTATGAGCCATTTAAAAGGAGTTATTATCTAGCTATCTTAAAAAATAGTAAAAAAATCCTAAAAAAATATAAATTTTGATCTCCAACTAGATTTTCATATGAAAAACATTTTGATCGGTCGGATCAACCATTTAAACTTTAAAGACGGAGAAACGGTCCGTAGCACACGGGTCATCCGTGCTACGCGTAGTACCGCAGCCAAACTCTCTCTCTCTATATATATATATATATAAGTGTGTTAATGTGCTTTATAAAGTACAAAATACTTTGTACTTCACGCTTATATCTCATGCTTCAAAATTCAAATGGACGATCCAAACCGTTAAATATGATCTTCATATCAAAATCTCCTTGGTGATCAAATTTTATATTTTTTGGATTTTTTTGCTATTTATTTAAAGGGATAGAAAATCATTGATATTGAATGGTTTAGATGACGTCAGATCAATGAATTTTGTAGCCCTTCAAAAAATAGTAAAAAAATTCAAAAAAATATAAAATTTGATCACCAAGGAGATTTTGATATGATAATCATATTTAATGGTTTGGATCGTGCATTTGAATTTTGAAGCATGAGATATAAGCGTGAAGTACGAAGTATTTTGTGCTTTATAAAGCACATTAGCACACCTAATGTGCTACGCGTAGCACATTAGCAAACTCTATATATATAGAGTTTGGCTACGGTGCTACGCGTAGCACGGATGGTCCGTGTGCTACGGACCGTTTCTCTGTTTTCAAAGTTCAAATAGTCGATCCGACCGGTCAAAATATTTTTCATATGAAAATCTAGCTTGGGACTAAATTTTATATTTTTTTATTATTTTTTAAGATGGCTAGAAAATCATTTGATTTAATTATTATGAGCCATTCAAAAGGAGTCATTTTCTAGCTATCTTAAAAAATAGTAAAAAAATCCTAAAAATTATAAAATTTGATCTCTAACTAGAATTTCATATGAAAAACATTTTGACCGGTCGGATCGACCATTTAAACTTTGAAGACGGAGAAACGGTCAGTAGCACACGAGTCATCCGTGCTACGCGTAGCACCGTAGTCAAACTCTCTCTCTCTCTATATATATATAGACTAAGGCTATGGTGTTTCGTGAAGCACAAAACCTCCCGTGCTTCGTGTCCGTATCTCGAAAAAATAGAACGGTTTTCTAATAAGAACAGTTTTCTAATCCTCAAAAAAAATAGAAAACAAATTCTAAAAAATGTAAAATTTTGTCTCCAAACATATTTCAATATGGAGAACACTTTTAACGGTCGGATCGGTGTTTTGAATTTGAAAATGAGAGATACAACGCGAATTAAAAAAATATTTTTTTACTTCGCGACTAACCGTAGCATAACTCTCTCTCTCTATATATATTTGGTTGGCGTGGGGGATTTACCAAATAGCAACATCACTTTTGATCAGCTGTGGTGATTGATCAAAGTCTGGTGGCTTGTTTGAGATTGAATAGTTTTTATTTTGGTATTGACAGAGCACCGAAGGGATGCAGCCAGAGCAGAAGATTCAGTAGCATTAACATATGGAAGTGACACGGTCGGAATGCAACGAGACTGGAATGAGGAGCTCCAATCTTGCCGTGATTTTCCTCATACCAACCCTCAGGAGAGGTCATCCTCTCTAGCTCTCTCTCTTCAGATCTTTCTGTCATGCACAAACTACTTGAAAGTAGTTCTCCTTTTTGATTTGTATCTTTAATTGTGATTGCATAATTGACATCTTAGTATTCCCGGTCAGTTTCGAACCCTAAATTTTGTCTGATAGCTTTCTTTCATTCAGTTCATGATCCTAAAGTGAAGTTGCTGGACTATATTTGTTAATAACTCAATGATATGAAAAACTTTCCCATTCTCAGCAGCATACTGCATTAATTTTTTTACAAATCTGATCTTGCTTTAATCTTTATTCCTGCCGCTACAGGATTCTGCGGGGCCGGGCTTTGTACAAAGTATCGTGTGACTTTATTGATGCAGCAGTGAAGGGTGCTGTTGGTGTGATCAACAGATGTGTGCTTCCTATCAACCCAACTGATCCGGAATGCTTTCATATGTAAGTTTCAACACAATTTTGGCAGATAAACAATTTCTCTGCCTCAAAACACAACTTGAATTTTTTTTTTCTTATTGGATATTTTGTCTCACACAAGTTATACCATTTTTAATATGTTTAAACACTGTTTTTTTATGTTGTATCTGTTGTTGCATGCATCGGATTTTCATCATGTTTTTTTACAATATGCCACTTTGGATTGGTCCAGCCTTTTCTTTGAAGCATTCCTGATAGAGTGCCTTCTGGTTCTTGTGCCCCTCTCGTCTTAAAAGAAAGAATGAAAAATCAAAGGGGGTTTATTGAAATTAAATGGTTGCACTGCTTCCCATTAACTCTGTATTAGTAATTGCCGTGTGTATGCAACACTCATAACTGAGATTGAAAAATCTTAATCCAAATAGAATATCGAGTATGTGTTGTAATCAGCAAGTAACTATTTATTTATTTGTTGTTGTATTATGTATCCTGATCACATAATTTTGTTTGTGGATTTTAATGAGCGCTTATTTATTTATTGACCAAAATATTCTTATCTTTCTGTAGGTATGTACACAACAACATTTTCTTTAGCTTTGCTCTGGACTCCTATTTTGAAAACCTATCCAAAGAGAAGAAGCCAATCCCAGGTCATGGGCCTCATGAAAACTCTGGTCAAACACAGCCAACAACGCCAGGAGCAAATGATGACACAGCTGATGAGGTTCAGATAGCTGACAGTGAACAGGCTACCTATGACTCGGCAAATAACGATCTGAGAGGTACCAAGGCATACCAGGAGGCTGATGTACCTGGGCTGTACAACCTTGCAATGGCCATCATTGACTACAGAGGATTTAGGGTTGTTGCACAGGTTGTTATATTTGTATAATCCTGCATTTACTGTGATCTAGGCAAAGGATCATATCTTGGACATATCAGTATTTTATAGAGGGTACTGTAAATGCCATTCCTCTTAAGGATTCAGTTTTTTTTTTTGTTGGCATTGTACTTAATAGTGCTTGAGAATAGTGAGGGTTCACAATTATTATTGTAGGTTACCTCCACCTTGAGACATTTCAAGACGCTTTATTGAAGGTGTAATTCAGAAAAGAATCTCTGTATATGCAAGGATATGTTACATTCCTTGCGTGTTAAGTACCAGTAGAAAGGGATTTCTCCTTTTTAACTTCCTTGTTTGTTGGTTCGTAGAGCATTATTCCTGGCATTTTACAAGGGGACAAGTCAGAGTCTCTTCTTTATGGCTCTGTTGACAACGGCAAAAAAATTTGTTGGAATGGAACCTTCCATGCAAAGGTTAGTTTACCTTTTATTTTTACGAAGAAACTTGCAGAAAGTATTTGCTTTCATTTTTTTTTTCAATTGATTCATTTTAGAAGAAACTTTCCTCATTTTTTTTAGGTTGTGGAGGCAGCAAAACGGCTCCACTTGAAGGAGCATGAGGTTCTGGATGGTTCTGGAAATCCGATCAAGCTAGCTGCACCTGTGGAGTGCAAAGGCATTGTTGGAAGCGATGACAGGTTGGTGAAAATGTCATGTGTGGGGTTGTGGTTGTAGTTAAGAGAGCTCCTTTGTATCTTGTACTTCATTTTTGTTGCTTGTATTCCTTTGAGAGTTCTTACCTTTCAGAGCATAGATCATACTATTTGTTGCAACTTATTGTATTAATTTCTTAATCTTTTACTTCTTATTTAGGCATTATTTGTTAGATTTGATGAGAGTGACTCCTAGAGATTCAAATTACACAGGACCAGAGCATCGTTTTTCAGTTCTGCGCCCTGAACTTATTTCTTCATTTATCGAGGTATCTTTGTCGCCAACTCTTTCTTTATTGCTTTCAATTAAGGATTGCTAATAGTAATCATCTGCACCAAATCTTCCTAACATGTTAATGTGAGTGCTTATTTGAATTAACCTATGTGCAATTGGGCCTCAACATTTTTTTCTAGTTCATCAATTTTTTTTTGCCTTAGGTCTGTGTTTATAGTAATCTCAACAGTGCAATTAGATACAGAACACAACATGAAAAAAAGGAACTTGGCAGTGATGATATAACCTTTTGTAACGGTTCTAGTGATGCTTAATATGTTAATACTTCCTTTTCTAAAATGAAAAACAGTCTGAGACAACACCAAAGCAATCAGAACCTAAGGTTGAAGAAGAATCTGGAGCTCATGATTCTTGCAATAATCCTGCCACTGGTTCACCGGTAAGGATAATTTTGAGATCTTTAGGTGTACTGGTGGTATACATGATGAGTGCAAGATCAGTACTTAATGAGTTCACCCACCTCTATTATGTACTAGCTATTGTGTAGTGTGTTATATATCACTTCATTTTTAGCAGGTATATAGTGTTGTTCCTCTTATGTACATTATTCCATGTTGCATATTTTTAGTACCAATTTAGTTTTAGATAGATCCAGAAAACTTCTGTAGAGAATTAATCAGATCTTTCAACTGAATTATATTTCTTAGATTTTCAGTTTTAGATTTTAGGGTTTAGAATTTAGGATTTAGGATTTCAGGATTTAGGAGTATGATCTATAGTATAGGTTTGTTATGGCTATTGTTATTATTAGCATTACTGTTATTATTATGGATGCCCTAATTATTATTATTATTATATTACTATTATTACCATTACTATTGCTACTATTATTATTATTATTATCATATTATCATCATCATTAGCATCATCATCATCATTATCTTCATTATCTTCATTATCTTCATTATCATTGTCATTATTCTCATCATCATTACTATCGGTATCATTATCACTATTACTATCATTGATTTTTTATATTTGAGATCTCTGATCTGTTTGATTTCGGATTGGGTTTCATTTCTAGCCTACCCCAATTTATTTGGGATTAAAGGCTTTGTTGTTGTTGTTGTTGTTGTTTTGTTTCAACTTAATTATATTTGATTTATTCTCGGCTCTTTCAAGTAAATAACTTTTTTTTTTTCCAGAAAACCAACGAAGTACCCAATGAAAAGGCTGGCTCTGAGATACTGTTCAACCCAAATGTCTTGACAGAATTCAAGCTCGCGGGACCTCCAGAGGTACTCTCTCGCGCTCCTCTCCTCCCTATCTTGCAAAGAATTTAACATATTTTACTGTAAAAGAAGAAATGATGATTCTCTGCAAAGTCTATTTTAATGTTTTGTTTTCTGCTGAACCTGTTAGCGATATTGAAGCACAATATACAAGAGGTTAACTAGTAGTTAGTTACAATAAATGAAACTCCTGTAGCTTCATGTAACCTCTTGTATATCCACTGTGCTTGTATATTGTGCTTCAATATCGCTAACAGAACCAATATCTGAACCCCATCTCCACAGTTTGGTTGTCTCTGGTACTCATAAGGCCACTCAATTGTACCAGTCAACCGGTGAACAAACTATCCTTTTCAGTTCTCTGTATCCCTTTGGTCCAGGGATACCAAAATAATAAGTAATATGAGCACTGATATCTGTTCGCTCTCCTTTTATAGGAAATTAAGGCTGATGAAGCTCTTGTCTGCAAGGTCGGCACATACCTCACAGATGTGGTTATTCCAAAGTTCGCTCAAGACCTTTGTGCCCTTGACATATCCCTCATGGATGGTCAAACTTTGACTGATGCATTGCATAGTCATGGAATAAATATGCGCTACCTTGGGAAGGTGAGTCCAAGTTTGCTTCCTGTAACCCACATTATTTCGGCTGAAGACCTGTAACCAGTGGCGGAACCAAGGCTTGATTTTAGTGGGGTCACCATATTTTTTTTTAACTAAAAAACAGTGGTTCAATCAGTGAAATTAGAATTAAATGGATCAATGAGGGTCCTCTTTACAATTATTTTACATTTCAGTGGGGTCATTATCCTATTAATCAAGAAATTGGTCTACAAAATTGGCTCTGTGAAGATTTTGAGTGGGGTCCTGTGTAGTTCCACCTCTGCCTGTAACTGTAGAATTCTCCAGTAAATCTAATGTAATTTTATACTCTATTCTTTCGGTAGATTGCTGTTATGGTGAAGAATATGCCACACCTCTGGGCTTTGTTCGTGACAGAAGTTGTAGTTAGATCTGCCAAACATGTCATTAAGGTACTACTATTATTTTTTTTTGTTTTTTCACTTTGAAGTGGCACCGACTGAGCACCAAATCAAGGAAAGAGAACTTAAAAAAAGTTAAAAATATTAGGCACAGAGAAAAATTGTACAATAGTCCCAAATATGCCCAATTATTTTATTTATCTTATATTACTTTGCCTATTTGAACTGCAGGCCTAATTTTGATTCCAATAATTGACCAGGATGGTCCCATGTCCACTGCTTGCCTTGTGTATAATTCAAACAGTTCCCTAGTTTTACATTCCTTGAGGCACAATTTTAATCTATTTCGTATTTATTTTCTGGTTCAGGATTTGCTAAGGGCAACTGATGACCATGACGTGGGACCTGCAGTAGCTCACTTCTTGAACTGCATTATGGGTAATGTTCAACCTACAAGTACCAAAGGGGGCTCTGTGCAATCTAAACTTCACAAGATGGTAATGTGCATAATATAGTCATTTTGTTTGGTATTGAAACGGTTAGGTTCAGTGCTTGACCGTTTTTATATACTTCTTTGTTGGTTATCATTTGTTCTTAGTACCTATGTATTTATTGGTGCTCTGTTGATAATTGAACCTACATTTTTCAGTTTGTGGTTGTTTCTTATTTGTTGGCTTCTTTATCGCATAGGGCCATGAACATCAGACCAACAGATCATTGAAGGGCCCAACCAGGCGAGCCCATGGTGGCCAGACCTTGACAAAAGGTACTGTTTCATACACGACACTGACCTCTGATGGGGTTTGGACTAGCATCAATGAGTTTGCAAAATTTAAGTACCAGGTACTGAGACCCGTGCTTATATCTTTGTTGCTTGTGTTACACGTTTGAGTTCTGTTTTTTTAGTAGTGCGTTTTTTTCCCTTTTGCAGTTTGAATTGCCAGAGGATGCGAGGACAATGGTAAAAAAGGTTCCTGTTCTGCGTAATCTGTGCATAAAGGTAAATATATAAAGAAACTTGAAATATAACTCTGTGCTAATCTCATCTTATTTTCATTTACTTGATTTGATGAACGTAAAAGACCCTGAATAGTTGATGTTTATGCTTTTATTAATTGAGGTTTGATCTTATTATTTGACTGAAAAATATGAAGCGCCCCTAAATAGTCAAAACAGTTGGTTACTTTTCCATCCATCATAGCGGTACATTATCCCTATGCTTAAAACCGTTATTGTTTGATTTCGTAGTTACTCATTGCGTTTGTACCAACATTGTTTTTTGATACAGATGGGAATGACAATAACAGCTAGAAAGTATGATCTACAAGCATGCTCTCCATTTCAAGGCTTGGATATTTTGAATCTTCAGCCTGTTGTGAAGCACTCAATACCTATTTGTACTGAAGCCAGTGATCTCATGGAAGCTGGAAAGATCCGTCTGGCAGAGGTACCTATTTTGCATTTTTTGGGATGTCATGTTAATGCAAACTCATACATTTGGGAATTGGAAATGTTTATAATGTTGTTCGCTAGTGAGGTTTATATTTCTAATGTTAAGCTGTAATTGTTTTGGGTATTCTTTTATCAGGATTATTTATGCAAACCCCTTGATTTCATATATCCTCGTTTATATTCGATTGGACCTGATACACTAAAGATTAGGCCTGACTTTTCTTTTCTGGTAGCTCCCATCAGAAAGGGAAAGAAAGTCGCATATATGGTAGTAAATTATAGCCAGTCCTTGTTGCTACTGAAAGTGATTATTAATTTCATTGCTGAGTACTTGTATGGTTTGTAGAGCTATACGGTATACTATCTGTTATTTGATATAATTTACATGGCGTATGGTTATAAATTAATTTTTTGTTTCAGGGAAAACTCAATGAAGCCTATGGTCTTTTCAGTGAAGTATTTGCTTTGCTTCAACAGGTATCTCTCCCTCTTGGTCTCCCTTTCTCTCTCTCTCTCTCTCTCTCTCTCTATCTGACAGCATAATCCATTGTTTTTTGGTGCATAATAATAGATTACAGGTCCTATGCACAAGGATGTTGCTAACTGTTGCAGGTACACATCATTACTTCTTAAACATGACTGACAACACTGCTTCAACTTCTTCTACCTAATGGCGTCTGTATCGTCCCCTATTGAATTGAAAGCTGTTTTTTTTTTCATTTATCTTAGTATGAATGCCAATTTCATATAACATCTGTACTTATTGTTGTATTCTCTGTTTTCCTGATAAGATATCTTGGAATGGTTCTATACCATGCTGGTGATGTTGGAGGGGCATTGGTGCAACAGCACAGAGAGCTCATTATAAACGAGAGATGTCTAGGCCTCGATCATCCTGATACTGCACATAGGTATGCAAGGCATATTGGAAATATCATCAGCATGCCAATTGGAATCATAAATTTTCACTGAATGATCAGTGGGTAGATCGTTTTATCTTCACAGAAATGCATTGTGATAATAACTCAAATTTTTTTTTTCATGCTATGGATAAATACGTGGTTATTTGACATCTGTAAATTTTATTTCGGTTTTCATAGCGGCAAATGTGATGTATGAGGTATTATGGTGGATCTTCCGAATTTAGCTCCTTGCTCACTGGGCATATCTGTTCATGGGCATTGTGAAATCCTTTAATAGAATTGTTGTCAGGCACTGCCTACGCCCTACTTGACCAAGAGAAACAAAGATGAATATTTGTGCTTTCATGAGGAAAACAAATTATTTATTACATGTCTACAGATTATTTTTATGCATTATTTTTTCGTTTTGACCGAAAAAAGGAGTATAGAGGACCTACAATGCAAATTTGAATTCCTATAGAGCAGTACAGAAAAAGGGGGACAGTCGAAACTAAGGTTTTTTGGAAGTCAAATAAATATCTTTTTATTGTTTCTGGTTTTCTCATGAATAAGCAAAAGCATCAGCAATTATACCTTATTATTTGTTTCTGTTCTCCTTGCAGTTATGGGAACATGGGGTTGTTCTATCATCAGCTGAATCAGGTAGACCTGGCGCTTCGGCATATGTCGCGCACACTTCAGTTGCTGAGCCTGTCAAGTGGACCTGACCATCCAGACATGACAGGGACTCTAATAAATGTGGCGATGATGTATCAGGATACAGGAAACATGAACACAGCATTACGTTACCTGCAGGAGGCGCTTAGCAAGACCAAGCATCTCCTTGGCCCTGACCACATCCAAACTGCTGTCTGCTACCATGCTCTAGCCATTGCGTTCAACTGCATGGGTGCTTTCAAACTCTCTATTCAGGTAAAGTTTGCTATATGGCGGGTTTTATGGGTCCTCTCTATAATGATCTATGCTTTGAATGGTATGACCCTAATATGTGACTCGAGTCCGTCTAGTCTTTTGACCCTCATGACCTTTCAGGGCTGGTGAGCAACGGCATGATAGAAGAATCGGTGCGGAATAGTAACAGAACAAGAATCTAATTATGGTTTTGTGAAGAAGTGCAACTGGACAGAATATTGTGCAGTCAAACTCCTTTTTGTATTCGACTCTCCTATGTTCTACATGGGATGGAATATCAATTTCGTTTTGGATCTGGCAATTGTGCCTTTCGTTTTGAATCTAATTGTGATTTTGTGAAGAAGTGCAACTGGACAGAATATTGTGCAGTCAAAACTCCTTTGTTCTGCATGGGATGAAATATCAATTTTGTTTTGGACCTGGGGATCGTGCCTTTCCTGATAAGAATAAGGCCCATTCCCCATCTTCCACTCTCACTCACTGAACATTGTTGGAAATTGTGGATTAGAAGTCTATAACAAGTTGGTAGTTCTCCACTATTCTAGTGTTTGGCCATGCAGTCGATTAGTTTTTTTTTTTTTCTGTTCTTTTTCCGGGGGCCATCCATAGAAAACCATTGAGAATCATAGGATCTAGATTGGGCCGTCCATAATTTTCGAGCATCCTACTATGCAGTACATGAGATCAGCAGGAAAAAAAAAAAGATATTCCTTTCTGTTCTAGTTTATGGTTTTCTGTTTGTGGGATGCTTTCTGTGGGAATAGTTGGGTTATGTAGAGCTTTGCCTGAGTTGACTGACTTTAGGTTGATGTTTTCGAGTCAGATCAAGGCTTTGTGAACTACTGGTGTTTACATGTTGTTTCTTTTTAGTGCTTGACTGTGTGCTCTGTTAGAATAAGTACTGGAACTTTCAATCTTCACTTTTATGACCTGATTTGGGTAAATCCTTAACCACAGCAATATACAGAACCTGTTTTGGCCTTGCTTGACCCTTTGCCACAGAGTTTACTTGTGCAATCCAATGTTGTCAGGTCTTTTCCTGGCTTAAATCCTATGCTATATCATTGGGGTGTTGTTTATATACGTGGCTAATACCTCTTCCTCTTATTACCTCTTTTTTCAACAACAGCATGAGAAGAAAACATATGATATATTGGCAAAGGAATTAGGAAAAGAAGATTCTAGAACTAAGGATTCTGAGAACTGGATCAAGACGTTCAAAATGAGAGAGCAACAGGTGCCTTTTGCCTACTGTAAAGTAAAATGATCCTGCTAAAATTTAATTATCTGTGATGATGTCGTGTAGAGATATCTGAACTTTCTCATAATATTTTTCCTAAGGTTACGGACGAGTTCCTTTTTTATGTGGAACATACATTTGTTAATACAATGTAAAGCACAAAATGATAACTCCCTGAGTGTATTATTAGAAGTTTGATTGATTTTTTTTTTAATTACTACTTTGTATATTCACAGAAACAAAAGGTTGCACCAGATTCAACAATGAAAGCGATTGATCTCTTGAAGGTTAGCTTTCTTCTCTTCAAAGAGTACTTTTATTATTTTTTTTATGCAACTAGAAAATGGAATATGCAAATAATAGGCTATAACATGCTAATAGGAGCTGTGCATTTGACTGAGTGCTATTTGTTTTTGTGACGAACTGTAAGATGCTTTGGCCCTACATTTTGAAACTGAAAGGCTTGGTCACCAAGAAGAAAAACCAAATTATTAGTATATTATTATCATATATCGTCATCATCATCAGTCATTATTCTTATCATCATCATCATTGTCATTATTCTCATCATCATTATCACAACAACAACAACAACAACAACAACAACAAAGCCTTTAATCCCAAATAAATTGGGGTAGGCTAGAAATGAAACCTAATCGGAAAACATAAGATCAAAGATCTCAAATATTAGTGATAATAATGAATATGATGGAAGAAAAAGAAAATAAATTAATAAAATAATAATAATAATATATAAATAAAGATGATAATGATAATATGCTAATAATAGTAGCAATAATAACAATAATAATAATAGTACAATAAACCTCTATTATAAAATCTATTTCTAAATCCTAAAATCCTATCTAAACCTCTATTTCTGAAATATATTTCTAAATTTTAAATCCTAAAATCCTAAAAAAATCTAAGGATATAAAGTCTATAACTCTACTATTAGACTCTAACTCCTAAATCATGGTTAAGGTACGTGAATCGCTATCTTCCACGCACTCCTATCCAAAACAAGTTCTTTGGGTATATTCCATTCCTTCAAATCTCTTTTTATTGCTTCCTCTCATGTCAGTCTCGCTCGACCTCTTTCTCTTCTTGTATTTTCAGGACGACTTAAAATACCGCTTCGTACTGATGCTTCAGGAGGCCTTCGTTGGATATGACCAAACCATCGCAAACGATGTTGGACTAGCTTCTCTTGAATTGGTGCTACCCCAAGTTTGTCCCTAATATCATCATTTCTGATTCGATCTTTCCTTGTGTGGCCACATATCCAGTATGACATCCGCATTTCAAATTCACTCATCTTCCTGATGTGTTGTCCTTTTGTAGCCCAACATTCTCGCGCCATACAACATCGCGGTCTAATCACCGTCCCGTAGAACTTGCCTTTTAGTTTGTTTGGGACCTTGTCACAAAGAACACCAGATGTTTGTCTCCATTTTACCCATCCAGTTCTTCTTCTATGACTAACATCTTCAAGAATCTCTCCTTCACTCTGCAACATCGATCCCAAATACCGAAATGTGTCATTAATGGGTACTACTCGTCCATCCAAACTAACATCTCCGTCATCTAAGTTTTCCCCGTTGAACTGACACCTCATATATTCGGTTTTTGTCCTACTAAGTCTAAAACCTTTCGATTCTAAAGTTTGTCTCTATAACTCGTTTCGATTGACTCCACTTAACTCGCTCGTCAAATCAAGACCACATCATCAAGAAAGAGCATACATCAAGGAATATCTTCTTGTATGTCCTTTGTGATCTCATCCATCACTAAGGTGAAAATATATGGACTCAATGCGACGACCCGATGTAATCCTATCTTAATAGGAAATGTATCGGACTCGTTGTCACATGCTCTGACACAAGTCAGAGCATTTGTGTACATATCCTTAATAAGAGTAACGTACTTTGTTGGGACTAGTTTCTTTTTGAGCGCCCACCACATGATATTTCTCGGAATTTTATCATACGCATTCTCTAAATCAATAAATATCATATGTAGGTCCTTCAGTTATCGATGTCTCTCCATAAGTTGTCTTATCAAGAAAATCGCTTCCATAGTGGACCTCCTAGGCATAAAACCAAACTGATTTTTAGAGATAGTTGTCAGTTTTCTTAAACGGTGCTCGATCACTCTCTCCCAAAATTTCATGGTATGACTCATGAGCTTAATTCCTCTGTAATTAGTACAACTTTGAATATCTCCTTTATTTTTGAAGATTGGTACTAATATACTTTTTCTCCACTCATCAGGCATCTTATTGGACCGAAAAATGGTATTGAATAGTTTAGTGAGCCACACTATTGCTATATCTCCAAGACATCTCCATACCTCAATCGGGATGTCATCCGGTCTTAATGCCTTACTTGTTTTCTACTTTTTTAAAGCTTCTTTCACCTCAGACTCTTGAATTCTCTGAACAAATCACCTATTGGTGTCAATTGAGTCGTCCAACTCGATTGCGGTTTTCTCACTCTCGTCGTTGAATAGCTTGTCGAAGTATGCTCTCCATTTGTTCTTAATCTCCTCATCTTTCACCAAAAGTCTATCAGCCTCATCCTTAATATATTTAACTTGATGGAAGTCTCTTGTCTTCCTTTCTCGAAGTTTAGCCATCTTGTAGACATCATTTTCGCCTCTTTCGTATCTAATTTCGATACAACTCCGTGTATGCTCGACCCTTGCTTCGCTCATGACTTTTTTTTGCGTTTCTTCTAGCTTCTTTGTACTTCTGTATGTTTTCATCACTCTTGTTGTGATGTAAACGTTTGTAACATTCTTTTTTCTTATTGATAGCCTTTTGTACTTCATCATTCCACCACCAAGTGTCTTTAGGTTCATGTTTATTTCATCTAGTTACTCCAAACACCTCTATAGTCACCTTCTGAATGTGAGTCGTCATCTTCTTCCACATATTATCCGCATCCTCACATTCGTTCCACGATCCTTCTGCAATAACTCTATTTTTAAATACATGAGAAACGTCCCCTTTGAGCTTCCACCACCTCGTTCTCGTTATTTTCATGCCTCTATCTCGCCGAACGCATACCTGGGAAAGAAAATCGGTCACCAAAAGTTTGTGTTGTGTGACAACACACTCGCCGGTATAACCTTACAATCCATGCATTTGTCTCTCCTCCTTTCTAGTCAGGACAAAATCGATCTGGCTCGAGTGTTGGTCACTACTGAAAGTAATTAAATGCGATTTTTTCTTTCTAAAGAAGGTGTTCGCTACCATGAGGTCATAAGCTATAGCGAAGTTCAAGATGTCTTCTCCCTCTTGATTCTGTTCGTCATATCCAAAACCCCCATGTACTCTCTCAAACTCCTCTCTAACTGTGCCAACATGACCATTAAGATCACCTCAAATGAAGAGTTTTTCACTGCTAGACACTCCTCTAACCATGTCCTCTAAGTCTTCCCAGAATCGTTTCTTGACATCATAGCTCAAACCTACTTGTGGGGCATACGCACTGATGACGTTCAAGACCAAATCTCCAAAAATCAATTTGATCATGATGATCCTGTCCCCTTATCTCCTAACTGCGACAACTCCATTCTTGAGACTCTTATCAATTAAGATGCTACACCATTTCTACTTCGTTCTTTTCCCGTGTACCATAATTTAAAGCCCGTATTCTCCACCTCCTTAGTCTTCTGACCCGTTCATTTAGTCTCCTGAACACAAAATATTAACGCCTCCTAATCGCAGTATCAACTAACTCTCTTAGCTTACCTGTTAAGGACCCTACATTCCAACTACCTAAACGAATCCTACTTTCCTCGACTAGCTTCCTTGCCCCTCACACTCGTCGAGTCAAGTGCGAAGACCCTTGTTCATTTGACACTACATCCGGGCGCCGATGCAGCGCGCCACTAAGGTGATGACGATCCGGCCCTTGCTCACTTGTCACCATATTCGGGTTCCAATATGGCGCGTCACTAAGGCGGTGACGACCCGGCCCTTGTTCTCTTATCACCATATCCAGGTTCCAATATGGTGCGTCGTTAAGAGGGTGACGTCCCAACGAAAATTGACTGAGTTTCATTTCCATAAAGATTGGTTGTTTTAGTGCAGGGCTCGCCACACCCACCACAACCCTCCTTTATTCTGGCTTGGGATAGACTATGCAGAAACTAGTTCACACAGGCGGAGTTTCTCATCATCATTATCAATGCCATTATTCTCATCATCATTATCATTGTCATTATTTTCATCACCATTATGATTATCATTATTCTCATCATCATTACTTTCAGTATCATTATCACTATTACTATCATTGATTTTTTATATTTGAGATCTCTAATCTCTATGATTTTAGGTTGGGTTTCATTTCTAGTCTATCCCAATATATTTGGGATTAAAGGCTTTGTTGCTGTTGTTGACATAAGAATGTGGGTTTGTTGTCTCAGAAAAAGAAAAAAAAATGACAGTTTCAAAGGAGAAGGAAAAAGAAAAATGAATGGAACCAAGTGCGTGATCTGACTTCTAACTGGATACTTTTTTTTTTGTTTGTTTCAGTCACACCCGGATCTTATACAAGCATTTCAAGCAATGTCGAACAACTCAGCTGCATCCAGTATGAATCGTTCATTCAATGCGACTGCAGTTGGAGAGGGGCTGCCACGTGGCAGGGGCATTGATGAGCGTGCAGCACGTGCTGCAGCTGAGATTCGGCGCAAGGCAGCAGCTCGGGGTCAACCACTCCGTCAGAACCCTACAGCGGCGTTGACTCATCAGAACTTGTCAGCATCTCTTACTCAACTTCTCAATATTATAAATTCAGGTGAGGTGCCAGCAAGTGGTGCTGATGTGAAGGCTGAGTTCAGTGGGGGAAATGAAGATGTTGGAAATAGCAATGGAAATGCAAATGAGAAACCACACACCAGGGAGGAGAAAAAGACAGCTCCAGTAGGGTTAGGCACTTCGTTGGAACTGAAGAAGCAAAAATCAAAGTCGAAAGCAACTTCTTCTTGAAGAAAGAAAACTTTCAATAGGTTTAATTTTGGGAGGCTTTTCAAGCTGTCTTTTTGGTGGTTCTTATTTTTTTATTTTATTTTTATTTTTATATTCCTAACATGAGTTCAAGCGGTATGGGTTAAGGTTATGTTGTCTGAAAGATAGCATCAATAAATTTTGGATATGGTAAGGGGTGGTGATGCAGAACATAAATTAATGTTGAAACTATGGTTTCTTCATAATTTGTGCTGTAAATTTGGGTGCAGAATGCGGGGATTGTAGGAGATGAGTTCATCATTTATTTATAGGGTACTTGAGCCCGGACGCTAAGTGACAACCTGTGGTGGTTTTTTCTGCAGGCTGTAATACTTTTTTGTTCTTTTGCTTGTTTTAGACGTGATATTGAGCAAACTATGCTTCGTTGTAGAACATTTTTGATGTAGTCCTATCTAATAATATGAAATAATTCACTATTACATATTTGTTGAACTTCATAATGTGTGACCTAAAAAAAAAAGGCGGCTAGCTATTGATCTTGTTAGTCAAACCAAGCAGAGAAGTGCTAGTCAAACCAAGCAAAGTGCTGGTTGAGTACAGGTCTTATGACCGTTGCTATGTATACTAATTTATTCCTTAGATTTGTGTATATTTTGAGGTTCTGTTCTTTGCTAAATGTATTCTTAAAGAACTATGTGAAACAATTATTAATTAATCCGAGCTATTATCCAAATAAAGTCCCGCTCCAATTTAGCCCTAATTACCTTAAATTGTGCATCTAAGCATCTATGAAGTTCCACTTACCCTTTTATTTAATTAAAGAAGCTCAAGTCCGCTCAGCTTACAAGAATTTGGTCAAATTAGTTCCATATTGTCATGCTTTTGGGAGGATACAACTTAATGTTTGAAGTTCATCTCTTAACTAAAAGTTTCAATGCACCAATTAAATCTTAAGTTGCTTCAGTTCTAAATCTTCACTTCTGTGCTCTTTTATTTATTTATTTTTTAATCTTGTAGCTTGTTTTAGTGGTGGAAAAGGGAGACAGAAAAAAAGATCCTAAAACCAACGTTAATTGGGAAACAAGTTAAATAATCAATGGTCATTGTCTGAGACAACGTAATATTTGCCACTATTTCCTTGAACTACCCCTAAAAACAAAAGGGAGCAAAAACTATTTTCTTTTGAAATTACCTTATATATTGAATCTTAATACAAGAAACCATGATGGAGGTGGATCTTTGCGGCTTTCCTTGAGGCCTTGCAAAAGCCTCAGAGGCTTAGATGCCCATGGCAACGTACCTCATCAGCCAAGCCTCCCCGAACAGAAAAGTGTTACTTCATGTACACTTTCAGAAAATCGATGCTTACAAAAAAGGGCATTTTTAGTTTTTACTGACTCTGTAAATATCAAAGCATCTTGGTTATCCTTGGGCATGATATTTGCCACTAAACATGCTGCTCCAACCATTCAATAAATAAAAGGTCCTGAAACTTAAAATGAATGAGAGAACCCACAAGTCATACCGAACGTGGAAGACAACACAAAACTCAGGTGATTAATGTAATTCTTGAGACTAGTAACAGACCAAATCCAGTCGAAGAAACACATTCGGCTTTGAAACCAAAAATGAAAATGAAACAACATTTTGTCCAACAAAACTGCAGACTGACATCCATATAGAACCAAAATACTATCAGAGATATAACAGTGCTGTTTTTTATCTAAAACACAAGCAGGTGGGGCTTCATGCCATCCCTCAGACTGAACCGAGCAGACAGGTATGCTTTCAAGTCTGGTACTGCCTCAATTGCCTTGATCAATGCAGTATCAACTGCCTTCTGGTCGTCTTTCTTGAATTGTGGAACAACAGTCTTTTCCTACATCCACACAACCCCAAAAGAACAAAATAAATTCAGATAATTTTAGGCAAATACAGCATAATGACACAATCAGTTTTTTTTTTGACAATTTGACTTCTAATCCACCAGATAAAAATATCTGGTAATCAACAGCACAAGACCACACTTAACACCACAAAAATATGCAGGCTACTTGTAGTAGAATGCCGTGTTTTGGTATGTTATCCATACACCTTCCATTACTTAACTGAAATGCAGAGGCAAACATCGAATGTACATGAAATATGAGAAAAAGAACTACAAACCTCCTCCTCAGACTTGAAGAATTCACCCTCAGTCTTCTTGACCTTCTTCGTCTTCTCCTTCATGAAGTACTTATCCTCAAACTTGGATACATCGATGGAGGAGATGTCAATGTTGGTTGATGTGGCAATTACATAAGCCTGATTTACCCGCTTCAGTGGCACACCATTCACCTTGAATGGACCTAGTAAAGAACATTTGTCAGAAAAGAGACTACCAACATCAAATACTCTTTTTGAACCAGCCACTATTTACGCTGAAGACTCTTTATGGAAGAGTTGCTACCAAGCTTTTTTAAAAAATGGAAAGTTTTAACCGTATTAACGGTTTTGATAGACTCCAGCGTTAAGTTTTTGAAAAAAAAACGGATTTAACGGGTTTTCTGTGATTTAACCATTTTATCTCATGTTAAACCCGTTAAAACCGTGTATTTTTTTTTTGAAAAAAACACATTTAACAACTGAATTTTTATTGCACAAACACTCTATTCTTAGAACTACTTAAAATATAGATTAGCTCTCAATGTTGTCATTTTTAGATTAATAACTGGAAAATGCACCATCTTTCCATGAACTTGTAATTGCATAATCACATTCCGTCAACTCAAATGAAACTAAAATTCAGCAGGGATCTAGACACGACAATTATTATGAAAGTAAAACGGATGAGTGAATGATAAATACCAGTGACAAGTAGCAAGCCAGAGGCGAGCTGCTTGAGAAACACAACTCTCTTTCCCATAAACCTTCCAGCCAGAAGGATCAACACAGTTCCAGGTGTAATGCTAGCCCTGTTTCAAATCAAGCAAACCTTGAAAAAAATAATTTCTAAAATAACAGGTATAGCTTATCCAAGTCTAGTTTGTATGAGGAAATGGAACCAGAGAAAAATCTATAACACAACAATCTATACATCAATCTGCAAAATATCGATGCACATTTTCACTAAAATCATTATTGTCACTCCATATACAACCCCTTCTCTTCTCTATTACCTCACAATAAAGGAACAACCACTGAAACTACCAAAAACAAAATTGAAAACAAACCTGAGCTTGGTGGGGTTCTGCTTCTTAGGCTTCGAGCGTGTCGGCTTGATATCATCAGCCGGGTAGAACTTCGGTGCCTTGGCCAGCGCGTGAGTGGTGTCGGGTTCCGCCGCTGGTTTTGCGTCGTGCTTGGGGAACTGGCCACCGTTCTTCGCCTTGATTGCCCAGAGACCGCGCCTATGGTACATCTTCGAGCGCGAGTACTTCTTGATTCCCGGTACGAGATCCGGGTTGCGAGCTCCGGTCCTGGCCGTCTTTGGAGCCATTGATGGTTGGTTTAGGGTTTTGTGGTGGCGGCGGCGGGAGGAGAGAAAGAGAAACCCTAGACGTAGGGATGGAGGCGGTAAGAGAAGACAAGTAGGAGAGAGCGGGGTTTATATAAACGTGTCTCGTGGCCGTTTGGCTAACTTTAAGATTCGTGTGGACAGATTAAGGCCTGATTGGGTTCAGATTTGCCATGAGGCCTGTTTATAGCTTGAAGAAATTATTTTGAAGAGACATATTGGGCTCTGTTACTGTACAAAATTGATGGCCCGATGGTAGAACAACTACCCCAAGCTCATACAAAACAAAATCGTGCAATTTGCAGTTAAACTATTTATTAATGGGTGGAAATTCAACTGTATTATGTAGAAAAGTATTTGTCTCGAGTAACGAGAAATTTTTGCGCAATTAATTTTTACAGCATGTTGGCGTGCGTGCAATTTTGACTTTGCTCATCATTTTTTTTTAACTAGTAAAATAAAATGAAAGAAAGTACCAATTGGTTTTGAACTGTGATTTCTGTAGGTACAACTGGTGTATGCATTACTGACAAGGAAATGTGCTTATCATTGCTAAAAGACTCTTAAATTAGTCCCTTCTAGCCTCTAGGTTATGAAGCATGAAATAGAAAGGAAACCTGGAACAATTTAGCATGCAGATCCGCTTTTGATGCTGGAAATATCACCTGCCCAGAGACTTCTCTTTGTCAACGGCTCACATTTTATAATGAAATGCAATTAATTTATTATATTTGGGATCTGGCATAAGCTTACTTTCTGGATTGCCATTGAGGTATTAAATGTTTGTGAGCTTTCATGTGCCCCCTTTCAAATTACAATACTCCCTCAAGTTACCCTTTTGGGGCTCCTCATGGAAATATTTTAATGTTTCAGGGTTATAACAAGAAAATTGCTTCATTATATATAAAAGCTGTTCACTTCAATACCCCAAACAAAACAAGCTTACCTTCGTTTCCATTGAACAGAGAGAGAGAGAGAGAGAGAGAGAGACAGAGATGAACAGGCATTTGCTCATTCTTTGCATTGTGATAGCTCTTGTGGGAGCAGTTGACAGTTCAAGCTTAACACTGAGTGATATCAGTGTTGAAGGAGTGATATACTGCCGATGCAACCTCCCTGGCTATGTCCCTCGAGTCGATGCTTCTCCCTTATCGGGTCCGTATTCTCTCTAAAAGCACACATATATCTTCTTTCTTTTCTTCTTTCCTTTCAATCCAAGACAATGAATAAGAAAAGAAATAAAAATAAGTAACCAATTAATCTACAAATTGATTAAACAGTAGTCCCCTTTCTTGTTCCACAGGTATCGTTGCTTCACTTAAATGCGACATCGGCAACTACCACACGATCGTCAACGCAACAACAGATAGCTATGGCTACTTCCAGATTTCAGCAAGGATGTTTAAGAAATACACGGGTCACTACTGCTCGGTGTATGTGATCTCCTCTCCATTGTCACAGTGCACCGTGGCGCCTCAGCTCACATTTGCTGGTAAAGGGTCCAATCTCATATATATGAAAGAACAACAGGGTGTCAGGTCACAATACAGTGCTGGACTTGTGTTAATCGGCCCGGCCAACTCAGCTTCATGTCATCTCTGAGTTTTACTTGGTTGCTGTCTGATTTTTTTTTTTTTTTCAGAATTTTTTGAATGGTTGCTAAATGTGAGATAATGTTTAAATAAGTACTAGTGCTTAATCTGTTACGCTGGCAAATGTTTCGAGTTTCGTAAGTCTTTAAAGCCAGGTGACCAACCTGTAATTATGATATTAATATAATCGCATAAGCATTGTGATCTTAACCAAGCAAGACATTTGGGATTACTGATTTTTATATGAATACAATACCAGTAACAAAGTTTTTAATCTCAAATAAATTGAATAAACTAGAAATAAAATTCAATTCGAAATCATAGAGAACAAAGATTTAAAATATAAAAAAAACAATGATAGTAATATTAATCATGATACTGATAGTAATGATGATAGAAAACAATATATGTGATAATGATAATTATTTCTAGAGAGAGGCTATTTTAAAAACTTCATATTTCAGCCGATATGAAAATGTATTAAAAATATACATAAAATCTCCAAAACTTTGATTTATAGTTCTCATTAATTTTTTCATATCAAAATCTCATGGGATACAAAAATTTGTGTGTTTCAAATTTTCTAAGTATTTATTTTGAATTTTTGAAAAATTAACACAAACATTGAATATTTTGTTATATTTTTAGTGTTGAATTTTTAAAAATCAAAACGATAACTTAGAAAAATCAAAACACACACACTAAATTTTTATATTCCACAAGTTTTTCCTATGAACAACTTAATGCAAATCATAAATCAAAATTTTGAAAACTTTAAAGTATATTTTTTATGTATTTTCATATTGATCGAAATGTAAATATTTTTACAATAATCTATCTTCTGATTTCTTTATAAATAGAGTATTTTTTTAAAAATTAATTCCAGAAGATAATATATACGTCACATTCCTAAACGCTCCTAATTTGTTCATGTAGCATATGTGCATGTGAATTGTGAACTAAAATATGGTCACTTGATCAATATGACAAACATCCTAACTTTAGCAAAATTAACTTTAAATGACAAATATGTACATCTAACTATTTATCATGGGTTTGTTTGGCCATGCATGGAGTAGCAAAAAGTAAGAATAGAATTGTTATTCCGACGAATTAATTTTTCAAATGAATTTTAGATTAAGTAGAAGAGTACGGAAGAGTGCTAATTCGGTATACCTAGTTATAGGTGGTATACCGAATTAGCTCTCGTCGGAATAGCGACTATTGTTTGATTATGTTGTATTATATTATTATATTATATTAGGATTATAATTTATTATGATTATATTATGATTATATTATGATTATGATTTATTATTATATTATGATTATAATTTATTATTATATTATGATTATGATTATAATTTATTATTATTATTATTATTATTATATAATCATCATTTAGTATTATAATATTATTTATTTTATTATTATTTATTATTGTTATATTATAATAAATATGATTTTTTTATTATATTATTATATTATGAATATAAATATGATTATTATATTATTATAATTATGATTATTTATTATTATTATATTATTATGATTATGATTATTTTTATTATTATTATTATTATTATTATATTATGATTATAGTTATATTATTATTATATTATTTTATTATGTTATATTATATTATTATATTATGATTATAGTTATGATTATATTATTATGATTATAATTATTTATTATTATTATTATTATTATTATTATGTTTATAATTATAATTTTTATTATTATATTATGATTATTTTTATATTATTATATTATTATGATTACGACTATGATTATTATTATTATCATGATTATGATTATTATTTGATTATGTTGTATTATATTATTATATTATGATTATATTATTAAAATTATAATTATTTATTATTATTATTATATTATTATTATGATTATGATTATAATTATAATAATAATTATTATATTACTATATTATGATTATGTTTATATTTTTATTATATTATTATGATTAGAACTATAAATATTATTATTTATTATGATTATAATTATAATAATAATTATTATTATTGTACTATTTTTTTATTATCATCATCATTGTTAGTATCATAATTATCCATATTTTAACTATTCTGATTAATAACTGTCAAATGATATTTTCACTCTTCCGAATAGTCAAAATACCACACTTCTACCATTCTTCCAAAAAAATATTATTTTATCACTCTTTCAAAATTACCACTCTTCAAAAGTTATTCCTTAATTTGTCAAACCAACCGCATGTGTTTTGTTAGCCTCACACGTATAGTGATGCTTGCAAGAAACAAGAAAATCAAAGAGTAAAGTTATTTCTAGCTAGTAGCATTGTGTTTTCTTTTACTATTAAAAAAATGAGGATCTTGGTTTTAACATCTTAATTCTATATAATTAAATTACTTGCCTATTTTCCAAGGTTTGGCATTGACCTAGTTGGCTTTTTGTCAGGGTCTTTGAATTAGAAATAAAGCAATTGCAACTTGCAAGCACTTAGTCTTTGCTCTTTAAGAACCAACAGTCCAACACATGACAGCATAATAGCATATATATATATATATATATATATATATATATATAGAGTGGAGATAGCGTGAGCTTAAGCTCACGGAGGCCTTCCGTGAGCTTAACTCAAAAAACATATCAAATCATCTCGAAATTTTAATTTATCATTCTCATTAAATTCTTTATATGAAAATCTCATGGGATGCAAAAATTTGGAGCGTTTTGAGATTTTTAAGTCACCGTTTTTAATTTTTTAAAATGATGTTCAAGTATTGAATATATTATTATTATTTTTAGAGCTGATTTTCAAAAATTAAAAACGATGACTTAAAAAGTATATATATATATATATATATATATATATATTTAATGAAGAAGAGTTTTATAATAATAATAATATGTAAGTTAGTTTTACATTTGCCACGTCGTTTTTTTCTCTTATGCCGTTTTTAATTGATATTGAATCAATATCAGGCGGGTACAACATATCTTAATTGGTGATGATAATTAATAGTGGTGCGAGAGATTTGTTAATTATGTTTGCAAAGTAATTTATGATTTTTGTAATTTTCAAGGGTACATCTAAAATCGTTTCCTAAATTAAGATTCCAGTAACGGAATAAATTTCCTATCTGTTAAATTTAAACTTCATTAAAAGCGCCTCTTATAACTTATAAGACCACCTTTCACGTCCCATGAATCTCGTTCGTTCATCAAACTGCTGTTTTTCACAAATCTGGTGATCAAAATCGGACGGCTCGAATTGCATTAGCTGCTCACTAGCTACATGCTGTGCAATTCTAGAGATGATATGGACTCTCTCTGTAAAGTGTCCCTCACACTTTATGAGCACAGATGGAGTTAAGCTTTTCTTCTTAAACTGAATATTTATATTTATAATAAATATTTGTGATCTCTTATATGAAATATATTACCTTAATTACTGGTCAAATACCAATTGTCACAAAATATTACATTTATTGCATGCTTCATTATTAACGTATGTTTTTTCATAATAATATTTTAATAGAAGAAACTTGTATCTTTTAAAATGCAAATTAATCATCTAGGGAAATGCAGATTTTTTCAAACAAAATATATTAGCTAGCTAGGTCCTGGAGCCTGCGATGCACAGTTGGTGCGGTTTTTTTTTCTTCTCAAAAACAAGGTTTTTTTTTGGACACTTTGTTACAAACTTCTAATTACATGGTAAATATATTATGGAAATTTCCATAAGTTTTCTTATTTCTATTTGTAAATCTTCTCTACGAGAACATAGAAAAAGATGGGGTTTTGTAACCAGTGGGTAAAAAGTAAAAAACCATACTCTGAACAGAGAAATTAATGAAGATATTACAAGACTACAAATCTTAATTAGTCTTAACACCTAAACAATTTTTTTCCAATGGAAGATAAAAGTTCAATTGTCTTTGATCCTTACAGAAGTTTTGAGGTTTATTGCTGAACCCAATTTTTGTTGTATAAACCTATATTTTCTGTTCAGGCCTAGGTAACTTGACAGCAAAGGATGTACAACAGGGAATGATGATAGAATCAGGGAGAATGTAGATAATTTAGAAAAGGAGATATCCAGTAAAAATGGTGATGCTGATATTAAAATTGTTTGCTTTGCTTGCATTACTGGCAAAATAATTTTTTTTTTTTTGCCAACCCAACATCTTTCCAAAAATCAGACACAAAAAAGATAAAAGTAAATTGCAGAGAAATTCCAAAACGGAAGCAAACTAATTAAAAAAAAACTTTAATTAATCATGACTCATCACATCATATGTTTTCATGCTACCATGGTTTAGATGTTGATAGTATTCCCCATATTTGATTATGAATCACGCGAAAGTAAAACTCGTTATGTTTGGGGTTAGGGTCAGGGGCGGAGCCAGAAACGATCGATAGGGGGTGCCCGGTTCAAATAAATAAAATATTTATGTCAAAATAAATTTTATTTTTTACCATACGATCTTTATTTTTCAGTGAATTGAGAGAGTGCTCGGACGCCGGCTGACGCCTACCTTGGATCCGCCCCTGATTAGAATTACATACAAAATTTCACTCCTTTATAAATAGTGCTCACAAGTCACAACCCCAAATGGAAGAGAGAATTTCCTCTGGTAGAACGAGAGAGACAAAGAGAGAGATGAAGAGGCAGTTGTTAAGTCTTTGCATTGTGATGGCTCTTGCGGGAGCAGTTGTCGACGGTTTGAGCTTTGAGCTGAGTGGTATAACTGTTGAAGGAGTGATATACTGCAGATGCAATCTCACTGACTATGTGCCTCGAGTCGACGCTTCTCCCTTGTCTGGTTTGTACTCTTTTCTAGACATCATCTTTATATGAACTTTTTATTTCTTCTCTCAAGTATAACTCAGTAGAATTTATTGAATACAACTAAATTAATTTACTTAGATGTTGGTTCTCCATTTTTGACCATATATACAGGCATTGTAGCTTCGCTTAAATGCGACATCGGCGACTACCATACTCAGGTTAATGCAACTACAGACAGCTCAGGATACTTCCAGGTATCAACAAAGATGGTGAGGAACTATGTCGGTCATTACTGTAACGTGTACGTGCTCTCCTCCCCGTTGTCACAGTGTTATGTCTCGTCTGAGCTCAAGAATGTCGGGACGGGGTCTAGACTCATATATGAGGATGATACACCAGAGACTGGCCCCATGTATAGTGCCGGTCTAGTCTTCGTCGGCCCGGCCAGCTCTGCTTCGTGTCATATATGAGTGTTGTTCAGTTGTTATAATGTACTTGTTATGTATTTTGTTTTCTTGTTAATTAGTTGATTAACTGTACGTAGTTTCTCTTTTTCGTTAAGTCATATCTATATTAATTGTTGCTTTTGTATTAGGGTGTTTGTGGATTGCTTTAATTGCAATTAATGGTGTGTATGAGCTAGTTAATCCTTATTGTGTTTTTTTCTTATTTATTTTGAATGAGGATATTCTATGATAATTAAGACGTATAAAAATTACCCTATGACAATCTCGATCTCAGCTCGTATTTTCAGTATAAATTAAGATGCTATATCACATCACATGTAATCAGTTTGTCATACACGTAATCTACTGTTACTTGCTCAGCAATCAGCACAAAATATATCAAAATCATCTAGTCGATTTTAACGTAGTAAAATATTTTCAAGTTCAACTTAGGTCTCTTTTATTAATCTTATCGAAAAAATATACTCGATTTTAAATTTTAAATTTGCTTCTCGTATAAGCAGAGCAAAAAAAAAACAGAGAATTTTGCCGTAAATTCCATTTATCCGACATGAGAAACTCTATTAATTTTCCATTTTGGTACAGGAGAAATTCTATCTCATTGCATCTTCTCCTCATCCAAAATGATTCATAATTCAGTTGGTTATATAGTTGCTCAATTGAACAAATCATTTTATTTCCTTTCAGGATTTTTTTTTATTTTCATTTTTTGCTATGACATTGGAGAAAACAAGTGCATTAGAAAGCTATATTTCACACGGTGCTCCTATGATTGAGTTTTAACAATTTGTGAGATATGTTAATTGAGGTTTAACAATTTGTAAAAATGTTATTTAACATTTTTTAGGTACTCAGGTACTAAAAAGACTGAAAATAATTAATAGACAAAGACTTCATGAAACATAAATCTAATAACGCAAAGCTAGGGTACGGTCCTTAAAGTAATTGAGGACATTGTACTAGGAAAAATAAAACAAGTGGGAAGATATTGCTCTTTAATGATTTGATGAATAATTGAACTTCAAACAACAATAGAACATAACACAAGCTTAAAATGCTGGAAAAAAAACTTCCTTCAGATTATAATTTTTTTCATAGGACCTTCAGATTATAAATTAAGTGCATAAAAATTGAGAACTAACGTCCAATTTAATGACGACTGAGATGATATTATATTCACATGAGAGGTTATATATTTGAAATTTAGTTGAATTTTTTGGATATTTAAAGTTGAAATATTTAACTTTCATTTTTTAAAAGTTTGCAAAGACTTTGTTTTAACAAGAAGAGAAGAAAGATTCATTTGAACCAACTTGGTTTATTATTTCCAAAAGCCAGACAAGTATTCATATTTTAGCTAACTTGTTAAAATGAAAACTTAATTTGACTTGGGTCATTAACTACTACTTGTTATCTGAGTTAATCAAAGCATTTGCCTCCAATAGACGTCTTCACCAATGGAAGAAATTTCTCAACTATTTCACACTTGAATGAATATAAAACTGAAGATTTTTCTCATATATATAGAGTAATTATATAATTAATTAGCATTAATTTGCGACACTCAATTTTGGGATTCTGCAGGGGCGCCAACGAAATTTCCCCAATTCAAGCCCCACGGAAATACATTCGCTTCTATGATAGCAGGTTATCATATATATATATATATATATATATAGAATTAGGCTATGATGCTTTGCAAAGTACAAAAGTGTTGTGTGCTTTGTGCTCTATTTTTAATTTTAAGTCAAAAATGATCGATTCAAACTGCTCAATTTAATCTCCATATCAAAATCTATTAGTAAACTAAATTTTATATTTTTTTAAAATTTATTTGCTATTTTTTTGAATAGAGGAAAAACCATTATTTTTTGATGAATCAGAATTAAACCATTAGGCTTTAGTTTACAGATAGCAAATTCTGTGGGGCTTGAACGGTTCGGATCGATTATTTCTGACTTGAAATTAAAAATAGAACGCAAAACACACAATGCCTCTGTACTTTGCAAAGCTTCATAGTCGAATTATATATATATATATATATATATATATATATATATATAGAGTGGAGATAGCGTGAGCTTAAGCTCACGGAGGCTTTCGTGAGCTTAACTCAAAAAAACATATTAAATGATCTTAAAATTTTAATTTATCATTCTCATTAAATTCTTTATATGAAAATCTCATGGGATGCAAAAATTTGGAGCGTTTTGAGCTTTTTAAGTCATCGTTTTAATTTTTGAAAATCAGCTCTAAAAATAATAATAATATATTCAATACTTGAACATCATTTTAAAAAATTAAAAACGGTGACTTAAAAAACTCAAAACGCTCCAAATTTTTGCATCCCATGAGATTTTTATATAAAGAATTTAATGAGAATGATAAATTAAAATTTCGAGATGATTTAATTATATATATATTATCTATGACTGTGAGATTCATTATCTGCTATCATTTTTTTTTATCTATGATTGTGAAATTCATTTAATAATAACAGCCTTCGCATCTAATCACAACTATTTAAACAAATTCAACAGCAGATATATCTGTTACTATACTTTTTTTGTCATAACTTTTATGACAGCGGATATGGATACAAGCCCCATAAATAGTGGCTAGACAAATTGTGAATGAATCCCGGTTGATAAAGGTAGCTTCTCTAAACAAATTACATACACCCCCTAGATTTACGCGTTATAACCAGCGATTTTAAATTTGTATTTCGTCACCTTTTAATTAAAGCCGAAATGTTACAGAAAATTTTGCTGATTTCATATGTTTGTGGTGGATATTTTATTGGAAGGAAAGAAAACATAGTAAATTGTCAAGTTAACCACTCAATCTATAAATTAAGAAAAAAAATATGCTTATAATTTATTTCATTTTTTAATTGATTTGAAGAATTATTGTCAAAACTGTCAAATTAACCATTCACGATAAACCTCAACCTTTACAAAAATGCATCAACAAAAAAAGGGTAGCCAACTCTTCCAAAACTAACACTAATGGTAGCTTTGATGGGAAGCATACTGTCTAATTAATGTCTATCACGAGGTAGTTGGTCTTCATGATGCATTTTGTACGCAAATTTAATTATAACGGGGTAATTATAATTGGTCTTCCTCATCGTCTAGTATTTTTTTAAGCAAAAATACTTGTTCCAACGAGATGGTTTTCGTAATGCATTTCTTAAGCAAACATTTTATAACACGTAATGGTAAGCAATCCTCAGACAGTGCTTCAACATGATGCATATATTTAGCATGCCGTTGGATCTATATTATTAGTAAGGAAGATGTTGTTAGCTAAGATTTTCCAAGAAGCCCTTTGTAGATTTGTTTGTCGGATTATTTTATCTGCTTTTGTTGTACAATAGATAATTTAAATTTTATTAAAAAAAAACACACACATAAATTGGCACTTTTATACTCTATGTAGTTGTTGGTAGTGATAATTCCAACAATTAATGACCATCATCAAATCTCATTACATAATTACATAGAATATTAAAATATATTTTCTTTTTTGATGCAGTGAAATTATGCAAGGATCGATGTCCACCGGGTATTATAAAATTAAATCTAAATATTTCTATTGTGGATGCTTAACAGAGTATCCAAAACAGAAAGGCAATTAAAAAAAATGCTAAACGATGGAAACATCAAATAAGCACAATTCATAATGGCCGTACATGACGCATCCGAAATGCATACGCGGTTTGAGTCCTAATTGCAAGCAACTGGGATGTCAAAATTGATTCTGAGGTGATGGATCAACCTGATATGATTAGGATTCGACTCGATTAATTAAAATGACTCAAAAATAAATGAATTTGATATGAATAGAAAAAAATTATCCGTCATAAATCAAGTTGGGTATGAGACAATCCAATCCAATCAATTAATTTAATTATATATTTTTTAATTTATTTTATGATTTAACTATAATCAAATCTTATATATACAATAATTAAAATTAATTATATATTAATTAATACTAAATGTTTAATATATATATTTAATTATTTTATTCATGTTGAATTGGGTCCATAAAGTTAATCCAATTTTAAATTGATCGGATCCGATCAAGAAAAAATAATAAAATAACGGATTACATTATCCGACCTCAACTCATTGGCACCCTACAAGAATTGAACGTAATATATAATATTATTTTGACAATCTCAATAACAAAATATTAAATAAATTGAGAAAATCATAAAAATAGAATATAATTTATAGATATATTGTTGAATTTATATAGATTGATAGTGTTTTAAATTCATTCAATTTAAACATTATTTTTTTATCAAAGACCATAAAAAATATATATAGTTTATAATAGTTCTAATTTAATTATCTTTAATGGACTATTAATCAACACTTTAGAAATATGAAATATAAAACATAATCAATCTATAAATTCACCAATATTTTTATAAGTATTTTTCTATTTTTATGATTTTTGCATTTTATTTTTTCGAAACCTCATTATCAAAGATAATAATTGGCAATCAGTCCCTTCCCCATCTATATAATTAATTACATAGCTGGAGGAAGAGAAGACGAATATAATAAAATTATCCAAATAAAACCTAGGTTACCTAGCCCACAAGACCCAGTTTCCAACTATTTTCTTAGCTGTAGTACAAAGTCCACGCGATAGCTTTACCGCGTTTAAAAAGGAAAATGACCAAATAGAGGAGCATGAAACTTGACTAGAGGTCTAGAGCCTAGAGGGTTGAACTTACCACATGTACGTAAATAATAAGATAACGTTGGAATTTTCTTTCTTATTCTTATATATATAAAAGAAGTGAATTCGACGTCATCTGTTTGTAATTACTTTAACATGCATGTTTACAAAATTTCATCTTTTGCATGGACTATATATGCCGACATAGAATAGAAGAACCTTCAAAAAACAAAAGAGAAAAAGAGAGAAATAAAAGAAAAGAAAAAGGTACCTAAATTAACAACCTACTTGAAATTTGAAAAGCTTTTAGTTTGTGATTAAGGCCCATTCGATTTTACCTTATTGAATAGCAATTGCTTTGGTCCGTTTTATTTCATAATTAAAAGTCACACCATGCGTTAGTAATTAGTATGCTACAATAAAACTATTCAAAACATTTGCTTTTAGCTTAAAACACAACCTTCATGAGTTATAATTTTATAAAGGAAAAATATAAAATATTTCTATCAATTCTCTCTCTTAAAAACTACGTACAGCGCTTTGCGCGTCATGTTAATGGAAAAATGGAGGAGAATGTTGGGGGCATATATCACTCCCTTTCATCAAAACTTTGCCATAATTCTTGTACTATGATCCCAGATGCATTGTCAAACTTATGAACCAATAAGTGCTTGATTCTTTTTCTTTTGTTAATTATGCCGAAAGCACTATTAATTTAAATCTGAAAACTGAAGTTGTAATTTATATTTTTCATAATGAAGCAATCGGCCACGTAGTACGTACTTTAGTTTCAGTGTGGTTGTAAAAGGTGCTCAAAAGCAATTCGATTTGTAGGAATAACGAAATAGGTTTCTCTTTCTAAGTTGTAATCTTGCAAAATAAATGCTAGCTGGACAAACGCATAAAATGAAATCAACGGCTCAAAAAATATTTTATAAAATAGTCCTGCAACTGCAAGGCCTAATATTGTATATATTCATAATTACTTGAATTTGATTATCCATTGTGAGTTGAAGGTATGGACTTCTAAATTTCAAAAACAAACTTGTAATTACTGAAAATGCAAGTTATAGTTCCATTACGTCACGGTAATAAAAATGTAATATATATATCTAGAAAACACTTTTGTGCATGCAATATATATATATATATATATATATATATATATATATATATATTTGTCAATATAATATCACAGCTCCTTAATTTGGTTAATTTGGAAATTATTATTAACCTGAATCAAGGTTCAGTGTTCTTCCATGATTTGTTTGAGTTCTATTTTTTGGATGAATGACTAAACTCTCAGAAGCTCGATAGTCACATTTCTATGTAAAATATGTACGTCGGAGTAAACAAACACAAAAAATATGCGTGGCAATATGCCAAGTTGCCAATAAAACAAGAAAATTATATTTTTCATCTTGAGAACAGTCTCAGTTTTCATAAATTTAACCAAATATATCTCTGTCAATTCTCGACATGTAATTTACAATATCGTCAAGGACATGTACGGCTCTCGAAACAAGACATATAGGGTAGAAATAACATAGGCTTAGGCTGGCATTATCGCCGGAGAAATAATTCGTGGTTAGTAACTAGTTCGTAACTAATTTGGATTTTGGCTCGTCATAAGTTTAGCTAAATTTGATTCGAATTAAATTTGTCTCGAGTTGATTGGTTTGTATATTTTTTGACTCAAATATGAGTCATGATTGGTTCGCTCGACAACTCGTATACTTAAATTGTTATATTTTGTATTTCTATTTAGTCATTTTTATTGTTTAAACTTATTGATTTTGTAATATGAATGTTATTATGTAATTTATTTGTTATTTATTTTGATTTACTAGTTTTGATTTTAGTTTCTATTTTGAAAATAATTGATAAATCAAAATATAAAAATGAGCTAACTCAATGAGATTGGGAGCTGGTTCAAGCTAGACATGAGTTGAATATGAACTAGACTGACAGCTCAAATTAGATTTATTGGCTCTAACTAGCTCGGCTCGTATAACTGCTAGCTCGAATTCGAGTTGCCTTTGACTCAGCTCGTGCTCGCTCGTTAAACAACCCAAGCTAGCATCACGCATGTAAAATTAGTTATGTAGGAACTGTTATACATTCTGTGTCCGCTTAAATTCCAACGCAACATGTAATCTCTTTTTAACATTTATTAATAAAAAATCATATATATTAGGCCTTTGCGGCTTTGCCTGCTAGCTCAAAATAATATACGATGTCAAAAAAACATTTAATTATTCTATTTAGTGATTAAACTCAAAATTTTATTCAAAATACCTAGGCCACAACCGCGGATAGCCAGTAACTATTTATGGATCAAGACTCAGAAAAGGCATTATTCAGGTACAATGCCAGCATATTTCAAAGGTCCAGAGACATGACAAGAGCACTTATATATAGAGTCGTCCTGAAATCATAAACATAAAGCATATTTCTCCTTAAAACCAAAAGAAAAGAAAAAAGAAAAGAAGAAGAACAAGTTTGTATCTCAATTTGCAGCATTTTTCCTTGTTTCCAATGGAACGTGCACAAAGACTTCTCCCGGCATTCTTTCTCCTCGTTCTGCTACTTGCTTCATCTGGTTTTGCCTTCATCTTTCTCTCTTTTGGATTTATTATTATTATTATTATTATTATTATTATTATTATAGCAGAGATCCGTATTATAGCTAGCTCACAGATCGATGTTTTCAAAAATTGTCAATTTTTTGGCCTTTATCTTTATTATAAAAAGAATTAACAATACTGATCGATGTTTTCAAAGAATAGTAAAATTATTCATCATCTTTTTAGTTGCATAGACCCCTCTTTCTTTTTGTTATAATTTCTTAGTGAAAATTAAAAATATAGAACATACATAGCAATTGTTTTGATTTATTAATGGATTTTCAAATTTATCAGCTACTTAATTAATTGGAACAAAATCACAAAAGTCCATTTTTTAGTATATATTAATTGCATATTAACTTCTAAAATTGTAAGTGAATACTGAATACAACAATAAATAACATCCGGTTGTGTCCAGTTCACATTTATTTATGTATTACATCATATCGATATATCTAACATCAATAACGTTTTTGTGTGTTAAAAAAAGAAATGGGGCCAGTATCAGTGGAGGCAAAAACATGTGAGTCCCCAAGCCAGAATTTCAAGGGGATGTGCATGCTTCAGAGCAACTGTGCCAACGTCTGTCTTGGAGAAGGCTTCCAAGGTGGCTACTGCCACGGTCTCCGTCGTCGGTGCATTTGCAGCAGTCAATGCTGATCAATTGAGCAGTGCATCATATTTTTGCTCATAACATGGCTTTTCAGCTTATCATGCTCAATAAGTAATGTTTCAAGTTTAAGTTTTTGATATATTAATTTCATTACATTGAATTTTTCTGTAATATGCGTTCCTCTGATGGAACTCGGTACCAGTTATACCAATAATAAAGTTAACAAATACTATATTATTTTATTGTGTAAGGTGTGATTTGGTACATTATTTCTGATTAAATTTGATCTTTTTTTAACAATAAGAACGGGTTATCAAGTTTTTATTGCTTTCTCCCAAAAGAGAACTAATACTGACGACACCAAATATTGTAAAACCAATAAACCATGATCAAATTCAAAGCTCATCACTGATAGAAAATAAAATACCAAACCAACAAAATATTTGAAGAGGTTCAAAATTTGGAAGGAAGGCCTTCCTCTTTTTGTGCGTCAATTAGGCCTCCAGTATTAATAGAAGATCAGTAACTCAAGCCCAAAACTCAAAATGAGAAATGGACGGCATTCATTTTTGTGCCATCCTTTCACGTACCAAGTTGCATTTGCTCTCATTTTTGTATTTGATGAGGATTCTTGACCGTCCGATCTAGATTGACAGCTTTGAGGTCGTAATGGTGCATTCAAATATTGTCGATTATAAATTTATAATCGCTATGAAGGTATATGAAGTCGGCATTTAAACAGCTTTTTGTTATAGTATAGTCAATAAAAAATATATATTGTACTACAAAAAAACACTAATTTCGCGACAGAAATATGTATAAACCAGTAATAGCGCACTAATTTCAAGAGCAAAAATGCATAGTTATAAATGTATAAACCAAAAAAAAGTTGTAGATGTAAATCTAGAAGCCTTGATCCACCTAGTAAGTTTCTAAGCTTCTATCATTTAATTAAACACTCTTAAATCAAGTACCAGTACCGGACTAATAGGTACCAGTGTAATATGATGAGATATTAGGAGTAAAATTGACATTCTGAAAGTGTCTCAAGTCCTAGAGATAATCACAAGCCAAAACAGTAGTTTCAGAACCATTCCTAATATCACAGCAATATGTAGAAATTCACATGACGACCAAAACAGTAGTTAGTTTCAGAACCATTCCTAATTTCACAAACAAGAGATGCACACACAAACGAAAAACAACAGCTAAAATACTCTATTATGTTGCATAAGGAAAACTTCATAACCAAACCATGCAGCACATTATTCTCCACATTTACTACATGCATGAGCCAACAATCTATGATATTGCATAAATGCACCGACAAATTAAGTTCTTACAAAATTTAACAGAAAGGAGCCTGCATCACTTGTCAGACAAGAGTGCATCGATTTTGGAGTCTACATGTGCCTCATAATCCTCTAGGCGACCAGTGATACCGTCATTCTCCCACCTGATCAGTGTTGGCACACCTTGGATTCTGAACCTTGGATCGACCCTGAACCGGTGGCTTGGATTGCGCCATGTCATCCTGTCCCCAACATACACCTTTAATACGGCTATGTCACTGTTTGCCGCTTCAAATCTCTGGTATATGATTGGTTCAGCCACATTGCAATCTGTAATTCAAAGAATAATTATTTGCCATAATTAGATTTTAGCCTAATATATTGTACGTTATTAAATCTCAATTTGACACAATCTTTTACGTCTGAAGCTGTAAATAAATTATGCCTCTAATTAAACCACAAATTAGCCTGACTTTGACTTTGATTTAGTTTTATGCCCAAATTCTGCTCCTTTATCAAATCATGGCATAATACCACAAGCAGCGATATGGCAATATGCATCTTGTTTGTTCAAAAGTATCAATTTCTTTTTTGTTAAGCAGAACAGAACAGTTTAATCAAAATTTGTCAAACTCAATTTCCATCACTGGTATATTATCATCATCATTATCATTTTTTTACATTTAAGATCTATGATATATGTGCTTTCGGATTGAGTTTCATTTCAAGCCACCCAATTTATTTGAGATTAAAGGCTAAGTTGTTGTATTGTTGTATAACATATAGGCGCACCTATTTTTTCAGATCAGTTGAGTACTCTTTTGTTTTTTTTTTCTTGAAAAAGTCAGCAAAAGTGTTGCAACAACTAAACCAACCCACTAAAGAAAACCGGATTAGTTAAGAACTCTGCCTTTGTCTTTTTGAGTGCTAAGCACTCAGCATGCTTAAATGGTATTTTCTACACTTTTATTTGATTTTTAATAAATAAAACCTATTATATAGTTCATGCTTCATAAATAACCATGCCCATAGAAACCGTACTAAATCTTAATATCGTAATCTATTTTTAGAACTATTTATATGCTATAATATACACATTAAAAAAATTCCTAAACTCAAATTTCTAAATATATTAAGGTGTGGAAGTAAGGAATGAAATAAAGAAAAATAGAACGGTGTTAATGTGTTATGCCTTCTCTGACACAGTAAGATTCTGGTCCAGAAATGAGGATCAAGTTAAATAAAAATAATAATATTTTATGGGAGTCAAAGTTGAAATAGTCTCTGTAAGGCACCATCTTTTACCGAGTGGTACCACTGGTACAGTAGAAACGTTAACACCTGAACTAAAAATGAGGCATAGCAATAAAAACCAATAGGAACAAAACTAAATTTAAGGACCTGGTACTATGTACGCCTATCTAAAGGGATATAGAATTTCAAATTTTCAATCAGTTCCTCTTTCTTGGCAACACAAACCAGCAGAAGAATCAGTCTAAAAAGAAAGAATCGATCTTATCAAATAGAACAGATTTCGTTCGTTGGTTGGTTCCAAGAAAGAAAAGGAAGAACAAAGAAACAGAGAGCGAGAGAGAGATACCAGGGCACCAGCTGCGAGAGGTCAAAGGATCCTTGTCCGCCAAGAAAAGGATGAATTTCAAGTGCTTCCTCGTCGCCTCATCCGATCTGAACTTTTGAAAAACTTGATTGAAATCATCCAATTTCGTCTCCATCGTTTCGAGCACCATCTTTGTTTTTTATTTTTCTAATTTATCTCCTCTCTCTTCTTCTTCTTCTTTTTTTAATGTCGAAGGGTAGATGACTAAACAATGGGGAGCAGCGCAGAGGGAGATTAATAATAAGAGAGGAGAAGAGAAGGCACCGTATCCGTATGGTCCGTATCTATAACTATTAGTATGTCTCGTCTGTTATTAGAATCAATTGCATGTTTGCAATAAATAGAAAGGTTAGAATTAGAGGCATTTAATATAGAATTACGAAATTTGTAATATATATTGATTAACATAGACATAGTTTTAGAAATTAGGTTCGTATAATTTATAGTGTTGTCATGCTATTATTATTATTATTTGAATTATTATTACTATTCATATCATTGTATTATTAGAGTATTATTATTACTATTATTACTTACCTTCTATTTTATCCTTATGATGATTTTGATTGGTTTTTTTAATTTCTAGTATACCTTAATTTATTTGTAAATTAAGAACTAAAGACTTTATGATTGTTGTCAAAAAATATATAACACTCATGCTTTTGTTGATACAATTACATTTCATATCATATATGAAATATATTTTTATATTTAGCACTCATTATTTTTTTAGTCGACGGCTACCCAATTACTTGGTGTAAGGTATTGAAAGTTCACATTTGTAAGAACGATTATTTTTAGTGACTCGGTGCTATCGACAATTAGTGATTGCGGGTTTTGGAGACGTAGACACTTTATAGTTGAATTCTATTACATCACATGTTATTTTTTACTCAATATTATTATTTTAGTTCTTGATATTGAACTACAAAATAAGTCCAAAAATATTTAATTGTGCATTATTAATATCTTTATGAATAATAATAATTATTATTATTATTATTACTATTAGAATTAGGATCATTACTTTTACTATTCATATCATTATATTATTACTATTATTACTTACTTTCTATTTTGATCTTTAGATGATTTTGATTGGATTTCATGCTTATGTTGATATAGTTACATTTCGTATATGGAATATATTTTTATGAAGTCACAAAATAATTTTATAAAAATTATAGATGAACCGCATATCTAATCTGCGGTTCCTAAACTTATATCTCATACTTGAGCTGCAGATCTGATATGTTTTCTAAGTCTTGAGCTACAGACTAGGTATGCGGCCCATCATCGAATATAAATTTTTAGTACGCCTTTTAAAGTTATCTGCTATGATTTCAAGGTTGTCTTTTTTTTGTCTGCTATGATTATAATCACTATAAATATAGCTTTTGCATCACACTTTTGTGATCAAGTTGGAAGCAAGTTTCTAAGGGGATCGAGTTGGTAGTATTAGTTTCTTCTCTATATATTTTTTTGTATAAAAATGTACATAAATTAAATTATAAACAATTATTATTATGTTGGATGAAATTGTATCAATTGCTGTTTATGTTGGTGGATACATTGGTCTGATAGGTGTCTGTTATTCACAACCTCTGAAATTTATTTTTTCATCACATGTGATATATCATTTGATTATTTATAAAAGATTAATATATCAACGCTTATGATTATTGAAAAATCAGTACAAATTAAGTATCCAGGACAAAATGAATATAAGAGACCGTAATAATATGTACTTTAGTTCAAATCTAATTTTTGATGATAATATATTATAAACTGTTATTAATCAAATGATAATTGATCAATACATATCAATGTTAGAATTATTTGTGGAAGGGGGTGGGTATCAGATGGGGGAAGAGAGGCAGCGGAGAGGTGTGAATAGATAGAAAAAAAAAAAGGAGAAGAAAGAAAGGGTGACGCGAGGGTTGTTTTTACTGGATTGAGGTCGCATATTAAGTCTACGGTCTAAGATTGGGGGACCGTAAATCTGATATGCGGCTTAAGTCTAGGCCACAGATTAGGTCTGCAGTTCATCCATTTTTGAATTTTTTGTTATAATTTATAATTTTTATTTTTTTAATATAAAATAACCCAAAATTATAGAGTTCGTCCAAAATTAGTATATATAAAATTGATTTCAAAAAACATTTTTTTATTAAACTTACTTTTTGGGTTACCTCTACAATTATATTTTTGCAGTTAATGATCGTACGAGATATTTATTTTTTGCCTTAAAATGTAATTCTATTTTTACAATCTTTTGTCATATTTTTAATAAGTTCAATTATAATATCTAAAATTATTGATGAATAATGATCCTTAAAAATTAGCTTGCTGATTTAGAAAATATCAGTAGTACATTAGAATTTTAGAATATTTCCTGAGACTACTTCATTCCAAGGATCGAATTAACCAAATCATTTTTTAATGATAATGATATACTATATCTTAAAGTTATCAGGAAATAAATATGTCAAATCAGATAGATATTTCTTCTCAGTTATAACTAGAGAATTGAAAAAAACCCGAACGGGTAGATCTGTCCCGTGCAAACTCGTGCCCGTCACCCGTCCAGGACTGTCCCGGAGTAGACCTGTGGGTAGACCCAGACCCGTTAAAAGTCTGGTGCTAGGAAGGGCGGGCCTCAAAATTTTGAAAACGGAACTGTCATATCCGTCCCGCTCTCACCCGTTACCCGCCTCGCTCTCACCCGTGACCCGCGCTCACCCGCCCCGCTCTCAATATTTTTTAATATTATTCAATTTTTTTAACAATTAAATATGTAAAATAAAATTAGTTTAAATTAATTATTTTAAAAATTATGATATATTTTTTCGGCAAACAAACTAAAAGGCAAGTTCTATAGGTCGATGATTAGACCTGCGATATTGTATGGCGTAGAATGTTGGGCTACAAAAGGACAACACATCCAAAAGATGAGTGTAGCTGAAATGCGGGTGTTTGCATTGGATATGTGGCCACACAAGGAAAGATCGAATCAGAAATGATGATATTAGGGACAAACTTGGGGTAGCACCAATTCAAGAGAAGCTAGTCCAACATCGTTTGCGATGGTTTGGTCATATCCAACGAAGGCATCCTGAAGCATCAGTATGCAGCGGTATTTTAAGTCATCCTGAAAATACAAAGAAGAGAAAGAGGTCGACCGAGACTGACATGAGAGGAATCAATAAAAAGAGATTTGAAGGAATGAAATATACCCAAAGAGCTTGCTTTGGATAGGAGTGCGTGGAAGATAGCGATTCATGTACATGAACCATGATTTAGGAGTTAGAGTCTAATAGTAGAGTTATAGACTTCATATTTGTAGATTTTTTAGGATTTTAGGTTTTAGAATTTAGAAATAGATTTCAGAAATAGAGGTTTAGATAGTATTTTAGGATTTAGAATTTAGAATTAGCTTTTAAAATAGGATTTTAGGATTTAGAAATAGATTTTATAATAAAGGTTTATTGTACTACTATTATTATTGTTATTATTGCTACTATTGTTAGCATATTATCATTATCATTATCATTATCATCTTTATTTATATATTATTATTATTTTATTTATTTATTTATTTTCTTTTTCTTCCATCATATTCATTATTATCACTGATATTTGAGATCTTTGATCTTATGTTTTTCGATTGGGTTTCATTTCTAGCCTACCCCAATTTATTTGGGATTAAAGGCTTTGTTGTTGTTGTTGGTTATTTTTTTATATTTTTCTGAATTTTATTAGAATTATTTTAAAATTTTATTCTATTTTTAAATAATTAGAATTAATAAAACTGATTTAGTTAAAAAATTATATAAAACATTATGATTAATTTTTTGGAAATTTTCTGTTTTTTTTTTAGTTTTTGGTGGTTTATTTTTTTTGTGAAATTGAAAAAAAATGATTCACCCCACCCATCATGACCCATCCGGACCGGCACTTGGCCCACCTGTCTCAACTCATAAGGGTAGTATCTGCGGGGTCCAACACATGTTGGGTCAGGATTTTTTAGTTTCTAACCGCTGAAATCTGTCCCACCCCATCCGTCCTCACCCATCATCCATGACTCGTGTTCACCCGTGGCCCGGAGGGGTTTTACCCGGACCATTCCGCCCCGTCCCGTCTTCAATAATCTAGTTATAACGATATACTAAATACTATTAAAAACATCAAGAAATGATTGTGACAAGAATATGATATAAATTTCTTCTTTTGAATTATGATATACCAGATACTATTAAAAAATATCGAAGAATAATTATGACAGGAAATCGGATCAAAGTTTCTTTTTAATGATACAATGACGTACTAGACTATTAAAAATATCAAGGAATAACGTGATCATCAATCAGATGGAAGACTTGAAAGTAGAATTTGCAATAGCCAATTAGTAATGGGAAGGGAACACTTGATCATGGTTATTTTGAAGATCTTGATAATGAATTTTTAAATAAATATGAAAAAAAATCTTAAAAAAAAATTATAGATATATTTTTCTACTTATAAATTAGTGGTGATTCAAATTTTACGTAATTTTATTATCGTTTGATAGTTCATTAAAGATCGTTAAATTAAAACTGTTGCAAAGTATATAAAATTTTAATGGTCTTTGATGAACTAACAAATAATAATAAAATTACATGAAATCTTAATCACCATCAATCTATAAGTAAAAAATATATCTCTAAAAAAATATTTTTTTCATATATTATTTGAAGATGCACAGTCAAAGTTACCAAGATAACCCCATTGTCAAGGAATCCCTTCCCATTAGTAATATCATAATTGTAACATTCTAAAATTTTGAGAATAACAGACATGGAACCTGGACACACTTTCCTAGGCCGCTCCGCTCCGGTTCGGTTTCATTTGGTAAGAAATACAGCATGCGCGAAAGATTACATTGGTTTGAGTCTTTGAGATGGCAAAAAGTGATTGACTGCCGAGACTGATCTTCGTGTTGTCGTAAGAATTTGTATTCTATGGATGTGAACTTTCAATTTTGAGTCCAGGAATCATTACCCTCAAAGTACCGCACTTTAAAAAATCTTGTACATTTTGAAAACGAAAAAAAAATCTAAACATGCACGTCCTTTTCTACACCTTTTCACCAATTACTTTTCAAGATACGCCCACCCATTATTTATACTTTTTACGGAACGCATTTTATATCTTTCACTTTCATATATATTTTAATATTTTAGAGCAATCTAAGTAGTTGGCAGAGCAACTTCACTGCTAGTAAAATATGAAGCACCACGGACAATATTCTCCAGATAAAAGATTTTTTCTTGAAGAAGCAAAATATCTTTCAATGAAAATTAACATCACCGGTTTCTTTATAATTAATTGGTGATTATTACAGTTTCTTAAGTCGCTTTAATACATATGCATTTTACATAACATGGATGTTTTTTTTATGGAAAATCAAGTAAACTGTCCTATACGACAAATTTTATGTGCTTGTAATATGACGATGGAACCAAACACAAATTATGATTTTTATAAATACAATATTTTTTTTTTGGCAAAGGAAATCGAACTTTTCATGCAAACCAAAATTATAACTTTAATTTTGCAAAGAAAAAACTTAAACGCTCCTTGAAATAATTAGTCCCAAAAAAGTAGATCTGTATATTAATTGTCAAATACAGTTAGTTCTTTCATGGCGTTTTAAGTTATATATATTTTTTAAATGAAAATGTTTTTGTTATTTCAAAAATATTTCTGACTCTGAACTTGATTCCAAGAATGCATTCATGAAACAAATGGACTAATAAGGTATTGACTTACGGAAGGGAATATTTGGGGCCTCCCTTGGCAGGCAAACGGTGAAGATGAGATATTCATTGTGCAGTTTTAGGTCCCTTTTATAGCAATTGTTCTCCATCATTACATCACGGCCATATTTCTGTAGTTGACAAAAAGTGCACACCCTGGTGTAGCGAGTTATTGAAATTTGGAATATATAATTTAATAGCACCACAGTTATGAGGAGAGCTTATTCCTCTCAAGATGCTACAAGTCCTAGCTATTGAGACCGACTCTTTATAAGATTTTATAATCCTCATCTCATTTATGTCTAAAAAAACTTGTTATAACCACTAAAGTATAAAAAATTGAGAACTACATATAAGAGGATTAAAGTCTGATGTAGTCTACATTGGTTTCATAATTCAATAAAAATAACATGAAAAAAAACACACTTAAAAGAGAAAATAACGCCTTAAAATTTAACTCGAAATCTAATTCACTCACCTTGCTCCTAAAGAAATATTAAATAATTAAAACCGTTCTGAAAGATACGCTAGCCAATGACAGCTTGCCAATGGCTAGGCTTTACCAGAATGAATTTCTTTTAGACTCTTGTATTCTTATGGATTTTTATCTAGGGATTTTTCTCATCAGTGACTCGCTACATGCAAGTAGTGTGAAGATTGCAACATTGGATCTTGATTCCTTGTGATCCAACATGTTGCAGGGAATTTAGAGTACGAGCTGTATGTGCAGAGAGAGAGAAAGAGAGAGAGAGAGAGAGAGAGAGAGAGAGAGAGCCCAGAGGTGCGACAAAGCCACAAGCCAAAATGGCTGGCACGGTCTCACCATCATTGCTTCTCTCGTCTTAAAAAACGAATCCAATCTCGTTTCCAAGGAAATGATAGTTGCAGGGGAAAAGAGTTTGTTGACGACGAAATAGTTAAGTATAAATGATAACCATCTCCATAAAGTTTCAGCTTAATTTTAAGTTTGTAGACATGTTATTACAAAAAAAATAAAAAAGGTTGTTTTTCTGAAGTTTATGCAATTGAAACATGTTTGGTAATGTATTAACAACAAAATGTATGTTCCGCTTTATTATCAAATGATGCTACAGAGGGGCTATGCCCTACTTGTTGTGCATTAACTAGCCATTCAAATTGCCATACAGAAAAAAGGCCTTAGAGATTCGAAGAATCCGATGAGAGCTATTTGCCTATTTCTATCTTTTCTTTTTGGAATTTAGAATCCGATAGGATCCTTATTATGGCAGTTGCATTCGTGGTGCAAAGAACGACGTCGGAGAGATAAAATTCCTTTCATGTACCATGATCGATATTCATCAGACTTTTCTTTTTGGGCCAAGGTAAAACCAAAAGAGATTCATTCTTAAATGTTCGAAATATACTCCGAAAAGTGCGAAGTGATAAACTCAAATTTGATTTTCTTCATTTGCAAATAATATAACAAATTCGTTCTTAAAAACCAATGAATTATATACCAAAGCCACCAAATCCAGATGGAATAAACAAAAAGAACATCCATAAAAGGTCTTGCTGGAAGGGGGGATTAGCCTTGTTTACGCTCTTTGTATAGAGCGAAAATAATATATATTATTGTTTTTTTATAGAGAAAAATAACTAACTGAACACTGACTGTATTTTTCTCTTGAACTCTGTCCATCAACAATTTTCTCTTTCTTCATTAAAAGGAGTAAAAATAGTTTCCAATTAGAAATGCAAAAATTGTAGAATGGTCTTTGGGTGAGACCAGCCGATATCTTTTCAGATCTCGGATCACATGACACAGTTACCAACCTCGATTTAGTTATTAATCAACTAAGAACGAACAACTGTACAATAACAGGTGCAACGATGCATATCGATGAAGATCCTTTCAGCATTAACTACATATAAATGCATCTACATCTGATTCCGACTTGACTGATACAAGAAATAAGAAGGAACACAAGTTTCTTTGTCCTGTCAATCCTGACAAACAAGAAAGAAACCAAGGATTTTTTCCAATTTCCTCACTATATTGTTTTCAGGACAAAAGGTCACATTCCGGAAAAACCTTTTCTGGTTTTCAAGACAATTCCCTAAAAAAACATTGAGAAATTATAGTTACTCTTTTCCAACTCAGAAAGCAGGTTAAAATGTCTTTAGAGATATTAGTAGTCCGATATGTGCATCATGGACAAAACACTAACACAGTCCTATAATAAATGGGAAGAAACCAAGCTCTCCTCTTACATTGCTGGAAGAACCTTGAAATCTCCATTACATAGGTTTGAACCAGTGATTTCAGTATCGTACGATTCACGATACGAATCGTACGATACGATACGAGTCAAAGGACTGACGATGCGAACCGTGGCGTTGTATCGTAAGATTGCTGAATCGCCTGAATCGTTGCGATTCAAAGATACGATACGCGTATCGTATCGTATCGAACGATACAACACCGATTAAATTGCGTGCGTTCCGTCGCTTCGCCATTGTCGCTTCCTCTTCGTCTACTAAACGGTTTGCGATAACCAATTAATTCTTTTGTGATCGCTTTGTCATCGTTAATCATTCAATTCTTTCTTGCTATATTTATCGAACGAGAGAGATCGCCAGGAGTCAGAAGAGGAAGATGAAGTCCGGAGATGGAAATCGAAAAAATCACCAGGAATTAGGTTGGTTAATTTGTAAAAATATTTTAATTTGTTATTTAATCTGTGTTAATTTGTTTTAATTTGTTAAAATCTATTAATTTGCTATTTAATCTATTAATTTATTATTTAATCTCTATTAAGTTGTTAATTAATTTATCAAAATCTCTTATTTTGTTATCTAATCTTTGTTAATTTGTTAAAATCTGTTAGTTTGTTATTTAATATGTTAATTTATTATTAATCTCTCGTTAGTATGTTAGTTAATTTATCAAAATCTCTTAATTTGTTATTTAATTTATCAAAAAATGTTATTTAATTTCTGTTAATTTATTTTGTTATTTACATTTAAATAGTCAAAATTTATTATTTAATCTATGTTAATTTGTTATTTAATTTGTCAAAATATGTTAATTTTATAGTTTAATTTGTTATTTACATTTAAATAGTCAACATTTGTTATTTATAATTTAATTTTCTAGTAGTTGATAGTTGATAGGTTAAGTCATGAAGATTTCGAAATCATTGGTTTGAACCAAAAATATTTATTTCAACAATTCACATTACCTACCAATAAAGTGCTAAAGACTTTGCAAGAAGAGAAACAGTATATTATGACTGAACAAAAACCAAAAGTAAAAGCTGCAGTGCAGATGCTTTGAATGGGACCAAAAAACGGGCCAGTCAAAGTTTTAATTAACATTTGGCCTTTTCTCAGTGGTGTAGGCGTAGTACTCCTTACCATTGTCAACTCTAGTGGTACTGCCTCCTGCATCAAGGAATGCACTGGTACAGGCGAGAAGAGATCCAGCTGTGAGGGCAGTTTGAATGCTCTTTCCTGGAATTGTCAAATCACACTTCTCAAGATTAGATATTAAAAAGTTGAAAATAAGAAAAAATATTTCAATTTTTTTTATCATCAGTACTATTTTGTATGTTATGTAGCTTTTTGTCAATATACAAAAAAGCAGAACAAGACTAGATAATTGACAAGAAAATTAAGCTCCAACCCAGCCCAGTCCAGAAAGGGCCCAAATTCACCTGAGATCTGACACAAACATACACATACAATCCGTAATTAATGCAGGTCCATCTATTTATGCTCGCACTGTTCAAGCATATAAGAAAATGGAAATGCAAAACTTGATAAAAGGACCTCAAAGAGAGAGACTGTACAGCACATTTAAAAGGATTGACAATCTTAACTAATTCAAATAAAGAACTTGATAATGACAAACATCTAAATGTTGCTTAAACAAATCATCAACGGACTTCACATAATAACAAAAGATTATATTCAAATGAGGTAAATTACATGAAAAGAACTTGCAAATTCTCATCAAAATATAGCACCAGCGGCCAGGTGTTGACATTAAAAGCAGAAAAAGCAATTCAATTCTACTCATACATGCATATCAATTCAATTGATACTATTCCTGAAGTTCTGATACCTCAGCCACAAGCTGCATCGCTGCATGTGACCGACACATCTGGTCACTGTTCCAAAAAGTAAGACCATACAAGATCCCAGTTCTGGCACATTTGATTAAAATTTCAAAATTAGTTCTTGTCGATTTTCTCTGACTGGGGATACATGAGCCTTCAAAGGAAAATGCAGGGATATACAGGTTTACACTGCTGCTTCACAAGCTACACATATAAACCCTCCTTTCAATATCCTTCTGGTGTATATTGAGTACATTCTAAAGATAAGGGAGATGAGCAGTAGCAAATTTCAGACAGGAATGTAAGATATTATTTTACAAATTACAAATGCATAGGCAGTATTAAAAATTTAGGGTCACACATAAACTCATCCGAAGGACGATATGAACTAGGTAGCATCTGTAGTTCTACACCTTATATTTAATCAGGCTTGTAATAAAGGTATTTACGAGAAAATGTAGCATCACAAGTGAAAATAACAGTATTATTATAAGCAGTATATTACATAAAAGGATATCCTATAAACATTTTGAAAGAATAACAATTTTGTCCTTAGCCAGATCTTTACATTCCATGGCACCATGACAAACAACCAGACTGTACAAAATAGGTCATTCTATAAATAACACAATGTACGCAAAGTGTGTCCATACTAGGGTTGCAAACAAATCAAATTCGACTGACCAGGCTATGTGCGAATTCGATTTGAAACTAATTCAAACTCAAGTTAAATCGAACTCTAGACGAACTCAATTATTTTAATTTTTACATTTATTTTCATGCTATCATAAATAATTAGAGCTAAAAAAATTAATATTTTATTAATTCTATATTAAAATTTGAAAAAAAAACTAATATTTATTAATTTCATAATAAATTAACAATATCTTATTAATTTTATAATAATATAATTATATTATTACATATATTATTGACTAGATAGTTAAAATATATGCAAATAATTACATATCGAACTATTGCGAATCGAATTCAAGCTAGTTCATTAAAAAAGTCATCGAACCAAACTCGAATCTAACTAACAAAATAAGTCTAATCGAACGTATCAAACTTGAGCTAAAACCGAATCGAACAACGAACAAATTATGAATTATGAATTTTTCTTGCACCCCTAGTCCATACGAATAGAAACTAATATATTGCATACAGAAAGCAATACTTTCAGCAAGTATTCCAAACTGTATCTGCCATGAAGAACATGCCAACTAGGCATTGAAATATAATACTATGTACTACACCAAATAATAATTTGCAAGCATATCATCTTCTTCTTCAAAGCCTTTATACCCAAACTTATTGGGGTAGGCTAAAATTGAAACCCATTGGATTTCATTTCAATACGGCATATTATACTACATTGAAAAGTTAGCACTCCACTACATTGAAAAGTTAGCACTCCGATACATACCTCTATAACCATACACAGTCGCACCAGCAACGAATGCACCAACAGCACCATTAACAAAATCCTTCTTCATCCTCTGCTTCTGCACCAGCTGCTCTACTCCTATATACAGCCCACCGACAGCCGCAAAAGTGAGGCCATAGCTGCCACACATCTTGAGGGTGCGCATCAGCCCAGGAAGAGCAACATGGCGCTCAACACGCGGCACATCATACCACGTTGCCACAATGGTACCCCATATTGCACCCGCCGCAAGGCCCATGGAAGCTCCCTTGATGGTCTTCATCATGGGTGACTCATCATCATCAATTGCATGAAGGTCGCTCTGATCCATTTCTCTTGATTTTTTTTTAGTTACCTGAATATGTGAAGAAAACAATTAAAAATTAGGAGTAATGTTTGATGTCAGTCTCTATCAAAGCAAGTATATCCAATAGATAACTAAGTCTATTATCAGCTTCAGAATAGATAAGTATGTCAGAAAGATGAACAGGGGAGGCCAAAGCTTGGGCAAAAGAGCCTGTTAAAAGTGAAAGATATGTAGAAAAAAATGGGGAACATAATTTCAAGGACATATCCATAATACTCAAGACAAGTGTACATTAATAAGTGATTAGAAAGTTCAATTGATCAAAGAGGAAGTATATTACAACTAAACTTCAGAAGCAACATAATTTATCCCCAAATTCGGGAAAAATGGTAAAATTTAAGTAAATGAGGAACATATCAGAGACTTGAACCTAACAGTGGATGAAAACCCTAAGGTTAGTATATTGCGATCCGAGTTACTCCGACCAGGCACAATAATCAAACGGATCTTCAAAAAATGGAACCGGAAACTAAACCAGAGGCGCTGGATCAAAATAACTATATCGAATCTACCGAGCGAACCAAATTTTCGACTAAAAGAACAACGATTGGGAATGAAACCACTTAGCAATCATAAAATGTTACCTGTTACGAAGTTTACAAAAGTTAGGAACGAAATTCGAGGCTGGATATTAACCTTTGCGAGGGGAAGCGATGTGGTAGCTCGCACGGAGGTGAGCTTTCTCTCACTGCTGCCGCCTGCCGCTGCGCCTTGCTCTTTCTTCCTTTGACAGCGAGATGCTAGAACGAGAGAAATATTAGACAAAACCAATGATTTAAGCCCGTGACCCAATAGGCCCGTTGATGCACTACACGGGCTTAAAATGGAATGCAGAGTGGGTATGAGATAAACCAAGTGGGCTCCGTGCAACTCATTCGAAATTACTGTTGCTTAATGAATTCAGCATTAGTAATCAACACACTGAACATGCATATCTATTATAATTCTACTAACCATCGTAATATTTTGGATATTGGCTTCACCTTTTCTGTTTTTTTATGTACCATTTATATAAAAAACTTACTTATCAGAATAAGTGACATTTAGTAATACTCAAAATGATCGAATGTTGTTCAAATTTCTATATTAGAAACCAATCCACAGTTGCATTTAAGACTGACAAGTATGCAATGTCTGATCCTTTTTCTTGAACAAAACATTCAAGTTCGTTAAAGTTAGTTAGAAATTAAAATACTCCCACTCTCCCAGTATACACATTCAGTAGTAAGGAAACAATGTGCGAAGCATATACATAATACAAGTCTGGTGTTCCATTCATAAATTCTATTGAGTTAGGTTTTTGAACTTATAAATTCTAGTCTTTCACCTACATACAATGGGTGCAAACTGCAAGTGCACATAAGCTTTCAGAGAAATCACCAGTGAGAGCAATAATTGACAAGGTGTTGAACAAAATAAAAAATTAAAATTAAAATCAAGATACTCTATACATAGATGAAAGGTGAGCGGGTCATTTTTTTGGGTAAAAGTGATTAATTAAACAGTAGCGCAGTTAAGCTAGTGTAAAAAAATGCGGATGTAATAAATTCTTACATCCTCAAGTGTAAAAATGCGGTTGTTTAAACAGTGGGTTACTTCATTTATTTTGCTTCTTTCAGAAGAGATGAATATAAAAATTCTCAATCTGCACCGTTCATCATGTTTAACAAAATATTCTGCTTTTACAAAATGTATAGCCAAATTCTCATGAATTATGTGGGAAACCATAATGCTGCATCAAAGCAAAAACATCCAAAAGATTCAATACCAGGCTCCTTGCCTTGCATTATGTGTTAATTACTGATGATGAAACAGTATTCCTTGCCTTGCAAACTGATTGGATGATAAAAGGAGCAAAACAATGAAGGTTTTGACTTTTAAGCTTGAAGACAAATTATGGAGTAATTAACGGACAGGAACCAACCGAGAAAATAGAGATAACAGTGATGCGCAGATGCGGCATCCGCCATTGACTCAATCTCCTTTCTCATTGGATGGCTGCATTTAAGGCCCAAAGATATCATCTACATGGCCTCCTTAAAATGGCCATGCACCTGCTGAAGAATCAACCAGTGTTCTCAACTTAACATTCTTCTCTGCCTCCACCAAATTCAATATTCCCTTCTGGGTCTTTGCATCTTACCATCTGCAATTGACAATAGTATAATGCCAAATGCATAAATATTATAGGGTCCATTTGACAAATCAAGGAATAGTTTTACAAGAGTGGTAATTTTGGAAGAGAGATAAAATAGTGTCTTTTTGAAAGAATGTTATTTTAGATTATTCGGAACAACGAAAATATCATTTGACAGCAGTTGATTAGTATAGTTAAAATATGAATAATTATGATACTAATAATGATGATAATAATAAAAATAATAATAAAATAATAATCATAATAGTAACAATAATAATAATATAATAATAATAAATAATAATAATCATAATAAATAATAAATAATAATATTCATAACTATAATCATAGCAATATAATAAAAATATAAATATAATCATAATATAGTAATATAATAATAAAAATTATAATCATAATAATAATAATATAATAAATAATTTTAATTTTAATAATATAATAAAACATAATCAAATAATAATCATAATCATAATCATGATAATAATAATTATAGTCATGATCATAATAATATAATAAAAAATTATAATTATAATCAAAATTATAATAATAAAATAATAATATAATCATAACTATAATCATAATATAATAATATAATACAAATATAATAAAATAATAATAATAATAAGTAATAATAATCAAAGTCATAATCATCATAATATAATAATAATATAACCATAATAAAAATATAATAATATAATAAAAATAAATAACTAATCATAATTATAATAATTAAATAATTATATTTATATTTTATAATATAATAATATAATACTGAAATTATATTTATTATAATATAATAAGAATAATAAATAATATAATAATACTAATAGTGATGTTAATATAATAATAATATAATAATAATCATAATAATAATCATAATATAATAATAAATTATAATCATAATCATAATATAATAATAATATAATAATAGAGGTGTGCTAATGTGCTTTATAAAGCACAAAATACTTCATACTTCACGTTTATATCTCATATTTTAAAATTAAAATGGACGATCCAAACCGTTAAATATGATATTTATATCAAAATCTCCTTGGTGATCAAATTTTATATTTTTTTTTTGAAGGGCTACAAATTCATTGATCTGACGTCTTCTGAACCATTCAATATCAACGATTTTCTATCCCTTTAAATAAATAGCAAAAAAATTCAAAAAAATATAAAATTTGATCACGAAGGAGATTTTGATATGAAGATCATATTTAACAGTTTTGATCACCCATTTGAATTTTAAAACATGAGATATAAGCGTGAAGTATGAAATATTTTATGCTTTATAAAGCATATTAGCACATATAATAATAATAAATCATAATCATAATATAATAATATAATATAATATAATCAAATAATAATTGCTATTCCGATGAGAGCTTATATGGTATTCCACCTATAAGTTGGTATACCGGATTAGCACTCTTCTACTTAGTCTAAAATTTATTTGACAAATTAATTCATCAAAATAGTAATTTTATTTCTATTTTTTACTATTCTATGGAGTGCCAAACAAACCCATAATGAGGAGTATTCAGGGTCCACGTAAGCAAGTGTTCCCTTTGGACTATCTCACAAACCTTCAATTTGGTATCGGTTTCCTCCCTCGATTTCTTCCCTCTTACAAGTTACAAAACTTCAGTTTGGAAGTGGCTTTAGATGACTTTAATGGCTTCTACTTCTCCCATCTCTCTCTCCAGAGGCATTCTTGGGAGCCTCAAAAGAATGAATGAATTAGTATTGTTTTTTGTCTTGTAAAAACTCTTGATTTAAGTGGTGTAGTCAGAATTTTGACTCAGTGGAGTTCCATAATTTTTTAATGATAATTCATCATAATAAAATTTAATATACTAATAGTAATTCATAAATAAATACTTTAATTTAACGTAAAATTTAAGTTAAACTCAAATTAAACTTAACAACTTTTAAAATAATAATTCCAAAAATATAAAATAAAATGTATCTATGTATTTATAAATTACAACACTTGATTGAGACATTAAGTATATTATAAATTCTGTAATTAAAAGAGTTACAACACGGTTCAATTTTTGCTCTTTATAATAAAAAGGAGCATATTATAAGTACTGCCAGTAGCGGAGCTTCAGCTAGAATATAGATGGGGCCACTGGTCTAATCTGCTACCCGTTCAAAATTTTTGATTTCTCATACGTTGAATAAAAAAACTTCACACAAAGTACTACATCAAGATCATCACATAATATATATCTCAAATATTTTAGCCTATGTGTGAATCTGTGATCAATCTCTAGTCAATATAAAAAAAGAACTCAGTTTTCAAGACGTGAAGTGATGGAAGAATTTTCACTAAGGAAGTTCCGCCACTGAGTACTTGGCTATATTGAATTCAAAATCAATGTAAATTAATTAACTTTTAGTTTTTATTAAAATTAATTTTCAATGGTTCTTACTGCCTTACTTTTAAAATGAGAAGGTTAATTGGACAAAATAACAAATAACATCACATCCCTAATGTTAGTAACGGAGGAGAAGCATAGACAAATTAAAACAAAAAAGAACAAAAAGGTTGATAGAGACCCGAAAATAAGCCACCATCAAAGAACCACAAACCTCTCATCAAATTACAAAATAATATTCAATGAGTTTTATGAAAATATATAATTAACAATATTTTGAAAGTTGAACTCAAAGAACATAGTAGGTTTGGACTCTGGAGCTAACGAGATGAAGATTCGCGAGTCAGAGATTCAGAGGACTGAAGGTCTGAAGGATGGAGGAGACGTGAGTTGTCACTTGTAGGAGTTGCGAGTCGGAGGAGATAAGCACACGAGGAGAATGCACTGAGTTTCATTTGTCAGAGTTGTGAGTCAGAGTAGGCGAGTACATGACGAGTCAGGTGCGAGGAGAGTTAGAAGTTAGGGTCCTGTGATTTTTTCAGTGGGGTCATATGATATATTTCACTGAGATCCTGTATTTTTTTAAAATTACAATGGGGTCCAGGGACCCAAAGCTACCGTGTAGCTTCGCCACTGCGGCAGTGGCCCAATAAGCCCGTTGATCTACTACCATGGACTTCAAATGGTACGCGGAGTGGGTTGAGATCATTCAAATTTTAAGGCCTGTGTAGATTGGTTCTAAGCTCAGGCTGGTTAGTTTAAATGATTTTTGTTCAAATAGAAACGCACTGTTATGTTACTCTGCAACGGCATAGTGCATATTGCAGCAGGAATTCAGAGAATGGCTATAATTGGTTACCATAAATATGCTACAGAGAAGAGGATAGAAGAGGAAGATATGGCTGGCTGATGGCTTGATGCAGATCAACCAATCACCCATCCCTAGCACCACCTCCAGCCAGTAGATTTTGCGCTTAATTTAATTGTACCTGATTTTACTGCAGTGTTTGTCTGGCGCCGACGGGGAACTAATAGACAGCTCCAACTGTGCATCTCCAGGCAAGCACACCAGAGAAAACTTACTACTCATTAATCGGTTCCAAATCTGTTGTTATTTTTGTAGAAAAATAGAGTCCGTTATTTATTTCAAAAAATAGAAAAAAATTATAAAAATAAAAAAGTTTAATATTTTTTTTACTTATATATTGATATTATTTCAAATTTCATACAATTTCATTAGCGTTTTATAGTCCATCAAAGACCGTTAATTTAGAACCGTTAAATTTAATAATCTTTGATGAAATATCAAACATTAATAAAATTATATGAAATTTGACGGGCTATCAATCTATAAGTAAAAAATATATTTGTAATTTTTTTTCTACTTTTAGGATTTATTTTCTATTTTTTTGGAATAAATAACGGGACCTTATTCTTCTACAAGAATAACAACAGATTTGGAGCCCTCATTACTCATTTATTACTGCATTTAAATGCTTTTTTAATTAACTACGGACTAACTAATTTAGTTGTATAATTTTCAATCCAGTTAGCTTTCTTATTTAAAAATATAAGGTATTATCTTATGCATATCAGTACAGTCTTTTATACCCGAATTTAAATTGTCAGCTAGAAACATCAGACAATTGAGAGCCGATTTGTAAATTGAGAGCAGAGAGAAATCTTTTACATCACATACCGGGTTTGCCCCTGTTAAAGTTCTTCTATTTTTCAATTGAAGTTGAAGATAATGGAAAGTATTCAATGCATTTAGTGAAAACAGCTAGATGCGTTATTCGGGTAATTTCTTTTCGCCATATTTTAAGTTTATGATTATTTATTAAATCCAATATCAGTATATAATGAATCCATAGTATATTAATACTATATACTTGGAGGACGATACAATTTGACGTGAATTTCAATTTTAATGAAACAATTAAGAACTAACAATGATTTATAGTTAACAAGTGTGGGAAGAATATCAAATAACCCATAAAATTAAATTCAAATTCATACATAAACCATAATGCATAACATTTGTATCTGCTAGCTAATATAATTCTTCTAAATCGGTTAAATGAATATAATATATCTTGTGGTTTGTGCTAATTTTTAGTTCTGTGCAATTTCCATAAATAAAAGAAGACAAAACACCAAAATGTTGTTTATTTTCAAGTCTATTCAATAGTTAACTTGAATAAAAGGCCATAAATAACACTGTGCTAATGAGTATATTATAGTCTATAGTTTAATTTTTTTTCTTTCAACAAAGAGTAGTACAAAATTTGTTTTTCGCACGAGACACAACAAAACATCTGTGACTGTGAGAGGTACAATTTTCATTCTATTCACATGAAATGAAGAATATTATTATAGTCTATAGATGTATCGCCACAAGATTCATCTTTCCTCTTAAATGCTGCATCAGATTCAGAGTGCTCAAAAAGACAATCGACCGTTCCGAAATATAGGCCAATAATACAAATATACAATGGAACTCATGAAAAAATTAACAAAGAATTGATTGTACAGACAGATGGGGCCGTTTGTCAGAAAGCTCTCTCTCTCTCTCTCACACACACACACTGTGCTCTTGTCCTTCATTGTCTTATTAGTTATTTCCCACCGCTTCATTTAAGTGCGAGTCTGACAGTATGCTTTCAATTTCAAACATCTAAAATTCTCCTTCTTTTCCATATCCGACATTGCAAATGCCAAATGGATTGGATCCTATCAAATGTTGAATCCAGTGCACAAAAATCTGACGGCTGAGTTAAAAATTATGTCATCCCTGAAGCATTCCAAATCCTTGAAATTTATTAAGTGCGGGGATCAGTCAATCTTCGGGTTTTCTGAAATCGCATGTGATGGATTTTCCCTTCGATTCTTATACTAACCTCAATCCTTAAATGCATTCTCATGCATCGCACCTTCACACAGTTGACCTTGTGTCGGTACCATTGCACATGCATTCTGGTACCGGGTATGCAGTAACATCCCTCCCTGCCCGATCCATTCTGAGTTCGGGTTGACCCAACGAGTTCTCATGGAGCGATTTCATGATCCGATTGAACTCGGATTCGTTGAGTGTCGTGTTCAGGAAGTACGGTATCATTTGCCGCTTGTTCGGGGTTATGAATTTCTTGTGACCAGCGAATGCACGGTCGCCTGACAACAAATGCCCCATGTTGCCACCGTGTGACGGCATGAAGACGTCGCTCTGTTCGCACACTATGTAGTCTATGGCTGCTAGTATCGATGATTTGTTTGCAAACAGGGCGAGTTCACCTGGCAATGCTAGGTCTTCTTTGTTGTAAAAATTGGGGAACTCACTTGTCAGAGGTTGTAACGCTGCGGGCCCACCAAACGGTTTACCGCCCGCCCAAAATATTCTTGTGTCTGATTGAGCATCAAGGGCTTTTAGCAACCTAATCATAAGCAACATTTGAATTTTGAGCAGTTAATATGCTGGGTTAATATGAAGAATTATCAATTGTTAAAAGAAAAAGCAGGACAACCAAAATGTAAAGTAAAACCAAGGCATAAAGTGTACTGATTATTGGGAAAAAACATTATCTTAAAGATTGTTAAAAAGATTATTATACCTGGAAACATCTAAAGCATTAAGCGGGCATTGACCTGCGAGTTTTCGTTCGTGCGAGCTCATATTGGATCGACCCGTTAGGAGTTCTGGATGAAGCTTTCTCTGTTCTTGTATGATCTTATCGGATTCGGGGCTTATACCGGGAAGGCACCCAGTGCGAACCCACACATCCATCTCCATTCTAAGATGTAATGCGAGATACGGTCCCTTGCTTTGCATTCGTGCTGCTAATTTGTTGCCGAGCTCCATTATTGGCGCAGAGAATCGTAATGCTTGAAATGCTACCTGTTTAAAGCAGGGGAAAACCATGAATTTATAAACCAAATTATTAAATTAGTTTAACATGATTTGTTGCATAGTTGCTTGAATGGTTGCCCAAACTGCGATGCTTTTAAATCAAGACCGGCTAAGTCAACTAAATCAATAAAATTATAAAACAAAAAAAATCAATTAAGGGGATAAGTATTTGATTTATTACTTTGCAACGGAGCTTTTGAAGATCTGTTGGGAGATCTTTTGAGAGCTTGGTATTTAATCCTCTTAGAAGTAAAACGCCTTCTTTATTAAACTGCATAACAAAATAAAATTTAACAAAATGCAACACTGATGAGACATTTCATTCCAAATTTTAAAAAAGTAGAAGTTAAATACTCTGCTCCAAAGTTCCAATTAGAGCAAATAACACACACACATATATATATAGGCTATGGTGCTTTGCAAAGCACAATAGCGTTGTGTGCTTTACGCTTCATTATTAATTTTAAGTCAGAAATGATCGATCCAAACCGATCAATCTAATCTTCATATCCAAATCTATTAGTAAACCAAATTTTATATTTTTTGAAATTCATTTTCTATTTTTTTTATTGAAGTAAAATCGTCATTTTTGGATGAACCAGAATTCTCATATCAAGTCATTTTTCTCCTCATCAGAAAAAATAACAAAAAAATTTAAAAAAATATAAATTTTGATTTACTAATAAATTTTGATATGAAGATTAGATTGAACGGTTCAGATTGATCATTTCTAACTTGAAATTAAGAATAGAGCGCAAAGCACACAGCGCCTCTGTACTTTGCATAATTTTATTTCTATATAATTATGCAACTTGAATTTTGAGATTGTTACGTGGTACACAGACGCATCCGTATAACGCGTTGCATTTTAAACTTCCTCTCTCTCTATATATAAAAGAAAATTTAGGTTAATTCTTAATCCATTGCAAATCAATGAAGTAGATAGACAGTTGCAATGGTAAGTATCTGCCTACATTTTAGTTTTCTAGGATTGTTATGTCAGAAGTGGTACCAGTTCAGTTACAGTGCACCTAACTCATAAATCATAATCAATTAAAGAAAACAAAAGTAGGTGACAATCACTCTTTTCTAGCACCATCCTTTTCAAAAATCAAAAACCATGATTTTCTAACAAGACACCAAATTCTATCGCAATCATAGGTAGTTTCCTGTTTATACTTTCAAAAAGAGAGCTACGTACTCATATAAATGCATAAATTAATTGATGCAGGTTATGTGAGGACTACAAAGGTGTGCGACTTCTAGTTGCATAATTGTACAGAAATAAAACACATTACAAAATATACAAACGGATCCTAAATGTCAGTGACTAGTCCACATGGTAACAGCATTGATATTCATCTTGTAAATGGGTGTCTCATTTATCACAGAGAGTATATAGATTGTCCGAGAAAATTAGAACAATGTTACTGGGATAAACTGATAATAATATTAAAATGTTACTGGAAAATCCCTGCAGACATGAATGTAATTTGAAAAGGACATATGTATACATTTACAAACAATGTCTTCCATATTTTTGCAGTTTGCAAAAAACAAACCATAAATAAAGCAGAGGTGAGGTGCCTAGTATGTTACTGCATAAACATGAGGAAACCTCTAACAAATTTGTTATACAAGAACATTATAACAAGAACATTACAAGTTAAACCAAAACATACCCGCTTAAGGTAGCGTGATCGAATCTGCCGCGGTGATACAAGTGGAGGTATCTGTTTATCAGTCACAATTCGAGCCATGATATGTGTCGATGGCAGGGACGACACCACTTGTACATCATCAGCCAACACTTTTCTGAAGTGTTCAAAGTCAAATATATCCGAAAACTCACTGCATAGAGTTTTATTTTTCAAAAAACAAAATCAGAAATTGTCATATATAATTATGGTTCTATATTTTTCAGAAAAAAAACATCAGAAATAAATATCTATTTGCAAAAACCTTCCATCACCCCATATAGCATTGACTTGTAGAATCGGCACGACCAAAGTCGCACCAAGAATTCGCGCAATCACAACTGCATCGATTATCTCGATTTTCTGTTGATTCAACCCACCTGAAACCACCACCAGCAAATACTTTCTCTTGTTCGCTGCCATGACCACCGACTCCAATCGGTACTCTTCACTGAACTCCAAGCATGGCCGGTATGCCATGTCATTCGGTTGTTTCCAGAAATCTTTGGAAATATTATTGCCAAGTGCACTCCCTCTTTGCCATTGGTGGGTTGACTGTCGTGATGACGTAGTAATGGAGGTGAACGGTGAGCAGGGGACTGAAGAAAAGGGAAGGCTAATGCCAAGGTGTAAAGTGAGAACGAGGAAGAGAAAGAGAAGAAGAACAAGGAGTTTTGGGTTTGTGGGGAACTGGATAATTTGAACTGGAGAGGATTTATGGTACTTGAAAAGAAGATAATGGTGTAAAGAAACTATTTTGAATGGAACAGAGATACATGAGGGATGCTTTGGTTTCTGTTTCGCCATTGTTAGAGCTTGATATGTGTGTGTGTGTGTGTGTTTTGGTGGGTTCAGTTGTATAGACTATAGAGACAAGACTCAAAAGAGAGGAGGTAGGCGGAAAGTGAGAGAAAAATAAAAAGACAGCATTAACTGCAGTCAATTATTACTTACATTAAAGAATGCGAAAGAGATTAGAAGGTCAGATTCCGATTTTGAGAAGAGTTGAATTGTTTTTCATTTTATTGGTCACAAGGTTTGCAGGAAATGACTTATTTGCCCTTTAGCTAATGTAATTCTGCAGTCTGAATTTCTTTTATACCGAGCATTAATTGCCTTCTTATTTCTTAACCATATTATAAATCAGCAAATATTCTTGCTTTTGGTCGGTTGATGCTTAATTAATTGCTGCTTATATAGAATATATTGATGATAAAAAAAATCATTGGACTAAAATTAGGCTATCGATTTGAATCATGTTAAAGTCTTGTTGTTTCACAAAAGTTGATAATTCCAGACATTGTATGTTGATTAGCATTTAGATTGAATAACGTAGGATGAAGACCTCAGGATTCTTTAATTGACAAATGACAATGACTTATTTTGTCAAGTTCTGACAATGACTTTTTAAATCACATAAAAAAGTTTTAAAAATAGAAAAAAATATGATAAGTGTATTATTTCTCTTATAGATTGTTTTTTTATAAAATTTGTTCAGTTTAAACATTATTTTTATGTTACATTGAATGCCATTAAATAGAGCAATAGAGAATTTCATATGATTTTATCTATAGTGTAAACTTGCATAAGTTTTCATCATTTCTTTGTATAATTGTATATACAGAGACTGTATATTATGTTTTAGTTATTTTATTTAAAAATATATTTTTATGGTTATAAAAAATTTCCATTTAATTCGTTGTCAATGAATTTATGAAGTTTCTTTCAATCTTTTTTATGGGGATTGAATTAAAACTTGTAGCTTTTTTCAGTCTCTTAAGTCCATACAACAAGCTCAACATTTATCACTTCTTATTATAATCTAGTACATAAAAGTATTGTTTTGAAATGTAACCGTAACCGCATATGCTTATGCGGTTGTGATGCCGCATGCATAACACGCGATATGCATATTCACATATTCAATAATGGGTGGTATTTTTATTTTTTTATCTTATTAAGCGTATACAATTAGTCATATGATATATTTCATGTAAAAAATTAAAATTATATTAATATCTAACTATATTTTCCTATTTTATACTAAAAAATTTAAAATCTTGCATAAAAGCAAAGCATATATATAAATGATGATTTTTGTTTTCTGAAACTCTGAACTTTCAGTTGACGCCACAATACTGAAATATATTAGTCAATGATGATTTGTACTTTATGAATGAAAAAAGAGTAATTTGAATTATGAAGTTCATAACTTTTATTTTTGTGCACAACACTCTACCACGATATATATATCTAGAATTCTAGATGATACAAATTGTTGAAAGGAAAGGAAGAAAGAAAACTATTTTGTCCAAGCAGATTGAAAATTTTCTACTAATTAAAGGGTAGGTTGGGAAATCAGCATCCGATGCTATGTCAAAGCCCATCAATCTTTTGAAAGCTGACAAATCGGCCGGTCATTATCTGAGGGAAGAATTTGTGAGAGAAATCATGCATCTTATCTTCATATACGATAACTCTTAAGTTTTACAAAAAATAAAAATTGAAAAAAATCGTCTTTGCACAAACACATCAGTCCCACTGCGCGTGTTTACATAGCGCCACTGACAGTGGCACGCTGTCATTATTCGTATTCTCAAATTTTCGATTTTATCACTCTTATTATTAAAATTAAGATTATTTAAATAATTATTATAAAGAAAACTGTCGCATGCATAGGGCTGTTTTGGGAATTTCAAGTTTAATAACCGTTTGATTTGGGAAAAATTAGGTACCAACGTGGAGTTTACGAAAATCGCGGTCCAAAGCCTCTGCTGCTGTGTACTTGGCACGAGTTCAAATCACTTTGCATATTTGATAATAATTAATAATAATTCGTGGAAAAAAAATAAGATTCTTATTTGAAATTTTGAATTCCTCCCCCGTTCAAATCACAATGCCTTAATTTTTGTCTCAATTTTGTAAATCTTTAATAACTTAAATTTAAAAGTGAAATATCTAAATAAAATTATTAAATTTGATCTATATTATATATTTTTCTTATATATAAAAAATTATTCATTTTTTACTTTCATTTTATATAAATAAATGTGTTATAAAATCAATATCCAAAAATTAATTATATAGTGCATTTTCATAAATAAAATAATATTCAAACGTTCAGGGACGAAACTAGGATTTTAGCATAGGGGGCCGAGATGTGGATTTATGCCGTTAAAAAAATTTTAATTGATAAGTTATGGGGCCGATATATCGCACGAAATAAAAATACATGATGCGTGTGTTTGGATGGTGAAAGGATTAGTGTGAAAATAGCATTGTTTGAGTTAGTAGTTGAGAATAGTGCGAGGTTAGTGATATCTCGAGAAAAGTGAGAAGAGTGCTAATTTTACTATTCTGGGTTAGCAAAATATTGTTTGGATAGAAACTTGAGAACATTGGAGAGAATAGTTAAAATAATTAATTATTTTTTAGTATTTTATTTAATAATAATATTTATTTAATACTACTCCATACTAATATAAAAGAAAAAAAATATATTTTTTAATTATTTTCACTACCCTCATGGACGCTAATCCGCTAACCCAACGTTTTCTATGGGTTAGCGGATTAGCACAGTTCTGCTGCTATTCTCGATTTCAATTTTGTGTTTGGATGGTTATTAACCTGGGAACAGTACATTTATTCTCAGATCAGTGCTATTCTACACCATCCAAACACATCCGATATATTTTAACCTGGACATGTAACTTCCGGGGGATTGAGAGGGGAGGCCGGCCCCCCAGCCCCTCCCCCCAAAATTTTCTATACATAAAAAATGACCTAGATCGAATTTAATGATTTTATTTTGATATTTTAGTTTCAAATTTTAAGTTATTAAACATTTAGAAAGTTGAAACATTTGAAACTTTCCTTATATATATATATAGAGAGAGATATATATATATATAAATATATAGAGAGAGAATAAAGATACCGTGAGCTTAAGCTCACGGAGGTCTTTCGTGAACTTAACTCTAAAAGTACAACAAATCATCTCAAAATTTTAATTTATCATGCTCAATAAATTATTTATATGAAAATCTTATGGGATGTAAAAATTTTAAGTGTTTTGAGTTTTCTAAGTTATGGTTTTTAATTTTTGAAAATGAACTCTAAAAATAATAATAATATATTCAATGTTTGAACATAATTTTTAAAAATTAAAAACGGTGACTTAAAAAGCTCAAAACATTTCAAAATTTTGTATCCCATAAGATTTTTATATAAAAAAATTTAATGAGTATAATAAATTAAAATTTAGAGATAATTTGATGTACTTTTTGAGTTAAGCTCACGAAAAATATCTGTAAGCTCACGGTATTTTTATTCTCTCTCTCTATATAGACGTATTAATAATATTGGACCTTTATGGCAATAATAGCAGTTTTTTTATATATAATTATTATTAAATTAATATTATTAAAAATAAGAGTGATGAGTGTAAAATTTTAAATCTATGACTGACAACGCGCTACTGGTAGTGACACGTTTGGTAGCTATAAATACCCAAGTCCCCGTTACTCTTCTCATCTCACTAACACACACTGATCAAACAATCTCTCTCACAAACTGATTAAATATCCAATTTTTTCATTTCTTCTAAATGATAGTAGATTTAAATTTTTATCCTGTTGATGAAGAAAATTACACTGCGGAAGAACCGAGCGGCAGTAGCTTTTTAATGGTAATATTTCTAACCTACGAACAAACCAATTCCTATCTAAATCATGTTCAAAACACAATATCTAATTTTAATCAAGGCGGATATTATCTGTATCCAGCTATTTATAGTATTAATATAATTTATCAACAACCGAACCCAATAGTGCCACCATATAATATTTTTGGCGGTAGTAGTAGTACCTCCGACTATAATTTAGCTGATGATCTTAACTTAAATGTTTTTTTACGGTAATTTAAGTCTTTGTAGGACCGAAGAGCAAAGTAATATTGATGACAACAGTAGTGTTGATCCAATGATAATGGAATTAAGTGATGATTACGATGATGGTGGTTCGTATTATTGGAGTAAAATAGAAACATGAAAGGATTACACTGAGCAGTCAGATATTTTAATTGATGAATCTGAAAATGAGAAAATTCAGAGATGCGATACCCCATTGTTAGTTACGAGATGAATCGAGAGGCAACATCTCATAGAAGCGTTGAACAATTTTGAGTTGTTCGACCGTTTAGGTGTAAATGAATCCCGATTAGGACTTGATGATGAGTTAGCTGAAAATAGAATATTTACTTCTAAATCGGCTTTAAATTGGATAATTTATTATTGGAGTGTTAGGAAAAATATTCAATGTTGGGTACAAGAAAGTTATAAAACATAACTTATTATGAAATGCAAAGAAGAGAGTTGTCCTTGGAGATTATACATTAAACTTGAAGAGGGATTAACCACATGGAGGATCATCACAAATAAAATCCCCCACAATTGTAGAAGACCACTAATAGACCGCAAACACTTACAACTCACATGTAATTTAACTGCAGGATGTGTCCGCCAATATTTTAAAAAAAATCTCTCTCAAATAGTGCAACAAATCAATATGATTATAGAAATGAAATATCCCGGTGTGGCACCAACGTACAGTAAACTTTGGCGTGATCGAGAAAGAATAATTGAATAATTATTTAGTACTTGATAAGGATCATATACATTGTTTCTATAAATATTGGGGGCGATTGCTCTGACTACTCCAGGTATAAAATATAAAATATCGACGTGTGATACTTCAGATGACAATGTAAAAATATTTAAATCCATACTTTGGCTTATGGACCGTGTATTACAACGTTCAAATATTTAAGGCCCGTTATAACCATTGACGTTGGATTCTTATCGGACCGTTATAATGGTAAATTATTAATGGGTTGTAGATACGATGTAGAAAATAAACGTATTCCTCTAGCATTTGGAATCGTAAATGTAGAGAATGTGGATAATTGGGGTTGGTTCATACAATGGATCTGTAATGAAGTGATCCAATCTAACATAAAAATATATGTTATATCCGACCATTATAGTGGAATAAATGGAGTTTCCGAGCGGGCGTATTTGGGATGGTTTGTACAACGTGGAGAGACAGTACACTTGTATTGCATGCAACACGTCGTAGAAAATTTAGATAAGGAAGCCGAAAAATATGGAAAGAAAAAAAGATAATCTCAGACATAATTTCAGAAGAAGACTAGCGAACAAGAAGAAACCACGTCGTTTCATAGAGATATGACGGATTTTGAGGAAATCAAATAAAAAAACTTATGATTTTTTGAAAAAAAATTTGGAAGAAGATTAGAAAATGATGATAAAAAGCGTTCTAATTTTACTTCATATGCACAAACTTATGATGGAGGACATCGATGGGGTATAATGACCAACAATGGTTCGGAAGCTCTAAATAGTGTCTTCAAAGTTGAGCGAACTTTACTGGTTACGATAATTGTAGATGAAACATAGTATAAATATGATAAATGGTTCGATAAGAGGGAAATTGAAGTATTAAACCTATATAGAGCATGCAAGCAATGACCCAAAAAAATTAATGACATCTTATCAAAATGTGATGACAAAGCAGGTTCGTCTTGATACCATTTTACTATATTTTACTAATTTTTTGACATAACGTGATAATTTTTATATATTTTTTAATAATTACAGCTCGTATGAACGTAATTTCGCTTGAAACTGCTCGAGGAGAATACGAGATTCAGGTGCTTAGTGAGAGGATCGAGAGTGGAGGGTATGGACCATTCAAGTACACTGTTATAATTCCGAATGAACAAACCACTCGAGATGACCCACAATTGTCGGAACCGCACTGCACATGTGATTGTCAGAAACCTTAACTGACTGGGATACCCCGCTCTCACGTGATTGATGTATCCCAATATAGAAACTTTGATGTGTACGGTTTCATAGATGAACGATATAATACAACTCACCTACTGAATACTTGGTCCGGTCAATTTTATTATTACGGAGATCAACAAGTTTGGTCACCATACCTTGGAGAAACTATAATATCAAATAAAAAAACTGATAAAAATTAGCCGACGTGCGAAGGTTAAACGTCGAATGGTAATGGACGAGATGGAGGGCCAAGACAGATCGAGGAACATATAGTCTTCTCAAGGTGGGCCTTCTCGAAGAAATGAAATTAGTCGTGACCCCCTTCCAATTGATACATTGTAATCAGGATGTCATAGGAGTAGGCCTTCAAGTCCCACAACAAACAGAAAAACTAAAACTTCTCGAGATGCTTTCCAATCAGTGAGATTATACAATTAAATAATAAATAAAATTTATATTTATTCTACACAATTAATCAACAACTAATCTATAATTATAATTAAATTAAATTATAATTAAAAGCTAATTAATCTATTCAACAATTAAATAATAAATAAAATCTATAATTATTCTACCCAATTAATCAACAATTAATTTATAATTAAAATATAATTAAAAGCTAATTAATCTATTCTACAATTAGGGTTACTATATAATTAATCTATAAAAATAATATACAAATAATCTAATTATTCTACAATTAAAGTCTAATTAAATATATATTATTCTACAATAAAATTAATAATTAATCTACAATTAAATAATAAATTAAATCTATATTCTACAATCAATAATTAAAGCCTAATTAATCTATTTTATAATTAAATAATAAATTAAATCTTTATTATTCTACATAATTAATCAATAATTAATCTATAATTAAATTATAATTAAACAATTCTACAATTTAATCTACAATTCTATATTATTCTACACAATTAATTAATAATTAATCTACAATTAAATTATAATTAAATAATTCTATAATTAATCTATAATTAAATTATAATTAAAAGCTAATTAATCTAAATCTATAATTCTAAAATTTAAAAGCTAATTTTTAATTAATCTATATAATTTATAATTCATTCACAAATTAATTTATAATTTTATAATTTAAAATTAATATATATATAATTTATATTTCAATTCTAATTATTAAGATAAATAAAACTTACCTTCGATAGCAAAATCCAATAATCTCCCGCACTTGATCTCGTCCTGTACGTTCTATTTTCTTTCTTTTTCTTCTCTTCCTCTCTCTTCTCTTTTTTTCTCTTTCTCTCTTTTTTCTCTCTCTTCAGCAAACGCGCAGGGGTGTGAGAGGGGGATTTGCGTATTTTATTTATATAAGAGACAAACGCATCACTGTCAGTGGCGTGTTTACTCAGCGTCACTGACAGTGACGCGCTGCCATTCATAGATTTAAAAATAACCGACTCACTCTTATTTTTAATAATATTAATTTTATAATTATTATATATAAAAACTGCAATAATAGCCAAACCAAAAGGTAATTTTCTTGGGAATTTCCAGTTATGTTTGGTCAGATTTGCAATGAAGATTGCTTGAATGATTAAAATTAGTCACAGGAGGATCTTTTAAAAAGATAAGTTTTTTTCTTGAAAGGAAATTACGAAGGGATTTTTTTTCCAGTCCTAGCTACTAAAGGCAAAACACTATCGGACAAATGCTATTTAGGAAAGATATTTTTCCATTCTCAAGGCCTCAACCAGGCAATAAAATTATCGAATTTGGTGCTAAAAATGTTATTTTAGTAAGCTGAAGCTCTTTCTTTTCTTCTTTGAGGTTGTTAGAAAAAATAGATATCAAGGGATTTTTTTTTAGTTTTACCAAATTTAGTTTTCCGAATAAAAATCTCAAGTTTTCAAAAGAATTCGCATTATTCTCTTTGCTCTATAATGCGTTTGTATGGTATTTCATCTATTTCAGGAACACTCGTCGATGGCTTTTGGGACAATCCAATTTTCTTCTGTGAAATTTATTCTATATTAGTTACACAAAAAATAAATTCATTTGATATTAAACATGAACTTGATATAATTTTATACTCTTTCTATTATACATACAAGGTGTGATTTTTTTTTTTTGTGGAAAAGAGGAAAAAAGAAGAAGAATTTTATGTTGATCCGTAGGTCTTTTTGTGGGCTGAATAAGGTTTTCTTGAACCAATTTAATCATTTTCATCTCAAATCAGTTATTTTTTTAAGAAAGAAAAGAATAAGATTAATTTTTTTAATTTTAAATATCGACAATAAAAAAATTCTTCAATGGAAATTTAAATCTATGCCCAAATCAGTTGTTAAGTTTGTTAAAAAAAATAAGAGGAAGGAATAACCATAAAAATACAATAAAAATGAAATATGAATTCTAAACCAGGGGCGCACCTGAGTTATAATTTTAAAAAATAGTGCTCCCTGAAATTTTTTTTTGTCCCCCCTGAATTGTCTGGTTATTTTTATTGAGGAAAAAATATTTAATACCGTGCATAATGAAATAATTATGCAAAGATATCAAAATATAAAATTCCTTAGTCGAAAACTTTCTTCATCAACTTGATTATCTATTACTTTGTGCTTTATTTTATTGTTATTTTAATATATAAAATGTTATTATTTAATAAAAAATTTATTAGTTAAGTATATATATTAAAATTATTAATTTTTTTATTTAGTACCCGATTTGTTAATGAGTTTGAACCCGATAAGCCATTACAATCCGATAATTGCCCCCCCCTAATCAAAATCCTAGATCCGCCGCTGTTCTAAACAGTTGTAAGCTTTTCTTGAAGTTTGGTACCTGTTGAGGAATTTGGGACGCATAAAATTGAAAGATAAATCATAACCAGTTGTGATAACAATGATTGCTGCCTTCAGCTTTGCCTTTGCGTTCAACTATTGAAAGCCAAGATTTATGCACAAGCAGCATGGGCTTCCTTTTGTCTAGGGATATTTAATAGTTACATCCACTTCATTTGCACTCCAACAAATTCTACAACTTCGTTTTCATTTCTATAAAAGTATGGAATCTCTCTAAATTTTTAGATTTTAAACTTCATTTTTTTGAAAAAAAAATTTGTCAGACATGAAAGTCTTTAGTAGACCTTCCACCAAATTTAAAATATACCTAGGGAAATGGACCACGTAGGATTCAAAGTATTTAAATTTCACAATCCAATAACAACTCACTTTATAAGTATTTCTATAATGGTCGGGAAAAGTCCAAATAAAAAATGGAAAAGAAAAAATGTGTGTCTCTCTCTCTTTTCTCTGTTTTGCTTGTTAAAACTCGTAATAGAATTTAGATAACTAAATGGTAAAAAAAGGCATAACATGATGAAAGGGTGATTTTTAGCCACCAAAACAATTAGTTAGAGTGCATGACTAAGTGTATTTTTTTTGTAATACTCTGTAACTCATTTATTTTTCGGAATGTGGAAACATTTTTCACTGGCTCACTACATATGTTACCACACCAATTCCACGGATACAATGAAAAAAAATCTAGTAAACAAAAAAGAGAAAAGAGAGAAAAGGATAAAGTATATGCGACTTGGTGTTTAGAAAGACATTATGTTGAAATTTTAGTGGGTAGGAAAAGTCTCAATTTTAGGGTGTTTAGAAAGACAACTCAATATTTTGGAAAGTCTCACTCTATTATTTTTAAAACAAAACTATTTTTTTATATAGAAAAATATTTGACTATGTTAAAAAATTAAATCTGTTTTCCGAAAAATATCCATGTTTTTAAAATTTGAATCTCCTTAACTGATATATTGTATTTCCGTTTGCACATTTCAGATAACAAAATGGTTCGATATAAATTATGTATTGATGGTTGGTTGATACCCTAAAATAAACATTTGAGAGTTTGAATGGGCTTACATTTGAGAGTTATCTTATAGTCTGGCCTAGAAAGCCCATTAAACACCAACATACTAGCTCCTGAATTCAGTCTACGCATTAAATTTAAACACCAAACCAAGGTTCTTCTTTTTGTCTCGTTTGTTCCTCATCGAGTTCGTCCATTTTTCTGTCACCTCATTGGAAGATGTCACACTTTTAATCCTTGAGGGTTAATCTTTCAAATTTCTCAAGTATGTTATATCATTATTTTTTTATCATTAATTTTATTTAAATCTGTTCATCTTCTTGAATCGAATAATTCATATACAATAATTTTTCTCTCTCATTTAAAATAATGTGTGTAGTAACTCTTAAAATAATTTTTTTTTTATATAATCCTTTATAGATTATTATGTGTTCAATTATATTATTTATAATAATAATAATAATAATTATTATTATTATTATTTAGTATTTAAAAATATTATAGTTAATTTTTTCTTTAATGTAATAATTTATTAAATATATTTAAAATTTTATATTGTTAATTATTTATTTGAGAACAATATTATCGAGATGAAACCTAAGTTACAGCCCTAGTTCTAATAGAGTGTGTATTAAGAAAATGAACAATCAATAAATTAGACTTTAAATGTGATCTTCTTGGCCGAAGAAGGATGAGACCCAATAATATTCGTTCCATATCAAGAGTGGGGTGCTTCCTTATCTTCAAGTGGGTGAGTCGATTTTCTTCGTAGTGTGTGCTTGAAGAATGACACATGGAGAGAAATGAGTCTTGTACGACGTGTCTTGTAGGAAATGTATTATCGGAGTTTTTGTTGGATTGAGTGTGACAAGGTATTCAGTGAGTCTTGATTTTCGTGGTGAGTGGAGTCTAAATTTTCTTACTTGAATGTGAAAATTTTTGTCAATCGAGTCTTGATTGTCTTGGTGGGGAGAGTTTTAATCTTCTTGCTTGAATTTGAAATCCTCATTTACCTTGACTTTAATTTTCTCACTTAATTGGACTTTAAATGTTGTATTTTGATGCCTATCGAAAGGGAATTATAATTGATGATGAAAGAGAGACTTCTGTTATTGAGACTTTTTCTTATTATTCATAAATGTTACAGAAATAGTTTTATATATCCTTGTTGCCTAATGGTAATAAATGCTTAACGATACACTATTCTCTAAACTGTTCTTTAAATTCGTTAGAGCCCAAAAAGAATTGGAGACAACAAAGCCCAGTCGTTAATATGGTCCAGTTCTAAAGAATACGCAAGTTAGCCGAGAAGAATCGATCTTCTTCACAATACGTCTTGTTCTTCTCACCTTCGTCTCCGCTTGCGCGACTCTTCAATCAGAACTCGCAGTTCTGTTCGTGTGCTTCGACACTTCAGTCGCTGCAATCCAAGTCGGTAAGGTCGCTGGCGCTGGCGTTGATGGCTACAGCAGTATAATCTGTCGACACTGCAAGAATTCCACACAATTATCCCGCCTAACTTTCTAATTTTGCTATACAGTTATTCTAAGGTGTGACAGAAGATAATGTACGATCCATCGAATCTGCAAAATCTTCCCATAGACATTGCATTTTCTCGTCTGGGAGGTGCTTTGTTTTGTTTTTACTATGCCTTTTTTCTCTTTTGTATGTATATTTTTTGTTTCCAGTTTCTTTTACTGATTTGTATTATTGAATTTGAAAATTCGTTGATTATTTGAAAGAATGGCTTGTGGATCGAAAGAGGATACCTCAGGATTGGAGAAAGCGTCTAAATGCTATCAGGTCTCGGATTTCTTCTGTGTTCCTCTCACTGCCACGTGATCTCGATCCATTCTTTCTCACTGTTGACGCTAATTGTAGGTTTCTTAACCAAAACTCTTTTGATTTGGTGCTCCAATTGTGTTTAGGAGTTAAGTTAGTCTAGTTGGAGCTTTATGTGCTAAATTTTAGAAAGTTAACAGCTTTCACTAGTGAAAATCTCTCTTTGATTATATTATCTGTGGCAACTTATCATGATTCTTGTTTCTTTTGCTGATTGAGAGTATCTATTCAGTTCAATTGAGAATCTGTTTGTAATTAGTATGATCAGTTTGTAATTGGGTTGATATCATGCAAAAGGTTATTATTTTGAGCTTTCAATTGAAGTCTTTCTATTCAACATTCCAGCTAGCCTCAATTTTGTGGTTGATATTGATATTTAGATTAATCAGTGTATCCAAGCAATGTTTTGAAGTGAAAAATGTTATAAACTTGACACTTGCTCAAGCCACCTCAAGTTGTCTGGTTAATTTTCAGTATTGTGGAAAGGTTAAGTGATAATCAAATGGCCTTAAGTTTATACTATATGGCACCTTTCTGTTTGTCCATCTCATAATGAAAAATTGGTATTTTGCATGAAGGATGGTTTCATTCTAACAGTCTAGCATTGGTGGGCTCGTTACATAACATTTGATTCTAATTTGCAAAATGCAAATCTACAGAGTTATTAAGATATGTTGTTGTGATATTTTGATCAGCGATAGGATATACGGAAGCAAAACAGATATACAACATCCTGTTGAACACTTCTACAGAAAGCACTCGCAATATTTTTGGGCGCCTCTCTGGTTCTGCTGTAAGTCTGTCTCTTTAAGGTGTGTGTGGGTGGTCATATCTGTTTCTGTATTTATGTTTGTGAATTAAATATAAGAAACATTTGACAGGGTGACTGGGAAGCTATAGTAAAAGCATTTGAGAAGGATCACATTTTCTTGGGAGAAGCTGCTCAGATTATGGTTCAAAATGTCAACTATGAAATGTATCTCTCCCTCTCTCGCCCAATTGTATTATCATTTTTATTATTTACATTTTCAATTAATCAGTGATTCTTATTGAAGCCCCTACCAGAAAAAGCAAATTCAAAAGATCCAACAACAGCTTGCTGAGCTGGACCGAAAAGAAACGGAAATTAAGAGGAATGCTACTCTGTCTGCAACTAAATATACTGAAGCTTGTCAGGAACTGGGATTAAAGGTTTGCAACTGTCTCATATCTAAGTATTCGTTGAGCAAAATCAGATTTTGGGCGGTATGAATTAGAATTTTGTTCATGTTGAAATTTGATTGGTTGTCAAGTGCTTGGGTTATTTCCTAATACTGTGCTCCAAAAAGAGGAATGGAAGGGAAGGGAAGTGAGGGGAAGTAAAATGAGCGAGTTAGAGAGGGAGGGTAAAATCTTACACCCCAATTTTGGGCAGAAAATTTTATTGAGTTTGTATAGAAGACTTTACCTCCTCTTCCCCTCTCTCCCCTTCAAAATAATATGTTATAGAGCAAATAAACTTGCTTGGACAAGTAAAAATGTTTGCCCGGTTACTCTCCTCTCCCTTTCCTCCCCTCCTCTACCTTTGTAAGGAGCACAATGTTAAAGGGTGGAGGTTCAAGCCCCTATGGGTGCTTTTCTTTGTTACAAAAAGATTAGAGCGCTTGCCGACTTACCTCAAAAAAAAAAAAAAAGGTTTGATTTGTTGGGATTGTAACCACCTATTGGATGCATTTGTGTTACAATATTGTGAAATCTTGATGAATTTTTTTTGTACATTCATATATTTTTTATTGCAAAATGTTCCACTATGTTGGAAATTTAGTCTCTTAACTTTAACTGAAGTAAGTAGAACTGTAGAAGTGCTGACCTGATCTGGTATTAAATCTTGCTCTGATCCGAGTTGGACCTATTAACTGATAGGAAATGAGTTTTCAGATCAGTCTGGTCAAACAATGTACATCCTTGGTGCAAAAGAAGTCCTTTTCTATTTAAAGGATATATTATTAGGAACTGGTATATTATACAAGCATCTAAAATCTTGCATGATGCTTATCCAGGGGGAAAATGTTAGAATGGAGCTTATAGAAACAGCAAAGGCCCTGCCTGAAACATTTAACAAAATAATGTTGGTTTTAAATGGCGATTCAGTATCTAAAGTCATGGAGTATTACACCAACTTTGTAAAAGAAGCTCATACAGAGAAAGAGGTAAAATTTTTTTGGTCACTGATAATGACTATGCCGCTGAAGTATGAATGGTACAGAATATTTTGGCATTTTCCAGCCAATATTCAACATTACCTGCATGTTTACCCTATATTTCTCTTATCATATTCAAGCAACAACCATACTAATGTGATTGAAAATGATTTATTTTGTATATAGTTGAACTTTCTTTGATGTAACCCTTTTTTTTTTTTAACTATCAGTATTAAAGAAAAATCACTTGGCCATTTGACATTTTGTATTCTAGTTCATATCAAATGATAATGAACAGATTGATTTGGTTAGTTGAAAAGGATGAAAGCATCTTTGATCATTAACCTTTTGCATTAACATTTCAAAATTCAGAATCCAAATGAAACTGTTGATCTCATTCTTCTTCACAGGTAATGCATCAAGCTTTTATGATTTCCTGGTTTGTCTTATTCAGTTCAATATCCCATAAGATGAATAGATCAAGTTAACTAAAGTATGTGCAATTTAGTTATTGTTTGATAGTCCATCAAAGACTATCAAAATATTATACAATTTGCAATGAGTGTAATTAAATGATCTTTGATGGACCATCAAGCGATAACTAAATTGTATGAAATTTGAAACATTATCAGTTTATAAGTTGAAGAATATATTGATAAACTTTTTTTTTCTTTTTTTTTTTCTATTTTGTTTGAATTCTTTTAGAGTGCCATTGTCAAGATTGTCACAGTAACCCATTGTCAAGGATCCCTTCCCTTTATTAAATATAGTGATTAACTTTGTTTTCTTTCTACTACATAGCACAAACTTAGATGACTATAAAATTACCGCCTGTTAGGAATTAGTGTAATTATGAAGGATTTAATTCATTTAACTCTGTTGCAACTCCATAGACTGTTGTGCTGGTTCCAATAACTATATGCACTAGACACTGCATATTTTAGTGGTTCAGGGGATTTGAATTCTGGGCAATTAGGGTTCATACCACAACCGCAGTGTTAAGATATTCTGCAGGTTACTTTAGAGCAACGCCACCCTATACTGTTATACCTTAGTATTTATTCTACTGGTATATAACCAATAAAAGAGATAATTTTGTTTTGCATTTTTCTTTTTCGCTTCCTTCTGGCTTTATACAGAGTAACAGGCACTGTTCTGGTCTATTTCAAAATTTCTGTAACTGTCATCTAATTGATATATTTTTCACTTACATAGAGAACTTCAGTTGCTGTTCTGAAAAATCTGCATGACCTCCGAAAGAATCCTCCATCACTTCATGTGTCAGTTTGTGCTGAGGTACAGAATTCTCTTGTTGAGAATTCAAATCCAAATCCAAATCTAAATCTTGATTTAAGCTCTTCCATTGACGGTATCGACTGGAACATAACAATGGACGAGACTCAAATTGACTGGGACGTTGGTGCAGTTGAAGAACAATCAGAAGAATCTGGAAACATGCTCACTGCGCATGTAATTAGCGACTCAAATGTAGAAGGCGATCAGTCATCGGACAAAATTGAAGGGATAAATTGGAATGTTGGTATTGAGAATCTGACAGTGGAAATGGAGTCTCAAGCTCAGGATGCAACTATTGAAGAGCATGTGTATGAGCTGGTTGAAACTGGCACAAGTGGACTTGAAGAGAGAAGTCAGTTGTTAGAGACTGATTACAGGAACAATGTTCTCGATGATTTATTTGAGGTACTTCTCTTTGACTTCGATTGGAATTTTCACTTACTGAAATAGTGAATTTGCACTGTGATTTTGTAAACTTCTTTTATTCAATAAATTTGTTCAAATTTTGCAAGCTTAACCAGCCACTTAAATTGACTTTAACCAACTAGCATCAGTAACTCATTTGGATTAATCAACATAAGTAATGGATCACTGTACTTGAGAATCATAGTCAAATTATTCATATTGTATGTTATAAACATCAATGCACTCAAAACATGTTATAGGTGTCGTTATGACAATGGGTCTGACAAACTTAAGCTTTTTATTGTTTTCAACCTTTTGGCATCATTAGTGTTTATATTTATTTTGGTTAAATCCAGAACATGAGCTTTAATGGAGGCTAGTTGTCTTAAATTGAAGTTGGCATATAAACATCATTTGAGATAAATCGTAGGTTCAGTTTGCCTCAGTTATATATAAAAACGAAAAAGAGTATCTGAAACTGGCAGCTTGTTGACTATTACATTAAATTGAAATCTTTGGTTTTTTACAACTTGCATTGTCTTTTCTTTTCATCAGATTAAGGCATTCTTATACCAGAGATTGATGGAACTAAGGAGCGAAGATACAATGTCTTTGCAAAACCAAGTCCAGGCTGTAGCCCCTTTTGTGCTACAACAATACACTTCTGACACATTAGAGGCTATTTTAGCTGATGTGTCCTCTGCTATTTCTCTTCTGACAAACAGGAAAACTCGTGACCTGATTATGATTCTGAATTCCAACAGGTAAGGAATTTACATTTTTCTTAAGTTAATTTACTTTCTATTAGTCTGTCGAGAAACCCTCAGCTGTGCAATTGAGCCCCAAATATGCAAGTCTCAATCGATGCTTGATTAAGAATGAGGCATAGGTTTTCCTGATATAGTCTGAATGTAACCTCAAGTATGCAACAAAATATGTTTTAATGCAATTTGACCTAAATCCTAAGCAAAGAGGCCTTTTTGTATTATTGTTTGCTTACTGTAGAAATTATTATTGTCCGGAAGATTTTTAGATAGATTGGTAAAGACACTGGAGGAAAAGAAGCAGCATGAGGTAAAACTAAGAGAGAGTCTAAATGATTTATCTGTAAGACGCATGGAATTACAAAATTCTCTCTCTTCTTCCTGGCCTAAACAGGTTTTATTTTTATCCATTCAATTCTCTTGTTCTTTTTTCCCTATTCGGATATGTTATTTTCTCTCTCTTTATTGGAATACAATTTCTTTTCTTTTGCTTGACAATTTAGCATTTCTTTTGGAAGATGTATGTAGTAATATTAACTGCTTGGAGTATTTCTGTGTTGGGATAGAAACATATATTTACATTTTTGTTGTTGTGTTGCTTATCAATTATTTGCTTATATCAGGAGGCAGCAATTGCTAAGACAAGGGAGCTGAAGAATCTATGTGAGACGGCGCTGTCGTCTATGTTTGATGGAAGACCGGTTCATATAATTGGAGAAATTAGTTCAGTAATAAATTCTAGCATCCTTTAGTGCGATATCAATACATGTTGGCAGCACATTTTTTTCTGACAAGTCTCTCTACTGTTTTGGTCTTTAATCTGATAATAATTTAATATTTTCCCTTTTAGATCCCCATTTTTGTAGTCTAGTGTTAAAATCTTATTATTATTTTTTCTTCTGTTGTTCAATGGTTCAGTTACTCTATAATCGTGTTAAGAGATTTTTATTGTTTATTATAGACGTATTTTCGAAATTATAATTCATTGTATTTAAACTTTTATTTTTTCATCTCCTACGAGTATTTTTCTCCTTCGCTCATTGAATGCTGCTAGCGGGTTGCTGTCTTCGGGATCTAGGGCGGTCACAGTAGAAGGTAGAAGGCAGCAGACAAAGTATAAGGCATAGCCGCATAGGTCAGAGTAGAAAGCAGTGGTAAGGGGAAGTAGAGAGTGGTTAGGGTAGAGGATAGTGGTTGCGGAGGACATGGTTGAAGTTGTTGTCGAGGAAAATACATAGGGCATGCATGGCTCAACCAGTAGCCCAATCAGAGGCAAATTACAACAATCATCAGAACAACAGAGGCACAAAGCTCAACCTCGATATAGGCCCACTCGGCCAAAAGGAATACCAAGTTTGAACTCAAGGTAGCACAAGGAGGTTAGGTTGTTGGTCGTTTTTGGGTCGGAAGGGTTGGGGTTGAGGGCTCCTCGTCTGTCTCGGCTCAGGGCAACCAGAGTGTTGCTGACTCGGTTTGGGTAGTGAGAGAAGAGGTTTGATCAAGGTCGTAGATTTCCAGAGAAATGAGCACAAATTAGCGGCTATCAGAATTTATCAGCAAACTAAGCATCCCAATATAAGAGAGTATTGATCAAGGTCAGAGTTTATCATAGAAATGGAGAATGAAATCGAACCACCAAATGGGTCAGACTAATAGGAAAGACACGAGGGACGCCTGAATCTAAGAGCGTGTCCAGTGAAGGATTAGGCGAGCTCTCATCAGAGCCGACTAGTGAGTGGCCGAGATTGGATGGGCGATTTGGTGGTTGTGCTCACATCGGACGGTGGAGTAGCTAGAGGAGTGAAGTGGTGGACGTGCTCACATCCAGGTTGGTTGTGCGACCTGGTGGTTGTGCTCATGTCCGGGCGCCTCCCTCCTAGGGTTTTATGATAGTGAATGCTTCTTTTCTTTTCATCCTTCCAATTGCATCTTCACTTCTTGCCAAGTCGAAGAAAATCTTAAAAACAAAAAAATTATAAATATAATTTTGAAATTGTAGATTATTTTCAATTTCATATAATCTAATTATTATATGGTAGTTCACGGAAAACATTATCAATGCAGTAGAATCCTAATACACAAAATAGATGTCAACCCAACGTGAGAGCCAATAAAAAATAAATGTCAACCCAGCGAATCACAATTAGCTCTCGCGATTGCTTAATACAATTGCACGACGTCTATCGCCAACTTAATTATTATTATTTTTTTCTTATTTCTATACTTAATTTTGTGAAAAATCATACGATACTCTTATTAATGTATATTAATTATTTTTATGATTAACTCTTAAATATGAATATTTCACGACAGTATTTTCATACATAACTTAATTGAGATGTATTTAAAAATATTATCTCAACAGGTTGTTTGAGTTTTTTAATCATTTTTGACCTCATTACTGCTCATAAATTTATACATATTCATATATTAGTCTTAATATTATTTACTATATAATATTTTTGTCTAGACTTAACTCAAAGAATTAATAACTATTGTCCTAAAAATGTTGTTTGAGTTTTTAATCATTCTTTGCCTCATAACTGCTCATAAATTGATATAAATTCATATAAATACAGCTAATATTGTCTATTATAGATTTTTATAATTAAATATTTAATATGAAGATTCTACAACACTAATTTTATACAAAAGAAAAATAATTTTTTTCATAACAATTGCAGAACTTAATTGGGATGCGTTAAAAACAAAAGTTCAAATAATTTATTTGAGTTTTTTATTTATTTTTAACATCATAATTGTGCATAAATTAATGAAAATTGATATAAATAGTTCTAATTATGTCTATTATAATATTTTTTAATTATCACTTCAAAATGAACATTTTACGATACTAATTTTGCTTAAAATTTTATCCGGGCGCATTAAAAACTGATGTTTAAACAAGTTATTTGTATTTTTAATCATTTTGTTCTCGTTTCTACACATAATTTTGTGGAAGTCATACATATACTCTTATTAATGTCTATAAATTATTTTTTATAATTAACTCTTGAATACAAATATTTCACAATAGTATTTTCGCACATAACTAAACTCTACTGCATTAAAAATATCATCTCAACAAATTATTTGAGTTTTTAATCAGTTTTTGTCTCATAACTTCTCATCAATTAATAAAAAAAAATTGCATTTTTTAATCATTTTGGCCTCGTTTCTGCACATAATTTCGTGCAAAATCGTACGTATTCCTCTAATAATGTCTATTAATAGTTTTTTATGATAAGCACTTCAATTGAATATTCTATGTCTCCATTCTCGGACTAAACTGAACTCAAAAGCATTAATAACTTTTAGTTTAAACAGATTGTTTGAGTTTTTAATCATTTTTTACCTCATAACAGCACATAAATTGGTGTAAATTCATATGAATACCCCTAATATTGTCTACTACATGTTTTTATAATTAAATAGTCAGTATGAAGATTTCACGGCACTAATTTTACACAAAACTTAATTCAGATGAGTTAAAAATGACAGTTTCAATAAGTTATTTGAGTTTTTCATCATTATTGGTCTCATAACTACATAAAAGTTCGTATAATTTTATATAACTACTCATAATTAAGTCTCTTTTTAGATTTTTTAATTTAGCATTTCAATACAAATATTTTACGACACTAATTTTGCACCAAACTTAATTCCGATGAATTAATAAATGTTGTTTAAATTTGTTGTTGGACTTGTTATTCATTTTTGACCTCATAACATCACATAGTTTCATACACATAATATCTATTATATTTTTATAATTAAATATTCAATAATTTTTTTTACGATACTAATTTTATAAAAAACTTAAAATTGATGCATTAAAAACTACTGTTTTAAATATGTTATTTGAGTTTTTATTTATTTTGGCCTCATAACTACACATAATTTAGTTCAAATTCATATGAATACCTCTAATATTATCTATTATATATTTTTATAATTAAATACTCAATATGAAGATTCTAATACACTAATTTTGCTCAAAACTTCATCCGGATACATTAAAAACAATTGTTTAAACAATTACTTGCTTTTTAATCTTTTTGGTCTCATTTCTATACATAATTTTGTTCAAAGACGTACATCTCCTAGTAATATCTATTAGTTATTTTTATGATTAACTTTATAATTTGAATATTTAACGATAATATTTTCGGACTAAACTTAACTCAAAAGAATTAATAACTGTTATTTAAACAGGTTGTTTGAGTTTTTTTTATCATTTTTACCTCATAACTGAATATTAATTGGTGCAAATTTATATGAATATCCCCAAATATTGTCTATTATATGTTTTATAATTAAATATTCAATACAAAATCCTACGATACTAATTTTACGTAAAACTTAATCTGTATGCATTAAAAACTGCTATTTAAATAAGTTCATTGCTTTTTAATCATTTTGGTCTCGTTTTTACATATAATTCCATGCAAAGTCATAGGTATACTCATAATAAAGTCTATTAACTATTTTTATGATTAACTCTTCAATGTGAATATTTTATGATAATATTTTATGAATAAACTTTACTCAAAAGAATTAATATCTATTGTTTGAACATTTTGATTGAGTTTTTAATTATTTTTAGCCTTATAGCTGCATTTAAAATGATACAAATTTATATGAATACCCTTAATATTATATATTATATTTTTTATAATGAACTGTTCAATATGAAGATCATACGATACTAATTTCACAGAAAAGAAAAGAGCCCTTCTCAAAATAATTGCAAAACTTAATTTGGGTGCATTTAACACAGCTGTTTAAATAACTTGTTTGAGTTTTTCATAATCTTTTGGCTTCATAACTAGACATAAATTCATGCAAATTAATATAAATATTTATAATTACGCCTATTATAAGATTTTTTAATTAACGCTTCAATATGAACGTTCTACGACACTAATTTTACTCAAAATTTCATCTCGACACATTAAAAACTACTGTTTAAACAAGTTATTTGCGTTTTTAATTATTTCGGCCTCTTTTCTACACATTTTAGTGCAAATTTGTATGAAGACTCCAATTAATGTCTATTGACTGTTTTATGATTAACTCTAGAATATGAATATCGTACGACCATATTTTCTGTCTAAACTTATTTCAAAGCCTTAAGAACTGTTGTTTAAACAAGTTATTTTAGTTTTTAATTATTTTTTACCTCATATCTGCACATAATTGGAGAAATTCTTATGAATACAACTAATATTATCTATTATATATTTTATAATTAAATATTCAATATCAACATTATACGACACTAATTTTGCACAAAACTTAGTTCAGATGCATTCAAATGGTTGTAACAAGTTGTTTGCATGTTTCATTATTTTCAGCCTTATAACTATACATAAATTCATGTAAATTAATATACATATTCGTAATTATATATATTATAAGATTTTCAATTAACACTTTCATATGAACATTCTACTACACTAATTTTGCTCAAAATTTTAACCGGACACATCAAAAACTGTTGTTAAATAAATTATTTGTGTTTTTAATCATTTCGGCCACATTTCTACACATAATTTGGTGCAAAGTCATACAGACGCTCCTAATAATTTCTATTAGCTATCTAATGATTAACTCTTTAATATGAATACTGTACGACACTATTTTCTGAATAAACATAACTAAAAAAACCTCAATAACTGTTGTTTAAATAAATTATTTAAATTTTTAATTATTTTTTGCCACATAACTGCACATAACTAACAATTGCTGCAAATTCATATGAAAACAACTAATAATTTCAATTGTATGTTTTTGGAATAAATATTTAATGTGAATTCTACGATACTAATTTCTAATTATGTCTATTTCAATTAACACTTCAATATGAACATTCTATGACACTAATTTTACTCAAAATTTCATCCGGACACATTAAAAACTGTTGTTTAAACAAGTTATTTGCGTTTTTACTTATTTTGGCCTATTTTCTACACAATTTTGTGCAAACTCGTACGGAGACTCCTAATAATGTCTATTCACTATTTTATGATTAACTCCATAATATGAATATCGTACGAACATATTTTTGGTCTAAACTTAATTCAAAGCCTTAAGAACTATTGTTTAAATAAGTTATTTTAGTTTTTAATTATTTTTTTATCTCATAACTGTACATAATTGGTGCAAATTCATATGAGTACAACTAATATTATCTATTATATATTTTTATAATTAAATGTTCAATATGAACATTATATGATACTAATTTTGCACAAAACTTAATTCAGATGCATTAAAATGGTTGCTAAAATAAGTTGTATGCACAAAACTATACATAAATTTATAAAAATTAATATAAATATTTTTAATTATGTCTATTATAAGATGTCTAATTAACACTTCAAAATTTCAACCAGACACATCAAAAACTGGTGTTAAATAAGTTATTTACATTTTTAATCATTTCAGCCTCATTTCTACACATAATATGGTGCAAAGTCATAAGAGACACTCCCAATAATTTTTATTAACTGTCTTATGATTAACTCTTGAATATGAATACTGTACGACACTATTGTTTAAACTTAACTCGGTGCAAAGTCTTCTGAATAAACTTAACTAAAAAAACCTTAATAATTATTATTTAAACAAGTTATTTAAATTTTTAATCATTTTTTGCCTCATAACTGCACATAAATTGGTGCAACTTCATATGAATACAACTAATCTTTTCAATTGTATGTTTTTGGAAAAAAATATTCAATATGAATTCTACGATGCTAATTTTGCATAAAACTTAATTCACACGCCTTAAAAAATGATTGTTTAAACAAGTTATTTGAGTTTTTTTTATCATTTTTGGCCTCATAACTATACATTAACTCATTCAATTTAATGTAAAAAACTCAAAATTAAGTCTCTTTTAAAATTTTCTGATTAATACTTCAACAGGAACATTTTACGATACTAATTTCACAAAATACTTAATTTTGATGCATTAAAAAGCTTTTTAAAAAGGATGTTTGAGTTTTTTTATCATTTTAGGCCTCATAACTTAACATAACTTCATAAAAATTCATACGAAAACTCTTAATAATATCTATTATATGTTTTTATAATTAAATATTTAATATGAAGATTCTATGACATTAATTTTGTTCAAACTTTATTCTGATGCATTAAAAATTGCTGTTTAAACAAGTTATTTATGTTTCATATTATTTTAGTACTCATAATTCATGCAAATTCCTATAAATAATCCTAATTATGTCTATTATTAGTTTGTCTAGTTAACTCTTTAATATGAATATTTTACGATACTGATTTTGCTCAAAAGATCATCCATATGCATTAAGAACTGTTGTTTGTTTAGTTGTTTGCATTTTTTTAATCATTTTGGCCTCATTTTCTGCACATAATTTTGTGCAAAGTCGTACGTATTCTCCTAATAATGTATATTAACTATTTTTTATGATTATCTCTTGTATTGAATATTCTATGACTGCATTCTTGGACTAAATTTAACTCAAAAGCATTAATAACTGTTTGTTTAAACAGGTTGTTTGAGTTTTTAATCATTTTTTACTTCATAACGGCACATAAATTGGTGTAAAATTCATATGAATACCCATAAAATTGTCTACTATATGTTCTTATAATTAAATATTAAGTATGAAGATTCCACGGTACTAATTTTACACAAAACTTAATACAAATGTGTTAAAACGGCTCTGTGAAAATTTATATGAATACAACTAATATTATTTATTACATGTTTTTATAATTAAAAACCAATATGAACATTATACGATACTAATTTTGCACAAAATTTTATTCCAATGCATTAAAAATGGTAGTTTAAACAAGTTGATTGAGTTATTCATCATTTTTAGCCTCATAACTACATATAATTTCATGCAAATTAATATAATTATTTTTAATTATGTCTATTATATGATTTTCTAATTAACACTTCAATATGAATATTATATGACACTAATTTTGCTCAAAACTTCATCTAGACGAATTAAAATCTTTTGTTTTAATAAGTTGTTTGTATTTTTAATCATTTTGGCCATATTTCAACACATAATTTTGTGCAAAAATTGTAAGAATACTTCTAATACTGTCTATTAACTATTTTTATGATTAAGTTTTCAAGGTGAATATTCTATGATAGTATTTTTACACATAACTTAGATGTACTAAAAAAATATTGTCTCAACAAATTGTTTGAGTTTTTCATCATTTTTGGCCTAATAACTGTTCATAAATTTGTGCAAATTCATATATTATACTCTTAATATTGTCTAATATATCTTTTTATAATTAACTCAATGTGAAAAATCTTTGACACTAAAATTGCACAAAAATTAATTTGGAAGCATTAAAAACTGTTTGTTTAAACTGGTTATTTGAGTTTTTCATCATTTTTGGCTCCATAAGTACTCAAAATTCATGTAAATTCATATAAATATTCCTACCTATGTTTACTATTACTTTGTTCTGTTAACTACATAATATGAACATTCTATAACATAAATTTAGCTCAAAATTTCATCCGGATGCATTAAAAACTGTAGTTTAAACAAGTTATTTGCATATCTTAACTCTTGGGCCTCGTTTCTACACATAATTTTGGGCAAAGTCGTAAGGATAAACCTAATAATGTATCAACACTAATTTTATACAAAAAGGAAAATAATCATTTTCATAACAATTGCAAAACTTAATTTGAATGCATTAAAAACAACTGTTGAAATAAGTTATTTGAGTTTGACTGCGCATAAATTTATGCTAATTGATATAAATATTCTTAGTTATATCTATTATAAGATTTGTTAATTAATATTTCAATATGAACATTCTACGACACTAATGTTTCTCAAAACTTCATCAAGCCGCATTAAAAACTGCTGTTTAAACAAGTTGTTAGCATTTTTAATTATTTTGGTGTTGTTTCTTCACATAATTTTGTGGAAAGTCGTATAGATACTCCTAATAATGTCTATTAATTGTTTTTATGATTAACTCTTCAATTTAAATATTCTACGATAGTATTTTCGCATATAACTTAACTCAGATGCATTAAAAAATATTGTCCGACAAGTTATTTGAGTTTTTAATCATTTTTATCCTCATAACTGCTCATAAATCTTCAGTATGAAAATTCTACGGCACTAATTTTACACAACTTAATTTGGTGTCATTAAAAACTGTTGTTTAAATATGTTATTTAAGTTTTTCATCTCTTTTATCTCCATAAGTACTAAAATTCATGCAAATTCATCTATATACTCCCAATTATGTCCATTATTAGTTTGTTCAATTAACTATTTAATATAAATATTCTACGATATTAATTTTGCTCAAACCTTCATCCGCATGCATTAAAAACTACAGTTTAAACAAGTTATTTGCGTTTGTAATCATTTTGGCGTCGTTTCTAAACACGATTTTATGCAAAAAAAAATTATAGATACTTCTAATACTGTCTATTAACTATTTTTATGATTAAGTTTTCAAGGTGAATATTCTATGATAGTATTTTTACACATAACTTAGATGTACTAAAAAAATATTGTCTCAACAAATTATTAGAGTTTTTCATCATTTTTGGCCTCATAACTGTTCATAAATTTGTGCAAATTCATATATTATACTCTTAATATTGTCTAATATATCTTTTTATAATTAACTCAATGTGAAAAATCTTTGACACTAAAATTGCACAAAAATTAATTTGGAAGCATTAAAAATGTTTGTTTAAACTGGTTATTTGAGTTTTTCATCATTTTTGGCTCCATAAGTACTCAAAATTCATGTAAATTCATATAAATATTCCTAACTATATTTACTATTACTTTGTTCTGTTAACTACATAATATGAACATTCTATAACATAAATTTAGCTCAAAATTTCATCCGGATGCATTAAAAACTGTAGTTTAAACAAGTTATTTGCATATCTAAACTCTTTGGCCTCGTTTCTACACATAATTTTGGGCAAAGTCGTAAAGATAAACCTAATAATGTCTCAACACTAATTTTATACAAAAAGGAAAATAATCATTTTCATTACAATTGCAAAACTTAATTTGAATGCATTAAAAACAACTGTTGAAATAAGTTATTTGAGTTTGACTGCGCATAAATTTATGCTAATTGATATAAATATTCTTAGTTATATCTATTATAAGATTTGTTAATTAATATTTCAATATGAACATCCTACGACACTAATTTTTCTCAAAATTTCATCAAGCCGCATTAAAAACTGCTGTTTAAACAAGTTGTTGGCATTTTTAATTATTTTGGTCTTGTTTCTTCACATAATTTTGTGGAAAGTCGCATAGATACTCCTAATAATGTCTATTAATTTTTTTATGATTAACTCTTCAATTTAAATATTCTACAATAGTATTTTCGCACATAACTTAACTCAGATGCATTAAAAAATATTGTCCGACAAGTTATTTGAGTTTTTAATCATTTTTGTCCTCATAACTGCTCATAAATCTTCAGTATGAAAATTCTACGACACTAATTTTACACAACTTAATTTGGTGTCATTAAAAACTATTGTTTAAATATGTTATTTATGTTTTTCATCTTTATTATCTCCATAAGTAATAAAATTCATGCAAATTCATCTATATACTCCCAATTATGTCCATTATTAGTTTGTTCAATTAACTATTTAATATAAATATTCTACGATATTAATTTTGCTCAAACCTTCATCCGCATGCATTAAAAACTACAGTTTAAACAAGTTATTTGCATTTGTAATCATTTTGGCGTCGTTTCTAAACACGATTTTATGCAAAAAAAAAAATTACAGATACTTCTAATACTGTCTATTAACTATTTTTATGATTAAGTTTTCAAGGTGAATATTCTATGATAGTATTTTTACACATAACTTAGATGTACTAAAAAAATATTGTCTCAACAAATTGTTTGAGTTTTTCATCATTTTTAGCCTCATAACTGTTCATAAATTTGTGCAAATTCATATATTATACTCTTAATATTGTCTAATACATCTTTTTATAATTAACTCAATGTGAAAAATCTTTGACACTAAAATTGCACAAAAATTAATTCGGAAGCATTAAAAACTGTTTGTTTAAACTGGTTATTTGAGTTTTTCATCATTTTTGGCTCCATAAGTACTCAAAATTCATATAAATATTCCTAACTATGTTTACTATTACTTTGTTCTGTTAACTACATAATATGAACATTCTATAACATAAATTTAGCTCAAAATTTCATCCGGATGCATTAAAAACTGTAGTTTAAATAAGTTATTTGCATATCTAAACTCTTTGGCCTCTTTTCTACACATAATTTTGGGCAAAGTCGTAAGGATAAACCTAATAATGTATCAACACTAATTTTATACAAAAAGGAAAATAATCATTTTCATAACAATTGCAAAACTTAATTTGAATGCATTAAAAACAACTGTTGAAATAAGTTATTTGAGTTTGACTGCGCATAAATTTATGCTAATTGATATAAATATTCTTAGTTTTATCTATTATAAGATTTGTTAATTAAGATTTCAATATGAACATTCTACGACACTAATTTTTCTCAAAACTTCATCAAGCCGCATTAAAAACTGCTGTTTAAACAAGTTGTTGACATTTTTAATTATTTTGGTCTTGTTTCTTCACATAATTTTGTGGAAAGTCGTATAGATACTCCTAATAATGTCTATTAATTGTTTTTATGATTAACTCTTCAATTTAAATATTCTACGATAGTATTTTCGCATATAACTTAACTCAGATGCATTAAAAAATATTGTCCGACAAGTTATTTGAGTTTTTAATCATTTTTGTCCTCATAACTGCTCATAAATCTTCAGTATGAAAATTCTACGGCACTAATTTTACACAACTTAATTTGGTGTCATTAAAAACTGTTGTTTAAATATGTTATTTAAGTTTTTCATCTCTTTTATCTCCATAAGTACTAAAATTCATGCAAATTCATCTATATACTCCCAATTATGTCCATTATTAGTTTGTTCAATTAACTATTTAATATAAATATTCTACGATATTAATTTTGCTCAAACCTTCATCCGCATGCATTAAAAACTACAGTTTAAACAAGTTATTTGCATTTGTAATCATTTTGGCGTCGTTTCTAAACACGATTTTATGCAAAAAAAAAATTACAGATACTTCTAATACTGTCTATTAACTATTTTTATGATTAAGTTTTCATGGTGAATATTCTATGATAGTATTTTTACACATAACTTAGATGTACTAAAAGAATATTGTCTCAACAAATTATTTGAGTTTTTCATCATTTTTAGCCTCATAACTGTTCATAAATTTGTGCAAATTCATATATTATACTCTTAATATTGTCTAATATATCTTTTTATAATTAACTCAATGTGAAAAATCTTTGACACTAAAATTGCACAAAAAATAATTTGGAAACATTAAAAACTGTTTGTTTAAACTGGTTATTTGAGTTTTTCATCATTTTTGGCTCCATAAGTACTCAAAATTCATGTAAATTCATATAAATATTCCTAACTATGTTTACTATTACTTTGTTCAGTTAACTACATAATATGAACATTCTATAACATAAATTTAGCTCAAAATTTCATCCGGATGCATTAAAAACTGTAGTTTAAACAAGTTATTTGCATATCTAAACTCTTTAGCCTCGTTTCTACACATAATTTTGGGCAAAGTCGTAAAGATAAACCTAATAATGTCTCAACACTAATTTTATACAAAAAGGAAAATAATCATTTTCATTACAATTGCAAAACTTAATTTGAATGCATTAAAAACAATCATTGAAATAAGTTATTTGAGTTTGATCACGCATAAATTTATGCTAATTGATATAAATATTCTTAGTTATATATATTATAAGATTTGTTAATTAATATTTCAATATGAACATCCTACGACACTAATTTTTCTCAAAATTTCATCTGGACGCATTAAAAACGATTGTTTAAACTAGTTATTTGCATTTTTAATTATTTTGGTCTGGTTTCTACACATAATTTTGTGGAAAGTCATACAGATACTCCTATTAATGTCTATTAACTATTTTGATGATTAACTCTTGAATATGAATATTCCACGATAGTTTTTTCGCACATAACTTAACTTAGGTGTATTAAAAAAATGTTGTCTCAACAAGTTATTTGAGTTTTTAATCATTTTGGCCTCATTACTGCTCATAAATTTGTACAAATTCATATATTGTAGTCTTAATATTATTTACTATATATTTTATAATTAAATATTCAATGTGAAAAATTCTATGACACTAATATTGCAAAAAATTAATTCCGAAGCTTTAAAAACTGTTGTTTAAACATGTTATTTGAGTTTTTCATCATTTTTGGCTCAATAAGTACTCAAAATTCATGTAAATTCATATAAATACTCCTAATTATGTATAATATTACTTTGTTCAATTAACTACATAATATTAACATTCTATGACACGAATTTAGCTCAAAACTTCATCTGCATGAATTAAAAACTGTAGTTTAAACAAGTTGTTTACATTTCTAATCTCTTTGGCCTCATTTCTACACATAATTTTGGGAAAATTCATAAGGATAAACCTAATAATGTCTCTTAACTGTTTTTAGGATTAACTTTTCAATGTGAATATTCTTCGATAATATTTTTGAACTAGACTTAACTCAAAATAATTAATAACTATTGTCTAAAAAGGTTGTTTTTGTTTTTAATCATTTTTTCCTCATAACTGCTCATAAATTGATGCAAATTCATATGAATGCACCTCATATTATCTATTATAGATTTTTATAATTAATTATTAGTATGAAGATTTTACAATACTAATTTTGTACAAAAGGAAAAGAATTGTTTTCATAAAAATTACAAAACTTAATTGGGATGCGTTAAAAATAGATGTTCAAATAAGTTATTTGAGTTTTTTATTATTTTAACATCATTACTGCACATAAATTAATGCAAATTAATACAAATAGCTTAATTATGTCTATTACAAGATTTTTTTTAAATTATCACTTCAAAATGAACATTCTATGATACTAATTTTGCTCAAAATTTCATCCAGACGCATTAAAAACTGATGTTTAAATAAGTTATTTGCAGTTTCAATCATTTTGGTTTCAATTTCTACACATAATTTTGTGGAAAGTCGTACAGGTACTCCTATTAATGTCTATAAACTGTTTTTATAATTAACTCTTGAATATAAATATTCCAACTTAGTATTTTCACACATAACTAAACTCAGGTGCATTAACAAATATTGTCTAAACAAGTTGTTTGAGTTTATAATCATTTTTGGCCTCGTACCTTCTCAGAAATTTGTAAAAGTTGTTTGCATTTTTTTTAATCATTTTGGCCTCAATTCTGCACATAATTTGTGCTAAGTACATATTATACTAATAATGTCTATTAACGGTATTTATGATAATCTCTTGAATTGAATATTTTATGGCTCCATTCTCGGATTAAAATGAACTCAAAAGCATTAATAATTGTTTGTTTAAATGGGTTGTTTGAGTTTTTAATCATTTTTTGCCTCATAACAGCACATAAATTGGTGTAAATTCATATGAATACCCCTAATATTGTCTACTATATGTTTTTATAATAAAATGTTCAGTATAAAGATTCTATGATACTAATTTTTCACAAAACTTAATTCAGATGCGTTAAAAATGGCTGTTTGAATAAGTTATTTGAGTTTTTTCATCATTGTTGGCCTCATAACTACATAAAAGTTCATATAATTTTATATAAGTACTCATAATTAAGTCTCTTTTAAGATTTTTCAATTTAGCATTTCAATACAAATATTTTACGACACTAATTTTGCACCAAACATAATTCTGATGAATTAATAACTGTTGTTTAAACTTGTTGTTGGACTTGTTATTCACTTTTTGCCTCATAACAGCACATATTTTCATACACATAATATATATTATATTTTTATAAATAAATATTCAATAAGAAAATACTACGATACTAATTTTATAAAAAACTTAATTTGGATGCAATAAAAACTATTATTTTAAATATTTTATTTGAGTTTTTAATTATTTTGACCTCATAACTGCACATAAATTGGTTCAAATTCATATAAATACCTCTAATATTATCTATTATATATTTTTATAATTAAATGTTCAATATGATGATTTTAATACATTAATAGCTGTTTAAATAAGTTGTTTGCTTTTTAATCATTTTGGTCTCATTTTTACACATAATTTTGTTCAAAGACTCTCCTAGTAATGTTTATTATTCATTTTTATGATTAAGTTTTCAATGTGAATATTTTATGATAACATTTTGGACTAAACTTAACTCAAAAGAATTAATAACTGTTATTTAGACATGTTGTTTGACTTTTTTTTTATCATTTTTTACCTCATAACTGAACATTAATTGGTGCAAATTTATATAAATACCCCAAATATTATCTATTATATGTTTTAATAATTGAATATTTAATATGAAAATCGTACAACACTAATTTTGCTCAAAACTTAATCTATATGCATTAGAAACTGCTATTTAAACAAATTCGTTGCTTTTAATCATTTTGGCCTTGTTTCCACATATAATTCCAATGCAAAGTCATATGTATACTCCTATAATTCCACATATAATTCAATGTGAATATTTTATGATAATAATTTCTGAATAAACTTTAATCAAAAGAATTAATATCTATTGTTTGAACATGTTGTTTGAGTTTTTAATTATTTTTAGCCTCATGGCTGCATTTAAAATGATGCAAATTCATATGAATACCCCTAATATTGTATACTATATATTTTTATATTTAACTGTTCAATATGAAGATTCTACGATACTAATTTTGCAAAAAAAAAAGAGCCCTTTTCAAAATAATTGAAAAACTTAATTTGGGTGCATTAAACACTGCTGTTTAAAAAAGTCATTTGAGTTTTTTATAATTCTTGACTTCATAACTAGACATAAATTCATATAAATTAATATAAATATTTCTAATTATGTCTATTATAAGATATTTCAATTAACACTTCAATATGAACGTTCTACGATACTAATTTACTCAAAATTTCATCCTGACACATTAAAAACTATTGTTTAAACAAGTTGTTTGCGTTTTTAATTATTTTGGCCTCTTTTCTACACATTTTTGTGCAAATTCGTATGGAGACTCCTAATAATGTCTATTGACTGTTTTATGATTAACTCTAGAATATGAATATCGTATGACCATATTTTCTGTCTAAACTTAATTCAAAGCCTTAAGAACTGTTGTTTAAACAAGTTGTTTTAGTTTTTAATCATTTTTTACCTCATAACTGCACATAATTGGAGAAAATTCTTATGAATACAACTAATATTATCTATTATATATTTTTATAATTAAATATTCAATATCAACATTATACGACACTAATTTTGCACAAAACTTAGTTCAGATGCCTTAAAATGGTTGTCTAAACAAGTTGTTTGAATGTTTCATTATTTTCAGCCTTATTTACCTTATAACTATAAATAAATTCATGTAAATTAATATACATATTTATAATTATGTCTATTATAAGATTTTCAATTAACACTTTCATATGAACATTCTACTACACTAATTTTGCTCAAAATTTCAACCGGACACATCAAAAACTGATGTTAAATAAGATATTTGTGTTTTTAATCATTTCGGCCACATTTCTACACATAATTTGGTGCAAAGTCATGCAGACACTCCCAATAATTTCTATTAGCTATCTAATGATTAACTCTTTAATATGAATACTGTACGACACTATTTTCTGAATAAACATAACTAAAAAACCCTCAATAATTGTTGTTTAAATAAGTTATTTAAATTTTTAATCATTTTTGGCCACATAACTGCGCATAACTAATAATTGCTGCAAATTCATATGAAAACAACAAATAATTTCAATTGTATGTTTTTGGAATAAAATATTTAATTTGAATTCTACGATACTAATTTTGCACAAAACTTAATTCAAATGCACATAGTTTAAACAAGTTATTTGAGTTTTTTTTATCATTTTTGGCCTCATAATTACATATTAACTCGTTCAATTTAATGTAAAAAACTCAAAATTAAGTCTTTTTTAAAATTTTCTGATTAACTCTTCAACAAGAACATTTTACGACACTAATTTCGCAAAATACTTAATTCTGATGCATTAAAAAGCTGTTTAAAAAGGATGTTTGTTTGAGTTTTTCATCATTTTGGGCCTCATAACTTAAAATGATTTCATACAAATTCATACGAAAACTCCCAATAATATCTATTATACGTTTTTATAAATAAATATTCAATATAAAGATTCTACGATATTAATTTTGTTCAAACTTTATTCTGATGCATTAAAAACTTCTATTTAAACAAGTTATTTAAGTATAGCATTATTTTAGGCTCCATAAGTACTCACAATTCGTCCAAATTCATGTAAATAATCCCAATTATGTCTATTATTAGTTTATCTAGTTAACTCTTTAATATGAAGATTTTTCGATACTGATTTTGCTCAAAAGATCATCCGGATGCATTAAGAACTGCTGTTTGTTTTGTTGTTTGCATTTTTTTAATCATTTTGGTATCATTTCTGCACATAGTTTTGTGCAAAGTCATATGTATTCTCCTAATAATGTCCATTAACTATTTTTTGTGATTAGTTCTTGAATTGAGTATTCTATTACTGCATTCTCGGGCTAAATTTAACTCAAAAGCATTTGTAACTGTTTGTTTAAACAAGTTGTTTGAGTTTTTAATCATTTTGGCCTCATAACAGCACATAAATTGGTGTAATTCATATAAATACCCATAATATTGTCTACTATATGTTTTTATAATTAAATATACAGTATGAAGATTTCACGGTACTAGTTTTGCACAAAACTTAATTCGGATGAGTTAAAATGACTCTTTGAATAAGTTATTTGAGTTTTTTATCATTGTTGGCCTCATAACTATAAAAGTTCAAACATTTTTATATAAATACTTATAATTAACTCTCTTTTAAGATTTTCAATTTAGCACTTAAATACGAATATTTTACGACACTAATTTTGCACCAAACTTAATTTCGATGAATTTATAACTATTGTTGGACTTGTTATTCATTTTTGACCTCATAACAAAACATAATTTCATATACATAATATCTATCATATATTTTTATAATTAAATATTCAATAAAAAAATTCTAAGATACTAATTTTATAAAAAACATAATTTGGATGCATTAAAAACTGCTGTTTTAAATATGCTATTTGAGTTTTTAATTATTTTAGGCTTCATAACTACTCAAAATTCGTGCAAATTGATATAAATACTCTTAATTTTGTTTATTATTAGTTCGAACAACTAACTCTTTTATATGAACATTCTACGACACTATTTTTTCTCAAAACTTCATCTGGATGCATTAAAAATTGTTGTTTATAGAAGTTGTTTGCGTTTTTAATCATTTTGGCATCATTTCTATACATAATTTCTTGCAAAGTCGAAGTATACTCCTAATAATGTATACTAACTATTTTTATGATTAACTCTTCGATGTGAATATTCTACGATAATATTTTCGGACTAAACTTAACTCGAAAGAAGTAATAACTGTTGTTTAAACATGTTGTTTGAGTTTTTAATCATTTAGCCTCATAACTGCACATAAATGGGTGCAAATTCATATGAACGTCTCTATATTTTTTATTATATATTTTTGTGATTAAATGTTCAATATGAAGATTCTACGACACTAGTTTTTCTCAAAACATCATCCGGATGCATTAAAAACTGCTGTTTAAATATATTTTTTTAATCATTTTGGCCTCATTTACACATAATTCCTTGCAAAGTCGTATGTATACTCCTAGTAAATTCTATTAACTGTTTTATAATTAATTTTTCAATGTGAATATTCTACTACAATATTTTCAGACTAAAATTACCTCAAAAAATTAATATCTGTTGTTTGAGTTTTTAATCATTTTTTACCTCATAACTGCACATTAATTGGTTCAAATTCATATCAATACCTCTACTATTGTCTATTATATATTTCTATAATTAAATATTCAATATGAAGATTCTATGGCACTAATTTTTCTCAAAACTGAATTCGGATGCACTTGAAACTGCTATTTATACAAGTTCACCGCTTCTTAATCATTTTGGACTCGTTTCCACATATAATTCCATGCTCATACGTATACTTGTAATAATGTCGATCAACTATTTTTATGAGTAACTCCTCATTGTAAATATTTTACGATAATATTTTTGGAATAAATTTAACTCAAGATAATTAATATCTGTTGTTTAAACATGTTGTTTGAGTTTTAATTATTTTTAGCCTCATAACTGCATTTAAATTGATGCAAATTCACATGAATACCCCTAATATTGTATATTATATATTTTTCTAATTAACTGTTCAATATGAAGATTCTACGATACTAATTTTGCACAAACGAAAAGGAGCCATTTTCATAATAATTGAAAAACTTCATTTGAATGCATTAAAAACAACTGTTTAAAAAATTTGTTTGATTGCTTCATAATTTTTGGTTTGATAATACATATAAATTAGTGCAAATTGATATAAATATTTCTAATTATGTAGTATAAGATTTTTCAACTAAAACTTCAATATGAACGTTCTACGATACTAATTTTGATCAAAATTTCATCCGAACGCATTAAAAACTGTTGTTTAAACCAGTGATTTGTGTTTATAATTATTTTGGCTGTGTTTCTACATAATTTTGTGAAAATTCATTCGAAACTCCTAATAATGTCTATTAACCGTTTTATGATTAATTCCTGAATATAAATACTGTACAATAATATTTTCTGACTAAACTTAAAAGCCTACATAACTATTGTCGAAACAAGTTGTTTGAGTTTTTAATCATATTAATCCTCGTAACTGCAAATAAATTGGTGAAATTTATATGAATACAACTAATATTGTTTATTACATGTTTTTATAATTAAATGTTCAATATGAACATTCTACAACACAAATTTTGCACAAATTTTTATTCCAATGCATTAAAAATGGTTGTTTAAACAAGTTGATTGAGTTATTCATCATTTTTGGCCTCATAACTACACATAATTTCATGAAATTTTATATAAATATTTCTAATTATGTCTATTATGTGATTTTACTAATTAACACTTCAATATGAACATTCTATGAAATCTCCTAATAATGTCTTTTAACTATTTTTACTATTAACTCTTCAATTGAATATTCTACGTGCATTTTCGGACTAAATTTAACTCAAAATCATTAGCCATTGTTGTTTAAACATGTTGTCTGGATTTTTAATCATTTTTTATCCCATAACTGCACATAAATTGGTGCAAATCATATGAATACCCCTAAATTTGTCTATTGTATTTATGTTTATATAATTAAATATTAAATATGAAGATTTTGATGACACTAATTTTACATCAAACTTAATTCGGATGTATTAAAGATGGCAGTTTAAATAAGTTATTTGAGTTTTTCATCATTGTTGATCTCGTAACTACACAAAAATTCATGCAATTTGATATAAATACTCATAATTATGTCTCTTTTAAGATTTTTAATTTAACACTTCAATATGATTTTTTTACTGTACTAATTTTGCACCAAACTTAATTCTGATGTATTAACTATTGTTTAAACTTGTTGTTGGAGCTTCTCATCATTTTCGGCCTCATAATCGAATATTGATTCATACAAATTCATAGAGGAAATTCTTGCAAAACTTAATTTGAATGTAAAACTGCTGCTTAAATAAATTGTTTGATTTTTTCATCATTTTAGGCTCCATAAGTACTCAAAATTCTTATAAATTCATATAAATACTCTTAATTATGTCTATTATTAGTTTGTCTAACTAACTCTTTTATATGAATATTCTACCACACTAATTTCATTCAAAAATTAATCCGGATGCATTAAAAAACTGTTGTCCAAAGAAGTTGTTTGCGTTTTTAATCATTTTGGTATCAGTTCTACACATAATTTCGTGCAAAGTCATACCTATACTCCTTATAATGTCTATTAACCATTTTATGATTAACTCTTTGATGTGAATATTCTACGATAATATTTTCGGACTAAATTTAACTAAAAATAATTAATGACTGTTGTTTAAAGAGTTGTTTGAGTTTTTAATCAGTTTGGACCTCATAACTGCACATAAATTGATTCAAATTCATATGAATACCTCTAACATTGTTTATTATATATTTTTAATATTAAATGTTAAATATGAACATTCTATGACATGAATTTAGGTGAAATTTCATCCGGATGGATTAAAATTATAGTTAACAAGTTGTTTGCATTTCTAATCAATTTGGCCTCGTTTCTACAAATAATTTCGTGCAAAGTCATAAGAATAAACCTAATAATATCTCTTAACTGTTTTAATAATTAAATCTTCAATATAAATATTCTATGATAATATTTTCGGACTAAACATAACTCAAAAGAATTAATAGTTGTTGTCTAAAAAGGTTATTTGAGTTTTTAATCATTTGTTTGCCTCATAACTGCTCATAAATTGATGCAAATTCATATGAATGTCTCAAGTATTTTCTATTATATGTTTTTATAATTAAATATTTAATATGAAGATTATACAACACTAATTTTATACAAAAAGGAAAAGAGTCATTTTCATAACAATTGCAAAACTTAATTTGAATGCGTTAAAAACGGCTATTCAAATAAGTTATTTGAGTATGACTGCGCATAAACTCATGCTAATTGATATAAATATTTTTAATTATGTCTATTATAAGATTTGTTAATTAACACTTCAATATAAATATTCTACACACTATTTTTTCTCAAAACTTCATCTGGCCGCATTAAAAACTACCGTTTAAACAAGTTATTGGCATTTTTAATTATTTTGGTCTCGTTTCTACATAATTTTGTGCAAAGTTGTATAGATACACTTAGTAATGTCTATTAACTATTTTTTATGATTAACTCTTGAATATGAATATTCCACGACAGTATTTTCGTACATAACTTAACTCAGGTGCATTAGAAAATATTGTCTCAACAAGTTATTTGAGTTGTAATCATTTTTGGCCTTGTAACTTCTCATAAAATTGTACAAATTCATATAGATACTCTTAATATTGTCTATTATATATTTTTAATATTAAATTTCAATATTAAAATTCTACGATACTATTTTCGCACAAGAAATAATTCATGAAGCATTAAAAACTATTTTTTTAAACACATTATTTGCGTTTATCATCATTTTTGGCTCTATAAGTACTCAAAATTCATGTACATTCATAAAAATACACCGAATTATGTAAATTTTTAGCTTATCCAATTAACTATCTAATATGAATATGTTACACTTAACATCTTCTTTGATTTATCGATTTGCAAAACAATCTTGAAATTTTATAATTTGCCTTGTTTGTGTTTTGTGCAGGGATTAATATGCAAATGGACTAGTGCACAAGAATCAAGACTAGTGTTGGGATACAAGAGCTTAATTAAGACTGCATTAAGCTTAGGTTTAGTTAGACTCAAACTGGGTTGAATTGTTCAAGATAAATTGAGCTTAAACAACAAGAAAAGTGCTTCTGCCCAGTGAATCGTTATAACGGTTCAGTAATCGTTATAACGGTTCATCTCAATACTCAAAAATATTCTAAGGCAAAAACATTCTCAAAGAAACCATAGTGTATCGTTATGTAACGATTCAGTAATCGTTACAACAATTTGTGAAACGTATAACGATTCTGTAATCATTACAACGATTCATGAAACGTATAATGATTTGATAAATCGTTATAACGTTTTAGCTCAGTTGATCCAACGGCTATTCTTTCTAAACCATTATAACGATTCGTAAACCGTTATAACGGTTCAGGCCGAAAAATAATTTCTTCAACAGATCTATTTTAAAAAGGATCACCTCTCTCACTTTATTAAGACTGAATATAGAAAGGAATATGTTCCATCTAGCTAAATCATTACTCCATAGAGCTTACTAGCCATGTTCAAGAGAGAGAGATAACTCAAGATATTATTGATACACTCGATTAGCTAAATCTTTGTTCAAGCTCAATCTAGCTTCTCTCTATTCTCCCAACTTAATCCTTCGTGATCTTCTTGAAAACATTCTTTTGAGCTGTAGTGCTCACCTTTTCTTGAGTGTGTTGTAACTCACCTTTTTGAGTGTGTTGTCACTCTTGTTATTGATAGGCTTGACAACCCATTTTTGTAAGGGACCAAGTTCTACAAGTGTAGAACCCCTTTTTAATATATCGGCTCAACCTCAATTGTTAGAGGTTGAGGGTCCCGGAGACGTAGGCATTGTTAAAGCCGAACTCCGTTACATCTTGTGTTCTTGTTTTATCTTTACTTTTCTTTTCTCACATTTCTTTGATTGCTATATTCTTGTGAGAATTGAATTGATTTAAATTGTATTCCGCTGCCATTACACTTGAACATTAAGCCCCAAATTGGTTTATACATTTCTACCTTAGATTCTTTACATTCTTGCACTATTTTTGACCTTTCAATACCACCATCCTAGGGCTTTCAAGGTATTTCAGAATATTTTATGACACTAATTTTGCTCAACACTTTATCTGGATGCATTAAAAACTTCTGTTTAAACAAACTATTTTCATTTTTAATCACTTTGGCTCTGTTTCTAAAAATAATTTTGTGCAAGGTCATACTGATACTCCTAATAATGTTTATTAACTGTTTTTATGATTAACTCTTTACTTTGAATATTCTACGATAGTACTTTCGCACATAACTTTACTCAGATGCATTAAAAAATATTGCTCCACAAGTTGTTTGAGTTTTTAATCATTTTGTCCTCATAACTGCTCATAAATCTTCAATATGAAAATTCTACGGTACTAATTTTACACAAAATTTAATTCGGTGTCATTAAAAACTGTTGTTTAAATAAGTTATTTAAATTTCTCATATTTTTTTACTCCATAAGTACTCAAATTCATGCAAATTCATCTATTTACTCCCAATTATGTCCGTTATTTGTTTGTTCAATTAACTATTTAATATCAACATTCTATGACATTAATTTTGCTCAAACCTTCATCCGCATGTATTAAAAACTACAGTTTAAATAAGTTGTTTGCGTTTGTAATCATTTTGGCGTCATTTCTAAACAAAGTTTTATGTGAAAAAAGTACGGATACTTATAATAATGTCTATTAACTATTTTTATGATTAAGTCTTCAAGGTGGATATTCTACAATAGTATTTTTGCACATAACTTAGATGTACTAAAAAATATTGTCTCAACAAGTTGTTTGAGTTTTTAATCATTTTTGGCCTCATAATTACGCATAAATCTGTGCAAATTCATATATTATACTCTTAATATTGTCTATTATATATTTTTATAATTAAATATTTAATATGAAAAATCAATGACATTAAAATTGCACAAATTTTAATTTGAAAGTATTAAAAACTATTGTTTAAATAGGTTATTTGAGTTTTTCATCATTTTTGGCTCCATAAGTACTCAAAATACATGTAAATTCATATAGATATTTCTAAATATGTCTACTATTACTTTGTTCAGTTAACTACTTAATATGTACATTCTATGACACAAATTTAGCTCAAAACCTCATCCGGATGTATTAAAAACTATAATTTAAACAAGTTATTTGTATTTCTAAACTCTTTGGCCTCGTTTCTACACATAATTTTGGCAAAGTCGTAAGGATAAACCAATGTCTCTTAACTATTTTTATAATTAAATCTTCAATGTGAATATTTTATGATATTTTTTGCAGACCAAACCTAACTCAAAAGAATTAATAATTGTTGTCTAAAAAGATTTTTTGAGTTTTTAATAATTTGTTGCCTCATAACTGCTCATAATTTTATGTAAATTCATATGAATACCCTTAATATTATCTATTATATATTTTTATAATTAAAAATTTAATTTATAACACCAAGTTTGTACAAAAGGAAAAGAGTCCTTTTCATAACAATTGCAAAACTTAATTTGGAAGAGTTAATAACAGCTGTTAAAATAAGTTATTTGAGTTTTTTATTATTTTTGGCGTCATAACTGGGTGTAAATTGATATAAATATTTCTAATTATGTATATTATAATATTTTAATTCTGATTCTAATATGAACGTTCTACAACACTAATTTTGCTCAAAATTTCATCTGGACGCATTAAAAGCTGTTGTTTAAATAAGTTTTTTGCATTTTCAATCATTTTGGTCTCGTTTCTACACATAATTTTAAGGAGTGTTGTACATATACTCTTATTAATATCTATTAACTATTTTTATGATTAATTGTTAAATATGAATAATTCATGACAATATTTTCGCACATAACTTAACTCAGGTGCATTAAAAAACAGTCTCAACAAGTTGTTTGAGTTTTTAATCATTTTTGGCCTCGTAACTTCTCATAAATTTGTACAAATTCACATATATACTCTTAATATTATCTATTATATGTTTCTATAATAAAACATTCAATACTAAAATTCTACGATACTAATTTTGCACAAAACTTAATTTGTGAAGCATTAAAAACTATCTTTTTGATGTTGAGATTGAGCACTAACTTTTTTATTGCCAAGTTGCATTTTTGAAACAAGTTATTTGAGTTTATCATCATTTTTGGCTCTAAGTACTCAAAATTTATGTACATTCACATAAATACTCCTAATTATGTATATTATTAGCTTATCCAATTAACTATCTAATATGAATATTTTTCAACACTAATTTTGCTCAAAATTGTATCTAGATGCATTAAAACTGTTGTTTAAACAAGTAATTTGTGTTTTTAACCACTTCGGCTCCGTTTCTACAAACAATTTTGTGCAAGGTCATACGAATACTCATGATAAAGTATTTAACTATTTTTATGATTCAATTTAAATATTCTACGATAGTATTTCCGCACATAACTTAACTCAGATGCATTAAAAGGTACTGCCTCAACAAGTTATTTACGTTTTCAATCATTTTTGTCCTCATAATTGATCATAAATCTTTAGTATGAAAATTCTACGACACTAATTTTACATAAAACTTAATTCAGTATCATTAAAAATTATTGTTTAAATAAATTATTTAAGTTTTTCATCTTTTTGGCTCCATAAGTACTCAAAATTAATGCAAATTCATGTATATACTCTCAATTATGTCCATTATTAGTTTGTACAATTAATTTTTTAATATGAACATTCTACGATATTAATTTTGATCAAATGCTCATCCGCATGAATTAAAAACTATAGTTTAAATAAGTTGTTTGCATTTGTAATCATTTTGGCGTCGTTTCTACACATGGTTTTATGCAAAAAAAAGTACGGATACTTCTAATAATGTGTATTAATTCTTTTTATTATTAGTTCTTCAATGTGAATATTCTACGATAGTATTTTTGCATATAACTTAGATGGATTAAAAAATATTATCTTAACAAGTTGTTTGAATTTTTTAATCATTTTTGGCATCATAACTGCTAATAAATTTGTGCAAATTCATATATTACACAATTAATATTATCTATTATATCTTATTATAATTAAATATCCAATATAAAAATTCTATTAATACATAAGCATTAAGAATTGTTTCTTAAATAAGTTATTTGAGTTTTTCTTAATTTTTGGCTCCATAAGTACTCAAAATTAATGTAAATTCATATAAGTACTGCTAATTATGTCAACTAGTTTGTTCAGTTAACTACTTAATATGAACATTCTATAAGATAAGTTTTGCTCAAAACTTCATCCGGATGCATTAAAAACTGTAGTTTAAATAAGTTATTTGCATTTCTAATCATTTTGGTCTCATTTCTACACATATTTTGTGCAAAGTCGTAACGATAAACCTAATAATGTCTCTTAACTTTTTTCTAATTAACTCTTCAATGTTATTATTCTACAATAATATGTTTGGACTAAACTTAAATCAAAAGAATTAATAACTATTGTCTAAAAAGGTTGTTTGAGTTTTTAATCATTTTTTATCTCATAACTGCTCATAAATTGATGTAAATTCATACGAATACCCCTTATATTGTCTATTATGTATTTTTAAAATTAAATATTTAATATGATGATTCTACAACACTAATTTTGTACAAAAAGAAAATAATCCATTTCATAACAATTACAAAACTTAATTTGGATGCGATTCAATGTTCAAATAAGTTATTTGAGTTTTTTTTTATTATTTTAGGTGTCATAACTGTGCGTATATTCATGTAAATTATTATAAATATTTCTAATTATGTCTGTTATAAGATTTTTTAATTATCACTTCAATATTAACATTTTACGACACTAATTTTGGTCAAAACTTCATCCGGACGCATTAAACACTGCTGTTTAAACAAGTTATTTTATTTTCAATCATTTTGGTCTCATTTCTACACGTAATTTTGTAAAAAAATTGTATAGATACTCCTATTAATGTCTATTAACTATTTTTATGATTAACTCTTGAATATGAATATTCCATGATAGTATTTTTTCACACAAAACTTAACTCTGGTGCATTAAAAAATATTGTCTCAACAAGTTGTTTGAGTTTTTAATCATTTTTGGCTTCCTATCTTCTCATAAATTTGTACAAATTATATAAATACTCTTAATATTATCTAGTATATATTTATTTAATTCAATATTCATTATGAAAATTCTACAATACTAATTTTACACGAAACATAATTCATGAAGAATTAAAAACTATTTTTTAAAACAAGTTATGTGAGATTATCATGATTTTTGGCACTATAAGTACTCAAAATTCAAGTACATTCATAATAATACTCCTTATTATGTACATTATTAGCTTATCCAATAAACTAAAAAAATATGAATATTTTACGACACTAATTTTGCTCAAAGATTTATCTGGATGTATTAAAAACTGTTGTTTAAACAAGTTATTTTTATTTTTAATCACTTTAAGCTCCGTTTCTACAAAGAATTTTGTCTAAGGTCATATGGATACTTCTAATAATGTCTATTAAATATTTTTATGATTAACTCTTCAATTTGAATATTCTACGATAATATTTTTACACATAACTTAACTCAGATGCCTTCAATGTGAATATTTTACGATAGTATTTTCACGGGCAATTTAATAAAATGCCCTTCTTCATAAATTTTTATAACAAAATGCCCTTCCCTCCAAATTCTTTAACAAAATATCCTTCTTGACCCATTTAAAATTATCTACCAAGATTAATAGAGGGGGTGAAGATCTTAATTGTATGGTTATATCTTAAATGCACAATCCTAAATTAATTAACATACTTTTAATGAGTGATCGATGCCAGCATGAATTTAAACTAAACTATATAGCAAGCTTAACTAGAAACTTTGTTAATTAAGTTACAATAAAAAAATTTAAATGTTAAAACCAATTTAACTTTTAATAATGTGTTAAATAACTTTGTTAATTCTTACTTTATTATTTGTAAATTGAAGTGGCTAAACTTGATTAAAATGACTTATCAAGCTTTAGTTTTCGCACTACCCGACTTTTTAATTGAATGAAATTAAAAAATTTAAATATATCACTTATAAAGTAAAGTATACCGGTTATGATAATTTTGGCTTAAATCACTCTTAGGGGTCTAGTAGTTCTGAGATTATGTTTATACTGTTATGCATGATAAAATTCTATATATGAAAATTCATCAATCAACTTTGTTGAATCTATACGCATAGAAAATGCACAAAAATGATATCGAGGGGGTAGACACTATAGTTCGTTTATATTGTGGCCCTATGAGAAATTTCATCTTTCTTTTTGAAATGCTTGATATTAATTCTATTTTTTACTAATAAAATTGTTTAAATGAAATGATAATTATTTTTATTCATGAATTATTTTTATTTTTTTAAATTATGATAAATATTAAGGAAATAGTGAAAATAATTAAAAATGATGAAAAATAATTATTATTAATTTAATTTAAATAAAAAATTAATTAAGTGATCTTTAACAAAATTATATCTTGAAAATAAAATTTTGCCAATAATTTGTGATAATTGGAAGACTAATAAAATTTGTCGGATGGTTTAGCTATTATTTATTAAGAGGGTAGACTAATAAACTCCATAAGGCCCAGTGCAAAAGCCATTCGAAACCCTAATTAAACCAATCTGATAATTGAAAGACTAATAAAATTCAAAACCCTAGTTAAACTATCGCTAATTATGATAGATAATTTTCAATGGGTCAAAAAAAGTATTATGTTACAGAATTTGGAGGGGGTGGCATTTTATTATAAAAAAATTATGAAGAAGGTAATTTTGTTAAATTACCCTTTAAACAAATTATTTAAGTTTTTCATCATTTTTATTCTCGTTGCCACACATAAACTCGTGAGAATTAATGTAAATACTCCTAATAATGTCTATTAACTATTTTTATGATTAACTCTTTAATGTGGATATTTCGTAATGGTATTTTCAAACATCACTCTGATACATTAGAAATTGTTGTCTCAATAAGTTTTTTAGTTTTTAATTATTTTTACTTCATAACTGTACATAAATTTATACAAATTCATATAGATATTTCTAATATTATGTAATATATATTTTATAATTAAATGTTCAAAATGAAAATCTTATGACGCTAATTTTCCACAAAACTTCATGCGTATGCATTAAAAACTGCTGTTTAAATAAGTTATTTGAGTTTTATCATTTTTAGCCTCATGATTGCACATAAATTTGTGGAAATTTATATAAATACTTCTTATTATGTCTACTATTAGTTTTCTCAATTAATTATTTAATATAAATATTTTATGAAACTATTTTTTCTCAAAACTTTATCCTGATGTAATAAAAATTGTTGTTTAGACAAGTTGTTTGTATTTTTTAATCATTTTGACCTTATTTCTACATATAATTTATTATAAAGTTATACGAATACTTCTAATAATATCTATTAACTATTTTTATGATTAACTCTTCAATATGAATATTCTACAATAGTATTTTCGCACATAATTTTACTCAGATGCATTAAAAAATATTGTTTCAATAAATTATTTGAGTTTTTAATCATATTGGGCCTCATAACTGCGCATAAGCTGGTGTAAATTTTTAAACAATAGTATTTTCGCACATAACTCATCTATATCTCTATCTCTATTCCTTATTAAGCACATAAACGTCATGATCTTGCAACGATCCAGATTTTTTTGTTTAATTTTCAGAGCTAATATCAATCATCAGATTGAGTTATTCATCAAATAATATTACTATCTCTATGACCATTTGTGTTGAAATTATAATTTTCTCTTAATTTTGATTGTTATACGAAATATTGTATAATTTAGGAGTACAATTGCTTTATTTTATATTTTTTCTTAGATTACCATCAATTATGAATTTTAAATTTTCTTAAATTCTGAATATCTACTTCACTTTTGAACAAATATCCAATCAGAATTTATTACTAAAACGACATCACGCAAGTCCAAACTTTAGCAACATAGAGTTAATCAGTGAGAGACTAAGTCCGATAAATAACTGACTAGTATCTTGTTGTGCATTGTTATGGTAATATCTTTTTAAAATATAAAAATTTATATCTTTAAAAGGAAAAAAATAAAATAAAGATAATTTAATAATTAATATAAATTTCAATCATGAGTACATAATTAATGTAAAATAAATATAAAATTGAGAAAAAATTGACATTCGAATTTAAGAAAAATTAAAATTCATAATTGATGGTCTAAGAAAAAAATAAAGTAAAGCAATTGTACTCTTAAATTATATACCATTTTGTGCAACAATCAAAATTGAAAGAATTATAACTTCAACACATATGACCATAGAGATAGTAACATTATTTGACGGATAACTCAATTTGATAACAATATTAATTCTAGAATTCAATAAAAAATCTGAAATGTTGTAGGATGAGAATACTTACATGCTTACTAAGAAGTAGAGATAGAGATATGTGACATATGGAGGGTTTAAGACGGCCCTATTAATTTTATTAAAAATCGTTTATAGCTCGAAATGGCACAACTTTTATTAATTTTATTCAAACTTAAGCGTTAAGCCACAAAATCGAACTTTCACAATACTTAGCTTTATATAATTTATCTGGTCCAATTGTATTTAGCATCATCCCTTGAGAAAACCACGGAACCAAAGAGCAGAGCTCTTGGGATATCTCTTAAGCCCATCTTTGTAGTCTACATAATTTATCCCAAATCTTACTGAATAACCATCTGTCCATTCAAAGTTGTCAAATAGCGACCATGCAAAGTAACCTCGCACATTCACACCTTCCCTGTCATGTATTGCAATAGTAAAGAGTAAATTGCTTAATTGATTATACTTCAAGTGCTCAATTTTTACAGAAAATAAGGGGGAAAGAAACATTTGATAGATGCTGAACTCACTGTATTGCTCTCTGAACATATGATAGATGTTGTTGATAAAACTTTATCCTGAAATCATCCTTTAGGGCTTCTCCCAGTGATAACTTCTCATCATTTTTCTCATCAACTCCTGATTAGCATCACCATAAACGAAAAAAATGAGAATAACTTCAATTTATCTGTTGAACTTTCAAATAAATAGGTTGTATATAATTCTAGTACCATTTTCTGTTATGTAGATTGTGGGATTGTTGTAAGTATTCTTTGTATAGACTAAGAGATCTCTTATTCCTTTGGGATATACATAAAGCCACGGAGAAGCTGCCTGAAATATAGGGAACCATCATCTCTCTTGAAAGTATCATTTTTTTACCTAAAATTTAGTATCAGATATTTATCATTGAAGAAATTAATTACCTGTTTACCAATGATAATTCCGTTTCTCTCAACTGCATAAATAGCAACTTATGGTTAGTTGCAAGTTGCACAAAAAAAAGTGTACCTGCAGTATAAAACGTTCCATTTGGTACTTACTGGGTGCTTACCAGTTTGATTGAGAAGTTGATCAGCATCATAGCTTTTATTGACAATATTATTGGAGATTGGGATACTATGCGTAAACCTTGCTGTGTAGTAATTTACACCTATGAAATCGAAAGACCCTTTCAGAATTTCTGACTGTTGTTGAGTAAATTTAGGTAGTCGATCGCCGACCAATTTTCTCATTCTAACCGGATATTCTCCTCTGGTCAATGGATCCATGAACCTGTTATCATTTCATACATGTCATATTCAAATATTGTGAAGAACTAAATTGCAGTGGCGGAGCTTTGTGTACACCACCCACCTTTAATCCAAATCCAAACAATGAATCCCCCCCCCCTCCTTAATTTTAGCTGGAGCTCTGCCACTGCTAAATTTATTCAAGTTATAGTAATGTTTATAGTTGTGTAAGACCTACCATCCATACATGAAATCCAAAGCACGGGCGGCAGATTCTTTATCAGATTCTGAATTGGAGTAAGGAATCATCCAATTGCTGACTAGAGTAATTCCTATTTTACCCTTTGAGATTCCTGAAAATATTTCTCTAACTCCAATGTCAGAAGAGCCAACCAAAATTTAAAATATAAATCAGATTTGGACCATACGTAATTGAATCATATATAAATTTGAAACCAAAACTGGACTAAATAATAACTATTTTAAGAGGAATTATTTTTCCAGATAAAACAATAACTCGACGGGATAGGTCTTAATTAAATAAATAAGTGGTTAAAATCTCTTTGGTATTTCATAACAGATTCTCTTCGGAATATATATTCCGGTTCTTTTCTAATAACTCTGTTATTTCAAAGATGGACAATGCAGTGTTGGTAGCAAAGGATCTATTACCAATTTTCTACTTTACAAATCAGTCTCCAATTTCTAATTCCTTAACCTAACTAACCTATGTAGATAAAATATCAAATTGGCTATTACACAGACACATGATTACCTGAAATTTTTCTCTGTATATTGCAACTGCTGCAGCGTGTGCCAGGAGCTGGTTATGTGATACTATGTAAGGTTCCGTGGCTGAGTCACCTCCGAAGCAGTTTGGGTTTACCCAAGGAGAGCATCTCCCAGGTGCGAATGTACCCAAACTATAGCCAGCGGCACTGTAAGACCACGGCTCATTAAATGTGATCCAGGTCTTCACTCTGTCACCAAATTCTCGAAAACAAACCTCGGCATAGTCCCGGAAATCGCCCCTGCAAAAGCAGAAATATATTCCTTACATCCATCCTGATTCGTTGGGTTTCTTTAATTGATGGGCCAATATAAACATGAGAAAATAAAAATCAGTTCTTGATCGACGGATGATTGAATGAGCATTAATGCAAACAAGGACCGCTGAGTGAAATGTTACTGGTATGCGCATTACAGTTTTACTTGGTTTTCAGAGTGACAACTTACACAATTTTGGAGCTCAAGAATCCTCCATAGAGATTATCTAGAGCTTGAGGCTGGTCCCAATGAAAAAGTGTGACAAATGGTCGTATGCCTAATAAAGAAACTGATGTGTCACCTACCATTTATATTTATAGCAGCATAAATCTGAAAGTAATTAGTATAGTACTCCATGTTGAAGAACAAATGTCACAAATGTTAACTAACCATTCAAAATGAGCTCATTTATGAGGTTATTGTAGTACATGACACCTTCTTTGTTTATTCCTCCACTTATGTTGCCACCTTGATAGGAAAGAGGATTAGCACTAAATAGGAATTTCATTCTCAGTGTCTTGTAGGAGATTTTCACTTTTGATAATATGCTACAAAAGCACATCTTATTACTCCATGATAGTTCTGTTTTTGTTCTCGCTTTCTTTTGTCACAGAGAATTATGAATACAGTCAAATAAAGATTTGTTTATGTAGAGAGAAATTCCTCATGTCTTACAAGGTAAAATTCGAGGCCAGGATATAGAAAATCTGTAGGCATTCAATCCCATTTCTTTCATGATAGCAACATCTTCCTGCATTTGGATGAGAAATTTATCAAGTTCTATATACAGTTTAAAGTTCAAATAAATTTATATATTATGGAAAGTCATCGACATACCTTGTAACGATGGTATGAATCAATTGCCACATCTCCGTTGCTTCCACCAGCTATTCTTTCTGCGCACCATGTCAATTTATACATATGCAGTATTTGTTAGATTTTATTTAATCTCGTTTTTATGACCTAAACAGATCCATGAATCAATATGGTTTCGTAAATAAATAAGAGGACGGTTCCAATGCCATTCATTTCATGTGAAATCATCTCATTTTTAATTTATATTTTAAATTTTAAAACTCAAATTTGAAAATCCAAACAATTGATATTGTTAACTTTCATGGTAATGTATGCTCATCAATTTTCATAATTTTTGGAGTTCGTTTTATATCAGATCAAACCGTAATAAAATGAATGAGTCTAATTAATTATGATTGATTAATTTTATATATTTATTTTGTTATTATTTGACCTAATATAAAATGAGCTCCAAAAATCATAAAATTTTATGAACATAAATCTATCATAAAAATTAATAAAATATCAATGGTTTGGAATTATTTGAGTTTCAAAATTTTAGAATGTAAATTAAAAAAATGAGTTAATGGTATTTGATGGTACACAAAATTGATGACATTGAACAATCCTTCTCAATAAATCATATTTAAGATTTGATATATTAATGGGGATGTGGACTGGCTACCGACATTTGTTACTAATAATAAAATTAAATGCATTTTGTTAAAATGAATTTGTAAAAATTTAACCGTTAGGTTGTAACCCTAATTCGTTGACTCTACACGGTAACCCATTAATTTACCCTCAAAGTTCCTTTGTTAGAAAAATTAACTCAATTTGTTTCATCAAATGATCATATATTGCTTGCCGGTCTATAAATTTCAACAAATTCTCTAAGCTATTGTATTCGGGTTTGCTCATGCGCACACACTAATGGAAGCAAAAGTTGAAGTATCTTCAGAGGAGAGTCACTGCACTATGTGGAGCGAACACTTCTTTGAAGTTAGTATTTGTGAATTTATGGGTGCGCTTCGATTTTCGACGACAAAATCGACGATAATGAATTGCTCGCATCAATAAAGAATGATTTACAAGAATTCAAAACATTGTTGGATTTTCTTAACTTTATTTTATTTATTCATTTAGGCTTAATATTTCTAATAGTATTTAGTTAAAAATAATTTTAAAAATAGTTGAACTATAATGTTATACCACTTATCGATCTATGTTATAGATCAATTCTTTTTTTTTTTAAGGTCTAAATAGTTAATCCTTATTATCACCCATTTTCTGTTTAAAATGGTTGAAAGATATTTTGAAGTCAAAGTTGATCTTACAGATTTGGGACTCTCATCTATTCACTGTTTGAAATAATTTTCATATGCAAATTTATTTATAGATTAAATTTTATATATTTTTTATAATTCTTTGTTTTTTTAGATAAGTTAGAAAACTCATTTTTTTATAATTCATAATAATTAAATCATATGATTTTCTAACTATCTAAAAATAGTTAAAAAAATTTTAAATATAAATTTTCTGAAGTAAATTTACTTGAAGAGATCATATTGTGTGATCTGAATCAACTATTTAAACTTCAAAAATAAAATAAAATAAATTTATAGTATAAAATGATATGTGCTATACATAATATAATAAAATATCATAGACAACACCTCATGTTGTTATAATGACTAGCAATCTCTCTCTTGAGAAGCATTAAGTGTGGACATTTTAGCTTCTCATACTCGCGGATTGTTTTATTTTTCAAACAATAACAAACTTACATTCAATCATCTTTCTTAAATTAGTTATACTTGCGATCCTTTTTTTTAAATCAAATTCCTCTCTAAATTAACATATCATTAAAATTTTCATTGCATGAGCCTGAAAATTTTGTTGAGAGTAATAAACTTCAAATTCTGATTCCGAAGGATTAAGAACTCGAATTCAACCACCTTAATGATTTCATATCTGAAAAGAAACAGCAACAACAAGCGCGAGCATAGCAAAACCTTGCCCCGATGATGAATAGGAACATTTCATGTGTGCAAAACCTTGACCTAAGTCTGACGGCTTGGGAATATCAGAGAGCTCGGGGTGAACCTTGCCCCGATGATGAATAGGAACATTTCTGACATCCAGCATATGTCAGAGATAGCTAATAGAAACAGTAGTGATGTGATAGAAATGTGACCGGTATTTAATACCACTGTACTTAAGCTAGAATAGTTGGAATTAAATTGATGTATAAGTAGAGGTGTAACTAATGTATCAAATATAGTATAAATAGATAGATAGCATAGAAAAGAATAAAAGAGAACATTTATAAACACAGTTGTATTATAAAGAAAATAGTTTTCAAAGAACACTCTTCTTTCTCTCATAATTGATAAATTACTTTTATTTTTTTAATTCAGTTTTTCATTTATTCTTCTTTCTCTCATAATTGATAAATTACTTTTATTTTTTTAATTCAGTTTTTCATTTATTCTTATATGTCAAAGTGAACACATGTGTCAAACCTCAAAATAATATTTTGAGTTTAAAGAGTTCGGAATTAGTCTAAAGGACTTTAAAAATAAATAAAATTGCTCCAAATAATTCTGACTTTCGTATTGATGCCAATTATATTAGATTTAAAGGAATTAATTAAATAGCAAAACTATCTTACTTATCATATTTATGGGGTGAATTGGCAAATTTCAGTCGGCCCGGTTCGTTCAGATATGTCAGAATTCACTCGTCTCCAGATAAGTTGGCATTTCGGCATTATATTTTTTAATGTTATGTAGAAAAAAATATTCTACATTATTTTTAAAAATTAGCTGTAGAAATTTCGGCATTATATTTTTTAAAAATAATGTATAAATGTTAGATATTTTATTAATTTTTAGAGTTGATTTTTAAAAATTGAAAAGAGTGATAAATTAAAATTTGAAAATCATTTGATTCACTTTTTGAGTTAGGATGATAGAGGGGCTCCGTGCTCCTAGGTTATATTGTTACGCGTAGCACCTATGTTACTCTGATACTTCTAATACTCCACCGAATAAGTATCTGATACGCGTTGGTAAGGGTGCGCTTTGGATACAGTTAGGGTGCGTATCCGATACGTCACCTAGTGTATTTGATTATTGTATTTAGTTTGGCTAGCGGATTCGATTTCCGATACACCCCGATATGTCCCGATACTCCATGTGACACTTTGGATGCGTTTCTGATACATTTCAGACAATACAAAGAAAGATACATGCGCTGCCACATGGTTCAACCATAATAAATCTTATAATTTCGCTTGGGAAAGAAACCGCCACACACGTAGTCGCACGAATAACGCCGCATAGAATCCTTAATTGCGCTTGAAAATTCTTCTAAATTCAAAAACGCAAGCCTGCAACTCTCAAGCGGTGGCCACTAGGCCAAAATTGCCTTGTGCTATATTACTTTTTTATTATATACATCATCAATGAAATAGACCCTTTGACTTTAATTTTATTTGTTATTGCTTTTATATAATAATTTATTATAATAGCCACATTCGTATTCTAATTTTTTTGAAAACTTTCGTATCGCCGCACCTACATCGTATCGGATATGATACTCATATCCACACTAATACAACATAGCATAGCATTGATGATTTGTGTTATGATTTTTTCTCTGTCTTCAAAGTTCAATTGATCGATCGACCAGTCAAAATATTTTACATATGAAAATTTAGTTGGGAACCAAATTTTATATTTTTTAGAATTTTTTTTACTATTATTTTTAAAGTAGCTAAAAAATCATTCATTTTGAATGACTCATAATAATTAAATCAAATAATTTTTTAACTATCTTAAAAATAGTAAAAAAATTCTAAAAATATAAAATTTGATCTACAACTAGATTTTTTATATGAAAATTATTTTGACTGGTCGGATCGATCATTTGAACTTTGAAGATGAAAAAATGGTATGTAGTACATGGACTATTTGTGCTACGCGTAGCACCATAGTCTAATATATATATATATATATATATATATATATATATATATATATATATATATATATAATTAGGCTATGGTACTTTGCAAAGCACAAAAGTGTTGTGTGCTTTGCGCTCTATTTTTAATTTTAATTTAGAAATGATTGATCCAAACCGCTCAATCTAATCTCCATATTAAAATCTATTAGTAAACCAAATTTTATATTTTTTAGAATTTATTTGCTATTTTTTTGGATAGGGGGAAAACCGTCATTTTTGGATGAACCAGAATTCTCAAATCAAGTCATTTTCTCCTCATCAGAAAAAATAGCAAAAAAAATCTAAAAAATATAAAATTTGGTTTACTAATAGATTTTTATATTAAAATTAGATTGAACGGTTCGGATCGATTATTTCTGACTTGAAATTAAAAATAGAGCGCAAAGCACACAACGCCTCTGTGTTTTGCAAAGCACCATAGTCGGACTCTCTCTCTCTCTCTCTCTATATATATATATATATATAAAGGTAGCGTGCTCCTAGGAGTACGGAATCCCTCCTAGTTTCACGAAGGTGATTCGCGAAGTACAAAATCTCTAATATTTTATTTTCGTATCTCAAATTTAAAAGTCTAAATAGTCGATCCAAACCATTAGACATGATCTCCATAATGAAATATGTTTGAAGACCAAATTTTATATTTTTTAAAAAAATTTGCTACTTTTAGATGAGCGAAAAATCAATAGTATTGAATGATGCAAAAATCATTAGATCAATAATTTTTGTACCCATTTAAAAAAGGCAAAAAAAATTCAAAAAATGTAAAATTTGACGCCAAATATACTTCAATATAGATATCATGTTCAACGATTTAGATCGACAATATAAACTTTTAAATTTGAGTTACGGACACAAAATACGAAAAGTTTTATACTTCACGAAGCACCATATCCTCATTATATATATAACGTATACCATATAACCGCATGCATATTCTTATTTTTTATAATGCCATATCATGGAACCGCACTATGTCAGAAATAATACCAGCATGTTATATTCCATACACGGACGATACTCAAGAGTCTAGACAGATAAATAAAGCTGCATCTCACCAGATTTTAACAATTTTTTAAAATGCACCGTGTGATATGTATTGTTTTATAATAATACGGTGGGCTTGTAGTGTGTTTAATAATATGTAATTATATATATACATGCGTTGGACAGTATATTGTCAGATAACAAGTTGCATCTCTACATTAATTTGCACGTGCATGAGAGAGAGAGAGAGAGAGGGGGGAGAGACCAGGATGGAGATGAGTGTATGTATCCCAAATGCTAGGCCCCCTGCCTCCTCCTCTAGCTGCTCCTTCATACTACAAATTTAATCAATCAATTAATATCAATATGACATGCGTATATGCATGATGCATCAGTTCATTAACACATGCACTGCAATGATGCAACATTACTCAACTACTAGAGAAATTAGCTTCTGGAAATGAGTTGAGCAATTAATCAATTACCTGATAAGCTGAGGAGGCAGTTCCAAAGAGGAAGTCTTTGGGAAATCCGTTTTTGCTTAGCTCTCCATTTACACCTAACCATGAGAAATTTATTACCACAATCATGAAAAGTATCGAAACATAAGCGCCTCTTGGTAATTTCTCCATTGTCAGATTGTCTCTCCTCTCCTCCCCACCGCTCTTAGAAGTGAGAAGTCAGAACTCAGAAGTGTGCGTATGTGAGTGAGCGAGCGAGTGAAAGAGAGTCCTTATCTTACTTGTGGGATGGATACAAGAGCCAAGGCGTTATCCTTTTATAGGCAAGTGGATCGATTGGTCAATCAGGCCGATAAGATTGCAATTAACAATTTGATGAGCATATATATATATATATATATATATATATAGTAAAGATAGCGTGAGCTTAAACTTACGGAGATCTTCTGTGAACTTAACTCAAAAAATATATCAAATCATCTCCAAATTTTAATTTATGATTCTCATTAATTTCTTTATATAAAAATCTCATGGGATACAAAAATTTGGAGCATTTTGAGTTTTTAAGTCATGGTTTTTAATTTTTGAAAATCAACTCTAAAAAAAATAATAAAATATTTAATATTTGAACATCATTTTAGAAAATTAAAAATGATGGGTTAAAAAACTCAAAACACTCCAAATTTTTACATCCCACAAGATTTTCATATAAAGAATTTAATGAATATGATAAATTAAAATTTAGAGATGATTTGATTTATTTTTTAATTGAAGCTCACGTATCTTTACTCTATATATATATATATAATCCAAATTTGATATTGGAGTATGTTTAGGTGAAACAGAAATTCTATTTGAAATTAATGCAATACGGTTTTACCACTATGCACATGTGACTCAAGTACAAGACTTGACATTATATTGTTGTGTTCAATTTTCTCATGCACAAGACTCGTAAAATCATTATTACAAATAGTAACAGATTGAATGAAGAAATTAATTATAAAAATAGTTCATTTCTGTTTGGATGTCTTTTTTTTGCATGAGATGGCATGGACAAAAGATGAAGTCACAATCAACTTTCTACTCCACGAAATTAAGCATTTTGAATGTAGCCTCTCCAACTAGTGTACTGTGTACAATCATGACGCAAAAAATAATATGCAATTCACACTCATTTTTTTCCTACAAAGGCATGTTGTCGATGGACTCTTCCTATCTCTCTCTATTTTTATTAATATTGTTATGATAATTGTTATTAATGTTTCTAAACTTACACCTTATTTATTAATGAATATTTGTTACTGATTCTTTGGTACTTTTATTATCGCTTCCTATGGTAACATCATCACTATGGAGCATATTCCTCAAATTAGAAAATTTTATTGGAATTCGATGTACTTGGTCTGACAGCCTTCTCGCGAGCGAGTGTAAGACCAGTAACCAGTTAAACCACGACGTGGGAATATTGGTAATTACAACAAGCTGTTTTACTCCTTTTTTATAAGTAAATGAGTAAATTATGCAAATGGTTCTTGAAATTAAAAATATATTTTTTATTAAATTGATCTTTATAGTTTCAAGATTTTTATCCAAAACCTTTTGTTATCATTTTGGTCTTCAAAATTTCAAATGTAACAATTTAGTCGTTAACATTTCATTAACTAATCATTTTGGTCCTTGAACTTTTTTATTTATAACAAATTAGTTCTATAATTGTCAATATAGCATATATTATAATATTTATAAATAATATTTAATTAATTTACAATTGTATGAATATCAATATAGCATTTTTATTACTATATATGTACTAAAATAATGCTATGAACATGATTATATCATTTTGAAATAAATTTTAAATATAAAACCAATTTGTTATAAATTAAAAACTTAAGGATAAAATTAGTAATAAATGATACTTTAAGAATTAAATTGGTGCTTCAAAATTTAATTTTAAGGATCAAAATAATAACAAAGTGATACTTTAAAAACCAAATTGATACTTTTAAAACTTTAAGGATAAATTTAATAAAAAAGATGATACCTTAAGAATCATTTGTATAATTTAGTTAAAGCAAATATATTAAAGTAAAAAGTAGTTGAAAATAGAATTATTATTTTTAAACAAAGAGGCTACATAAAGATGGTTATAAAGCTTAATTAGTTGAGTTTGATATAAAGAATATTTTTAGAATCTCATATCAACTATATTTAGTTTGAAGTTTGAGATTTAAAGGCGTTGTATGAGTTCATCTGTGCAACATGTTGAATTTCAATCTATTGTGCTTCCATAAGCACTTTGATCGAAAAATTTACGGTTTAAATTTCAAAATTTGATCTTTAAAATATTGATCTAGATATCTCAAAAAAATTGTATGAAAAATTTATAGCATATTCATTCTTACTGATTTTAAAATTTTATTATTATCTTAAAAAAATACCATTGAGATGTTCTATATATATATATATATATATATATATATATCCCATGATATTTTCATATAAAGAGATAAATTAAAATTTCGAAATGATTTGATATGTTTTTTGAGTTAAGCTCATGAAGCTGCTTCATATATATATATATAAAGAGTGAGGCCATGATGCTTCACGAAGTACAAGATCTTCCGTACTTTGCATCCATATCTCAAATTTAAATTTCAAACGGTCGATCCAAACTATTGAACATGATCTTCATATTAAAATATCATTGGAGATCAAATTTTATATTTTTTTAAAAAAATTGCTATTTTTTAGATGGGTGAAAAATCTTTAGTATTGGATGGTGCAGATATCTTTAGATGAACAATTTTTGTATCCATCTTATAAAAAAATATATATAATTTGATCTCCAAAGATATTTCAATAAGAAGATCATATTCAACGATTTGGATCGGCCATTTAGACTTTAAAATTTGAGATATCGACGCGAAGCACAAAAGATTTTGTGTTTTGTGAAGCACTATAGCCTCATTATATATATTTTTCGTGTTTCAATAAGAAGATCATATTCAACGATTTGGATCGGCCATTTAGACTTTAAAATTTGAGATATCGATATATATATATATATATATATATATATATATATAGAGAGAGAGAGAGAGAGAGAGAGATAAATTATGGTGCCTTACAAAGAAAACAAATATTTTTTCTTTGGGGTGAGATTTCATATCCAGATGACTCAAATGGTCAATCTAAGTTGCTCAATTATTTTTTCATGTCGAAATCTTATGGGATATTAAATTTCATATTTTTTTTGAGATTTCTAATTATTTTCTAAATTATTGTTAATATCAGCCTTGTTTAACATTAGAGAATTATCTATTTCAAAGCTATTTTAAAAAATAATTTAAAAAATAACTAGAAAGTTAAAAAAACATGAAATTTAGTATCCCATAAGATTTTGACATGAAGAAAATATTGATAACTTATATTGAGCGTTTGGACTGTAGAAATATGAAAACTCATCCCAAAGTAAAAAAAAAAATTTTACTTGTAAAGCACCGTAATGCTTATATATATATATATATATATAGAGAGAGAGAGAGAGAGATAGAGAGATTCTATGGTGAGTAGAAATCGCCTTTGGAGCTAACCCTAGAAAGGAGTCAAGCAAGTATAATCCCTATGCTACATGAAATGATGTCAATGCCAAGCTAGCATTTTGATGCAACTAGTCATGAGAAATTTCAAATGTGATTTTACTTTCAAGGTGACCTGGTGCAGTGCCAAAGCATGCGAGCAACCACCTAACCATGCTTTGATTTGTGTCAATTCGATAAGTAGTCGGTTCTTTGACCAAGTCACCCTCATGTTAAGGGATTGAAAGTCAATTTCATAAGATGATCAGTGCAGAAGCTGGGAGCAACCACCTGATCAAGTCTAGATTTGTATTAATTGCTGATAAGTAGTCAGCATTTGATCAAATCAAGCCCTAATGAATATCAATATAAGTCTAATTGGTATTTAGTTAGGGTGGTTTCTGCAAGAGGAAGATAATTGGCAGAGACATTGAGCTACAAATGAGATCAGGGATTAATTCAGAAGGAATAATAGGGTTTTATGGATAAAGAATTTTTAATTCAGAGAAGGAGGGGTAAAAATGGAATTAAAAATTACAGGGATGATCATCATGAATTTAGGGATTTTTGGTGAAATTTTCATAATTTTTGGATAAGTAGAGCTATTAAAATAAATTCAGAGAGGATAAAAGCAGATTAAATGGATTAATCAAGGGCTGAGATTTAATCAAAGCAGTTCTGGGTACAATCTGGGGACAGAGACTCATCTGGGTGCAAACTGGGGATCCCAAACACCTACACACAGAATCGAGAGAGGAGAGAGGGTATGACACGTGGCGGCGTCTCATTGGGCCACCTCGTGCCACGTGTCGGCGCCCCATCGTCCACTCGGCCAGGTGGGCCCCACCACCACACTGACCTGACATGTGGGCCCCACCAGCATGCCACGTGGCAAGCTATGACAGGTCCACCTCACCCCAATACATGCCACACGGCACAACCAGGGAAGTCCACCTCACCTCTCTGCGTGCCACGCGTGGCACAATCACGAGAAGCCACCTCATTTAGCTTTGTGCCACATGGCATAATACTACAGAGCCACCTCAGCATTGTTAATTAAATCATTAATGCTAAAGGGGAGTGCTTAACCTAGCAACCAATCATGACAAGCCAACTCAGCATGATTAATGCTAATCTGTGAATTAATCAGTTAATAATCATCTCTGTAAGCCTAGACACAATAGACTTACAAGTGGGACCCTATTGTCAGGTTTATGAATCAGAGGAGCATAAGCTGTTATGTGAACCAAGCCCATTCAGATAAAGCCGCAATTCAAATAAAAAGGAATGAAAGAAAGTATGCACCTGGCCCTTGCGCATTATCTCTATGACTGTGGGCCCCACTCTGCTGCGGCTCACACGCGCCGAGACCGGCCTCCCCGGGGGCGCTTTCTTCTTCTCTTCTTCCTCTTCTCCTTTTTCTTCCGCGCGACTGGCCGAGAGGCGCCATGGCTGAGTGGACTAGAGAGGACAGAATCCTTCAAATTCATTCGATAGAAAGGTGTATTTCATTGATTAGAACATGTATCAAACATGAATTTCAAGGAATATGGAAAGAATAGAGGAATTGCGGCGAGGCGATCGATGAGATCAAAATTGGGACTAACCTTTGTACACTTGCAAAGTTGAAATTAATTGCACAAAGAGTCTCCTCTCACCAAGCGCGACGCTGTTCAAATGCAAAGATGATAATTTTGAAGCTCGAAATAGTAATTCACCAAGTCACCAATCGGGAAGAAAACACTAACTCAAACTCAATGTTGAAGCATGAGAATGATGCAAGAGACAGACTAGATCAATTACTAGAGCTAAGAGGAGGTCGAAAGAGCTTGCAATTGAATGAATTGGTGAAGGAGTGATAGCAATGGTGATTGAGTGAAAAATCGGGCTCAAATGGAGAAATAGAAATTTTAAACTATGCAAAGGCTCTTATAGTGGCTAGGAGGGGTCTCTCGGTGATTGCCAAGTGTGGAGAAAGGTTCTAGAATGATCCAAAAGGGAGTGAAGGCCGGTTAAGTCAAGAGAATGGCAAGAGAGTAAATATGAAAATGTGTGTAACTAACTCAAACGGCCTAACTGCCAAAGGTTGACTCAATTGAGTGATTAGAAAGCACAGTAGCATCCTATCCATTGATCTAAACTGAACCAAGGGTGGAGATTGAATCCAAGCCGTGATCCAAGTGCTAATCACCCAACCAATCACCATTTAGCAAATTACACACTTCTAGCCTATATAAACCGAATTGGAAAACACAAGGTCTCTGGTAGAAGCTAGAAGATCTTAATAGTGGAAAGAGAGAGTCAATTGATAACCAGCAAAGAAGAATCAAGAAAAAGCAAGGAAAAGCAATTGGATTAATTGATAGTAGACTTAGTCTCTCAATTCAATTCACTTTGCAGCTTCTAGGAGATCCAATCATCATTTGCAAGCTTGATTAGGTACTGTTATAAAACTCAGAGTGTAATTGAGAATGTTTTTTTTTTGAATTGTATAATAAGCTTGATTCTTGCATTGAACCGCATAGTAATTCTCTATTTTTCATTTGATTCAAATGCTATAACATTGATTCTTATGCTTTCCTTGCATTTCTGCTTTTCAATTTCTATTTTCTCAATCAAATTTCATGAATTACCAGCATTTATCTTCAAATAAGCCATGAATTTCAGATAAGCAAAGATTTGAGCTTTTTTCGGTTTGAGGTTTCATATAATTGTGTTGATCTCCTTCTGCGTTTTCATTGTATCATCTAATTGAATTGGTAGTAGAGTTATATAACTCTCCCATTTCACTGATCCGAATTGACAATCATCCAATCTTGGATCGATAGAAGGATAGCTTAATCCTCTCGATTCCGTAGCTTAGATGATAATTTGGAAGCATACGATTCATCCAAGATACAAGGAAGCACCATAATTGACGGTTAATTGGTGTATAACGATTGAAATGAACACGGTGATGTACCGCACCGAGTAACACCGAGGTGGATAGGGCTATACACAACGAATTCGAAAAAATCAAACTTGCAAACATGATCGGAAGCATAGACGATCAACAACGGGAAGCTAATTGCAAGAATTATTGACTAATTGAGTTGAATTTGCGATTAGAAATTCAATCGGTACCAAACCGAGACTGTCTTAGGAAAATGGTACCTCTATACACGATGAATCACCGTATTGATCTTCAATCGATGTGACAGAGAGGTTTTTGGTAATGAGACGATGCTTACTAGGTCTATCGATCGGAAGGCGGAGCTCGGTCACCGTAACGACTTCCAGTCGAATCTCAACAGGGTGGTCAACGTAGCATCAAAGGACAGACGCGCACGAGTATTAATGCATAAACACGAGTATTGATGCACACGTCACGAATCTTGAGGAGATCGGACGATTAGAATAAAATGATGTTTTAAATAAAGATGCGAGAATGAATCGGGCCTTATATCTCGTATGGTTTAATCTTGAGGCGGATCCGGCGCCCGAGATAAGAACGGAGTTAAATGAAAGATGATCGCTAATCTTGGAGTAGATCCGCGGCCCGATTAAGCCCAAGAATTAAATAATAACAGAATAGTAATAATATAGAGTAAATAAATGATTTGAAAATGTTATTGAACTCCAAATTGACTCAAATTTGTTTCTAAAATTTTCTTATTTTTCATACTATTTTTCTATACAATAATATTCCAGTTTTAAAAATACAATCATGATAAAACAATTTAAAAGCAAAAAAACATTACCTATATTGATATGTTTGACCTAGATTTGACTTGTCATTTTAAATACTATAAAAATTCCAAAAATACAAATAAAAAAATCATAAATAATAACTAGATATATTTTAGTGATTTTTCAAGTGATTTTCCATGAAATAATAATGATGATAGTAATATACTATAATAAATAATGAGATTAGCTATATTCTTTGATAAATAAAAATATAATAATAATAGATATCATATTGATATTCTCTGTAAAAAGAATAATAAAAATAAATAGCACAAAATTTACAAAAATATAATACCATGGTAATAAATAGTAAAATACATTTTCTTTTAATAAAAAAATGATAATATAGTTTTATGATATGAATTGTATTTCTTTTGTTATTTCTATACAAATATACAAAAAGATACTTTTAATGAATAAAATGTAATAAAAATAATAGTTGTAATAAAAGTATAATAAATTTCATCTCTTATAGCTATTTTTCCAACTAATGATAAAAATCTTATATTTTTCTATAGGTAATAAATAGAAATAATAAAAAAAATAGATATAATGAATAGCATAATAAATAAGATAGAATATTAGTAATGATTTCTTAGATATTAAAAAATAATAATAAAATAATAATAGTAAAATAGTATAGCTAACCACCTTTTAATTTTGTAAATGATTCTTACATAATGAATAGTATTTCAATATATTAGAATATAATAACAAATCCTATTACTTTAGCTATTATGAACATTTTAAAAATACAAATAAACAAAATCATAGCCATTTTACTTCCTATTATTTTAGTAAGTGATTTTCTATAAGATAAGTAGAGTTTAGAAATAATAAAAAATAAAATTCTACTATTTTAGCTATTATAAAAAAAAAATCCCAAAAATATAAATAAAGTTCTAAGTTAATAGCTACCCATTTTCTATTATTTTTCTACATAGATAAATAGCATTCTAATAATAATAATAATAATAATAATAATAATAATAATAATAATAATAATAATAGATAAATGCATCCTTATAATAGAGATAATAATAAGAGATATTATATGGGCTTTGTATATTTTTGAGATGAATAAAAATGCTCACACAAGGAGTGTAGAGTCACATGGAAATATTTGCACAACGTTTGGAATGATTAATTAAGACAAGAACATCTTAACGTAGGATGATTAAGGATTTAATAGCAATATGAGAAGATATGTCGAGACAAGAACATCTTGACATTTGATGAATAATAATAAGATACGTTGAGACAAGAACATCTTGACGTAGGATGATTAAGGTTTCGATAGCAATATGAAGAAGACGCGTTGAGACAAGAACATCTCGACGTGAGAAGATTAAGGCTTTGATAGCGACATGAAGAAATATGTCGAGACAGAACATCTTGACATTTGATGAAGAATAATCGAGTTGTGACGTTAACATGGAGATGTACGTCAAATCTGGAGAAGAAGAACATTATGATGTCCTAGAGAGGTGACATCCTAATGACTCGTTTGCCATGAGCAAGTAACTCATGATTGAATACGCTCACACAAGGGGTGTAGGGCTACGTAGTAATTTTGCACAAGTAATGCAACATGTAGAATGATTAGTCGAGACAAGAACATCTTGACGTCCGTTGAAGATTGACCAAAGCTACGACATCAGCATGGAGAGATATGTCGACTTTGAAGAAGAAAAACATTATGATGTCCGAGCGAAGTGACATCTTAATGACTCGGTGTCATGAACAAGTAATTCATGACCATTTGAGCTGGTAAGACTGAACTCGTCCGCCGATGAGTTTGTCTCCTGGCCCATTTCCCGAGATTGTGAGATTGAATCGGTCTGTTGGTAGATTCATCCACAAAACAGTGAATGTGAACCGTTCTGTAGGTAGGTTCCTTCACTAACACATGCCTCAATGTTGAACTGGCCCAGCGCTTCAGGTTTGACATTGTGTGCAATTGTGTTTCCTAGTTTTATGAATCGGCTTAGTGCTACGAATTCATGATCTAGAAGATCAGTGAGAAGAAATACGTGGGCCATAGCCACCCTTCTCCTGATTCACCAACCTCAAGATCAACCGGCTCAGTGCTTCGAGTTGTATCTTGTGTGATTGGTTGTTGACTAGTTAAGATTGAACCGGTCTGTTTGTAGGTTTATCTTCTAGATCAACGGAGGTCGAGTCGGTCGTATGTAGACTCACCTCAAGCCCCTATGAAGAGATTAACACAGTGCATTGGTAAGGTTACATCTCGAGGTGGCATGGACTGAACCGGTCTGTTTGTAGGTTCGTCCCCCATAGGATAAAGCCGATCTGTTTGTAGGTTTTGTCCTCCCTAGATTGAACCGATCTGTTTGTAGGTTCATCTTCCGTAGACCCCTTTTTATAAACCTAGACGACCACTTGACTATCTCTTAACTATACTATTTGCTTCTCTCTTTCAAAGATCCAGAGGTGCCTCGAGGTTCGTAGCCCAGGGTAATTAACGGTGGGGGCTTGCGCCCACCGGAATCTACAAGAACTCACAATCACTAAAAAACCCCCTGAATGTGCATACAAATATCTTTAATCGGCCAGAATCGGCCGACACCCAAAGCGGATGCACGCTCGGGAGGGATCTCCGTGTCCTTCTTCCGCAACCCATCGCCGGCGGCGGTGCGGAGCGCGCGCGAAAAGGGTCGCACGGGATCGGCACGCCGGTGGGACCTAGATTCTCCTCTTATCTCTGAAAGAGAGAGTCAAATAGAATAGTTAAGAGATACAAGTGGTCTTCTATGCGCTAAAAATGACTAATAATTTTCAAGTGTTTTTGTTTTTGCAGGAAATGGCATACTTTGGAAATTTCAACCTCGCTCCCTACACCGTCACTCCTGCACAGAGCCCGGAGGGCAAGCTCTTCATGTTCTTCGGGACCATCCCGCAAGAACTCACCATCTACGGCCCAACTCCAGTGGCCACGATCACTCCCGCAACCGTCCGGATCTCCATCCCGGACGAGGAGGAAGAATCGATCACCCTGACTCCCGAGGGATCTCCAACAACGTAATGGCCTCTCCTACTACCTCCCCAAAGAGGAGAAGGCGACCGTCCAAGAGGACGGCCCGACGGCCGCGGCCCAAACTACCCACAACTCTCAAGCGTCCGGGAAGAGGGCCCGGATGCATACCGGCTCGGTAGGTGGCTAGGCCGGCCATCCCGGTCTCCAACAAATTCACGACCCTCCGCATAGTGGCGAGAACTCGGCCACGGGCCGACTCCGCCGAGGCATGGGAGGTGCCTAAGCCCACACCTCGCCTAACTCAAAGGCCTCGGCGCGCCGGACAAGTCTCAAACCCCTAAGCGAGGCCATCTACAAGGCTCACGGGGCCTCAAACGAGAGGAAGAGCGCGGAACGCTAGGTCGAGACAATATGTCTCCCACTCCGGTCAATCTCGGGCATGGCTCGGCCCGCAAGCCATTGCCTCCACTCCGAACACAAGGAGGTCTATACCAAAGGTAACACCTAGCACCCGGCGGTATGGGTCCCGAAGGGTTTCCGACCAACAAAACCCCGGTCTCAAACTCAGCCCAGCAAGGCCGGCAGGTCCAACGCTCCGCCCGAGAGCGTGTTCAGCCGCTTGGGCCAGAAGAGTGTATTCAGCCGATTAGGCTCGAGAATACCACTCAATAGTTTGAAAATAACGGCCCCTGACCAAGCAAAGAAGAAGAGAAGAACCGCTCGTTATGAAGAGCACTTCTCAGTCAACACCATCAGCATAAGCTACGATACTGATCCGGACACTGATGCTGAGGTGAATATGACTCAGGATGACCAGTCCCCGCCTAATCAAGCTCACGTCACAAACACCAACAAAAATAATGGTAGAAAAGGGAGACCCCCAAAGAGAGTCAACCCCGAGGGCAACGAGCGGGGAAGGGGAAGACCACAACGAAAACCCGATCTCTTTGACAATGAAGATGACGTTGAAACACGCCCGAAATGCCCATCGATGAAATAGAAATATTGAAAGGACACATCGAGGCACGGGACGAAGAGGCGATTAGGCAACGGGAGCTAATCGCTACCATCTTTGAAGCAAAATGAAGAATTGATTAAGGCGGTCAAATCCTTACAAGAATCACAAGACGCCAATTTCAAAGTGGTAGTTCCGTCAAGAAGGGGTCCACGTACAAAAGCAATCATAAGGGAAAACAACTGTCGATTCTAAACCCCATCCACATAGAACCATAGAAGTGGAGAGGTGAACCAACGGAATATCCCGGAAAGAGATTCAAGCCATGATTGCCCAAAGAAATGCAAATAGTTTTGGAGGTGGATACGCTATCCCTCCCGTTAAAAGCGTGGACATCCATACCCCCGCCATATACGACTTAGAAGAATATCCTAAAGGGTATGTGATCCCCCGCTTCGGGACCTTCTCCGGGAAGGCAATAAAGACACGAACCCCGAACAACACACAGCCCACTTTGTAGCCTCGTGCGGCAACACGGCGGCGTGATGATGCTGTTGTTGTTAAGACAATTCCCTCGAGTTTGGTGGGAACCGCTTTCCAATGGTATTATTCATTAGAGAACAACGACATCGGGACTGGGACGAGATGGCGGACTCGTTCGGGCACGATTTGTCATGGTATCGACAAAATAAACATAGCCGTCCGGCAAGCACTAAACCCAAGAAAGGGGAGTCAATGACAGATTTTATCAATAGATGGCGGAACCTCGGCATCAAATGCGACCGCACATTAACCGAAGATGAGGCCGTCAACCTAATCATGAAGAACATTGACGGGTGGATGGGCATGCTTCTTGGTGTGTGTTTACCCCTGAAAGGTTTCAAGGATGAATGGATGAATAAATGAAATAAATTGATGATAAAATCATAAGAAAGGGGAAGAAGAGAGAGAGCAGTGGAAAGGTGGCCCACGATCCGGAGAGGTCGGTGCCCTTAACCCGGAACAAATCCATTAGTCCCACAGCGGAATGTTGGGCATGAAGTGAAGAGTATAAATACCTCGCTATTCTCTATCCACTCGGCATGAGTGACACCCAAGAAGATCGAGGGAGAGAGAGACCTCTTGGGTGTCACCATGTGATTATATCCTTTCGACAAGTGAGACCCACATGGCGAGTCCCTTATGAGCGACTCCAACGATATGGACCTAGCTATTTTTTGCTAAGAGAGCTAACCAACCGGAACGAGAGGTTAAGCATTAATCCCACAATGGAATAATATGGTGAAAGACGAGGATATAAATACTCCACCATCTCTACTCATTCGAGGTGGTGACCCTCGGGAGATTTAGGAGAGAAAAATCTCTGATGGGTCGACCATTTGATTATATTTTCTCGACAAGTGGGACCCACTGTCGGTCCCTTGTAGATGAATCTAACAACATAGCCTATCTGATGAGTCATCCATATGACCATTTTCACTGACAAGTGGACCCCACACCTCAGTGACCTATTGAAGAGGGTCAGAATTGAACCCTAAAAATCTGCCTTTGAAGATAACCCTAGAAAGGAGATGAAGCAGTATAATCCCTATGCTACATGAAATGATGTCAATGCCAAGCTAGCATTTTGATGCAGCTAGTTATAAGAAATTCCAAATGTGATTTTGCTTTCAAGGCTGACCTGGTGCCAAAGCTGCGAGCAACCACCTAACTATGCTTTGATTTGTGTCAATTACTGATAAGTAGTCAGTTCTTTGACCAAGTCACCCTCATGTTAAGGGATTGAAAGTCAATTTCACAAGACGATCAGGTGCCAAAGCTTGGAGCAACCACTGATCAAGTCTAGATTTGTATTAATTCTTGATAAGTAGTCGACATTTGATCAAATCAAGCCCTAATGAATATCAATATAAGTCTAATTGGTATTTAGTTAGGGTGGTTTCTGTAAGAGGAGATAATTGCGCGAAACATTGAGCTACAATTGAGATCGGGGATTAATTCATAAGGAATAATAGGGTTTTATGAATAAAAGAATTTTTAATCCAGAGAAGGAGGGGTAAAAATGGAATTAAAAATTACAGGGATGATCATCATGAATTTAGGGATTTTTGGTGAAATTTTCATAATTTTTGGATAAGTGGAGCTATCGAGAATAAATTCAAGGAAAATAAAGGCGATTAAATGGATTAATCGAGTGGTGAGATTTGATCAAGGCGGATCTGGGTGCAAGTTGGGGTGATAGCAGCTACGGGTACAAAGCGGGTGCAAGAAACACGAGAGGGAATAAAATAAGCGAAGAGAGAGGGTGTGCCACGTGGCGGCCTCTCGTTGGGCCATGTCGCCAGTGGGCCCCACCTGTATGAGTCACCGACGGGTGGGCCCCACCTTAGTGCCACGTGGCGGATGCCAGCCATGGGCCACCTCACCACCCTAGTGCCACATGGCACCACACCGTAGGTCCACTTAACCCAACCCTATGCCACATGGCACGACCAGAGGAGACCACTCACCACCCTAGTGCCACGGCACTACACTACTGAGCCACCTCGGCATGGATTAATACTATAACGAGATGATTAATGGATTGATTAAACAAGTGGACCTATCGAGTGTGCCAAGTCGGATCAATTAGTTTTAAGCAAGGGGTTAACTAATCCACAAATGGACTAATGGTAGAGATTCATATACTTACATGTGGGGCCCATTTGTCGGGTTTATGAATGTATAGCTCACACAGTGCAATCATGCACCTAGTCTATACACGAGATCTAATCGAGATTTAAATCAAAAGAAAGAAGCGATGTGTACACAGCTCACTTGTATTGCGCCTCATTGTGGGTCCCACCTAGTGCACACTGGACTACGTACGCGCCGGACGCGCACCCTCCTCTTTCTCTTCTCCTTCTCCTCCTCTCTCTTCTTCTTCCTTCTTCTCGACGAGGCAGAAGGCGCCATTAGAGGTGATCAAGCTCTCCAAAGCTCGCAACTCCAATTCCTTTCACCCAGAGTTAGCCTATACATAGGAGAGTATGTGCAATTGATCAGAATTGAAAAACAACAAGTGAATAAGGTGATTGAGAGAGATGAATACCTCGGGTGATTAATGAAGCACTTCTATTCTTGCTTCAAAATTGAAAATTGATGATGCAGACCCCTTCTATTCACTTAGGCGACGCTGTGTATGAAGAAAGGAGCAGCAATTAGGGGATGAATTGAAGTAATTGAGAAGAAGTGGTGAAGTCGGGCAAATGGAGAAAACTTGAAACCTTGCACTCTCAGCTTGAATTAGCAATGCTTGTAGCTTCCCTGTACTTACACGATGCTGTTTAGGTGATGGAAACTGTCAATTGGATGATGGAGATATGTCTTTGATCAAAGCTCACAATCGGGTGATAAAGCTTTGAATTTTGGAGATAAACTACAATGGCGAGAGATGAATGAATGCTCTAGATACATTGGAATGAGTATATATAGTATGTTTAGATGTTCTAGAAGGTTCTAGCAAAGATATGAGATGTGAGTCAAACATGGTCAACGACCAAAGGCTTGAACTTTGGATTCGCTTAGATGGGGCCCACATCACAACGAAACACTAACGAAATTGAAGAACCATGTTCATGAGCCAAGGAGTCCAACTGCTTTGGTGTATAAGTGGTGTATGGCTCTAATTCTTTTGGTACACCATCTCAATTGCTTATATAAACCAATTACACACACGAAAACAAAAAGGAGGCAATACACACGCAAGAATAGAGCATATACATACCCATTTGAGAGTTAATAGTGAGAGACGAGAGAGAAAGAGAGCAAGAATAGGAAGAAGAAGTAATAGAATCGATTGATCTCGGTTGCAAACTTGAGAACTCGATTGAATTTCTTCAATCCTTCAAGAAGAGAGCTCATGTCTCTTGGATCACGATCAATTAGTGATTTGGAAGTTTGATTTGTGGTAATTCAAAGGAAAGGTATGTAATTCAAGCTTCTATTGGAATAACAGTGTAATTTCCAGTGAATTTTCTATTGTTTCTTTCGATTTTCACCTTTCTATTCTTTTCTTTGTGAATTACTTGATTTGATCCTTATATTTGCTTCATTTCTTGAGTGAATTTTGATCACAGGGGTTGTAATTGAGCTGTTTAAATCGATTGATCTCGGTTAAAACCCCGAGAACTCGATATCGGTGAAGATTCTTGGTTTGATTTTTGGTTTAAACATCAAATTCATCTCGGTTGTGTTTGTATCTTGTATATTCAAGGTCGTAGTGTTGTTCAAAGTCGATTGATCTCGGTCTTAACTTGAGAACTCGACGAAATTAGAAGTTTTCGGTGTGTTGTCGCGTAGTAACCTGAATTGAACTTTTAATCGGAATTAGAAGAAAGTTGCACGTATAATTAAGCATATTCAGTTTGTAATTATCATTATGAGACTTATCAAGTGAGTAATTAGCATTGTGAATGAGTTAATAGCATGAATTCTGGGCAAATTACGATCGTTACGAACACGATATCATCGTATTTCGATTGACACTTGGTTCAGTAGAGTTATAAGTCAATTTGAATGCTACTAATTGTGCTAATGTGTGTCAGTATACATAGGCGATGCAAATTGAGCTATCAATCGTTGAAAACATCGATTAATTTCATTGAATTTACAAAGATTGTTCTTTGGTACCGAATTGTACCAACCTGTCTCAAACGGTACTGGTGTATAGTATTGTCTGTTGCACCAATTGATGATCCAACACCATGGATGGTCTAATAACGATGAGGCGATGCTAGAACCTATTCCTGATCGGAGGGAGGTAGTCTCGGTCGCCGGCGACACCACTAGCACGAATATTGAAGACTATATCGAACGGGAAATCAAAGAAGCGCAAGAACACGAATATTGAAGCGCACATGCGAATCTTGGAATAAATCAGATGCTTATAACGTGAATATGAATCTGGGCCGTCCATCTAATACGAATTAATCTTGAGGCATATCCGGCGGCCCAAATAAGAGCAGAGTTAAATGAAAGATAGTTGTTAATCTTGGAGCAGATCTGGCGGCCCAGATTAGGCCCATTAATTAAATAATAACAGAATAGTAATAATATGGAGTAAATAAATGATTTGAAAATGCTATTGAACTCCAAATTGACTCAAATTTGTTTCTAAAATTTTCTTATTTTTCATACTATTTTTCTATACAATAATATTCCGGTTTTAGAAATATAATCATAATAAAACATTTTAAAAGCAAAATACATCACATATATTGGTATATTTGACTTAGCTTTGACTTGTCATTTTAAATACTATAAAAATTCCAAAAATACAAATAAAAATCATAAATAACAACTAGATATATTTTAGTGATTTTTCAAGTGATTTTCTATGAAATAATAATAGTGATAGTAATATACTATAATAAATGATGAGATTAGCTATATTCTTTGATAAATAAAAAATATAATAATAATAATAATAATAGATATTATATTGATATTTTCTGTAAAAAAAAAATAATAATAAAAATAAATAGCACAAAATAAACAAAAAATATACTACTATGGTAATAAATAGTAAAATGCATTATAGTTTTATAATATGAATTGTGTTTCTTTTGTTATTTCTATACAAATATACAAAAATATACTTTTGATGAATAAAATGTGATAAAAATAATAGTTTTAATAAAAACATAATGAATTTCATCCCTTATGACTAATAATAAAATCTTATACTTTTCTATAGATAATAAATAGAGATAATAAAAATAGATATAATGAATAGTATAATAAATAGAATAGAATATTAGTAATGATTTCTTTTAGCTATTATAGATATTAAAAAAAATATAATAATAAAATAATAATAATAATAATAATAATGATAATAGTAAAATAGTATAGCTAACCATCTTTTGATTTTGTAAATAATTCTTACATAATGAATAGTATTACAATATAATAGAATATAATAACACAATTCTATTACTTTAGCTATTATAAGCATTTTTAAAAATATAAATAAAACATAGCTATCTTACTTTCTATTATTTTTGTAAGTGATTTTCTACAAAATAAATAGAGTTTAGAAATAATAAAAATAAAATTCTACTATTTTAGCCATTATAAAAAATCCCAAAAATATTAATAGCTACCCCTTTTCCTATTTTTGTAAATAATTTTCTACATAGACAAATAGGGTTTAAGAAATAAAAATAATAATAATAAAAATAATAATAGTAATATAATAATTGTAATAATAATAATAATAATAATAGTAATAATAATAATAATAATAAATGCATCCTTATAATAATGGAAGATATTATAATAGACTTTGTGCATTTTAAGAAATGAATAAATATGCTCACATAAGGAGTGTAGAGCCACATATGAATATTTGCACACATGACATGACATTTAAAGTGATTAGTCAAGACAAGAACATCTTGACGTGGGATGATTAAGGCTTGATAGCAATATGAGAAGATATGTCGAGACAAGAACATCTTGACACTTGATGAAGAACAACAAGATACGTTGAGGCAGGGAACATCTTGACGTGAGATGAATAAGGCTTTGATAGCGGCATGAAGAAGTATGTTGAGGCAGGGAACATCTTGACACACGATGAAGAATAACCGAGCTACGACACTAACATGAAGATATACGTCGACTACGAGGAAGAAGAACATTACGATGTCCTAGAGAGGTGACATCTTAATGACTCGTTTGCCATGAGCAAGTAACTCATGATTGAATACGCTCACACAAGGGTGTAGGGCTACATAGTAATTTTGCACAAGTAATGCAACACGTAGGATGATTAGTCGAGACAAGAACATCTTGACGTTCGTTGAAGATTGACCAAAGCTACGACATCGGCATGGAGAGATATGTCGACTTTGAAGATGAAGAACATTACGATGTCTAGCGAAGTGACATCTTAATGACTCGGTGTCATGAACAAGTAATTCATGACCATTTGAGTAGCAAAGGCGAACTCGTCCGTCGATGAGTTTGTCTCTGGCTCATTTCAGAGAATGTGAGATTGAATCGGTCATTGGTAGATTCATCCACAAAACGAGTGAATGCGAACCGTTACGTAGGTAGGTTCCTTCACTAACACATGCCTCGATGTTGAGCGGCCCCGGCGCTTCATGTTTGACATTGTGTGCGGTGTGTTTCCTAGGTTTATGAATCGGCTTAGTGCTACGAATTCATGATCTAGAAGATCGGTGAGAAGAAATACGTGGGCCATAGCCACCCTTCTCTGATTCACCAACCTCAAGATCAGCCGGCTCGGTGCTTCGAGTTGTATTTTGTGTGATTGGTTGTTGACTAGTTAAGATTGAGCCGGTCTGTTTGTAGGTTTATCTTCTAGATCAACGGAGGTCGAGTCGGTACGTATGTAGACTCACCTCAAGCCCCCTATGAAGAGATTAACACAGTGCATTGGTAAGGTTACATCTCGAGGTGGCATGGACTGAACCGTCTGTTTGTAGGTTCGTCCCCATAGGACAAAGCCGTCTGTTTGTAGGTTTGTCTTTCATAGATTGAGCCGTCTGTTTGTAGGTTCATCTTACGTAGACCCCGTTTTATAAACCTAGACGACCACTTGACCATCTTTTAACTATACTATTTGCTTCTCTCTTTCAAAGATCCGAGAGGTGCCTCGAGGTTCGTAGCCCGGGGTAATTAACGGTGGGGGCTTGCGCCCACCGGAATCTACAAGAACTCACAATCACTAAAAAACCCCACGAATGTGCATCCAAACATCTCTAAACGGCGAGAATCGGCGGCGACACCCGACGGATGCACGCTCGGGAGGGATCTCCGTGTCCTTCTTCCGCAACCCATCGCCGGCGGCGGTGCGGAGCGCGCGAAAAAGGGTCGCACGGGATGCAGCACGCCGGTGGGACCTAGATTCTCCTCTTATCTACGAAAGAGAGAGTCAAATAGAATAGTTAAGAGATACAAGTGGTCTTCTATGCGCTAAAAATGACTAATGATTTTCAAGTATTTTTGTTTTGCAGGAAATGGCATACTTCGGAAACTTCAACCTTGCTCCCTACACCGTCATGTCACGCACAGAGCCCGGAGGGCAAGCTGTTCATGTTCTTTGGGACCATCCCACAAGAGCGACTATCTACTGACCCGACTCCGGTGGCCGCCTTCACTCCGCGGCCGTCCGGATCTCCATCCGGACGAGGAGGAAGAATCGATCACCACGACTCCCAAGGGGATCTCAAATAACGTCATGGCCTCTCCTACTACCTCCCCAAAGAGGAGAAGGCGGCGTCCAAGAGGACGACCCCAACGGCGCGGCCCAAAACTACCGCGACTCTCAAGCGTCCGGGAAGAGGGCCACGGATGCATACCGAAACCAGTGGTGGCTAGGCCGGCTATCCCGATCTCTAATAAATTCACGGCTCTCGCATAGTGGCCAAGAACTCGGCCACGAGGCCGGCTCCGCCGGGCATGGGAGGTGCCTAAGCCCACACCTCGCCCAACTCAAAGGCCTCGGCGCGCGGGGACAAGTCTCGAACCCCTGCGGAAGCCATCTACAAGGCTCGCGGGGCCCTCGAAACGAGAGGAAGAGCGTCGAAACGCTAGGTCGAGACAATACGTCTCCCGCCCCAATCGCTCTCAAGACATGGCTCGGCCGCAAGCCATTGTCTCCACTCCGAACCCTAGGAGGTTTACATCAAAGGCAACACCTAGCACCCGGCGGTGTGGGTCCCAAAGGGTTCCCGGCCAACAAAGCCCCGATCTCAAGCCCGGCCCGGCAAGGCGGCGGCAGTCCAACGCTCCGCCGAGCGTGTTCGGCCGTCTAGGTCGGAAGAGTGTATTCGGCCGATTAGGCTCGAGAATACCACTCGATAGTCTAAAAATAACGCCTCGACCAAACGAAGAAGAAGAGAAGAACCGCTCGCTATGAAGAGCACTTCTCGGTCAACACCATCGATATAAGCTACGACAACGATCCAGGACAACGATCTTTGAGGTGAATATGACCCGGGATGACCGGTCTCGCCTAATCAAGCTCACGTCACAAACACTAACAAAAATAATGGTAGAAAAGGGAGACCCCCAAGAGAGTCAACCCGAAGGCAATAGCGAGGGAAGGGGAAGACCACAACGAAAACCACGATCTCTTCGATAATGAAGATGACGTTGAAACACGTCCCGAAATGCCCATCGATGAAATAGAAATATTGAAAGGCCACATCGAGGCACGGGACGAAGAGCGATTAGGCAACGAGAGCTAATCGCTACCATGCTTTGAAGCAAAATGAAGAATTGATTAAGGCGGTCAAATCCTTACAAGAATCACAAGACGCCAATTTCAAAGTGGTAGTTCCGTCAAGAAGGGGTCCACGTACCAAAAGCAATCATAAGGGAAAACAACTTTGTCGATTCTAAACCCCATCCACATAGAACCATAGAAGTGGAGGCTGAACCAACGGGAATATCCCGGAAAGAGATTCAAGCCATGATTGCCCAGCAAATGCAGATAGCTGGAGGTGGATACGCTATCCCTCCCGTTAAAAACTGTGGACATCCATACCCTGCCATATACGACTTGGAAGAATATCCTAAAGGGTATGTGATCCCCCGCTTCAGGACCTTCTCCGGGGAAGGCAACAAAGACCTGAACCCCGAACAACACCTGGCCCACTTTGTAGCCTCATGCGGCAACACGGGCGGCAATGATGCACTGTTGTTGAGACAATTCCCTCAAAGCCTAGTGGGAACCGCTTTTCAATGGTATTACTTGTTAGAAAATAACAGCATCAGGACCTGGGACGAGATGGCGGATTCGTTCAGGGCGCGATTTGTCATGGTGTCTGATAAGATAAACATAGCCGATCTGGCAAGCACTAAACCCAAGAAAGGGGAGTCGATGACGATTTTATCAATAGATGGCGGAACCTCGGCATCAAATGCGACCGCACATTAGCGAAGATGAGGCCGTCAACCTAATCATGAAAAACATTGACGGGTGGATGGGCATGCTTCTTGGTGTGACAAAGGTCAACACATTTAAAGACTTGCTCGGATCGGTATCCAACATGGAAAGAATGTCACCACACACGCGTGCGAACTTCATGAATAATAGGCGCAACGAGGAGCCCGAGCTGAAACCAAAGTGGCATTCACCTCGCTAAAAGATAAGATGGTTGCCAACGCAGACACCCAAGGCGGCGACGATGGCACAAATGGCAATAATTACAACAAGGGACCCGGCCCAATCCGGGAGGGAGTTCACGGAGTTTTGAATCCCTTAAACAAAAGAAATCTAGCCGTACTCTTTCGAAAAAGATAAAGTTGCCCAAATCTTCGAGAGGGCACTTTGAAGAATGGCCTAACCTGCCGGCGATAAACGCCGGAAGATGCCGATAAATCGGACGAACCCAACTTCGCCCATACCACGAAATAATAGGGCACTCAATTGAAGATTCTTGGGTCTTCAAAGATTGGGTCGAGAAGGCGTATAAAAATGGTGAAATTACTTTACCAAAAGGGTTCTTGCAAAGCCCATCGACCCATGAACAGCCAACACGATCTCTCATGAGGAAGAAAAGTCCGGGCCGATCATGCGAAGACCAGGAAGAACAATGGACTACGCACTTATCGAAGAAATCAATTAAAATGCTTAAAACTCTTAAGAAAGAACCTGGCATGAAATGGAAGGACGATATCACGCCAGTGGTCCCACCAAAACCCAAGGTATATTATAAGGAGGACCAAAGCCAAGACCAGGTTATTAAGAAGAAAAAGAAGCATAGAAGCAACAAGTCCAGAAAGAATAAAATTGAAGAATGCGAGCAGGGCAGTCCCGAGGCGATTACCCTCCAACACTTCATCTCCAAAGAAGACTGGGAGAAGCTAACCCTAGGTCAAAAGGAAGAAAATATAAATGAAGAAATAAATAAAGAAGAAAGCGAAGAGATGCGGGGTGCTTCGTGCAATATGGTATATTCTTCTCACGACGAAGATATGCCAACTTTAGAGGAGATGTTCTTCCCAAATGATGAAGGGGAAACAAGCACTGCGGGACCAAAAATGAAGAATGTAAAGCGTACTCCGGTCCGGGACTTATATACCCGAGAGACGAGGCTCCCAAGGATTCCGATAAAGGAAAGGACAAGGTCCGAAATAAAGGAAAAGAGGTCGAGAATCCAAGCAAGAACCCGAGAAAGACCGGTCGACGGGCGAAGAATACAACGTGTTGGCACATCTGCGTAAAATCCCGGCGCTATTAAGCATATTTGACGCGTTGATGATGTCACAAGACCTAAGGGAGGTACTAATTCGAGGCCTTGCAAGATCCCGAGAAGTACAAGTCATACTTCGTAGAGCAAAATATGCAAGAAGCCCTATTCACGCCAAGCGGGCCGCTGCATAAATTTTACGACGATGACCTCTTAATAGGCACCGTTGACCATAACCGCCCGCTATACATCACGGAAGCTGTGGAGGGCAAAAGATTGGCGCATCTTGGTCGACGCGGGGTCTTCGATCAATATTATGCCGCTCAAAACCCTAAAGACCATCACCTTAGACGTAAAGAATCTATCGATGAAAAGGTGATTATTCATGGCTTCAATCAAAACTCCCAAAAGGCCACAGGAGCTATAACTACGAACACCGCAATGTGGAAGCCTAAGAGCGCCTACTAAATTCTATGTCATTGACGCCGAAACCTCTTATCGGGCGTTCTTTGGGTCGCCGTGGCTTCACGGTAATCGGGTCATACCTACTACTACTGCACCGATTGCACTGAAATATATTGAGAATGGTAAGCAAAAGAGAATTGACGGAGATGTCAAGCCATTCGGGGTGCATGAGATTAAATTCAATATGACGCCCATACTTTACGCCTAAGTCCGCCGTGGCGCCGAGCCGACCAATGGCAAAAGCGAGTCGAAACCCTTCATAAAGGCCCTAAATTTGATACCTCATCGGAGAAGAAGAAGAGGTCAAATTTAACATTAAATCCCGAGGCGCTCGAGCCCAAAGACCGGAAGAAAGTCGGGTGAAGAAGCAACCTTCCGCTTCAAACGGTGGGCTGCGTATAAGGCCCAAATAAAGCCGAGCGAAATCAATGCAAGTGATTCGAAGAGGGAGGTCATTTTCAATTTTAAGCCTGCCAACACCCCTCAAATTCGGATCATAGAGGCAACTTCGGAGAAGATTCGAAGATTCCAATGACTCGGGTAATACCGCCTCGGGAGAAGAGTCTGGCCATGATCGTCAACCCTGGGAAGAGGAGTCTGACGAAGAGATCATCTATCACATCCTCAAGAAGCCATATAAAGGGCACGAGACGGACAATGAAAGTGAGGAGTCATATATGATCAACACGGGACCGTAGCGGAAGGGATAACCGGTTAGGTCAAGGCCTATAAATGAAGAACGCTCATGGCGGGAAAATTTCGAAGGTCGCGTACGGAATGCGATCGATGAAATAAGGCACCAAGTTGAAAATAATAGAAGGGAGGTGTCGAACAATGGGAAGTAATGCGGGATATCAAGGTGCAACACAATGAAATCATGATAATGATTGAAAACACAAACCGCGATCTATAACTCCGAGCTACTCAAGGAGGTGACGAGCGAACCCCGTTCGGGACCCCGAAAGGCAAGCACCCGATAGCGGCAAGCGGGTAATTGTAATAGTAGATGAATCAAAGGGGAAGAAACGAAAGCTAAGCAACCGACCGTCATGCAAACTCTCAAGGTCAAGAAGAGTAAACCATACTCTTTTACTGAAAAATAAAACGACTCGGATATTTGAGCGAGGCCCTAAAGAGCGGATTGACACTTCCGTTTGCAAACGACCCGCGAGACATAGAAAGAGCGGTGAAGGCGAATTACGCCCTTATCATCGTATATTGGGCCATACAATTGAAGAATGTTGGGTATTCAAAGACCTCATAGAAGAAGGGCATAGAAACGGGACGATCCAACTCCCGAAGAGCTTTCAACAAGACCCGGCTCCGCATAACTTGAATAACAAGGGCAAAGGGGTGGCTTATACGATCTCGCACACTCCCATACCTAGCAAACCTAAGGTTGCAAGAAGTAAGCCTATCGGGGAAATCTCTGCTCCAATTCGGTCATGAACGTTGAGATAGAAGAAGAGATGGCGGCGCTAGAGATCAACTGGTTCCCGAAAGGCATTTCAAAGACCTCATACCAAGGAGGTGAACCACATCCAAACCACAAAGACCTTTGTTGTGCGGCAAAGGTAGAGCACATTAAAGGAAAACTATCATCCACAAGGCTATAATTTTCTATCGGAGCGATTCAACCCGGTCTACGAAGAATCCCGATCACAACACTTGGAAGAAGTGGGTGATAGAACAAGAGTCGAGAGAATGCAACGAGCGATGACGCGCATCTCATCCCTTTGGAAAGGAGCTATATAAATTGGCAAAAAGGGCGAAATGTCGAGAGACATATCCAAGGCCGAGGCCAAGCGCTTTGATGAACTACGGAATGGCGGCGAGAATAAAGTCCTGGGCACGGATGGTAAAATAAAATACACCGGGGATTAGGGTATGATCAACGCGATGACGCGACATGTTTTGAAGGGTCTCTCAACAAGTACCGTATAGAAGAAAGCTGTTGCATGACTTCTGTTGAGATGCCAGATAATGAAACAGAAGAGGACAATACCCCGGTCCTGAAAAATGCTTTAAAGCAGCTAGAAAAGGAGCCTAACACGGTCGATGAGTTAGCTGAAATTAATCTAGGGACGGAAGAAGACCCACGACCAACTTTCATAAGCGCGTCGTTACCAAAAGAGGTGGCTGACAGGTTGAAGATATTCCTTAAAAGCTACATGGACTGCTTCGCTTGGAGTTATAAAGAGATGCCTGGATTAGATCCCAACGTGGCGGTCCATTACTTAAAAATTGATCCAACCTTCAAGCCGATTAAGCAAGCGCGAGGCGAATGAGAATAGAACTCGAAGAGAAGGTCGTGGAAGAGACAAAGAAACTCATCGACGCCGGGATTCATACGGGAAGAAGAGACGCCAGAATGGGTGGCTAGCATTGTCCCGGTTAAGAAGAAAAATGGGCAAATCCGCATTTGCGTAGATTTTCGGGACTTAAACAAGGCGTGCCCTAAAGATGATTTCCGCTCCCGATGGCGAAATCATAATTGACCATACATCCTCTTATGAAGTCTTCTCCTTCATGGACGGTTATGCGGGCTATAATCAAATTAAAATGGCGCCAGAAGATGAGAGGCATACGGCCTTCCGCACACCGATTGGCATCTATTGTTACAAAGTCATGCCGTTTGGGCTCAAAAATGCGGGTGCCACCTACCAACGGGCGATGACGAAAATATTCGACGATCTGATCCACAAGATAGTAGAGTGCTATGTGGACGACCTAGTCATCAAAGCCATGTCATATGAAGAACACCTTCAATACCTCGAGGTCGTTTTCAACCACTTTGAGAGAACATGCGCTCAAACTAAACCGTTGAAATGCGCATTTATGGTATCATCGGTAAATTTACGGGGTTTGTGGTACGCCACAGGGGCATTGAGATAGACCCGGGCAAGATCAAAGCAATAACTGAACTATCCCCGCCAAAGAATTTAAAACAGTTGCGATCTTTGCAAGGGCAATTGGCGTACATCAGGCGGTTCATAGCCAACCTATCGGGTAAAATCCAACCCTTCACCCGGCTGACTAAGAAGAATATCCCGTTTAAATGGGATGGCGAGTGCCAGCGAGCCTTTGAAGAAATCAAGGCATATCTACTCAACCCTCCAGTGTTGGCGGCGCCCATACCCGGGAAGGAACTTATCCTATATACAACTGCCCTGGATGGATCCTTGGGAGCCCTATTGGCACAAGAAAACCAGGATGGTAATCAAAACGCGCTATATTACTTAAGTCGCATGATGGTAGGGGCAGAACATGGGTATTCACCGATCGAGAAGCATTGCCTAGCCCTAATCTTCGCGGTGAAGAAATTGAGGCATTACATGCTAGCCCACAAAATCATATTAATATCCAAGGTGGACCCTCTCAAATATCGATGACTCGGCGATGCTAACGGGGAGGCTGGCCAAGTGGGCTATCATTCTTACCGAGTTCGACATCACCTATACACCGCAAAAGGCGATAAAGGGGCAGGCGCTAGCAGATTTCCTGGCTGCACACCCGATCCAAGATGACTCCCCATTAAAATGTGACTTTCCCGATGAGGAAACTCTACATGTTGAAGAAGGAAGTCCTATATGGGAGATGTACTTTGATGGTGCCTCATCAATCAAGCCGTCGCGGGCCGGGAGTCCCAATGTGCGGCGCGGCGCGGACTAGTCTTCGTAACCCGGAAGGCGGGATAATACGACATTCTGCGGCTTTAAGCCGAACCATGTACAAATAATGAAGCGAGTATGAGGCACTCATTCTTGGACTAGAGCTATCACTCGGAAATGGAAATCAAGGTTTGTGTGCATATTTGGGGATTCACGGTGATAATAAATCAAATAATTGGCGAATACAAGGTCTTGAAGCGGAACTAATACAATATCACCGAGAAGGCCATGGAATTAATGAAGAAAATCCCGTATGTGTCCATCGAGAAGGTCGCGAGGGCGTGAACGGTGAAGCGGATGCGTTGGCCAAACTCGCCAAGGAATGGGTGAACCAACGAGGCGGGAAATCCACATCATCGTCCGCAATAGGAGGCCATTATCATTGTGTCAAATAACGGATGAGGCGAATAATGAAAATCTTTGGGCTAGAAAGAGTAGAATGCCAAGAAGCAATGATGATGAAGACGATGATTGGAGACACAGTAGTTCATCGAATATTTCCGGCATGGCACCCTCCCCAAGAGATAAAAGGATAGGCGATCAACTAAGAAAACGGGTACTACGGTATGCATATGTGGGCAATACGCTATACCGTAGGTCTTATGATCGATTGTGGGTGAGATGTGTATCGGGGCACTGAAGCGGGCGAGGTTATGAAAGAAGTTCATTCGGACTATGCGGAGCACATCGATCTGGGCCAAAAATGAAGCTAAAGATCAAGCGAATGGGGTATTATTGGCCCACGATGGTGGGCGATTGTGAAGAGCACGCGAAGAAATGCGCATGTGCCGGATACATGGCCCTTTTATACATCAAGCGCCAAACCCATTGCACCCCACGGTAGCATCCTGGCCATTTAATATGTGGGGCACGGACATAGTGGGGCCCATAGACCCTCCGACGTCGAGAGGTCACCGGTTCATCTGGCGGCGACAGTTACTTTACAAAATGGGCGAAGCCATCCCACTCAAAGAAGTTAAAGCGTCCGATGTGGTTAAGTTCTTCAAGACGCACATCCTCTACCGATTCGGCACACCACAACGGATAATATCCGATAACGGGACGGCCTTCAAGAGCTCCAAAGTCTATGCCCTGGCGGAGCAATTTAATATTGATTGGAGATTCTCGTCCATTTATAACCCGAGAGCCAACGGCCTGGCCGAAGCCTTTAACAAAACCTTAATAAATATCATGAAGAAGGCGAGTGGACGGCAACCAACGAGGCGGGATAATCGTCTACGGGAGGCATTATGGGCTTATCGGACCACGTACCGAACACCTACGCAAGCTACCCGTATTCTTTGGCTTTTGGGGTTGAAGCCGTTCTCCCTCTTGAGGTGGAATTACCGTCATTGCGGGTGGCTATGCAAAATGACATGACCATGGATGAATGCCAACAACTTAGATTGGATGAGTTGGATGCCATGGACGAAAAAGGCGATAGCCCGTGAGAACCTCGAAATATATCGAGCAAAAATGGCAAGGGCATATGATAAAATGGCGCGAGTCGGGGCATTTCAACAAGGGGAGCTTGTTCTTGTCCTTAAGAGGCCGATTATTGGCCGGCACATCGGCCCAAAATTCTCTCCGAACTGGGAAGGGCCATACGTAATTGAGAAGGTATACGGGGGCGGCGCATACCAACTCATAGACCATGAAGGTGAAAGGCCCATGCCACCGATTAATGGGCGATACCTGAAGAAGTACTACACCTAGCCCGGAGCGGGGCCAACCGAGTAGTATCTATTGTAAATAAATAAGGAGGGAATAAGTGTTCGCTTACACACACGTGCACGAAACACAAACCCATGTCTAACCTCCACTTTTGCATAAAAATCCCAAAAACCCTACTTGTGCATCTGTAAATAGAATGCATCTAAAAATCCAAAACCACACAAATACATTTAGCCCTATAACAAAATAAAAAAATAGAATAAGGGAATACAACGCCAAAACCACGCGAGAATGTAAGGCGAGAGCTTTGGTGTTTGGGCTCACAATACAAATACCACTGGGTTTGTCCATTTGATACAGAATAAACACAAAAATGGGCAGGGTTTGCGGTTGTCCCTCAAACTATCATTGCTCAATGACGAAAGTTGCTCATATTGGTCGCCCGCGGCGCAAGTCAAGGGATAGGTCGAGCAAATTGGTGGCTAGCAAATAGTTGCTTACGAGGGCATATAAATAAATAACTCTCGTACTATTAGTAACATGTATCACTAATAACCAAAATCTGCCTTCTTCTAATAAAATAAAAAGATATATATGTAAAACAATAAAAACCTACTTTCCTACTCATAAAAAAAATGATAATAAAAAAAATAATAACAAAATCTTTTCAATAAGGGGTTGCCACCTTTGTCCCCGACACCATGAGTGTTATACAAAGCCAGGTTGGGTGCATTCATCCGTAAAAGCACCACACGCCCGAAGAAGTGGTGTGTCATAATCCCACGACATATCATGGAGGGGTCAGATTAAGGGTTTACGCTTGTACCCGACATTTCATGTTAAACAAAGCGGCTCGCTTAAAGAAGTGACTCGGGTCATGGAGAGCGAACCTACCCGATGAAAGCTTTGTCTCGCGGGGATGCGTGATGGATGTTTGAGGGTAGCTAAAATATAAAAAAACGGGTTGGGTACATTCATCCGCAAAAGTACCACACGCCCAAAGAGGTGATCTGTTTCTAATCCCAAAATAGATCATGGAAGGGGTCGGACTAAGGGTTTATGCTTTTGCCCGACATTCGGTGTCAAATAAAGTAATTCGCTTAAAGAAGTGACTCGGGTCATGGAGAGCGGACCTACCGATGAAAGCTTGTCTCGCGAGGGATGCGTGATGGATGTTTGAGGGTAGTACCCCCACAAAACAAATTGAGTGGAGATGAGTGAATGTGAGTTTCCACTTTAGCACGCAACGGTGCACAAATGAGGAGAGTGGGTGAGCTTCCACAAAATAAATGTCGATTAAATATGCAAGGAGCATCCACAAAATGGTGTTATCAATTGCATCCATAATCCAATTGATGGGTAAGTTTATTCATCGATAATAAAGGGATAAACGGGTTTATTACATGCCCGGCCTAGAGGTCAATACGAGACGGGTTCGGTATCAGTAAAATACCCGGTTACTTGAGTTTTGTATTGCCATGAATAAGAAGAAATGATGTATAGAATGAATGTAATAGGATGTTGTAAGATTTTCCTTTTATTATGTTTAGACGGCGAAAGAATGAAGCGGTTGTAATAGAGCGCTTTTGCAAATAAGATTAGAGGTGCACGACATGAATGGATGAAATATTTCCTCGTGACTGCGAAGGAAGCGATGAAGGATAATAATAATAAAGGCAAGCATCATCCACAACAAGAGATCAAAATGATAAATGTCAATACATCCTATATCAAATATGGCAAAAGAAAAGGAGAAAAGAAGAAATAGAAAGTGCGGTCTATGGGCCCAAAAAGCGGGACTCCAACTCTAATAGCACGGTACTAATAGTCTCTAAATGAGTATGGAGGGAGTGCCTATCCTCCTCCGAAGGCGCCTCGAAGTCCAAGAGCGAGCGAAGGCACTATCCGGACGCTCGTGTGAATGCTGCGGCTACGGGAGACGTCCGCTAGATGTCGGGAGAAGCCCTCCACCGATGATCGTGGTCCTCTAGCTCTGCACGAGCGGTCGAGCGGGCCCGCCACTAACTCCCATGGAGCGGAGAGTGGCACAAGAAGAGAGCGGCGAAGGTAGTGGAGTCGAGCGGCCTCCAAATGCTGCGTAGCTCATGAATCTCCAACTCGTGCGATATACGAGAGAGCTCGCATCTGGTAAGCCACGAGCGGCTCCTCACACCTCCTAGAAATGAAAGTGCTCTCGAGACGAGGTGCAATGAGTAGAGGCGGCGCGATGGTATCCGCATCGGCCTATACCAATCAAAAGAGAATCTGCGGGCGAGAGAGTCCAAGATCTCGAAATCTAGCGGATAGCCTCGAAGAAGGTATCCGGAGCGCATCCGCCCGGCGCGGCCAAGCGAGCGCACATCCCTCGATGAAACATCTGCAAGTAAAATAAATGGGTTAGACGAATTGTTATAACCAAAGAAGAAATAGAAGGAAGAAAAGATCTAACCTATCGCCTCGTCGCTTTGAGACGGGCGGGATAAATCGGGGAATAGGGATGTCGGTCGCTTCGGGAGGACCGCGGGTGTACCGACCGACTACAAAATAAAATGGAAAGCATAAATACATGAAAAATAAAATATGGGCAAATGATAAAGGAAATATAAGGTACGGAAGAAGCATGAGGCTCGGCGAGACCCTCGCTAACCGGAACCTCGTCTCTGGGGCGTGGAATAGGCGCTCCACCGACCAACTCTCATCCAACTCGAGTCATAATCGGCCGCAACCCGCTCGGTCGAGACTCTGCTATCTGTGGCCATGAGAGGCTGCCGTCGGGAGATGAAGAAGCATGAGATGGCCTCCTCGATCAATAATGGCTCGTCGCTGCGGGCACGACGACCCATGGACTCCCCTGCTCTAAAGAAGCCTCCTCGGTCGTGCAAGAGTGAGCACGCGGCCCCAAAACCACATCGAACGAGTCACCATCCCCGGTGGCACCAATAAGATCGACGGTGAGCGGGGCCGTCGTAAAAGAAAGACTCGAGCGATGAGGAGACGCCATGTCATCGGCCTCGGGGTCGTAAAATCTACATGTAAGAATGAAAATACTAGTGCATGCGGCAACTAAGTATTAAATGAAGCACACGAACTGCGACGGCAAGGTCGGTGCAAAACCACGAAATGGCGGTGCACGCGGCGCGCGATGGGTCTGCTATGATGTCGTCTCGGGTAGCCTCCACGGGAGATGTCCCATGAGCTGAAAAATAAACCCTAATCGAGAGATGTAAATGAAGTGCGCCCGAATAAGGATAGGCGAGTCGATAAAGAAAATCACCGGAGTGGGAGAAGGAAAAGAAGATGGAGAAGACGGTGAGAGCGCCGTCTCGATCTCTCCCATGGTAGGCGGAGCGGTGGCTCGACATGTGGGCGAGAATGAACGCCAACTACTCGTGGGCGAGGGACCAGAGAACCCGGGCTCCGCGTGATCATACTCGTAAGCCAACTACGAATCAAAAGAGAATTGGTCGAAATGAGATAGGGCTTATCAAGAGAAAATAACCTAAAGGGATAATGAAGTGTACACAGTAAGAATGGTCCTAATAGGAACACGAGAAAATCGGTGTCTAAAACCACGAAAGTCAACGAGGCTGCGGCAAGGGCGGGAAAGGAGGCTGCGATCACGCGAGACGGTGCCATCTAATAGAGGCGACCATCTCGCGGACATGTACTCGGACGACCACCGGAGGAGTATACGACGCGGTAAGAGCGAATGGTCTCATAATACCACTGCGATAACGCCTCGTGAAGGTGGAAGTCCTAGAGGTGGATACCATCGATAGCGAGTGCACGTGCCTAGTCGGAAGAGGTGAGTGTAACACCATCCGATACCCTCCAAATCGGCCGCCATGATATAGGGCGGAGAAGAGGCGGGAATATCCCGATCCAAGCGAACGATGTGCACATCTATGTGGCGAATAGGGCTCGATGAACATATAATCGCCCAATACGAGAGGAAGAAAGCCACGACGAATGCGATCGGGTGCTCCAAATCAATAGGCACTGGCTCGAATGCTAGAAGAGTCGGAAGAGGGAACTCTGCTGTCGATCACCATCACTGTCGGCAACCACTAGATGTCCCACGGGCCACGATGCTGTCTCGGGAGAAGCGTAGATGGTCTCGACTCTGAAGAATCTATACTCGGGCGACCTCGGAGTCAATGAAGGCGGGCGCACCCCGGCTAAGTCACTCGATAAGGGTAGACGATCTCGTAGCGTGACCGCCATGCGGGATCATATGAGCCGGACCGGTGTAAATGAAGCCATCCACTAATCGGATGCCATGGGATCGGCTCCGGCGGCCGTGAAGGACTAACGAGATGAAGTCGGACCACGGAGGCACCTATAAATGTTGGCCGGTACGAGGCACGGCCAAAGAAATCCTGTCGCCACGCGCGATCGGGCTCGCCATAATGAACACCGAAGGCGAATGGTGTATGCGGGGGAGCTAGGTAATAAGAAATAGCAAATCCACCAAGAGATGAAGGCGGTCGGATAAGTCTCCCGATCCACGTCATGTGAACACGGGGTATCTGAGATGGGATAGGGCGCGTCATGATGAATCTCGAGCCGACACATGCCAAATGGATCCCGGTGGAAGCCAAACCGTAGGGCGAGTATGGACCGATCGGTGAAATAGGCGATCCAATGTACGAACGGAACTCGGGATGCCCCTCCGTAAATGATGATAAATCTCATAAATCCTATACAAAGAAGGTGGAAATCGAGTGAAGTCCCCAGAGTCGGCGGGCGAGACCATGAACTCGTCATAGAAATGACCAGAAGATCGGCGGCCGGTCAATTCTAGCTGTATCTCTAGGAGGGTCGGAGTCGGCTCCCGATCGTCGATGAATAGAGTGTTGGTGGAATAGTTCCACCGCTCACAAAAGGCCGTAGCCGGGGTGTGTCGATATGATAATGAAACATCGACAAGAAAACGAGTCATATATCCCGGCTCGCCTAAGCGGGGTCCCCTCCCGCGTGAGCACATACGGGTCCACTCTGGGCGATATCCGTGGCACTCTAAGGGAGTGATGAAAGGGGCGATGGTCCATCGTGAGCCTCCCCGTCGATAATCTCCTTGCCCGGGAGATGTGTCAAAGGAGGCAGTAGAAGCAACGCCTGGGGCGAAGGGCATGATGTCATGAGGCGATCATCCACGAAGAATAAACCGCCGCCTCGCGGGTAGACGAGAGTCGCTCGGATGGGCGAGACGAGAGGAGTCCAATCGCTAGGATCCTCGTAGAAAGAATGATAATGACTCGAGGGGCGACGCGAATGGCGTCATGAGATGAAACTACAATACCCGAAGAAAAGAAGACGTCATGAGAAATGAAGTGATGAATAATAAGGGATAATGCACCAAGACAAGCCTTTCGAGCATTCAAGGCTCGTCTTGGTGGGTGGCTCTTTGTTTACCCCTGAAAGGTTTCAAGGATGAATGGATGAATAAATGAAATAAATTGATGATAAAATCATAAGAAAGGGGAAGAAGAGAGAGAGCAGTGGAAAGGTGGCCCACTGATCGGGGAGAGGTCGCTGCCTAACCCCGGAACAAATCCATTAGTCCCACAGCGGAATGTTGGGCATGAAGTGAAGAGTATAAATACCTCGCTATTCTCTATCCACTCGGCATGAGTGACACCCAAGAAGATCGAGGGAGAGAGGAGACCTCTTGGGTGTCACCATGTGATTATATCCTTTCTGACAAGTGGGACCCACATGGCGGTCCCTTATGAGCGGCTCCAACGATATGGACCTAGCCTATTTTGCTAAGAGAGCTAACCAACCGGAACGAGAGGTTAAGCATTAATCCCACGATGGAATAATATGGTGAAAGACGAGGATATAAATACTCCACATCTCCTCTCTCGTTCGAGGTGGGCGACCTCGGGAGATTTAGGAGAGAGAAAATCTCGATGGGTCGACCATTTGATTATATTTTCTCGACAAGTGGGACCCACTGTCGGTCCCTTGTAGATGAATCTAACAACATAGCCTATCGATGAGTCATCCATATGACCATTTTCAACGACAGTGGACCCAGCGCCTCGGTGACTATTGAAGAGGGTCGAAATTGAACCACTAAAAATGCGCCTTTGAAGATAACCCTAGAAAGGAGGTGAAGCATATAATCCCTATGCTACATGAAATGATGTCAATGCCAAGCTAGCATTTTGATGCGGTAGTTATAAGAAATTCCAAATGTGATTTTGCTTTCAAGGTGACACAGGTGCCAAAGCTGCGAGCAACCACCTAACTATGCTTTGATTTGTGTCAATTCTTGATAAGTAGTCGGTTCTTTGACCAAGTCACCCTCATGTTAAGGGATTGAAAGTCAATTTCACAAGGCGATCAGTGCCAAAGTTGGGAGCAACCACTTTGATCAAGTCTAGATTTGTATTAATTCTTGATAAGTAGTCGGCATTTGATCAAATCAAGCCCTAATGAATATCAATATAAGTCTAATTGGTATTTAGTTAGGGTGGTTTCTGTAAGAGGAGATAATTGGCGAAACATTGAGCTACAATTGAGATCGGGGATTAATTCATAAGGAATAATAGGGTTTTATGAATAAAAGAATTTTTAATCCAGAGAAGGAGGGGTAAAAATGGAATTAAAAATTACAGGGATGATCATCATGAATTTAGGGATTTTTGGTGAAATTTTCATAATTTTTGGATAAGTGGAGCTATCGAGAATAAATTCAAGGAAAATAAAGGCGATTAAATGGATTAATCGGAGGCGAGATTTGATCAAGGCGGATCTGGGTGCAAGTTGGGGGTGATAGCGGCTCGGGTACAAGCGGGTGCAAGAAACACGAGAGGAATAAAATAAGCGAAGAGAGGGGTGTGCCACGTGGCGGCCTCTCGTTGGGCCATGTCGGCGAGTGGGCCCCACCCGGGTATGAGTCGGCGACGGGTGGGCCCCACCTTAGTGCCACGTGGCGGACGACCGGTGGGCCACCTCACCACCCTAGTGCCACATGGCACCACACCGAGGTCCACTTAACCCAACCACATGCCACGTGGCACGACCCGAGAGAGACCACCTCGCGCACAGTGCCACGCGCACTACTGTTTCTGAGCCACCTCGGCATGGATTAATACTATAACGAGATGATTAATGGATTGATTAAACAAGTGGACCTATCGAGTGTGCCAAGTCGGATCAATTAGTTTTAAGCAAGGGGTTAACTAATCCACAAATGGACTAATGGTAGAGATTCATATACTTACATGTGGGGCCGTTTGTCGGGTTTATGAATGTATAGCTCACACAGAGGCAATCATGCACCTAGTCTATACACGGATCTAATCGAGAGATTTAAATCAAAAGAAAGAAGCGATGTGTACACAGGCTCACTTGTATTGCGCCTCGATTGTGGGTCCCACCTTGGCGTGGACTACGTACGCGCGGACGCACCCTCCTCTTTCTCTTCTCCTTCTCCTCCTCTCTCTCTTCCTTCTTCTCGACGAGCGAGAAGGCGCCATTAGAGGTGATCAAGCTCTCCAAAGCTCGCAACTCCAATTCCTTTCACCCGAGTTAGCTTTATACATAGGAGAGTATGTGCGATTGATCGAATTGAAAAACAACAAGTGAATAAGGTGATTGAGAGAGATGAATACCTCGGGTGATTAATGAAGCACTTCTATTCTTGCTTCAAAATTGAAAATTGATGATGCGGACCCCTTCTATTCACTTAGGCGACGCGTATGAAGAAAGGAGCGACAATTAGGGGATGAATTGAAGTAATTGAGAAGAAGTGGTGAAGTCGGGCAAATGGAGAAAACTTGAAACCTTGCACTCTCGGCTTGAATTGGCAATGCTTGTAGCTTCCCTGTACTTACACGATCTTTGTTTAGGTGATGGAAAGCTGTCAATTGGATGATGGAGATATGTCTTTGATCAAAGCTCACAATCGGGTGATAAAGCTTTGAATTTTGGAGATAAACTACAATGGCGAGAGGATGAATGAATGCTCTAGATACATTGGAATGAGTATATATAGTATGTTTAGATGTTCTAGAAGGTTCTAGCAAAGGCATATGAGATGTGAGTCAAACATGGTCAACGACCAAAGGCTTGAACTTTGGATTCGCTTAGATGGGGCCCACATCACAACGAAACACTAACGAAATTGAAGAACCATGTTCATGAGCCAAGGGAGTCCAACTCTTTGGTGTATAAGTGGTGTATGGCTCTAATTCTTTTGGTACACCATCTCGAATTGCTTATATAAACCAATTACACACACAGAAACAAAAGGAGGCAATACACACGCAAGAATAGAGCATATACATACCCATTTGAGAGTTAATAGTGAGAGACAGAGAGAAAGAGAGCAAGAATAGGAAGAAGAAGTAATAGAATCGATTGATCTCAGTTGCAAACTTGAGAACTCGATTGAATTTCTTCAATCCTTCAAGAAGAAAGCTCTGTCACTCTTGGATCACAGTCAATTAGTGATTTGGAAGTTTGATTTGTGGTAATTCAAAGGAAAGGTATGTAATTGAAGCTTATTGGAATAACGAGTGTAATTTCCGGTGAATTTTCTATTGTTTCTTTCGATTTTCACCTTTCTATTCTTTTCTTTGTGAATTACTTGATTTGATCCTTATATTTGCTTCATTTCTTGAGTGAATTTTGATCACGGGGTTGTAATTGAGGTACATTTAAATCGATTGATCTCGGTTAAAACACGAGAACTCGATATCGGTGAAGATTCTTGGTTTGATTTTTGGTTTAAACATCAAATTCATCTCGGTTTGTGTTTGTATCTTGTATATTCAAGGTCGTAGTGTTGTTCAAAGTCGATTGATCTCGGTCTTAACTTGAGAACTCGACAAATTAGAAGTTTTCGGTGTGTTGTCGCGCGTAGCAATATTGAATTGAACTTTTAATCGGAATTAGAAGAAAGTTGCACGTATAATTAAGCATATTCAGTTTGTAATTATCATTATGAGACTTATCAAGTGAGTAATTAGCATTGTGAATGAGTTAATAGCATGAATTCTGGGCAAATTACGATCGTTACCGAACAGTATCATCGTATTTCGATTGACACTTGGTTCAGTAGAGTTATAAGTCAATTTGAATGCTACTAATTGTGCTAATGTGTGTCAGTATACATAGGCGATGCAAATTGAGCTATCAATCGTTGAAAACATCGATTAATTTCATTGAATTTACAAAGATTGTTCTTTGGTACCGAATTGTACCAACTTTGTCTCAAACTTGATCTTGGTGTATAGTATTGTCATTGCACGATTGATGATCCAACACCATGGATGGTCTAATAACGATGAGGCGATGCTAGAACCTATTCTGATCGGAGGAGGTAGTCTCGGTCGCCGGCGACACCACTAGCACGAATATTGAAGACTATATCGAACGGAAATCAAAGAAGCGCAAGAACACGAATATTGAAGCGCGCATGCGAATCTTGGAATAAATCGGATGCTTATAACGTGAATATGAATGCGGTGAGTCCATCTAATACGAATTAATCTTGAGGCATATCCGTGGCCCAAATAAGAGCAGAGTTAAATGAAAGATAGTTGTTAATCTTGGAGCGGATCGGCGGCCCAGATTAGGCCCATTAATTAAATAATAACGAGAATAGTAATAATATGGAGTAAATAAATGATTTGAAAATGCTATTGAACTCCAAATTGACTCAAATTTGTTTCTAAAATTTTCTTATTTTTCATACTATTTTTCTATACAATAATATTCCGGTTTTAGAAATATAATCATAATAAAACATTTTAAAAGCAAAATACATCACATATATTGGTATATTTGACTTAGCTTTGACTTGTCATTTTAAATACTATAAAAATTCCAAAAATACAAATAAAAATCATAAATAACAACTAGATATATTTTAGTGATTTTTCAAGTGATTTTCTATGAAATAATAATAGTGATAGTAATATACTATAATAAATGATGAGATTAGCTATATTCTTTGATAAATAAAAAATATAATAATAATAATAATAATAGATATTATATTGATATTTTCTGTAAAAAAAAAATAATAATAAAAATAAATAGCACAAAATAAACAAAAAATATACTACTATGGTAATAAATAGTAAAATGCATTATAGTTTTATAATATGAATTGTGTTTCTTTTGTTATTTCTATACAAATATACAAAAATATACTTTTGATGAATAAAATGTGATAAAAATAATAGTTTTAATAAAAACATAATGAATTTCATCCCTTATGACTAATAATAAAATCTTATACTTTTCTATAGATAATAAATAGAGATAATAAAAATAGATATAATGAATAGTATAATAAATAGAATAGAATATTAGTAATGATTTCTTTTAGCTATTATAGATATTAAAAAAAATATAATAATAAAATAATAATAATAATAATAATAATGATAATAGTAAAATAGTATAGCTAACCATCTTTTGATTTTGTAAATAATTCTTACATAATGAATAGTATTACAATATAATAGAATATAATAACACAATTCTATTACTTTAGCTATTATAAGCATTTTTAAAAATATAAATAAAACATAGCTATCTTACTTTCTATTATTTTTGTAAGTGATTTTCTACAAAATAAATAGAGTTTAGAAATAATAAAAATAAAATTCTACTATTTTAGCCATTATAAAAAATCCCAAAAATATTAATAGCTACCCCTTTTCCTATTTTTGTAAATAATTTTCTACATAGACAAATAGGGTTTAAGAAATAAAAATAATAATAATAAAAATAATAATAGTAATATAATAATTGTAATAATAATAATAATAATAATAGTAATAATAATAATAATAATAAATGCATCCTTATAATAATGGAAGATATTATAATAGACTTTGTGCATTTTAAGAAATGAATAAATATGCTCACATAAGGAGTGTAGAGCCACATATGAATATTTGCACACATGACATGACATTTAAAGTGATTAGTCAAGACAAGAACATCTTGACGTGGGATGATTAAGGCTTCAATAGCAATATGAGAAGATATGTCGAGACAAGAACATCTTGACACTTGATGAAGAACAACAAGATACGTTGAGACAGGGAACATCTTGACGTGAGATGAATAAGGCTTTAATAGCAGCATGAAGAAGTATGTTGAGACAGGAACATCTTGACACCTGATGAAGAATAACCAGAGCTACGACACTAACATGAAGATATACGTCGACTCTGAGGAAGAAGAACATTACGATGTCCTAGAGAGGTGACATCTTAATGACTCGCTGCCATGAGCAAGTAACTCATGATTGAATACGCTCACACAAGGGGTGTAGGGCTACATAGTAATTTTGCACAAGTAATGCAACACGTAGGATGATTAGTCGAGACAAGAACATCTTGACGTTCGTTGAAGATTGACCAAAGCTACGACATCGGCATGGAGAGATATGTCGACTTTGAAGATGAAGAACATTACGATGTCTAGCGAAGTGACATCTTAATGACTCGGTGTCATGAACAAGTAATTCATGACCATTTGAGTGCAAGACTGAACTCGTCCGTCGATGAGTTTGTCTCTGGCTCATTTCCCGAGAATGTGAGATTGAATCGGTCTGTTGGTAGATTCATCCACAAAACGATGAATGCGAACCGTTACGTAGGTAGGTTCCTTCACTAACACATGCCTCAATGTTGAACGGCCCGGCGCTTCATGTTTGACATTGTGTGCAATTGTGTTTCCTAGGTTTATGAATCGGCCTAGTGCTACGAATTCATGATCTAGAAGATCGGTGAGAAGAAATACGTGGGCCATAGCCACCCTTCTCCGATTCACCAACCTCGAGATCAACCGGCTCGGTGCTTCGAGTTGTATTTTGTGTGATTGGTTGTTGACTAGTTAAGATTGAACCGGTCTGTTTGTAGGTTTATCTTCTAGATCAACGGAGGTCGAGTCGGTACGTATGTAGACTCACCTCAAGCCCCCTATGAAGAGATTAACTGAGTGCATTGGTAAGGTTACATCTCGAGGTGGCATGGGTGAACCGATCTGTTTGTAGGTTCGTCCCCATAGGACAAAACCGATCTGTTTGTAGGTTTGTCTTTCATAGATTGAACCGTCTGTTTGTAGGTTCATCTTCTGTAGACCCCGTTTTATAAACCTAGACGACCACTTGACCATCTTTTAACTATACTATTTGCTTCTCTCTTTCAAAGATCCGAGAGGTGCCTCGAGGTTCGTAGCCCGGGGTAATTAACGGTGGGGGCTTGCGCCCACCGGAATCTACAAGAACTCACAATCACTAAAAAACCCCCGAATGTGCATCCAAACATCTCTAAACGGCGAATCGGCCGACACCCCGAGATGCACGCTCGGGAGGGATCTCCGTGTCCTTCTTCCGCAACCCATCGCCGGCGGCGGTGCGGAGCGCGCGAAAAAGGGTCGCACGGTGTGACAAAGGTCAACACATTTAAAGACTTGCTCAGTCGGTATCCAACATGGAAAGAATGTCACCACACACCATGCCGAGCTTTATGAATAATAGGCGCAACGAGGAGCCCAAGCCGAAACCAAAGTGGCATTCACCTCGCTAAAAGACAAGATGGTTGCCAACGCGACACCCAAGCGGCGAGCGATAGCACAAATGGCAACAATTATAATAAGGGACCCGGGCCCAACCCGGGGAGGGAGTTCACGGAGTTTTGAGTCTCTCAAACAAAAGAAATCTAAACCGTACTCCTTCGAAAAGATAAAGTTGCCCAAATCTTCGGAGGGCACCGAAGAATGGTCTAACCTGCCGCCAAGAACGCCGGAAGATGCGATAAATCGGACGAACCCAACTTTTGCCCATACCACGGAATAATAGGGCACTCAATTGAAGATTGCTGGGTCTTCAAAGATTGGGTCGAGAAGGCGTATAAAAATGGTGAAATTACTTTACCTAAAGGGTTCCTGCAAAGCCCATCAGCCCATGAACAGGCCAATATGATCTCTCACGAGGAAGAGAAGATCCCGGACCAGTTAAGTGAAGATCAGGAAGAACAATGGACTACGCACTTATCGAAGAAGTCGATTAAAATGCTTAAAACTCTTAAGAAAGAACCTGGTATGAGATGGAAAGACGACATTACGCCAGTGGTCCCACCGAAGCCCAGGGTATATTATAAGGTGGACCAGAGCCAAGACCAGGTTATTAAGAAGAAAAAGAAGCATAGAAGCAACAAGTCCAAAAAGAACAAAATTGAAGAATACGAGCAGGGCAGTCCCGAGGTGATCACCCTTCAACACTTCATCTCCAAAGAAGACTGGGAGAAGCTAACCCTATGTCAAAAGGAAGAAAATATAAATGAAGAAATAAATAAAGAAGAAAGCGAAGAGATCTGGGGTGCTTCGTGCAATATGGTATATTCTTCTCACGACGAAGATATGCCAACTCTAGAGGAGATGTTCTTCCCGAATGATGAAGGAGAAGCAAGCACCTGCGGGACCAAAAATGAAGAATGTAAAGCGTGCTCCCGTCCGGGACTTATATACCCGAGAGACGGGCTCCCAAGGATTCCGAGATAAAGGAAAGGACAAGGTCCGGAATAAAGGTAAAGAGGTCGAGAATCCAAGCAAGAACCCGAAAGGACCGGTCGACGGGCGAAGAATATAATGTGTTGGCACATCTGCGTAAGATTCCAGCGCTATTAAGCATATTTGACGCGTTGATGATGTCACAAGACCTAAGAAAGGTGCTAATCCGGCCTTGCAAGATCCCGAGAAGTACAAGTCATACTTCGTAGAGCAAAATATGCGGGAAGCCCTATTCACGCCAAGCGGGCCGCTGCATAAATTTTACGACGATGACCTCTTAATAGGCACCGTCGACCATAACCGCCCGCTATACATCACCTAAACCTGCGGAGGGCAAAAGGTTGGTCGCATCCCAGTTGACGCGGGTCTTCATCAATATCATGCCGCTTAAAACTCGAAGACCATCACCTTAGACGTAAAGAACCTATCGACGAAAAGGTGATTATTCATGGCTTCAATCAAAACTCCCAAAAGGCCACAGGGAGCTATAACTCGAACACCGCAATGCGGAAGCCTAAGAGCGCCTACTAAATTCTATGTCATTGACGCCGAAACTTCTTATCGAGCGTTCTTTGGGTCGCCCGTGGCTTCATAGTAATCGGGTCATACCCTCTACTCGCACCAATGCACGAAATACATTGAGAATGGTAAACAAAAGAGAATTGACGGAGATGTCAAACCATTCGGGGTGCATGAGATTAAATTCAATGACGCCGTATTTTCTCGCCTAAATCATTTGTGGCGCCAAGCCGCCTATAACAAAAGCGGTCGAAACCCTTCAACAAAGGCCCTAAATTTGATACCTCATCCGGAGAAGAAGAAGAGGTCAAATTTAATATTAAACCCCGAGGCGCTCGAGCCCAAAGACCCGGAAGAAAGTCGGGTGAAGAAGCAACTTTCCGCTTCAAAAAGGTGGCTGCGTATAAGGCCCAAATAACACCGAGTGAAATAAATGCAAGTGATTCTGAAGAGGAGGTCATTTTCAATTTTAAACCTGCCAACACCCCTCAAATTCAGATCATAGAGGCAACTTCGGGAGAAGACTCCGAAGATTCTAACAACTCGGGCGATATCGCCTCGGAAGAAGAATCTGGCCATGATCGTCAACCTTGGGAAGAGGAGTCTGACGAAGAGATCATCTATCACATCCTCAAGAAGCCATATAAAGGGCCCGAAACAGATAATGAAAGTGAGGAGTCATATATGATCAACACGGGACCCGGTAGCGGAAGGGATAACCCGGTTAGGCCAAGGTCTATAAACGAAGAACGCTCATGGCGGGAAAATTTCGAAGGTCGCGTCTGGAATGCGATCAACGAAATAAGGCACCAAGTTGAAAATAATAGAAGAGAGGTGTCTGAACAATGGGAAGTGATGCAGGATATCAAGGTGCAACACAATGAAATCATGATAATGATTGAAAACCTGCAAATCGCGATCTATAACTCCGAGCTACTCAAGGAGGTGACGAGCGAACCCCGTTCCGGGACCCCCGAAAGACAAACACCCGATAGCGGCAAACAGGTAATTGTCATAGTAGATGAATCGAAGGGGGAAGAAATAAAAGCTAAGCAACCGACCGTCATGCAAACCCTCAAGGTCAAGAAGAGTAAACCATACTCTTTCTTAAAAAATAAAACAGCTCGGATATTTGAGCAGGCCTTAAAGAGCGGATTAACACTTCCCGTCTGTAAAAGACCCGCCGACATAGAAAGAGCCGGTGAAGGCGAATTTTGCCCTTATCATCGCATACTGGGCCATACAATTGAAGAATGTTGGGTATTCAAGGACCTTATAGAAGAAGGGCACAGAAACGGGACGATCCAACTCCCGAAGAGCTTTCAACAAGACCCAGCTCCGCATAACTTGAGTAACAAGGGCAAAGGGGTGGCTTATACGATCTCGCACACTCCTGTACCTAGCAAACCTAAGGTTGCGAGACGTAAGCCGATCAAAGAAATCTACCGCTCCAACTCAGTCATGAACATCGAAATAGAAGAGGAGATGGCAGCGCTAGAGATTACTGTGGTTCCCGAAAGGCATTTCAAAGACCTCATACCAAGGGAAGTAAACCACATCCAAACCACGAAGACCTTTGTTGTACGGCAAAGGTAGAGCGCATTAAAGGGAAAACTATCATCCACAAGGCTATAATTTTCTATCGGAGCGATTCAACCCGATCTCGAAGAACCCGACCGAACACTTGGAAAAAGTGGGTGATAGAACAAGAATCGGAGAATGCAATGAGCGGTGACGCCGCATCTCATCCCTTTGGAAAGGAGTCGTATAAAGCGGCAAAAAGGGCGAAATGTCTAAGAGATATATCCAAGGCCGAGGCCAAGCGCTTCGATGAACTGCGGAATGGCGGCGAATAAAGTCCTGGGCCTGGATGGTAAAATAAAATACACCGGGGATTAGGGTATAAGCTGCGATGACGCGGCATGCTTCGAGGGTCTCTCAACGAGTACCGTATGAAAGAAAGGCATTTGCATGGCTTCGTTGAAATGCCGGATAATGAAACGAGAAGAGGACAATACCCGGTCTGAAAAATGCTTTGAAACAATGGAAAAGGAACCTAACACGGTCGATGAGTTAGCTGAAATCAATCGGGACGGAAGAAGATCCACGACCGACTTTCATAAGCGCGTCATTACCAAAGGAGGTGGGCGACACGGGTTGAAGACATTCCTTAAGAGCTATATGGATCGCTTCGCTTGGAGTTATAAAGAAATGCCTGGATTAGATCCTAACGTAGCGAGTTCATTACTTAAAAATTGATCCAACCTTCAAGCCGATTAAACAAGCGCGAGGCGAATGAGAATAGAACTCGAAGAAAAGGTCGTGGAGGAAACGAAGAAACTCATCGACGCGAGCTTCATACGGGAAGAAGAGACGCCGGAATGGGTAGCTAGCATTGTCCCGAGTTAAGAAGAAAAATGGGCAAATCCGCATCTTCGTGTGGACTTTCGGGACCTAAACAAGGCGTGCCCTAAGGATGATTTCCGCTCCCGATGAATTAGAAATCATAATCGACCATACATCCTCCTATGAAGTCTTCTCCTTCATGGACGGTTACGCGAGGCTATAATCAAATTAAGATGGCGCCGAAGATGAGAGGCACACGGCCTTCCGCACACCGATTGGCATCTATTGTTACAAAGTCATGCCGTTTGGGCTCAAAAATGCGGGTGCCACCTACCAACGGGCGATGACAAAGATATTTGACGATCTAATCCACAAGATAGTAGAATGTTATGTGGACGACCTAGTCATCAAGGCCATGTCATATGAAGAACACCTCCAATATCTTGAGGTCGTTTTCAACCGCCTAAGAGAACATGCGCTCAAATTAAACCCGTTGAAATGCGCATTCATGGTATCATCCGGTAAATTTCTGGGGTTTGTGGTACGTCACAGGGGAATTGAAATAGACCCGGGCAAAATCAAAGCAATAAGCCGAACTATCCCCACCAAAGAATTTAAAACAATTGCGATCTTTGCAAGGGCAATTGGCGTACATTAGGCGGTTTATAGCCAACCTATCGGGTAAAATCCAACCCTTCACCCGGCTGACTAAGAAGAATATCCCGTTTAAGTGGGACGGTGAGTGCCGGCGAGCCTTTGAAGAAATCAAGGCATATCTACTCAACCCTCCGGTATTGGCGGCGCCCATGCCCGGAAGGAGCTCATATTATACACGACCGCCTAGATGGATCCTTGGGAGCCACTGTTGGCACAAGAGAACCGAATGGTAATCAAAATGCGCTATATTACCTAAGTCGCATGATGGTAGGGGCGAACACGGGTATTCACCGATCGAGAAGCATTGTTTAGCCCTAATTTTCGCGGTAAAGAAATTAAGGCACTACATGCTAGCCCACAAAATCATTTTAATATCCAAGGTGGACCCTCTCAAATATCTGATGACTCGGCCAATGTTGACGGGAGGCCGGCCAAGTGGGCTATCATTCTTACCGAGTTCGACATCACTTATACACCGCAAAAGGCGATAAAGGGGCGGCGCTAGCGATTTCTGTCGCACACCCAATCCAAGATGACTCCCCATTAAAATGTGACTTCCCTGATGAGGAAACCCTACATGTTGAAGAAGGAAGTCCTATATGGGAGATGTACTTTGATGGTGCTTCTTCAATCAAGCCGATCGCGGGCCCGGGAGTCCCAACTGTGCGAGCTGGCGCAGGACTAGTCTTCGTAACCCCGGAAGGCGGGATAATACGACATTCTCTAGCTTTAACTGAACCATGTACAAATAATGAAGCAGAGTATGAGGCACTTATCGCCGGACTAGAGCTATCACCGAGAGTGGAAATCAAGGCTGTGCGCATATTTTGGGGATTCACAAACATAATAAATCAAATAATTGGCGAATACAAGGTCTTGAAGCCGGAACTAATACAATATCACCAGAAGGCCATGGAATTAATGAAGAAAATCCCGTATGTGTCCATCGAGAAGGTCACGAGGGCGTGAAACGCGAACGGAAGCGTTGGCCAAACTCGCCAAGGAGTGGGTGAACCAACGAGCGGAAATCCACATCATCGTTCGCAATAGAAGGCCATTGTCATTGTGTCAAATAACGAGATGAGGCGAATAATGAAAATCTTTGGGCTAGAAAGAGTAGAATGCCAAGAAACAATGATAATCGAAGACGATGATTGGAGACAGTAGTTCATCGAATATTTCCGGCATGGCACCCTCCCCAAAGATAAAAGAATCGATCAACTAAGAAAACGGGTACTACGGTATGCGTATGTGGGCAACACGTTATACCGTAGGTCTTATGATCGATTGTGGGGGTCGAGATGTGTATCGTGGCCTGAAGCGGGCGAGTTATGAAAGAAGTTCATTCGGACTATGCGAGCACATCGTCCTGGGGCCAAAAATGAAGCTAAAGATCAAGCGAATGGGGTATTATTGGCCCACGATGGTGGTGATTGTGAAGAGCATGCAAAGAAGTGCCGCATGTGCCAGATACACGGCCCTTTTATACATCAAGCGCCAAACCCGTTGCACCCCACGGTAGCATCCTGGCCATTTAATATGTGGGGCACAGACATAGTGGGGCCCATAGACCCTCCTACGTCGAGAGGTCACCGGTTCATCCTGGCGGCGACAGATTACTTTACAAAATGGGCTGAAGCCGTTCCGCTTAAAGAAGTTAAAGCATCCGATGTGGTTAAGTTCTTCAAGACGCACATCCTTTACCGATTTGGTACACCACAACGAATAATATCTGATAATGGAACGGCCTTCAAGAGCTCCAAAGTCTATGCCCTGGCGGAGCAATTTAACATTGATTGGAGATTCTCGTCCATTTATAACCCGAGAGCCAACGGCCTGGCCGAAGCCTTTAACAAAACCCTAATCAATATCATGAAGAAGACCGTAGACGGTAACCAACGAGACTGGGATAATCGTCTACAGGAGGCATTATGGGCTTATCGAACCACATACCGAACGCCTACGCAAGCTACCCCGTATTCTTTGGCTTTTGGGGTTGAAGCCGTTCTCCCTCTTGAGGTGGAATTACCGTCATTGCGGGTGGCTATGCAAAATGATATGACCATGGACGAATGCCAACAACTTAGGCGGACGAGTTGGATGCCATGGACGAGAAGAGACGATAGCCAATGAACCTTGAAATATATCGAGGCAAAAATGGCAAGGGCATATGATAAGATGGCGCGAGTCGGGCATTTCAACAAGGGGAGCTTGTTCTTGTCCTTAAGAGGCCGATTATTGGCGGCACATCGGCCCAAAATTCTCTCCGAATTGGGAAGGGCCATACGTAATTGAGAAGGTATACGGGGCGGCGCATACCAACTCATAGACCATGAAGGTGAAAGGCCCATGCCACCGATTAATGGGCGATATCTGAAGAAGTACTACACCTAGCCCAGAGCGGGGCCAACCGAGTAGTATCTATTGTAAATAAATAAGGAGGGAATAAGTGTTCGCTTACACACACGTGCACGAAAACACGAACCCATGTCTAACCTCCACTTTTGCATAAAAATCCCAAAACCCTACTTGTGCATCTGTAAATAGAATGCATCCAAAAATCCAAAACCACACAAACACATTTAGCCCTATAAAAATAAAAAATATAGAATAAGAGAATTCAACGCCAAAACCACGCGAGAATGTAAGGCGAGAGCTTTGGTGTTTGGGCTCACAATACAAATACCACTTTGTTTGTCCATTTGATACGAGAATAAACACAAAAATGGGCGGGGTTTGCGGTTTGTCCCTCAAACTATACGTTTGCCCAATGACGAAAGTTGCTCATATTGGTCGCCGCGCGCAAGCCAAGGGATAGGTCGAGCAAATTGGTGACTAGTAAGTAGTCACTTCCGAGGGCATATAAATAAATAACTCTCGTATTATTAGTAACATGTATCACTAATAACCAAAAATCTGCCTTCTTCTAATAAAATGAAAGGATATATAAGTAAAACGATAAAAACCTATTTTCCTACTTATGAATAAAAATGATGATAATAAAAAAAAATAATAAAATCTTTTCAATAAGGGGTTGCCACCTTTGTCCCCGACACCACGAGTGTTATACAAAGCCAGGTTGGGTGCATTCATCCGTAAAAGCACCACACGCCCGAAGAAATGATGTGTCATAATCCCACGACATATCATGGAGGGGTCAGATTAAGGGTTTACGCTTGTACCCGACATTTCATGTTAAACAAAGCGGCTCGCTTAAAGAAGTGACTCAGGTCATGGAGAGCGAACCTACCCGATGAAAGCCTGTCTCGCAGGGATGCGTGATGGATGTTTGAGGGTAGCTAAAATATAAAAAAACTAGGTTGGGTACATTCATCCGCAAAAGTACCACACGCCCAAGGAGGTGATCTGTTTCTAATCCCAAAATAGATCATGGAGGGGTCAGACTAAGGGTTTACGCTTTTACCCGACATTCAGTGTCAAATAAAGTAATTCGCTTAAAGAAGTGACTCAGGTCATGGAGAGCGAACCTACCCGATGAAAGCCTGTCTCGCAGGGATGCGTGATGGATGTTTGAGGGTAGTACCCCCACAAAACAAATTGAGTGGAGATGAGTGAATGTGAGTTTCCACTTTAGCACGCAACGGTGCACAAATGAGGGGAGAGTGGGTGAGCTTCCACAAATAAATGTCAATTAAATATACAAGGAGCATCCACAGAATGGTGTTATCAATTGCATCCATAATTCAATTGATACTGGTAAGTTTATCCATCAGTAATAAAGGGATAAACGGGTTTATTCTGTACCCGGCCTAGAGGTCAATACAGACAGGTTCGGTATCCGTAAAATACCACGGTTACTTGAGTTTCGTATTGCCATAAAGAGAAATGATGTATAGAATCAATGTAATAGGATGTTGTAAGATTTTCCTTTTATTATGATTAGACGCTGCGAAGCAGTTGTAATAGGGCGCTTTTACAAATAAGATTGGAGGTGCATAGCATGAAATCAATAAAATACTTCCTCGCACTGCAGAGGAAGCGATGAAAGGATAATAATGGAAGTAAGCATCATCCACAACAAGAGATCAAAATGATAAATGTCAATGCATCCTATATCAAGTATGGTAAAAGAAAGAAAAAAAAAGGGGAAATGAAAAGTGCAGTCTATGGGCCCAAAAAGCGGGACTCCAACTCTAATAGCACAGTACTAATAGTCTCTAAATGAGTATGGAGGGAGTGCCTATCCTCCTCCGAAGCTGCCTCGAAGTCCAAGAACTGAGCGAAAGCACTATCCCGGGCGCTCGAATGAATATGCGGATCCGGAGACGTCCCGCCAAATGTCGAGAGAAGCCCTCGATAATCTGTGGTCCTCTAGCTCCCCGCACGAGCGGTCGAGCGGGCCCACCACCGACTCCCATGGAGCGGAGAGTGGCACAAGAAGAGAGCCGCCGAAGATAGCGGAGTCGAGCGACCTCCAAATGCTGCGTAGCTCATGAATCTCTAACTCGTGCGATATACGAGAGAGCTCGCATCCCGGTAAGCCCCGAGCGACTCCTCGCACCTCCTGAAATGAAAGTGCTCTCGAGACGAGGTGCAATGAGTGGAGGCCGGCGCGATGGTATCCCGCATCGGCCTATACCAATCGAAAGAGAATCCACCGGCGAGAGAGTCCGGGATGTCGAAATCTAGTGGATAGCCCCCGAAGAAGGTATCTCGGAGTGCGTCCGCGGCGCGCCAAGGCGAGCGCACATCCCTCGATGAAACATCTGCAAGTAAAATAAATGGGTTAGACAAATTGTTATAACCAAAGAAGAAATAGAAGGAAAGGAAGATCTAACCTATCGCCTCGTCGCCTGAGACAGGCGGGACTGAATCGGGGGCAGGGATGTCGGTCGCCTCAGGAGGACCGCGGTGTACCGAGACCCGGCTACAAAATAAAATGGAAAACATAAATACATGAAAAATAAAATACGGGCAAATGATAAAGGAAATATAAGGTACGGGAGAAGCATGAGGCTCGGCGAGACCCTCGCTAGCCGGAAACCCCGTCTCTCGGGGCGTGGAATAGGCTGCTCCACCGACCAACTCTCATCCAACTCGAGTCGTAATCGACGCAACCCGCTCGGTCGAGACTCGCCATCGTGGCCATGAAAGGCGCCGTCGGGAGATGAAGAAGCATGAGATGGCCCTCCTCGATCGGTAATGGCTCGTCGCTGCGGCTCGACGACCCATGGACTCCCCGCTGCTCTAAAGAAGCCTCCTACGATCGTACAAGAGTGAGCACGGTCCCGAGACCACATCAAATGAGTCACCGTCTCCAGTGGGTACCAGCAAGATCGACGGAGAAGCGGGGCCGTCATGAAAGAAAGACTCCGAGCGGTGTGGAGATGCCATGTCATCGGCCTCAGGGTCTGTAAAATCCATATATGAGAATGAAAATACTAGTGTATACTGGCAACTAAGTATTAAATGAAGCACACGAACCTGCGACGGCAAGGTCGGTGCAGAATCCTGAAATGGCAGTGCTCGCGAGCGCCGATAGATCTGCTATGATGTCATCTCGGGCGACCTCACGGGAGATGTCCCACGAGCTAAAAATAAACCCTAATCGAGAGATGTAAATGAAGTGCGCCCCGAATAAGGATAGGCGAGTCGAGTAAAAAGAAAATCACCGGAGTGGGAGAAGGAAAAGAAGATGGGGAAGACGGGCCGAGAGGCGCCGTCTCGATCTCTCCCCATGGCAACCGGAGCCGGTGGCTCGACATATGGGCGAGAATGAACGCCAACTACTCGTGGACGAGGGACCGAGAACCCGGGCTCCGCGTGATCATACTCATAAGCCAGCTCTGAATCAAAGAAGAATTGGTCGAAATGAGATAAGGCTTATCGAAAAGAAATAACCTAAAGGGATGATAAAGCATACCTGTGAGAATGGTCCTAACAGGAGAATGAGAAAACCGGCTGTCTAAACCCTGAAAGTCGACAGGCTCTGCGGCAATGGTCGGGAAAGAGCTGCGATCACGCGAAACGGTGCCATCTAATAGAGGCTGACCATCTCGCGGATATGTACTCCGGACGACCACTGGAGGGGTATACGACTGATAAGAGCGAATGGTCTCATAATACCACTGCTGATAACGCCTCGTGAAGGTGGAAGTCCTAGAGGTGGATACCATCGATAGCGAGTGCCGTGCCCGGTCGGAAGAGGTGAGTGTAGCACCATCCGATACCCTCCAAATCGGCCGCCAATGATGTAGGGCGGAGAAGAGGCGGGAATATCCCGATCCAAGCCAAGCGATGTGCGCATCGATGTGGCGAATAGGGCTCGATGAACATATGATCGCCCAATCTGAGAGGAAGAAAGCCCTGACGAATACTGATCAGGTACTCCAAATCGATAGGCCTGGCTCGAATGCTAGAAGAGTCAGAAGAGGGAACCCTGCTGTCAATCACCATCCTGTCAGCAATCCTAGCTGCCCCACGGGCCACCGATCTATCTCGAGAAAAGCGCAGATGGTCTCGACTCTGAAGAATCTATACCGAAGCGACCTCCGGAGTCAATGAAGTCGGGCGCACCCCACCTAAGTCACTCAATAAGGATAGACGATCTCGTAGCGTGACCGCCATGCGGGATCATATGAGCCGGACAATGCAAATGGAGCCATCCGCTAATCGGATGCCACGGGATCGGCTCCGCGCACGTGAAGGACTACGAGATGAAGTCGGACCGCGGAGGCACCTATAAATGTTGGCGATACGAGCACGGCCAAAGAAATCCTATCGCCACGCGCGATCGGGCTCGCCATAATGAACACCGAAGGCCGAATGGTGTATGCGGGGGAGCTAGGCAATAAGAAATAACGAGATCCACCAAGAAATGAAGGCGATCAAATAAGTCTCCCGATCCACGTCGTGTGAACACGGGGTATCCCGAGAAGGGATAGGGCGCGTCATGATGAATCTCGAGCCGACCACTGTACCAAATGGATCTCTGGTGGAAGCCAAACCCGTAGGCGAGTATGGACCGATCGGTGAAATAGGCGATCCATGTACGAACGGAACTCGGGATGCCCCCTCCGTAAATGATGATAAATCTCATAAATCCTATGCAAAGAAGACGGGAATCGAGTGAAGTCTCCCGAGTCGGCGGATGAGACCATGAACTCGTCATAGAAATGGCCAAAGATCGGCGGCCGGTCAAGCTGCACCGTCGTATCTCTAGGAGGGTCGGAGTCGGCTCCCGATCGTCAATGAACGAGTGTTGGTGGAATAGTTCCACCTCTCACAAAAGGCCCGTAGCCGGGGTGTGTCGATATGATAATGAAACATCGACAAGAAAACCGAGTCATATATCCCGGCTCGCCCGAGCGAGAGTCCCCTCCCGCACGAGCACATACGGGTCCACTCTAGGCGATATCCATGGCACTCCAAGGGAGTGATGAAGGGAAGCGATGTGTCCATCCGTGAGCCTCCCCGTCGATAATCTCCTTGCCTAGGAGATGTGTCAAAGGAGCCGTAGAGGCAACGCCTGTAGAGGCCGAAGGGGCATGATGTCATGAGGCCGATCATCCCCGAAGAATAAACCGCCGCCTCGCGGGTAGACAGGAGTCGCTCGGATGGGCGAGACGAGAGGAGTCCAATCGCTAGGATCCTCATAAAAAGAATGATAATGACTCGAGGGGCGACGCGAATGGCGTCATGAGATGAAACTACAATACCGAAGAAGAAGAAGACGTCATGAGAAATGAAGTGATGAATAATAAGGAATAATGCACCAAGACAAGCCTTTCGAGCATTCAAGACTCATCTTGGTGGGTGGCTCTTTGTTTACCCTTGAAAAATTTCAAGGATGAGTAAATGAGTAAATGAAAATAAATTGATGATTAATGACAAATCATAAGAAGAGGGAAGGAGAGAAAGCAATGAAAAGATGGCCCACTGATCAGAAGAGGTCGCTGCTTAACCCCGGAATGAATTCATTAGTCCCACAATGGAATGCTGGGCATGAAGTGAAGAGTATAAATACCCCACCACCTCCTACTCATTCGAGGTGGCTGACCCTCGGGAGATTTGGGAGAGAGAAAATCTCCTGATGGGTCAGCCATTTGATTACATTTTCTCTCGACAAGTGGGACCCACTGGCGGTCCCTTGTAGATGAATCTAACAACATAGCCTATCGATGAGTCACCCATGTGACCATTTTTCACCGACAGGTGGACCCCACACCTCGGTGACTGCTATAGGGACCGAGTTGAACCCTAGAAATCGCCTTTGGAGCTAACCCTAGAAAGGAAAGGAGTCACGCAAGATAATCCCTATGCTACATGAAATGATGTCAATGCCAAGCTAGCATTTTGATGCAACTAGTCATGAGAAATTTCAAATGTGATTTTACTTTCAAGGCCGACACAGTGCCAAAGTGCGAGCAACCACCTAACCATGCTTTGATTTGTGTCAATTCGATAAGTAGTCGGTTCTTTGACCAAGTCACCCTCATGTTAAGGGATTGAAAGTCAATTTCATAAGACTGATCAGTGCCAAGTCGGAGCAACCACCTGATCAAGTCTAGATTTGTATTAATTCGATAAGTAGTCAAGCATTTGATCAAATCAAGCCCTAATGAATATCAATATAAGTCTAATTGGTATTTAGTTAGGGTGGTTTCTGCAAGAGGAAGATAATTGCGAGACATTGAGCTACAAATGAGATCGGGGATTAATTCGTAAAGGAATAATAGGGTTTTATGGATAAAGAATTTTTAATTCAGAGAAGGAGGGGTAAAAATGGAATTAAAAATTACAGGGATGATCATCATGAATTTAGGGATTTTTGGTGAAATTTTCATAATTTTTGGATAAGTAGAGCTATTAAAATAAATTCGAGAGAGGATAAAAGCGATTAAATGGATTAATCAAGGGTGAGATTTAATCAAAGCGCTTCGGGTACAATGCGGGGACGAGAGACTCATCTCGGTGCAAACTCGGGGATCCCAAACACCTACACACGAGAATCGAGAGAGAGAGAGGGTATGACACGTGGCAGCATCTCATTGGGCCACCTCATGCCACGTGTCAGCACCCCATTGGTCCACCTCAGCCAGGTGGGCCCCACCACCACACTGACCGACATGTGGGCCCCACCAGCATGCCACGTGGCAAGCTATGACAGGTCCACCTCACCCCAATACATGCCACACGGCACAACCAGGGAAGTCCACCTCACCCTCTCTGTGCCACATGGCACAATCACAGGAAGCCACCTCATTTAGCCTGTGCCACATGGCATAATACTACAGAGCCACCTCAGCATTGTTAATTAAATCATTAATGCTAAAGGGGAGTGCTTAACCTAGCAACCAATCATGACAAGCCAACTCAGCATGATTAATGCTAATCTGTGAATTAATCAGTTAATAATCATCTCTGTAAGCTTTAGACACGATAGACTTACAAGTGGGACCCTATTGTCGAGTTTATGAATCGAGAGGAGCATAAGTCATTATGTGAACCAAGCCCATTCAGATAAAGCCGCAATTCAAATAAAAAGGAATGAAAGAAAGTATGCACCTGGCCCTTGCGCATTATCTCTATGACTGTGGGCCCCACTCTGCTGCGGCTCACACGCGCCGAGACCGGCCTCCCCGGGGGCGCTTTCTTCTTCTCTTCTTCCTCTTCTCCTTTTTCTTCCGCGCGACTGGCCGAGAGGCGCCATGGCTGAGTGGACTAGAGAGGACAGAATCCTTCAAATTCATTCGATAGAAAGGTGTATTTCATTGATTAGAACATGTATCAAACATGAATTTCAAGGAATATGGAAAGAATAGAGGGAATTGCGCTGAGGCAGTCGATGAGATCAAAATTGGGACTAACCTTTGTACACTTGCAAAGTTGAAATTAATTGCACAAAGAGTCTCCTCTCACCAAGGCGACGCTGGTTCAAAGCAAAGATGATAAATTTTGAAGCTCGAAATAGTAATTCACCAAGTCACCAATCGGGAAGAAAACATGTAACTAACTCAAACTCAATGTTGAAGCATGAGAATGATGCAAGAGAGACAGACTAGATCAATTACTAGAGCTAAGAGGAGGTGAAAGAGCTTGCAATTGAATGAATTGGTGAAGGAGTGATAAGCGATGGTGATTGAGTGAAAAATCGGGCTCAAATGGAGAAATAGAAATTTTAAACTATGCAAAGGCTCTTATAGTGGCTAGGAGGGGTCTCTGGTGATTGCCAAGTGTGGAGAAGGTTCTAGAATGATCCAAAAGGGAGTGAAGGCCGGTTAAGTCAAGAGAATGGCAAGAGAGTAAATATGAAAATGTGTGTAACTAACTCAAACGGCCTAACTGCCAAAGGTTGACTCAATTGAGTGATTAGAAAGCACAGTAGCATCCTATCCATTGATCTAAAGCCAGAACCAAGGGTGGAGATTGAATCCAAGCCGTGATCCAAGTGCTAATCACCCAACCAATCACCATTTAGCAAATTACACACTTCTAGCCTATATAAACTGAATTGGAAAACACAGAAGGTCTCTGGTAGAAGCTAGAAGATCTTAATAGTGGAAAGAGAGAGTCAATTGATAACCAGCAAAGAAGAATCAAGAAAAAGCAAGGAAAAGCAATTGGATTAATTGATAGTAGACTTAGTCTCTCAATTCAATTCACTTTGCAGCTTCTAGGAGATCCAATCATCATTTGCAAGCTTGATTAGGTACTGTTATAAAACTCAGAGTGTAATTGAGAATGTTTTTTTTGTGAATTGTATAATAAGCTTGATTCTTGCATTGAACCGCATAGTAATTCTCTATTTTTCATTTGATTCAAATGCTATAACATTGATTCTTATGCTTTCCTTGCATTTCTGCTTTTCAATTTCTATTTTCTCAATCAAATTTCATGAATTACCAGCATTTATCTTCAAATAAGCCATGAATTTCAGATAAGCAAAGATTTGAGCTTTTTTCGGTTTGAGGTTTCATATAATTGTGTTGATCTCCTTCTGCGTTTTCATTGTATCATCTAATTGAATTGGTAGTAGAGTTATATAACTCTCCCATTTCACGATCCGAATTGACAATCATCCAATCTTGGATCGATAGAAGGATAGCTTAATCCTCTCGATTAGTAGCTTAGATGATAATTTGGAAGCATACGATTCATCCAAGATACAAGGAAGCACCATAATTGACGGTTAATTGGTGTATAACGATTGAAATGAACACGGCTGGTACCGCACCGAGTAACACCGAGGTGGATAGGGCTATACACAACGAATTCGAAAAAAATCAAACTTGCAAACATGATCAGGAAGCATAGACGATCAACAACAGGAAGCTAATTGCAAGAATTATTGACTAATTGAGTTGAATTTGCGATTAGAAATTCAATCGGTACCAAAGCGAGGCTATGCTTAGGAAAATGGTACCTCTATACACGATGAATCACCGTATTGATCTTCAATCGGATGTGACGAGAGAGGTTTTTGGTAATGAGACGATCTTCTTGGGTCTATCGATCGGAAGGGCGGAGCTCGGTCCCGTAACGACTTCCGGTGCGAATCTCAACGGGGGTGGTCAACGGAAAGCGATCAAAGGGACGAGACGCGCACGAGTATTAATGCATAAACACGAGTATTGACGCACACGTGCGAATCTTGAGGAGATCGGACGATTAGAATAAAATGATGTTTTAAATAAAGATGCAGAATGAATCTGGGCCTTATATCTCGTATGGTTTAATCTTGAGGCGGATCCAGCGGCCCAGATAAGAACGGAGTTAAATGAAAGATGATCGCTAATCTTGGAGTAGATCTGGCGGCCCAGATTAAGCCCAGTAATTAAATAATAACAGAATAGTAATAATATAGAGTAAATAAATGATTTGAAAATGTTATTGAACTCCAAATTGACTCAAATTTGTTTCTAAAATTTTCTTATTTTTCATACTATTTTTCTATACAATAATATTCCAGTTTTAAAAATACAATCATGATAAAACAATTTAAAAGCAAAAAAACATTACCTATATTGATATGTTTGACCTAGATTTGACTTGTCATTTTAAATACTATAAAAATTCCAAAAATACAAATAAAAAAATCATAAATAATAACTAGATATATTTTAGTGATTTTTCAAGTGATTTTCCATGAAATAATAATGATGATAGTAATATACTATAATAAATAATGAGATTAGCTATATTCTTTGATAAATAAAAATATAATAATAATAGATATCATATTGATATTCTCTGTAAAAAGAATAATAAAAATAAATAGCACAAAATTTACAAAAATATAATACCATGGTAATAAATAGTAAAATACATTTTCTTTTAATAAAAAAATGATAATATAGTTTTATGATATGAATTGTATTTCTTTTGTTATTTCTATACAAATATACAAAAAGATACTTTTAATGAATAAAATGTAATAAAAATAATAGTTGTAATAAAAGTATAATAAATTTCATCTCTTATAGCTATTTTTCCAACTAATGATAAAAATCTTATATTTTTCTATAGGTAATAAATAGAAATAATAAAAAAAATAGATATAATGAATAGCATAATAAATAAGATAGAATATTAGTAATGATTTCTTAGATATTAAAAAATAATAATAAAATAATAATAGTAAAATAGTATAGCTAACCACCTTTTAATTTTGTAAATGATTCTTACATAATGAATAGTATTTCAATATATTAGAATATAATAACAGAATCCTATTACTTTAGCTATTATGAACATTTTAAAAATACAAATAAACAAAATCATAGCCATTTTACTTCCTATTATTTTAGTAAGTGATTTTCTATAAGATAAGTAGAGTTTAGAAATAATAAAAATAAAATTCTACTATTTTAGCTATTATAAAAAAATCCCAAAAATATAAATAAAGTTCTAAGTTAATAGCTACCCATTTTCTATTATTTTTCTACATAGATAAATAGCATTCTAATAATAATAATAATAATAATAATAATAATAATAATAATAATAATAATAATAGATAAATGCATCCTTATAATAGAGATAATAATAAGAAATATTATATGGGCTTTGTATATTTTTGAGATGAATAAAAATGCTCACACAAGGAGTGTAGAGTCACATGGAAATATTTGCACAACGTTTGGAATGATTAATTAAGACAAGAACATCTTAACGTAGGATGATTAAGGATTTAATAGCAATATGAGAAGATATGTCGAGACAAGAACATCTTGACATTTGATGAATAATAATAAGATACGTTGAGACAAGAACATCTTGACGTAGGATGATTAAGGCTTCGATAGCAATATGAAGAAGACGCGTTGAGACAAGAACATCTCGACGTGAGAAGATTAAGGCTTTGATAGCGACATGAAGAAATATGTCGAGACAGGAACATCTTGACATTTGATGAAGAATAATCAGAGTTGTGACGTTAACATGGAGATGTACGTCAAATCTGGAGAAGAAGAACATTATGATGTCCTAGAGAGGTGACATCCTAATGACTCGCTGCCATGAGCAAGTAACTCATGATTGAATACGCTCACACAAGGGGTGTAGGGCTACGTAGTAATTTTGCACAAGTAATGCAACATGTAGAATGATTAGTCGAGACAAGAACATCTTGACGTCCGTTGAAGATTGACCAAAGCTACGACATCAGCATGGAGAGATATGTCGACTTTGAAGAAGAAAAACATTACGATGTCCGAGCGAAGTGACATCTTAATGACTCGGTGTCATGAACAAGTAATTCATGACCATTTGAGTAGTAAGACCGAACTCGTCCGCCGATGAGTTTGTCTCTGGCCCATTTCCCGAGATTGTGAGATTGAATCGGTCATTGGTAGATTCATCCACAAAACGGTGAATGTGAACCGTTACGTAGGTAGGTTCCTTCACTAACACATGCCTCAATGTTGAACGGCCCGGCGCTTCGGGTTTGACATTGTGTGCAATTGTGTTTCCTAGTTTTATGAATCGGCTTAGTGCTACGAATTCATGATCTAGAAGATCGGTGAGAAGAAATACGTGGGCCATAGCCACCCTTCTCCCGATTCACCAACCTCAAGATCAACCGCTCGGTGCTTCGAGTTGTATCTTGTGTGATTGGTTGTTGACTAGTTAAGATTGAACCGGTCTGTTTGTAGGTTTATCTTCTAGATCAACGGAGGTCGAGTCGGTACGTATGTAGACTCACCTCAAGCCCCCTATGAAGAGATTAACTGGTACTGTTGGTAAGGTTACATCTCGAGGTGGCATGGATGAACCGTCTGTTTGTAGGTTCGTCCCCATAGGATAAAGCCGTCTGTTTGTAGGTTTTGTCCTCCCTAACCGATCTGTTTGTAGGTTCATCTTCCGTAGACCCCTTTTATAAACCTAGACGACCACTTGACTATCTCTTAACTATACTATTTGCTTCTCTCTTTCAAAGATCCGAGGTGCCTCGAGGTTCGTAGCCCAGGGTAATTAACGGTGGGGGCTTGCGCCCACCGGAATCTACAAGAACTCACAATCACTAAAAAACCCCCTGAATGTGCATACAAATATCTTTAATCGGCAGAATCGGCCGACACCCAGCAGATGCACGCTCGGGAGGGATCTCCGTGTCCTTCTTCCGCAACCCATCGCCCGGCGGCGGTGCGGAGCGCGCGAAAAAGGGTCGCACAGTGAGTTATCAAGTATTTTTTTTTTGCTTCAGCATCTAAGCCGTCCGATCTAAATGTTGATGAGGTGTTTGATCAATGACTTTTTAATTTTTCATCGCGTTACTGGGGACATCCAGTTGAACCCTTCGACACCTTTTTCACTCCCGATCATTCTCTCTCCTAGAACCAATTTAAAATCGAAAATGGAAAGATTAGAAAGGGGAGGCGAAGAGAGAAAACCTAACGTCGTGTTGAGCCTTACCCTGCGCTTCATCGGCCCTACCGCGAATGCGGATCTGTGAGGCCTACCATCCTCTTTCTTTTCGCTTTCCTCTATCTCCCAATCCATATCCTAGTAGCACTGGAGTCCTGCCATGCGATTTGTATTCTAATAATCTCTTACGATTTGCACTACACCTTGGTGACTTATCTTTTGTGATTTCTACTCCATTTGTCTACATTTGTGATCTTGATGGGTGGGTAATTTTTTTTTTGCTAAAACTTTATTTTTTACAAATTAGGATTAACATATCCTATTTGTTTTGTTCATAACCAAGTGACATGAAAATTAATAAAATTGTTGTCTTATGTGTCTTACCTAATTAATGAGAAAATTATTATATCTGAACTATGCAGTTAGAAGGAGACATCGTGGAGCTAGAATAATGTCTTCTAGTAAACATGTGAGTGTGACTTATAAGTTACAGTATGAAACCCAGAGCCTAAAAGGTTGTACTGAACAGTCAACTAACTTGGTGAATGCTTAAGCTCCATGGTAGGTTGATCAAATCCTTACTTAGTAGTTAATTAGAAAAATATTAACCAAATTGGGACTAAATAATTTGTTTTGGTAGGTTGATCAAATCGGTGACTTATCAAACAAATACTTGGGACTATGCTCTCACTATATCATTTATTATTTTTTTTTCTAGTCCAAAAATATTTGCCGGAGAAGAACAAAGAGTGAGCAACAAATATGAAATATCAAGCAATGATGCAAAAATTCAGTTAAAGAGTGAGCAACAAATAATGAAAAGTCAAGAATTGTATTGAACTTCTACTGCTCTAATGGATTTATATTTGGAATAAATTTAGTATTTGAATTTATATTCGGAATAGATTTAGTATTTAAATGTGTATTAGAATTAAAGAATTTGTTAGAACTGCATGTAAGAATGCAATTATGTTGGAACGGCTATATGAAAGAGTAATTTCAACAGCTGTATGAAAGAGTCAATGGAGTAAATTATAATGGACTAATTCAAGTTCTGATAAAGCAGTTATGCACTTTTGTTTGTACTTCTTTTATTTTGTGAAGTTAAATAAGACATTTAGTGTCTGGTTAATGAATTACCTTGACAATATGCACACTTATACTTGTATTAGTATCGATTAATTGGAAGCACTTAATTTAGAACATCTATCAGTATTTTATAGCTCACAGCTAGTAAAAAAAATATTGAACTCATAGCTCAAGAGACAAGGCAAAGAATGAAATAATAAATTTTCACTTAGTACATAGAAGAAGCTTTGTGGGGAAATAATGGGAAAAAATTTATAGACGTGTTCTTCTATCTATAGGTTGATGGTCATTCAAATTTTATGAAATTTCATTATCGTTTGATATTTCATCAAAGATTGTTAAATTGAAATCGTTGTAAATTATATAAAATTTTGTTAATCTTTAATGAAGTATCAAACAATAATGAAATTATATGAAATTTAAATGACCATTAATCTATGAGTTATAAATTTTTTTCCATTTTAAAGAATTTTATTAATATTTATTTAAAAATTTATTATCAAAATTATCAAAATAACCATTATCAAGTGATCCCACCCTATATATCATCTTTTACCGATGGGTTCCCACAGAACATAATATTGCCGATTCTCATATCTAGCAAATCTCATTCTATATTCCACATGTTATCCCACAAAAAACGAAGATTCTAGAAGAATTTTAAAGAAAGTTTATTTCAATGTCAAAGTATTTCTCTTGTAATTTCTCCACTAGGGACGCCTCTAGCTCTAGTGCATAAAATACTCATTAATGGTATATCTGAACACTTTATTCTATATTTTATCAAACATTTTATGATAGTGATTGGTTGTCACATATCTTATTGTGGATTCTTTTGTCCATCACATTATATTTTATACATTTCCATAACAACTAAATACATTCTAAAATGATTTGAAATAAATTTGTATAGGTTTGGTCAACTTCAGTGAGCAAGTTACAAAAAAAGTGAATGCAATTTACTCACAAGACCACGACAAAAGATTTGCTTTATAAATGTTTGACCAGGTCACTAAATTTTAGTAAAAATAATGTTCAATCAAATATATGTTAGTTATAATTTAAGGTAGATTATGTTATGGTTCGAAATAATTTTAGATCATATAATTTTGAATATGGAATGGTTAAGTTAAAAAATACAATTAAAGAAGGGAGGTTAATGAGTAAAAATCACTACCATTGATTAATATATTAATAATATTTCTTCTGATCCATAACAAAATTAATTAGCCATAATTTAATTAGGAAATACTCAATTAGAGTTTCAAATTGTTTTAATTCAACATAATTCAATTCAAAATACTATTTACTTGTAAAAAAAGGTTAATTTCCTTCCGATTATAAGTCAAATCCTTTTTTCGACTATTTCTTCGCTTTTCACTTGTGCGTCGTTCAAGTATTAATCAGAATTATGAGATAATAATAATAAAACAAGTGGGACGGGGTCACTAAGGCCTGTTGGGTAAATGGGCTGACAAGTTTTCAGTGTGGGAACTATCCATAAATGGGTCTCCACAATCGGCTACGAGTAGAGAAGCCATATCTTGATACTGTATATCAATGAGTATAACGCTTGCAGAAATGACAAGGTGACAATAACTTCGTCTTGTCGTGTGGGGGTGGGGGTGGTGGTCCACCACTGGTGGATATGAGTGTTGTAATGGTTGTTATCACAGCTTGTGGTCCTTCTCTTCTAGATAATGTGTCAGCTACTTTATTTTTAACCCTTTTTTGTATTCAATTACATCATTCAGCCCTAATAACTTGCACTACCCCTTGTGTTGCATATAAAAAAAAAATTATAAAAGGTCCTTCTTGTTCATTTTTTTTATTTGGAATTTGGAATTTTTTTGTGAGATAAACACAGTATCTGTTTGGCTTATTGTGTTTCAATGCTATTTTTAATATTATTATTTAATTAAACCGGTAAAACAATTTGAAAACAGTATGTTGGAAAATGCGATGCTCGTTATATATTTAAGCCTATCAAGCCACGGTAAAAATTGAAATTAATTGAAAAGAAAAAAATTATTTTATCTATTTTCTCAGTTGCTATTTATGTTATCGTCCAAATATTATTTTACTAATCTAGAAGTATAGTCTTGGAATCATATATTCGACAATATTTTTTCTCACAATATGGCATATTATTATAATGTTTTTCGAAATCCAGGATATTTTTATAATTCTTTTTATAGAAGCATATAATTAAAGATTTTTTTTATTTTTTTTTTTCCAAAGGAGAGTCGGTTGCTCCCCCTTTGACAATGCATAACCCTGCCCATTATTGGCAATCAGTTTTTCAGTCTCTTATTTAGGGGAACATATATTAGTAATGACTTGTTTTTCTTGTTTGCCAAATGAAACAAACATTGTTAAGGATATTGTTTTGTTGATGGCGTTAAGGAACAAATCTATTCGAAAAAGGGACATGCGTATGTGCTTGGATGTATATATACACTAACAGTAAGGATAAAGACAATTTAATCCATGTTAACAGGGAAGAAGCAAAGTCCGGACCTCCAATACCAGCAATTAGGAAAAAAAATGTAAGGTATAATAAATATTTCTTAAAAGAAATATTATGTAGCAATGTAATGTAGTACCGAACGTAGTTATTACCTTATACAAATTGTAAAAAAATTCGTGTATATGTCATAAACACTCGATATGTTTAATACAAATAATTTTAGATTTTAGTATAAACATTTTTCATTCAGTGACAGAGCCACATTAAATAATGCCCACCCCTGGCTCAACATATTTGCAAAATATGTTTTTATTTGTATTTTTTTTTCCAGAAAAAGTATAAAGAATATGCTTATAGATTAAAATAATTCTGAAATTATGCCTCATTCTGCAAACTTTACCTTATCCTATTTGTTATTCTATCTCCGCCCCTGTTTCAATTTGATTTATACCTGTGTGAGATGTTGGATCATCTAAAAACTTCGCTTATGATATGTAGAATCTACAAATTATTTTTTTTGGTTTATAAAAATAAAATGCAGAATGATAAATCATCCGGTAACTTAAGTAATAGCTAGCTAGAATAGTGTCGAAAATATCATAGCTTCAGACGTACAAGGACAAGAAACCACACCAGATTTTGTCAAATGAAGTACTTACTAATTTTAGAAATATGAAGTACTTACTACTTTAATGGTGCTATTAAATTGCAAGTCTAATTGCAACGTTGTTATGGTATAAATATATAAATATATATAGAGAGAGAGATATTATCTATTGTGCTTCCAGTAGCATTTCGATCAAAACGCTATCAGTCTAAATTTTAATTTAAAGAGCTCAATAAATTTTTTATATCATTATCTTATAGAATACTAATTTTTATCATGTTTAGAATTAATTTACTATACTTAATAATTTTTGAAAGATAACCCTAAAATAATAGAAAATTAGTAAAAATTTATATGTCAAAAATGTTTACTTTCTAAAAATTATTTAGCATAGTAAACTAATTTCAAACACGATAAAAATTAATATTCTATAAGATTATGATATAAATATTTTGTTGAGTTACTTAAATTAAAATTTTGAACATGAAAAATTAAAATTTGAACTGATAGCGTTTAAATTTGAAGTACTATTGGAAACACAATAGACAAAATATATATATATTGTGAGTGATATAATCATATGAGCATTATGCATTTTTATAATTGCACAAAGTTATATATGTACTAATTAATAATATCACATCAGCGAAAATTGTTATTGAGAACAAAATTACAGTGTGCAATACTTTTGAGACCAATGTCTCTAATTTATAAAGAAAACAGAAATGCGGTCATGGACGCGAATTGCACTGACTCATCTCTCAGTCTTGCTGAACCTACATCCCCTGTTTAATTAATGACAGTGTGTTAACCATTGATGAATGTCCCATGGTGTATGTTGCAAAAGCACCCACATCGGCCTGTGCTCATATCTTAAACATCTTCTATTTCTTTCTTTCCATAAATTCCAAAAGCGTTAGACACAGTGTGTCCCATAAATTAGGGTGTGTCGCCGGTATGAAATCTGGAATGAACAGCCATGTTTGTTGAATAGTTAAGCCCAGTGGAATTGGTGGCATGTTAACATGGTCTCTTAGCGCCTGCCAGAATCTGATTGCAAAGTTGCATTTCAAAAAAGGTGTCGTGCTGATTCAAGAGTTTGCCCCTAACAACGCCATATTCTGCACATTTAGATCTGTGATGTCCATTCCTCTGTTTTTCTTCAATGCGCATACCTTTCCCCATGAAATCAAAGATGATATACAGACAGCTGATTCATTGCCACACCAAAGGAAATTCCAACGTACCGGGTCAATGTGTTTGAGACTTTGAGTATGCCTTTAGGTATCAGAAAGGTCTGCATGTAATGCATCAGTAGTGCTGATATAACAGATTTGACGAGGACCGACCTCCCTCTCGGTGAAAGCATGACCCCCTTCCACCCACTCAACTTGTTTTGCACCGACTCCAGTATAGGTTGATAGGCTCGCTTTGGCAACTTTTTGATCGACGAGGGCAACTTGTATTGAGGTCATGAACATGATGATTAAAAGAACTTGTGTACCCTTTATACCCTTGATCAATTGTCTTGGCCACTATGGCAACGACGGCCGCTCCACCAAAACTCCCTCTCCACGCACCCTTCACGCTCTTGATTGTTGAATTCATTATGAAAACATACAATTAAATAATATTGTATGATTTATATAACATAGAACTTTCTCAAATTAACTCTACTATTTCTAAAATATCATTCACTACTTTATATAAATTACTTCATTAATTTCATTACTTTCTAAATATAATTATCTACTAATTTTGACTAATATCTTTCTTAAAATAACTTATAATCATTCTATGTTTTTGCTGAAATTAGCTCTACCAAAAATAATTTTCTAAATAAAAAATATTCTAAAAATATATTTTGAATCAATTTTCAACACTCCTTGTTGATTCAAAAATTCTAACTTCAAGTTTGTTTTTCTTTCACAAACTTCTTTGATGACGACTATTTCTTTTATAATTGATAAGCGCCCCTTTTTTTCTTCTTTTGGCTCTTAACCCCCTCTTCCTTTTTTGACTCTTAATGTTTTAATCACTTCTTTTTTAGCATTCACAACCTTCTTAGTAGTGCCATTTTTTTAACGCTGAACCCAACTCAGGAACCATAGTATTTGAATCAGGCTCATCAGATTTTGGCTCAGCTTTTTTAGTCTTGGTAAATTTCTTGATGACACTAAATGGGTACTTTGTTTTCTTCTTCGGAGAAGATGGCTCCTCTATATTAGACTTTCCATTACGGTCAACCATCGGAGTAGGTGCCACCTCCTCATTCTGGGTTGCACTCCCAACTTTCTCTAGACCTTCGGCCTTCATGGTCTTGCATAAATCTTAATAAACTAAATATATTATTTGTTCTTTGGTCAGATATAAAATGTGTCAATTGCCTCTCTTGTGATAGTAGAAACTCTTCAACAACGGTCAGAGAGATTCAAGCTTGTCTCCAAACTCTCTGACGTCATTTGCATCAACTTTGTCAAACAAATTGCTTGTCATGAAGATAGTTGGTTGTTTATCTTTCTCTTCTGTATGATTTGCTTGGCTTTCTTCTATTTATTTATTGTAACAATCTGTTTGATTGCTTTTTCCTTGGCATCTACCTCTCTGTCAGAGTTAGTCTGTCCTCTGCTGGGATTGTAACTCCCTCTTGATGACTCTCCCTTCATATAAAAAGTCTTCTCATCGCCTTTATCTTCTGTCTTTGACATCCTTGATTCATAAGTCTGCAATGACCCCATCAGTTCATCAAAAGAATAAACGTCTAGATTTTTTGACTCTTTTATTGTTGCTACCACATGATCGAACTTAGGTGTTAGACTTCTCAACACATTTGTCACCACAATCTTCTCCTTCATGGTGTTTCCAAATACTCTGATTTGATTGATCACCGTTTATACTCTTGAAAAGAAAATTTGTATTTTTTCTACCTTGTTCATCTGTAATGTTTTAAAGTCCGCGTAGGTCTTGAAGTTTGATTGCCATGATTCGAATACTCCCTTGAAATATTTTTTAAGGTTGTCCGTGCTTCCTTTGCATTGGTGGCTGCTGTAATTTTGGAGAAGATGGTGTCATGAATTCTAGTTGAATGTAGAACAACGCCTTTGCATCTTCCTTCTCATTTTCTTGCTGGTTTGGATCTAGATCTAGTACACCATTATTAATCAAATCCCATAAGCCCTGAGACTTGAACAAGGTCACCATCTTGATGCTCCAGAACTCATAGTTTTCTCCCTTGAATAGCGAAATCGACGACTTTGAAACGCTCATGTTGCCTGCCATGGTCAGATCTACCCTGATCTCTCACATTTAGCTCTGATACCAAATTATTGAAATAATACAATGACCATCAAATAAATAAATAAATAATTTCTACTGAAACTATTTTCTTAATTTATTACATATTGTAGACATACAATTACATAATATTTTATGATTTATATAGTATAGACTTTCTCAAATTAACTCTACTACATTACTAAAATATCATCTACTACTTCCTATAAATTACTCCACTAACTTCATTACTTTCTAAATATAATTGTTTACTAATATTAGCTTATGTCTTTTTTAAAATAATTTATAATCATTCTATGTCTTTGCTGAAATTAGTTCTACTAAAAATATTTTTTAAATAAAAAATATTTTAAAATTATATTTTAAATCAATTCTCAACACTATCCTAGCCCTCTATCACACTCTCTCTCTCTTTGGCGACACACCCTATTACTCACTTTGGATATTTTTGTAATTGCTTCATAATGCAATATGTATACAAAGTTTCTGACAATATTTTTATCTTCTTATTGTACACATAAGGATTGGCTTTGGAGTATTCATTTGTTGTCGTCCTTAAATTTGTTGGTACGGCAATTATAACTTATTATTGTGGTTCTAAATTTCTTATTTGTTGGTCTTTTGTTAATTTAGCTTTCAAGATAAGGCCTATTTCTAATTTATGTCGAGCACATCCTTTCATAAACGAAACTTGTGCTCTATTGTAACTTGCAAGAATTTTGTGCTACCCAGCAACTTGAAATTCTACACTAAAATTGCCGCCTTTAAGATATTACTCGTAAGATATGGAACTTTATTCACGAGTTGGTAGGGCACTTGTATTGTATGAGATGGGAGATGGAGGCGAGCCTATTTCTGAGATGGAAGATATCTCTCACTCAAGGGTTATACAGGCCTTATAGCTAAATACAAGTTTTAATCTTTTTTTTTAATACATGAAAAAATCTAGTATATTTTTCAATTATTTAAAATAGCTCTCAAATTTTGTCATATGTCATCAGAAACACGTAATTGCATTTTGTGCACTAGAAATTTCTGCCTTATTCTTTGATGTCTATGTTATATATGATTTTTTTTTTATTGTTGTAGAGATCCATGCAGCCCTTGCTTACAACTTACAAGAATGTGTAAGTATTCTTTAAATCTGGATAGGTATTGTCCTTTGGCACTTTATACAGTCTTCTCTTCTTCTTTTTTATGATAAGCATCCAACCCTTTAGAGAGTTCCAACTAAAAACCTCTTATTTGTTGATCTTTTGTTAATTTAGCATTTTCTCTAGTAAGATAAGGTCCTAGTTCTAATTAGTATTAGAAAAAATTGATATACACTATTTACAGGTTTTATTTGTTGGATCTCTGATTAAGAAAAACAAAGCTGCACATGAGACTCTCCTGTCAGCAATATGACTGATAATGCAAATGTGTTGGAGTGCATTCAAGCCATAGAGACTGGTTCTTAACTAAGATAAATTATTTCTCTTTTGATGAAACGCAACATAATGAATTTGTGCTATTAAATTACTGTCATTTGCTAATTATCTTTGTCCTCTCGTGTATATCTTCAATGAATGTAATATGAGTATGAGAAATTGCATCTTGATATGAATGAGAAAAGATTCTTTATGCATGACCAGAAATTTTTATGCAAGTAATTGCCAGATTGTACAATATGCAATGCTTGCTTTTATTTGTTTACTAATAGGGAGTGGTGAAGAATGAAATACTTGCTTTTATTTGTTTACAAATAGGGAGTGATGAAGAATATAATACCAGCAATAGCCTCTACAAATGTCATTATATCAGCTGCATGTCAGTTGGAAGCCTTCAAGATTGTCTCTGGCTGTAGCAAAACTCTACTTATGTTTTAAATGACAGAACACCAGTTTGCCTCTCTATTCTCTTCTATTATAATTAAATCAAAGGTAAAAGTTATGTTTTCAATATTTAGAGACCTGGAGCATTGTATATTTTAAACAACTTTTGACTGAGAGAATTTTCTATGTAGGGACGGTCATTGAATATTTGGCAGAAGGAAATTCAGAGAATATTTCACAGTTTTGATTTCAAATGGTACCAGTTCCATCTTTGTACCATCAAGGTACCAGTTCCATCTTGAGCACAACAATTCCAGCAAGGTATCAGTTCCATCTGTGCTACAGATAGCACATTGAGATTAGTACAATTTTCAAATTTTGCACAATATTCTATCTAATTATTGCTAAGGCTAATTGCATAGTTCCATCCCTCCTACTGCACAGTTCTGATCTGGTCCGTTTGTAATTATTGCTAAGGCTTCTTCTGAGAAGTTCACTACTTTTTATTGGAGCTTACGTTCACTACTTCTTGCTTGATTAGGTATTTATCTATGATTTAATTGAGTTCAATTTGTGCAGTAAGGATCTTCCATTGGTTGGCAACAAGACACCCAATTTTGAAGCTGAAGTGATTTTTGACCAAGAGTTCATCAAGGTACATGAAATCAAAAGTAGCTTTAATTAGGCTTTCTTGACCTTCATTATTATACATAAGCTTTATTCATGATTTGTGGTCTTTATTTTGCCCACTTTTAATCAATTAAAACTTGGTAAATTTGTATGTTAATTAAAACTTAAGATGAATTAGTGCAGGAAGTTCATCTACAGATGAGATTGCTTTTCCTTTCTTTTGCTCTTTCTTTTACTTGGTGACTAAAGATGAGATTACTACTACAGGTGAGGAGCAATATATCAGTCAGGTTTAACCTTGATTAAAGTGTTTTCACCTACATGATCTAAGTGAGGAAGCATATCTTTAATTTTCCCTCTCTTCCACTATTCGTTTTGACTAATTTTGTCTTTAATTGTAGTTTCTTTTTTTTTGTAGGTTGATTATTTATTTTGGGGTTGTTTCTGAAAGTTTCATTATTTGATATTTGTCCTTCAGAGTGCATAGTTCAGATCCGCTTGATGCAACATAACTAAAGGTACTTATACTCTTTCAATAGTTTTTTTAGCCAAGTTTATGTAAGTGTCTCGTAAGTTCTTTCTGGTTGAGGGAACTTAATAACATCATGTGCTATATAATTTTCATTCAGGTTTTTATTTATTTGATGGAGCTTTTATTTTAGTTAACATGAAAGACACTATTGTTGTCATGGTCATGGTACATGAAGGGCATTGCTAACTTGAAGAAGATATATGTAGGGTGATTGTAATTTTATTATCAGTTTGAATTTATTTGGTACAATATTTTCTGTGAGATGGATGTAATATTTTTAGTGTGAAATATTTTTTTTATATATTTAACATAATATTTTTTAAGTTCAATATAATTTTAACTAGTGTTTATATATTGTTTCAAATTAATTGTCGCGTGGTTAATAAATTTTAGTTGTTAAATCTATAATGTTGTCTGTCATGTTTACTGTCATGGGATTATACATGTGGGTACGTGAGACCCATGCTGACTAGATTTCATAATTATTTAGATGGGTTTTTCATGAAAATAATATCGCAACATTGTCTTGCAAATATATTTAGATGGGTCCACGTGTTGGAATATTTACATGGGCGTTTATTCATGCTCGGTGCCTTGAAAATTGGATTTTATCATGGATGTCAAGGAAATACTTATTATTTCTAACAGGGGTATTTTCAAGGTAGAATAATTAAGGGGAATACCATGCTATTGACTTGTTCAATGGAGAACGTCATGCAACAAGTCGTTTTTGGGCCATGCTTATAAATGAAATTCTAGTAGCAAAAGGGGGGAGATAGATACAATGAACAGATCCTGCGGGCCCAAAATAACAAAAGAAAAGGAGGGAGACGGAGACAATGAACAGCACTTTCAAAAGCTGCGTACATATTCTTCTACGTGCAAATTAAGGAGATGGATACCTCCAAATAGTGTTTTAAAAAAATCCGTCCGACCCGTGGCCGCGATCCAATCCGTACTCAAACCCGTTAGATCCATGACCCGTTAGAATCGACGGATCTAGCACAGGCGCGGGTTAAAAAATTGAAAAAAAAAAACCATCCTAGATCCAACCCGACCCGACCTGTCCAACCCGCCCTAATCCGTGCCTGACCCGACCCACTTTACCCGTCCGACCCATCCCAATAACCCGTCCAACCCGTCCCAAACCCGCAGAAATTCAAAAAAATTTTAAAAAAAAATCAAAAAAAAATCAAAAAAAAATAATTTAAATTTTTTTTCTTATAAATATTACCCAATTTCATCTCATATCCTCACACAAACAACTTCACTCTATCTCTCTTCTTAATTCTCCAAACCAAACTCTCCCTCGTTAATTCATTAATCATTAGATATTATTAGTAATTCTCTAATTATATTATTATAGTAATTTTGTTACATTATCTAGAAAAAAATCAAAAATATTTATATTAGTGTTATTTAGTTATTATTGTCAATTTAGCATTCGTTATATTATTTATCGTTAATTCATTTTAAAGTTTCCGGCTTTCGACAATATTTCGATTTCGAAAAAAAAAGGTTAGTTATTAGTATATATTATATTTTATAATTAGTACTTTATAATTAGTTTATATTTTTTTTGAATTAGTTTTTTAAATATATATTTACATTCTTTTTTGCCATTTATTTCTTTTAATTAGTTTTATTAGATTCTTTATTTTTTATAATTAGTTGTATTTTTAATTTATAATAATTAATTTTTTTTTATATTTATAACATTCATTATATTTTTTTAATATTTTTTAGCAATATCAAATGGCATCTCCCAATCTCTCTCATGCCGAAGAAATGGCACATCGATTGAGCGTTGAAATTTTTGGTGAAGATATGCCACGTTCTAACCCTCCGAACCCATACTATCAACAAAATCTTAACTCTCTGCATCCTTATTATCAACAAATTTCATCACAACAATATTATCCATCACAACCGCATGTTGATCCTAATTACAACCCGCAAATCACTTCCTTTAGTGCCGAACAAGGTTCGACCTCATTTTCGTCAAGTTCTAATCAATATCCGCCAAGTTTCCAATATAATATCGATACAACAACTAGTGGTGGACTTCCACCGTTACATCCAACGAGTGCGGGATGTTCCACACCAACACCCGACTCAAGTGTCCCGGAATCCCCGATCGAATCCGGAGCTGACAAGAGAAGGAAGAGAGCTCCCCCAATTTATGATGCACATTGGTGGCGCTATTACGAACAAACTTTAGGTCCCGACGGTGTTCTAATCAATGCACGATATAAGGTAAGTAATTGCAAAACTTCGTACAATTATGTAATAAAAAATGATTTAAGTCAATTTAAAAAACATGTCGATAAACACATAGCAAAAAATGAAGAACCCCAAGAAAGACCCGATACCCGTATGGTACAAAGTTATTTGAACTCGGACGGTACTAGAACTCTTATCAAATATGACAAAAAAATGATGTTAAATGAGTTTGCTCGATACATAGCGAAAAAAGAACAACCAATAAGTATGGCATATTGTGTAGATTTTGCCCGATTGGTAATTAGAAGTTGTGGTCAACCATTATACAAAAGGTTTCATCATAACAAAATGGTATCTGAGTTGAAAAAACAATTTATGTACTAAAATCTAACATATTTATAATATTCAAACTCGTTATATTATTATAATATTATGAGACTAATATTTTTTTATTTTCTGAAATATGTTAGAAGCAATAGTCGGTCTGCATTATTGTGAGACTTGGAGGAAGATGACGACTCACAAATGCAAATAAATATGAATGAATTAGTTTGCTATTATTTAGGAAGTATGGAGCCCGACGGTATTGACATCCTCGATTATTGGAAGAGGAATGAAACTGCATATCCAACTCTAGTCATGATGGCACGTGATATATTTGACGTGCCCGTGTCAACCGTCCCTTCCGAATCCTGTTTTAGTTCAGCAAACAGGATACTAACAGATAAACGTAGCAGATTGGGTGCAAAGACATTCGAACGACTCGTATGCTTGAAAGATTGATTTGATGCAGAATAACGTAATCAACATGCACCCGTAGAACAATCATCCGGTGAATTTATGACATAAGCGGATGGAAACTCAGAATGGTATGCCAAAAAATGATCTATGGTATATGAACTCGAATTTTTAGACGGTATTTTTAAACACTTATATTCTTTATTTTTTTCTCATTTTTATTATTTTTCAATAAACTTTACTAACAAAAAAAATTAGAACTCTGCATATGTATTACATAGCCGGTCCCAAACCCAGAATAAATGAGGAAGGTAACTTTATTTTTAACCCATTTATTTTAATTTTTATAATATTTAAATATTTTTCTCACTTTTTTTAAAGTTCTATCATTTATTTCAATTCTTTAAGATTTTATTTAATTTTTTACTTAAATTATTTCATTTAAAATTTTATTTTAATTTATTTTAAGTCATATCAGTGACTGAACCATTATAACGGTTTGGGAATCGTTATAACGGTTTAGAAAGAATAGCAGCTATTGGATCAATTGAGCTGAAACGTTATAACATTTCATAAATCGTTATAATGTTTCATAAATCATTGCAACGATTTACTGAACCGTTGCAACGATTTACTGAACCGTTATAACGATTTTTGAATTTTTTAGAATTTTAGAAAACAAATTTGACCCGCCGACCCATCCCGTTCCCGACCCGACCCGCCCCACCCTTGGACCCGACCCGTCCTGACCCGTCCCAACCCGTCGACCCGTCTGTCGAACCCGACGGGTCTAGGACGGGTCGCGGCCAAACCCCCCAAAATAGACCCGTCCTAACCCGTCCCGTAAAAATCCGTTGACCCGTCCCGCCAAAACCCGCCGACCCGCCATAACCCGTCCTAACCCGACCCTACCCGTCCCGATTTTAATACACTACCTCCAAACAACACGGGTGGCCCAGAAGCAAGTGGAGATGGATACCTCTGAACAACACTGGTGGCTCAGATGTAGTGATTTGCTAAAACCCGACGAGTACAACCCGTATCCGTGAACTCGTGCCGTTACTGGGGGTATCCGTACCCATTCCCGGATATAGACGGGTAAACGGATATACGGATACGGATTTGAGAAGGATCGGTCACCATTTTTTAGAAAAAACCCACTGTATACGTACCTGTTTACCCGCCACCCATGTACCGCCGCCCATACCCTATGGGCCGTACCCGTCTACAAACAGACCAAGTTCTTTCCATCAATTCCTCAAAAATCTTACTCACACCCAATCCTAACTTGCTAGTCCCTCTCATTTTCTTCTCTCTATCTTTTCTTTCATTTTCTCACTACTCCCTCCTTCCTGTAACATTTGTCTTCTCATCTTATTTTCCTTTATTTTACTCAATCGATCCAGTGTCTCCCTCATGACCTCATCCCCTCATCCTTTCCATAGCACTCTCCTTTCCTACCGATCAACAAAGCCCTCAACTGATCTCTCCCTCTTTGCTCTCAGCCAAGTCCGACACGTACTCGTACCCGTAGCCGTATCCATGCCCGTACCCGTGGTACCCATGCCCGTACCCGTGGTACCCATGTTCGTGGTACCCGTGTACCCGAGACGGGCACGGGTATGAAACGGATAGGGTACGGTTTTAAAAAAAAACTCATCTACCCATGTCTGCCCTACCCACTGCGGTTGTGCCCGGCCCGTACTCGCGGTACCCGTTAGCAAATACCTGCTCAGAAGCATGTGGAGATGAATAAAAAAAATAAAATTATTACTTAAGAGTTCACTTCAAATTCAAGTATAGACTGTTGAGTGTGACTTGATAATTAAGTCTACCGTATAGAGTATACACTATAGAATATATATATATATATATATATATAGAGTGGAGATAGCGTGAGCTTAAGCTCACGGAGGCCTTCCGTGAGCTTAACTCAAAAAACATATTAAATCATCTCGAAATTTTAATTTATCATTCTCATTAAATTCTTTATATGAAAATCTCATGGGATGCAAAAATTTGAAGCGTTTTGAGCTTTTTAAGTCATCGTTTTTAATTTTTGAAAATCAGCTCTAAAAATAATAATAATATATTCAATACTTGAACATCATTTTAAAAATTAAAAACGGTGACTTAAAAAGCTCAAAACGCTCCAAATTTTTGCATCCCATGAGATTTTCATATAAAAATTTAATGAGAATGATAAATTAAAATTTCGAGATGATTTAATATGTTTTTTGAGTTAAGCTCACGGAAGGCCTCCGTGAGCTTAAGCTCACGCTATCCACTATATATATATATATATATATATATATATATATATATAGATAGCGTGAGCTTAAGCTCACGGAGGCCTTCCGTGAGCTTAACTCAAAAAACATATTAAATCATCTCGAAATTTTAATTTATCATTCTCATTAAATTCTTTATATGAAAATCTCATGGGATGCAAAAATTTGGAGCGTTTTGAGCTTTTTAAGTCGCCTTTTTTAATTTTTGAAAATGATGTTCAAGTATTGAATATAATATTATTATTTTTAGAGCTGATTTTCAAAAATTAAAAACGGTGACTTAAAAAGCTCAAAACGCTCCAAATTTTTGCATCCCATGAGATTTTCATATAAAGAATATATGACTTAAAACTATTATGCTCACGCTATCTCCACTAGACTAAAACTATTATGTTCCTAGGAGTACATAGTTCCTCCGTGATTCTAACTCAAAAAATATATCAAATGATCTTCAAATTTTGATTTATCACTCTCATTAAATTTTTCATATTGAAATCTTATAGGGTATAAAAATTTGGGTGTTTAGAATTTTCTATGTCACTCTTTTTAATTTTTGAAAATCTACTCTAAAAATAATAATAAAATATTTAATGTTTGTATATTATTTTCAAAAATTAAAAAGAGCGACTTAGAAAACTTTAAAAAATCTCAAATTTTTGAACCCTACAAGATTTCAATATGAATAATTTAATGAGAGTGATAAATCAAAGTTTGGAGATCATTTGATATATTTTTTGAGTTAGAATCATGGAGAGGTTTCGTGCTCTTAGGAGCACGCTGGTCTTACTCTATGTATATATATATAGAGAGAGAGAGAGACTATGGTGCTTCGCGAAACACAAAATCTCTCGTGTTTCGCGTCTATATCTCGAATTTGAAAGTTCAAACGACTGATCAAAACCGTTGAATATGATCTTCATATTAAACTATCTATGGAGATCAAAATTTATATTTTTTTTGAAATTTTTTGTTATTTTTTAGATGGGTACAAAATCGTCAGTTTTGGATTGTACATAATTCATTAGATCGTCAAAGTTTGTACCCATTTAAAAAATAGCAAAAATTTAAAAAAAATACAAAATTTTATCTCCAAGGATATTTCAATATGAAGATGATGTTCAACGATTTGAATCAGACGTTTGAATTTTCAAATTTGAGATACGGACGCGAAGCACATGGGGATTTTGTGCTTTGCGAAGCACCATAGGCTCACTATATATATATATAAAGATACCGTGAGCTTAACTCAAAAAGTATATCAAATCATGTTCATTAAATTTTTTATATGAAAATCTTGTGGGATGCAAAATTTGGAGTGTTTTGACCTTTTTAAGTCACCGTTTTTTATTTTTGAAAATGAGTTCTAAAAATAATATTTATATATTCAATCTTTCAACACCATTTTTAAAAAAATATTATTTTTTAGATGAGTACAAAATTCTATATATATATATATATATATATGCACATAATTGACTTCTAATTCAAGTCCACATTCATCACTTTTCATAATTTTGTTGCATCATCCGATGATGGGGTGAGAGTTTTTCAATTCAACATCGATCCAACGGTTATAAACAATTAAAGAAACCAAAAATTCTAGGAAACTTTTTTGAAGTTTTAAGGTCCGAATGAGTATAAACACAGCGATAATTAATGCAGGGAAAGAAAATTGATATAAAGGAAAGTAGGACCTTATCTATGCATGTAGGACCAATTACCTAGCTACCTATGCTGTATATGTACACATACACAATAAAGAAGGCAAAACACAGACCCAATCAAATTCAGAAAGCATGAAACCTTTGTGCATATTCCTTTTCATTTTCTACCTAGTCTTTGTACCAGCAACAGCTGAGACCGAAGCACGAGCACTATTGAAATGGAAGGATTGACAAATGCCAACTTCATCAGCTCCTGGTCTGTTGCCAACTCTTCCAACCCGTGCAACTGGATCGGTGTGACATGCAACTCCACCGGCGATGTTGTCCAACTTACCTTTGATCGACACAGACTACTCAAAATTTTCTGTTATGGCATCTCTAACTTACCTTTCTTTGTACCATAACAACCTAAGTTCATCATTTTTGTCTGTAATACTTCAACTCACAAACCTCTCATATCTTGATCTTTCACAAAACTAGATGACAGGCCCCATACCATACTCCTTGGCTAATAATTTGCCATACCTGGAGTATCTCAATCTTTCCTATAACAGTTTCAATGGAGAGATACCATCCTCCTTTAAATCATTGTCGAGGCTTCAGGAACTTCGTCCAGGATCAAATAATCTTACTGGGGGATACCACACATTCTTGGGTCTATCTCTAGACTTCGATTGCTAGAACTCTAACAATTCTTTAGGCTGTCCTCTTCCATCATTTCTCGGACAACTCAAGATGCTTGAACACATTGATATAGGAGGAGTTGGTTTGAACTCGACAATTCCTTCCAATTTGAGCCGATGTAGAAATCTTTATTATATAAACTTATATAATAATTCACTCACTGGAGGACTTCCCATTTCCCTTTTTGAACTTACAGAGCTTAGAAACCTAAGCTTGTCGAATAATAAGTTATCTGGTTCCATCCCAGTTGAGATAGAAAAGTTAAAGAACTTGATATCTTTGCATATGGCAAACAACCAATTCACCGGTACCATTCCCCACACAATTGGGGAGTTGAAAAATATCATATCTCTTCACCTTAATGGTAATGACCTCACTGGAACTATACCAGTAGAGATGGGGAACATGCTAGCACTTATAACTCTAAAACTTAGCATCAACCTGCTTGAAGAAAATCTGCCAGGTTCACTTGGTGACCTTCCGAAGCTAAATTTTGTAAGCGCTTATAACAAGTTGACAGGCATTGAACCTAACTTCTCTAAATGTAAGAACCTCACGTACCTTGCACTCTCTTATAATCAGTTCTCTGAAGAATTCCCTCAATGCTTGTGGGATGTGGTAGGGCTTGAATACATAGATTTGTACATGAACAACATTTCTACCATCAACCCTGACCATGTGGCCAAAAACTCATTTCTCAAAGAGCTAAATTTGACCAACAATAAGTTAGCCGGAGATTTTCCAGCACCATTGAAGTATTGTAAAAGATTGATTCTATTAGACCTTGAAGGGAATAGATTGAGTGGGGAACTCCCGAAATGGATTGGAGACGTAATGCCATCTTTGGCTATTCTTCAACTAGGTTCAAATTTGTTTCGAGGGGGCATTCCACCAGAACTTTTCTGACTTCAAACGCTTCATGTTCTGGATCTTTCGGGAAATAATTTCTCTGGTAACATTCCACCTGAATTAGGTTCTCTTGCTAGCATGAAGAAAGAATCACAATTTGTAGTGAGCAGAGATTACAATATAAGATGCAATGTTGCCGTAAAATTGAAAGGAAAGTACTATTACTTCCCTTCAAAATCACTTTATTTGACTACCATAGAACTTTCATCCAACCATCTCTCTGGACCAACTCCCAAGGATTATAACAAACCTGTTAGGTCTAGTATGCTTGAGTTTAGTTAACAACTCAATTGTTGGAAATATTCCTACTACGATAGGAAACATGAAGCGGCTAGAATCCCTGGACTTGTCGATGAACCAACTCTCTGGTCCCATTCCTTCGACTCTGAGTTCGTTGACATTTTTGGCGTGGCTGAATGTATCATACAACAATTTGTCAGGACCCATCCCGACAGGTTCATAATTGAAAACCTTTATTGACCCATCAATATATAGTGGAAATATGGGGCTATGTGGGTATCCTCTGCCCAAAAAAATGCTCCACTGGTCCTGACAGTCCTAACACTCCTGAAAATAAGAATGGTGATAACCGAACTGAAATTTGGATACTCTCTGGTTCAATCATTCTAGGATTTGCATTGGGCTTTTGGGGCATCATAGGTTATCTTTTACTGAACAAATCATGGAGGGCGCGATACTACAATTTCATTTATTATGTTCAGGCTAGATGCATGAGGTAAAAATAAGTGGACATCTATAACAATTTGATCTGTAAATATTACATTAGACGAAAACAATCTTCTTTTAATTTATCCAGCATGCATGTACCACTTCAATGTTTGTAACAATAAGTTGTTTATTACCAACTGTTAAGTCTACTGAGTGTTTTGCAGGAACTTTTTTTTTTCAACTGTGAGAGCAATTTTCTTTTCCATTTTAGGTACTATTGATTCAATAAAATGTTGCTGCTAGCAAATATAATTGATGGACATGAGTGCCCATGAGTGAAAAAAAAATCATGCTATATAACACAGAACTGTCAGATTTTGCAAATGACTCGATCTATTGTACCCAAATGAAACGGCAAAATAACATACAAAATCCGCGCGCTAAAATAAAGTAGATTTTTACTGATATAATTTGGCGTGTCTTGTAATGCAAATTGAGCTTATTCAATGTTATTTTAGAGCATCCAGACCAATCAAAGTCAGCCTGGTGGATCTGTTCTCCAAGTACCTGTTAATTTGGTCCAGTTGATTAGACAAAAATTCATTCAGGACATACTGGCACCAGTCATACCAGCACAATCTGCACCATTTTCCAAATGGCTAATGCAGGCACTTATTCACTCATGCATTCTGTCATATCCTCCAAGTGTTTGCCCTGGACTACTAGAGTCTTTGAAGATGAGAGCTGCAAACGATGGAGAAATTGGGATTTAATGAGATTAATTGGAGAGATGGGCTTAAAAGAGGGATTTTGAATGGGCCGAAGGAATTATAATTTTGGGCCATAGTGTATTACTTGGGCAAACGTTAGATTTTTAGTGCATGAATTGGTTTTATTAGCAGTATAAAGGAATCTTTAATTTTTCTTTTCGATTACTCAATTCAGTTTGACAAGAAATTGATGTGCATGAAAATCCGAAACTACCAATAAATCCAACACAATCATGGAGAAACTTGTCCTCATTCTAACTCACATCCAACATGCCACAAACAATCCGGACCTCTTTTAAATATGCAACCTAGTTCCCTAAGCTTGCGTTTATAACGTTGCAACCTTTTTTTGCAACTTCTATCTGCAGTATGCTAAGATTAAATAGGTCTAAAGATTGGAAAAGTAAAAAGTACCTAAGCAAGCCCTACAGAGGAAGCAAGCTAGAGGTGCTAAATTTGTCTGAAGGGAACAGATCTGGTTATTGCCTTTGAATTGCACCTGCAAAAGCCTAATTAAAGCATGCCTCTCTGTTATCATAAATCAAAGAGGTGTTTCCTTGAGAATAAAAAACAAAAGAATGGATGTCCATCCCTTTCTCATGTGCCTCTGGTCTTTAATCAATCTGGTCACTGGTGCTGTACACTGTACAGTCATTAATATTTCGTTGGAAGTTTCTCATCCTGTACTTCCAGCAAAACCAAGTAATAAGTGTGATATGTTCATACTAGAATTGTGTTTGTGCAAAAATAACGATAACTAAGAGCTTATGAAATAATGGACCCCAAAGAACTTAAAATATTTTAAAAATGTATATATATTACTAAAAAAGTTTGGACCAATCTGAAAGCGTGAACTCGTGATTTGTGATGGTATTATTTAGCGTAAGGAGAGAAAATCTAGGCCTCCTATGAAACGACGAGATGCATACTCTTCCAAGCTGCAATCACATTCCTAAATAAACGAGTACATTAAAATATGCATTCTTCAGCCCATGTGATGCACATACTAATTCCGCGATTCGCATTAATGATATAATTATTTATAGACGGTTCGCAGGAAATATAAAAATATTGGCACACAAACTTACATTGACTTGTCTATTTTTGTTATTAGTTTTTTTCCTTGATCCTGGAGCTTATTAGATGCGGTACGGATGTTCAAAATCTGGAATTGTAATCAAATTTCTTCAACCAGAACTGAAGGGTGACATTCCAATTATTTATAATAACCAGAGGAAGTAGACTATTCAGTGATCAGTGAAGTAGCTAGAACAGATGCAAAAAAAAAAAAAAAAAAAAAAATTGCAACTTACATGTAAAAATAATAAGATGCACAATTTATTCCACACATGAACACCCTCAATCACCATGATCTTAGATAAAACACAAAAAATCGAGAAAAAAAATTTTAAATGCAAACTTCCCTTATTTAGGACTGAAATTAATAAAATGACAAAATGAAAAAAAAAATAGAATAAAACAAGTACGCCAACGCTTTTGCATCAAAAACTCACAAGCAACTCCGCACATATCCTTCAATCAACACATGAACAAACTTAATTTTGACCAAAACTAAACCAAAATTTCAAATAGAAATCGTAGGTTTTTTTCGCTTAGACCCGGCAATATATATTTGTACACTCCAGATACAACCAATACTCTCTCGAAATCAGAACATTAAATTTACCAGTATTCCCATCATAGAGGTCACTGCTGCCAAGGACCCGGCTCCCTTAACAATCATTCCCGCACGATTCTCATCAGCTGCCTTCTGATCAGCTGCTTGTTGGTCAGGGCCAGGTGCTGGCTCTGGTGCCTCTGTCGGCACTTGCTTTTTCCCCTTGCCGGCCTTTGTAGGTGCCTCAGCCACAACAGGTGCTGGAGCCGAGGCCGGTGCTAAAGCCTTCTTCTTAAACAATTCTCTCGGCTCGAGCACCTTATCAATTGTATAAAGAGCCAATGGTTCCTCATCCTTTATGGTCCCCACAATCTTAGCTACAACCCCGACAGGTGTCTTTATCGTCACCACCTCGCCGGCATTTTGAACAGTGAGATTAAAGTTCTTCTTGTCTGTTGCCAGAGTATTCATGACACCATTGCTTGACCGCAGCATCTGCACAGAGTAATACACTGGAACTGCATGGTACAATAGCAGGTTGAGCTTTCCGGCATCAGTCAAATTTTTGAATTTTGGGAGAAATTCCTTCATTGCCTGGTCAAGGGGGCAGAAAACCGTCAACCCTCCCTCAATGTCGTTTTGAAAAGTCGTGGCGGCATCTCCAGTCGAAAGCAGAAGATCAGCAAAGGTTTTGCATCCCTTGGCAGCAATGAGTTCAGTGATGTTTACTGCTGTCGGGGCCTCGCAGGTGCTTCGGCGACAGGGGAGTCGAGAATAGAGCTGATCTGTATGACAGAGATGTTGTAAGGCTGCTCAAAAATGGATTTGACAAAGGAAGCGGGTTTAGAAGTGTCTGGATCAGAGTCGGAGGGAGCGAAGGTCACGATGCCACCTTTGTGCATTGATATGTTGACGAAACCTGATGTTCCTGGGGCATTTCCAGATGCCTGATTCATAGAGGAAATTAATTGTCAAAAGTTTTTTTTCATTTGCTTCTTAATTATTTGGCATTCCACTGATTATCAGAGTTAAAGACACCAAAAATAGACATAAAAAATTTAGAAAAGTGCTCCATAATTTATTTTGTGAACGTAGCTGCAATTTAATTTATACTAATTAATTTGAGTATTCATATTTTCAATTTAACAAACGAAAAGAAATAAAATACGACGAATTTGCTCTAAAACTACAATTCAAGAGTTACTCAGCCAGAGTGCAGAAAAATTAAAAGGATCTATACGACTAAAACCCTTTAAACCCTGCTCTGCTTCCACATTCAAGAGTTGATCACAGTGGCTACACAACCCTGGTTTTAAAAATAAAAACAAATAAAAAAAAATATTCCATTCAAACAGGTCATAATTCATAAAACAAATTACAGTACCTGAAAAAAGGAGGAGGAGAGAGTAGAATCGCCGGAGAGCTGGTGGAGCTTTCGGGCCCCAAAGTAATCAACCAAAACATGGAGGGAAAGCACATGCCGCGTCGTCGGCAATGAGAGGCCTCGCGCAAGGAACGGTCCCATGTCTCCATTGCTCACGGCCAGACAGGTTATCGTGAGCCGGCGGTTGATCTCGTCGGCAAGGTGTGTGACACTCAGGTAGTGGTTGAAGGTGGAGAACTCCGGGTGCTTGGCCAGGATCTTTGTTATGTTGTGACCTCGGCACAACGGAGCGCACGAGGCAAGGAGAAAGAGGAAGGTGATAGAGAGGAGCCTCATTTTGCTCATTCGAGAGAGAACGAGAGAGAGAGAGATGGGGGAAGTGCAAATGGCGGAGCAGGGAGTGTGATTGTGTGAACTGTGGTAGTGTAGGTGTTAGAAACCTCGTGCTGGCGCTGAAATGTAGAGCCCTTGATGTTAAGATGTATTTACAATGATTACCATTGTTATCCATGTGTCAAGTTGGACCCCATTTTCAGTCGCAGATGGAGATTTTCCAGTTGCGAAAAACTGGAGTAGTTTAAAATTTCTAACTGCGGCGGGCCTACTTCCACGGCCTACGGGCTATGGTTCCGGAGATTTAAAGCGGCATCCGGGAAATCAGTTAATTTGTGGTCCTTCCTGTGATGAGTGGGTGTCCAACCACAGATGGCATGCTGAGGGTGGAAAACTGGAAAATGCAGAATTAAAATAATCTATGGAAAAATTAGAAAACTAAGTAATTTTAATTATAACATAATATATTAAATTCAATGTTGATAAAAAGCCAATTAAAGTTATTTAAATTTTCTCGGAGGAATAAAGATGTATTACTAAATTAAAAGATGTTTTAAGTACGATAGAAAAGGAGACGTGTGAAGAAAAAAAATCAGAAAAATAATAACAATATGTGAGGTAATATTTTTATTATATCCTAATTGTTTCTTTCAGCATGTCTGAGATTTTTGATGAATTGTATAGACAATAAAATACTCATCTCATTTTATTCATAAAATTTATGGATTTTTGTTTTTTTCACTGGAGAAAATAATAGTTTGATATATCATTTACATTGCTAGATCATTATTTTATGATTTTTTTTTACCATGCCAAGTTATATATGAATCATAAGTTTATAAGGAGAGTGAGACCATAGTAACATAATTCATAAATAATTTAATTTTTACACATACCATATATTTTTATGAATAATTCGTCAGTTTAATATATATATATATAATGTATTTTTTTTGGTTAAAAAATATTTTATTCAAATTATTTACGAATAAAATATATTATATATTATTTTTATATATTCTTAAAGTTTTAATATTTAAATATATATTTTATTTATATTATATGAAATGAACTATTTCTGAATTATATCCGTATTATATCTGAATCTCAAACTTTTGGTCTCGCTGAATATTTTCTGAATACCAAATTTATTACTATGAGTGAGACTGCCATTTATTAAAGATTTGTCACACATGGATATGTACATGCAGATCAACAGAAGATCTTATATAGTCAGAAAGGAAACGAGAATGGGATGGTCAGTGCACGTGCCCCTGGCGACTTTGTTTTCGCTAAGCCCTTAGCACTTGACAGCCATTTATCGGAGATCTAGCGATGCTCAATCGTCATGGCGACCCCAAAATAAAGTACTAGAGACTAGAGAGGAAGGCGATACAGTCAGAAACGACACCGACAGTACAGAAAAGAAGTTAAACCAAACTGCCAATTTTTATTCTCTTCTCTTATCTGATAACGTGGGCCCAGGCCCCAGGCAAGGCCAAGAGAGCTTTTACTCTAACATTGGCGTTGGATCGGGGCAAAGGAATGTGCTTCAACGCCTCATCGGACGGTTAAAGTGATTGTTGCATGGAAATGTGAGCACAAAATAGAGATGTGTTACACGTCTCTGGACTCATTAGCTGGAATTCATATCCTCTGGACTCATCTGGACTCATTAGCACAAAATAGAGATCGGTGCAGCGCAGCACGTGGACCGTTAGATTTTCTCGTGATTCGAGTCAGCACAGATCTCGAAGTGATCCAACGGTCCACGTTCTGTGCAGCGCGGTACTGCGCAGCAGAGGAACAGGACTCCATTAGCTGAGATTCCTTATTCTACAGTATCAGTAACAAATAATGGGGCATGGATTTCAGCATTTCACTTGTTTTGTTTAAGGGGACAATATTTCTCTAGTCTAATTATGTCCAAAGACATATATTTCTCAAGTTAAAAGTGTTAAGTTTCGTAATTAAAGAACTCGTAGCATCATGTTAATTAACTTCTAGATCGATTATATATTAAATTCGATGAGTATAAATTTTAGATTTGATATAATGGGAGGGATATTCATAATTTTCAAATAATTATCCAAATGCGCAAACTACACACGATGATTGTTTGGGCAGTTTATATATGGCGTCTTGCTACACCAAAGTACTTCACGCATAGACTGGGGCGAATCCAAAGTGGTCCAGGGGTACGTGTCCCCTTGAATTTTGAAAAATAGTATTTTTCAGTAATACTTTCGATAATTTATCCTTTGTGGAAAAAAATTTTGCCCCCCCCCTCTCATGGATTGTCTGATTATCTTCATTGAGAAAAACATATTTAATATCATGCATAATGAAATAATTATGCAAAGATATCAAAATATAAAGTTACGTAGACGAAAATTTTCTTCATCAACTTGATTTTCTATTACTTTGAGCTTTATTTTTTTATTATTTTTAATATATAAAATGTTATTATTTTAATATTTTTATTAGGTAAGAATATATATATTAAATTATTATTTTTTATTTAGTACCCGATTAGTTAATGGGTTTGAACCCGATAAGCTATTACAATCCAATAATTCTCCCCTCCCCTGACCAAAATTCTGCATCCGCCCCTGCGCATAGAGTAATCATTTAATTTTTTTTTTTTGGTCGTCATACTTGAACCACAGATAGACAGTTACAATGAAAAGTCTTAGTTCACGAGACGAGCAGTTCCCTTATAGTAAAATATCATAGAGGATAGGGGTGTCAACGATTTGCGTTTCGTTATGTTTCATTTCGTTTCGTGATAAATGAAACAGTTAACAAAATATTTTTTTCTTTCATTTATTAAATGAAACAGTTAACGAAAATATTTTCTATTTCGTGCAAAGAACGAAACAGTTAACAAAATAGTATTTTTCATTTCTTTAAGTGTATTTCAGTGTAAAATATATAAATTTGTTTGTTTCGTTTCATTTCGTGGTAAATAAAACGGTTGACGAAACGATTTTCTATTTCATTTATTAAATGAAACGGTTAACGAAAAAAAATTCTTTCATTCCATTTGCGCAACAGTTAACAAAAGTGGATTATTTCGTGATCGCTACCCACATTTGACAGTCCTAATAGAAAATATGAATTCATACATATATAAGAGGTAAAACTTTGGGCGGCCATTAAATACACGATTTTGCTAGAACATCAATGGATTTAGGGGCAGGAATAAATGTGCCAATCACGCGAGTTGGATTCGAATTCAAATTGATTGGGTCAGGTTAGTTTGAACTTCGTGAAGAATTCAGATCAGGTCGGGTCAGATCAGAATTAGACCAAGTCGATTCAATTTATATGTTGTTTTTTTTTAGATTTTAGATTGATTTTGATTGAATTGCAAATAATTTGATATTGAATTAGTGGTGTCAATTGATGCAACCAGGGAGTGTCAATTGATCAGATTCGGAATGAATCTTCAATATTACAAATGTGAATCCATTAAAAATATATAATATTCAAATATGGATCCAAATCCATATAAAATTGGAGTATCCAAATCCATATAAAATTGGAGAATCCAAATGTGAATTCATATCCATTTATGTAGCTATATTGTATCATTATCAAAAAAATTATTTAAATATTCACAATAATAATTTTATTTAACAAAAATAAAATGTGTACAATATGCATTCTAAAATTAATATAATACTAAAATACTAATTCAATTAATTTGCATGATATTTTTAAAAAATAATACGATCTATTTATTATATTTTTAATTTTAAATATTGATTGACACCTACACGCAGCACACCACATTTTTGTGGAGAGTAATTCAAAATCTAGCATGTGTCTTATTCTTGTTGCTCGGTTGGTCCAAGTCCAACTATGATGGGACTAACTTTGTGACAAAAGCACGGATGGGAAGGGAAAGATGCATGTGGGTTTAGCTACTCTGTAAATTTGAACCACAGACAAAAAAAATTATGGTTCTTTAGATTTACGAAACTAACAGCTTAAACGGTTATTGTACACATACAATTATCTAGGGTACGTTTGGCGCTTGGTGGAATAACAAAAAATTAGAATAAAATAGTTATTTCTATGAATTAATTTGTCAAACAAATTTTAGACTAAGTATAAAAGTACGGGAGAGTGCTAATCCGGTATATCAAATTATAAGTGGTATATCGGATTAGCTCTTATCGGAATAGTGATTATTGTTTGATTATATTGTATTATATTATTATATCATGATTATGATTTATTATTATTATTATATTATTAGTATTATTATTTATTATTATATTAATATTATGCTGATTATTTATTATTATTATTATTATTATATTAACATCATTTATTAGTATTATTATTATATGATAAATTTTATTATTATTTATTATTATTAGATTATAATAATTATAATTTTAGTATTATATTATTATATTATGATTATAAATATGATTATATTATAATTATATTACTATAATTATGATTAATTATTATTATATTATTATAATTATGATTAGTTATTATTATTACTACTTATTATTATTATTATTTTATATTATATTATATTATTATATTATGATTATAGCTATGATTATATTATAATTATATTATTATGGTTATAATTAATTATTATTATATTATGATTATAATTAATTATTATTATATTATGATTATAATTATAATTATAATTTATAATAATTATGATTATTATATTATTATGATTATGATTATAATTTTATTATTATATTATTATTATGATTATGACAATGATTATTATTACTTACTATTATTATTTTATTATTATTATTATATTATGATTATGATTATAATTATATTATTACGATTGAAATAATTTATTATTATTATTTTATTATATTATAATTATAATTATTATATTATGATTATGATTATTATTTTATTATATTATTATTATTTTATTATTTTATTATTATTATTATTATCATCATCATAATTGTTAGTATCATAATTATTCATATTTTAATTATTCTGATTAACAACTGTCAAACGATATTTTCACTCTTCCGAATAGTCAAAAATATCACTCTTCTATCACTCTTCCAAAAATATACTATTCTATCACTCTTACAAAATTATTCTTTAATTTGCCAAACGAACACTAAATAAATATAAATTCAGAGTACGTAGAAGCATCATGACTCATTTATGAGGCACTATTTGTTTGAAAATATAAACAGTGAGCCTGCATGAGAGTTGGGACTCAAATGCAAACAGTGAGTCTGCTTGAGAGTTGAGACTCAATTGGAGAATAATGCATGGCTCCTCAATTCTCAGTATAGGCCCACAATTAATACTAAGGGCCCGTAACATCAAGCACTTGCTGCACTTCGTTGTAAATTTGTAATGTTTTGTAATGTTTCATCATATACCAATTTTGTACCAATTCTCATACCAATCTTCTAGATATACCAACTTTATAGTTTGTAGATGTATTAAATCTAAATATCAAATTGAGTCAACGCACATGCATTGGCTCGTGAGCCAGCTCGCGAGCTAGCTCGAATAGTAACGAGCCGAGTTTGAGCTAGGTTTTTCAGCTCGAACCGTTTCACGAGCTCGGCTCGACTCGACTCGAATTTTCATGAGCCGAGCTTGAGTTCAGCCCAGCTCGGCTCGACTCGACTCGTTTGCAGCCCTAGTTTCATCAACCACATTCATTCATTCCCAATCGGATGTTGTCTCTTACTCTTTTATATGTGCGTATTAATATTAAATACGGATAAGTCTAATTGATGCTCATTAAAGTGGTACGTTGTTGTAAGAAGTTTCTGTTCTTTCTTCTTCTTTTTTTTGGTCGGCTGTCGACTCAAAGAAAGGCAATTCTATCAGAACAAAAAAATTGTTAACTTTTATTGACATCAAACATCACTTATTTATTTATGTATTAAAAATAAGGAGTGACAATACCATCGGTCATTAACGAAACAAATTAAAATATTAATACTTGAAACCTCGAGCACATATTTTCTAATTATCACTCCATCTACTAATTCAGTACAAAACAAAAAAAAAACTCACAAACTCAAATATAAAAAGTGTTAACTATTTTATATCTAGTAAAAGAAAAAGATAAACCAATCAAATCAAAACACATATGCCACCTTTCTGCTCCAGCAATCTCTTTCGGACTGAGAGCAGCCAGCAAAATCCCAACATGAGTCCCTACAAACAACAATAACAACAAAGTCTTTAATCTCAAATAAATAAGATAAATTAGAAATGAAATCCAATCCAAAAGTATAGAGATTATAGATCTCAGATGAAAAAAATTGATAATGATAATGATAATAATAATAAAATAATAATGATGACGATGATAATAATAAAAATAATGATGATGATGATAATGATAATAATAAAAATAATGATGATGATGATGATGATGATGGTACTAATAATAATACATATATCATAATCATACTAATAATAATATAAACATTCATAATAGTAGTAATAGTAATATTAATAATTTTTAATACATAAAAAAATTAAGTTTCTAAGCTTTTTAAGTATATCACATTATCAATTTTCTTCATTATTGATTTTATTTATATCTTATCATCTTTTTGAATCCAAGGTTTATATAAAATAGTTTCTCTCTCCTCATTAAAAAAATATGTGTAATGTATTTAAGGTGAAACTTAACTCTTAAAATGATCTAATTTTTTTATATGATCATTTATAAATTATTATATATTTAATTATATTATTTATTATTATACTCTCTAAACTAGATTTTATTTTCAAACTCGAAATTTTGAAATTTTATTTTCAAACTCAAACTCTGAAATTTTATTTTCAAGTCTCTTAATTATTTCTTTTTGAGAAGATGAATCATGAATAGGACTCTCTAAACTAGATACAAAAGATTCAATTACATCCTCATCATCAAAATTATTTGCATTTTCAACAAAAAAATCATCATTCTCAACATAATCATCATCATCACTATCATCCCAAGTGGATGTAGTGCAAGGTACTACTAGATTGTGAAATTGAAATTCTTGAGAAGTTTGTACCTTAGATGTATATGAGTTCATCTTCATATTCTTAGATATTGCAATGTCGTGTAGGATCTCCAATGTGCACAAGTCAGTGATGTTGTTTTTAGCTACAATCTCATCAACATCCACCACGGATGAGCTCTCCTCTACTTGCGCAATTAGGGCAAGATTAAGTGGATTTCTTTCATCTTTCTTTCTCTTAACATGGTTGCTTGTAGCTAGCATAGCATCAATTCTCTCAAAGTTTTGCTTCTTCTTATTTGGAAAGACCAATGAACAATCATGTGTTGTATGACCTTCCTTATGGCATGAGAAGCATATACATGTCATTCCTTTCTCATCACGCTCCTCATTGTGCTCTTTTTCAATATTTAGCATTCTTTCAAACATCTTCGTAATGACTTGATCATTCATAGAAGATGAGTTAGATGATGTCTTGCTCAAATAGTGATGCGATGGAGATCTTTGAGCTTGAAGTGCGGTTTCTTTGAGTTTTGGTGTGAGCTCTCCGTTTTGTCGTAGCTTCTCCTCAAAGCATAGAAGATGAGTGAATACTTCTTCATGTATGAATTCGCCAAAAGAGCCTTGCATTGCTTCTAAAGTGCTTATCATGCTCTCCCATCTTGGTCTTCTCATCATTGCCCTAAAAATCTTGCCTACAATCTTAGAGTTAGACAAGGATTCTCCAACTTCATCAAATTCATTAAGAATATGCATTAATCTTGAATACATATTCTCAATTGATTCTCCTTCTTGTATACAAAAAATTTCAAATTCGGACTCTAGACCCATTAGTTTTGTTCTTTTCATTTGAGTGTTGCCTTCAAATCTATTCAATAGGGTCTCCCACATTTCACTAGCAATTTCGGTAGTACCAAATAGTATAGCAATCTTTTCACTAACCGAATTTAAGATAACATTGACGGCATAATCATTTTGAGATTTCAGTTCTTTGGCCTTATGTGTCATTGTAAGGTTGCTAGGATCATAATGCGGTACATAACCATGTTGGACAACATCCCAAATGCCTAGAATGTTGAGATAATTCACCATACATTTCTTTCAAAAACTAAAATTTTTACAATTAAGACCTAGAGTTGGGGGTTCTTTTACATGCATTAAAGAAGTCATCTTGGACCAAAAATATCACAAATAAAGCAATTAAAACTGAGCTCCTGCTCTGATACCACTTTGATAGTCCTTTGAAGCCCTTAGATGTTGGTATTGAAAGGTCAAGAAGGTGCAAGAATGTAAAGAACCTAAGGTAGAAATGTATAAACCGGTTTGGGGCTTAAAGTTCAAGTGTAATGACAGCGGAAAAATCATCAATAGGACTCTCTAAACTAGATTTTATTTTCAAATTCTGAAATTTTGAAATTTTATTTTCAAACTCAAACTCTAAAATTTTATTTTCAAGTCTCTTAATTATTTCTTTTTGAGAAGATGAATCATGAATAGGACTCTCTAAACTAGATACAAAAGATTCAATTACATCCTCATCATCAAAATTATTTGCATTTTCAACAAAAAAATCATCATTCTCAACATAATCATCATCATCACTATCATCCCAAGTGGATGTAGTGCAAGGTACTACTAGATTGTGAAATTGAAATTCTTGAGAAGTTTGTACCTTAGATGTATATGAGTTCATCTTCATATTCTTAGATATTGCAAACGTCTCCGGGACCCTCAACCTCTAACAATTGAGGTTGAACCGATATATTTAAAAAGGGTTTTTACACTTGTAGAACTTGGTCCCTTACAAAAATGGGCTGCCAAGCCTATCGGTAACAAGAGTGACAACACACTCAAAAAGGTGAGCACTACAGCTCAAAAGAATATTTTCAAGAAGATCACAAAGGATCAAGTTGAGAGAATAGAGAGAAGCAAGATTGAGCTTGAACAAAGATTTTGCTAATTAAGTGTATCAATCTATTGAATTATCTCTCTCACTTTGTATATGGCTAGTAAGCTCTCTAGAGTAATTATTTAGCTAGATTGGTTAACCCAACTCAGTCAGATCAATTTTCAGTGAAAGAGATAATCCTTTTAAAATAGATTTTCTGAAGAAACTATTTTTTCTGCCTGAACCGTTATAACGGTTTTCAAACCGTTATAACGGTTTGAAAAGAATAGCTGTTGGATCAACTGAGCTGAAACGTTATAACGATTTAGCAAATCGTTATACGTTTCCCAAATCGTTGTAACGATTACTGAATCGTTACATAACGATACACTCTGGTTTCTTTTAGAATATTTCTGCCTTAGAATATTTTTGAGTATTGAGATGAACCGTTATAACGTTTACTGAATCGTTATAACGATTCCCTGGGCAGATGTAATTTTCTTGTTGTTTAAGCTCAATTTATCTTGACCAATTCAACCCAGTTTGAATCTAACTAAACCTAAGCCTAATGCAGTCTTGATTAAGCTCTTATATCCCAACACTAGTCTTGGTTCTTGTGCACTAGTCTATTTGCATGTTAATCCCTGCACAAAACTCAAACAAGGCAAATTGTAAAATTCAAGATTGTTTTGCAAATCGACAAATCAAAGAAGATGTTAAGTGTAACAATAACAATTATTATCATTATCATTATTACTTATCATTTAAAAATTTGTGTCTAATTTTTTTAATGTAAAATTTTATACTTTTAGTTTTTTTAGAATTATATTGTTGGGGCGAAATCGGAGTTACATCATTAGTAATAATAATAGTCCTAATAGAAATAATCACACTAAACATATGCTATGGAATATACTTCTAAATTCAAATATCCTAAATCCTAAAATATAATCCTAAAACCCTAGTATCTAAAACTATAAAAAAAAATTAAAAGCCTAAAGTTTATAATCTATTGCTAAATTCTAACTCTTAGATCATGGTTACGGTATGTGGATCGTCATTTTCTAGACCAAGTTTATACTCTTTAAGTATACTTTATTTCTTCAATTTTTTTTTATTGTTTCATCTCATATCAGTCTCAGTTGACTTTGATATATTTTTGAGTTTTCAGGACGACTTAGAATACCACTACGTATCGGTACCTACAATTTTTCCTAATTACAGATTGCCAATTCGTTTATCAAAGGCATTCATCATAGGATCCATAAAAGAGCAGAGAAAATGTACACCATCATTCCATCACTGAGCCAATCTAAAGTACCAGACTGAATGCAATTAAGCATATATCAGACTCTGATTATTCCATCTTAAAAAGGTAACATATGTCTTTAGAGTAAATTGTAAAAGTCTCCAGCATTTACTTTCTTCTTTTTTCCTCAATGTGGTCACGATGATCAGGCTATTAGACGAGGTCCCTTGTTTAAGAAAACAGAAATTGGCATCACAGTTAGGTAAATATTTCAACAGAAAGAAATAACTTTGTTTATATTTGGGTTGTCATCATTCTGTGTAATACGGGTATAAGATAATTTTAGATGGTTTTCCATGATAAAGCCTTTTGCAAAGGTCGTAGTAAAACAAGCGAGTTCAAAGCACATCTCACACAAATGCGTTGAAATTTTGAGAACAAGGTTAATTGAGCAGCATCACTAGTCCAACCATAACAAAATAAAAAAAATTATCAATTTCAAATCATCAATTAAAATAATAGATGACCCCATCCATCATTACAAATTTAATGCCTTCCACAGAGAATCAAACTCACAATTAAACATTTTTTAAATATAAAAAAACAATAATCATTCACAAAAATTTTGTGTTATCTTTCCCCTCAACACCTAAAAGGTAGCTGCAGCAAGAACTGCCACAATGGCAGAGGCCAGGGCAATGCTGCCACTGAAGCTAGCGGCACCAGAGTCAGCGACCTTGTCACTGGATGGGCCAGGTGAGAGAGCGTCAGACACGGACCCAGCAGGGCCGTCACTAACTGGTTCACTGGCAACTGGTGCATCAGAAGATGAGACAGGTCCCTCAGAAGTAGGTCCCTCAGAAGCGACAGTTGGAGCCTCAGCAGACGATGAGATGGGTGATGGGGCAGTGGCAGTGCCAGATGAAACTGGTGCAGCAGAATCGTCAACGGGTGCTGACGGGGCATTAGCAGGGGCGGGGGTGGTTGGCGTTGCCATAGGAGCTGCAGAAGGAGACTGGGCTTCACCGATCACCGCAACAACTGCAAGGAAGAGAACAGCAAAAGCAACAGTACGGGCCATGTTTGATTCTGTGAAAGGAAGGTGGTGAGACAGGTTGATTGTAGTTCAAGAAGATAACTAATAGACTCTGTGTCTTTTTGGTGGGGTGAATTGGAGAAGGGAATTGCAGAGGTGATATAAAGGCGGGGAGGAGAGTTGGATGGAGGAGCTGGTGGTGGCGCGCTTAAAACGGTGCTATTGTTACTTTTCTGAGGTAAATATTTGAATATTTGATATGGACTGTTATGTTGTATATGTTGTACAGCAACCGTGTATAGCACAAGCCTTTTTTGGGGGTTATCGCTGTTGTATTCTTAGAAAAATGAGTTGGCATTCAAACATGACAATTTGGGTTGTCCGTTATCATGGACGGATGTAAAGTTGTATTCGTAATTATGGGATTGTAATAATTTATCAAATTTAATATATTAACTAATTAGAATTAATAATTTAATATATATTATTATCTAATAAAAATTATTAAAATAATATTTTTTTACATATTAAAAATAATAACAAAATAAAACTCAAAGTAATAAATAATTAAATTAATGATGAAAATATTTTATTATGAAATTTTATATTTTGAAATCTTTGCATAATTAGTTCATTATGTATAATATTAAATATTTTTGTCAATCAAAATAATCAAATAATTCAAAAAAAAAACTATCAAAAACATTATCTAAAAATATTATTTTTCAAAATTCAGAAGAGACAGCTGCCCTAGATCCGCCCTTGTTTGTGATTGACACTAATTATGGAACGAATTGAGCAAAGTTTTGAAGGCTAAAGTTGATCTGAATGCCATAAAAGTTTATTTTCCCTTTTATTTTATGGTTTCCTTCTTATAAGCTTTTGATGACATCGGAACTACATGTAACCCAGCATAATGGAACATAGGAAGGTTAGCGAGATCACAAACTGAAACAGCAGCAATCTAGCGCAGCGACTGCAACCATGGCATTTGGGTTGGGCTCAGCTATCAAAACAAAACCAGTAGAAAAAAGATGAGTAATTTTATTTGATATTTACTCCATCTACATGATTCTAACAATCAATCAACAATAGGAGAAGTACAAATCCTAATACAACAACACTTACTTACATGAATACAATACAGACATCATATTCAGCACCATAACACAAGATTTACACACCTTGTTCTTGCCTTGCCAGCTGCAAAAAGAAATTCATCACTTGGATTATCTCTTGCAGCAGCCAAAGCTTCTGCATATGTTTTCATTTCCCAATCCATCCTTTCAGTGTTCATGCCATCTTCATTCTTCATCTGGTGCGCAACAGAAAGATATAATATCTTTTTTAGCACATATGCATGCTGAGTATGCAGTTTCTTCACTTATGTTAGTATCTTATGCAGATTATGTATAGCCCATTGATCAACATCCAACAATTCATCATTTGCGATTAACATATGAAATTATTTTAAATAATTTTCCAAAGGAGCGTCATTATAAATAATCCCTGGAACCAACCACCAAACCCCTAAACCCTCTCAACAGTTGAAGTTAGCGCAAGCATGCAAGAATGACAAAGCTCAAGGAGCTTTCTATAAATAAATTTCTGTTGCAAATAAGAAAATTAAGTCCAAAATAGTTGTTGCGTCACATTCATGCCAAGCACAACTGCAGTGTAATTTGCTAAACCTTTTGTGTAGGTGTGGTTTCAAACAAATGTGCATGCTGAAGAAAATTTTGAAAATTGAACAAAAGAAGTTACAATTTACTTCAGTTAGAACAGAATCAAACCAAAGAGAAGTGATAGCAAGATTTTCACTACCAGCTGAAGAGTCTTCATAGAGTTTCTCAAATAATTGCATCAAGAACTCATCTCAAATTCCAGCAAGCCCGTTGATACTTTAAGTCCTTCAATTTTGGTATTACAAGCCTTGAGTTCCCATTCTAATTTCTCCAAAGCCACCTGTTTCTCTGCCAGTCACATCCAAAATGAAGAGTACATGTTAGTCAGAGAGAGCTCACAAGAATTATCATCTCCTTGGCTCATAGTATAAAGCTGATGCATCTGGGGCTCATGTAATATCAGGATTTTTACAAAGAATATCATACCTTTGTGTTTTGTAGTTGGAAATTTGTGGATTGGATCAGGGCCTCCTTCTCACCAACTCGGTGCCGCAATTCATTTAACGTCACGTAAGTGGAGCTCAATTCATCAATTGTACTTTGCGCCATTGTCAAAGCCTCATCTTTTTCAAGCAATTTCTGGTGAAGATTTTATATCTGTTCATGTAAACTCACAATTTCCTCCTTGCACTTTTTCACATTTTCATTATCATCCGAAGTTGAATCTTGGTCAACCTTTTGATTGTTCTATGTGAGATCTCTTTGATTTTTTGAAGAATTGCTTGGTGGTTCCTTTTCATTTTTTGAGTCCATTATCCATACTATTGATAGACAGAACCAATTAAGAAATGGTGTGTTTGTTTATCAGCTCCCAAATGTCAATAATCAATAAGAGAATATAATATTTCAATTATATTGCATCAAGGAAGATGCAAAAATTAAAGGATGACAAGTTGACATTGCTCATTTTATCATTCATGGATTATATTTTATACCTAAGAGACTAAGATATTACTGTATAGCATAGAGACGTAGAAATGTTTACTATCGGGGATAATGCTGAGTCAGACTGTTCGTAGTCATTGAGTATTAACAGTTTATGGAATAACTCTTCTTTTTGTTTGTTACTAAAATGTTCGAGTCAAAAAACAGTATTCGAATAGACATAATTGGATTTGGTTCATACAATTTGATAACCAAAAGAAACCTGCCAGAGGGAAAAAAAGGCACCTTAGTAAAATGAAGAGTGCATTTTACTTGGACAAATCCCAAGCACTTTATTAACTCAAATAAGAAATTATCAAGGAAAAAATTATGTTCAATCTAGCACTTGCAATTTAGAAATGAAGTATAGCATTACCTTCTTAAATTTAGATGGGGCTGGCGTATATAGCATCGACGCCCGCCTTGAATAAGCCGATTTCACTCTCCGATCCTATGACAACAAACAACTAACCAAATAAAACAAAAGAAATGACGGAATTACAAACGAAAATTATCAAATAGAAGGAGATAGAGAGAGGGAGAAACCACGAGAGACTCCACTAGAGGAAGCCTCTCGACTACGTTTTTGTAGAGTTGTCGATCGACATTTGATCCGTCAACTCCGGCGGCGGGGAATGGAGTCTGTGGCGGCGGCGCCAGGTCCGGCGAGTTCCTACTTCCTAGTGTTCTCCTCTCAAATCCCAACCCAAAGCCCGTCTTTTGATGCGCTCTTTCATTTTCCTTTAATTTTTACTTCCCTTTTTTTCTCTTTTGCTTTGTCGCGAACTCGCGATACAGATACTGCAGCGAGCAGAGGGAAATTCGAACTGCTGTTTTTTTAAGAGAATAGATCGGTTCATAATGTGTTATTTTGACGAACTTGATAATGGATCTTTAAATAAATATAAAAAAAATAAAAATTGAAAAAAAAAGTTTATATATATATTCTTCTATTTATGAATTGACGATCATTCAAATTTTATATAATTTTATATAATTTTATTATCGTTTGATAGTTCATCAAAGATCATCAAATTTTCATACAATTTGCAATGATTTCAATTTAACGATTTTTTATGGACTATCAAACAATAATGAAATTATATGAAATTTGAATGATCATCAATCTATAGGTAGAGGAACACATCTATAAAAAAAATTCTATTTTAAGATTTTTGTATTTATTTAGAGGTCCATTGTCAAGGTTGTCAAAATAATCTATTGTTAATGGATCCCCACTCTTTTTTTAATCACCCCGGAGAATTTTAAATATCAATTTTGATTCACCGAAAAATTATTATTATTAATTAAATTTATTGATGAGTGATTAGATGATTTAAAATAAAAAAAAAAACCGTATAGATCGGTAAAAAAAGCTCTTCAGAAGATATAAATTAGTAGCGAGTAGGACTGTAAACGGAACGGAAGTATTGAAATTATAATTTTGTTAGATACAAATATCGTTATGGTACTAAATGAACGTTAAAATTTAAAATTAAATCTATTTTAAGTGAATACAAAATAAATATTTAATAAATATAAATTTTATGATGGATATGAAATAAATTTTAATATATATTACTAATTATATATAAATAATAAAACTAAATATTTATATTAATAATAAGTATGTATATATTTATTAATATTTATAATAATAATATATACAAGTAAAAATTTTGATAACTAATACTATTATATATATTTTTATTTCGAATATAAATAATAAAGTCAAAAATTAAATTGAATCCCATATGAATATGAATAATAATATTTAAATACGAATGATATATTTATGAATATTTTTTTAATACAGAACCGAAAGGAGCAGATATATATGGGCAGGAAAATCCTGCCAACAAAGAGATGGATCAATTAACTATAGCCATATGTACATATAATTTAATTATATAAATATTACATTTAACTAAGTTTTTTGGGTCTCGGTTAATAGATTCTGTTATACTAGTCTGCACATCCTCTTCAAGAAGATGAATTTATTACAAAACAACTGATATATGGGTCCCATCAAAACTTACATGTATCATTTATTTTTTATATTTGAACGCAATATCTATTAATATTTAACGCTGTGAGGTTTCAAATAATTAATAAGTATATGCTTTACACTTTAGCACTTTGCAATTTTGATACCCAAGCTCTATTACAAATATTAATGTACTTTCATTTCAAGTTGGTAAAAAGAATTGGAAAATAAATTATTAAAAAAATTTGGAAGGGTCGTCTGTTTTTTTAAGAAAGAAAATAAAAGAAGGAAATAATTCCCAAGTCCAACCAAGGGAACCATCGAACCAGCCTTGCACAGGCCCATATCCTAGCTGTTAGGTACTCGGGTTTGGTAGAATAAAGGAACTAGTGGTTAAAACCCCACCGATTGGGCCATCATGATTAGGCTTTAATTAGTAAATATAAAATAATATTACATATCATTCAAGTTTATGATAACTATTATTTGAAAAGAAAAAATTGTTTAGAGCACCATAACAAGGTTCAGAGCACCTTAACTTATTATTCATAATATTTTAAATTGATTTTTTAATGATTTAGTAGCAAAAATAGGGGAGAAATAAAATAATTTCAAGGATGTAATAATTCTAAATTTTCATGAGCACAAAAAATAAGAGTCTGACCTCTCGCTAAAAAAATATTTTTTTTCTAAATAAGAGTGCTTATAACTTTGTTACTTGTTAACTTTTTAAATATTTGTTGTTGAAAACAAACATGTTTTTTTTTCATTGAAAGACCGGCATATGACCATGCTTCAGCTTGTGGTTTAAAATTAGATTTTTTTTTAGTAAGACTTCCATTAGTCCGTGATAGAATGAGAGAGTGAGAGAGGAATCTTTGATTATCTTGGAATGAATTGATTACAATGATTAAGTCTTTATTTATAGACTAATGATTTAATAAACTAACCAGTTAGTCTAACTAACTAATTCTAATCACTAAATATCTCCCACATCATACATCACACAATATCTCCAACTAATCTATACAATTCTATTCATATACTCTAACATTCCCCCTCAAACTCATCGTGCGGTATGCATGGTGAGTTTGCAAATCTCATGAGTTCTAACATTCCCGGTTTATGAATTTGATCTCCAATTGCATCACGGGTCGTCTTGAAGAAGATAGAAGGAAGAAGAGCTCTTTTGGTTCAAGAAAACTATTGATTGTTTCATTCTCTTTTGAGTCATTTTGAAAACATCAATAGAAGGATTTGTCCTTTTTAACAACAATTTGAGACTCGTTTGAGTTCTCTTGAAAGAAAAGTAAAGAGAAATAGATGCCCGGTACATGGTTGGATCATTTGAAATTTGATTGGGGGTAAGAGTTAGGTTGTGAATTGTAGAGAGAGTTTTGAAGAATTAGAGATGAAATTAGATGAGAATTTGGAGATATGTGCAAGAACTCAATAAACTAATCACTTAGTCTAACTAACTAATTTCAATCACTAAATATCTCCTACATCATACATCACACAATATCTCCAACTAACGGATACAATTTTATTCCTATACTCTAATAATCCGACAAATATATATTATTTTTTGTATATTATTTATAGGATTTAAACCCAGGCTACTATGTAAAGACACGAGACATATATATTACATCTATACTAAGTCCGGCGTTAATTTAATTTGTATTATTAACAAGTGATCTCTGATTGGAACAATTAAAAGTTTATTTTTGTTGCTTAAAGTGGGGGGAGAAGTTCATTTTTTGTCGTCTAAAATATTTCAAATTTTCAATAGTTCGTGAGCATGTCTGAAATATAGTCGTTAGAAAACACACGACTCGTGTCGCCACAAACGAAGATGAAAATAATTTTTCGATTCAATTGAATAATTGATTCTTGTTAATTTAATGCTTCTCAAAAGAACCCCAACAAATAACCTCTCCATGTTATCTGGCGCCATTCCTGTCTTGCTGTCTATTTCTAACTTCTAATTTATTATTGTTTGCATATACACCTCTAAAAGTGCCAACTTGGAATTTTAAAATAAAAGTCCTTGAGAATGCCTCCGCACGATGAACGAACCACCGATATTCGAAAAAATTTCCCTAATAAGTACATTTAAATCTGTAATAAATATTACAGACAGTCTCAATATATATTCCATCGAGAATATGAGGTACAAATCTTCAATCATGCACAGTGTACTTTATAAGTTTAAATTTAGGTGCGTCGTACGGATATTTTTATAGGCTAGAATCCCATTTGACGACCATTGATATATTTTGGCAACATTAATTTTAACGCCTTTTCAAATCAGATAATAAAATTTTTAAAAATGAAAAAAAAAACAAATTATTTGCTCATAACTTTGTTATGTATTAATTTTCATGTAATTCAATATCATTTGATGTTCTATAAATTATTGCTATATATTTGCGTAGAATATAAAATGCTGGATGTATTCTACACATATCAATTGCATTTATATGAAAATTTATGAAATTTTTGACTTAATTTCATTACTCATTAAGTAAGGAGGTTAAATCATAAAATGTGGTCCGTTGATTTTGTGTAATGCTTGGTGCATATAGAGAGAGAGAGAGAGAGTGAGTGATGCTAGGCTGGTGAGTCTCAAAATACAAAATATATTTTGTTCTTTGTGTCATATTTTTTATTTTTGAATTCAAAATATCGATTCAAATATTCTAAGTAATCTCCATATTAAAATATATTTTAAGATCAAATTTTATATTTTTTATAATTTATTTCTTTTTTTTGAGGGGTGAAAATCATTATTATTTAAAATCATAAACTCAATGCATTTTCTACCCCTAAAAAATAACTATAAAATTTAATCTCCAAGTATATTTTAATATAGAGATCAATTTGAATGGTTGGATATGTGTTATGAATTCATAAATGAGATATATGACGTGAAGTACAAAAATATTTTGTACTTTGCGACTCACGTAACATAACTCCAAATTAAAATAAGCTTGGAGGCCATTTTTTACAATATAAAAAAAATTCTTTTTTTAAGAATAGAAAATCATTATTATGGAATGGTTAAAAAAATATTAGATCAATGCATTTTCTACCACTATTTTTTTTGAAAAAATATAAATTCAGTCTCCAACCATATTTCAATATCAAGATCACGTTGAACGGTTGAATCAGCCTTTTGATATTTTAAAAATGAGATATATATCGTGAAGTATAAAAATATTTTTGTACTTCGTATATATATATATATGCATCAAACATTAATAAAATCAATGGACCAAATTTTATGATTAACCTCCTTACTTGATGGCAAATGAAATGAAATTAAAATTTTATAAATTTTCATATACATGCAATTGAGATGATATATAATACATTCAACAGTTTGTATTTATAAATTTATCATGAATAAATAGATACAAAGGACTCCAATAATCATGATCATTGGGTCCCTCCTATACACTAATACATAGCAATAATTGATTAATATCAAATGATTTGAATTATATGAAAATTAATACATAACAAATTTATGAGCAAATAATGTGTTTTTAATGAGTCATTTTTTTAGCAGCATGTATAGTATGAACTGTGAAATGAACTTCAAGAACCATAAATTTCGTGGACACATCTTCATGAAAAAAATATATTCAAAATTCATTTGGAAACTCAATATTTAAAACTTAAAACTCCCAATTAATGAATTAAAGTAAAGTTCCAGTATTTTGAGGTGAAGAAACCTTGTGATAATTATACTTTAATTTTATATATTAGAACGATTATATATGATATATCATTTATTTCTTGAGTTATTTATTATTTATATATTGAGTTAGACTCAATTGTGAAATATATGTATTAATTAATAATAATTATAAAATATTCTTAATATGTTAATTATTTAGGAATAATAATTAACTAAGATGAATGTGTAAGTTGAGTGATAATTGTGTTTCATAAATCATATGATAAGTGTTATTGGCTCAAATACATAAATGACATGTTGTACATGTTATTAGACTTGACCTATAATAAAATACTATAAAAAATATGTTTGTATCATTAATATTTTATTTACTTACTAATTTGTAGGTATGAGACGAGTATTCTTCTTATACAAATGATTTATATTTATGAATATTATCCAACGTTATCCGCAACTGACGATCATACATATTTTTATCTCGATGTATGCCTTTTATATGAAGAAGAAGAAGAAGTACGAGTCAAGAATATTGATCTTCTTCTCATTTGTTGACGTGAGCTATGATATCCAAATTAGAATGAGTTGGGGACAATTATTATCGTTCAAGACCAAGATATTTATATTGTACATTATATTTATATTATTTTGGGGTTATAATGCTTATTGTTAGATGTCTTTTGTGATATATGATGATTAAATATGTTTTAATCTCTTTGCTAAGTGTATACAGATCTCAAAGGATCATACTGTATAATAACATAACTTATAAATATTTTTTGATCTGTTGATGTATTGGACATATCAAATAATATGAGATAAATAATTATTGAACTTATTAAAGTGTTTAATAATGTTCAAAGGGAAGAGTTTAAAGAGAGTTCATATGTTATTTTTTAACAGTATATTAACATGGCATAATTAGATGAAAATTATGCTATTTCGAAAAAAGTCTGAATTTAGTCATATGTTAATATGACTAAAATTAGACACTCACTATCCATTACTACACTTTCTTTGACTATTTTGAGAGGGTAGAATATGAAAAAGTGGAGCATGATCCATTATTTCACTATTTTCATTTTTTCTTAGTTATTTAAGAAAATTCAGTATATTTTTCAAAATCAATAAGTTTCGACTACCAAAATTAGTGAGAGTTCTTCCAAAACGTGGGAAAATACCCTTTTACATGTTGAGAAGGTTATATAAGGGTTTCTTCTTTGGTAGAAACCTAACAAATTATGTTTCTAAGCGCGGAATTTTTGTTACACCCATTTTGACTATTTCATGTGTTGAAAACTATTTCCATCATATCTAAGAGTTAAAATTTATGGAGAAGAACTAAAGGATCAAAGAAAGCACTTTCAATTACCCTAGCAAGAGGTTGAGAACATATTTATGGGTTGTTCTTAGTAGATACCATTGAAGGTGATCTCGATTGGTCTATTGGTGTTGTACATGTCTACCGAACGTTTCGGTCCTTCCGTGACTCAAACACGCTTCAAAGATATATCAACTTTGTTTACAACTTATATTTGATTCAGTTAAGTCATATATAAAAAATCTTTTTCATATTTAGATGATTTTTTTTAAAATTTATACACTAGTTATACAAACAAAATCCCATCCATTCCTTTTTTTTGCGTAGAAAACTTTCATCTACATATTAGGTTCACGAGTTGCTTGCGTATGTTGGAACCAATTCCAATATCCCAAGATGTAATCGTTAAACTAAATATTATATGACCACCATTTCGTTTCATAATTGTGAAATAAAAAAAAAAATTCCAGCTAAGCTTGTAATTAATATTTTCTTCCTAGTTCCTACACATGTACAGCTCGCCAGAGGCCCAGATATAGCTTATATGCAACGTACAAAATCTTGTCGCTGACATAATCTCCAACTCTTAACCTCTTATTTCTCCTTTATTTATTGTTAGTTGCAGTATTTTTCTCTGTTCGGCGAAATGGATGGAATGGAATTGGAAAATTAATTTGAACTAAAAAATCTCCCACGCTAACAGTCGAAGGCCGAACAGGGCCGAAAGAAAGAACAAAAAAGTAGATGCAAATTTTGTCCCGCTTTATGCATACGACATTTCCGGGGCCCACCACTAGCAATCCTTAAGATGAGGTCAAATTATCTTTTAAATGATTTTAATGTTTTTATCTCATTTGGTCAACCAGGCAGCCTCCCGAATTTAATAGCCTTCTCTTTTCAGCACAGAATTAATTACCCCAGTACCCATCCCTGCCTGGATGCCTCCCTATCTTTCCTTGTTTTTCTTATTCGCATCACCTCTTTTTCTTCAGTAAATGGGCATCTCCGTTGATTAATATTTACGTTCTAATGTATTTCGTTATTTCACATGGAAATATTGTGTAATTTGTTAAAATTCTATTATAATTAAAAAATCTAATATCTTAGAAAATAAAAAATATTTACAAAGATAACGCTAAGAGATAATGCTCTAATGAGAGGATTGTGATCACAACTTTAGACAAAAGAGTATGTTTCTTTGTTTGATGGCGTGGAGCTGCAGAATAATAAAGAGAAATTTCCATCATTTTCTAATAGATTGGAAATATTGTAGATATTCTACATGAAGGCCTGTGATTTATATTTGATCCACAAATAAAAAAAAGAAAATTGAAAGTGATTTACAAACAATGTTTGTGAACGAATAAGATAATCACAAATAATGTTTGCAATCTTTTCAGTCTAGACAAAAAAATATTTACATTATCAAGAGTTGATTTGCATATTAAAAGTATGCCAATTATAAAAAGTTAACCCTTCTCTTCTCATGGTAACTTTCCAAATTTATTCTAGGATAAATTTTCTGAGAGGTCCCTAAATTATGCCTCAAATTCATATTTGGTTACTGAACTTTTAGTTATTCATTTTTAGTCATTAAAATTTAATATTTATTCAAATCTGATAACTTTATTAATTTTTTTATCCAAACTTCATAAAAATTTAATATAATTCCTATATTAATATATATATATATATATATTCATATAAAAAATAAAAAATGATAATAATGTACAAGTTATTTTTACATTTGAAAAATGAAAAGATTTTTTGTTAATTTTTTTGTTATTTATTAGGAGCAATTATGTTTTTTAGAGAATGCATTTTTTGGGTGAATTTTAAATTAATTTATTAAAATAATTAATTAATCATTAGCTTATAATAATTAAATCATAAAATTTAAGATATATTTAACCATAAAAATATCAACATTCAATGATGATATAACGTTAATATCTCTAAATTAAATATGAAATTGAAAAAATCTTGGTCAAATAAATAAAATAAAATTATTGATATAAATTAACTTAAAACATTGATATGAATTGAAACATATGCACATTCATGTTACATTATAAAATTTATGTTATTTTCGGATGGAGAAACACGGAATAATAAAATTTAGTGATTAAACATATGCACATTCATGTTACATCAAAGCTTAGTGATTAAAAATAAATAAATACAAATTTAGTGATCAAATATAAATTGAAGCATAATTTAGTGATCTATTAGAAATTTTAAATTTACTCTTTATTCTACTTATTACGAAAAATAAAAAAAAAAATCAAATTTCTTCTATATATAATTTCTGGGGTGAGTTAAATGGATGCTTATATTTAAAGTAATATTTAAATCGATGTCAAATGATATATTATGTCATGAAAGATATACAATAATGAATGAAGCCAAAATTTATACTTGTGATTCATTTAAATAAAATAATCAATAAAAAAATGTTCCATAGTAGAACCCTTTGAACATAAATAACATCAATGTGATCAAACAACACAAAATATACTTATGCTAGTTAATTATTGAAAAAAAAAATGAAATTGGACATTAATACAACACTATTTTGCGTGCGACGGGTAATCTCCAGTTTTCTTCAGAATGGAGAGGATACGGACTTAAATAGCTATCGCTTACAATAGTGGTGCAGAGTGACAGTGTTCTGTCGCGTGTGAAACGGCCGGCATAAATCCTATTCTCTTCTGCCCCGCCTTTTATGTAAGAACCGTATAGCGAACATAGAAACACTCCAAATATAGGTCGGTGAGTTAACCTGTTACAGAAATATGACATAAAAAGCGTTACAGAGAATAAATAACTCACGAGCTCGTCGGTTCTCTCACGGGAGAAATCTTCTCTGTTTAACCCCTCTTCGTGTTGTTTTATCCTGACGAATTGACATCGCCTTTCGTTTGACTTTGCCTGAGAGTTGATAATGAAAGCAACAGACACATGAGACACCTCTTCGCTAATTACTTTATTCCAAAACCCGAACTGTTTCTTCTCCTCTCTCTTAGCTCTTGTCTATTTTATTCTCTCTCTCTCTCTTTACCTGACATGACCTCTCTGCGCTTCCTTCTCTGTTAGTAGATCCGAGGTATCATATATCCCTTCTCTTTTCTAGATGAATCAGTTTTCTTTTTCTCTCTGGAATGAGATTTTTCGTAAGTCTCTGACTTTGTTGAGTCTGAAGTTACTTGATACGACTTTGAGGCAACTGTGTGCATTTTTTCATCTGTTCTTATGTCATTTAGCTTCATCTATGCTGCATTTTTCTCGGCTCTGAAATTCTTCAACGGTAAGAGGAAAGGGGCACTGATCAGATGTGGAATTTGAAAGAAAATGCTAGGGAGGGAATTAGATATTTTGTTGGCATAAAAAAAAGTAGTTTATTAGAGGGATTAAGCTGTTTTCTGCCTTGAATCGCCACTTTGTAATTGTGATGCTAGTCGTAAATTTATCTGGCTTCCCAAAAATAATTTCTTTTAGTTCTTGATCTCCTGAGACCAGAAAAAAGATAAAGCAGAAAAGAAGAGGAAATTTCTATGAAAGTTCATATCTTGCCATCAGTTATGTAGATTTTATTTTTGTTATTAATCTTTTATAGCAAAAGGAAAAAAGTTGTAAGTAAAATTTTGTGGCGATTCACTTGTAATCTAGATATTCTGTGATGTTCAGAAAAATATACTAGGATCGTAATCTCAGAGATATTTTTCTTTCTTTTACTGGAAAGACAACCATTTCTTTCCTTTTTTGGGAAATATTAAACGATTTTTTTTTCATTTATAGACAGATACCATAATCTAATAAATCATTTCTTTCCAGAAGGTGATGATCAGGGCTTAGTTCTAACAAATCTGAGCCATCGAGGCACCTAATTTATACCTTCCCATGGAGAAAGACCGCTCCAGCCGGGGATCCCAACATCAATTCTCTATCTACTCCAACAAAGGCGGCATCATTGTGAAAGAGGAGGTCTCTTCAGAGAAGGCATTTACTAAGGCAGTGAAAGAAGTCTGCATCGACCAAAGCGTACGACCTCTAATGGAGAGGAATGTCTCTCCGAATTTTGACCATTCTGTTGTAGATGGTGTGCTAGCAATTGAGCTTGCTAGGGAACCAGCGATGAAAAATCTGAGTGGGCTCATTGAATCTGACAAGGAAGTAAGTGGGCCCCTTAAATCAAGTGAACCCATCAAAATGAAGAAATTGGGGGCTGATGGTGATTCTGCTGAAATTCTTCAAATAACAATAGATGAGGTATGTGCCGCTCTTAATAGATACTGTTTCCAGTTCTGTTATCCTCTGATACCATGGTTTATAAATGCTGTAATGTTGGGGTTCATTTCAAGCAAAGTGAAGTCCTGTGTTCCGTTATAATTTCTGAAATTTGGTTCACTAAGAGAAATTGAGATCTTCAGAAAGAGGAGTATAAGCAAAAGAGTATAAGCAAGAAGGTACATATTTACTTGGATGCAGGTATAAGAAGTTCAGTATGACGGTAAAATAAAATAAAATGTATCATAGAACAGGATAATTGTAATGCTACCTAAATATTATGGTTTAGAGCACCCCTCCCCAACCATATGTTAAGGCTTATATCTTACCTATGATTCATAATACCAGTTGAGCAATAATAATATTTAGTAGTTTACTGTTGGTTACAGTTTAATTATGATTTCTTTTTCTGAATAAAATTTGATAAGTCCACCAGCTTTTAGCTTCAGCCAGTTTGTTACTGGTACGCTGGTACATAACTTGTGAGCTATACTTATCGCCTTCTTGGAAGTTGGTACCATGCAATCAGCTTCCATTTTACAATCCCATATAGCATAACAATTTAAAACAGCTTTATATGAATTTCAGGGTGCCATTGCCCACAAGTCTCCAAAAACAACTATAACAAATGATACTGTGACTCCTAATCAAGCCGATACAACCACAGTAAAGAATGCCACATACAGTTCATCCAACACTACCAGTTCTTCCACAAAGGACAGAAAATCGACTGATAGTGACAGCAACAATGAAAGCAAAAACCCTGATGAGGTCATTGACGGTACATGTACAGGTTTTGATGAAGATGCTGGTACAGTAGAAAATACATGTACAGGTTTTGGTGAAGATGCTGGTACAGTAGAAAAGCTTGTGAGCCCAAGCAAGGAGAAAGCACAGTACCTAGTGCCTTCACCTACAAAGAGTTCAGGTGGCAATTACACCAGTGATTCCGGCCTTTCAGGCCCAAATGCTGCCTCAGGACCATCTACACCTACTTCTCCAATACTTTCTTCTGATTGCATTTCAATCCGCTCTGACAGTACAGGCACAAGTAACCGCTCCTTTGCATTTCCTGTGTAAGTATGTCTCGGCATCGAGTTTATTCTCTTGTTGCTACACAAATTAACAAGAGCCTTGCTAAATTCTTATCTTATTTTGGGGCACAGATTACCAAGGGAATGGACCAGCAGCCCTGTGAAAATGGAAAATGCTACTAAGAGCCGTTCAAGGAAAGGGAGAGGTTGTTCGGCCCTCTTCTGCTTTAACTGAATTTAAATATTGCTTTCTAAAAGGGGGGAAAAAAAAGCTCCTCCTGCCCCTCACCCTTCCCTCCTCTCCTTTCTCCAAAGCCTCCTCCTGCCCACCATAGTTTAAAAAAGAACAAAGTTTTGCTCTCTCTCAATCTCTCTATAATTTAATAACAGATTAGGATTGTAAGGTTGTCAAATTGAGAACTTAAAGTGTGGATGTAAGTAGAGCCTACAGATTTTTTGCTGGTGACCTTTCTTTGTTATGGTTATCATTTTGTAAATTCATAGTATTGATTTCTGGGAGACCCAAAAGGCTGAATACTGGTGACCCAAAAGAGTTTAAACCTAGTAGTTTTAGTATCCTGTTTTCTTTGTTTGTGTTTGAAAATGAAAATGATTATGGAGCAAAGAGGTCTCTCTTCATTTTCCTTGCTTCTTCTGTGAGCTTTTACAATGCTTGGGTAAAGATGGTCGGGATACTGATTTACCCTGTAGATTGTATCAATGATTTCCTTGCTAACTTGAATTGACTAGTTAGTATGTACGAACCTGGTAACACACTTGAAGGTCAATCGAGCTTCTGTGATAAAACCCAACATTTGTGTGTAAATAATGGAGTATGTGTTTGAAACTTTTATTTATTATTTTTTTTGTGGAAAATTGCCCAAGCTTAACACAAAAGGATATGGTTGTGACTGTAGTTGAAATTCTCTTAATTCAAGAGAGATTCGTAATAGCAAGTTTAACTTTTCACTTTGCCAGAAAAAATCTCTTTGAAGTAGCAAGCAAGCAGCTACAAACTAATTTTGCTTTTTTAAAAGATCAACCATTTACATAAATAGCAATTTATAAAAGGGAAAGGAATGTTTGTAATCATTATCATAACGGAAATCTAATATGCTGTTCACAATTTTTTGACAATGAGTTAGACCAGCCATTGTTCAACAAATATTTACTCTAAACTTATCTCTCTACTTGCTGCTTTGGTGGCCCTTTCCCAGAACATCGTTCTTTCCATATGCTTCATGTTGCTAAAGAAAAGGTGTCTCAATTGTCAGCGGTCGATAGAGGCAAAGCTTCCCTGAATGGTGTTTCAAAGGGAATAATGCGGAGTCGAGGGTCAATGTCGAGGCAAAGGTGCTTGCACAAAATGCCAGGGAGCGGGAGCGGGAGATTGGTAGGGGGCTAGTATCTTTGATGATCGGTTGATTGCAGCATAAACAGGAGGTCCTTGCGGTCCCTTTCCTCCTCTGAGACTTGCAAAATTTGACATAACATTTCAACTACGAACTCCAGACTCCCAAGAGGAAGTAGGTCTATGTTTGTGTGATAATTGATCTTTAATTTTCTTCTTTTGAGTTGTTAAAGTGCCCAAATAACAGTGCTTATCATTACACAATAGCTTCTTTGGGCTGAATCAACCTTTGTTAGGCCCTTTAATAACCTGAGAACAAGAAAACCAACCATTGTAAGGCAAACCCAATGAGACTGCAAAGTATAGAGATGAAAGATCACAGAAATGTAGACCTATTTAAGCAAAAGCTACTTTCAGCCTTCGGGCCAAACGCATTATTTAAGCAAACGAACGAATGTGCAAATTAAGACTGCAATATTTTCCAGTAGAAAAGAAGCTTTACTATGGGAATAGTTAAGTTTTGTTATAAGAAAACCCCAGTTTGATCAGAGAAAGATTCCTTAAATGTATCAAGTGTATTAAGATACTATTTATTAGATGTAATATTAAGTTACACTTGACATGTGCCAGCAATGATTTAATTGCTATTATCGAGCAGTAAATGAGTTTAATCTGCCGGTGACGGTCCGATCTCAAAAGAATGTTGTAGAACTGTAGATCAGTTCATATCTGAATTCATAGTGTAAGACTGATAGTTTCAGAGCAGCCAATTCAATCGCAATCGGATGGTTTCTGTATCTGATAGGATAACAACAGTTGCCGGTGTGCCAAGATAAGAAGATACCGATCCAGGTCAAAAGAGATCGACCTGATAGTGATCTTTTTGCAAAAATCTTTAGAAAAAGGGTGTAAACTGCTTAAAAAGAATTTAAAAGTATATAATTATAATCAATAGTATAATGCATAAATAATAATATTTTCTTCTTGCATTTTTTTTTAAATAACACATGGTTGTTCAGAAAGGAAGACACGCTTCTGGTACCAACAAAGATCATACCAGCCAAAGTGCCCAACAGAATGTTGTCAGAAAACCAATCAGTGTTCAAACAAACAAATTGACCAGGCGTGCTGTGGTAATTTAATTTTCTGCACCAACCGTTCTCTGGAGCAGTTAGCAGTTAGCACAGTAAAAGAAATATAAACAAATCCAAATTAAAAGAAATATAAACAAATCCAAATTAAAAGAAAATAACAGTTACCAACTGCTCATGGGACGGTATGGTATCTACCAAACACTTGTACAGTTAATTATGTCACCCTCCAAGATTAATCACTGTGTTGCAATTAGCAGTGCATTTAGTGATGCATCAACAGGCCAAATAATGGGATAGTGAAAACTTAAAACAATGATTAATACACAGAAACCATGCATCTCATCTTCCCTTCTTTTCTCTTAATCCTTTCCCATGTAATATTTGGGAATAGAACCATAAACAGGTAAATTAATACACAGGAGTCAGTCATACATATATAACAAACAAAAAGCAAAATAAGAAAATTGAAGACAAGAAAAGAGAAGACTCGATCGATTAACTGTAAATTTATTAAGAGAATATTATCAAGGGAGATATAAGGATGACGAATCGGCATCACCCCAGCTGCAGTTGTTCCAATATTGCTGTAGGGTTGAACCAACGGGTCCAGTTACATCAAATAACAACCCGGATCCATTTAGACCGTCTTCGTTGCACAAATTTCCATACATAGATGGTAAATTATCAGTAACCATCATCTGCTGGCTGGGGTCCAGGAACCCGAATCCTACTGTAGGATCCGGCATCGGAATCTGGCTTGCATCTGTCTCTGATAAGATTTCTTTGGCTGAAGGAAGAGGTATTGGGTTGATCAGTGGTGCAGGATTCAAGTTGAGGCTGGGGATAGGGTTATGTTCAAGAGAAGATGATGTCGATGAAGCGTGACTCGGTGATGATTTTGCTGATTGTTTGGATTTTGACTTTGATTTGGATTTGGATTTCCGGGTACCACCACCTACTGGAACGTTGCGTAGCAAACCACCACGAGTCCAGTAACGGCGGCATGACTTACAGAAGTGGCGCGGCTGAGATAGGTTGTAGTTGTTGTAGTAGCAGAATTTTGTGTTTGTCGACTCGCACCGTGGGCACTTGACAGGTGCCTGAGGTGCAAGTGCAATAGGGTATCCTCTCGGCCGCCTGAAGGCACCGGCTAGGCCCGCAAGGGAGTGGAGCTCCTGCATCAAGAAGCTTCTAGAAGGGTGTGTGTTGTACTTTCTGATGGTGTTGCTTCACATTTGATTCTTTGGAAGGATAGTGAGGCTCTGTGCTGCTCTCTATGCAATGGAACTGGAAGAGAGTTCCTAGCTGAACAGAACAGAGGTGTTTGTGCAATTGTGCTTCACATAAGCCATATCACGAAGGCAAATATCTTATGATCACTTTGCCGGAAATTTACTCAATTGCCCCTCAAGATAAACTAGTAGTTTGACCAAAATGTCCTTGGAATCAATAGCAATTAAGCAGCTCATTTTTTCTCCAACAAAATAAATGAGCATTACAAAAATTCACTCATGCTTTATATTTCAGTTATTTTTAAAAATATATATATTATTCACATTTGTTAAGCAAATAGAATTAGGTCAATTTCTCAATTTTCTGGAATAAATTTATTTCAATTTATTGGACGAATTTTAAAAGTGTACTAAATGCTCCTGGATCCAGAGTACGCATGGTTGATATGCCTGATTTGTGTTGATTGTATAAATGTTTACATTACAAAGATATAATAGCATAACATAAGCATCCAAACCCTATTTTTGTAATATATTATCAAAATCTGATTTACGAGAGTGGAGTATCAAAGTGGGGGATGAAAAAAAAGGAGCCATGACTCCATGAGTGGATGCTAAGGTTTTGGCCTAGATACATAACTCTGTAATGATGTAGTAGTTTCTGTGTGGTAATTCCTGAACATATATTAATTCTATGAAAATAACTTGCATTTTACTTAATAGAGAACATTAATATATGAATTGTATTCCACCATTTATTTTTAATTTAATTAACAGTCAAATTTTATTTATTCTGAAAATTGTTATATTAAATGTAGAAATCAACTGCAGTGTGGTTACACATTTGACCACACTATCAGGACCTCAGAAAACTTCGTAAAGGATATGTCTCCGCACCAAGTCGAGTGATGAGAACGCGTGGACGGTCAGAGATGGGGAAGCACTGATGGGCCTATGGGCTATTTCTAGATGTGCTGGGTCTCGGCCGCAAAGGCCTAATGAGTTGGAGGCAGGTTGCACGGGGGAGGTTGCGCCACGTAGCCTTTCCACTGTTCACAGGCTTGAAAACGACCTCACTACTTAAAGAGGTAATATAGGGAACGGGTAGATTCAAACGCATTTGAGCTAATTTTAGTTTCAAAGTTTTTATGAATCATTAATTTTGCATTGAAATTTATAATAATTATTGTATATAATTACAAAAAGAAATTAAAAGTAAGAATCTCGATGTAAAATCAACGACTGAGAGAGGTTTTGAACTCAAAAGTTAATTTAAAAGATTTGAACCTCCCTCGTTCCCAATATTATATTGGTGGCAAACGGTTGTGTCGAGTTAGGGTTCGCATAGATTGGCAAGTGCAGAGCTAATTTTTTCATAATAAAATTAATTTTTTAAATATAATATATTTTTTGATTTTTTTGTACACATATATAATTATAATGATGGTTTTAAAAAAAAATTCGGTAGGGCCGACACCTCTTATCACCATGTGACTCCGTCTTGTGGGTTAGGTCGGGTTAGTTTGATGACTTGATTTTCTCAAAGAAATAGAATCATATTGGTATCAATTAAGACTCAAATGAGTTGATATCAATTAAATTAGAGATCATTTGATCTTAGATCAGATTTAAATCTAAATAAGTTGAATAAGTTTGTAAGTCAGATCAGTTTTTGTCACCTCTCATTATTATTGAGATTAGATCACTGGATTTCCATGTATTTTATATTAAAAGAGATGCTTTGACGAAAGATATAAAAATGTTTGAAAATTTTAGAAGCTAAATTAGTCGTGTGTATATTATGATTTACATGGCTCATAAAAGAATTTAAATGTTATATTTTAGATGTGGTTTAATATCATAATTTAGCTTTTTAGGATTTAATTAGACTTAATTTAATTTAATTAGGGTTTAAATTATCAAGTTCAAGGTACTATCTAGATTTTATTGAATTTTCAGTTTTACATTGAAGCCCATTAAAAATGAAGAAAAATGACATAAATTTGAGACAAAACGGACGACAAACGAGCAAGTTACAAGCAAAAGAGTGAAATCGGGTATCGAAACCCTGTCTGCGCGCAGGCCTCCATTTCGGACTGCATAAGTGTAGAATCGAGCTCTAGAACAGTATCTGCGGACAAGAAAAGTCCATCTACGGACCGAAACCCAATCAGACGGTTTCAACCTGACCTCTTGACGGTTATTTGTAGTTTTTGGGAGAACTGCTTGGAGTTTTTCAATGCTCTTGCTCATTTTCAATCCTGACAACGAGAAAAATATAAATATTAAGGCCTCATAACCGAAATAGATCTGAATATAGACGGAAAATATAAAAAAACTTGGATGGTTTTTTAATGTTACTTGTTTTAGTGAGCAATTTTTGATATTTTTATATAATTTCCATATAAAAGAGGGTCCATAGTTAGATGGAGAGCCTAGACAGGATTAGATGGTTTTTTTGAAAGAGAAATGAGGGGGTTTTATTTCTCTACTAAGGAGATAGAAAGAATGCAGACATTGAGATAAAAAACTAGGTGTAATTTTTATACTTTTTATGATTTCTTTCTCATATTTTATCGATTATATTTTATGCTTCTCTCTCATCCATGAAAGAATAGATCTTGTTCTAAAATAGTAGGCATGTAATTTGAAACTTAAAGTTTAATCATACATATTGTTATTTTAATTGCTTTATTTTATGAATTGCTTTTGTTATAGCACTGATGTGCATGAATTAAATTGTTGTACGTTTGCATTTATAATCCGTGTAGGATTAAAAATCCTAGATATCATAGATTCATAATCTGCAAATGAAATTAGAATTGTATATGTATTTTAGAGAATTATTTAGTTTCTAACTAAAATTTGATGGTTCTTCGACCTCCAAAAGCGGTAACTAACCCTAGATGATGGGCCTAACTGTGAAGTCTAGATTAGTTGAGACTTTTCTGAATATTTAGAGTATTAATTAGATATAATTAATTATGAATAATTAGTCTTTAAAATATTTAGAATTATCAGAACATAACATGCTTTAATTAGAAAGAAAGATGGACTTAATCATGAAGTTTGCCTTAATTGAAATATTGTGAGAAACCCTAACTAGAAACTTGATACTAAATTGGATGATAACCCTTATAAATTAGTATTAAAATATATAATCAGTACAATTAAGACACAAATGGATGATGATGCTGAAACCCTAGATTTTTTTAATCTTGAATTAATCAAATTTAGTTCAGTTTAATTATTTAGTTTAAAATTATTTTCAGATTTATAGTTTAGCTTAAAGAAATTATTTTTATCGATAGTTTAATCAGTCTCTGTAAGATCGACACCTAAATACTACACGGTAAGTCATACGCTTGCGGCTTTCTCTTATGTGTTTTAGGTTAATTTTATTAGTTTAAAAATGTCATAACAATGATCAAGTCAGATGCAGAGGGAGCATAATTACTTGATTATGGATCAAATCTTCATAAAACTGAGTTGTCATATAATATTAGCATTCAAAATTGTAGGAAATTCGACGTACCATCCAATAAGGAAAGTTATATACTTCTAAATTTTCTTTTTATTTTGATCATTTATTGACATTCTACCGATGCAAAGGATCACAGCGGAAAATTGCTTTTGCTGTGACGAACAAATCTTTAAATCAATAATTTTGTATGTAGAAATCTGGAAAAACAGGAATTTAAAATATGGTCAGTTTATAAATTTATGTAAATATACAAAAACGGACTTGGAAATTCCGACTATAATTTAATTCAGAAGCCCAACAAAACCGGTCTCAAAAACGACAGAAATTTTCAGCTTGATCTTTTATTTTCCACAAATATTTTCAATTTAAATTTTCACCCATTTTTTGATAAAAAAAAAATTGGTATATATTTATTTGCGAAATTTGTATTTTCAAGCCCAGAATATTTCTTGACCAAGAGCCGTGGACAAATTGATCTATCACTACCAATAAAAAGTGGTTGTTGTTTAATTTATTATATCTCATTTGGCGATGTTGTCCGGATCTTTTGTTTTTTGGAATAAGTTCAAATCTATCAATATCAACCATAGGCCATAGGCCATAGGCCATAGCCCATAGGGTTATTCGTTTTCCATTTTCGTTACGACAAACACTATTCCAGCTTCTCTCTCTAGCGTCACCTCTTATTTTAGTTATTTATTATTCTTTTTTCTTTCAATATGGTGCCCAGCGTAAATGTTATTATAATGTACTCCAAGTAGGTGCCCACTGCCCAGCGTAAATGTTATTATAATGTACTCCAAGTAGGTGGGAAAGGGATAGTAAAATATTTGATTTTATTTGTGATTTTATATAAAAAATAATAAAATTTATTTGATTTATATTTTTATCTATATTCGTATTTAAAATTTTTTAAAGGATATGAATACGTTTTGATTATTATTTATTCGTAACTGTTTGTTTAGCTATTATTTGTCAATATCCGATATTATTTGAAGGTATTCGATATGATATTATCTAATTTTATTTGAATACATATCCGAAAAATCTCATAATGTATTTTTAATTATATTTTTTTTGCATACATTACAAATCTAACTAATTTTATATATAATTTGTGCTAATGTATTATATTTTTTAATAATTCATTGACACATTTGAACTACTAATATAATAATAATTAATATTTAATTTTTATAATTAATAATTCTATCAAAAAATAATATATAATTATTATTTTAATGATATATAATATTTGTACTTAATATCCAAAATATATCCGTATTTATATATGTATCCATCCAATATCCGATCCGTATCTGATATCCGTTGTGAGTTGTGTTCTGGCGGATAGCTCTCTCCTCCGGGAGACGAATTCCCTTTTTTTTCTTTCTTTTTCGTTCCTGTCCTTCCTGTCCAGGCTAGCTAGTTAGAGGTTATTAAATAAAGGCGCGCAGCGGTGTTATTGCCTTGGCTAAGACGCGGTTTCCGTATCCGAAACCATCAATATCCAAAAAATTATAATGAATATGGATACGATAAAAATATTATCCGTCCGTATCCAATATATTTGCAACCTAACCCCACGTACATGCATGTAGTAATTTATAATAGCCATGTATAACTTAAATTAAAGAGGGTATCTGAATGCGGGGTGGAAATGAAGTCAATTGGTTTAAGTCGTAAATTTTAATATTTTAGATTGTTATATAATATCAATTTATTTGTTCCTGGCGTATTTCTTATATTTAGTGTGCAATATATATGTATGATAGGAGATGGTAATTGTTTTTTTTTCCTGCTTATTATTTTTAATATTCCATTATAACTGCAGAATTTGAGAAATGGAAATTAAGTAATCGAGGATTTTGTATCTCTTAATAACTCTCTCTTGTATTCTTTCATCTCTGTTTGTGTGTCTAATTACCTCCTCTGTTCTTAAAAAAAGAAGAAGTTTCGTATAGAAGTTTGAATAAAGCTAATATATGAGATCAAATAATAAATGGAAGCCCTTATTCCGATCTATTTGCATTGTCAATTTTGTTATCTTTTCAAATACATTTGTATGAGGTCAAGAGCTTGAAAATAATGAACTACTTTGCACATTTATTCTTTTAACAAATTTAGATCTTCTGATCTCAAAAATTCGAAAAAAAATTACAACATAATGTTTGGCATGTAATTTTTTTTTTAATATGAAATGATAGTCGAAGTTCTCAAATAACTCACAATATCATGCACCAAGTTTCGAGCCAATATATATTAGACGTGACTTGTCTTCGTAGAGACACATTAAAGATAATTAAGCCTTCTGCATTTCTTATTTCATGAAATATGGTTCAACATTTTTTAAATTAAACTTGCAAAGTAAATCCCTTTAAACACACACTAATCTTTCCGAAATAATATTACATTATGCGACCAGACACGAGGTAGTTCCATGATAGCCATAAAATTAAAATAGGAATATGTTTGTTGATGCCTCAATATGGAGTTATCATGCACATTATATAAAGAGCGGGGATGAGTTCACAATGAATTTTTAAATAAATACTAAAAATATTTTAAAAATAGAAAAATCTTATGAATATATTCTTCTACTTATAGATTGATGGTGATTCAAATTTCATATAATTTCATTATCGTTTTATACTCCATCAAGGACCATCAAAATTTTATATAATTTGTAACGGTTATATTTGATGGTCTTTGATGGACCATCAAATGATAATGAAATTGCATGAAATTTGAATTACCACCAATCTATAAGTAGAAGAACATATTGATAAGATCTTTTTTTTTTTAAGATTTTTTTCGTATTTATTTGAAAATTCATTGTCAAAATTGTCAAGTGATCCCTTCCCTTATATAAATTTATTATGTATGTTAACAAATTTTTCATACTATTTATTTTGCATAATACTTAGTTTATATCACTAACTTGCATAACAACTCATTAAATATACATAATATATTTATATAATATGTATAATAACTCCACATCGAATAACGGTATCAACGAATATATCTTTATATCAGCTCCAAAAAAAATATTTGATCTTTGTATTTGTTACTGTTACCTAACTTTTTTTTTGTTCCTTTTCCTGAAACTGTCTGTATTCTCACTATCTGCAATGAAACCAGTTAAGTCCGTCGTGGCCCCAACTTTTGAGAGTGTATAAAAAAAATTATTCTCTCGAAATAAGATAGCAGAACTTAGGCTTTCTATGTCAACTAATTATGCAATAATAATAATAATAATAATATAATAAAAAAGCTGCGTGTTTCTTTCATGCACAGGAAATTTATTCAATTATTAATCATCTAGGTACTATTTTATTGAACAAGATAATGCTAGTTGATGTCATATATGTTTTTACTTACAGGCATGTGGTGGGCTATTTAATATCCATAAACTGCAACATTTTTTATATTTGTTTGTATGTGGAGAAAATTGCTATATCCGTGGGGGCAACATCTTTTAAGCAATTATATCGATAAAGATTGCCTCTTGGAGTTCGTAATGTAGATTATATCTTGCTTAATTTAAAATAAAACAGGAATAAGTCACCGAAGCGAGTCAGAATTCTGATCCCTGAACTATCCAACAATCCGTAAAAATTGACTAATTTCTCTTGAAGTAGCTGGTGTAGGAAAAATAATTCTGAACGTAATTTATAAGTTTAATTTATCTTATAAATATTTTAAAATTAAAAATAATTACCTTCATTTTTATCTAAAAATATAACTTATATTTTTTTCATGATCAACTGAAGGCGGATTGCAAATAAGAAGATAATCCTTCCTTTTCTTTTCTTTCTTTTTTCTTGTAAAAAAAATTATACAGAAGACATCACAAAATCGGTTATATATATATATATATATATAGAGATCTTACTGTGCTTTGCGAAGCAAGAAGGGTTTTGCTTCGGCCTAAAAAATCTCACAAAATCAAAATTCAAATTGTCAATCTAATTCACCCAACATAAACTACATATTCAAATCTTATGGAATATCAAATTTGATTACATTTAGAGCTTTCTAACTATTTTTTAGGATTTAAAAAAATATAATAAAAATAATAATAAAATAATGATAGGTGCATCTAAAAAAATATCATCTTTCAAAAATAAAAAATAATAAAGCTCCAAAAATAGTAAAATTTGATATTCAATAAGTTTTCAATATCTAGATTATTATGAACTAATTAGATTGATATTTTGAGTTCTCGGTATATGAGATTTGAAACTGAAGCAAAATACTTTTTCGAGCTCTCGGTATAGGGAGAGCTTACGGTGCTTCACGAAGCAAAAAAATGTTTTGCTTCAGTTTCAAATCTCATATACCGAGAGCTCGAAATATCAATCTAATTAGTCTACAATAATCTAGATATTGAAAACTTATTGAATACCAAATTTTTACTATTTTTTGAGATTTATAATATTTTTTGGATTTTTGAAAAATGACTATTTTATAGGTGTATCTATCATTATTTTATTATTATTTTGGGGTATTTTTTAAAAATCCGAAAAAATAGTTAGAAAGCTCCAAATATAATCAAATTTGGCATTCAATAATATTTGAATATTTAGTTTATGTTGGGTGAATTAGATTTACAATTTGAACTTTTGGTTTTGTAAAATTTTTAGGTCGAAGCAAAACGTCTATTTGCTTCACGAAGCACCGTAAGATCTCCTTATATATATATATATATATATAAGGCTGCTTTTCAATTGTATAAACTTAATTAAATCACATATTAGACAGATATGAACGTTTATTAGATCGAATGATTTAGATTAATTATGAGGATTATAAATTTAATATTCTTGTCCGTTGTGCTCTTGAAATACCAAGTTTGGTATGATCTCGGTCTAATTTGATATTGACAATTAATGTTGATATATCTTGAATGATTTTATTAATTCCGTACCATCAGAGAAAAGCTGAACGCCTGAACCTCTGTATGTGTCCTTATCAGGTCTAAACAGGAGCACAACTACATTTATATATACTTACAAGTTATTAGATGAAATTTGGCTTTTTTACAGTTTCATCTCACGTCCTCTCCTTTCTTCTCCTGTATATTATAATCTTATTTTGTAAATTATAATTTTATTAATAAAAAATTAAGGTCTTCTCTCATAAAAAATAATAATAAAGAATTAAAGTGAATCAGACTATTTTAATGTTTCAAATAATTAGATGGAATTTGGCTTTCTTTTCTTTGTAGTCTACTTTTTTGTTCAATTTAATAAAACATTAAAGTGAAGTAAGCTCGGCCTATTTTGGCAAGAAATAAGTTACCAGCTTGTACATGAAAATAAAAAAAAGATCAAATTTGTCATGAAAAAAATATATATATTAGAATTGTTATCGCAAAACGAATTAAAAAAAAAACTAAATAATGTGTTGCGTCTAAAATACGAATAACTTGATCTCTTCTTTTTCTTTTTGTTGTTATTAATTTAAGTGAGAAAATACCAAATTATGTCTTTCATTTGAATGCAGCGATACAAAAGATGTTTATTCAATTATAAATGCATAGAAAAGTATTATATTAGAAGAAACCAAATAAACTTGTCGTTTCGATCTTTTCTCGTCTTGGGTCTTTGTTTTATGCGTTTATATTCTTATGAAAAGAAGTTTTAGTGGTGGTACCTGTGTGTACTATAGTGAACCGAAAAGGTAAATTGAAAAGAAAATTCATCAAAGTTAAATAATAATAAAAAAATTTGAACCTTGCAAAAGTGTAATTAACCACCTGATAGTTTCAGAGAAAGAGGCAAACATGAGCAGATTAACATCCGCACTAAAAATTTGGTAGGAATAGAATAATATATAACTACCGAATGAGACACAGGAATATGGCCCCATGGATAATAATCAAATTTCCTCTCTTGTACTATTTGCATGGGTCCATGGCAATATGTGCACTAGAAACCAAAAGCTTTCAAACCAACCAACCAATTCTCCTATAATTATTTGAAGGAACCGATAATTGGTTCATTTATTTCGTAACCCCACTTTGGACATCAACCGATAACTATACCGAACCCACTTTACACGGCAAGATCATAAATTTGTAGCTACATAAGTCGCCTAGCTAGGTTAAGTTAATTAATTTGTTCATATTATTTAATGTGTTGCTTATGTTTAGTGCAATGTTTGATCATTGATGTGTTTTTAGTGGTTTAGATAGAATGTGTATGAAATTTTAGTCAATTTGAAAGAGATTTTAACTTTTATCATATATAATTTTATAATTTTAACGGTGGAGCTTCAATAATATTATAATGAATAATTAATTGACCTTCAAATTATTTCAAATTTAATGCATATTCTAACCATTAGAAATATATCTATGATTTTTTTTTATTTTTATTTGAGCAATAGTTTTCAAATTAAAGGATATATTATAAGTATGAGATGTACTATAAAGTTGAATATACACTAGAACTACTCGTATTAGTAATAACTAATGAGAATATAGTATACGACATCATACTAAGCAACAAATTCTAGCACCAACCCTACAAGGCTATAACTAAAAAGGACTCTTTAATTAATGGAACAGTGTTGCATGTTATCATAGGCCTAAACTGTAGGGATATATCCTTGGTTGGTGGATATTTTTTGTACTGCTTGCTTTCAATCAGGCTATGTGCATGCCTAATCTCAACATGCTACCAATCGGGTGAAATACCAAATATCTTGATTTTGTTTGGTATTTGATGCCTTCCTTTAGGGTACCTATCATTTTCTTATGGGCAAAATTTTCTGCTCTGATTTTTGTTCTCCGGCTCCTATATAAGTACTCCTAGTTTGATTGGCTATTTTGTTTTAATTGCATCTCTACAGAATTCAAATTATTATTTTCGTTTACATTATGATTGTAAATATGAATAAGTAAATAAATAAATAAATATATAGGTAAAGTAAATAATCAACCTTATCATTTAATGTTACAGCTGCTGCTGCTGCTGCTCCACTAGACTATCTAGCTAATTGCTTGATTTCCAAACTCAATGTTTCATTAAGGAGCAACCTCCATCACATGCTTTTTAGTTGGATACCCCTCAACCTTTGTTTTCACTCTCTATAGCTGTGTAGCATAGTAATAGACGTGACTTAATTAAAAAAATAATTCGGTATACGATTCATGATTAATGTTTCAAATATAATATAAATATAACCCAAAATAATTTGCATTAAATAGAATTATGCTATGGCGTTATGCGTAGTTAATGATCAAATTTGCTACGGACTCAAAAACATAGTTAAATTATTTTTAAATCTTGATTTATGTGTCTCAATAAATTTTTTGTATCAAAATATGATGGGATATAATTTTTTTTATTTTTTAAATTTTCTTAGTACTACTTTTGAATTTTTAAAAATGACCTAGAAAATATATATTATTTTATTATTATTATTGAATCATCTTAAAAAAAATCTAAAATTAATACTTAGAATTTTTTTATATCCCATCATATTTTGTTATAAAGAATTTATTGAGATCCATAAATCAAGATTTGGAGATGATTTGCCTATATTTTTTTGTTTGTAACAAATCTCATCATTAACTAAGTAGCACCATAGCCTAACTTTTTATAATATACATATGTATATAGTTATATTTTCAAAATGCAAAAATAGTTCTTGAGTACTGCAAAAAGAACGGTGTTGTTTTATCAGACATCAGAAAGTAACTCATAGGCCACTAAAGGTGCAGTTTTTTTTTTTGTTTTTAGTAATTCAAATAAAAGAAAATAGGAATTTGGTATGATTACCTCTATTTTTAGACATTATAGTCTGGATCGAGTTTCAAACTCGATCCCAGTATTTTAGATCGAGTTTAAAATTCGGTCTTATTTTTTTATACATAGCATAAACTAGTCTTAATAAAAAAAAGATATCGATTTTTAAACTCAGTTCAAAATGTTGAGACCTAGTTTGAAACTTTACGAGGGCTAGTAGCCGTAAGAATTACCAGGCCAATCATACGATTCATACCATTGCGTGATTTCTTTTGTTTTTTAATTACCATAAAAAAACTGCTAAAGGTACGCAAAGATACATCAACAGGAGATTGAGACTTGAAGCATACTTTTTAAGAATTTTTTTTGAGCCGAAAATATTTTTCAATTTTAACTAAAATGCAGGACATATATGCAAAAGCAGTTGAATATTTATATGAAGTTTACCGTATCAATGACATTAATAAAACAATTGAGACGCATTGTACCAACGAGCATAGCAACAAATATTTTGGAACAATACTTGTATCATAGCAGTTACGAATAGACAAAACAAGTGGTGTGTCCGTGTGTGCAAACAATTTGTTATATATAGAGAGAGTCTGATTATGTTGTTTTGTAAAGTATAGAGTCATTGTGTGCTTTGCGTTTTATTTTTAATTTCAAATCAGAAATAATCAATTTGAACCATTCAATTTAATCTTTATATCAAAATCTATTAATAAACCAAATTTTATATTTTTTACAATTTTTTTGCTATTTTTTCTGCTGAGGAGAAAATAACTTGATTTTAGAATTCTGATTCATCCAAAAATGACGATTCCCCTATAAAAAAAATAGCAAATGGATTCCAAAAAATATAAAATTTGATTTATTAATAGATTTTGATATGAAATTAGATTGAGCGGTTTAGATCGATCATTTCTGACTTAAAATTAATAATAAAACGCAAAACACACAACACACTTATACTTTACAAAGTATCATAGCCATATTATATATATATTAGAAATTTAAGTCTTTTTAAAATAATTTCAAAACTATTTTTAAATATAACTGCTTTTAGTGTATATTTTTATATTAAAATATTGTTATATCTATATTCTATAATATAGTTCATTTTTTTTTAATTTCCAAAGACGTATATGCATGCTATTTTTCACGGGGCAGCGGTGCACATGTCAAGTTTTTCCGTGAGGAACAATGCAAGACAAAACCGTATAACAATACAAATATTACTAAGCCTTTGTCTTCTGCTAAGTGCCGATCTCTCTTTTGAATTTTTTTTTAAAATAATATATAACAGAGATACACTTAGCTTTCTTGAAATTGACGTGATAGTCTGATAGACAGGTAACAGGGATTAATTGCCTCTAATCCCTTCCAAGTCTTGAATGATTGAAAACCATGTGTCCCCTAACCATAGGTTTTGTCCTGTTGAATTTCCATCACGGTGACAACTTAGGATCATATATGAAATTTTGCAATGTGACATGTTCAAGAATTAGCATGTAAACTTGAAAAAAATTATAAGCATAATTTACATTATCTATGTATCATGTTTGGACAAAAAATGTAAATGATATATATTTCATGGTAAGTGAAGTGGCTTGATGATTTCGTAGTTCGAAAATAACAGTCTGTTGTATCATTAACTAATAATAAAATTGTACAAAATTTTAGAAAGAGCTCAACTCAATAAATATAATATTATTTGTTTTCTTGTATCATCAAATAATTATTTGTGAATTTTATTTTTTTAAAACTCATTTTCATAATTGTAAATATAATCATTATAAACTGATCCCTTATTAAAAAAAATGATAATTCAATATTGCAGATTTAAAGTTTTAGGAAAATTACATAAAGGGGATAAAAAATTGTAATTCAACTTTTCTGGGTAGTTTTTTTTTCATGCCTGACTATTTAAACGACCAAAGAAGATAAGTACATCAATTATTATAGTTTACCCTTGGGAGAGGATGAAATTTTGATACTAGATGTGAATTAAACGTTCCCTGATAAAAGATTCAGACCAATGCATGTCAACCTGAGGATATTTTAAAAAAATTGTGAATACAGCTGAAAATTAATGAATATTTAAGATATCGTTTGAACATTTAATGAGATTTATTAACTTCATTGAAGCTAACATGCTTTTCTCAGTGGTAATTGAAAACAAGGCTACCTCAGGTCTGCTAGCTAGCTGGCACATCATTTCTTACGTGATATAAGTTTTAATTATTTAATTTTTTTGTATGTATCAAAAAATTGTTTAATTTTATTTCTATATTTATTTTGATGCTGGTGAATTCTAGTCCGTTGTCTTAAAATCTGATTCAATGGGCTTTGGCCCAACGAAGCCTTTGTCTTCTGCCAAGTGCCATTCTCTCTTTTGAATTAAAAAAAAAAATAACAGAGATATTTTTTAGCATTAGATGAAAATTGAAATTTATAATTGTATCCTTTAAACAATAAATTTTGGATCTAAGAACTCCACCTTGAAGGATAGCATCTCAGCTGCTATTTAGAAAGCGTTCCAACAAGAAGGAAAAAACAGAACCAAAGTGAATTTCTATTTTTCAGAAAAATAAAAAAGTCACTAGCATTAATTTCTATTTTGTGGTTAAAAAAAATAAGCTGTGTTTAGTTTGATAAGAAACCGTGATTGTCTCTGGAATTAGCAAGCACTCATTAAAATTATTGACGCGTGTTGTCTTCAAAGTTGGAATTAATTTGGATTTTTCTGAAAATATACTGACAAAATATGATCAAATTAAGATGTCAAATCTTATTAAAGTTTCGCTCTCCAATCTTGCGCTACAATTTTTCTCTCCGTTATTATTAGTTACATTTAGTACTAATTCTATGAAAATGGACTAATTAATTAATATTACCAGATTTGTGCTACCAATTTGTCCTTTAATCCTTTTTAATTCTCTAGTGCTGTGCATGCATTCAACTGTTGCTAATAATTTCCCCTTTTGATGCTCTGTCAGCATCTTTACTATTTTCGTTATCCAATTATTTTATTAAGATGTTTATGAGCAACCCCCAGTAACTTATTTTGTTTCTTGTTTCCCCACACAGGGTTATAAACATCGGTGTCATTGATGGTAACATTTCATATACAGTTGACTAGTTTGGCACACTAATGTTAATGTAGCATGTTGTGTGCAATGAAAATCTATTGTAGTATTATACCCATCTACAATTCTACACTCACTAAATAATTGTACGACAATTCACCTACCTCGGGCCCCAGTTTCGTTGCTTGTGATGCCCCGTGAATTGAAACCCTTAGGCAGCTAAAGACTATAGGAATTACAACACTGATATTGACACAGAAGAAGTGAGAGGAAGCAAGCATGAAAGTTGAAAGGATGGCATCAGGCCCAGGCGCTCGGGTAGGTTCGTAATCTTTCGAATCAAAAAATTAGTTTGAAAGATTCTCAAATCGTTGATTTTACATTGGGATTTATAATGATCATTGAAAGTGTGAATTTTGGACCTCGAAGTTTGTTAAAAGTATGAATCCCGATGTAAAATTAATGGTCCGAAAACCCTTCAAACTAATTTTTTTGATTCGAAGGATTGAGAACCTACCCGACCCTCTATCTTTGCATAATTATTTCATTATGCACGGTATTAAATATTTTTTTCTCAATAAAAATAATTAGACAATCCAGTGGGGACAAAAAAAAATTTCCGGAGGGAAAGACAAATTATCAAAAAACACTATTTTTCAAAATCTAGGAGGCACGTGCCTTCCCCTGGGTCCGCCCCTGCCGACCCTCCATCCCAAAAGCCTAATGGGTTTTCTCCAATCTCCAATGTGTCGATCGCCACAGTTCAACACAACAACATCTGCATCGTTCACGCTCAATCAATGAGATTTGAAGAGAAATTGATAAATTGGGCAGTGCTTCGGAAGCTGTCAATCATACTTCTTCTTTTTAAAAAAAATCCATATCCACAAAAAACGGTCTACAAACACTTTTTCCTGGCTTGCTAGAGCAGTACGAAAGACTTTCTTCTCGATCTATAATTTCTAGTGTTTCGAAAATGATGATGGTTCTCAACATATAAGAAAATTGCAACACAAATACAAAACAAAATTAGATAGATTTAGCATGAAAAATAAAGATGGAATCATTTTCTTAACAGATGGGATGTACTTATATAGACCTCTAACTCTATGCATATCACGCCTTTAGCATTGTCCTCGCGAAACTATTAAGCTTCTCACAAAAACTATGGAAAATAAATAACAATAAATCAAAATAGAATTACAATTATGTCAGAAATCACTTTGAGTCATTGTAATAGCTCATAAGTCATTGTAATATCTTAGGTTTCTACATAAAAATTTCAGCAATTCAAGACCTTTGTTACACCACACCTTCTAGGCATCATAAGTCATAACAGCTTACCAACCATTATAATAATATTTCATGATATAGAAATTGTCGACAAAAAAATAATTAAATATTATTTTTAAGTCATTCTAACGGCTAACAAGCCGTTGTAATGATTCAAGCTAATATGATACACATCTATTTGTCAAACACTTTGATAATACTTTCAAAATCCTCACATTAATCAAGAACCATAACTTTGGATATGTCCAACACATAAAAAAAAATCAAAGAATATTTACGACTATATTTTCTTAGGGCATGTTCGGCGGTCAAAGAGGAATGAAAATGAGAATTGGGAATTGAGTTAATTGAGCATTGTGTGAATGGAAAACAAACATTAGCTCTGAGTGAATTTATTTTTCCCACTTTCTTTCTCACGCGCTAAATAGAACCTTATAATGTGATCATATGGGACATGTATTACTTAGCATTGATATTATTTTTTATTTTATAAATTACAAATGATATATAGTAATGTGAATTGTGACCCTTGAGTAATATAAAATATAAGGTCCCGTTCGGAGGCACCCCATTTGATGGGATTTAAAATAATTTGGGATGGGTTTCATCATTGCGATTTACTGGGTTCCCATCCAACTCTCTCTCTCCCCCGGAAAAAAATTGATCTGATCCAATTTATTTTTTCCCATAAAAAAGGTGATGAATGGAGAAAATTGATGGGAACAATGACCCAACCCATGTGATCCAAAAATGACTGCCGAACAGGTTTGGAAAATTTTCTCATTTTGAACTATGAAATTCATCCCATCCCACGACGTGGGTAGTAAACGAACACGCCCTAAGTGTGTTACTAATACCATAGTCCTCGACAACAATAATCATTGTCTTGAGCTCATTCTCTGTCACATGGTAACAATAATTATGCAAGAAGAACATGTTAATCTTTGCAATCCATTTTTTATCTAGGGATGTTTAATTCATCACTCAAGTCAACAACCAAGATAGATATTAGTATTCTTGATCTATGTTTCTTCTTTATACAAAAGACATGCATTGAGGTATAATCTGTATGGTTGTCAGTTACAAATAATATTGGACAATATCCATAAAAAATAAATTATTTGTATAAAAGAACATCTATTTCATACATAAGAATAAGCACTCAAATGAAATATTAATAACGTAAACATAATTATCATAGTACTTCATTATGAGTCAAGTCTAATATCATATTCAACGCGTTACTTGTGTAAATAAGCTAATAACATTCATCATATAATATATAAAATAAGATTATCACATAACTTATACGCTAGTCCATCATGTTAATTATTATTCCTAAGTAATTAATAGATTAGAGACATTTAGTGTTGCCATTATACAATACATATATGTAAAGAGTGATGTTATTGTGCTTCATAGAACACGGTGACTAGTGTACTTCGGATTCATATCTCTAATTTCAAACTAAATATGACTGATCCAAATCATTCAATTTATTTTTCAGATCAAAATGTATTAGCAAAATAAATTATATTTTTAAAATTTTTGCTATTTTTGAGAGAAAAAAATATTATTTTTAGACGAACCAGAAATATCAGATCAAGTCATTTTCTCTCCATCTAAAAAATAGCAAATAAATTCTAAAAAATATAAAAAATTTGGTTTACAAACACATTTTGATATGAAGATTATGTTAAATTGTTCAGATCAATTATATCTAGTTTGAAATTAAAATTTTAAATATGAAGTACACTAGCTATCATGTTTCGTGAAGCACAATAATCTCACTTTATATATAATGCTTTACATTTCAAATCCAAACTAAAAAATGCATATAAATAATAATCACTCAAAGAATAACTAAACTATATCATATATAAATTATTTGTATACATGAGCTACAATGTAATCTTCATAATTTAATACTATGATCATGTTAACATCATTAAATACAGTTTCATCTCCAAGTTCAAATAGAGATGTCAATGGGTGGCATCATGCCCACTCATCAGATGGGATAAAAAAAATGTTCACGACAAGATTCAAGAATACGTGCAAATGGTCTAGTAATTTGATGATTTTCAAAGGATCATGGGTTCAAATTTTTATTGACACAAAATAAAATTTAAAAGCTAGATTGTCATCTTTCTCTCTAAAAAAAGCAATAATATGTCTATAATATTTTTTCTTTTTGAAAACTGCCATTGAGTTTATCCATCAATTTTTGTGAAAATTATCAAGTTAATCATTGTAACTCTAAACATTTTAACGATATGGTTTGAAAATTCCAAAAAAAAATCTTAAACTTTAAACTGAATTAATGAACTACATTTGAACTCGTACTGTATGAATCGTGCAGCCTACTAATTCAATTTTAAACATTAATGATTTTTTTGATTAAAGATGAATATCCATCTTTTAAGAAACATTAATGATTTGATTATAGGCAATTTATGTAATTATTTTTTGTCGTGTATTAGTTTATAAGTAATCTAACGTATGTTACTAACTATAGTATTTTCAATGACTTTTCAACAACTTAATTTAATAATTAATAACAAAGTTAATTAATCAGACCTTATTATTCGCCAAGGAACATAGTTGGAAATTCAGACATGTGCTGGGCCTTTACCAAAACATGTTCTCTTTCTTTTTTACCTTTGACCGATCCCAACTGATGCCATGTGTTGGGCCTTTTACGGGCCGGATCGTTGTACAAATGCAATGAATCCTGCCGTTAATGGGCCAACACTTAGCCCAGTTGTCTTGTAACATTGTGTCACTTAAGACGCCTACTTGTACCACTTAGCCCGGCCCAATATGCATACTTCGTTCCTTGGTGATCTACTGATCTCGCAGTTTTAGTACACCAATAAACTGAATCAGCTATTAAGTTAATCAAATATTTGACTATATCTCATTTTGATGATGTCATATATTCGGAATCGATTAAGAGTATTTAATGAGATGTTCTGATCCGATCCCACACGGACGAGAATTTGATGTATTGACTCGAGCTTCCGCTCCAAATTTTCTTATTTTTTTGTATAGCAGAAGGAATCATTGTTGCCATAAAAATCGAAGTTAATTACAGTTTACAACAGGGGTATATGAGCAAAACAAAGTAAACCCCTTCCTTCTTGTTGAAATGATTCCTTCGTTTCCAGATTGGCAAAACAAAATAAGAATCGGAATCACGCACAAGGCATTCACTACTCGTATTGCGAATCGCCATGGATCTATGGCAGAGAGCTCGCACCTTTGCAGAAGAAGCCGCGAAGAAATCTCAGGAGTTCTCCAAGGAGGCCGCGAAGCGCTCTCAGGAGCTGACTCAAGGCGCGTCCCGTCTCCTCTCGTCGGAGTTCGCCGCTGAGGCCACGAAGAAGTCAAGGGAGCTTGCAGCGGAGGCCACGAAGAAGTCAAGGGAACTCGCAGCGGAGGCCACGAAGACAGCAGATTTGCTTGCCGGACAAATCAAGACACTAGCTGCCGACATTCCGGTCCCGCCGATCCCCGCTCAGCTGTCAGCGGTGGTGGCAGGTTCTCCGGCGGCGGTTGCGCCTGATCCTGAAATGGATCTGGAGGTTTTCGGTGTTACAGAGGATCTCAGAGAGTTTGTCAGAGGGTTGACCATGAATACTTTCAGAGATTTTCCTTTACAAGGTTAGATTGCTTTGAGAACTCGAGATTTTAACTAAAGAAGCGTGATCATCTTTGTGAACTTCTTAAGATATGGATAAAGCATTCATATGAGGAAAGAACTTGACAAGATTACATGGATTTGTTGAACTTACATGCATTGCCATTCACTAGAATTAGTGGCTTTGTCATTACTCAAATGGTTTCATCTTGATTCCTGAATGTTAGCTTTACTGAACTTACACTACTAGCATAAATAAATTGCCAAATGGAAAGATTATGCCTCAAGTTAAATACTTATTTTTTATCAAACAAAAACAGATAAAAAAAATGAGAAAGGCTAATGAATAATCAGTTGCAGCCTTTTTTTCTAGTCTAGTAGTGTATTATATTTCCATTAAATTCTTATTTCGAAAAATGAAGAGCATGAAATGACAGGCAATTCTGGAAAACACCTTTCTCAATTGCTCTCTATATTTTGATAATGTAGCAATCTGGTTGTAAAATTTTATCATGGATTAGCCATGCATGAAATTTTTCTGAAGTTAAAAAAATTTGCATAGATGAACCTGAAGTGACGGAAGTGCCTACGGTTTCAAATGTCAGGCAGGACCTTAATGAATGGCAAGCGAAACATGCAACTATTGTTCTATCTTCTGTCAAGGTACTTGAAACTTGCTTCCTATATCATGCTATAATTCTAACAAAGAAATGATCAACCTTATTTTCTCTTGTTATTCCAACTGAACAATTACCACATAGTGTAAAGATTTTCAAGCTTTTCTTTTCCATTTCTTCATCTCAAGCGATTATTGGTGTGAATGTAACCTCTTGGTCATAGTTTAGTTATATTTAACTGTCTACAAGCTCACTTATTTCATAGTGGTAACATGTGGACTAATCTAGGTTGGAGTTTGCCAGATGTCTCTCGTATAATGCATGACATTTTTATTAAAATCTAGTTTTATTTTGCTTTATTATTTTCAGGAAATTTCAAAATTCAGATATGATTTGTGCCCTCGATACATGAAAGAGAGGAAGTTCTGGCGCATATATTTCCTACTTGTCAACACATATGTCTCCCCGTATGTTCTTCTATCATCTAACACAACAAAATTATTTATGATCTATTGCTCTTGCAAATTTGATCACCTACAAAACATTAAAAGCACAGCCCTCTCCGGGATGGGGAGGTTGATTCTGTAGTATGCACAATGGAAATTTTCCTTCATCTGGTACGTCATTGACAAGGCTTAATTTCTATTTGTTTACTATACTGTTCAATCAGTTATGAAAGGAGATACATGGATGAGTTGAAGGCTAAGGAGGAACAAAGAAAGGAAGAAAAGTTAAAAGAAGTCACGATGTCACCTCAAGGCGGGACTGATAGTGAAACAAAATTGGAAAGCAAGGCCTCTGTCTCATCAAACAAGGAGATTGATTTGGATACTTTTCTCTTGGGTGATTTCGAGGATGAGGGCCCTGGTTTGTAGTCTCTTTTACAGCATCTTATTGGTTGAAACAATAAAGCATCTAAGAGAACCTCCAACTAGAGGGCTCAAAAGCAAACACATAACATAATAATTATAGATGAGCAAAATGACTATATTTTGAGTTGTTTGAAAAGTTCATGCAATTTATCAGAGAACTATCGGATTTTGTAGATGGAGCTGCTGGAGATGATGGTCTAGATGATGATTTTGACAAGATTGATAGTACCTCGGTATGCATTTTTCTAATTGAGAAAATATTGCTAAATTAGAGAATTTTAAGGTGAAGAGGAGCATCTCAATAAGTGAATTGGATTGATCAGACATACATTGCTAAGAGGACTAAATTAGTCTGTTTCTAAGCAGTTCCAGATCAAAGGGTCCAATTATTTCATCTCAGATAGTTTCTAAACATCTTGGAGAAAGTTGTTTAGATAATTCAGGGATCCGGTTGGATTTAAGCTGGTTCAGTTCATGAACTTGCAACTCGGCACTAAAACAATGTGTCAAACATATTTATTGTTTGTATAAAAATGCTTCAGCATTTAAATCTTTTCTGCATTACAGGGTCTGGAGAGTGATGATGAGAAAAAAACAAAAGATTAAATAAAGGCTGATGGCGTCAGCAATAAGATCCTATTACTCTGCTTTAAAATTCATCCGTTCTTTGTATTATTTGGGTCTACCAAGCTGTCTTTTCCTCTGGCTGCTGAATCAATGTTTTGTAATTTTCTTCTAAGGGATCTCTAGTTATTTCTTGTCTATAGGTTATTTTGTTGTCCTGTGTTTAGCAACTTTGGTTGTTGTTATAAAATGCGTTTTTATTAAATTTTGGTATTTATGAAACAGTACAATTTTGCACATCATTTTAATCGCACTTTTTCAACTTGAAAAGCGGCTGAGTTTCTAATGTAGTATTGTACAATTTTTGGAACACAAATGATATTTCATTTTCTATTTACTCTCTAGTCTGTAATGGACGTCATTGTTGGTTCAGTACTTTATAGCCGAAATCGTCAACAATAGGTTTATCATTTCGAAGAGATGTGCTGTTAACAGGGGTGTCATTTGGATTATATTTTTTTTTTTGACTCGATCCAATTAAATTTAGATCAAAAAATTTTAATTCATATTTGACCCGACGGGTTACGGATCGATCAAATATATGTAAAATAATTAAATATTTATTAATTATTTTTTTCTAATTTTAAATAATAGAATATTGATTAATTTATAATTAATTTTAATTAGTATATAATTAGTGTATATTTAAGTTTTAATTAGTACTAAATCACAAAATTACTTCAAAAAATATAATTATTTAGGTTGGGTCTGATTGATCCGAATCTGATCCGACCCGATTCGAGTAAAAAAAATTAAATCTATATCGATTCATTCATTTTCATATCATATCGGGTTGGATCGGGTTGGGATTAGGTCCGGTTAACTCGTTGGATCGGTTCAATAATTGACACCCATTTAACTGGATTAGGGGAAATTATCGTATATATTAGCATAACTGGTGAAACTTTCTAGAGCTTGGCAAAGATTAGTACTCTTACAGCTTATTTAAACCGTTTGTGTTATAGATTTGACAATACATTTTAGTGCTTTGTCGTTTCAAATGAGTTGAAGTCCTTGTCTGTAGTTGTTCATCTAGCCGAGAAACAAAAGATACCATTAGCATGCTTATTATTAAAGGGGAAGGTACCTTGACAATGAATAATTTTGACAATATTAATAATGAATTTTAAAAGAGATGAAAAATATTTTTAAAGATAGATAAATATTTATAGATATAATATTTTTCCTGTCTATATTAGTGTTTTAAATTATATACAATTTTATTATCAAAGACTATCAAAATTTTATACAATTCGCAATAAATTATATACAATTTTATTATCAAAGACTAAACAAATTTCATACAATTTTATTATCAAAAGACTTTCAAAATTTTATACAATTACGGTTTTAATTTAATAATCTATTTAATGATCTATAATGAATTATGATAAAAAAATTATATTAAATTTGAAACACTAACATATAAATTCGCATGTAAACTTTGAATGAGGACGTAATACTAAATTGGTTGATTCAGATTAAAACCAACAGATAATGTTTCTCATATCCAATCATACGTGTGAGCCCATCCCAAAACAATATAAAATGAAGAAAACAGTTAAGAAATAAAGGTTGGAGGGTCGGCCGAGCGAGCCAACCCTATGAGGTCCCACAAATTATGCCGGCCATATGTCTTGATAGCCATACAGCACCCATCTCTCGAGGATGGATGTGGCATACATAGCCAACCGACCCTTTTTAATTTTCTCATTGCGCGTTGGGGGGCTTATATAGGCGCGGGTTTTGCTGCTGACTCTTTCGGTTCCCGTTGTGGGACTATCCAAGTTCTCAATTGAACCGTTCAATTCTCCGAACCGGAAGCCTGTGTTGACTGGAATCAGATCAGCTGCAGCGTGTATCAAGCGCGCGGTGTCTGGATTCGATCACTTTGAGATTCGTGCTTAACTCAATCTCAAAATACTAACTCAATTTCGAAGTGATCAAACTTGGACCGCGTCTTTAAGCCGCTGACATGCTTGATACGCTTCCGTGTTGACTTGTAGTACAGCTAACCCAATAGTCCAAGCGCAATCAATTAGTAATTAGTTCCTGGGCCAGACTTTAACGAGCAAACGACAACTATAATTACTATTTATATAGCCATCTGATTAAGAGCATGATTTAATTACTACATCTTCTCTATTAATTTAGTGCTTTGAGTACTTGCTAGTTAGGGTGTGCAATCAATCGGTTAGATCCAAACTAAAATAAATATATACAATCAAACTTTTGTTCAGTATGAATTAAATTAAACTTATAAAAATATGAATTTAATAAATTAAAATTTTATCAATTTATTCAGATAAATCAAAATTTTATGAGTTGAACAATCATAAAAAATATTAGCAATTTCAAAATATTAAATATAAAAAATAAATAATTTTAAGAATAAATTAAATAACTAAATAAAATATACAAAAAATAAATATATTTAAATTAATCTTAATATGATATTTTTTATATCCAAGTAAAATTAATTTACTTACTAAATTTTGGACTATTTGTTTATTTAGTTTATCCGATTTAGAAAAATATAGATTGAATCAAAGAATAAAAATTAAACTAGTTAAAATTTTCAATCGAACCAATATTTTTTAACCGAAAAACTAAATTAAATAATCCAAAATTTATAATTCGTTGAAATTCAATTAAACTAATGCCTCTGCACACCCCTGACTACCATTTCGTTCTTGCTAGCAAAAAGAAGAGAATGTTGTCTATATGGTGGACCCGTTTGATAAAAGCTGGTATGAAGTTCTTTTCCTCAACTAATATTGATATCGAAATAGCTAATTTAAGTCTTTTTTATGTTAAGAAATATTGTTTGAGAGCTAATTCTACTTATTTAACGTTTGTTTGAATAAACGAGCTAAACTCCAAAGATTTCGCGCGTTGAATTGTTCTCTGGGATGATGAGATCCATGCTCCTCGCCAACCAACAATTTATATCGATCTGAATAAAGAATTATACTAATATTTTGCTGAGGTGCAAAACCAGTGCAATATAACATCAGTAAGGAAAATACAGGGAATAATTCTACAGGTTATGAACTTAGTATCAATCAATTTCCCCTGTATTTTTTTTTTGAGGTAAACTTTCCCTGTATTATTCATGTAATATTCAGTAATGCGCTTTTCTATCTGAATCTCTTTGATTTTCGCGCTTTTCTTTCATGGTTGTATAACTAATTAAACCATGAAGGTTTAGGTGTGACACGTAGAAATGTGAGAGACGATAGTTATTTACTTTTGAGTTGACAACACCATTTCTCCCTCCATCCTCCATCACTTTTCCACTTCGCCAATAAATCATCTCAATTTATTTTTGTTTTTCGCTCTGAGTGATTTCATTTTTAATCATTTCGTCTAGTTTAGACATAATTTAGTTCACAAGCTAAAAATGAGAATTCTCCCTTCTAAACATCAACAAACTCCTTTTTAATCATTTCACCTTCGGTTTAATCATGATTCATATAATTTTAGGATTCTATTGTCAGCAGTTCAGCGCGAAACTGACATAATTTTTTATTATCTCGTTATTTTCAGGTTCTCTGAGCGCAAAATGTATATTGGTGCATAACATGTAAATTTCTTACAACTGATATAACATTAATTTATGGAGTAACAGTTATTTTTTATATTTTAAAAATTATAGAAGCAATTTGCTGATTGAAATAATTATTCTCATATTTTTGTTAGGGGAGGAATCACTAATTGACAATGAGTTATTTTGATAATCTTGACAATAAGCTTTTAAATAAATATAAAAATCTTAATATATATATGTTCTTTTACTTACAGATTGATAGTGTTTTAAATTTTATGTAATTTCATTATCGTTTGATAGTTCATCAAAAATTATTAAATTAGAACCATTGTAAATTATATAAAATTTTAATGGTCTTTGGACTATCAAATAATAATAAAATTACATAAAATTAAAATGTTATCAATTTATAAGTATAAACCTTCGAATACAAAATCACTATGCAACGTTGACTATAAAATCAAATCACATTTACTTTTCACAAGAATATTATTTAGTTCTAATTGTTTAGACATAAGGTGAGAACAATTGTTTTTAACATTTCATTGATTGTGACAACATTAAAAAAACAAAGTATTAGTAATCGATAATCAAAGGTCACAATCATAACTACAAATGCAAGCATATACTTGTAGCTTTCATTGGATGCAACTGTCGAACCCATTTTGATGTGTATGCTTGGTTGAAATTTATAAAAAGGAAGACAAATTTGATTTTAACTAAGTTCAAACTATTTTTTGGTAGTATTAAGAATTGAGTAATGAGGATTTAAAGAAAATGATGAACAATTTTATTAGTATTATTTCATAAGAAAGATGAGAGTTAAGCCTCAAGTTTTATAAATGTCTATAAAAAAATTTTCATTCAGGTTCTAAATCTGTGATCTTTCACACAAAGAGCATTATATTTTATCACTAATAAATAAGGTAAAACAAGAGTTTAGTTACTTTTTCCAAATTACTGCTCTACTAAATTAGCCAATGCTCATAATTTCACTTAGTTATTTGTTCTCATATTTTGTACTAAAATACTCAATTTTTGTTTTGCTCCATACTATTTTTTGGCTTAAGTGATTTATTTTACTTCATAGTTCATACTTATAAAATGAGAACGAAACAATTAATAATTGTATGAATTTGAAATTAATAAACATTTGACTCATGAAAATTTTATAGATCTTTCCTTCCCGAAAAGTTTGAATTTTCAAGATTTTTCAGCACAATGGATATGTAAGTATTCTAATTTTACAATAGTCATGATTGATTGAAATTTACTGATTAATTATTGGAGAGAACATGAATCGTTAGCTATATTAAAGATTTTTGTGACAAAAATATTAAAGTTTTTGTTAAAGTCATAACTCAACCACTACATTAAAAATTATACGATTGATGATATTCCATCCTAAAAACTATCATTTTGTTGAAGAATTTATCAAATTTGAAATTTAATTATATATATTTTAGAAAATCTATTATTACTGCATAAAAATAACTAATTAATTGTATTTATTTTTACTTTTTGTTACAGTATTTTATATTAAAATAGAATAATATTTTTTAAATTTTGATATAGAAATGTTATAATATCAAAAGCACATAATAAAAAGTATGGATGATATATTAATTTATTATTATGCATTCACCTGATCACGTGTCATATTGGGATTTGAAAGAAACAAATTCTCATGAGTCTTGTAATAATTTCTCGATGTTATTGAAAAAAGGAAAATGCAAGATCACATGACCTTAATTAATCCAATAATGTCACGTGTCCTGTCACTTTGAACATATATATCTGACGTTATACATAGCTAAGTAACATGTACCTTGGTAATTTAACCCAAAAGAATATAATATGATCGGATTTTGGATATTTTATAATATGTTTTGAAAATCAATAGACAGAGCATGTGACATTTTATCTGTAGATATATATCATATGAAGCATTTTTTTATGTTGCTAATATTAAAATTTGCAATAATATATATAAAAAAACAGCAAAGTATTTGGACGTGTTTGAATTTCAGAGTAGTAAAATAATGAAAAGTAAAAGTTCGTGCCAAACAAAAGTTCTCTAGTTTTTTTATGGTAATTAAAAAAAGAGCATGATTATATCTGTTTTCCCGCCTAATAGTCTAGATCAAATTTTAAATTTAGAGCACCTGGACTAAATTTAAAACTCCATCCTAATTTTTTGTAAAATTTGTATGTATTATTTATTTCTATTTTTTTTTTATATTTAATAGTTCATTTAGTTATTTTATTATGTTTAATTATTTGTTGAATGACTTAGAAAAATATAATTAGAAGTATGATATTATTGTGTGTTAATAATATGTTAAATATAATATTATTGTGCATTCAATAACAATATATAATTAGAAAATCATAAGAGAAAAATATTAAAATAATGAGCTACAATAAATACATATGTTTTTATATATTTTTTTTATTATGTATTCAATATGCATGTATATTATGAACTAAAATAAATATATATTTAATAAAAAAATAATGAACTAGAAAAAATACATAAGTTTATTATGTATACAATAATAACTATATATGATACATAATGAATATATACAATTTCTACTTATAAATATAAAAAAATAATGAAAAATAGATATCCAAAACTTCAAACGCATTTGTGAGGTATCAAATGATTTTTTTGCCATGAAAATTATCGTAATGGCACTACCTATTAATTCTATAGATCTCGTTGTGAGATTTTTTGAAAGTTAGCTCTTTTTTATCAGAGTTTTCTATCAAAAGTTATGATTTTTTGAAGATGAATGACTTAGATTTCGATTTTATTAATAGGATGTCGTCTCCATTTGTTCAGATGCAATAAGAAAATTATGAAATTAAAATTAATTAAAAATCAGCTAAGTCATTGAATAAATAACTAAATAAATTATTAAACTATAAAGAACAATAAATAAACCATTAAACAAACAATTAACTAAAACTGAACATAATGAAACATAATGTTTGTATGTCTTTTATTATTACTTTATTTTATTATTGAAATACATTCTAGTTCATTATTTTTTATTACTAATTCATAATAAATATTTATAAACATATGTATTTATTTTATTTTATTATTATTTTTAACTATATATTATTATTGAATACACAATAATTCACTAATATATTATTAAATACAACAATATCTTACTTTAATCATATTTTTTAACCATTAACTAAGTAATTAAATATTATAAAATAACTAAATAAACTACTAAACATAATAAAAGTAATAAACAAACAATTAATCAAAACATACAAATTTTATAAAAAAATTAGGACTGAATTTCAAATTCGGTACCCTGGAGGTTATTAGACGGAAAAACAAGTGTAAACATACTTTTTTACTATTTTTTTAATTACCATAAAAAACTCAAAATTAGCTCACTTACCCTCTTCGGAAAGTTTACTCTAATTTATAAATTTTGTAAGGTAAAATCCGCATAAATCGGGACAATTCTTAAATCTTAACTATAAAAACTAAAAAAGAACAATACAAATCTTTTTATAGTACGGTTTTACGGACGGAGAAAGCACCGACGCCTACTTATAAGGCGCGATCCGCTAGCCGCTCTCTAATTTCTTGTCAGAGACAGACAGAGAGCGAGTTCTTTTTCTAAAACTCATACAAAAGAAGCAAGAATAGATTGTTACAACACAAAATCGTTTATATTAGATTGCGGTATCCCTGCGCATAACGCCAGAAATAGCACGCAATTTTTGAAATGGATTCTTTTCCTGAGCGAATAAATAGATCCCAATTTTGTAAAAGAGGGAGGGGATGAAACTTGGCGCTTCTATTTTCTTTTCTTCCCTTTTGTAATGCGGCATTGAGTTTGAGCAGCTCCTATCCATCTTCACCGATGTGCCGATCCAATAAGGTATTCGGGTCGGAGTACAGAGAGAGGAAGATGGGTTTCATATACGGGTCCGATAAGCTCAAGGCTTCCTCTTTGTCAAGGCCACGTGTCAAGCTGTGGATGTTGCGAGCGGCCACGGTGATTCTCCTGTGGCTGTGCACCGTGCAGCTCTCTGCGTTGGCTGACTTGTGGGGCCCACGCGTGCTCAAGGGATTGCCTTCTTGTTTGATTGCTTCTCCTTACTCTTCCTTTTCGGCAATTCAGCTGTCGGCTCAGGTTGTTGAAAGGAGTCCCCCCCCTGAAAGTGAGCTTCTCTTTTAGTTGAATTATTGCTATTTTGTATCTTTTTTATTTTTTCCATGCTTTGGAGTTGGTACTGTTGTGCTTAAAATTAAACTATTAGGCACTTGCTCTATATTTTAATTCATTTGTAATTTTGTCCTTTTTTGTTACTCTATGAATTGTTTTATTTATTTATTTTACACATGAACATAATAAATGCTACTTTTAGTTATGAACTTTCCATTCTGAACATTCTTTTGGAAAAGTTTGTTGACAAAAATCATACTGAATATAAATATTATGTGTTTATAATTTCAATTTTGTTTATATTGTTTGTATTGCTGATTCGATGCTATCTTTTCTCCCCAATTGTTTAGGAATATACCATAGCCATGGCTACCTCATGATTTCATGCAACGGTGGACTTAATCAGATGAGAGCAGCAGTAAGTCTATTTGTTTTATTTTAGCTAATATTTTCCAAGTTTTCCAATTCACTTTATTTCTGGATAACTATTTACTATCTATTTAAAATTATCATTTCTTAACTCTTAGTTTCTCTACTCAAACATATTTGTTTCTCAGATATGTGATATGGTTGCAATAGCAAGAAATCTAAATGTGACCCTGGTCGTACCAGAGTTAGACAAGAACTCATTTTGGCAGGATTCCAGGTCTGTGTTTATTTTTCTTCAACATGATTTTTGTGCCATTGAAGTTTATTCACACTTAGCTTGAACAATGATTTGAATTTGTAGTGATTTCCAAGACATTTTTGATGTTGACCATTTCATAAATTCATTGAGAGATGAGGTCAGAATAGTAAAGGAACTCCCACAAAGGTTGCAAGAACATTTCAAGCTTGGGATGGTGCCTTCAATGCCACCTATTAGTTGGTCGAATATTTCTTATTACCATCAGAAGGTTTGTTAATGCTTTTTTGGCTATTGGAAAGCTGCATTGAGTATCTTTCCTTTAATCATGTCTTGTGAAGTGTAGAAGCATTTTACATGAATTATCCTTCCAGAGTGCTATGTACCAATCATTTCTGCTAATGGTCCATCGCACTTCAATACATATTAGATCTTGGTGCTTTAGGCAATCATTATTTATTGTGGCAAATATCCCAAAAAAAAAACTTCTTAAAGAAAATATCTCTCTTTGAGTTGGGTTGGTACCACATTGGTTTCTCTGGCAATTCTTGGTCAACCAATGGTGGAAAAATAGTTTATTATATTTACATTCACTAGGACTGATGGCTAATAATTCCTTTTGTTATTTTGCTGTTACAAAAAACAGATACTTCCTTTGATTAAGGAGCACAAGGTTGTGCATTTTATTAAAACCGATTCCAGGTTGGCAAACAATGGCCTTCCTACAGATATCCAAAAGCTAAGGTGTAAAGTAAACTATGGTTCATTGAAATTCACCCGTCAAATCGAGGAGTTGGGTAAACGAGTGATTAAAATTCTTCACAAAAAGGGACCTTATTTGGTTCTCCACTTGAGATATGAGATGGATATGCTTGCATTTTCTGGTTGCACCGAGGGTTGTACCCAAAAAGAAGCTAACATGCTCACAAAAATGAGGTACATTTGACTTATCATCCAAAAATATTTAAGCATGCTTTGCCTTGTTCTTAACTATGCTGGTTTGTAAGTTGACTTTAGAACACAGACTAGGCTATTTACCAATTCTTCCAAGTTTGCTATACTAGTTCCTGTACCAAAGTTCATTTCAACAGTAAGCATTCTAATCGAAGCTGTAAATTTAGGAGCTTGTAATCTCCCATTTATTCCTTGTCAAATGTAAATTGGAGAAGGGATGAAACTTGTGATAGATTGTTTACTGAATAGAATGATTAAATGGAGACTGAATGGCTCCATCTTATAAATTTTTGCTATATACATTTCAGATATGAATATCCATGGTGGAAAGAAAAGGAGATTGATTCAGATCAGAAAAGACAAAATGGGCTTTGTCCTCTAACGCCAGAAGAAACTACGCTTGTCTTGAGAGCACTAGAAATTGATAGAAACATGCAAATATACATAGCAGCTGGAGATATATTTGGTGGTCGAAGGAGATTGGCTTCTCTTATGCGGTCTTTTCCAAATGTGGTTCGTGTTTGTAATTGAAGATCATATAAGTGTGTTAACTCAGTTATATGTTTAAGCCTTCATTAGTCACACTGACTGAATCTAAGCAAAGTTCCACACTTCAAGCTGTGACATTGAAAGCAACAAACATTTGTAAATACTACAAATTGGAGATCTTTGTGATATTGGTTACTGAAGGCTGTAATGCTTATTATTTATTAATAACATGAAAATAAAATAAGAAAATATTTTTAGATCCAGCAAGAGGGGTCTCTCTTTTGGGATTTTCTGATGAAATATGGATTTATGAGCAGGTAAAGAAGGAGATACTGTTGAGACCTGATGATCTGAGGTATTTCCAGAATCACTCGTCACAGATGGCAGCATTAGATTACTTTGTGTCATTGGAGAGTGACATTTTTGTCCCAACTTACGATGGCAACATGGCAAGAGTTGTTGAAGGTCATCGAAGGTAGCACATACAATTTTCAAAGACTTGGTAATTTATGAAGATATTAATTGTTGTTTGGGACTTCTGATCATCAAACCTTTATTGAGTATTAAACCCATTACAACTTTATCATGTCAGACACCACAACACACAAGGGGATGCTTTCCTTAAATTTTATGAAATTGTTTTTCATACACTTTTTCTGAACTATTTTCATTGCACAGATTTATGGGCTTCAAGAACACGATCATACCAGACCGAAAGAATATAGTCTCATTAGTAGAACAATACAACAATGGCACCTTGAATTGGGATGAGTTTGCTACTGAAATCAAGGCGGTCCACAAAAATCGAATGGGAACGCCATCAGTGAGAACTGTGATTCCCGATAGACCTAAGGAAGAAGACTATTTCTATTCCAATCCTCATGAGTGCTTGCCTCAAGTTTATCCACTACAACAGACATTGTGATACCATCAGTCTTTTGGTATCTTTTTTTTTTATATAAATTAATCTTAGTAAACTGGATAAGTTAGAGATCATGTATAGTATTAGTAGAAAATTTTCCTCAAATTTAATGTTAGGAAAATTTTCTTTCTTTAAGAAATCACGGTTGGTATACTTGTATAGAGACAAGAGATGGGGAGGAGAATACTATGGGTTAATTAGCTTCTAATTTTTTTTTATCTCTGGTTTCTCCATATCCTTAAATATTTTTACTCTGTTCCCGTGCCTCTAACCTTGTTCTTTTCTTTTTCTTTTATTTTATTCTCATGTTAAAACCATATCATTCTGTCTCTTTCTTTTAGTGTGTTAGGATAAAAATATTAAATCTCCTTAGCTGGATATTTGAAATATGCAGCTTTACTTCATTGGTAGCAAAAGGAAACATGATTCCTTCTGTTTATGTGACCTTGGTGTATCATAGATTGTCACACTACTTAATTTTATTACTTCTAGAACTTCATTTTCAGCAATGCCCTTGTACCTTGAAAATCACTTTTCCCCAAAACATTAAATTAGTGCCGAGAGACGACTAAAGCACCCTTTTACTGTGGAGTCAGAGCAACTTTATCTGATCGTATTATCATTTTTCTCGCTAAAATATGTTGATATCAGTTATAACTTCTGAATTTATTTGATGAAACAACAAAGCTGGCAGGGATTCTTTGACAATGGACTTTTAAATAAATACAAAATAAAATTTAAAAAACAAAAAAAATTTATAGATATTTTTTACTTATAAATTGATAATTTTTTTAAATTTTATTTAGTTTCATGATCGTTTGATAGTCCGATCATTAAATTTGAACCATTGTTATTGTATAAAATTTTGATAATCTTTCATGTATTATTAACGATAATGAAATTATATAAAATTTAAAACACTATTAATCTATAATAATATAATATATCCATAAATTTTTTAATATTTATTTAAAAATTAATTATCAAAATTATTAAAATAAATTGCAAGTATTCCACCCCTTCACATTAATTAGGCCATATTCCAAGGCGAGAGCAGGGGAGGTACAAAGGGTTTTAAATCAAAAAAATTAGTTCAAAGTTCTTAGAGCCGTTGATTTTGCATCGAGATTCGTAGTTTTAATAAATTCTAAATTTAAATTAATAATAATTACAAATCTCAATGCAAAATCAACCGCTCCAAAAGATTTTAAACCATTTTTTTTTAAGTTCAAAGCCCTACCTCCCCACTTCCTTCTAAGGCACAACAGCTCGTGAATCACATTCCCCCAAATCCAAATTAAAAAATCCCAGACAAAAGTAAAAGCCCATTCCATAATAAGGCATAAGGTAGAAGATATTATTTCTTTCGCCTCCGCTAATTAATATATCTCCTCTTCCTCCCTTCTCCGTCTCCGTGTACCGATCCATCTCCATACCTCTCCCTCAGGCTCGCCTCTCCACTCCATCAAAGATTAAACAGATCAACAGAGGTGCCGTGGAGATCACTTCAACACAGTGACCAACCAAAAGTACCCCTCTCCAAAAATGACGACCTCCTCTCTCCTCTCCTTCACCCCTCGCTCCCTCCCCTCCACTCGAAATCACACCTCGTCTCTCCACTCCCCTTCCAGTCCAGACAAAACCTCACCTTCTTCTCCTCCTCCTCCTCCTTCAACATTCATCCATTGCACACTCAAATAACAAGAACGACACACCTTCCATCGACCCTCCCGACCGCATCCTCTCTGCCGCTTGCTACCTCTACCCATTCCTCGATGGGGTCCAATACGGCCGCTTCGTGCTCTCCCAATTTCCCCTCCTCCAACTCCCTCTCCGTCCCATCATGCCGCTTATTCAGCTCTTTCGTGCTTCTCCTCTCACCCCGATCCTCCTCTTCCTCACTCTCTACTTTGCCGTCGTTCGTAACCCTTCTTCTTTCAGCCGCTATGTCCGGTTCAACACCATGCAGGCTATTGCTCTGGATGTGCTTCTCATCTTTCCCGATTTGCTTGATCGGTCCTTTGTGCCGAGAGATGGGGTGGGAATGGGGATCATGCAGAGCCTTGACAGCACCGTGTTTTTCTTCCTGCTTATCTCGCTGGTGTATGGGTCAACAGCTTGTTTACTTGGGCAGATCCCAAGGTTGCCATTTGTCGCTGATGCAGCTGATCGGCAAGTCATGTGAGTCGATTCTTTTGCCAGGTTTTGTTACTGGTGTTCGCATTTCTCTTTGACTGTAATTGGGAAAATCAGATCTCAATTCTACTGGTTGAATTGATAGGTTATGGATGCCCTAAGGCTGCAACTGAGCCATCTGTTGTAATGCTTGGGATCTTGTTATTTATTTCTCTCTTTTGATAAAGAATTTAGTCTTTTAGATACACATTTGTGATTTGTGAATTGCAATATAGGGAATTTCAGATGGAGACATTTTGTTATTTATCGTCTGTTCCAATCTTGAAAAGCAAAAGAGATCACTGTGCGTGAAATGCACACTGTACTGCTTGTCAATCAGCTGTAAACCCCCCCCCCCCCCCCCCCCCCCCCGTTTGTTGGGTATAGTAAAAGTAATTTAAATACTTTAAAATGCTATAAAATATTAATAGAAGTGATTTAAGTTGAAGTAAAGTTAACGCATCTATGAAAATGTTTTAAAGCTAAAGCATCAAATTTTTATTTTTCTAACATTTTTTTACACAAATTATTCTATCTATTTACTTCAATACCATCAAACACCACTATTTTAAAGTGGTTTAACTTTTACTCTGTTTTAAACTTTACTACACTTACCATCTAAATTGTGAACTTCACAAACTGAGAAGTTAAACTGACAAGATTTTGCCAGCTAAATTGCTCAATTTATTGCAAAACGGAGAAGTTATAAACTGACCTCAAAAATCAACTAAACATAAAATGAGCTGTCCAAACTATCAGTGTGAATGATATAATATATATCTGTTACTTATCCAATCAAACAATCTGAATCATCTGTACAATATAGCTGATCGAGGTATCTAAGGGTTTAAGCAGGGAATGAATGGGGGTTTTGAAGTACAACATATGGATACTGAGATAAAAGATCGGAAATAATATAAACAAATGATAATATTACATCAGTAGTTCAGGACACATATTTGTCTTCACCTGTGCTATCTGATATTTACTGATTTACAAACTAAAGAGGAACACTATGTACAAAATCAATGGAATGTCAATAGAATATGAAGTCATTCTTTCAATATGTTTCATTGGGAAACTTCTAATCAAAATTTATCTTATGAGCGCTTGAGAAATGCTTAGCAGCTCCCATCATCGCACCCGACCCTGACGATGGCTTCAAATTTTTAACACTCTTATCATCACCACTATTAACAACACATGAACAAAACCAAGAGAGCCATGAAACAAACCGTTTTGATCCTCTCGTTTTCCCCATTGCTGATCAACTTCATTTAACGAAGCCTTTGAGGAAGTTTTCTCCTTTTTGTTCTCCTAGAAAAATTATGTCTCAAGATCACTGTGCTTGTGCAATGGAACCAAGTGCTTGGCTCTGCTTTTATAGCATCAGGTGTTTGTTGCATTTCTTTGCCAGCAAGTTGAAACAAGGATTTCTGCTGCATATCTGGCCAAGGTCAGAGTATTTGATTGAATCAAAGAAGGTTGGAGGAAATAGCAAAGGAACCATGAAAAAGACTCATAGTGTAATTCACTAATACTGGAGTGATTAATTATATGCGATTTAGCATGACAAATGGCAACCTTGGCAATCAAGTAGCTCAGTTTTAGACTATTTAATTCAGACAAAAAGGAACACGTCAGTGGACTTGCCAAATCATTACTTTCTACTGGTGTTTCCCCTGACTTTTCAATTTTACCAAAATATATTAATTTGAATCCTACGTAGTACTATGCTGTACAAGTCAAATTATAACTTTTTGTCCCGGTTCCTCGAATTTTCTTTTGATCAATGATTCAACGTTCTACTTTGCAAAATTTCGGGTTTCTTCAAGTGGTAAAAATGTCATAAAATGTCATTTTGGGATGTAATGTACAGTTGCATCTATCCTCAAAGGGGGTCGATCTCGATCAATGCGCACATTGTGCAGTTATTGCATCTTTATAATCTGATCCTTCAAAACCATTTTAGTATTGGACCCTTCGCAATATATATATATATATATTTTTTTTTGCATCGAATATTATTTACAGGAAATTAATGAACTTGTAAGTTATACACTAATTGGTATTGATATGGATTATCAACTTTTAAATCTACAACCGTATAAATTCTGCACTGCAAGTTTTCTGTTTGATATTCAATAAATTGCTTTCATTGCTGTTAATTTTTGTGTTATGGAGACCTCAGATTATTAATGTATTTACAGGCTATATATGATTTGGATAATTGCAATGATAAGAAGTGGGATGATCAGAATATTGGATTTTTAGTGCCTATATTTATTGCCTAAAGATAATTAACCTTACCTAATCTCATAGAAGAAAATTGTGGTTTGACTTGAGTATAACTTTTAGTTTTCTTGGCATCCCCGGGTACAATCCAACTTGCACCAAAAATCTTAAATGATTTTTGTTCTGATAATCTGGTAAAAGAAAGTTCTGGAATTTACTTATAAAAACAAATAAACCTTTCAACTTAGCTCATCAGAAGAGAAGTCCAAGCATGTCTAATCCAAAATAATTTTGATTGATTCATTTTGCTGCAACGATCAATTGTGGCAATGATCATTCAAGTTACACTCCAGGAGCTAGGGCGGATGTAGGATTTTGATCAGGTGGGCAATTATCGGATTGTAATAGTTTATCGATTCAAACTCATTAACTAATCGGGTACTAAATAAAAAAATAATAATTTAATATATATTCTTATCTAATAAAAATTATTAAAATAATAACATTTTATGTATTAAAAATAATAACAAAATAAAGCTTAAAATAATAAATAATCAAGTTGATGAAGAAATTTTTTATCTACGTAACTTTATATCTTTATATAATTATTTCATTATACATAATATTAAATATTTTTTCTCAATAAAAATAATCAGACAATCCAGGAGAGGGAGGGGGGGGAGGGACAAATTACTAAAAATATTATAAAAAATACTATTTTTCAAAATTCAAAAAGGCCAATTGCCCTCTGAAATATGTTGGATCCGCCCCTGAATCTAAGAATGACTGCCCATTTAACCAAAGTCACAACTATGACCATATGCAATAAGCGATATTTCCGCATAACATGTAGAGTGAGTCAATGAGATGCTCAGAAAGCAACAGATTGGAAACTGTGATAAGAGTCAGGAAAATATATAGCAGAATGATACTATCACGTCAGTACAATCAAAGTACAAAAGTATCATATACATCAAAATTAGAGATGGCCTGTACTATGGCTATCTGATATATTTACACACTAAGAGGAATTATATATACATGTATTCAGTGTAATTTAAAATAAAACATGATACTTTTTTAGCAATTTAACCAAATTTTATCTTGTGAGGACTTGAGAAATGCTTAGCAGCCACAACCATCGCATCTGGCCCTGACAGCGGCTTCAAGTTTTTCCTGCTCTTATCATCTCCATCATTACCAGCATCTGAGGAAAATAAAGAGAACCATGAAGCAAGTGCTTTTGAAAACCGATTTGATCTTTTCTTTCCCCCCATCACTGATCAACTTCAGTCAACCAAGCCTTTGAGCAAGTTTTCTATCTTTTCTGTTATCTTATTGAAGTTGAAGGTTGGCTTTATTTATCTGATTCTTGCAGTGCAACTGTGTGCTTGGGCTTGCTTTTATAGCCTCAGTTGTAGCTAGAAGAATTGAGGATTTCTGATGATTACCTGGTTAAGGTCAAAGCATCTGATTGAGTAACCGAAGGTTTTAGGAAATAACAGAGAGGCCATGAAAACGACTCATTGTTAATTTACTAATTGTACTACTTTGACGCATGTGCTATTGAGCATGACAAATAGGAACCTTGTCAACCAAGCAGCTTAAGTTTAAACTTCCTCAGTCAAAGAGCTCTTCACAAGACTTGGCAAGTTCCCAGTCACCTTCAACTGGTGTTTTCCTCCTAATCTGACTAATCTGGAGGATGTTTCCACTGTCCTGGTAATTCATTAATTGGATAAAGAAATTTGTTCACCCAATGCTTTCTTGGAAATTCCCATCATGGTTAAAGTAACAATGGTTGGAAATGTACTATCGTTGACTATTGTAAATTCGGATTTTACATTCTCTGACTGTTGTCTTTTCTTCTGAGAAGTTATTTTTGCTTGTCAAATCAAAGCTAGGAAATTTTCATCTCAAAGTAAAAAATAAGTAGGGTGTGTTTGGATGACTAAAATATTAGTGTAAGAATAATATTGTTTAGGTTAATAATTAAGAATAGTATGAGGTTAGTAATATTTCGGAAAATGAGAGAATGGTGTTAATTTTTACTATTTCAAGTTAGTAAAATGTTGTTTGGATAGAAACTTAAGAATAGTAGAGAGAATAGTTAAATTAATTAATTATTTTTTAGTATTTTATTTAATATTAATATTTATTTAATACTATTCCATACTAATATAAATTTTTTTTTATTTTCACTACCCTTATGACGCTAATCCACTAACCCAACGTTTTCTATGGGTTAGCGGATTAATACTGTTTTGCTGCTATCCTCGATTGTAATTTTGTGAATTTGGATGATTGCTAACCTGAGAACAGTACTACTATTCCGGAACAGTGCTATTCTACACCATCCAAACACACCCGTAAAAAAAACTACTTGTCTAGTCAAGCGATAGAAAATTCCTCAAAAACATTGGTATACACGATTAGACAAGATCAAACGATAGAAAATTACCGATCAAATGATCGAACAACAAAAAATTCCCAAAATTAACGTAACATAAATAATGGAAATAACCTTTTGCATAAGATCAGACTAAGGTTTATAATTAATTTGCAATTTCATTCCATCAATATAGAAAATGAACCGAGATTTAATTTTACGGTTTCTCTTGTGAATGCGTTGCTTAGAAAATTAATTACAATCAACAGCTCATATCTATATCATCGATGATGTAAATTCAGAAAATATTAAAAAAAGAAAGAAAGAGTTGTGGGGGCACCAAAAATTGTATTTTGTTACATCCCTCACATGGCTAATGGCTTTAATTGACTTTCGTTTAATACGACTGAGCTTTCAATTAACATTTGACATAGCTCAGCATTACTTGGTAACTAAGCTAACAATTTCTATACAGTGGACGTGGCTTTCTTTTTTCTTTGAATTTGTGAATAACTAAACCAAAATTGCTCAAGGAAGCTTCCTAGAAAGATGGTTCTAAACTAATTTTATTACCCATTTACCAAGAAACCCCTCTCTTATATAAGCATGGGAGGTTTGCACTCTGTATCTCAACACATTGAGAGAGATTAAACATTTGAGCTATATAATCACAAGAGTGAAACATAGAAGCTAAGAATTCTTTCTTAACATAATTTGGGATAAAGGATAGATAGGAATTCAATCATGGCAAAGAAAAAAGGATCGACTTCGAGTTTTTCATCCATGTTTTATCATTTGCATTCGATAATCAGCCGTGGTTTTAGGACTATGGCTGCAGATAAATCATCCGATTCGGATGGACCAACTGCAACAATGATAACAGGTGCTAAGCATTTCTCAACTGCTCATAAGATTCAATTTGGTTAGCAGTTGGATTTAAGTTTAAAAAAGGTATATATGGTTTTGGGAATTGTAGGTAGGGAGTTCAAAAGATTCATATTTTGAGCGTTTGTTTTTGTATTATAGCAATGTATTTAAACGTGTCTATATATATATACTAGCAATATATTCGTGCAACGATATATTCGCGCGTCGCAGCTGACTTTTTTATTTAAACATGAAAATATTATAAGATAAAAAAATTCACAATGGTCGAATATTAAATTATAAATTCACCAAATTATAGAGAAAACTATAATAAAAATCAAATTTAATCTTGGATGAGATTTTTTACACAATATGAGTTAATGATTCATGATGTTTATGGTAAAAAAAGTGAATTACTCTAGTATATATTATCACCATTAATTTCTTATCAAACATGTACAAAATTGCTAATCATAACGCATATCTTAAGCTTTAAATTATTTTTTTATATTATAACATAAATAGAAAGATATTGAGTATTCTAATTTGTAAATCATGTGCATAAATGAAAATAATAGTATAGATGAGAAAGAAATGGAGAGAAAGAGAGGATCAATGGACGCGATTACATACGTTCAATCAATCAAAAATAAATATTATCCGTCTAATTAAGAGATAAAATTGATATAATAAAAAATATCATGATAAAAAATAGATTTTTCAATTCTTAGCTGCTTTATATAATAATATAAATAACTAGGTTACCCTATTTTGCAAAGTAAACCCAGTTTTTACTTTGCTCTTTTGAGGCGTTAGATTTTTGATAAAATTCGTGCAGATCAAATTAAGGTGCAATCGACATTGTTTAAACAAAATCGCTCCTTTGGTCGCTCCTGCCCTCTCAACTCTCTCTCTCTCTCTCTCTCTCTCTCCTCCGCGCGCTAGGGTTCTGCCTTGCTACTGATTCCGCCTCTCTCTCTCTTGCGTTTTTCCATACCAATCAAGAGAGACGAGGAATTTCAACAAGTGTTTTTCCTAAACTAATTTTCTATGTCTATTACAGATAATTTATCGACTAATCAAAACCGAAGACATTGATAAACTTTTTAAGAAAGTCATCCAAGATCAAGGTCATGGCCAGGTCTTTCTCTATATGTACTTAGGTCTTTTTGTTGCAAACTAGTATAGTGCAGTGAGAATAAAAATATTATATCATTATATTATTTATTATAAAATTAATTTTAATTAATAAGTTTACTATCTCATAGTCATATAATTAAGTATAATAATAATAATAATAATAATAGTGATGATTAATAAGTTTGCCCTCTTTCGTACTGATTTCTAATGAACTCCTTATTGGTAGCATCCAAATAATACAGATTTGAATCACCACAGCATGAAAACGTGTTGGCTCAACAAATCAAGAAAGATATGTTCATGTATTAAATACATGATTTTCTTGATTTGTTGAGAGCAAGCCGCTTACTACCAACCTCTAGTCGATCAATTGTCTGTAATAGACAGAGCAAATTAGTTTTGGAAAATGCATGACCCAGAAAAAAAAAACATTCCCCCCCCAAATAAAATCTTCAGGGAATATGACGACCTTGCTCCTAGATAGCTTTCTTAAAAAGTTGCTCACTGTCTCCAGTTTCGATTAGTTGATCAATTATCTGCAATAGACAAGCAAATTAGTTTAGGAAAAACAATTGTTGAAACTCCTCGCCTCTCTTGACTGATGTAGAAAAACGCGAGAGAGATAGAAAGAGAGAGAGAGAGAGAGGCAGAATCAGTGGTGGAGGTGGAATCAGTGGCGAGGCGGAATCCTAGCGCGCGGGAAGGAGAGGAGAGTCAGGGACTGGAGAGAGAATCAAGAGGGGCGGAGCGATCAAAGGACTGGAGAGAGAATCATTTAAACGATGTCGCTTGCACCATAATCTGATCTGCACGAATCTTAACAAAAATCTAATGCTTCAAAAGCGCAAAGTAAAAACTGGGTTTCTTTGTAAAGCACCGTTCGTAAAATATGGTTTGAGAAGTTAAGATGATTCATTGAAATTCATTTCTTCATCTATCTTTCCATTTAGAAATCAGATATCTAGAATTTTATTTTTATATGTTCATTTTCCGCACTTTGGATTGTTGATTGTTAAGAGAACCATCCATACATGAAAACAAATTAATACAGAAATATATTGATTTTGGTTTGAGAATTTAAAATGCTAACCGTTAATTCTCATTGAACACATATTTCATAACTAATTTCCATTGACCTTTCTCCAACCAATCACCATTGATGTGTAGTGTAATATATTGTGACCAAACCAAAGAAAAAGCTGGGTTGATTTGATCTGAGAAATTTGACTTCTCAAACGCTCCACTAAAATATTATTGAGCCCAGAAAAGCCCTTCTAAATAGAAGTATTTTTTGGGCTGAGATGTCAGTTTCATTTCATTCCCTGGGCCCTGAGTTCATAAAGTCTCTCTCTAATCTCCCCTCCGAATTTAATTAGCTTTGTGGTCCTCTGGAAAGGACATAGTTCTTGTAATGATTTTTGTTTTCATTATGAATAGGGAAGAGTGTTAACAGATATGTTGATGTGCGCGCATAATTAATGCTTTAATAGCTACTAAAACTTAAAATTTTCTTTCAGAAAAGGACAAAATAAAAATATTTTCTGAAAATACACGTAATTACAAAGATATTTGTGTAAAAAAAATTAGGGTGAACAGCTACCCTGGCCTTCTTTGGATTCGCGCCTGTTTACTGCAGTCTGCACATTGGTAATAAAGCTTGTTTCACAGAAATTATGTAATTAATTAAGTAAAATTCAGTGAGGGAGAAAATAGTCGGAGAAAATTAAATCAAAGCTCAAAACTAAAGGATATAGCTGGAATGGACTAGCGAATAAAGTACCACCATGTTCTAAATTGTGAAATATTTAGCAGCATCTTATTAATTTCATGCCTAATTAACTAGATGAATTAGTTAGGCTACAATTTGACTAGAAAGAAAATTTAGAAAGGGAACTAATCATTGTTTTAAAATGCGGTCGCATGACCGCATATGAGGTCCGCTTATATTTATGGGGTGCAAATGCCGCATGTATAAGAGTATGCATCCGTATATTTAATAATGCATATTATTTTTTAAAATATTTCTTATTAAACCTATAAAATTAATTATATTATATTTTTTATGCAAAATATTCAAAATTATATTAATATATTATTATTTTTTCTTATTTTATATTAAATTTCTTTAAAAATAAATGATTGATTCAAATATTATAAGATTTATTTAAAATATATATCCGTATACTGAACCGTATATGTACCCGCATATCACATATACACTATGCAGTGATCAACCACACATATTAAAAATACGCATTTTAAAATCTTGGAACTAATAATGGAACTTCGAGTATAGAATTAGTCAATTAGTCAAGCGGTTCAATGTTTACATATTCAACGAGCAATAGTAGCGATTGCATGATGAGTAAGCAAAGAATCAATACTAATTCTTAATGGAATTTAATTTATGTTGGACGGGAATTGACGCTCTACCTAACTTTAAATGTCTTATGTACTAAAATTAGTCGGGAGTCAAGTGATGAGCTAATGAAAATTAATTTCATGATTGATTAAATTTACTGCTCACTAAATATGACATGCTTTGTGTCACCTTGATTTCAAAGGTATATACTATATACATAAGATATGCACCGATTTTTTTTTTAATTTAATAATTTGATAAATCCTATTATTAATAATAATAACAGTAAAAATTAAATTTTAATAATTAGAATTGCAGTGCGCCACTGTGAGTGGTGTCTAAACACGCACCGCTCCCAGTGACGTCTTTTTTTTTACTTTAAAAAAAACATGTGCATTAGTGGGAGTGGCGCACTCCCGCTGGTTGCTACAGTACCCACAAACTCATTTGTCTTTTTATTCCTTCTCAGCCAAAGCCAAAAAAAGAAGAAGATACCACTCCCAATAACGTCTTCCTAAATGCGCCAGTGAGAGTGACGTCTTTCTTATGCGCTATTCACAATGGCGCGATATAATTCTTAGTATTAAAATTTAGTTTTTTATGTTATTATTATTAATAGGATTTATCAGATTATTAGATTAAAAAATCAGTGTAAGATACGCCCTAGGTTAGAATATTATTTTTATATTTAATTATTTTTTAGAGAAGGATGAGTATCTAATTTCTAAATTTCATTATATGTCCATAAAAACTTTAATTTATGATTTTTTTGGAGATTATTCTAATTAGTTATCATTGAGCCAATAACAGTGGCAGAGCTGTGTTAAAAAAGAGAGTCGTGACCATTTACAATCCAAAAGTTTATATAAAACCCTTTATTTTATGGGTGAAAATGCATTAAGGCCAATAATTTATAATAGTTGGGCCTCCTTAAAATCTAAAACATGGATGTCAAATTCCGGTATTGGCTACTAGACCATTTGCGATAAATTTATTTTGTTAGAAATATATCACCACGTACTTATTTTTCTTGCATATATAATTCATCTAGTCATGATATCATGATCACCATTGTCACATCATTCTCGACATCCTCTTCATCATCATATCATAATTGTGATCATCCTTATCCTCATTATCATCATCATTGTATTTCTCTGGACGTTGTTTTTTTAAGTTATATATTGATTACTATCAAAACAAGTTTGAAATGCTATTTTCTTTTACATGCATGCAGAAAAGTCAATATAGAACATAGTTAGTGACTTTAATTTATTATTTATTATTTATATTTTTATTGTTAAAACTTAATCAAACAAAGTGGTGAGACATAATAAAATTTACAATATCAAAATGTATATCAATCTTTGAACCTCTATTTATTAATTTCATTTTTGGTACAATTTTCTGAGTTATATTCACAATTAATTGTTGCTGTATATGGACGGAACAAGAATTTTTGTTAACGGGATCCGTGATCATACCAAATACTAGTACAAATAAAATAATCACATCAAAATCATTATTGGGTTCAACAACAGAATTTTTTTTTATATATTGTTACGAGATTTAGATATAAAAATTTCTAAAAAAAAACAGATGTAATGCTCGGAATTCTACAAATTCATATATAATTAAGTAGGGGGCATTGGCCCTGTTTTCAATTACTACATCGGGCTGTGCTTCTGTACGTAGCACTATTTTTCATAATTTTTTTTTTAGATAGATCAAGCCAGCTAACTTTAGATATTTATAAAAAAATTTATATATTCAGGTTAAGAACATGCAAACTCTTACATGAAGATTACTTTGTCACTCATCAAAAACGGATTTTTATTTAATTAATTTAATCGTGATTTAATTTTACATTTTTTTGGAGCTAGTTCTGACGGGCTTGTCACCTAACGTGGTTTTACTAGAAAAGCAGATTTTTTTGGTAAATAAAATAAAAAAAATAGGGAATTGGTATGATTATGGTAGATTTTTGTGAGTGTAGTCTGGACCGAGTTTGAAACTCGGTTTCAGATTTTTGTTTTGTTTTGTTGTTTAGTTTGTTTGTTTGTTTAAAATAGATTGAAATAGTTTATTTAGTTATTTTATTATGTACTTTTAATTATTTGATGATTTAATAAATTATTATGTTCTGTTATTTTATAATTATATTATACTAGCTAATTTTGTAACATATTTTTTATGATTTAGTATTTTTAAATATTTGTAGTAACTCAATTTCAAACCATAAATAATAGAAATAAGTTTGATTTAAAGTAAAAAAAATAAAGTACAGTCTCTTGAATAAACTAAAATACAAATTGCAATACCTCAACTAAAAAAAATACATCAACACCGACAAAACATTCTCCTAATGAGAGATAGATTGTATATGTCTCTTGGTCGGATGGGTCGTCAATCGGAGGGTCATCAGCAGAGATGTCAATATCTTTAGGATTCGTCGGAAGACTTGTGCAATTAAATTACACATATTTAAATGAATTAAATTAAATAAAATCAATTAAATATAAAATAACTATAAGTTAAAAAGGACAAAATTTAAATTGAGGATGTCCTAAATCGGCCATTAAATTCTTAATTTGCCTAAATTCATACTTGCCGAACTATATATGTCCGAGTGTTGTAAGCCAACCAATAACAATGACCGTATTCCTAACTAAACTAAACATCTATATATATTTTTTTTAATTTCATATCATAAGTTATATAAATAATTTAAATAAGAAAAAACTTTTTATTTAAATGATAACCGCTCAGACATTCTGGTGTGAGTGTGGTATATATGCCAACTCATCCACAGACTCATCTGAATACGATACTAGCTACCTCAATTACTCATCAATGTTCAACCCGTACCAGATTGTAGTCATACCTCTCATGTAATACCACCTCATATAAATATAGTGTTAACTAGAGTTTTAAAAAAACCCGATCGGGTCAGACCCGACCCGTCCGACCCGTGGCCGCGACCTGCCCCGACCCGTCAGACCTGTGACCCGTTAGAACCGGTGGGTCTAGCACGGGCACGGGCAAAAAAATTTGAAAAAAACTCGTGCTAGACCCGATCCGTTTTAGACCCGTCTCGACCCGACCCGTCCCGACCCGTCATAACTCGTGCCCGACCCGTCCCAAACCCGCTGAAATTAAAAAAAAATCGAAAAATTCTTAAAAATTCAAAAAAAAAAAAAAAAAATCATAATTTTAATTTTTTCCCCTCTAAATACCACCTCATTTCATCTCATATCCCCACACAAACAACTTCACTCTATCTCTCTTCTCAATTCTCCAAACTAAACTCTCCCTCGTTAATTTGTTAATCGTTAGATATTAGCAATTCTCTAATTATATTATTATAGTAATTTTGTTACATTATCCAAAAAATAATATTTATATTAGTGTTATTTAGTTATTATTGTCAATTTAGCATTCGTTATATTATCTGTCGTTAATTCATTTTAAAGTTTCGGGCTTTCGACAATCTTTCGATTCCGACAAAAAAAAGGTTAGTTATTAGTATATATTATATTTTATAATTTGTTTATATTTTTTTGGTAATTAGTTTTTTAAATATATATTTACATTCTTTTTTGTCATTCATTTCTTTTAATTAGTTTTTATTAGATTCATTATTTTTTGTAATTAGTTGTATTTTTAATTTATAATAATTAGTTCTTTTTTATAGAATATTCTTTAATAATTAATTTTTAAATAAATATTTACATTCTTTAATTTTTTTATCATTATTTTTTTAATTAATTCTTTATTTTTTGTTACATTATTTATTTCATTAGTTGTATTTTTAATTTGTAATAAATAATTCTTTTTTATATTTATAACATTCATTATATATTTTTTAATATTTTTTAGCAATATAAAATGGCATCTCCCAATCCCTCTCATGCCGAATAAATGACATATCGATTGAGCGTTGAAATTTTTGGTGAAGATATGTCACGTTCTAATCCTCTGAACCCATACTATCAACAAAATCCTAACCTCCGTATCCTTATTATCAACAAATTTCATCACAACCGCATGTTGATCCTAATTATAACCCGCAAATCACTTCCTTTAGTGCCGGACAAGGTTCGACCTCATTCCCGTCAAGTTCTCAATATCCGTCAAGTTCTAATCAATATCCGCCAAGTTCCCAATATAATACCGATACAATAACTAGTGGTGGACTTCCACCATTACATCCAACGAGCGCGGAATGTTCCACACCAATACCTGACTCAAGCGTCCCGGAATCCCTGATCGAATTCAGAGCTGACAAGAGAAGGAAGAGAGCTCCCCCAACTCATGATGCACCTTGGTAGCGTTATTACGAACAAACTTTAGGTTCCGACGGTGTTCTAATCAATGCACGATGCAAGGTCAGTAATTGCAAAATTTCGTACAATTATGTAATAAAAAATGGTTTAAGTCAATTTAAAAAATATGCCGATAAACACATAGCAAAAAATGAAGAACCCCAAGAAAGACCCGATACCCGTATGGTACAAATGTTTGAACTCGGACGGTACTAGAACTCTTATCAAATATGATGAAAAAGAATGTTAATGAGTTTGCTCGATACATAGCGAAAAAAAACAACCAATAAGTATGGCATATTGTACCGATTTTGCCCGAAGTGTAATTAGAGGTTGTGGTCAACCATTATACAAAAGGTTCCATCATAACAAAATGATATATGAGTTAAAAAATAATATGTTGAACGAAAAAGTGAATTATTGCCCATATTTACAGTTGCAACAAATAAAATATCAATTACATCTGATATATGGACCGTCGGTAAACATGGTCTTAGTTATAGTTGTGTTACCACCCATTATATTGATCATGATTGGATTTTGCAAAAAAAAGTATCAAGTTTTCGAACCATGAATTATCCGCACACCGCACAAATTATTTATCAATCCATTATAAATGTATTGCATGAATATAATTTGAAAAGTGATTTAGAGAACAAAATATTTTTAATTTCTTTTGATAATGTAAGTAACAATATTAAATCTATTGATTATTTTACACGTGCACTTAACCCAATTATGGATGGTAGAATGTTTCATCAAAAATGTGCATGTCATATTCTTAATTTAACTATTAAGGCAGATTTGAAGATAACTTTCGTCAATAATTTAATTTGCAAATTTAAAGATGGTCTTCATCATATTTATTCTAACAATATAAGAAAACAAGATTTTTATGCCTTGTGTGGACGATTAAATTTGAGCAAGTTAAGAATACTATGGGATATAGATACACGTTGAAATTCAACATATAGAATGCTACACCGAGTCCTTCCATACAAACATGTTATAAGTGAGATCCTACGTAACTCACCCGAGGGATTACCCTTATTACGCTCCACGGAAGAATGAGACCAACTCGAAGCACTTCACATATTTTTAGAAGTTTTCTTCAACGCAACCGTCCAACTATCATGCTCATACATACCATCCGCGCATCAATTGCTTCAACATCTCTATTTGATATCCAATGTTTATTTTTTTCGTCTTGTATTTATTTCGTTACAAATTTTAAATTATTTCATTACTAATTTATTTTATTTTTTTCAAAGTGTACCATGATTTTGAGAATATAGATCTTCATCGAATCGCGGAGGATGTGCACGGTGACTCGCCTCTGTCACCGATTATAGAAACCATGAGAGAGAAAATTACTAAAATATTAGGATGAAGTTTCTCTCATTACAATTATTGTCAATTGTCCACATCCTTCATTCAAGAAGAAGTATACTATGAGATTATTTGAACGGTATAAGAAGAATCTAAATTTACCACATATCGGGGAGGAACAACGTGTGACATCCGTATTGGAAGAAATGTTCAACCTATACAACATCCAACTTCATGTAAACCAAACGAATCAACTATCTTTTTTGAATCCTCGTAATATTAGGTACTAAAATCTAACATATTTATAATATTCGAACTAGTTATATTATTATAATATTGTGAGACTATTATTTTTTATTTTTTGAAATATGTCAAGAGCAATAGTCGGTCTGCATTATTGCGAGACTTGGAGGAAGATGACGACTCACAAATGCAAACAAATATGAATGAATTAGTTAGCTATTGTTTAAGAAGTATGAAACCCGACGGTATTGACATCATCGGTTATTGAAAGAGGAATGAAACTGCATATCCAACTCTCGCCATGATGGCACGTGATATATTTGTCGTGCTCGTGTCAACCGTCCCTTCCGAATCCTGTTTTAGTTCAGCAAACAGGATACTAACAGATAAACGCAGCAGATTGGGTGCAAAGACATTCAAACGACTCGTATGCTTGAAAGATTGGTTTGATGCAGAACAACGTAATCAACATGCACCCGTAGAACAATCATCCGGTAAATTTATGACAGAAGCGGAAGGAAACTCAGATGGTATGCCAGAAAATGATCTATGGTATATGAACTTAAATTTTTAGATGGTATTTTTAAACACTTATATTCTTTATTTTTTTCCCATTTTTATTATTTTTCTAGCATTTACAATCCTTATTTGTTTTTTTTTTCAATAAACTTTACTAACAAAAAAAAAGTTAGAACTCCGCCTATGTATTACATAGCCGGTCCCAAGCCCGTAATAAAGGAGGAGGATAATTTTATTTTTAACCCATTTATTTTAATTTTTATGATATTTAAATTTTTTTTCCTCACTTTTTTTAAAGTTCTATCATTTTATTCCAATTTTTTAAGATTTTATTTAATTTTTTACTTAAATTATTTTATTTTAATTTATTTTAAGTCATATCATTTAAGATTATATTTAATTTTTAAATAAATATTTTCAGATTTTTATAATTTTTTAGAATTTATTTGAATTTTTTGATTATTTTTGAACTTTGAACAAAAATGACAAAAAAATAAAATAATTTTTTTGGTCAAGAATATAAGTTGTTATATATTTTAAATATTTTTAATTTTTCGGAATTTTTGAGAATTTATTTGAGAATTTTTTAATTTTTCGGAATTTTAGAAAAAAAAAATTAGACCCGTCGACCCGACCAGCCTCACCCTTGGACCCGATCCGTCCCAACCCGCCGACCCGACCAGCCTCACCCTTGGACCCGATCCGTCCCAACCCGCCGACCCGACCAACCTCACCCTTGGACCCGATCCGTCCCAACCCGCCGACCCGACGGGTATAGGACCCCCAAAATAGACCCGTCCTAACCCATCCCGTGAAAATCAGTTGACCCGTCCCGCCAAAACCCGCCGACCCGTCATAACTCGTCCCGATCCGACCCAACCCGTCCCGATTTTAATACACTGGTGTTAATAGATATGTTGATGCTCGCGCATAATTAATGCTTTAATAGCTACTACCTAATTCCAAACTCAGAGGAGATTGCGTCATAAATCTGAGTTTATAGAAGTCATACGAACGTACTTTTTTTATAATAAGAAGTACTATATGCTAATAAAAGCTCAAAACTAAGAAAATTAAATCAAAGCTCAAAACTAAAGGATATAGCTAGAATGGACCAGCGATAAAGTACCACCACGTTGCAAATTGTGAAATATTTAGCAGCATCTTATTAATTTCATGCCTAATTAACTAGATGAATTAGTTAGGCTACATTTTGACTAGAAAGAAAATTCAGACGAGGGAACTAATAATGAAACTTCGAGTATAGAATTAGTCAATTAGTCAAGCGGTTCAATGTTTACATATTCAATGGGCAATAGTAGCGATTGCATGATGAGTAAGCAAAGAATCAATACTAATTCTTAAATGGAATTTAATTTATGTTGGACGGGAATTGACGCTCTACCTAACTTTAAATGTATTATGTACTAAAATTAGCCGGGAGTCAAGTGATGGGCTAATGAAAATTAATTCATGATTGATTAAATTTACTGCTCAATAAATATGACATGCTTTGTGTCACCTTGATTTCAAAGGTATATACTATATACATAAGATATGCACCGATTTTTTAATTTAATAATTTGATAAATCCTATTATTAATAATAATAACATTAAAAATTAAATTTTAATACTAAGAATTGCAGCGCGCCACTGTGAGCGGCGTCTAAACACGCACCGCTCCCAGCGACGTCTTTTTTTTTTTACTTTAAAAAAATGTGCATTAGTGGGAGTGGCGCACTCCCGCTGGTTGCTACAGTACCCACGAACTCATTTGTCTTTTTATTCCTTCTCAGTCAAAGCCAAAAAAATAAGAAGATACCACTCCCAATAGTGTCTTCCCTAAATGCGTCAGTGAGAGTGACGTCTTTTTTATGCGCTATTCACATTGGCGCACTGTCATTTTAGTATTAAAATTTAGTTTTTTATGTTATTATTATTAATAGAATTTATCAGATTATTAGATTAAAAAATCAGTGCAAGACATGCCCTAGGTTAGAATATTATTTTTATATTTAATTATTTTTAAGAGAAGGATGAGTATCTAATTTCTAAATTTTATTATATGTCCATAAAAACTTTAATTTATGATTTTTTTTGCCTCAATTCATACTTGTCGAACCATATATGTTCGAGCGTTGTAAGCCAACCAATAGCAGGGGCTATATTCCTAACTAAACTAAATATCTAATTTCATATCATAAGTTATATAAATAATTTAAATAAGAAAAAACATTTTATTTAAATATTAACCGCTCAGATATTCTGGTGTTAGTGTGGTACGTATGCCAACTGATCCACATGCTCATCGAGATACAATGCTAGATTGTAGTCATCCCTCTTTTGTAATACCACCTCATATAAACATAGTGTTGGGTATAGTCGTACGATCGCTCCTCTATGATAGGCAGTTCGGGCTCGTCTTGTACCCATCAATAATATTGTGCCCAATCCATAATCTGTTGGGTTTTGGAATGCCCAAATCTCATTAATGCTCAAGCTGCGGAAAGACAGTAGAACAAAATTTTTACTTCTACTTAAGTTAGGGATTAAAGTATGTCGGATAATTACCGAGTGATACAGACATTTAATCCTTTACAAAAGACGGTAAAATATTATTTTACTTCTAACTTAAGCTTAGGGTTAAAGTGGTATGTCGGATGATTACCGAGCGATACACACCTCTTTAAACCTTTATTGATCTACTCCATGATTGATTTCTAAAATATTAATCTACTTAACAATTAAATAGATTAATATAATATGTTATACCTCGCTTCCAAATTTCAATTGGAATGAAAATCGGCTTGTCTCGGAGCACCAAACGTCTGATGCCTCTGTAGGTTATCAACCATGACTGACCAGAGAGCGGCTTATTTCTTTTGCCAGAAATACAGTAAACCACAGTTTCTCGCAAAAATACTATTCACCCGAGAAAAAAAGACGAAATAGTACTATTCACGACTCGCAGTAATTCTGTTTCACAAATGTGCAGAAATACCGCAACTTTCGTAAAAACACTATTCACCGATCCCGTGAATTCTGAAACAACCGTATACCGAGAGAGAGAAAGTAGAACTGATTTGGTGTAGCTTTCTCTCTCACCCCACCCCTCTATTTGTAGAAAATGTAGAATTGCCAAATTACCAAAATGCCCTCATGAATAGTAGGGAGGTTCCAATGTGAAAAGACCAAAATACCATTAAAGTTCATGTAATTTACCAAAATGTCATTGGGCTTTTGGCCAAATTACCGAAATACCCTTGGACTTTTGGCCAAAACACCAAAATACCCTTTTTAAGGTCGGCATGGTCTTTTCATGGGTCTTTTTGGGCTTTTTTGGGCTTTTCTGATTTTAGGCTTTTAATTATTAATTAAGGCTTTAATTATAAATGGGCTTTGGCCCATAATTAACATTTAAAATCCATATCAAATATATATAATTGTCATGTAAAATTATATTTTTCTCGGTTGTTGTTTCGGCGAATTTATACGACGTGTCCAACACGTTATAAATTCAATCTGATTTTTACTTCTTGTCATCTCTATGACAAATATAATTATATCATATATAATTAATTATAACCATCTTATTATTAATTATAAATAATTTATAATTAATCAATAAGATTCTCCGATAACTCCTATACGGTGTGACCCGACAGGATCCGTGTTATGTTGGTAAATAGAGTTAAAACCGTTTTAACTTCTATAATCATAAAAGGCATCTGGCAGAATACACTATGACCATCCAATTACATAGAAGATGATGTACTATACAATATCATGATCTAGTTAACTATTTACTTGTGTTTAATTCTTTTGTCTCATAGCTATCAGATCAGTTTCAAGGTAGGTATGTGTCATCCTTGCAAACTTAATCTTTTCTTGATCCTGAGTAAATTATCAAATATAATTACTCTTGTAATTATACTGCTAGCAGATAATCTTACTCTATCAAGGGGCCCAATGATGCTATAACTCATATAGAAATACGAGGGACAATAATACTTTTGGCAAATCATCTCTTCCTCCGCATAAGTTATGTATACCGAAGAGTTATCTTTATAGCCACCTTTTACGGATAACGTTTTGATAGAAATCACACACATACATATCTTATGTAGGAAAAATAAATACCTCATACTTTAGAATTTAATACTGAACGAAAAACATTAATGACACGAACATAATTCCATTTAATATTTCATTTTGGGTCTATCAAATACGATGTTCCTAGAACATCTATCTATGTGATTAAAATGACAACTCTTTGTCTATGGTCTGTAAAACTTGACCATCATTTAATCCACATACTAACTCGATAACTTAATTAGTGTTCTGCTAATTACCTTGGTTAGTGACTTTTAAGAGTATATTCTATATTATGAAGTTTCACGATTCCAGTCATGAACTCAGAATGATTCATAAATTCAATAATACTCAAGGAAACAAAATATCGTTTAAATATCCAATTCATGAATAAAGCTTTATATAACCAATTTATCGTATTATTGACTTCAAGATTATTACAAACTAACATAATATGTCATTCACCATCCCCCAATGTATGCTTGTTCTTGTGATACGTGAACACTTGCTGGTAATCGATCAGAACCGATGGAGGAATCTGCTAATATAGGTTGAACTACCGCATTACTCTATCTGGATACTGATTCTTAACCATTTAGAAGTGAATCATCCACACGCGACACATCCACCTGCGATACATAAAAATTATTAAATTAAATTAATATATCAAATGAAGTAAATAAATTTCAATTAATTTTAAAATGTTATAAATTATAGTATAAGTGGTACACCCATGGAAAATTATCGTGATAAGCAACGTACGACATCCAATTGATGTTTGATCACGCAAATTCTCAAAATGGTCCCAAAAGCGCTATCAACGTCATCTCTACAAGCTCTGTCAGAAGTGATTTATCTAGCTGGCAATCTCCCATGATCATCATCTAGTACTGATAGAGACCGAGTCGGTATAGATATGGATCTATCTGATCGTTGTATGGTATTTTCGGACGATGTGCATTCAAATGGAGAGTGTTATGTGACTACACAAAATAATTTATTTGATAGGATATACTAAAAGAAATTTAAAAATATAATATTTTTTCACGTTATAAAATTAAAAATACTTACATTGGTTCTGTCTCTCTGTGATTTATATTCATTTTGTGATACGACAAGCAATTACGGATACTCTATTTATAACTATCATTATTTATAAAATTTACTAAAAATAAAAATAATTATTCTTGAAATAATGAAATTTATCCGAATTTTAAATTATATTATTTTATTCTAAAATATCTAAAATTAAGTACTACTATAATTGAACTAACTATAAATTAAAAATGATTATAACTAATTATGACTACAAAATATACTATAATTAAACTAAATATGACTAATTAAAACTAAACTATAATTAAATAAATTTAAACTAAAATTAACCTAATTAAAACTAAATTAACTACTATAATTATCCTAATTGAAACAAAACTATAATTAAACAAATCTAAACTATAATTTAATGATAATTATCTAATTAAAATTAAACTATAATTGAATTAATTATAACTATATAATTCAAAATTAATACTATAAATCAACCAAATTAAACTATATTAACTATATTTTATTTACCACTATAATTATACTAACTAAATCTAATAAAAGTATCAAATTTCTTAAATTTCAATTAAAAATGGAAGAGAAATTTACCTTCAAAAATTCGACCAAATCAACGAATCGACGGATTTTTCCAATTCTCCCCTGAAAATTACAAAGTTTGGTGCAATTGCTTTGAAAATGAAGTTGAATTGAGGGAGAAAAATTAAAAAAATATATATTTTTTTTCAGTTATAGTAAGATGAAGGCAGATGGGAAGAAAAAGGAAGAGAGTGGGAGGAGGGAAGGTTTTTTTTATGCGTGCAGCCCAGTCCAATTTAAAATCGAGTTTTATTTTTGGTTCAAACTTTTGAAACAGAGTTTGAAATTCGGTTCAAACAAATTCATATAAATTTCAGAATTCTCACATCAATTATCTATTTTATTTTAATTTATATATTAAAAAATCTGTTAGAAAAATTTTTGGACTAGCTAGAAGGTAGTACCGTGACATTGGAGCTATATTAGTAGCCTCCAAAATCTTGTAGGACAAGGTCTCATTGTTAATTGTTCCAAGTTTTGGAACCATTTATCCTAGAAGAGAGGATGTGCCACCAATATATCTCAACTACTGTTCTATTAAGTTGGACTTGAAGATGGATGCAAGCTATGGTGCATCATTTGTAAGGCGGCGGCGGAGAAAATGAAACAATATTCTGGCGTCATGTCATCATCGAGATCGATGCATCTTTTTTATCTCTCTTTTTTGCCCCTTTGAAGTAGCATATAACTTTCTATTAATATATATATATATATATGCAGGTCCCCATTGATTGCCTTAAATTGAATCCTAAGAGAGAAATTCACGGTGCTGCCACTGCAAGCTGCCATTGTATTTATGATAGATGGGACTCATAAAAAATCTTAAAAAACTACAAACTAAATCGCATCCGTTTAAGTTTAATTTGGCCGTCCAGATTTAATAACGGAGAATGTCATAGAATAATTATGGCAACATATACGAATCCGAGAAATAACCATATCCAATATTGATTATTTAGTTAACTTCGTCTCATTAAGTTATGTATATTCTATTAGAGATTTTTAGAACTTTTGACTTAATTTGATCTCATATTTAAATATAAATTTAACAGAAAATTAGAAAAAAAGAGCGAATCAGCTGACGAATTTGAATTTCTAGTTATTGCTGACTTGTTGTTTATTGGGATATATCTATCACCTTCAAATATTGATATGAATTTCTATGCATTTACCACTCCCGGTCATACGGGTTTTGTCCGATGTTTGGTTTTCCATATATATATATATATATATAGAGTAAAGATATCGTGATCTTAACTCAAAAAATACATCAAATCATTTTTAAATTTTAATTTATCATTCTCATTAAATTCTTTATATGAAAATATCGTGGGATGTAAAAATTTGGAGTGTTTTGAGATTTTTAAGTCACCGTTTTTAATTTTTTAAAATGATGTTCAAGTATTAAATATATTATTATTATTTTTTTTAGAGTTAATTTTCAAAAATTAAAAACGATGACTTAAAAAACTCAAAACACTTCAAATTTTTACATCCCATGAGATTTTCATATAAAGAATTTAATGAGCATGCTAAATTAAAATTTGATCATAATTTAATATATTTTTTAAGTTAAACTCACAATATCTTTACTCATATATATATATATATATATATATATGGTGGCGGGCTACACTCGCGTTATATGATACATGAAAGTTGAAACACATTTATTGTCAACTTACTATGGCAGTCGATTATCATTGAGCCTATGAGTGATGAGACTCATAAAATAAATTTTTAAAAATACTCTTCATGAACTAAATCTTGGCTGTTTATTTTAAAATGGACCATCCTAATTTGTATGACAGCCGGCTTCCATAATGTCAACTAGGGCAATAAATTCAGATCCATATAATACATACTATGCTTTTCAAAATGTAGAGACGTCATCTATCGATAACAGTGAGTCTTGGATCAGGCTAGAATACCAAATAGAGTTTTCGCATGTGGTACTATATATCCATTATATCACTTGAGGAATTTAAAGAATACAATATATATATATATATATATATATATATATATATATATATATATATATATATATATATATATTGAGAGAGTAAAGATACCGTGAGCTTAAACTCATGGAGGCTTTCCGTGAGTTTAACTCAAAAAGTACATCAAATCATCTCGAAATTTTAATTTATCATATTCATTAAATTCTTTATATGAAAATCTTATGGGTTACAATAATTTAGAGTGTTTTGAGCTTTTTAAGTCACCGTATTTAATTTTAAAAAAATGATATTCAAATATTAAATTTTTTATTTTTATTTTTAGAGCTGATTTTCAAAAATTAAAAATCATGACTTAAAAAACTCAAAACACTCCAATTTTTTTGCATCCCAATAGATTTTCATATAAAGAATTTAATGAGTATGATAAATTAAAATTTTGAAATGATTTGATATATTTTTTTGAGTTAAACTCACGGAAGGCCTCCGTGAGCTTAAACTCACGGAAGGCCTCCGTGAGCTTAAGCTCACGGTATCTTTACTCTCTCTCTATATATATAATATTAGGGGTGTTAATTATTGACCCATATGACGAGTTAACCCGACCCGATATGATATGATCTAAAAATAAATTAGTCGAGTATGGGTTTAATTTTTTGATCCGAATCGGCTCGGATGAAATTTGGGTCAATCTGACCCGACCTAATTAATTGAGTTTTTTGAAGTAATTTTTTGATTTAATACTAACTAAATCTTAAATATGTATTAATTATAACTAATTAAGATTAATTATAAATCAATTAATATTTAATTACTTAAAATAATATAAAAAATTAAGAAATATTTAATTATTGTACCAGGGTCGGTTGGGGTCGACCCGTAATCCGGTCGGATCGGGTAAGGACCAAATTTTTTTGACCTGAATGTAATGGGATCGAATTTAGGTCAGAACAAAAAAATAATAAAATAATAATGATCCGATCCAAACCCTACTCGACCCATTGACATCTCTAATATCTAGATTGGTGTGGAGTAATTAGATTGATATTTCGAGCTTTTAATATATGAAATTTATAACTGAAACAAAACATTTTTTTATTCGCGAAGCACGTAAGTTTTATATATATATATATATATATATATATATAGTGGATATACCGTGAGCTTAAGCTCACGGAGACCTTCCGTGAGTTTAACTCAAAAAGTATATCAAATCATCTTCAAATTTGAATTTTTCACTCTCATTAAATTCTTCATATTGAAATATTATGGGGTACAAAAATTTGGGATGTTTCGAGTTTTCTAAGTCACTCTTTTTAATTTTTGAAAATCGGCTCTAAAAATAATAATAAAATATTTAATATTTGTACATTATTTTTAAAAATTGAAAAAAGCGACTTAAAAACCTCGAAACATTCTAAAATTTTGTATCCCATAAGATTTCAATATGAACAATTTAATGAGTGTGAAAAATCAAAATTTAGAGATAATTTGATATATTTTTTGAGTTAATCTCATGGAAGTCTTCCGTGAGCTTAAGATCACGATATCTTTACTTATATATATATATCCACAATCCGAAGAAATATGGGCAGCAAACAGAGTTTTCGCATGCGGTACTATATACCCATTCATACCATGTAGTACTACTGTCCGACACGATAATATGCCACTAGACAATTTGACAGGAGTTGCTTGTTCAATTTTTATTGGCATGTGAAGATCTATGATTAATGAAATATAAAAATATATAATTTCAAGGGTTCTTAATTCCTGACTTAATCCGACAAATCAAATCATATAGCTGACCCAATTATTTGAGGTCAAATTATAAACAGCTAAAAAGTTTTCATAAGAATCCAAACTTGTGACCCGCATAAACTGATTGCTCCATACAAAAAGAGATGGGCTTATCCCGATTGGAATTGTTTCCATTGAAAATTTATTGGAGAACCCCCCCTTCACTCTCCTCAACTACAACCCATGAGATTCTTAGCATATTTCATTTTTGCCAACTGATTTATCCTCTTTATTTTCTATTTTTGGAATATATTGGTAAATAATTAAGTAAACTGAAGTTATAACATTCATTATATTTCTCGCAGAATCCGACCCGATCCGAGAAACTCGTTCGACTTATCCTGATCTGATACAATTCAAAATCTGAAATAATCTGACACTGAACGACCCGATACCCGACCCGATCCAACATAATACGACCCAAAACCCGAAATGACCCAACACTAGATGACCTGATACCCGACCCGACTGACCTGATACGACCAAAAACCCGAAATGACCCGATACTAGATGACCCAATACCCGACCCGACCCGACCTGATATGACCCGTAACCCGAAATGACTCGACACTGGATGACCCGATACCCGACCCGACCTGATACGACCCAAAACCCGAAATGACCCGATACCCAACCCAACACGACCTGAAACAACCCGATAGTAAAAGTTTTCGTAATTGTATTAGAGCTTGAATTAATTATGAAAATATTATTTTCAGGCTCCAGCTCACGCTCTTGGAGACTCAGACGTGACATCCGTGGGTCCCGCGCAAATGTCAAATAAATTGAATAATTTAATTATTATTGTGAATAATAAATTATTTAATTTAAATAATAAAGTTAATATTAATTATAATATTAACTATTGATGGCCCTAGGGTGGATGGTCTTTAAAACTAGAATAATGTAAGATTATAAAGAACCTAAGGTAGAAATGTATAAACCGATTTGAGACTTAATGTTCAATTGTAATGGCAGCGAAAAATAATTTAATTCGATTCAATTCTCATAAGAATATAGCAATCAAATAAATGAGAGAAAAGAAAAGAAAATATCAAATAAGAACACAAGAATATAACAATCAAATAAATGAGAGAAAAGAAAAGAAAATATCAAACAAGAACACAAGATGTAACAGAGTTCGGCTTAAAATGTCTACGTCTCAGGAACTTCCAACCTCTAATAATTGAGGTTGAGCTGAAACACTAAAAAATAGTTTTACACTTGTAAAACTTGGTCACTTACATAAAAATGGATTGTCAAGTCTATCGGTAACAAGAGTGACAACACACTCGAAAAGGTAAGTGACAACACACTTAAAATAAGAAGTGAGTGATAACACACTCAAGAAAGGTGAGCACTACAGCTTAAGAAAAGTGAGCACAACAACTCAAAAAGTTTACAAGTAGATCATGAAGGATCAAGTTGGGAGAATAGAGAGAAGCTAGATTGAGCTTAAACAAGGATTTGGCTAATTGAGTGTTTCTATCTCTTGGCTTATATCTCTCACTTAGTATATGACTAGTATGCTCTCTAGAGTAATGATTTAGCTAGATGGATCTGTCTCTTAATTAATCAGTGAGAGATGTGATCCTTTTAAAATAGATCTTCTGAAATAGATGAAGAAACTATTTTCGGTCTGAACCGTTATAACGATTTGGGAATCGTTATAACGGTTTAGAAAGAATAGTCGTTGGATCTGATTGAACTGAATCTTTATAACGATTCACTGAACCATTATACATCTCACAAACCGTTATAACGATTACTAAATCGTTACACAACGATACGCTTTGGTTTCTTTGAGAACTTTTCCGTCTTAGAATATTTTTGAGTATTGAGATGAACCGTTATAACGGTTACTGAACCTTTATAACGATTTACTGGGCAGAAGCATTTTCTTTGTTGTTTAATCTCAATTTATCTTAATCAATTCAACCCAATTTGAGTCTAATTAAACCTAGGCATAATGCAGTCTTGATTAAGCTCTTGTATTCCATCATTAGTCTTGATTATTGTGTATTAATCCATTTGCATTTTAATCCCTGTAAAAAACTCAAACAAGACAAATTATAAAATTTAAGGTTATTTTGTAAATCGATAAATTAAAGAAGATGTTTAGTGCAACAACTATAATATCTATCAAAAATTTTTTTATCAATAATTTAACATATCTTTCAAATAAAATTTATATTGTATGGATGACGAGGAATTGAGGATTGAGGAGATAAATAAAAAAGAGTTTAATTCAATTGAAATTATGGTGAAACCTGCATGACTCAAACATGCATCACTTAGAAATTTCAATATGATCTGATTCATCCGACCTGACTAGATCAGACACATAGATGGTGAAATCCGATCCGATCTAGTCCGATATGATTCAAAATCCGAAATAATCTGACATTAGATGACCCGATAACCAACCTGACTCGACCTGATACGACCCGAAACCCGAAATAACCCGACACTAGATGACCCGATAACCTACCCGGCCCGACTTGATTCGACCAAAAACCCGAATGACCCGACCCGATCTGATACGATCCGAAATCCGAAACGATCCGACACTAAAAGACCCGATACCCAACCCGACCCGGCCTGATCCGTGACCCAAAATCTTACTGAGTCAAATTGACCCAACTTGATTCGACCCGAACCCGTCAGACCCGCCCGATTACCACCTCTAATTATATATAGTTTCATTTTTTTTTTTCCTATGTATTTCTGGCTGGTCACAATCAAATGCTCAATCTTCTGGTGGTCCGTACATAAATTTTTATATCAATATAATCCAAAGTGTAATTAATTAATCAAGGAATGACGATTATTATTGGAGTGCAGCATCTCCCTCCCTTTTTATTATTTATTTATTTATTCTGTAAACTAAGAGGGGCAGAGCAAGTTGGACTGCAGGAGCACATGCGACGAAGCAAGAGACCAAAACCAAGACAACTTCTATATAAAGTGATAATACATTTAAGATGGCTTTTAAGCTTAGACAGATTAATTTCATTAGGTTTGCCATTATCCGTCGATGTCGAAATCAAATAGCATGTTCAGACAATTTTACACCCATTAATGTAAAACAGTAAAAATCACAATAACAAAATATTCAATGTAAATACCCGATCCGATAAACACCTATGCATATGCTTAAAAAAAATGATTGATAAAGATGCAATATAAACTTAGAAAATGTCAATACTACGTAAGTTTTATCTTAAATATTTGAACACATATACCTGTAGTTACTACCTTAATTAGTCTTTAGACTTTCTGTATTTTCTATTCTTATCTTTATTAAAATGAGGACTTTTTGTAGAATTTTAAAATTGAGCGACTTAATTAATACTCATCTCTATCTTAAAAAAATTATAGATTGTTCCAATGCACTAAGTTTGTTTGTCTGTGGAATGTATCATTTGATCGGATTTAAGTATATAACTGAGATTTTTTAAATTAAAGATAATGATAAGTAATTTGTCATCAATTATTATTAATTAGTGAGTATATTAGTCTAACAAGTAGCTAGCACAAATATTTCCTACTTATTCTTATGTGATCAGATAGTCAACTAGTTAATTAATTAACTAATTACTATATTTTTCCTCGGTGTATTAGTATACATATATTATAAGACAAAACAATTAATAAAAAGTTGCACCCATGTTTTATGCATGTATATTTGACACCTAGTCAACACGTATTTGCTGCACAATAAAAACAAATTAACCCTCAAAGTAAGTAAGTAACGTATATAGGTGGTTGACTGATCTGAATAATACAAATGCAACATTAATTCACATATATTAATTTAAGATTTGATACTTCGTCACTCGTCGGCACACAGAGTCTCTCTCTCTCTCTCTCATATAACAGACACCCCCTATCCCCACCGCTCTCCCTCTCCTCGCATCTCTCTCTCTCTCTAAACCTTTGCAACTGTGCTGTACGCAAATATTACCCTTCTCCTCGCTCTCTCTCTCTCTCTCTCTCTCTCTCTCTCTCTCTCTCTCTCTCTCTGTGTCAAGCTAAAAAGAAGAATATATGTAAAAAGATGGGGTACCAAATGAAGTTAGCAAAGAGTATAGGGGAGATCAGTGGTCTCTTAGTTGTCTTTTTTCTTGTCACTTTGGTGTATTTCTATGCTTCTCCATCGCCAGGCCCCTTCACTAATCAACACTCATCTGGTAATTAATCTCTAAACTGCAATTTCCTTGTCATAGTCGACCAGCATACATGCTGATAACCTGATACTTTCAGAAATATTGCACTTGCTCTGTGACTCGATCGTGGAAAGGGTGCATTCCTATTTATTTTTTGGAATTTAGCAAATTCTCCCATTTCATAAAAAAAATATGTTTTCAGTGCCTGTCTTCTTAAATTTTAATAATTTTTAATTCTATTTGAGGAAATTCCGTTATCCTCTGACGTCTGATAAACACTAAATGCCATATGGATACCAAATTATTAATTGATAGAAATCATGGATATTGTCTGTAGCTTGTTCTCCATTAACTCTTTGTCAGTATTATTTCTTTTTGCAGTTTTATATTATGGCTTATTCCAAAATTTAATATTTACGTTTGTTTTTTTATCTGGTTGCAGTGGGATTGAATGTGCAAACTTCGACTGCACTAAGAAATGATCAGATAAATTCAGAAATTACAGGTATCTGACAACTAGGAAACTTAGATAAGATTTCTGTTCTATTTAGAATTCCTAGTTGCAATAGCAGGGAAATAATATGTATATATACTTTTGTTATTTTTTTGTCAAATAAATTGGGTTGCACGCATGATATTTTAAAGTTTGAATTTTGCAAAATATATAGAAATTCTTTGCCACCTTCTCTTTTTGGATTTTGGATAATTAGTTATATATCAAGTTAATAATATTAGACGGGTTGGATGTCAATTAATTAGAGATGAGAGTAAGTTCAATCAGTCAACTTGGACTGCTTTCCTGGTTACAATATTCAAATTTCACTATCTTCATGGTGTTCTTTCATTATTTCTTGATATTAGATTGTTTTAATTATGTCAACTAGGCACCGTGAGCACGACTTCAAAGACCCCACCGATACTGTCGTGTGACCTGACAAACTATAGATCGTCAGTATGTGAAATCTACAGCAACGTTAGAATCCATGGCAATTCATCTTCCATATATTTCAACTCCACTCAGTCGGACTCGGAAGCAAACAAAACATTGCGAATTCATCCATACACTCGCAGGTTTGATGGTTCCATTATGAAAGAAGTGCGAGAAGTGACCATAAGTCCCCTACATGCTTCCACCGAGGCCCCTAAATGCGACATAGAACACAATATTACCGCAATTGTATTTGCATTGACAGGTTACACCGGAAACTACTTTCATGCCTTCAGTGATGTGCTGCTTCCGTTGTTCATAACTGCCCGGCAATTTGAGGGTGAAGTTCAAATGCTTATTACCGGCATTCACCCTTGGTTCATTGGAAAATATAAAAAGGTGTTGGACGAATTCTCAAATTATGAAATCATAGATTTCAACAAAGAAAACAAAGTTCACTGCTATCCCCGTGCAATTGTCGGTCTCTACAGCCACGGTGAACTTATCATAGATCCTTCTATAACTCCGCGTAATTACTCTATGGTAGATTTTTCTAGGCTAATGAGAAGGGTCTATTCGCTCAAAAGAGATTCTGCAATAAATCTGGTAGCAGGAAGTAAGAAGAAGCCTAGGCTATTGATAATAGCAAGAGGCCATACTCGAAAAATAATTAATGTCGGTGACATTGTTGCCCTGGCAGAGATGTTAGGGTTTGAGGTAGTTGTCAATGAGGCATCTTTTCATACTAGAGTTGGTGAGTTTGCAAGAATGGTGAACACCTTTGATGTGATGATGGGAGTTCATGGTGCAGGGCTAACCAATGAAGTTTTCCTTCCGACAAATGCAGTGGTGATTCAGATTGTTCCTTTCGGCAATCTCGAGTGGGTAGCGGAGCATGATTTTGGGGATGCAGCAAGAAATATGATGCTGAGGTACATACAGTACAGTATAAGTGAAGAAGAGAGCACGTTGATCGATCTCTATCCGAGAGATCATGCAGTGTTTAGAGATCCCAACTCCGTCGGTCGACAAGGATGGGCAACATTCAGCAAGATTTATCTGAGCCAGCAAAATGTAAAACTAAATACAACAAGATTCAAACCTGTTCTGACAAGTGCATTAGGATTACTTGGATATTGGGTTTGAAAAAACATACATATAATTACAAACAGAGCTTTGGCTCTACTGGAATTTTATGTCCATGTTAAGTTACCGATAGGTGTTCTGTGTATAGAACTACCAAAAGTAAGGATATATATAAATGGCTTTAATTTTAATTGTCTGTGGACTGTGAGCTTTGGAGTAAGATGATTTCTTTTTTTTTACGTATATAATATAATAAATGTGTCTACTTTCACATCTACAGAACCATAAACTTAGTGTAAATATTTGTTGAGTGGGATCCATTGACAATGGATTATTTTGATAATCTTGACAATGGACCTTTAAATAAATATAAAAAAATCATAAAAATGAAAAAAAAATTATAAATGTGTTCTTCTACATTTAGATTGATGATCATTCAAATTTCATGCAATTTCATTATCGTTTGATAGTTCATCAAAAACTGTTAATTTGAAACCGTTGTAAATTATATGAAAATTTAATGCTCTTTGATGAATTGTTAAATGATAATAAAATTACATGAAATTTGAATGACCATCAATCCATAGGTAAAAGAACACATTTATAATTTTTTTTTATTTTTAAGATTTTTTGTATTCATTTAGAGGTCCATTGTCAAAGTTATTAAAATAACTCATTGTCAGCCGATCTCTTCTCATATTTGTTTGGTTTTCCAGAGTAAAACATTTCTCTGATTACCAAAATTTTGAACTAGAAAAATCTTTTTGTGGACTTGGTCCTTAACCTAACAAAAAGAAAAAGCAGCTGCTACCTCAGGAGAAAAAAAAAACCAATGCATGTGAATAACAAATCTTCTATTTGAAATACATCTGTTCGATCCGCTCCTCCAAAGAAAATGTTGATAATCCCAAATTGAACTTATTCCAATTTGGGCTTTGTGCGCAAATATTGTTAGGCTCTCAATGGATGAATTATATTTTGATTATGCGTGACAATTCATTGGGCCTTGAGAATTTAAATGGGCCCTCTTTGGGACCATATCAGTATCCCACTCAAGAATACTGATATAATCTGATATCTGATCCGATCTCGCTTTTGAAAAATTTTTGCAATGTAGCTCAGCAGCTGTCAATTGCACTATACCAGAAAGTGTCTACAGATGACAACAATAACCTCAACAAAAAAATGATGTTGCTTGGTAGGATTTCTACATTCTCTGGTATACTTGTACTACATTTGATGTTTTACAGTGAGTCCAGTGTAATAATTTAGGAATGAGTCTACAGTATCACATTTTTTGAGAGAAAATTTTTAAACTGATTTGCGTAGCATAATGAAACAAGGAAAATATGAAAATAAGCAAATTCACATACTTAAAAAGTAATCTATGATTCAGAATAAAATGATTCATTGCATTTTTCATTTTAAGTTCCACATGATCCAACTGATTAAATTTCGATCATTTGATCAAAATTATTTTGTTAGTTTATTTTTTTATGATGTACTGAAGCAATTCTCTGATTATTTTAGTATTAGAAACAAAAAATCTTCCGTGTACCAACCACCGGTAGTAACACTGTCGGGTTTTGGTTAAACGGGTCTAATCCGTCTTTTAACAGATCCAACTGTTTTTCCACTATCTATTGGAATTGGATACAGTCATCGTTTTTTGCGCAGCAACAATATAATTAAAAATGGAAAGAATTTCATTTAATCAAAGAGTGCTCGAAAACAAATAAATCATGCCTTAATTGGAAGTGGAAAGAGTTCCATTTACTCAGAAAATACTCAGAAAAGAACAAATAAATCATGCCTTGGAAACATACAAGAAACACAAATATCTGAGCTCAACAAATAATTCCTGTATAAAGATTTTATGAGAGAGTTAAAAATTTGGCTTGTTTCTTATTATTTTATGGAAGGACAAATCCTCTGAACTAAAAGAAAAAAAAAAGGAAGGCAGTGTACTGGTAAATCCAAAGACAAAAAGCCAATGCGTAATCAATTCAATTGATGAAATAAGTTCAATTATTTGCAGTTTCTTATGCTTTTCATTCTTCACAAAATGTTAATTGAAGTCTGAAAAGTGCAAGATGACACACCTTTGTTTGAGAAAAAAAAAATTGCTCTAGGTCAAACTGGACATATACAATGATCACAATTTGTATGGTCTCTCTCTCTCCCTCTCTCCAAAAAAGTATATATTTCTCAGGATGCCACAGTTTTGAGTATTCACATTCCAACAAGAATAAAAGAACATAAAAGGAAAAATTGGGGCCATGCTGTACCAGTTAAATCCATGGATCCTCTGAATTGAGGTGCTTTAAAGCTTCTATCAGAGTAGGTCTAAACCTAGTTGTGTTCAACCTCACATCTTGTTTTGCAAGAAAAATTTCATTGATTGCATTCCACCCTTTCCGGTGTATGGATTGTGGATCGGTGAAAATTGTGTGATTTCTTGGGTAGTCATCAATTAAAGAGCTCTCCTCTGGTGAGATGCTATACTGCAAGTACTTCAGCTTCATCTTCTCAACTGGTCTCCTAAAATAGTTCCCTACATTTTATTTCATTTGACAATTTATAAACTTATTCATGCAACTGGATCTAGTATAGTGACAAAGAATAAATTGGCCTAATCTACCCCTAACGGTCCTTTACCAATTTATTATTAGACAGATGTGATAAGTTTTCAGGATTAGGTGTAGATACTGGATACCATTAACAAAACAAATAAAAACTCACCAACCCACTCGAGGTTGCCCCAAGGAAGGATTTGTATAAACACTGCATTAACAGGTAAGAATACCATATTACTCAACCCAGCACCATGCACGCCCATTATCACATCACATGAGTTCACATCAAGTGAAACTCGGTCCAATCTATAAGTCGCCTCATGGGCCACCACTTCAAAACCTAATCTCTCAGCTTCACGAACAATATCATCTAGGTTCAGAAACCTCCTTGTTTTTGCTCTAGCAAAAATCAATAACCTTGGCTTCCTTCCCAGTGTTTTCTGTATAGGGATTTCAGCCGTGTCTCGCTTGAGATCATAAGCTGTTCGCATAAATCTTGTGAAGTCCGCCAATGTGTATCTTTCGGGGATTCTTTGAGGATCGATATCAAAATCATCATGACTTGTCAGGCCAATGTATGCTTTCTTGTAGCACCGAACTTCTTCATCACAATCAAAGTTAATAAGATCATATTTTGTAAGGTTCTTGAATACTGGGAGGAACTTGCCAATCCAATAGATCTTCAAATCCGTCACAAGAAATAGAACTTCTCCTTGGAACCTCCTAGCAGTTGTAAATAACGGGACCAGAACATCAGTGTAGTCATGGAAGTAGTTCCCACTGTACCTGAAATAACACAACAATATATATATATAACAACCAATATACATATACATCTATGGTGATTTAAAAAATAAATACTACTTAAGTACTATTGTATACCCGCTATCAGAGAACACAATAACTGGCACATCACTGTAATTTGTGCAAGCTGGGGCTTCAGCTGGATCCATTGGTTTCACCGTGACCATTCGTACTTGGTCCATTGCCGCTTTGTCCTCTTTCCTAGGATACGGCTTAATATGCCAGACTTTTCTCTCATAATCTGGACCATCATCTGGATCTGGTGATGGGACCCACACAATAGTGCCATCTCTTCCCATGATTCTCACATCTCCTTCAATTTCACACTTGTCTATTCTTTTCTGGGAGAGGTCACACAATGGCACTTGCTTCCTGTTTACTTTCTTTGGTTTGGGTTTTATAGTTGTATCTAAGCAATTAGGAAGAGAAAAAGGAAACTTTCAGTAAAAATTATGTAAGTTAGAGTTTTCATAGATAATAACATAAATCAAATGATCCCAGATGACCTCTAACATTTACATGTTCAGTACAGTAGTTCTATTTCATTTTTTGGGCCTGATACAACATAATTTTGCAGTTTGGTTGTTGGACATTAAACTACAATTTAAAATCCATTTTAATTTAACCAACTACATCTCATACTTCAATTAGAAAAAAAAATACCTATTTCTTATCAAAAATTGCAAATTGGGAGTCCGGACCCTCTGAAACTTATTCTGGTAATAGTATGTGCATTTTTATTGGTGTCTCATACATACCTACTTGATCCAAGCTCGCCACTTTTTGCAACACGTCTCCGTTTGGAGTGTCGACATTCTTAGTTGATGCGGAGTGTACTGTCAAAATTAACGAAAGAGTTTGAATTAGAAACAGAACTAGTAGTGTGCATGGTATGTGTACCAATTTTACCAAATGAAAGGCAAAAAAATAAAAATAAAAGCTGCATCACAATTCTACCTAATTGAAGAGTAAAGCATTAATCACACTCACAAAAGGAACAAACGATGAAAAGAGGAGAGGAAAGAAAAAGGAAACCAAAGTGGCAAAATTGGAGCAAATCGCCACAGAAATTATGAACTCACCTACATAAAAGTGGAAACTATCAAACTTAGTCATGGAGAAATATGCAAATGCGACGAGAAAACATCCGAGCAATAATCCCACAGTGAGATTTCGCGGCTCGATCCGGCGAACGCTCTTTAGGAAAGTAACTTCAGGACCCATTATTTTTTACTTAATCGACTGTTGGAAACTTTCCACAGGACATCATATGATCATATCTCCGTGTATTTGTGTGAAAAGAGAAAGACGACAATGGATCTGGGTTGGACAGTTGCACTTGAGTAGTTGAGTTATGGTGGAAATATTGTTAATTTATTGTTGAGGCTTGAGAGGGAGATGAGAACAATTTGGTTGAAACAGCCAGAAAGAAACAAAGTGAGTGACAGATGAGGAGGATGAGGTTGGGGTGGCAAAAAGCATCTCTGCAATTCTTCGTTCATGCAATTTTATTGGAGCATGTTTGCTTAAGAAGAAGTCCCCAAACACAAACAACATTAAGATTGCGTTTATTGTTACGTGTTATAATAACTTTATATTTACGATTGAGGAGATTATTTTAAAATAATAATAACAGATCATTGTTAAATCACATATAATTTATGTTCTATTAAGCAGAGCGGATGTAGGATTTTGGTCAGGGATAATTATCGGATTGTAATAACTTATCGGTTCAAACTCATTAACCAATTGGATATTAAATAAAAAAATTAATAATTTAATGTATATTCTTACCTAATAAAAATTATTAATATAATAATATTTTGCATATTAAAAAATAACAAAATAAAGCTCAAAGTAATAGATAATTAAGTTGATGAAGAAAATTTTCCTCTACGAAACTTCATAGTTTGGCATCCTTGCATAATTATTTCATTATTCACGATATTAAATATTTTTCTCAATAAAAATAATCAGTCAATCCAGGGGGGCAAAAAAATTTCCGTGGATGCAGATTACCGAAAACATTACCTAAAAATATTATTTTTCAAAATTGAGAGGGGCAACCGCCCCTCTCCCAGCCCTCTATGGATCTGCTCTGATTATATGATAATTGTGAGCTCTGTTCAAACAAAAAAAAATTATGTGGTTCACATTCATGAACAAAAACACAAAAAATTTAATGTGCTAAGAAGATGAGTTCAAAGAAATTGTCTTGAACAATAGTTAACTGACCTTATAAACAAAATTATTATTATTTCTAGAGTAAAGTTAGTATGAACTTAACTTTATCGAGCTTTTCAGTGAATTTAATTCAAAAGTTTATATCATTCAATCATTTTTCATATCAAAATCTTATAGTGTACCCAAAAATTATTTTTTTTTAATTTTAAATATTTATTTTGGATTTTCTACATTGACCCATTTTTTAAAAAAATGACACGTACTAATTTTTTAAGTTAAATATCAAAAGAATTATAAAATCATAACTCATAAAGACAATGAAAGAATTATTTAAGCAAAAAGAAGACAAAATAAAAGTAGGGACAATCACACTATTTTTCAGTTTTCATTTTTCAAGTAAAAGACTTTCTGAGTTTAAATTTGATTGAATTGGTGCTTTTATTTTAAATTGAAAGTTTCAATTTATGAATAATATATACTAAAAATTATCTTTCATCTAATTCACAAAAAAGAAAGTTACAACAGAATTAAACTAAAATATTGTTTATAAATATTTGTTTAATTCATCTTTATCTAAAATACAATTTATATTATAATATGACTATGGACTTTTGGAAGTCGTCATGATCCTACTTTAAAGTTCGGTATATTGGGATTGGTACCACAAGGGGGGGAATTAAAGTGCTACCAGAAAAAAAAAAAATAAGTGAAAGAAAACAACAGCTGAGCTACCATAATGGTTCTACAAGCACCTTGAAAAGCAGCAGCTTAATTAAAGCTTGTTTACACTCCTGTGAGACAAGACAACCAAATTATTTTTTGCTTGGGTTCTTCCTCAACAGAAAAAAAAATTTTGTTTTTGCTAGGGATACGAGTCCGATGAGAGTTAATTCAATCGTAGAATATCAATAGGTGATGTATTTGTTGTAATTATTAATCTATATATTCATTATATTTTGCACGGCTTGAATAGTGTCTAGATTCTAGATCGTTGTGTATAATTAACTTTCGTGCAAAAAGACATTTAAAGTACTAATTGTATTTTATATACTTTAAATAAAAAAAAAGAACTCATTTTTTGTTTCATTGATGCGTAAGTTAAAATCAGATATAATCTTGTTAAAAAAAATAAAATTAGAAAACCGTATTATTTACTTCAAATTAAGAGCGGAATCGACAGAGAAATTTGATTGACCGGTGGGATGTCAATTAATAGTCAAAAACCAAAAATCATGTGAAATATATATAAATCCAGTGAGTCGTGAGAGTAGTTGCATCACCATCAGGGTTGTTGCATCTGACACATGCTTTTATTTTATTTTATTTTATTTTCAACCAAACATTATAGGCTCATATAAAAAAGTCAAATGGTCAATGACAAGTTGACAACTCAATATCTTAAGAAATAAGAAGATTATTTTTTTAATAGGTACAGTAATTCACTAAATTTCATTTTTTTCACTTTATTTTAGTTTTTCTTAATTTCTTGGTACCTACTCTGTAGATGATACACAAACTTTTGACTTGTAGGGTTAATCAATTATTTTTTTAAAAGAGAGATGAGGCATAGCATCTAAATTCCATTAAACAGATATTACTGGTGTCAAAAATACAGAGGTTTACAAACTAAAACCAAAAAAAAACAAGGTAAAAGGAAAAGCAAAATTAAGAGGAAAAGATTTTTTGACAGGACAAACTTTGCATTTATTTTACAATTTCGAAGATCAGGAGCGTGGTTCATTGGAATTAAACCTAAAGGATTAAAGGAACGACCTTTGAAAAACCAGGCAAAAAAAAAAAAAAAAAGAGAGAGAGAATTTAAACTAGATATCCTTCATCCCTCTAAATCGACTTTTGGGTTCTACAAAACCTACCATCATCCAAACAGTTTGCTCTAATTATCAAAACATCCGAGCTCCTCATGAAACCTACCGTCTTTAGCATAAAAGGCAAAAGCTTGTATTATCTAAATAAATAAGTAAATAAATAACAAATAAATTGTACGCTTAGTACAGATGATAATAAATCTCACTTTTTTACGAAGTGATACATGTTCAAATTCTGAAAAAAAAATATATATAAAAATTAATATATATCAGAATTTATGAAAGTCCTTTTTTGCTTAAAAAATAAAAAGACAAATTATCCTCTAAATTGGTCATTACATACCGCTTTAAGAATGAATGCCAACAGCATAACACCGTTCGAAAAGTCCTCTAAAATAGAAATTCACTTATATTCTCCGTCAAAAAGAAAAAAAAAAAGAAATTCACTTATCTGAGATTGGTTCTAAACCAAATATATTAGAGCAGAAAAAAAATATCACACAATTAATTATGAAAAATTCTAATAAAAAAATCGAAATATGTATTTAAAAAAAGATCAGTGTGATTTAAGACTGGTTCATTCAAATACAGTAACTTCTAAAAATTTTATTCCACAACAGAATATCTCTAAAATAGCCATATTTTATTATGGATTGAAATAATTTTTGACCGTTTAATTTTAAGTATCAGATAATTAAGATAAACTATTTTTTGATGTGATTAGAAAAATGAGATTAATGAGTAAAAATCATTATTATTAATTTATAAATTAACAATACTTCTTATCCATATCAGAATTTGCCTATAAAATAACAAAATGTTTGCCAAAGCCGAATAATGAAGAACTTAGCTGAGGAAAAAGGATCTATATCGGAGATCTTGTGCAAGGTCCCAAGAAGCAAGAGAAACATCATACATGCAATCAGATTATTTGTTATTTTAAGAAATTACTTTTTAATTTTCTGAATTTACATGTCGTTCAACTTGCATGTAATTAAGTGAAAGGATGTGTTCATATGTTGTCGTTGAATTCTGATGTATGAACTCTAATTATCAATTTCACTCAATTACTATTTCCATCTCCGATGTTCTTGGTTTTCTTCTTATAATTTTTTTTTCTATTAGCCAAATTTAAAATAAGTCCGTGATAAAATGTGAGGCAATTGAGCCTAAAAAAAGGAGAGGAAACCCAGTGGCAGATCCAGGTCCACGAGGAAAGTGGGCTCGGCCCAATTTAATTGAATATTTTCATTAAGCCCCCATAAAATAGTTTTAATTAGGAGACCCCAAATATATCTAAGGTTTCTTATTATTTGAAATTGGACTTGGGCGTAACCCCAATTTTGTGTTCGCAAATTGCAACGCAAGCCGATCAATGTATTAATGTGATCGTTTGTATTGAGATATGTACAGATCTATACCTACCCTTATCTGAGGATTTATTTAAACTTCTGCTAAGAATCTTTCTCATTAGTTTGAAATAAGTGCAGTAATTAATGTCAAACTTATCAATATATAAAATGGGGGCCGGACCCTTCTTTTTCCCTCAAAAAAAAATAATTTCAGACTTTGAATTCAGGAAGTATCTTAATTATTGGCGTCAAGTTGTTTTCAATTTTTTTTTAATTTTTGTACTTTTTTTTCATATGACGGTTTCACAAGTAGATGACGAATTATATGCACATAAATTGAGTGACTTTGGCGTATTAAAGTATGAAATTGCATGAATAAAAATGGGTTGACATTGTTCAAGAGATAAGTGCCTGCCAAAAAAAAAGTTGCTCATGTGGCCAATTATGTAACCTTTTGCGGTTAACTTTGTAAATATATATTCCGTTATTCAGACAATTCGAAATTTTATCTTCCCAACCTTTTAATTCCCAAATTCAGATTTTAAATTTCCACAAAACAAAACAAAACAATATGGTAAAATAATACTATATTCAAAAGTTCAAGGCATAATAATTTGAAGTTTTTTATCACCAAATAGTAGCCATAATTTGTGTGATTCAAAATTCGTCTCATTTTGATTTTGCGAATCAAATTATCCACATTGGTATGTATCAAAATTTTTGAAACAATGAATGTTTGATATATTCCATATTTATAAATTAATTACGATTAAGCTAGCAAATTTATTAACTTCCGTACGTTTCATTTTTTAAAACAAAAAAAAATTGAAATTTTGCTTCATGGAGGTAACAAATTTAAACAGAAATCTTTTGAAACTACGAGAAATTAATAATTCGAAAGTGGACTAGAGGAGACTGGCCGTCATCTTTTTTCTTTAAGAAGTTTTATTATTGTTTAATTTGGAGATAAAAATTAAAAAATATATATATTTTGTAAAATTTATCTTCAAGGTGCTTCACAGCTGCAGTCTTATCTCCTTTTTTTTGGAAAATAAAAATAAGGGTCTAACCCCCATTTTTAATGTCATTAGATAAAAGAATAGTAGATTTTTTTTAGTAAATAAAGAAAAATACCGAAACTAGCCAAAAAGAGCCGAATTTTTGCAGCTATAGCCTGGACCGAGTTTCAAACTCGATTCTAGGAGTGGGGACCGAGTTTGAAACTCGGTCCTATTTTTTTTTTTAACGTTTGTGTATTATATTGAAAACAAAGTACAACAGTTAGTAAATTGATCTAAAATATTATAACAAAAAATAAAATAAAGGTTTACAAAATCAAATATAAGCACGATTAATATATTATTCTAAAATAATGTCAAACAAATTAAAATATTATAACAACAATTAAAATCTAATTATTCTGGTAAATATATTTAGAGGTGGCAATCGGGTTCGGGTCAGACGGGTCGAGTCAGGTTGACTTTTTAGAAGAAATCGAGTTGGGCCGGGTCGGGTCGGGTCGGACCGGGTCGGGTCGAGTCAATTTATATGTTGTATTTATTCATCTCGTTGATAGATTTCGATTGGATTAAAGGTCATTTGATCTCGGTCGGGTCGCCGGGTCGGGACTTTCTTAAAAAATTAGATTGGCCTGGGTTCGGCCGGGTTCGTCCGGCAGGTCGGGTTTTCTCGGGTCGGGTCGGGTTCTGCCACCTCTAAATATAATGATACAAAACATAAACAGACTGGTAATCTAAACCATGCTCTGCTGGAACGAGCTCGACCTCGAGTTGGCATCATGTTGTTACGACCCTCTATTTCATCCATAACCATTGGAATGTGTATCTTCTTTCTCCTTCCTTTGTTGATTTTTGTTGGATCTGGCCTAATGATTGAATCATTGTATATTGGTCAATCTCATCTATTGCCATAACAACGTCAATGACCAGACCATGTGTTAATGCAATACTAGATTGTATAATATGGACTAACGTACTTAGTGTAATTCAGTCTTCTGAATGAACAAACAAACAAGCAAATTATCACATGGGATGCCAGTCAATTACGGTTTCTGACACCAACAATTACTAATTCCTGTTATCGCTAATTCAACCTCATATTTCATTTCACCAATTTGTTCTTATTATTTCAAATAGAAATTATAAATTAATGCTTAAATTTTAAAATTAAATAAAAAAAATTAATATAAGTATAGAATATTACTGTCTCGATAAGTCCATTTTTATTATAAATATCGTAGTTGTTGATACCACAATCCAGTGGTACGACATTGTAAGTTCTCCCCTTATCACCGCGATGTTTTAACAGTTCGGTGACTTTATGTGAGATTTATTCTGATACCAAATACCCTTTATATTGGGTGTAACATACATCCTCCAATGATAGTTAGAATATTTATATTTCATTACTAACTTTGATTTGTTATTATTTGTTACCTCCAATTCTATATTTCGTTGAAAATGAAAATCAGCGATTTTCACTTTTAACTCTGCTTTTGTACGAAACTACTGACCGACACCAAATTATTCATCAATTCTAGGTGGTTTGTGAAAATAAGGCCCGTCTGCATATGGCATAGGTGTATTATCAGCAAATTGTGTACACGGGTGCTTCATACCCTGATTAATAAAAGGAACAAACATTTATCACTCTTTAACTATTTCTTCGACATTCATCGCATCCTCAATTTCATCATCCTCAACATCCAGGTGTCATCCTTCCTCTTCGTTATCCTCATCCACATCCACATCCACATTTTGTATCAAAGCACAGGATGATCGCTACTTTCGAGCTCGAGAGTGGGTTCTTTCCTCAGCCATGACTGGATTACTACTTCCAGAAATACTGATCGGATCATAGTTGTCAGATCTAGATATTGGTTCAGATTCAACTACTAGCTCTAGTATTTTATACCGGGGTGATTGTATGGAACTGTTATTTTAATCATTTCCCAAATTTTATCAGAAATAACCCCAAATAAGCTATAAAAAAAATCACCCGAACCTGTTGGTGCTGTATTGATTCGTGCACTAATGCTGATGGTGAATTGGCTAGGGAGCAACTCCAAACCAGCATGAATTTGTCTCTTTAAGTCATGAAGATTTATTGTCTCGTCGACAGAAAATGTGCACGCGACACGAATGTCGTAACCCACGCCAGTTGAAGTGTTCAGGATTTGACCTCTGTGATACACATTGATCAACAATATTTTTATTTTAGAGCAAAAAATAATAGTCCAAATAGAAAAAAAAACTTACAATGTTGGTGAGACGAGAGTGGTGAATATGGATCGACTCTGGATCTGTCGAAAAAAAATTTTCAGTTGGAAACTCTTGCAGCAGTAACAATGACGATTTTGAGAAAATGGTTGGCTGAAAGAAAATGAAGAAGAAAGGGGCTGGGTGTTCCTATATATTAGCAGGAAGCTGAGACTGAGTTTAAAATTTGGTCCAAAGAAGTTGGACCGAGTTTTAAACTCAGTCTCAGCTTCTTGTCATTTTTAAATACACACAAACATAAAAAAAACTGGGATCGAGTTTCAAACTCGGTCCCGACATCTGGAACCGAGTTTGAAACTCGGTTCAGTCTACGGCTGCAAAAATTCTTTCATTTTTGGCTAGTTTTGGTGTTTTTTCTTTTTCATTTACTAAAAAAAATCTCAAAGAATAGAGTGGGGATCCATTGACAATGGGTTATTTTGATAACCTTGACAATGATCCTCTAAATAAATATAAAAAAGTCTTAAAGATAAAAAAAAATTATTATGTGTTCTTTTACTTTTAGATTGACGGTCATTCAAATTTTATGCAATTTTATTATTGTTTGATAGTCCATCAAAAACCGTAAATTTAAAACTGTTGTAAATTATATGAAAATTTGATGGTATTTGATGGACTATCAAACAGTAATGAAATTACATGAAATTTGAATGACCATCAATCCAAAAGTAAAATAACACATCTATAAACTTTTTTATTTTTATTTTTTTATATTTATTTAGAGGTTCATTATCAAAATTATCAAAATAACCCATTATCAACCGATCCCTTCTCAAAAGAAAAAGGTTTTACACGTTTATCATGTTACGAAACCTGATGCAAGAGAAAAATAATGCAGTCTTATCTTAAGATTTGAAACGTAAAATAATGCTTAATTAAACGTTTCGGTAAAATGTATAATTATAAATGAGTTGAAATATTAAATAATAAATATAATAATTAGATCATATATGCATGGAAGCAGATAAAATCGTGAAACAGAAAACTTATATTCTGAGTTCTTTTAGTTTCACACGTTATATACAGACCAAAATATGTTGTGGTATCTTCAACCCCATTGAAGTACCATACAGTTTTTTTTTTCTTATTTAGAGCAATTTGTTGAAAGAAAAGTTTAATACGGTATAATTGACGTGGCAGCTTTTAATTTATTTATGCAAAAAACTGTTGACTTTTCATTTTTAATCAGGAAAAAATAGGAAATTAAAATTCATCTCTGTACTCCATTTTGCTTTTAGAACATTATATATTCTTTGGTTCATGACACATTACATGTACTCCTGCATACCTCCATATATAAAGCAAATTAAATTTATATACTTTTGTTATATATATTGGTTATTCAAGTGCATATTTTAGTTTTTTTTTTTTTTAGTTTTCATATTTGCAAATGCGTTTCATCTTCTTTTTTGTATACATATAGAATTCCTAATTAAATTCTTTTTTTTCCCTTCGGATCATATGTGTCCTATTGGCTATTAATTTGTTTTCCTGTTAAAACCGCTGCATGTGTCCAATCAATGTGTAAGCAACAAATTCACAAATATAATCGTTCATCATTAGATTAATTAAAATATATGCTTAATTATTTTGGAAAGGAATTATGTCCAGTATTTTTTTTTATTTAATGGCGTATTTTAAGATCCTAAAAATCAAATTTTACCGGTGTACATGCTTGTTTACCTATATATGAAGCGCCATGCACAAATAATCCCTGTTCAAGGTTTGACCGTCAATAAGTAAGTGACAAGTTTCACGCCAGTTACTGCCCGCTGCCAGTAGGTGGCCTCGAGGAGATTACGCCACGTGTCCCTCATGGACGCGAACACACGACGGTGCATTGAACTGGTTTTGTTATCTCTGTATATACAACGCCTCTCCTCTCTTCCTCAGTGCGCATCATCAATTTTCATTTACTTTCCACTGAAAGCGCTACCTAATAAACCAAATTCACTTTCCACTCTATAGTCTATATACCACCTATATATGCAACCGAATTCACACCACTCAGGTATGAACTGTTCAAATAACGCCATGCCGGCCGAAGCCCAAGCTCAAGCCCAGGCGGGGATCCGGGAGCAGGACCGATTCATGCCCATCGCCAATGTGATTCGCATCATGCGGCGTGTGCTTCCAGCTCATGCCAAGATATCTGACGATGCAAAGGAGACTATTCAGGAGTGTGTGTCTGAGTACATCAGCTTCATCACCGGCGAGGCCAACGACAGGTGCCAACGGGAGCAGCGCAAGACCATCACGGCTGAAGATGTGCTTTGGGCTATGAGCAAGCTCGGCTTTGATGACTACATTGAGCCTCTCTCGGTGTACCTCTCAAGGTACCGTGAGTTTGAAGGGGACCAGCGAGGGTCGATCCGTGGTGAGCCACTCCCTCTGGTGAAGCACAGGCATCAGATGGCTACTACTCCGATGATGGCACATGTCATGCACCAGCATGCACACCCCAGTGCAATGCAGGTGCCGCATCAGTATGTGTTTTTTGGAGAAAACGGGATTCCTGATGGGTATTACAGTGGGCCGGGGATGCACGAAGAAGGTGACGGTGGGGCCAGCGGTCCAAGCACTCCACATACCCTGCCACTGATGAGCAACCTTGATAACCATCATGATCTCATCAAGTAGTCAGGGTCCTCAGGGAGACTATAAAAGCAATCATGGAAATTGCAAATTAATGCATGTTTAACTTAGTTATATTTGGGGAAGTACGTAGTGTTTGCTTATTAGGGGTAGTTTTGATATGTTTTGTTTCGGTGGTAAGAGAAATCAATGGTAGATGGAGATTTGTATGGATAGGAAGTTTGGCGGTGTTTATCCGTATGGTTGTCTTAGGAGGCGGCGTCTCGAGGTCTCATGTAATATATGAGTTGTGAGCTGTTCTATTTTGTGTTCTAGTGTTTGTGCGCGCGTTGAAGACTTAAATTCCAAGTTATTGCAAATGAACCAAGTAGCTTGATTGCTTTAATTTGGTTGGGTTTTCTCTTTCACTGGTTTTCTTTGATTCCTTCCTTAGTTTCGCATGCATTTTACAGCTGGTGCATGCATGTTGCAGGTAGTTCAAAGAATTAATAGTTATCTGAAAAGAGAAAACTCTAGAACAATGTTTGAAAGATAATTACTCACGATAACTATAAGAAACATTAACCAATTCTTTCATGATGAGTTACAATTTTATCTTCTCATTTTATCAAATAATCAAACATGATCTCTAGACTCTAAGTATATATCTTCACACACACACACACACACACACACACACAAGTTATAGAACTATAATAAAATATCAAGGATATCACTCCTCTTTTAAATTTGGAAGTTATTGTTCATATCCTTATTTTATTGCGCTAGCAAACATGATCAACATATGACCAGAAGCTGTCATCTTATTGAACCACCAAATATATTTATTCGTAGGAAGTAAAAAAAAAAATTGTAGAGAGAATTTTAATCTATATAATAATCCCACTTAATATAATCTTTTAAATTAAACTTATCGAATGAACGGTTGTGGTTTAATCTTTACTTTTTAGTGGGATCATTGGAGCACACACCCCATGTAAAAATAAAAAAGACATTACTTCACTTTTATTTTTTATTTTTTTGAATGACCAAAGCATGCATATAACTGAGAGCTATATATATTAATTTTTATATCTTTTAGTTTTTTGCGTTACCAAACATGGACAAGGTATGAATATATCTTCACTGAAATTTGCAGAAAAGAAATAAGATATAGTTATCAATACTTTTATCGATCATTTTATCTAACCAAACATGATGTAGCTATCTTCGCAGAAAGTTACAAAAATAAAGTAAAAAGATAACAAATATCATTATTCTTTTATATATGATTAAGAGTTATCTTTCTATCGTTTTATTTATTGTATTACGAAACATGATATATGACCTGTAAAATAAATTAATGTTGCAGAAATACACCAAGATATGATTCAGAGTCATCATTAATTTTTTGGATTACCAAAAATAATCTAAGTATATGACCGCGTAAAATTACATTAATAAAGTAGATAAGATAGATCATCACTTATCACTTTATATATTACTTTAATTATTGCATTACCAAATACTATTTAGATAAATATATACAAATATATATAATTTAAGATGAAATTAACGATATTATTTTATCTATTCGTTTTATTAATTGAATATAACAAACATTAAATGGCTATTTTGTAGAAAGTTGCAAATTTGAAGAAAAGAAAAATAAGGAACATCGTCACTCTTTTATGATGAAAGAGATATTATTTATTTTTTATTTTTTAGTGCATTACCAAACCTGATAACCAACACTATTTTGTGGTCGTTAAGGTCCTCTGACCCTCTTACATTTATTTATTAAGTAAATTAAATAAAATAAAACTTTCTTTTCACCCTCCAATTCAATCTTTGCATTATGATTTGAATTTGAATTTATATAACAAAAGACATATTATAACCCGTAAAATTAATCAATATTTCGTTCGGAAGTTTTAATTGCCTAGTGCAGTCAAAAAGTAATATGAGTTCACTTGTGTTATTTAATGCTCGGAGTTGTACTCAACGGTCGCCTGTGCAGCTGTGCTGGTACTGATCCGTTCCACTTTTTGAATTCATAGCGAGCCATGCTTCTCAAGTTATGTTTCCAATTTGAAGGAATTGAAGTTCTTTCAATGGACAAATAATTGAAGTAATGTTTTTGCAACCGCTGCCAGGGTTGATTCTACACATTACAAAATAATATACTAATAATATTGTTTGAGCTGAGGCTACATATAAAGTGACGAAGTTCTCGAATAATATCTGTTATATCATTACTGTGTTTTTTTCAGCATCATTTTTTTAATTCTATAAAAATTGTCAAACTGTGCAAGCAACGCACTATTTATTTTCATCTTATTAGCAGAAATGAGGATTTTCATTTTTATGAAAATTAAGCATTCTAATATATTTTTATTATTAAAACAACAAATTACATCTGTTATTTTCCAACTATAGATTTAAGCCCTTCCTAAATTTGTCGGACTATATGCAAGCTAAATTATAAATTTTATTTTTGTTATTTCAATGCGACTGCTATTAAATGAAAAGCGAGTAATTTTTTTTTATTGAGGTCAAACTAACAAATGTGGCGGTTTCCCTAGGAATTCTACTGTTACTACAGTTTACATTTCCCAAAGATAACAGAAAATGAGAAAAGTAACTCCAAAAAGAAAAAATTACGTCAGTGTTCTCGTGAATAATGGGTAGGAACCGAGGCGCTTTTTACTTGCTTTTTAGTATTCCAAAGACCCATGCTGCCATGCAGACAGCAAGCAAATAGCATAAAATGGAAATTATATGATTTATATCCTCCTCAATTATATTAATTTCATTGGATGATTGTTTGATTTTGCTAAATTTGACTTGTTTTATTCAGATAATATCATTTAAGTCGAAGTAGGCCGAAAATATCTTAACCTGTCATTTCTAAAATATCAGATTCAGTCCCAACTATCTGATCTGAAATAAAGTATTTAAATCTATCAAAATAGTTACTGTCGGCCTAAATTTAAGGCAATTGTCGTTTCTGTGTATAATGGATACAAGTTTTTTCTGATACTGACAATACAAGCAGACACTCTGATCATGTGATCAAATCAAGATCGATCAGAGCTTCACATAGCTTTAGATCAGAAAGTGCTTACCAGAAAAACTGAAAATCAAGATTTGTTTCAAATAATAAAAGTCACTGTGATACTGTGACAATTGAAAATAATCTGTGACACACATATCTGATGAGTTGGAGCTTCATAGTTTTACACTTTTAGCAGACAAGTGGTTGCACACAACAATCTAAATATTCAAATAAATAAAATTAAACACATAATACAAAAAAAAAATTGTAAACCCACACCAGCATATCTGCACCGAAGACAATTTTCCATGCGGGGCACCACACCAAAAACATAACATACTAACTTAGATTCAATAGGTAATATTTAACTTGAAATATATACTCATGATTCATGCCTCCACCAGTGAGTTTACAAAAAAAGAGGAAAAAAAAATTAGCAACAAAAGAGGAAGTATCTACAATTCATTTAAGCTCCTAATGTAGTTCCATGCATCTCCTTCATGTTTGTGATATTAGTGATTTCCAGTTGCTGCAATTCAATTGTCCACAAAACTCCTGAAGTGTCAGCTCGTGAAAAAGTGCTCCCTTCTTTCCTTAATCTTCTGTGTCTTATCCTGGAAATAGCCTGGGTGACATCAGAAATGGAAGGGCGCCTTTTAGGTAGCTTGTGCAAGCACCGGTGTGCGACATCAGCAAGATGCCGTACTTCTTCAGGATCACTTTCACCTAAGAGATTTTTGTCAACTATTTCGCTCCAGTCGGGTTTCCCATCTCCACCTATAGAAGCCTAATACAGAGGTATTTCAGAACATTTCTGATTTAGTTTTTGCACATTTAAAATGGGTTCTCATATTGGGAAAATCTTATAATACCACAGTCCACATATCCTGGAACAAATGAGAAATATGAAATATGTAGTACAAGTCTATATATATAAGAAGTCAATCCAATCAAACCATCCTTTCTGTTCGTTTAAGCAAAGGTACACATTGAAGAAAGGCACAAGCTTAGAGCAACTGAGCAAACGGTCTAGGAACAGCTGTTAACATATTTGGGTTTCGATGAGATTTTATATACTTTTGCAGGGTATATGTGAGATTTTACAGGATATCATAGACCGAAATGTACATGGTAATTTAGTTTTTTTATAATAATATAAATAAAGCACTTCTTTATTCAAAAATATATTTCTTCATGTTCTAGTGGATCTGTTTGGCGGGTCTGTCTCATGAAGTTATAAATTTCCTCTCTTTTTTTTTTTTTTTTTTCAATTAAATGCAGACAAACCATGACAGACAACAAAGGTACCATAGTCACTATGTGGGGGTGGTAACCTCTTTGTTTCATCTTTCTAAACTAGTGTACTGTTTACTTATAAATCCAGTGCCTATAGTATCCTTTTTATTATGTTTCCTCCTATCTTGTAATCTTTCTTTGGTAAACAAAATTGATAGTTACCAGTTTGCTAAATAATTCAGATAATGGTAATGAACAATTATACAATGGTATTGTATTCAACACAAAGCCGAAACAAATTCTGGTCATCATCTGTAGTCATGACATATTGTTTCTTAAATCTTAATTGATTTAATACTATTTAACAATTCGGACCACTTTGACTGTTTTTCGGTTTTGAATTTGATTAAGTATTGTTACTCATTTTATATTTGATTGCATAAGAGTCCACATCATTTTTTTTTCTTTTCATAATTTGTTAAATAACTTCAAAGTTATCCATTCAAACAACTTCAAGAAAAACAATGAACCACAGTAAGAGAACTTACGAGATTAATATAATCCAGTAGACCTTGCTGAGGATTAATCACAGTTATAAGCTCAAATAATATAATCCCAAAACTATATATATCGCTCTTTTTTGTGAACTTATTTGTTGACATATAATCTGGATCCATGTAACCATATGTGCCTTTCAAGCCTGATTTTCGCCCATCAAATACTTCCTCCTTAGATAGCCCAAAATCAGCAACCTTCAAATAAGGAAAGTAAAGATTTGTTCTTGCCATGATTTACTTTATCTACTTGATTTTGAAGTGTTAAAACAAAATTACACTTTAGTTCCACCAGAAAACAAAAAGAACAAAACTTTGTTTATCTGGTTTCATGCATTAATGGTTACTGGCAAACAGTGGTGTATCTAAGCAGTAAGCACCCAACTCATAATTGGCAAATTCATAAAATTAAGTCTTAATTTTGTCACTAATGTAAATTTAATGTTGATAAAATATCATGCTGTATACCTTGGCCCTCATCGATCCATCCAAGAGGATATTAGCTGATTTTAAATCTCTGTGAATGACAGGCGGCACTGCCTACAAAAAAAGAGCAAATTCTGTAACTCAGGGTAGCCAACAGATCAGCAATAAATTAAAACATAAAGTTGAAGGAAACATCTTTAGGTATGCTGTATGCAAAAATTGTTAAAGAACACCTGGAAAAGTGGTGTGCAATTTGATTTTACACAAATGAATCACTAATTTGAGTAGGCTTTTCCAAACTATCTTTTTTGATATGAGCCTTTTCAAAATACTTAAATTGACAGCCTTCTGTTTTAAAAAATTCATAAATACTTTTTAATGAAACCAAAACTTGTATTCCCTACCCCTTCATGAAGGTACTCGATACCGTGAGAAATGTCACTAGCTATTTGCAGCCTTTGTCCCCAGCTCAATGATTTCTGATTATTATCACCTGAAAAAATAGAACCAATAATACATCAAAAATGGTATTTAGCAGGTATCATGCCAGTTCTTGCAGTTGTTTTGGTGCTTAATGTTTTGGCCAGAAACAGATGCCAGGCTGCAATTCAGGTTTCATCAATGCATAGAAAAATGTAATTAAGAAGATGAGAAAAAAACACCACTGTAATTCCAGAAATGACAGGTATGAGATGACTAACTTACTGTATAAGTGACTTGCTAAACTACCATTGCTCATGAACTCATAAATTAGTATCCGCTGCCCTTTATCTACACAATATCCCACCAAATTCACAAGATTTCTATGATGCAATCTGCTCAACAATGCTACCTATATAATAAGGCAAATCAGTTAATTTAATAAAAATAAATAAATCTCTGACATCATAATAGAGAAATAACCAGTAGTTAAAGATCCTTATTACTAAGGCTTTTTGACAGCATTAAGTCCAGTTGGAGCACTAAAAATTTTCAAGATATTTGTTTGCTCTGACATATATAATCATGAAAGACACTGTTACATAACTAACCATTCATGCATGGGTGGGTCATGTACTGGTTGTTCCAGATGCTCATTCAAAGTTTCAAACTAACTAAGACTCTCATTGTGCAATTACACCTCAATTGGAGCTTACCAGAATGTAAAATCGATGGTTCACAATAGTACAATTTAACTAAAACTTAATTGAGTGAGAGAACAAGATAGCCAAATGAACGACAGCACAAATGGGGATAGAGTTTGTCATGCTAGTGCTTGAATTATTAAAACAGAAACCAAACTTCTGCTCATCAACATCACTAAAAGAGTACCCTCAATACAAGTAGGGGCATACCTCTGTTTGAAACTCTCTTTCGCCTTGTTTTGAGTCACTGGCAAGTACTTTTACGGCAACTACTTCTCCTGTCAGCATCACTGCTTTATAAACCGGGCCAAAAGACCCCTGCCCCAAAATGGTTGTGAAGTGCTGTGTAGCTTTCTGAACATCCCTAAGTGCAAAAGAATAATCATTTTGCTGTTAAAATTTTGTACTTCTACATGTAAGCCAAGAATTATGATATCACACTACACATGCAAGTCTATTTTTCTTATTAAAAACAGCACTAGTCTTGAGCATTCATTTCGCTCTTTCTAAATTTGTAAGTCCTGCATAACAGCCCCCCCCCCCCCCATAGCCCCACCCCACCCACCAACCCCCAAAAATTAAATGAAGCAAAAAACCTTTGATCAATCAACATCAGTAACTTGCAAAATCAACTCACGGGTTGGTTTGTATTGGGATTAACCAACATATCCTGTATTATTACCTAAAGTACATTAAGAAACATTACTAAGCTTACTTATAATGATATCTTGGGATTCCTGAAACAGAGAGAGGCTTTCCGACATCTCTACTCCGCTTCCCTTTACCACCCCAAAACAGTTTCAGGTTCTGGTTCTGATTCTTATCCCCGATTTCCAGATCATCTGAAAATGCCACACTAGAATCCACATTCACAGAATTCTCTCCATTTATACGGATGGGAATTGTAGAATTGTTACTGATTTGCCTCTCCAAACTGGAGCTCCTTTTGTAGTATCTTATGAGGAAGAACACACCAATAGCTACAGCAACCCCGACTAAAACACCAACAATTACACCAACAATTGTTGTATCAACTCTGTTAGCATTCTTCAATTGCTGGTTTTTTTATTTTTCAGAGGACTTCTCATGTTCTGTGAAGGTAGTTAATTCACAATTGTTAGAACTTAGAGAAAGTTTTGGATAACATAATGTGTGGGATCCTTCTCATTCTAAATAATTACCAGAAAGGGAAGCTTTTGTATGCTTCCAAAACTAAGAGAAGTATTTAACCCTTGAGCTTTTAATTGTTGGATGGGTGGGAGAAATTGAATCAAGCAAGTGAACACCTCGATATCCCATCAAACCTCAAAATTGAGCAAATTGTAATTAGAACCCATGAGAATTTTTTTTTTTTAAACCAAAAACCCCCAAGAGTCACAAACGAAAGCTAGGGAACTCAAAGATCCAGATTCTAGACAAATGGAGAAAAAGAAATACACAACTCCAAAACCTGCAATACAAAAGACATCTTTAGAAAGAAGAAGCATACCTCAACTCAAAATTCTACACAATCTGACCCTGTGATTCTCCTCAAGCTACCAGTTTTCTCCGATAGAAAGAGACGAGTTCTTTGTCCGGATTGAACAAGTCAGTCCTCCTTGTAGACTACGTCGCGTCGCGTAGACTTGGCTGAGAATGACAGAAAGAGATAGAAAGAGAGAGAGAGAGTGCTGGGTCTAAGGTTTCAAACTTTCAAATTTGTTTGGGTTATTCAGTTGGTTCAACTTTAATCCTACACGATAAAGTACAATTAATACAAATTTTTCTTTGCGCCGAATCGCAGTTCCAGAAGAAGTTGCTGTTAAAGTCGGATACTTTATGGCGGCTTCTTGCTTTAGTTGGATCAATTGTCGATGGAGATTTATTTTAAGTTTTGTTTATTCAAAGAGGGATCAATGGAGTTGCTTTTAAGGAGCAGTTATCTTATTGGCGTATTGCTACTTGTCAGAAAACAAAATGCTCTAGTATGTATCCGATGCCATTATAGCAGAATTGTAACATACAATTTATATCCGTCCGATTTGGATCGAACAGATATACATGATGTTGATTTTTAGGGAGTCTCCAAGATTCGTGTGGAGTTAATGATGGACGGTCTTTATCGCGTGCCGTGGTTACCCATGTCGATTACATAATAAATGCTCATAAATACCCTATTGGGCCTTCGATTATACCTAATAAATGTCCATTTTGTACGAAAAGGATCTACCAGTCGAACCATCATGATTCTGACGCGGTTGTTAAAAGAAAAAGGACATATCCTGCTCTAGGAAATGGAGTAGTTCTGAAGCTCTGCTTGTTTATGCCGGCCTTATTCCTCTAGTGGAAGAAATGGTGATTGTTTGACTTTTGGTCAACGGAAGGACCCAACAATGTGGATTGTTGGGCTTAGCTCATGAAAATACGAGCTGATTATAATGTTATCAACTGAAAAATCTAATTCAAACTCAAGTCGTTATATTTTGAGTTAGTTCACCAGCTAGTTCATAAATCAATACATGTGTGTTGATTTTGTTTGATATTTAGATTTAATACATCACAAATTATAAAATTGGTATAAGAGTTGATACAAAATTAATATATCAATAAATTATATTTTCAACAATATCTTTGATGTATTAATTTAAATGAATTGACTGACAAAACACTATAGAGATAGATATATGAGTCGAGTCATAAGCGAGTAAGAGATATAGCTAAGCCACTAAAATAGTGAAAGAGAATGAGGAAGGGATCGATAGAAAGAAGAAAAAAAAAACTAACATAATTCAAATCAAATTGGTTCAAATCTGAACTGATTTTGAACTGAACTACGAGCTAAACTACGAACCTGAGTTTTTATGTAGCTACAGTTGTTGTAGCTTTTAGAGACCAAAATTTATGCACCGCTAAAATGTATAAATCTAACTATCATTTTTTTTTTGAGAAAACCTATCAATTGTTTAATCTTTTTTTCAAGGAATTAGTTTTTTTCAGGTCTATTAACTATTGCTGACAGCTAGCTGATAATTTTATTTAAATATAAAATTCTACATAGTATTTGGTCTGAAATGTTAGACTTGAGCGTATGTGGATAACTAGAAAATATTATCTTTTTAATAATTAAAAATAATTTAACATTTTAATCTAAATTCATTTCATATCATCTCGATCCTTGCATTTTAATTCTAACTTTAATTGTAATTTAGTAATTTATATTTTTAATGTCTACATTCCTATAATTGGCTTATCAATTACAAGTTTCATTTGAATAATTCAAATAAATTCTACCTCAAAAAATGATTCAAATAAATTACTAACGGAGAATCGTTTTTTCTTAATAATAAAGATAATAACTCTCCACGAGGCAATAAATTTTGTATGGGAAGTTGCATGTATAACTGATACTCGAATGAATATTCTTTATGAATATTTAAATTTGAATGGGTTAGACTAATATTTTATCCTAAAAATGAATTATCAATTAAACAATATATAATCCTTTTTAATAATGTCAAAGAAACTAAGCTTACAACAATTTATCAGAAGACAGAAAATAGGCTTGAAATTTCCCTTGAAAAAGTAGTTTATTGTTTTTTTAAGGTAAAAGAAAAGGTATTTTTCAGTTGCAGTGGCAAGTCTGCATCGAAAACATATACTTAACTGGAGAAGTTACGGGGGACACATCAGATTGCAACTTTGCAAGTCCAACATAGACGAAAGGCTTAGAATTTTAAAATTGAAGCGCATCAATGCAAGTCCATCATCGTAAGCTCATCGTTTAAAGTCATGTATTAAAAAATATAATAATAGTTTTAAGAGGCGCGCTAATTGTATCCTATAAAATCTCCCACCTTTTATAAGTGGTATAGATATTCATACGGAACATACGAATACCTCTCAATAGTGGTATGAACATTTTTTGTTATAGAAATGAACATTCGAAACTGACGGAAAATCATTCTTGAAATGATGACCACTCCATATGATCGTCCTAATCACTAATTAAGCACATATAAATTAATTAAATAATATTTTGAAATTAAGTATGTGCTAAAATCTCTAGTTTTTTAATATACATAATAGTTATGAACATATTTTATTTTCAATATGAATATCCATGATAACGGATATGAACACCCATGATCGGTGTTTTAGATAGCGATGCTATAATATTTTTGGAACCCAAACGCTATGTTGTACGCCTAAACTGCGCTAATAGCGAACCGTTATTGCGTATAGCGACACTATTGCATGATATCATTCATTTGTTCATAATAAATTTTAAATTGTTATAATTTCTTCATCGAAACTCCGATCGAGGTGATTCAAAATGAGTTGGAAAGCTAGGAACAAGATCTACAACATTGGAATATAATCTTAATCACTCCATATAAATTTTTGGATCAAAATTTACTTCTTCTTTGTTATCAACTTTCTAGTTTGATTCCGATTTATATCTTTCTCTTGTTTTCTTCTTGGATTATCTTCTTTACCTAAAATAACAACTAAAAATAGATAATATCTTAAACTTGAGCAATTTAAATCTAATTTAAACTAAATTAAATGATACTTAGATAATACATTATCCTCTACTTATGTGCACTTGTTTAATTATTGTATTATATCAAATATCATAGTATTTGAGATTGTTATATCTTGAAATTTAATAGATAATTAACAGAAATGTTATTGTAAGATTTTTAATGTCATATGCATATGTATACAATATACACAATTATCAGATGATGCAGATCATTTACTTTGGAGATGATAAGATAATGGAAAATTTACAACCCACTCTGCTCATGAGTAGTTGATTTTTAGGAATATGACTCAAGAATTTAGCAATATTTGGTGGGATCTGAGAATTCTTATTAAAATCAAAGTCTTTATGTGGTTAACTAGTAAGAAGAAAATCCTGACTAAGGAAAACTTAAGTAAGAGGGGCTGGTAAGGGGTACCAGCTTTCTGCTTTTGTTTTGAGTTTGAAACTGTGAATCATCTTTTTGTGTAATGTGAATTTATACGAAAAATATGATTTTGGATGGGCATTTGTCATGATCTTAGCATATACTGGTACAATCTGGAAGATGTATTGACGTGTGCTCAATTACTGCCTAAAAAAGAAAAAATTACATTTCTTATTGTGTTAAGTGCAGTAAGTTGGTCTATGTGGCAATGCATGAATGATATTATTTTTAAGAATACACGGGCACCACTATAAAAACTTAATTATACTGATATGTTCACTTTTGAATTACTGGTCAGGGTTATTCAAGAGAGAGGAACAATTGCTAATCAAGAAGTGGATGTCTCAAGACTTGGATATGATCCCACTACAATGTATTCCTCTAGTCCTACGCTCGATTAGTTGAATACAATATTATGTTAAAAAAAATTGAATTTGTTAGTTTTGGATGGTTAGTGTTGTTGGGCCCTTTTGTTGCTTGTGGATGTTGTTGACTGTTGTGGGTATTTTTACTTGTTGCTTGGTGAAAGGTCGATGTGAGGTCAGTGGTATACTTTGTTTGGTTACTAGTGTAACGTTGTGTTTTGAAAAGCTGACAATGATGCAAAATAAGCGAAGATGTCATCTAATTTTCAGACATTGAAACACAGATACTATACCGGTACTAGTTGTTTTCAAAGTCTAAAAATTATGGAGACTCGATGACGCAATATAAGCCTAAGCCAGTACTTACGGGTTTCCTTTGGGATTATAGGGCTCTTAAGAATGGGTGTTGAGATACGCATTGTTATTTCTCTAGTATGATGTAATGTTAATGTTTCAGTAAAATGAAATAGATAATTTTACCTCTTTTTCAAAAAAAAATTAACTAAATTAATCTATATATATATATAGAGAGAGAGAGAGTGGATATACCGTGAGCTTAAGCTCACGGAGGCCTTCCGTGAGCTTAACTCAAAAAGTATATCAAATCATCTCCAAATTTGAATTTTTCATTCTCATTAAATTCTTCATATTGAAATCTTATGGGGTACAAAAATTTGGGATATTTCGAGTTTTCTAACTCACTCTTTTTAATTTTTGAAAATCGGCTCTAAAAATAATAATAAAATATTCAATGTTTATACATTATTTTTAAAAATTGAAAAGAGTGACTTAGAAAACTCTAAATATCCTAAAATTTTGTACCCCACAAGATTTCAATATGAATAATTTAATGAGAGTGAAAATTTGAATTTGGAGATGATTTGATATATTTTTTGAGTTAAGCTCACGGAAGGCCTCCGTGAGCTTAAGCTTACGGAGGCCTTCCGTGAGCTTAACTCAAAAAACATATTAAATCATCTCAAAATTTTAATTTATCATTCTCATTAAATTCTTTATATAAAAATCTTGTGGGATGCAAAAATTTGGAGTGTTTTGACTTTTTTAAGTCACCGTTTTTAATTTTTTAAAATGATGTTCAAGTATTGAATATATTATTATTATTTTTAGAGCTGATTTTCAAAAATTAAAAACCACAATTTAAAAAACTCAAAACGCTCCAAATTTTTGCATCCCATGATATTTTCATATAAATAATTTAATGAGAATGAGAAATTAAAATTTCGAAATGATTTGTTATGTTTTTTGAGTTAAGCTCATGGAAGGCCTCCGTGAGCTTAAGTTCACGCTATCTCCACTATATATATATATATATATATTGAGACTTAATCTAATCTAAAATTTAGTATTTTAATTAATTCATCATGGATTTAATAACGGAATGTGCTTGACAGAAAATGATATGTATTAGTTAATTTAGTAATTTACTATATCAAAGATATTTTAAATAGTAGTTTGAAAATTATAATTGTTCAATGTCAGTATTATCCTTTAATTAATTATATTATTTATTTATTTGCTCTATGAATATTTAGGTAAAAATATTTATATTATTTATTTACGCTATGTCGGACAGCTTTCGTTATAGCACGCTATAGTGTGTCGTGATGGCGTGATAATCGTTATTTAGAACCTTGCCCATGATAATAAGTATGGACATCTTGAGCAGACTAAAATTCATTCTTAATAATAATGAGCGTCTGACACCCCACGCATTCAGTCACTCATTCAAAAAGTGTGACATACTGATATAGGTGTTCATACTTAAAATAGATAGTGTTCATATCTAATCAATAAGGTATTCATATTTATTTACTGTGGTGTTCATATCTAATCGTGTAATACAAAGACTTATCAAAAATAAAAATATTACTAAAAATAAAAAGTTAGAAGATAAAATAATTGAGGGATACATTTGAGAATAAAAATATTGTTGAAAATAAAAAATTGGAAGAAAAATAATCGGGGATAAATTGGGAGGATCTTGATGCAATTATTTTCAATCTCACACTTTATTCTAATCCCAATGCTAATTCGACGGATGAAACAAAACTTGAGACCAATTTTGATCCCAAATCCTTAGGACACCCCCGATTCCCCCGTTGACATCTCCCCTGCCCCTGGCCCCAGCCCCCGCCCCCAGCCCCCAGCCCCCACGACATCCCTACCGCGTACCAACTCAAACAATACGTTGAAGAATTAATATGAGAAAGACAATTATCTCAGCGATACAAAACACAACGGTTGAGAAGGATTGAAAAGGAGGTATAATGATATATTCAAAAGTCCTTGGTCAGTCAAAATTAATGGCTAATTTTCAGAGGTCATTAAACATACCTTAAATTCACATTCATTCACTAAATATTGATGTTTGACCAAAATTATTCACTAAGCTTTCACTCATATATATTTTCATATCAAATTTAAAAATATTGAGAATAAGGCACAAGCATTATTTACTGAGCTTTAGTATTTAACAACAAGGATAAAAGATTGGTACACGTAAATTATTCATCATCAAAGGTAATCTAGAACAGAACTAAATTCTATAACTGCATCAGTACAGGGAAGGCAACTAAAACATATTAAAATCTGCCAAAGGAGAAAGGCCTAAAGTACACAAAAAAAATCGGCAAGAAGCTGGTGCAATTATTTCTCCAGCCGCCGCAATACATCCTCAGCAAAGATCTGCTGCCTGAAAAATACAAATTCAACATATGGGCACAAATATGTAATTATTGCCCATCAAAACTAACAAAACATGCATCCAATATGCAAAATAACACATAAATGACGAGATAAAATGTTCTGGTTAGATGGGCAATGAGCATTATTAAACTGAGAAACAACAAACATTGTGAACCAAAAAGACTATGGATATCGTCAACTTCCGACTACAAAAGTTGACTTGAAAAGATGGTTATGACAATGACTACAACAAAATAGATCCTACATGGTGAAATTAATTTCATTTAAACACTTTCAAATTTCAAAGCACTCAAACAAACCCATAGGACGTGGAAATTGCAACCAGTATGAGCCAATATAGGTGACATCAGCAGAAAAACAAGTCAGATAAAATTAAGAGGGGATCCTATCCATCCAAGCAGACGTTGATTTTTTATGCAAAATAGAGACGTGCTAAACTTTAATACTATAAATTAGCATACTTCTTTTCTGTAAGCTTAGGACTTGGACGGAAATACTTGAGATAACCGTCCCATGGCACCTTTTTTAGACCTGCTCTTGCAGCTATCATGTCTCTGACCCTACATCAACAAATTAATAGAAAACAATAAATGTTAAATCTCATGGCACTAAAAAGCTATTAAAACCACTCACTTAACCATAAACTATAAGTGTGCCTATTTCAACCAAAAAAAGAGAGTAAATATTGTGCATCTTTCTCTGAAACACAATAGCCTAAGCCATTTTGACTGCTACAACAAAAATAAATATATAAATAAAATGGCCTACATCCCCTCATTTAGTTCTCCAATGGGATTGGAAAGAGGTGCTATAGATTGTGGGTGTTTCAATGACTAACCCCCCCCCCCCAACTCCCAAAAAAAAAATTTTAAAGGCCTAAATCTTTCTATCTTGTGGAATAACTCTGTGAGAAAGTTTAAAATACATTACTGAAAAGTAAAATTGAATATGGAACAAAAGCTCAATACCTTTCAGCAAATTCAATAGCAGTTTCACCAGGTTGGAGATACTGAGGCTCCAAGTACCAGACATCACACACCACAGCCCATGATGTCATCAACCTCAACAAGTGCATGGTGAATGACTGCCTGTTAGTCCGATAAAAAGAAAATGTCAAAGTACTATAACCTGACAACTTTTTAATATATATCTGTCATTTTGCATTGTATCAATCCCAATGGAGAAAATAATTGAACCAAGAGTTATCATAGAGAAATACAAAGTCACATGGGAACTCATTAGCAGCTCATTTGAAAGAAGGAAAAGAAGGGAAGAAACAAAAAATAACAATAAACATCTAATCTAAGACCAATAAGAACCCTCGAGTTTTAATGACCTTCCTAGCCTAACAATCTAACATGTTAAAGTTTCAAAAAGAAAATAAATATTTTAGCACCAATCAAAGGATATATGTATCTTACTTCTTGCTATTCCAGAAGGCATCCACAAATATTTTGTTGTATTTTATTGCTACCGGGCAAACAGCACAGCCTAACTCAAATGCACCCTGCAATAGCAGATACCAACAAAAGCATAACCTATTTTATAATCCCATCCTATTGACTCCAGGACTGCTAACTTAAAATTTTAAAAATCATTATGACAGCAAGCAAAGAGATAACAACACATCTTCAGTTAAAGAACTGCTTGGATTTATTACAAGCTAGGTAATTTTGCAAACAATAAACATATGAATGTACCGGCTTTTATCCAAATTTGATACTAATCTTATTTAAAACTAACCTTCTTAAACATGACAGTGTACTGATTATTAACACAAGTTCCCTCAGGAAATATCAGGAGAGGATTGTTGTCTACACCTTGAACATGCTCTCGTAACCTGCATAAAGGAGCTCAGTGAATTAACAATCCCGAGAAAGCAATAGTCTACACCTCCCACAATAATCATAATCAGATAACAAGGGTACATTGACATATATAAATGCCTTGGTGGTGCGTATTGTTAATTATCACAGCCACACAAAGAACTCCTTTCCTTCTATTCAAAATAATTATAAATTTGATTAATGTCTACATAAATAAACTCTCACAAGACTAATTGTGCTTTGCAGCTAAATTGGGGTTGTCATAAGGTTCCGATAAAATGTTCAGCCAGGAATCTAATGAGACAACTAGCTCAATGGACTAAATGCATTCTTTGAGCTCAAATATTAAGGAAAAAAAGAGCAACTTTACTTTCTTGTTACAACTTCACGGTCCTTGGACTCAGTACGGTTGAACCAAATGCAACCCACACTTTCTAGAATGGTCTTCTGAATAAATCCTATTTCCACAAAAGTGAAAAAATCAAACTATGTAACTGCAATAGAACAGAAATCAAGTTAAATAATATTTAAGATTCATTCATAATATTCTGATCTCTCTGATATTGGCATCTTAAATTTTGTACTTAAGTACTTTCTTAGTCATAGAATGGAGGAATTATCAAGCAAGATGATCAGTTCCAATTCATTGACTTTTATATTATAAACTCAGTAGAATGACACATAATGAAAATTGCAGGAAGGCATTTCCCTTTTTCATTACTTGCTCAGAAATACTTTATTGAGTACTTAAAAGGTATACACTCTGTATCATTGGTCCAATTATTTGGCCGGTTGCTCAGAAATACTTTATTGAGACCTAAAAGTTATACACTCTGTATCATTGGTCCAATAATTCTATCTTCAAAGATACATGTAGCCAAAAATGACTAGAATGCAGTCTATTTTACCAAGGTTACTTAACAAAAATCCTTCAAGGAGTTAAAAAGAGCAAGGACGCTATTGCCAACCTAACTGTTGTATTTTTGTTGCTTGTTTCCTAAATAGACTCGAGCAACAACAATTAAACAGAGAATGGCCATTAAGATTTGTCTAGGCCACTAGTTCAATAAAAAAGTTGAGCTTTGCCAATTTTCTAGTGGCCCTACAGGGTGCAGAAAAACCTAATAGTAAGATACCAATAGTCTATTGTAAACTGGTGCATAAAAAAATGATGGCAGAGAGAATTTACTAACCAACCCAACCAGGATGTTTCTGCATAATGACCGCAAATGCTGTCATTTGCTCAAGAATTATAAAATCAATCATCGAAGTATGATTTGCAACAAAGACCTGTAAAATAAAGAATAATACTTGAAAATGTTGCCATTTGGTCATGGGGTTGCCTGGGTCCAGGCCAAATTAAATTAGCTGAACCTTCATCTTTTTTCTTCTATTATTCTTTTTTACTTTTGGTCCACAAAACTGTTAACTGTACCAAACTGAATTATTCTACCAATCATATTGAATAATCCAAAATTCAATTTGTTTCATTTGGTCCAAATGATATAACCAAGCAAATATCATAAGCTCGTTTTATAAGCGAGAATATATATTTAACTAGCCAGTTCATATATTTAACCTAATTTCTAGCTGTCAACATGAAACTGTATACTAATTAAACAACGGAACAAAGTGAAACCTGATGAGGGCGCATGCTTGGACGGGGGCCATGATACTTCACCACTCCAGTCCATGAAGCAACAAAAACACCGCACATCATTTCTACCAGCTTTCTCTGTATAATTAAATATCATAAACAAAAGAAAACAAATATATCTGCTTCGGAAGAGAAAATATGAGTAGCACCTCCAGCATTCTAGTCGATGAGGATTAAAAGATTTACAGAATGTAACCTCCGAATATTCCAATTTTCAATGAAGCAGGAGTTTGTCAAAACTCAGCGGCACTAAACAATTGCTGAATATATGAAATTGTAACTGCACTAAGAATACTGATGATCTAGCTTAACATGTCAAAATTTTCCGATTTGAAGGGACATTTAATTGAAGTTTCACCTCAATTTTACGCCTCAACTTGTCTTGGCCTTTCAATAAGATATGTGCAGGGATAAAACCTGCCCAGAAAATAACCCACCCGAGAAGCAATGTGAAAAGCCTGCAAAACATTAGGCAAAATTATAGCTTCTTTAGATATCAGACAAACAGAAAAAATGAGTTGCCTTATTTGGCTGATCTCCTAAGTTCTGTTGGCAAGATGCCTCTGTATGGATAAAATTTGAGGGCTTGACCCTCATCTTTCTCAAAAAAAAAAAAAAAAAAGAATGTAAAAAAAAGAAGATGCCTCTGTATGGAGACACATACTACAAGCTGCTGATGTTTTTTCTCATATGAAGAAATTCTATTACAATCCAGTGCAAGATGAATTGATGGAAAAGACATGTACCTCAGCGGAAATAGTATCCCATATCTTACTAGAACTCCCAAACACCACAACGGGAACAGATAAATGTTCCAATTCCATGGTTCAGGTGAATTGGATTTAAAGCAACGGGTGAAGGAATCCTGCATGAACAGCACAAAGGAACATATAAATCCCAAAAGGTCTTATTCTTGCAAACAAAATTAAAATGCACTTAATGAAGTACATTATGTCAATGGCACATGTAACAAATTTAAAAGAAACTTAATTATCAGGGAGCAAATAAAAACAATTTTAACTGAAAGAAGGCAGCAAGTCAGCAACTCACATCAACGATGGCACCAGCAGCCTCAGTTAAAGTGGGGGAGATATCTAGGAGGTCCCTCCTGAATTCCAAGTTGAACAGACCGGTTCAAACAACAATAAAAGCACATCAGATGATATGGGAAATAATAGAAGATAAAGCCATGAAATGAGACACGACACTCTGAATTAACCAAAAAAAAAAAAAAAAAAAAAGACGAGGCACTCACAGATGAAGATTCTTGGGGGAATCACGGCCAGGGATAGAATCAGGAGGAAGGTATTCCTCGAGATTCGGCCGGTCCAAATCCATCTCTGCATTAGTTGATTCCATTCCCGCCATCTCCGTCCTCTCTTCCTCAAACAGACAAAAACGGAATCTTCCTGCTCATTATATTGCGCTTAGGTCTGCACAGAACATAGCAAGATGTCAACATAAAATATTCAGCAACTAACAAAAGCATCCAAAATTGAACAGTTGTAAAAGAACATTCAGACATTCAATATTAGTTAATCATCTTCTACATTTCTAAATCCTGCTCTAAACGAAAGAAACTTAAGGCATGAAAAATCAGATTACCTATTGAAGGATTCAGTCCCTGGGCCGATGCGAAGGGGCAAGAGAGTAGAGGAGGCCTGGAGGGGAACGAAAAAGAGTTTGCACAGGAGGAAGAGGAGGGCTGGATGGGAAGTCGGAGAGGGGAGAGGAGAGGAGAGGAGAGGAGGGCGAAGTCGGGGTGGGGGAGAGGACAAAGGCGGCGATGGAGCGGAGAAGTTAGCTACTTGGCTCTGGGCCGCTGCGAAGTGCTGCTGTCGATGAGAATCGGATTTGTTTCTCGCTGCGAAGTGAGCTCCTCGCTTCCAAATTATGAGGGCTTTTTCTTTTTCTTTTTTATCAATTTTGTTTATGGATTTGTATCGAATATTTAACTCGTCCATTTTTTTGAAAATCACTTGTGATCGGTATTCAAACGAAATCCTATAATTTTCTTCTTGTTATATAATTTATTTTCTTCTAGTTATATATTTTATCTCGTCCATTTTTTGACCAGCTACAAGTCAGCCCTCCCTGTTCTATATTTTTTTTTTTGGTTGTGAAAGTTTAGGATGATAAGAAACTTGTCAAATATTCCGAGTACTATTCTATACTAGGGTAGGCTTTAACTCAGATTTCATCCTGATAATATAGTTCTCAAATAAATAATTAATAATATAAAATTTTAAATATATTTAATAAAATTTTAACATTAAAAAATTTAGACACGGTGTTTTTACTCATTTGTCTGATCTGTACCATATTCGATAAGACGGGTATGGGTAAAAAAAAATTCATTAACTTATTTGATATGAATAAGAGTAAGAATTTTTTTCGTTAAGTAAATGGGTGCAAGTCATATCATACATGTTTGTCAATAACATAAATTATTTTTATTATTTCAAATAATATCTCATATGATTTTTTTTTCTATGTTAGTTGTCCGAGTTCTGTAAGTTAATTATTATGAATTATAATTATTTTTTTAATTTAATTATCTTATAAATTATAATATTTAAATAATATTTAGTATAGTACTTATTAAGATGATTGAAAGAGACAATGTAAGATTTTATTTCAGACAAGATGATATTTTTGTTTTTAATATATTTTATTTTTTAGTTAAAAATTTTGACAAAAGATGTTTGTATTTTTTTTAATTTACTTGTTTTGAAATGACTTAAGTTAGAATTGATTGCATAGTTATATTTTATTTTCATTAGCAAAATAAAGATATATTTATATGAAAGGAATGAATTTATATTTTTGTATAAATAATGTAAAACTAAGTAATATATTAGTATTATTCGTTAGCATCCATTATATTTTGTTAACCGTTTATTTTAACGGGTAAGGGTAGGGTATGAGTAAGTCTAATTTTAATGGATAAGGATTGGGTATAGGTAAGAATAATCATATTGGTATGATAATGAAAATATCTCCACCCGACTTATATTGTACCCATTGACACCCTATTCTCGAGTCATCAAATATGATCTTCACTCTTTGACCTTGTTCTTCCTCAAAAGTGCATTAAACACCTTGAGAAGGGCCTAATATATCCCTTAGCCCCCTCTGTACCGAATGTGGTCGAAGATGTGGAGAAAGACAACTAGGGTTTTTCACAAATAGACAGGATACGTCAAAGAAGACCGCAATTGATTCTCAGTCGGCTGTCAGATTTTCCCGTGTGCGGTCTACACGAAGGAAGTGTGTGGTCCGCATGCTCAGCTCTAGTGCCCGGATTCATCCAATTGTTGACCTGAGTGCGTTCAAATGCTCCAAAAACTCCATAAACCATCAATATGAAGAATTTAATGAGATTGAAAAATCAAAATTTGGAGATCATTTGATATATTTTTTGAGCTAAGCTCACGGAAGTCTTCTGTGAGCTTAAACTCACCATAGATTTACTCTCTCTCTCTCTCTCTCTCTATATATATATATATATATATATATATATATATATATATATTACATAAAAGGTCTTACAATAAGAGTGAAGACTTGACTCCTTTACAAAACTCTAGTAAAATAGAAGACACAAGTCAAACAAAGAACAAAGAAATTAGCATTTGAGAATCAGAAAAATAAGCAAAAAGCTCCAACAAATATGAGCACACAAGCTTTAAGAAGAGTACAATAATTCAAAATGATAATATATTTTTAGCTAAGGATTTGGCTATGATTAAATAATTTAAAATTTCTTGATTGTGTTTGTAAGGAGAGAATATTGTGCTATTTCTTTGAAATTGCTTAAAGATAGCTCAATATTGAGATAGTTTCTAATAAAATGACAGATACGGAGCAATCCCTTTATATAGAGCATCAGAAGTTAGGTAGATAGTTTTTTTGTCCAGTAATACGTTACCAACGGTTATAAACCGTTATAACGCTAATTTATTTTAATTATGAACTGCTAAGAATACCTTGTTAGTTCTCATAAAACTTTATGAATCATTATAACGGCTTGCGGAGAAGGATTAAGTCGTTATAGTGTTTGACTAAAAATCTATAATGTTTGATTGTGTTGACCAATGATTTTTTCAACTCTTACAAGTCTGCCTTACTACAAGATCGTTATAACGTCTTGGTGAACTGTTACAAGTCTGCCTCTATCAAAAATATATAGTTTTTGTCTTAGAAATTTTTTGAGTAGAAGAGGTGAACCGTTATAATGGTTGGTAAATCATTATAACGTTTTGTTAGTTTGTAATAATCTTGAAGTCAATAATACGATAAATTTGTTATATAAAGCTTTGTTCATGAATTGGATATTTAAACGATATTTTGTTTCCTTGAGTATTATTGAATTTATGAATCATTCCGAGTTCATGACTGGAATTGTGAAACTTCATAATATAGAATATACTCTTAAAAGTCACTAACCAAGGTAATTAGCAGGAATACTAATTAACCGTTATCAGGTTAGTATGTGGATTAAATGATGGTCAAGTTTTACAGACCATAGACAAAGAGTTGTCATTTTAATCACATAGATAGATGTTCAAGGAACATCGTATTTGACAGACCCCGAATGAAACATTAAATGGAATTGTGTTCGTGTCATTAATGTTTTCGTTCAGTATTAAATTCTAAAGTATGAGGTATTCATCTTTTCTACATAAGATATGTATGTGTGTGATTTCTACCAAACGTTATCCATAAAAGGTGACTATAAAGGTAGCTCTTCGGTATACATAACTTATGCGGAGGAAGAGATGGTTTGCCAAAAGTACTATTGTCCCTCGTATTTCTATACGAGTTATAGCATCACTTGGGCCCCTTGATAGAGTAAGATTATCTCGCTAGCAAGATAATTACAAGAGTAATTATATTTGATAATTTACTCGGGATCAAGAAAAGATTAAGTTTGCAAGGATGACACATACCTACCTTGAAACGATCGATAAATATGAGACAAAAGAATTAAACACAGTAAATAGTTTACTTGGATCATGATATTGTACAAGACATCATCATCTCGTGTAATTGGATGGTCATAGTGCATTCGCGGATGCCTCCTATGATTATAGAAGTTAAAACGGTTTTAACTCTATTTACCAACATAACACGGATCCTTGTCGGTCACACCGTATAGGAGTTAATCGGAGAATCTTATTGATTAATTATAAATTGTTTATAATTAATAATAAGATGGTTATAATTAATTATATATGATATAATTATATTTGTCATAGATATGACAAGAAGCAAAAATCGATTGAATTTATAACGTGTTGGACACGTCGTATAAATTAATAAAACAACAATGAGAAAAATATAATTGTAGATGACAATTATATATATTTGATTTGGATTTTAAATATTAATTATGGATTTGAATTATGGGCCAAAGCCCATTTATAATTAAAGTCTTAATTAATAATTAAAAGCCCAAAATTGAAAAAGCCCAAAAACTGAAAAGCCCAAAAAGGCCCATGATGACCTCCAAGGGTATTTTGGTAATTTGTCCAAAAGCCCAAGGGTATTTCGGTAATTTGACCAAAAATCCCAATGGCGTTTTGGTAAATTGGATAAACTTTAAGGGTATTTTGGTCTTTTCACATTGAAACCTCCCTACTATTCATGAGGGCATTTTGGTAATTTGTCAATTCCAATTTTTCTATAAATAGAGGGGTAGGGTGAGAGAAAAAGTTCCACCAAATCAGTTCTACTTTCTCTCTCTCGGTATACGGTTGTTTCAGAATTCACGGGATCGGTGAATAGTGTTTTTACGAAAGTTGCGGTATTTCGCACATTTGTGAAACAAATTCTGCGAGTCGTGAATAGTACTATTTCGTCTTTTTCTCGGGTGAATAGTGTTTTTGTGAGAAACCGCGGTTTACGGTATTTACGGCAAAAGAAATAAGCCGCTCTCTCCAGTTAGTCCCGTGGATAACCTACGAGGCATCGACGTTTGGTGCTCCGAGACAAGCGATTTTCATTCCAATTGAAATTTGGAAGCTAGGTATAACATCTTATATTAATCTATTTAATTGTTAAGTAGATTAATATTTTAGAAATCAATCATGGAGTAGATCAATAAAGGTTTAAAGAGGTGTGTATCTCTCGGTAATCATCCGACACATCACTTTAACCCTAAGCTTAAGTTAGAAGTAAAATAATATTTTACCGTCTTTTGTAAAGAATTAAATGTCTGTAACTCTCGGTTATTATCCGACATACTTTAATCCCTAACTTAAGTAGAAGTAAAATTTTTGTTCTACGGTCTTTCCGCAGTTTGAGCATTAATGGGATTTGGGCATTCCGAATCCCTACACGTTTTGCTACGTAGAAAGTTATTTTCTTGTTATTTTAACACATAAACTTTAAGCTAAGAAATTAAACCTTTATAAATTATGATTCTAAGTCTTTCAAGTCTTCTTCTAGCTGCTTCCAGCATACATCTTGATCATTTTTAAAGTCTTTATAGGATCTCATAAAAGTCTTAAAAAAATTTAAAATTTAAAATTTATTATATTGCAAAATGACAAATCAAAAATATTTTATTTAGTACAACATATGTTTTATTTATCTTTTAACAGATCTTTAGATGTTACACTTAATAATCATCTTCACACTCTATACATTCCTTATTAGGTATAACACTCAATGACAAAAAATCAAATCATATGGAGATGAAATTCATTAGAATTTTTTTACAACAGAATCACATTATGATCTATATTTATACTATTATATAAAGCAGGTAAGAATTGGACGGGTCCATTTTTTATCATTTCTTTTAAATTTTTTATATCCCAAAATACTATTTATCTAATGATTTACATTAATTTTGACTAATCAGACGAACACGGTAGCGTTCATTATTTTGTATTCCTCTTCATTTCTTTGCCATATAGGAGGAAGAGAATTAAAGTTGAGAGAAATCAAGCGATATTATATCTGATATAGCATATGTAATTGATCTTGCATTTATTGATCTTTTCCATATTAGAATGACGTACATATTATCATGTGATATTTTTCTGTATCTAAATAAAAAAATTCGCTGTAATGCACGGGTACACAGCTAGTTAGTTAGAATCTGGAGCAAATGAATTTTCATATTAAAAAATTATTCGATACATATTCCCTTTAAAATAAAAAAAATCTTATGGTTAGTGCAATTTTTTTAACTAAAGATAATCTAATAAAAAAAGTTGGTCATGAATTCAAAATTGCATATTTTTGTAATGCCGACAAAACAATTTAGAATCTTTTTATTCATTGTTTTGTAGTATCTTACATTTGGAATTGAATATCTACTTACAATAATTTTTATTTTCATTTACATTACAATACAATGGAAGAATTATGGTGAATTGGTCATTGTATACAACAACAACAATTATTTTTAGATTCTAAATTTTTAGGGTTTAGATTTTAGAATTTATGATTTAGGACTATGTTTCATGGTATAGGTTTAATGTGATCATTGTTATTAGGATTATTATTAGTAGTAGTAGTATTACTATTATTACTATTATTATTATTATTGATGTATATTATTATTATTATTATTATTATGAATGTATTTATTAATATTAGGAGCAAAACTAGTATATTGTTAGGAGCACGAGGCCCCTCCATGCTCCCAACACAAAAAAATATCTATTAATCTTCGAAATTCAATTTATGCATTTCAGTAAAAAATTTATATCAAAATCCTATGATATAAAAATTTCCTATTTTTGGAGTTTCTAAAGTATTTTATTTTGGATTTTTAAGTGGTTTATTTTAATATGTAAAGATTGAATATTTTATTATTATTTAGCTTCATCTTAAAAATATAAAATAAATATTTATGAAAATAAAAGAAATAAGTTTTTATACCCTATAAAGTTTTGATATAAATAATTTATTGAGAGAGAAATAAAAATTTGAAGATGATTAGATATATTTTTGACTTAGGAGCACCTTAGTTTTACTCTTGTTATTAGTACTATCATTATTATTATTTTATCATCATCACCACCACTATTGACATTATTTTCACTATCGTTATCAATCTCATCAGTCTCATCCTCGTCATTATTATCAGTATCATTGTCACTGTTATTATCATTAATTTTTTAACATTTAATATCTCTGATCTCTATGCTTTCGGATTCAATTTCATTTCTAGCATACCCCTAATTTATTAGGGATTAATCAAATATTGAAGTAAAGTCAAATATAATGATAATATAGATATCATTCATTCAATAGTCCCCCTAATGTTAATTCCTTACCAAGACAAATAACAACTTTTAATTTAGCGTATATAGGGGAAGAGTATTGGTTTGGAAGTGAATGACAAATTAATGGATAGCAATATAAGCATAATTTTAATAGTAGAACCCAAAACCTCTTCTCTTTCTGCTGGATTTTATTTTTCTGTTTTTGTTAATTTTCAGCTGGTTATGAAAAAGTTGGAAGTGCAGAAAAATATACAGTTAAGTTTGAAGGAAGGCTAACAGTTATTAATTGTTGAAAATATTAATTTAAAAACTAAAAATTTTCTATTAATATTTCTTTTTGTAAATATCCAATTGTTATAGTTGAATTGAAAGTTTTTTAACTGAAAAGGCGCATATTTCTTCTCAGCGCAATCTCTCCCTTCCTTTAATATATTTGGATTAACTCTCTTAATTAAATGTTGCTTGATAAATTAATTCCAGCGACTCTCTCTCACTCTCTTTTGGTTTGGTATCACCGTATAGATGAGAGAAAAGAGATTATTGATTCATTTCTCCGGTTGAGTCCCCCTTATTATTCTTCTGTAGATTTATTTATAATCCAATTAAATTATTGATTCTGCTGTTGGATATTGATGGAGTTATCGTCACCTTTTTGGCTTTTTCATGGAAGTGCCCTGAGATACGGAAAGGCACGAAATCTGCTGCTCGTAAATCATCCGAGCAGCGTTTTGCTCGTAACTCATCCGACATCGCTCTTCTATTTGGTGCTACAGTGATTTCCTTGTCTGTTCTCGTCTGCCATCTGATTTTACGAGCAGCTCCCTGCTCATCCAATTTACGAGCAGCAGATTTGCTCCCATACGGAAACCCCGAATTATCTTACCTGCGGATCTGATATGCACACAGAATTCGCTTAAGGACCGTGTGTGTCACGATCCGGGTAATACAGTTCTTATTTGAATTATTTCGATTGATTTTATTACTATCCGAATTTCTAGTAAAAATATTCCAACATTAATTACTTTAAGTAGTATGACTTTTGAAACTTTGTTAGTACTGATGATGTTAGTAAACTGATGGTGTTAGTTAATACCAGGTTGACATAAACAAAAACAGTCACACTTTGTATTTACAGTACCGGTCAAACCAATATGATATTTTATTACTTATTTCGAAATGAAATAAGTGGTTATAAACCACTTAAAAAAAGACTTGATGGCTTGAAAATCACCGTGTAGCCTTTTATTTTATCGATTTTCAAATGTCAAATCTTTTTGAATTTTTGGACAGTACCTGTTGTACCTAGCCGTATTATACGAGTCATCCTTTCTAAATTAGAATAAATAAAAGACGGTCAATTTAGAAGGAAGATAATTCAAAAATGTGAAGGAAAAATTCCAAAGTCATTCAGGGAAGAACTAAAAATCAGTGATTGCTAAATATATCAAAGTATAGAAAAATGTGCATCTTCATTTTAGAAACAAAAATAGCGAAATTTCTAAAACAAAATAAAAAACGGAAACGTGAATTTCGTTTTTTTAACAAAAATTCCTTTGAGAATTAATAATATTCTTAGTTATTTTTTAACAAAAAATCCTTTGAGAAATTATAATATCCTTTTTAAGAAAATTTTGAGACTCATGGCTCACTTGAGCCCATCTCGATTTTTTTAACAGCTCAGCTCGATTTCGGTTCGATCTTTTGTCAGTTTGATTTGCATTCGAGTTTATTATTTTTTCAATGGCTCAACTCGGTTCGACTCTTAAATAGCTCGATGTTAGTTATTTTAATATTTCAGTTATAAAATTAGTAAAATATATATAAATTAAATAATATAGTTTAGAAAATTAGAAAAATATATTTATTTACGCTATAATTATGTATGATAATGTAAAAATATTAGTTATTTTTAAAATTTTATTATAAAATTAATAAAATATTAATTATTTTAACTCTAATTATTTATGATTATATAAAAATAAGTATAAAAATTATAATAACTGAGCTCATCTAGAGCTTGAACTCAGCTTGAGTTCGAGCGAGTTTGGTTCGATTTTAGCTCAGTTTGATTTCAATTTGAGTTTGATCTAGTTTAATTCGATCTAGTTTGAGTTTGATTCGGTTCGATTCTTTTGTAGCCCTACTTTTTTCCTCTTAATCGTTCTCCTCTAAATTTTCTCTCTCTAAATTATTTGTCAAGCATTTTCACTTCCCCTCTTACGTTAATTGCTCTCCCCTCTTGTGTTTCTTTCCGCCTCTTTTATATCTCCATATCTCTTTATTTCTCATATTCATCCATCTCTTTTGCATCTCTCCAATTCTCTCTCGCATATCTCCATCTCTCTTGTATTTCTCTCTCATATGTTTGTCATGCTCTCTCTCGTCTCTTATCTCTTTGTTGTTTTTTTTCTCTCTCTATCATATTTATTTGTCATGCTATTTTCTCTCATGAGCCCCCTCTCTCCTTTTCTTTTTATGCTTTATGTAGTGATTCTCTTTGTTTAATATGTTATTTCATATATTAATTATTTATGCAATTATGCTAAATAATGCTAATATTTAATATAAATATTTTTTAATCTGATATAATTAGTGTAAACATTTAATATAAATATTTTTAGTTGCATATAATTAGTGCAAATATTTAGTATATATATTTTTTATTCTGATATAATCAGTACACATGTATAGTATAATTATTTTTAATCACCATATAATTAGTGCAAATATTTAGTAAAAATACTTTTTAATCTAATATAATCAATATATACATTAGGTATAAATATTTTTTAATCTGATATAATTGATGTAAGTATTTAGTAACTTGATATAATCATTGTAAGTATTTAATATAGATACTTTTTAGAGGAACTATAATAATCTAGTATGATCATTTTTAATCATTGATGCAAGCACAAGGCTGTACCAATTTTTAAATTTATATTGCCATTATGCTATTTAGTTTAACCACAAGCACACGACCTACGTTGGTATAGTAAGGGATCGATCCACAGGGAAGGAGATAACTACTGAGTTTACACTGCTCGGGTCTCTAGATGTACAAATAAAAAAAAAAAGGGGTTGTTATGAGTTTTTTGTGACAAATAAGAAACAAATTAAACAGAAAACAGTAACTAAATCTTTTTGTGTTTTTATTTTTATAAGATAATAGTTCTTAGGGATACAGGTCAGTTCCACGCGGATCTGGATCATGCGACCCGTATGCACATGCATACGGCCTGTATGGACACAGATAAGTCACGATTATTCCTAAAGATTGGTTTCTTCTCTGGTTGCACGAATCCTAACCAACCACTACCCGGGCCCGTTAGTTAGCGTATGGTCAGACGAAATTTCTAAGTTCACTTAAACCTCAGTTGTCGCTTCTTATCTTAGATTACTTAGACCTACTGTACTTAGAAAGAACCTTTTGATAAACTACTGAACCTTATATGGTACAAGAGCCTGGCCTCGGCTCGAGACCTAATCCTAACAGTTGGACAAACAGATCGGACAAGCAATTGACAATAGTACACAACATAACAATCATAATCATTGATTCAAAATAATTTTTAATAAATATTCATGATCCAAGTTTCACATCTCAGATCCCTAAAAACTAAAGTACTTAGCCGCTCATTGCGGCATATAAAAATATAGTAAAAATACAGAATATATCAGATTATATCTAAACAATAGAGAATACAATAAAAAGAGATAATCAAACTCTGGATGATGCCCTGTGCCGGTCTTCTGCTTTGATCTTTACCTCCCCTCGGGACTCCGGGCCTCTGATGTCTCAGACCGCCTTTGAGATTAGTCAGTGGCTACGGTTTGTGAAGACGGAGTGGAAGAGATGAAAGAGATATGGAAATGGTGGCAAAAATGGAGCTCTATAAACCCTAGGATGCTGGCAAATTTATAGGATGGGGATCGACCAAACTTGAAGGGAATCACGGCATTAAATCACTGTCATCTTTGGAGATCTTTTCCGGATAGAGCTCATACGGGTCATATGCTCTATGTAGATGTGGCAGGCGATTTCAGTTGGTCCTGTGGTCCGTCGGTTGGCGTTGAAGCTCAGTCTAAGACCCGATTCCATAGTTTTTTGGCTTGATATCCCTGAAATAGGCAACAGACCAGAGCATAATCAAATCTAAAAAATAAACATGTATATGCAATAAAATAAAAATATGAGATCAGAAGTTTTAATCTATTTTTAGGCACAATCAGGGGTTAAATTATGTATATAAATGTGTGACGTCAATCATATATAATTAGTACAAATATTTAGTAAAAATATTTTTTAATCTGATACAAAATTTTTATATAAATATTTTTTAATCTGATATAATCAGTGTAAATATTTAGTAGATTCACTTTTAATTGCACGTAATAAGTACAAAGATAATCACAAATTTATTAACAATATCAAAGTGAAAACAAATAAATTTAACAATTGATGAATGTTTGAATTAATGTATTTTAGATTAGGATTTTATCTTAGAAACTTTATCTTTTAGTTTAATTTAGAGTTTAAATAGATCAAGTTTAAGGTACTACCTAGTTTATTTTTATTTTTTAGGTTAAGAATGAAGCCCGATGAAATTTGAGAAAAATGAGATAAACCAGAGGCAAAATGGACAACGAACAAGCAAATCAACACAAATTCAGAAAAGGATTGGATAAATCCTTTTTGAATTTGATAGATCCTCAGCCTAGACTGACAACCCTCTCTAGAACAGTAAAGGATATAGCCAATCCTTTTAATGCGGTTATGCTATTTTTTTTTATCGATTTTGATGTTATTTTTTGAATTTTTGATATATAAGGGTTAGATTTTTATCCATTAAAAGATTATTCATCATTCTGGATATCTTTTGGCCAGTTTTCTAGAGGAGGAGGAAAATTTGTTCTTGAAGGAGGATCAAATTATTTATAACTCTTATTCTTTATCATGATTTTTTTTCTTAATTTTTATTATTTATATCTGATATTTTCTCTCCTACATGAGAGATTAGATCTATCTTAGGATTTAGAGACAAAACTGGAAACTTGATGTTTTAATCATACTCGCTTTGTTTTAATTGCTTTATTTATAAATTATTTTTGTGAATGAATTAATTGTGCATGAACTGAATTAATTAATGTTTGTATTAGTAATTCGCTAACCATAGGTAGCATAGATTCATGAATTATAAACGATCTTGAACTGCACATGTATCTTAGATAAATGTTTAGATTTCTAACTAAAATTTGACGGTTTTTTGACCCCAAAAGCGATATCTAACCCTACATAATGGACCTAACCGTGAAGTCTAGATTAGTCGGGACTTTTTTAAATATTTAGAGTATTATTGGATGGACTTAATCATAAACAATTAGGCATTAGACTATTTAGAATTATCAGAACTTAATGGACTTTAATTAGAAAAATAGACTTAATCGTGAAGTTAGATCTAATTGAGATACGGTGTTAAACCCTAATAAGGACCTTGACACTAAATTAGATAGCAACCCTCATAAATTAGTAATAAAACACAGAATTAGAACGATTAATGCTCAAGTGGATATATATACTGAAACCTTAGGTTTCCTTAATCTCTAAGAAACCCCAAATTTAGTTCAGATTAATTGATTAGTTTAGAATTTACTTAGTTTAGCAATAATTCTAGATATAAAAGTTTAGTTTTTTAAAATTGGCTAAATCCATAATTTAAACAGTCCTTCGGGTTTAACACCTAAATACTATATAATAGATTGTACGATTGCGGTTTCCGCTTGTGTGAATTAGGTCATTAAAATTATCAGTTTGAAAATATCACAACAACAATATAATTTATATTTACTTAAACATTTTTATAGTTTTATATAATCATTTTATAATTTACTATAATCATTTTTATTCAATTGAGTGCTTGGGCATTTTACACGAGGAGCGCTTTACATAAGAAGAATCAGCGCTTTGCATGGAGAATCTTGACCGAAGATTATGAGGGATTTTGCGCAAAAAAGGAGAGAGAATGGCAGAGGAACACAAAGAAGAATGAAGATAGGATTTGGTTATGGTTAGATTGAACGATTATTTATATTTCGGTCTATGATGTACTGAATGAACCAACAATACAGGTTGGTCAACGACTGTATCAAATAGGCCTCGAACAAATCCTGTCCTCACATTATTAAAGAGTAAAACATCAAACAAAGACAGACGGATAGATCTGAGCAAGATTTTAAAATGTGGATTTCAATATTATATATACTCTTCAAGATGCGATATGTATTCTATTTTTTTTACAATATTTAATTTGATCATTTATTTTTGAAGATTTTTAATGTAAAATAAAAAATATAATAAGATATTAATATGATTTTAAATATTTTGCATGAAAAATATAATATAATTAATTTTATAGATTTAATATGATAAGTATTTTAAAAAATAATGCACATTATTGAACATATGGATGCATATTCTTATACATACAGTATCACACCACATAAACATAAGCGGACCGTATATACGATCATACCGCCGCATTTTAAAATAGTGGATAAGAGTCATACACCTCACAGATCCAATGATCCTCCGCTTCGAATGGCCGAGGGTGTAACATTTCTCCTCGTAAAAGGGTAGTTATTTTTATGGGGCCATTAGAACCGAATTCTTTGATTTAGGGAGAATTAAACCTTCTCCAATTTGAATAAATGGACGGTTCCATTTGTTTGAAAACAGAGAGAAACCAAATCCCTAAAATCCCAACTTCATAAACCCCTCCCGACATGATTATATCTCTTCTTGAGTCTAGACTGATTCCCTCCTCTCAGGCTCTCAGCCGACGCTTTCACAGCCTCAAATGCTCCGTGGCCCGAGGTCTATCCTCTACCCCTCCTACTTATACTTGCACTGTAAAAAGTAAACAAACCTTAGCAAGGTACCTTCCGAAAAGTAAGCAATGGTGGTGGCCACCAAATGCATTTCCTGTTTCCTCTCCTCTCCTCTTCTCCAATTGTGCTCCTAATGCTTCAACAGTCTTCTTTTTTAATTTGTAGAAGGCTTCTCTAATGGCGCTCCAGATTCGCAGCCTGTTTTCTCCCAGCTGCGTGCAGAGAGGTTTATATAGTCCGTACAGGTTTCCTCCTGCCACGGTATTTTGTTTCCTTCTCTATTGATTTTCGATTATCTGTTCATTCTCTATTGTCTTCATCATAGATAATAGATTGGAGTTAACTGGAGATTTCCCCCCTTTGTACTGTGCAGATACAATATCAATCAATCAGGAGGTCTCCTTTGACCAGTTCATTGCACACACCCCTCGCAACTAGTGTGAGATCGAGAAAGCCTTTGCAGCATTCAATAATTTATTGTAGTGCATTAACCCGAGCTCATTTGGGCTCCACTTTTAGATTTCCCTTTCAATTCAAAGGCTGGGCGGCTTATTCCAGTGATTCAGGTACTTTTGTTGATTTGTCAATAGTGCCTTACATACAAGTTGAGGTAGCATTACTTTTCTTTTGAAAATAAGTGGCAAGAACCAGCCACCTGCTTCATTTTGCTGAAATAAAAGTGTTATTTACAAAGCTGTTCTAAATCCCTCCTAGTTTTTCTATAGTTTCACGCTCAAGCTATATACACAAGGAAACAAAATATGATAGCAGATTAGAAGTAATCGAGGTACCATTATGGTTACTTCCTATATACAATTAGAACTGTTTGTTTTCTGCACTTCTCACTTTTGTGTTTTGGTGCTTTTGGTTTATTTAAGCAATCAAAATTTCAAGTTGGGTTAACTCGTGCTTGGGCAATTTGTTCCCTTCTTTTCTTTAAATTAAAGTTTAATTGGGCTAAAGTTGGTTATCAGTTTTCCACAGAACCTGCTCATATTAGGTATACAATTTATATCAGGACAAATATTTATATATACCAGCTAAAAGCTTGTTGTTCTTGCTGCGATTTTTTTTTAAAGTCCAGGAGACTAATAGATATATGTAATCCTAGGAAAATTGAAGGAGCTTCCTGATAAAGTATCCACAGATGTGCCGAAGAGAAAAGGCGGCTTCTTTGCCCTCTACAACAGCCTTAATGGAAGAGCTAGTACCTCATCAACTAGTAAGCCCAAGAAAGCAACCACAAAACCCGGTAAAGCTGATAAAACTGTTTCAAAGGAAGAAAAAGAACTCAGTATAAGTACCAAAACAATATCTAAAGAGAAGAAAAAGGCCTCGAGGACTAGTACTCGGGCAAAAAAGGATGCTGAGGCTGAACTTTCCAACAGAACTTCAACGGAGGCCAAGAAACCTGGCAGAGTATCTAATGAGAAGAAAAGGGCCTCCAGGGCTAGTACTTCTCAAACAAAACAAGATGCTGGGGCTGAAATCCCTGAAGAAACTTTGTTGAAGTCTGAAAATTCCAAAACAATTAAGAAGACAAAGAAGTCAACTTCTGCTAGATCAACAAAAGAGGTTGCTGTGCCCAAAAGTTCCAAAAAATCATCAAAAACCAAGAAATCCAGCAATGGTGCATCTTCACCTGAAAATTTGGCGAAAGCAAGTACAGTAAAAGCTCCTTCAAAGGCCAAAATGTCTAGGACAGATAAAAAGGAAAACGTAGCTAAAACCTCTAGTTCAAGAAAAGGTTCTTCTAGATCCTCTTCTAGTATTAATGATTCTAATGCTGTTCCAGAGTCAGTTAATGGGCCAGTAAAAAGAGGGAGGCCCCATGATTTCCAGCCCCTATATCCCCCAACCGGGAAGTCGGTGGTGGTGGTGGAATCAGCTACAAAGGCAAAAGTGATTCAAAATTATCTTGGAAGTATGTATGAGGTGGTGGCAAGTTATGGCCATGTCAGAGACCTGGCTGGGAGGTCAAAATCGGTACGGCCAGATGAGGATTTTAGCATGGTTTGGGAGGTTCCACATGCTGCATGGACCCACTTGAAGAGTATTCGTGATGCATTAAATGGGTATATATATATATGTTATCAGTGTACTTGATTAAAGAACTGAGACACAACATTTTGGGACTGGAGGGGTGGCAGTGGTGGTTTTTTTTGGGGTGGGGTGGGGTGGGGTGGGGGGATGAGATAATAGATATGTTACCTAGTGAAAGATTCTCGTGTTTATTTGTCTCAATCAATGCCGATACTGGCATTGTAATACTGAAGTTATCGGGAGGAAATTGGGACACTTTTTTTCTTCTTATAAATGCATGAATTAATGTGAATCATGTGGCTATTGTTCATGGTGAAGTTAATTGCTCAATTATGCAAACTTTTATTTGCTATTATTAGTAAACTTTTAAATTTGCTGTAACTCTGGCTATTAAGAACCTGAATTGTGTGGTAAAAAACTGAAAAACCTTTTTTTTTTCAGAGCTGAAAACCTAATCCTAGCATCAGATCCCGACCGGGAAGGTGAGGCGATTGCATGGCACATAGTTGAGATGCTCCACCAACAAGACGGTCTAACCAAAGACATTGCGATATCAAGAGTAGTTTTCCATGAAATTACAGAGAGTTCTATCAAGGCAGCACTGCAGTCACCAAGGGACATTGACATGGACTTGATCTATGCTTACCTGGCTAGACGGGCCCTCGATTACCTCATCGGCTTCAATATCTCTCCTGTGCTATGGCGGAAGTTACCAGGCTGCCAGTCAGCTGGACGTGTCCAATCTGCTGCACTTGCCCTGATATGTGATAGAGAAAATGAGATAGAGCAGTTTGAGCCAGCAGAATACTGGAATGTTAAGTGCCAGTTTTGGGCTAACAAGAGGAGATTTGATGCACATTTGACACATTTTGGGAAGGAGAGGTTGAACCAGTTCTCAATTTGCTCTGAGGAGAAGGCAAGGGAGATTGACAGACGGGTTTCAAATTCGAATTTTGTGGTGTTGAGTAAGAAAACTAACAAAATTTCTAAGAACCCACCTATGCCATATATAACTTCAACTTTGCAACAAGACTCGGGCAACAAGCTGCATTTTAGTGCCTCTTATACCATGAAAGTAAGGCTTTGTACAATGTACTTTTAAATTGTCCATTAAAGTACAAAATGAATTCTTTCACTATAATATTTTATTAGCTCGGAAGAGAAAGAATATATGGAGGTGTGAGGTGGTGGGGTTCATGATTTGACTTGTCCCTTTGTATTCCTTTGTCAACTAATTATGGTGTTATTCTTATTACAGTTGGCTCAGAAGCTCTATGAAGGGGTTAAATTATCAGATGGAGAAGCTACAGGACTCATAACCTACATGCGTACAGACGGCTTTCATGTATTAGCCCTTTTTTAATTATCTTTAATCTTCTTTTACCTCTCTGAGGAGCTTAAATTTGAAAATTGGATGCAGCTTGTGTAATAATGTTGTTTTTCTTTTCATGTTGAAGATTTCTCAAGGCGCAGCAGAGGACATAGTATCTGTTGTTAGAGAAAGGTTTGCACTTTTCTCACACCAAATAAAGGGTTGAAAGTCTGTATTTGTCTGACAACTACAAGTTAAAACTTGCTACCATTTGCTCTGAATAGTGAAAGGGCAGAAATCTGTTCACAAACTCTATATATCTTGACATAAAAAGCATGTCTGGACTGTTGTGCATTCAATTATTTCCATTAATAACATGCATAAACTTGAAAGTGAATCCAATTCTCTGGTCTCTTTGTTTTCGGATTGGGTTTCATTTCTAGCCTACCCAATTTATTTGGGATGAAAGGCTTTGTTGTTGTTGTTGTGTTTATTGGTACCAGACATAAGCTGCAAATGAATCAAGCCGAACCTAGCCGTTCGGGCTGAATCTTTGATTTGATCAGAGTCGATTCGAGTTGAGCTTGATTTGGAAAATAATCATAGCTCACAGTAAATCAAACTCATTCAAAGCTTGAGCTCTGCACCAGATCTACTATTAGCTTTGTGGTTATTATTTTCATATCGTAGTAAGCATATTTTTTTTTTTGAAGTAGCAGGCGAATAGTCTACTAGTTGAATTTCATTAATAAAATTAAGAAGAGTTTACAGTAGGAAATAGAAAGAGAAAAAACAAACTATGCAAGGTAATGCTTGACTATTGTAGTAAGAAATTAAAGTGTAGAATAATTTAATAATAATGGTCATTCTTTTGTGGATTTTTTTTTTTAATTTCTAATATTTTGTTGATCTTATGATAAGATTTGGACAAAGTTTACTTTTATAGTTAGAAAAGTAAGCATCTTATATGCCATATGCCCATATGAATGGCTAGATACCCCAAATTGAATAACATATTTATATATGGGGAGGGATCACTTGACAGCTATTTTGACAATCTTGACAATGGATTTTTTGAATAAATTCAAAAAAATCTTAAAAAATAGAAAAAAGTTCATAGATATGTTCTTTTACTTATGGATTGATGGTATTTCAAATTTTATGCAATTTCATTATCGTTTGATAGTCCATCAAAGACCGTTAAATTGGAACCGTTGCAGGTTGTATAAAATTTTGATCGTATTTGATGGACTATCAAACAATATTGAAATTCCATGATATTTGAAACACTATCAATCATAAGTAAATGAACATATCTGTAACATTTTTTCTATTTTTAAGATTTTGGTCTAATTTATTAAAAAACCCATTGTCAAGATTGTCAAAACAACCATTGTCAAGTGATCCCTCCCCTTCCAGTTGAGGTCAAGTGAGTTAAATGGAATGAGTCGAGCTCTAGCAAATTTTGAATGAAACACAAGCGAGCAGCAAGCGCTAAACTTGCAGCCTAGCCTGCAGTTAGTATACCTCCTACATACAGTTAGCTTAAAACCTTTGCAATGGAGTTTCTTTAAATTTCTCTCATCAATGGAATTTTGTTTGGAGGCACAAATTTACCTACATTATACTGAATCTGTCCTGATCTCCTCTTTCATCTTTGATTTTATCTAAATATATATATTTTTTAAAAAAGTTTTCTTTTTTGAGTTTTATGGATCATGCTTGCTTTGTTGCAGATATGGAGATGAATTTGCTTCGTCGGGGGTACGCAAATATTCCAAAAAAGTGAAAAATGCACAAGAGGCACACGAAGCCATCAGGCCCACCAACATAAGGAGATTGCCTTGTAAGGGTTTCTTTCCAGTTTATCATATAGTTTTAAAGAGTAACAACCAACAAACATTATATCACTATCTAGTAGCGGAACAAGTAGTATTGGTTTGTGCTTTGCTGCAGTTTACGTGAAGTGTTTGTCTTTGACTTTTGAAAGGTGAAGAAATGTCTACTCTGCCTAATATGAAATTGTTTCCGCTGTACTAGACTCAATGAACCTTACCTGCTGGAGGTTAATACTGTTGTTCTTTGCTAACTTGTACAAAATATATTCAGCCACTTTAAGAGGAGTTCTTGATGAAGACGCTTTCAAGCTGTACTCACTTATTTGGGCTCGGACGATGGCTTGTCAAATGGACCCTCTAAGGAACAACACAGTATGTTTGTTTCTTGGCAATTTGTATATGAATTTCTTATTACTTGGTGCACATATGTAGAGTTATTTTGGTCAGGTTTGTATCATCTAATTAACTTGATTGTTGAAAACTATTATTCTTGTTATTGGTATAATGATTATTTATTTTTCTTAAGTTTTTGCACCATTTAATTTTCATCAGGAAGCTTTGTATGATTGAAAATTCAAGAACAAATAACTCAATAGCGGCCTAACTGCTTATTGTAAAGGGCCTATCTTTTAAGTAAAGATGATCAATAAGCTAATTGATATTTCTTGCTAGATTCAAGTTGACATTGGTACAGCTGATGAGGATATGATTTTTCGCTCTTCGGCCTCAAAAGTCGATTTTCTTGGATATAAGGCTGTCTATGAGGTCTGTCCCTAGTTTTATTTAAACTTTAAACCTTGCATACTAGATGGCTGATATGCTTTTCTGTCATTTCTCTCTGTGCAATGCTATAACAATCTCTAGTCTATTCATTCACATAGCCACTTGTGCTAGTATGAATGGTTTATTGTTGAATATTGGTGTGATCGGAGAGTTGAGGTTTTTCTGGTACTATTTATTTCATTTACAAGCAGAGAGAACAAAAAAAATAATTAAATGATTCATTGTAAATATCAGGACAAAGAAGTAGGAGCAATCGGTACTAACAGTGACGAAGATGAAATTCATGATGCGCATTATGAGGTTCTGCAAGGACTTATGGTAAATATTTTGTGTTTGTGGGTATGAATGTGTATGTGCATTTTTGTGTGTGTATGTGTGTGTTAGATTTTGGATATTTTGACCAAGTGCATGTAACATGCTAATGAAGTTGTTGATTTTTTAAGGTCAATAAATCAATAAAATTGGGAGAGGTGAATCTCAGCCAGCATTTCACGAAACCACCACCACGTTATTCAGAGGGGGCATTGGTTAGTGATTAGTTCACAATAATTATGACATGCTTAGTAAGCCAGTAGTTAAAATGATCAATACTCATTATTGATCTTTAAAACTTCCTTACAAAGGTAAAAAAGCTGGAGGAGCTTGGAATTGGAAGACCATCAACTTATGCAGTCACAATTAGAGTGCTGCTGGTACTTTGTTCTTTTCCCTCTAGTTCATTTCTAGGTTATTTCTTTCTTTTGCATATCTTGCCATTGTTAAACATGATAATAGATCCACTTGGGTTGATAATTTTATAATTCTAGTTTTATATGGTTGTAATATTTAGGATAGAAACTATGCTACAATGAAAAATCGGGCATTGCATCCTGAATTCCGTGGCCGCATGGTAAGGAACATGTGTTATTTTTTATAATTTTGTTATTTTGTACCTTTTTGTTTTCTTATTTCTGATCTATGGTACACTTTCTGTTTAAGTCGCTACAATTTTCTTGTTGGATACATTATATTGTAGGTTTCCGCATTTCTTGCCCAGCATTTCTCCAAGGTTACTGATTATAGCTTTACTGCTCATATGGAGACTGAGGTATGCTTCCATGACAGTGTTTGCTAGATATTTATATATAATGGCATGAATATGATAGAAAATTTACTTAGCAGCCATTTCTAGGGCATACCTGATGTTACTGGTTGCATTGTGGACATGAGAGTAACATTGATTATAGGATGTCAAAGCCATTATGTTTCCTTGTAGTCTTTTCATGTTCCTTTGTCATCTTTGTGACTTCTGTTGTCTTCATCTCATGGTCGTTTCTGGTTAGTTGGACAATGTCTCTGCTGGGACCTCACAATGGAAAGACCTTCTAAAAGATTATTGGTCACATTTTAGCAAGTGCTGTGAGCTTGCTGGCAAGATCAACCCAAGAGAGGTACTTCATTTAATTCTGCTTTTGTTCCTAAAATAACATAATTCTTTTTGGATGATTTTAAGAAAAATACTGGGAGTTGGTACTGTTGATTTGGGAATTCATTTTTTTATTTTTGTAGGTAGAGGGACTGTTGGAATCTAAATTTGGCCATATATTGTTTGCACGGCTCCCTGGCGAGAGCAGAACATGCCCTACGTAATGACATGCAGCACTTTTCTAATAATCAGACAGAGATATTCACATTTACACAGACACACACAGACACATGTAAACACATCATGCATCCCAGTGAGATGTAGAGACACTGTATATTAAATGTTCAAAAGTTTTCTTTTCTAAAAGGAAATAACTTCCAAAAATGTTCAAAAATTGATTTGATGGTGAGTAAAGTTTCAGAAGTTCTTGCTTTTATATATGCAGTTGTGGAATTGGTACTTTAAGATTGAAAGTGAGTAGGTTTGGTGCTGGCTATTTCATAGGCTGTGATCAGCACCCTAAATGCAAGTATGTGAAACCCCCCCCCCCCCCCTCCTTTCTCCCGTCCATCTCCATCTCAAGAAATAAATTAAGATAACATAGAGATGATAATCATAATAATAACCAACTTTTCTTCAACCATGAAAGATTGCATGTTATGTGTCAGCAAGGCATTTGATTTGCCCATAACTGCTATGGCAATTAAAATATATAGGCTAGCAAGAGAATTTTTGTTACTTTGTGATCAAGCTGGTACCAGTATGGTACCGGAATGTAACACATTTGTTATGTGTCAACAAGGCATTTGATTTGCGAGAACTGCTATGGCAATTAAAATATAAATATATATGCTAGAGAGAATTTTTGGAACTTTGTGATCAAGCTGGTACCAGTATGGAATGATTCATACATTCGTATGGTGTTCAGTAATAAATTTCTTAAAAATTACAAGCATATAAAAAAAATTACAATATGAAAAAATAATGGGGACATTGACCCCCCATTAATAGTGCTTAGATCCACCAATGTACTTTTTGTAGTGGTAGACTTATTGACTTCCACCTTGAGTTATTTTCTTTGAGTAAGGCTAACTTTTCTTTATGGACCCTTTTACATGAACTTTTGGTTTTATGTGTAATAGGTACATAGCTAGTACGCTATTTCAAGAGGATGATGATGCTTCAGATACAGAAAAGAAAGAGAATTTGACTTCTCCTCCGAAGGTTCTTGGAGTTTTTCCTGGTACAGAAGAAAAGGTAAAGATTAATTGTTGCATCTTCCTTTTTTGTATTTTCATGTATGCATCTGCAAAAGAATTTGGAATATCATTTTGCAAGAGTTGCTTCAAGATCACAATTCAGGTTATCAATTTAAGGGTTCATTAATAGTATGCTGTAAAAGCATAGTATTTTAGTCTAGACGATACTTTAGCATTTTACTTTATTCTTGATGTTCAGCTGATAGTAAGCTAATGAAATTTTTTCTTGATTTGCTGAGATTGCAAACATTATTTATGAATTAAGAAAGGCCCCACTGGACCCTCAACAACTACTGAAAATAAAGTAAACACTTTGAAGTAAAACCAGCAAAGAAAGTATCACTTGCTGAAATGAAGTAACATGTACCTTTATTTTAGAGGTGTTTATTTCTTCCTTATTATTATTTTAAAAATGTCATTACTGTTATTCACTTTTTTTTACAGGTGTTAATAAAATGTGGCCCTTATGGATTTTATATCCAATTAGGAGAGGACAACAAGGGATTCACCCCCAAAAGAACCCCTCTTCCTGTAAGTTTCTGGCACATTAAGGAATATGTTACTTATTCCTAGTATTTTCAGAAAGTTGTATTGTAGCCATACAATCTGGATCTAGAGTCTTGGCGCCAAGTTCTTCTTTTTACCGTGTATAGAAATGTGGCTTGATTGATCATTGATTATTTATTATGGATTGTGTTTGCATGTGAGAAAATACTGTGCATAAACACAGTGTAGTAATTTCACTTAAAAGATGCAAATTATAACTCATGGATTTAATTTTGTACAGAACAAAAATATCAACTCGCTCACTCTTGAGGATGCCATTGAATTGCTGAAGTACCCTATCGTTTTGGTAAGTGTTCCATCACAAATGTTTCACTTTTATGTTAGGTCTTGGTAAGTGCCCCTCGCACTCGCCTGTGTGGACTAGTTTCTGCACAATCTGGTGTGGCGAGCCCTGCACTAAAACAACCGATCTTTATGGAAATGAAACCCAGTCAATTTTTGTTGGGGCGTCACCCTCTTAGCGACGCGTCATATTGGAACCCGGATATGACGATAATAGAACAAGAGCCGGGTCGTCACCGCCTTAGTGGCACGCCATATTGGAATCCGGATATGGTGACAAGTGAGCGAGGGCCGGATCGTCATCACCTTAGTGACGCGCTGCATCGGCGCCCGGATGTAGTGTCAAATGAACAAGGGTCTTCGCACTTGACTCGACGAGTGCGAGGGGCAAGGAAGCTAGTCGGGGTAAGTAGGATTCGTTTAGGTAGTTGAAATGTAGGGTCCTTAACAGGTAAGCTAAGAGAGTTAGTTGATACTGCGATTAGGAGACGCGTTAATATCTTATGTGTTCAGGAGACTAAATGGACGGGTCAGAAGGCTAAGGAGGTGGAGAATACGGGCTTCAAATTGTGGTACACAGAAAAAGAACGAAGTAGAAATGGTGTAGGCATCTTAATTGATAAGAGCATCAAGAATGGAGTTGTCGCAGTTAGAGACAAGGGGACAAGATCAAATTGATTTTTGGAGATTTGGTCTTGAACGTCATCAGTGCGTATACCCCACAAGTAGGTTTGAGCGATGATGTCAAGAGACGATTTTGGGAAGACTTAGAGGACATGATTAGAGGAGTGCCTAGCAGTGAAAAACTCTTCATTGGAGGAGATCTTAATGGTAATGTTGGCACAGTTAGAGGGGGGTTTGAGAGGGTACATGGGGGTTTTGGATATGATAAACAGAATCAAGAGGGAGAAGACATCTTGAACTTCGCTATAGCTTACGACCTCATGGTAGCGAACACTTTCTTTAGAAAGAAAAAATCGCATTTAATTACTTTCAGCGGTGGTCGGCACTCGAGCGAGATCGATTTTGTCCTGACTAGAAGAGAGGAGAGACCAAACTGTATGGATTGTAAGGTTGTACTTGGCGAGTGTGTTGTCACACAACACAAACTTTGGTGCCTGATTTTTGTTTTCAGGTATGCGTTCGACGAGATAGAGGCATGAAAATAACGAGAACGAGGTGGTGAAAGCTCAAAGGGGACGTTTCTCAGGTGTTTAAGAATAGAGTTATTGCAGAAGGATCGTGAAACGAAGGTGAGCATGCGGATAATATGTGGAAGAAGATGGTGACTCACATTCGAAAGGTGGCTATAGAGGTGTTTGGAGTAACTAGAGGAAATAAACGTGAACCTAAAGACACTTGGTGGTGGAATGATGATGTACAAAAGGCTATCAATGAGAAGAAAAAATGTTACAAACGTTTACATCACAACAGGAGTGATGAAAACATACAGAAGTACAAAGAAGCTAGAAGAAACACAAAGAAAGTTGTGAGCGAAGCAAGGGGTCAGGTATACACGGAGCTGTATCGGAAATTAGATACGAAAGAGGGCGAAAATGATGTCTACAAAATGGCTAAACTTCGGGAAAGAAAGACAAGAGACTTCAACCAAGTTAAATGTATTAAGGATGAGGCTGATAGACTTTTGGTGAAGGATGAGGAGATTAAGAACAGATGAAGAGAATACTTCGACAAGTTATTCAACGACGAGAGTGAGAAAACCGCGATCGAGTTGGACGACTCAATTGACACCAACAGGCGATTTGTTCGGAGAATTCAAGAGTCTGAGGTGAAAGAAGCTTTAAAAAAAGATGAAAATAGGTAAGGCGTTAGGATCAGATGACATCCCGATTGAGGTATGGAGATGTCTTGGAGATATAGCAATAGTGTGGCTCACTAAACTATTTAATACTAATTTTCGGTCCAATAAGATGCCTGATGAGTGGAGAAGAAGTATATTAGTACCAATCTTCAAGAATAAAGGAGATATTCAAAGTTGTACTAATTACAGAGGAATTAAGCTCATGAGTCATACCATGAAGCTTTGGGAGAGAGTGATCGAGCACCGTTTAAGAAAACTGACAACTGTCTCTAAAAATCAGTTTGGTTTTATACTTGAGAGGTCCACTATGGAGGCGATTTTCTTGATAAGACAACTTATGGAGATACATCGGGAACAGAAGGACCTACATATGATATTTGTTGATTTAGAGAAAGCGTATGATAAAATTCCGAGAAATATCATGTGGTGGGCGCTCAGAAGGAAACTAGTCCAAACAAAGTACGTTACCCTTATTAAGGATATGTACACAAATGTTGTGACTTGTGTCAGAGCATGTGACGGCGAGTTCGATATATTTTCACCTTAGTGATGGACGAGATCACAAATGACATACAAGGAGATATTCCTTAGTGAATGACCTACATCAAGGGTCAACATTGAGTCCATATATTTTCACCTTAGTGATGGACGAGATCACAAATGACATACAAGGAGATATTCCTTGGTGTATGCTCTTTGCTGATGATGTGGTGTTGATTGACGAGAACAGAATTGAAGTCAATCAGAAACTAGAGTTGTGGAGACAAACTATAGAATCGAAAGGTTTTAGACTCAGATGACGGAGATGTCAGTTCACCGGGGAAAACTCAGATGACGGAGATGTTAGTTTGGATGGACGAGTAGTACCCATGAATGACACATTTCGGTATTTGGGATCGATGTTGCAGAGTGAAATAGAGATCGATGAAGATGTTAGTCATATAATAAGAGCTGGATGGATAAAATGGAGACAAGCATCTGGTGTTCTTTGTGACAAGAAGGTCCCAAACAAACTAAAAGACAAGTTGTACAGGACGGCGATTAGACCTGCAATGATGTATGACGCAGAATGTTGGGCTACAAAAGGACAACACGTCCAGAAGATGAGTGTAGCTGAAATGCGAATGTTGCGTTGGATATGTGGCCACACAAGGAAAGATCGAATCAGAATGATGATATTAGAGACAAACTTGGGATAACACCAATTCAAGGGAAGTTAGTCCAACATCGTTTGGTCATATCCAACGAAGGCCTCTTGAAGCAACAGTACACAGCGGTATTTTAAGTCGTCCTGAAAATACAAGAAGAGGAAGAGGTCGACCGAGACTGACATGGGAGGAAATAATAAAAAGAGATTTGAAGGAATGAAATATACCCAAAGAGGTTGTTTTGGATATGAGTGCTTGGAAGATGGCGATTCATATACCTGAACCATGATTTAGGAGTTAGAGTCTAATAGTAGAGTTATAGACTTCATATTCTTAGATTTTTAGGATTTTAGGATTTAGAATTTAGAAATAGATTTTAGAAATAGAGGTTTAAAAATAGAATTTTAGGATTTAAAATTAGGTTTTAAAATAAGATTTTAGGATTTAGAAATAGGTTTTATAACAGAAATTTATTGTACTATTATTATTATTGTTATTATTGCTATTACTATTAGCATATCATCATCATTATTTATATATTATTATTATTATTATTTTATTTATTTATTTTCTTTTTATTTCATCATATTCATTATTATCACTGATATTTGAGATCTTTGATCTTATGCTTTCTGATTGAGTTTCATTTTTAATCTACCCCAATTTATTTGGGATTAAAGACTTTGTTGTTGTTGTTGTTGTTTAATCTTTGGTGTATACCTTGCCTGATCATGTCACAATTGTTTTCAGGGGAACCACCCTGATGATGGCCTACCTGTTGTATTGACACTTTCAAAACCTGGCTTTCATGTAAAACATAGAAGTATTATTGCACCAGTACCTAAGGTATGTATTTTTTGCTTTATAATTGTCATATTGATCTATATTTATGTCTTTCACAAATTAGCACATTTTCGCAAATGATTATACAGCTTTCAATTTCTGTTAGTACCCAATTTGTACTGAAATAACTTGTAAGTACTTCCTGGCTATTACATGTTACTTGGTTGAAGCAAAATGTATCAGCTGTCTCGGCACATTTTTTTTTATTCCTTTTTTTCCTTGAAACAAGATTCAACAACAGAATCTTCCAATTAGTTATAAGTTGGCAGCCCAACATTCAAATATTGCCCGCTTGGTTTTAGTATTACATTTTTTAGCTTCGAAACAAGAATGGCTGGCTGTTTTGAGGGAAAGGTGATAAAGTTAGCATAATGGCTTGTAATCATACTACTGAGGTGTCATTGCCAAGTAGTGCAAAAATGCTGGCCGGTAATAGCAAATTTGAGGATTGTTGGGTCATTAAAATAACAATACTCAATATATTTTTGTCAGCAATAAACTTAATTGTGATTTGAGACCAATTTCAGATTTGATATTATGTTGAGTTAAAATTGAACAGTTGAGGACTAAATGGGGTTTCTCAAGATCATCTTCATGCAGTTTCTTAGAAAGTCCTTTTACCGTTTAGCAATAGCAAAAGACTAATTGTTGCAAAAAAATGATTTACAGCATTATGACCCAAAGGAGATAACGCTTGAGATTGGATTGAGGATCCTTCAGAGTAAAAGAGCAAAGCATCTTGGCCGCCCGAAGAATGGCCAATCTATTAAGCCCCAGTTAGATAAATTCCTTTCGGACCAATTAACTTGATCCCCACTGCTTATGTTGTTAGCTCATATGTGAAGATGGTTATTATTTTGCTGGAGAGTTAAAAGAAGAGGGGTCCTTTTCCAAGTGAACCAGTGAAGAAAAATTGGTGTCTTCTTTTTCAAAATTCATTTGTTCTTTTTTGTTATAAATTTTGGTATTTTATAAGTTAGAAATTACAAGTTCATTCTTAGAGGCAATAAAGCCAGGAGAAGTCATTATTCATAGGTTAGAAATATAAGGTGAACTTACTATATTTTAATAAGAAATGGACTGGGAGAGATTTCGCAAAAAAAAAAAAATAGTTTCAAAGAATGGATAAGTTGTCGATTTATAGATTGTACAACATGCATTTTTTTCTTTTATGTAATAGCAGAAAATTACCTTAGAATGTACATTGTTGCTGAGTTCAAATTGTAAAGTGAGTATTCTATAGAGTACTCTACAATAATAACAATAAAATTTTAATCTCAAATAAATTAGAGTAGGATAAAAATGAAACTCATTATGAGAGATTTTAAATATCAATGATAATTATGATGATGATGGAAAAAATAATAAAAAATAAATAAATACATAAAATAAAAAAATTAAAATGATGATGATAATGACGATGATAATATGATAATAATAATGATAATGATGTTGATAATATGTTAATAATAATAATAATAAAAAAAATAGTATAATAAATTTATATTATAAAATATATTTCTAAATCCTTATTTATAAATTTTAAGATCCTAAAATTTAGGAATTGAAAAATTAAAAATTTGAAATCTATAATTCTACTATTAGATCTAACTCCTAAATCATGATTCTGATACATAGATTGCCGTCTTCCAAGCACTCCTATCAAAAATAAGCTTTTTAAATATATTTCATTCTTTCAAATTCCTTTTTATTGCTTCCTCTCATGTCAGTTTTGGTCGACCTCTTTCTCTTCTTGTGTTTTCAGGACGACTTAGAATACTACTACGTATTGATGCCTCAAGAGGTGTTGTCTTTTTTAGCTACACTTATCTTCTGGATGTGTTGTCTTTTTGTAACTCAACATTATACGTCATACATCATAGCGGGTCTAATCACTGTACTGTAAAATTTATCTTTTAATTTATTTGAAACATTTTTATAATATAGAATATCAGTTGTTTGTTTTCATTTCACCCATCCTGCTCTTATTTTATGACTAACATCTTCATCAATTCCTTCGTCACTCTACAAATTCTCTAGAGTACTCTACTGTAGAGTAATTATCTGAACTCACTATAATCATCGAATTTGTACTATGAGCTGTCTGAATTTAATTTTCACCTTAGATTTAGATTTATGAGGTTCACTTAAATTCGGATACTATCTTCCAATAAAGTACTCTAGTACTCTAGGGATTTGAATTCCAAATTGTACGGAGTAATATTGGCCCCAACTTGACGAGATTTGTTTCTAACTAAAAAGTGAATTTCAAATAATTTTTGCTATCAGCATATAATTAGGATGTCCATTTACCGAATCTCGAGTAATACAGCTTTTGCCTTTCGGTGCTTTTTCTTTCCTGGAATATCTATAACACTTAGTATTCAAGTTTCAAAATCACTAATTAGTTTCAACATGGGAAAAGTGACTACTCTATTGTTGCATAAGCTACCAGAAATTAAGTTCTGTTAGAAACTACATTTGCTGTTAAATTGAATCGTTGGCAAAAAGGAATAATGTGATGATAGATAGTACAAGAAAACAACCCTTGTGAACATTGACCTGAGACTCAAAAGTAACATTACCTTCCAGCCACTAGGAGTTGTCTTCAGTCCTCGGTGTGACTTTAGTCAAATCATCAAGTGCAATAGAAAATGATTGCTACAGTTTCTCCTGAAAAGAGCAACAGTCAAACAAATTAAACTGATACTTTCCTACCACCAGCAGCAAAATAAGCATCAGCAAGCTCTGGCACATCCTTCCTATATGGATCTACACATTTCTCAAGGAAAACCTTTTCTGACAAATTACATGCAGAAGCCAAGCTATAAGTTCCCTTCAGTCCCTTTTCAGCCAGGATGGTTAACACATGATGTCTTGGCACCAATCTTTTTTCAATGCTATATCCTACCAGTATAGGATGATAAGCTATGCTTCTCGGCTCAAGCTTGGCCTTTTGGATGAGAAAACTCATATTTGATTTTATCTTCTCATCAGAAAAACTAAGTATATAGGGAAATTTTCTGAAAGAAGAGTAGACCTCTTCATTTGACCATCCATATGTCATCTTGTAGAACTCCACCTTTTTTTGAATTTTATCTTTGCTGTAAGAACCTACAGCTCTTAACCCATGAATAAACATCTTGGAATCCCTTACAAGTCCCAGCTCCTCAATTAGCTCAATTGTCTGCCTCAAAGATTCCAAGTCTCTATCCATACAGCGGTTTCTACACCTGATCAGGCAAACTATATCTTGATTCGACAATCCAAATTCTTTCAATAGACTAATATTGGGGGCAGTATGCTTATCAAAATCACGTGACATCAGCACACGGATGTGCGGAACAATGCTCAACAAACCCCGGTCACCATCACCAACAAAATCTCTCCAGAACAGGAGCCGTGGCAGAATGCTTTTCATTAAAAGTACACGTGGATTGTATCGAATCAACTGAACCAGTAGTTCTCCAGAGAAACCGTTTTGAACCAATTCATGCACATTTGGTTTCAGGGTCTTATCCAAATTGGACCTCAGAAGATTGGGTTGGAACGAAACAGCAGCCTTGATCTGGGTATCTGATAAGCCAGTATCTCTCAGGAACTTTATCACTGCATCAGGCCGGTCCCGAGATTTGATTGCCGTGAGGCCTCTCGTGGATGCCGTGAGCGCTCGATCAAGAGAGAAACCTAAGGTGGAGATGAGATACTCAGCTATAAAAGGCAGTTCCTTCTGTGGCCGGGGAGGAGGTTGCGTTGCCGTTGAGAGATACTGTCGAAGGAGAGGTCTCAGGAGCGCCAGATGGTGATGCTGGCGGTTGTCAAGAGGAGATGGAGAGAAGCAATGGGAGAAGATTCTCCTGGCGAGGAGCGAACACATGGTGCACCGATTGGAAAGTAGATGGCGACAGCGCAAATGGTGCTGCTGACAGTGCGTTGAGAGGAAAGAGCAGGTTGGACACTGGTTGGAGAGGATTTCCTGGAGAGTTTTTTTTACCTAAAACCCTAGGGTCGAGCAACCGCCTCTAAAGAATTTTTTTTGGTGCGGAGTTCGCAGATAAATTTAGATGGTCTGAACGGCTGTGGTCTGTGATAAATTTAAATATGAATTTTAATGTATAACAAATTTATTATTGTTAAATCAAAATCGTTGGTTGATAATTAAATGATTTACAGAAATAAAAACTATATAACTCTATCCGTAGAGAGAGCTCTTCAAAGAATATCTTTGAATACCGTTCCAAACCCTAGTAATCAACTCGCTATTATCGTCAGTCCAATTTAAATATAAATTATTATTCATATTAATAACATTTTAAATTAAATAAAATAAATTGGATGATGACTGATGAGGTACCGAACAAATTTGATTGAATGAAATAAAATCATTTTAATAATAACAGGACGGTTGACATCTCCCAAACATTACCCTTTCCAAATGGTTCGTCTAGGAGCTCAATCTAATCTAAAGTTTGTCTAGGAGCTCTTCACGCGCCTTATTCTTTTGAAATTCATACATATCTTTCAGATCCCTTAATCTATTTTTATCCTTGTATAATTAAATTCATAATACAAAAGAGTCTCCTGCCATAAAAAAAAATGTCGTCGACAATTTAATTTAAAAATTGTACACAAGCTCTTCAGGCCGGTAGCATCTCTTAGATTCAACCGTGAATCATTGTAACAGAGAGCTAGAAGAGTGAAACACTGAAACTGGGCCTAAAAGTTCCATTCACACAAGAAAATTTTGCACGTAAGATGTGACTGCAAAATAAATAATCATTTACAATCTTGCTATGGAACATTAAGGCTGAAGTGATCCAAGTTGAACTGGCATTTGTCTATAAAATTTTGGACGATCTCAATAGCCAAAACGCTCATTCAATCTTGTGCGCCCATCGCCAGTTTGACCTGACACCATAAAATTCATTAATTCAACATTAGTTTTGGTCTTGATGAAAAACGACATCATGATTATTTTATCTTGTACTGAAGTACTGAACTAAGAAAACCTGAAATATTAATAAATAATATTAAAGGTAAATAAATAATAATGTTAATAAATATTAAAGGTAAATATTAAAGGTAAATAAAACCGTTAGACAAACAAGGTGGCAATCAGGTCAGCTCCTTAACCAGACAATTGGCAATGAAAAAACGAGCAAAAAAAAGGAATACTTCACAAAGTACTGTAATACTTGTATTACCTTCAGGAGGGACCCACGCTTCATAGTCTGAGCTTTCAAGGAAATCAGGTCTGGAAGGCCCCAAAACCCGTTTTTCTTTTTTGCTTTTCTTCCCCTTGTTATCATCATCTTCTAACTCATCCAAGGTTTGATACCCTCTCTCATGCTTGAGCAAAAGAGCAACCGCATCTGCAACTGAGCTTTCAGGCTCAGTTTTAGGTGCTTTTGTATCCTTATTGTCATTACCAGAATTCTCACTCTGAATGGGTTCTTTTCTCTTTCTCACTATAAGACCAGGCTTAGCTGCTTCAATCTCATTTAGGTTACCTGATTGAGACAGAAGCACCGCTTTTCTATCTTTGTAATCCACAAAAGCATCACTTTCTTCTTTTTCCGTGTTTTCAGATTGCACCTCATTTGCCTCAGTTTCAGTGCTAACCCTGACAGCACCAAGCCATTGGGGCTTAGGTAAGGTAAATTTTGAAGCTGATTTCTCTTTTTCTTCATGTTCTATTTCTTTGGGAGGATTGGAGGGTTCCTTTAATACATCAGAAGGTTCTTTGGGTTCTTTGACTGGTGTTACATCACGTCTCTTGGGTTCTTTGAATTCTGCTGCACTAGCAGGTTTCTTAGGTTCCTTGAATGTTTTTGGAGCAGTAGGTTTTTGGGGCTCTTTAAATGGACCTTTTTCAGATGGTAATTGCCGGGATGCTTTAGCGAGTTCTCTTTTCTTAGTGGCATCTTCCATTGGATCAGCTATTTTGAGAAGATATGTAACTTTCTCCATCTCAGCGTGGAGATCACCAAGCTCTTTCTCAACTCGTGCAACCTTCTCATGCACTGTGATGTAAATAAATTATGTTATCAAGGTTGTACTCAACAAGCTCTGATGATAAAAAAAAAAGAGGACTACGGGTCCAAAATTAGAGAACAAAAAACCAAGATCTATGAGAAATATTCAAGTGCATTTGCAACATCAGGAGACTCAAAAGCTACTGTTTGTGCACTTGTCATTACTTCATATACTGCAAGAACTAGGTAATGATGTTAAAAGCTAAAAAGATCCAGGTAGTGCAATTAGGGGCAAAGGGGGGAAGATTAATTAAGAAGTGTCAAGCAAACCTAAGTGAGAAGAAAGCCCAGTCATATAAGCATCAAGATCATCTCCATCTTCATTTTTGCTGCCTCCAGTGGATGCCAATTGATTTTTCTCATCTTCAAGTGATTTTTGTTTCATTTCAATCTCATTAATGATAAAATCTCTTTTGTCTAGAAGTGTATCGGCTGTCTCCACTGCTTGTAGTTCACCACCAGATGGTTTCTTCCTTTTCTTAGTTCGATCATAGAAGTCATCCTCATCACTGTTAAGTTCAGGTTTACATTTTGTCAATATCTAAAAAAGGAACAAAACCCACCTTAACAGAGTGTCTGCATGTTTTAAGGTTTTTACTTCACTCAACCATTTCATTTACATCACTGAACCTATTGCTCCTGAAGCATGAAGTTCAATAAAGAACAAAGTGTTATCTTCCACCCCAAAAAATGGATAATATATCATGCTATTCATGCATGACTGAGCTACTACTAAAAATAACCCTAAGTACAGGATTAAAAGAAAAAAACTGTTGAGTTCTAATCAACATAATAAGTACAGCATGTTTACAACATACCTGCAAAACTTGAGCTCTTACAATTTTGGTCTACAAGTAAATATAAGCATACAATGTATCCCTCAGTTGCATTGACACATTATAAATGTAATTTGAAAAACACTATACCTGATGACAGCATCGTCTTCTTCCTCAAAAGCTCCTTTCTTCTTACTGTGAGTTCCTTTCCCAGTACGAGCACCTACACTTTCCCTAATACTCTCATTCAATGTTTCCTCTAGGTTATCCAGCTCCTCCATTAACTGTATTCAAACAATGATTATCAATAAGCTTCAAGCTTAAAATTTGAATCAGCTGATTTGGTGTTGAACAGGTCCCAGGTTAAATTTATCTTGTACAATGGAGTTGCCTAAAAAAGTTGGATGCAATAGGAGTAATTTGAAAGAAGCAGAAATAAAGGACAAATAAAGCTCCCATGTTTTATTCAACTGACATATCTTGAAAGCAATACAAGCAAGAACTCACCTGAGTGATTCCTAGTTCATTTCTTGCAATCTGAGTTTGTTGACCTTGAGTCAACCCACCTTGGCTTATATCCTTTGCTCTAATTGCATCTATCTCTTTCTTCATGTGCGCAACCTGACTTTGAGGATCACTATTAGAGTTAGGAGAGAGAGAATTACAGCTTTGAGCAGGGAGATTATGATTTTTTTTATCAATAATGAATTGATATAGAACCATACCTTTTCGATTCTCTTTACTATTTTGCTCTTGGTTTTCTCCTGCCGTTCAGTTAGCTGCCCCTTGTAGGTTTGCCAGGTTATTTCATCAACATCAGCCTACAAGAATGCAATATTAAAAAAATAGAGCAGAGGAGAAAAGTAAAAACAAGTTCAATAGAAAAATTGTACACACAAAAAATTTACCTCAGGAGTTTCCTCAATGGCATCCTCATCCATGCCCCATGAGATACCATCTGCAAGAGAAGCTTCCCTTCTGGCGCGGGCAAGTGATTCTTCACGGTCCCTCATCTCTTCCCTAGCTGCCTTTGCCTCCCTTATTTTGGTCAAATCTCCCTCCTAATTTAAAATAAATGAACAAATAAATGAGAACGGATAAATGGTGAAATTTTATAGTTATTGAACAAATGTAAAAGAAACAGAAAAGGCAAAAGAATGTGAAGCATCAAAACTTACTGGAGGCATCAAGTCAGATGGACCTTGAAATATGTAGAGACGAGTTGACCTGAGAGCAATAAGAAAGAACAACATCGGCGTATTTGCTCATTTAGAAGCCAAAAGAAGGATGGGGATCCAATGACCACCCTAACAATGTTTCTTCAAATAAAATTAAAATGGAACTCCAAAATAGAAAAGAAATATTTATAGACATATTCTTTTTTTTTGAAGTAGCAAGCGAAAAACCTACTATTATATTTCATTAATAAAATTTAAGAAGAGTTACAAGGAGAAAGGAGAATGGAGAGAGAGAGAGGGAAATAGAGAAGTGTTATAATATGACTCTGTCCTATACATTGTGGCTACTCGTTATTTCTGTCCTGTTCTATCTATTGGTATGCTTGCACCCCCCCCCCCCCCCATGGCTGCCTTTTGTTCATATTTCCCACTGTTTCAGATATGACCTTATAGACATATTCTTGAACTTGTAGATTGATTGTTTTTTTTTTGAATTTCATGCAATTTTTGAATTTATTTGGAAAACCATTGTCAAGGATTTCCAACTTAGAACAAAGGAAACTAAAAAGAACTCAAAATACCAAAAATAAAATAATTTGTATATGGTTTACTTACATGCCAAATCTGATCACATCACCAACATGGATTTCTGTGTATTCCTTCTTTCTAACCTGAATTTCAAAATTCAAAATATGATGATAACCATCAAGTAAAAATCATCGTCAATGTGTGTGTTATTTAAAAAAATAGCCAAGTGTTTTAGTTTTAACAAACTATCCTTGGGGACATTAACATGTGATGAATTACATAATAAGGTGGGCATATTTTGCCTATACTAACAGTGTACATTAGCAAATTCAATAAAAGGAAGTTTATATTAGCAAGGCAGCCAAAGCTGTTTACCTGATTCTTGTTAATAAATGTGCCATGTGTACTACCAAGATCAAAGAGAAATGTTTCACCGCCTTCTTTGAACTGAAGGACTGTTGCACAATTTAAAGGAAAACATAGAGTGAGAAAACATTTTAACCAGAACATTTCAAATATTCAAAATACAAATACTAACAGCACTGCAGAGGCATCACAAGTAGTAATCTAAAGAGATGGACATATTCCGGAAATCATACCAGTTTTAACCAGGACACATTGCACAATAACATTACCTATGCACCAACTTGACAAATTAACAGACTCTAATACTTGTACCAGATAATCATTAAGCACTTAAATATGTTAATATCCGTAGAATTTTCCAGAGGATCAAGTATTAGTTATGATAGCATACCAGCATGAAATCGGGAGATGGTGGGATGCTCCAAAACAAAATCACAAAGTTCTGTTCTTCCAAACATGTAAGTTCCTTTATCTGAACTGCACCATTGTGTTTCATTAGGATTAAGAGTTGCAATATTTGGTGAGCAAATACCAGTAACAGCCCAGTTATGATACCGAGAATCTACTGGTACGTTTGAGACCATTATGTACAATTATTACACAAGTACGTTTTAATACAAGCATTGACTGATGCAGTATAAGGGGAACGGTTCCATTATAGTGACAAGATGTGTATAATTTATAAACATATCTCATGAATAAAGGTGACGTTTTAGAAAAGAAAGTTCGAACAAAGGGAATACTCACACATCTAACTTCTCTATGATTGATCCTTCTTTAAGCACTTCAAAGAAGAAAGGCTGATCGGGAGCCTCGCTCCATTCAGGAATGGTGTACGGTACATGAGACTTAGCACTTTCCAAAATCAAACGGTGCACACCAGCGTTAGCATTAGATTTAGGTGCCACATTCGACTCTTCATCTTCCCCCTTGTCAGAATCCTGCAGGGAAGCGGCAGGTTCGTCGGGGCTACTCGGTTCCTCGGGAAGAGGTTCACCCGAAGGCGGGGGAGGAGGCGGAGGCTCTTGTTCTGAACTGGAGTTGGAGCTCGGGTTGGACGGAGAAGGAGGTCCCATTGGCACCTTCATCTTCTTCTCCAACGGGTTTTAGAAGAGGGAAAGTGAACCAGAGGAAGGGAGAGCTTTAACACAGAAGGGCAAGGCAAGGCCAAGGCGCAAGGTGCGGGTCGGGTTACAGATGTGATAAGAAACCTGAAACCGACATGGTAGGCGGTCCAAAATCCGAGTTTGGAACAGCTAAGAGAATTCGGATCCAAATGCGGTATCCGGCCTAAAGATCTCTCTTAATGAGCCTAAGCCTGCATAAACCGCAAAGGCTTTCGTTTTCCCTTTTTCTTCATTTAGATGGTGATCCAAACCACAGAGCTCAGTTATTGAATAATAAAGACTAAAATATTCTAGAAGAAAAAATAAATTAAGCTGAAAAATATTTAATTGCCGGCATTAGATTGTTACTTATTTTTCAACTTCTAACAAATACGATTATTTTTATCTTAACTTTTTAATTAGGGTTAAAGTTGTATCTTATGTTAGAGGGATCTTTAACATTAACATGGTACACTCTACACTGCAGTCAGCAATGAAAACTCAAAAACCATGTGCTGATTGGGATCCTGCTGTCATAAAAAAATTTATGGCAGCAAAGTGTCAGTTGTTTTACCGTTTGATTAGATTTTTTAAAAGAAAATACTGATTCACCTGACAAAAAAGAGAGGTTCAAGGGAATACAATCTACCTTCAATCAGGCTGAACTAAGAAAAATAATCATAACAACTCGAAACAGGATAACACGCTCCAGAAAATAATTTTACCTTGTCATTCATGATGTTACACAATTTGCTGCTCATCTATGATATGAAAATTTTGTTATTAAGCCAAACAACATAATTCTACTTCAAGAAGAAAACATAGACATAAAGACTTTTAATATGCAACTCAACTAACAAATTTGAATGAAAAGAATTCTCGACACCCAATTATAACACTCACAAAACACAACATAGTATTGTGTTTCATAATACACTTTACAAAATATGAATATGCACATGAGCTAGCAGAATTTTATTTTTTATTACCCCCACTGAATGGAGAAGACGAATCAAATTGAACTCATATCCCCTATAGTATACATCATAGGTGTAGTGAGCAGCCCTGTGAAATCTAAATCGTCAGCATCCTGCCAATGATGAAAATTTGACAATCCGGAATAATCTTGCTACCTACTGCACGGGGTGCAGTACTATAGAGGATATGGACTCGATTAAGTTTGGGAGTCGTTGTCCTTGACGAACAGGGAACGTGCATCACTGTACACTGCTACTGCATTTGAAAAGACAGCAATGACAATCATGAAAACAGAGAGGATCTTATCCTTCTTGCTTGCTATGCCATGGGGATCCCTGAAAAGATGTTGATAAACAAAAATGAGCAACATAACATCAGTTCTGTAATTAAAACATTACATGAGTTAAATATAATATAGTTTAAAAAATAGTATTTTTTTTATTATGTAGAAGACTAATATAACCATGGACAAGCAAGAGAAAAAAAAACTCACTTTAGAGTAATGGCAGCAGGGAAAATGAAAGCAATGCAAACAGCAGCAGTTGCACCAGTGAACTGGAATGCATCCCAGATACTTGGTATAAAGTTTGCAGCCAAGAAAATGACCACCAATAAAGCTGCAGTGACACCGGCAAACCGTTTGTTATCTGTTGACAATGGCCGGCCAGAAGGGAACACAAGACCATCCAAATTGAGCCTCAGTGCGTGAAAAATGATGGGGAAAACCAGCATGAGGTGGAAAACATAGCTGACTCTGACGGCGTCATCTAAGATAGAGCTGTATGGGATGCCGAGGTTGGAATCAAAGTTTGCAAGCACATCGTCAAGGGTTTGCTCGCCAAAGAGAAGGAAGCCGAAGAAGCTTGTGGTGATGTAAACAGTAGAGCAGAGCAGCAGGGATGTGCGCACGATTGGCTTTATTTGTGATGAGTCATCCAGTTCATTATCAATGGTGTGAACTGAGTGTAACAAAAAAAAATGTTAACAATTTTCCAGCTCTTAGGAAACAACAAGAGGTATTATGGTGTAAGGAGGTGGTATAGTATGAACACAGTAGCCATATCAGTTTTATTTTGGATATAATGCCGGAACTTTAATCAATAAATGCCAGGTGCCATCTGTAAAGCCAAGCCCAAATTAAAGAAAAACCAAATTTAAAAGAAAAGAAGAGAAGCCATGAACTGGAGTCTCTGAACCTCAATAAGATTAAGATTTATTATATTTTAAAGAGCACAACAGTACTGCTATCAGTAAATCATATCCTGCTAACATAAAAGAACATGATGGTTCTGGTGAATTAGCATGATATCCATTTTAAATTAACGGCTTCTTGATACTAAAAATATAATATAAGCTAACAAATATATCAGTGCACAAAAAAGATAATTACCATTATAGTGACAGATATAAGCAGTGACTAGAACTGGAACGGCAGTGAAGAGATTCCACACAGAATTCAGATCAGTTACCTCAGGAAATAGCTTGGGCATCGAAATGCCACCACTTATCAACTTGACAATAGCAATGCCAGCTGTGATCACCACAAAAACAACCGCAAGCGCTACTGAGACAGCTGAAGTGTATCTCAGTGAATCTGCAAAACAATTCAAGTTTCAAGCATTAGGAGCTTGTGGAATCTCAGATTAAACACAGTAATTACAATCAAGCTGCACTTACCAACACGCTTGAAGCATGCCAGAGGAGTAAACACGCACAAAGTGGTAAAAAGGAGGATGACGAATCGGCTGTTCCACCACTGAGAACCAAACCAGCCCTCTAGCACACCAAAATGGTGGACCCCACTTGCTGAAGTTCCCGATAGCACATCCCCTGCAGGCAACCTCGCACAGTTAACATTTATAATCAAAGGAATTATAAGATATGCCATGGAAGCATTATCAGTGGAAAATGTAGTTTTAAAATGTTTGTCCAATTTGTAATTCTTCTCAGCTGAGAATTGAACACACTATATAAGGAAAACCTGCATGTAGACATTTCCCAAGTCTGGATTCCTCAAGTACATACCAAATAAAGAACACAGCTTATGCTAAAATAAGGTAATAGAGCTTACCAAGAAATTCTACAGATAACGAATAAAACTAACAGAAAAACAGCAAACAAAAATGAACAAGATACTCAACAGCAACAAAAAAACAACAATCATACCAATTATAATCATGTAGACGATCATGACGCCAATATTATTTACCACCACGCAAATTTGAAGCAGATTCTTTCCCACCTTTCCAAAGGTGTCCCCCATAACCCCTCCATAAGACACTGCCTTACAAACCCGACTGAACCTGACGAGCATCTCAATTGATGACTCTGTCAGAATTGCGCCGAAAACTATCATAAGCAGTCCCGGTATGAGCCCCAGGACCTTCATCGTGGCCGGCAAGGCCATGATCCCTGCACCGACGATTGTCGTCGAGAGATTGAACACAGCGCCAGCAAATGACGCGCCATTGAATTCGTCATACCCGCCTTCTCCATCCTCATACTTTGTTGGTAAAAGAGGTGTCTTTTCTTCTACGATCTGCTTGTTCTTGCGATTCCCCCTCTTCTCAACTGGATTTATGCTTCCAATCGTCATGCTCAATTTCTGGTTTGTTGTTTTGGGAAAGAGGGGAAAATTAATTGCAAGGACTTGAGCTTTGGTGTTCTGATAATAGACTACTACTCAATTGCGTCCCGTATTGTACAAGAAAAATGGAGGTCAAATCCGTTGCTTTTGACTGCGATAGGCGGATTAGATAACCAATCAGATAGTTTGCGATAAAATTGAAAAAAAATGGAGGGTTATTTGTGCTAATTGTAAAACTAAACAAGGGGAAGAGAGAATTTGAGACGTCCTTTCTATGAATTTTTCTCTTCAAAATTCTCTCTTCTCACCCTTTTCCAGCTCCTCTGCCCTCAAAGGGTCAGAAATGGCGTGTTTCCAGCAGAAAAGAGAGGGGTCGAGGGTAGAGATGTAATTTCGGTCTCCATAAAAGACTATTAGGCGGACCCGTTCTACAAGAAGGAGACGTTACCGACCATGGGACCCACGACGTCCAACGACACGTGGTTGTAAATCTCGACCGCAATATACTACGCTCTTGTCAAACACGGATGACGTGTTTAACTATTATTGGTCTAGATATTCAATGATAATGCGCTGGCTATTGATAGCACCAATCAAATGTGCCATGTTGATAATGGAGGGTAAAGAGAGTCTAAAATCCTAAATCACTCGGGATCGCAAACAGCAACCGAAAGGAATCTCGCAGATTTTTTTTATTTTAGTAAATAAAACAAATAAATATAGCAAACTAGCCATCTCTCTCCTCGGTTTTGCACAAATAGCCAGACCCGAGTTTGAAACTCGGTCCGGGATTTTTTTTTTTTTTTGTGTGTTATATTAAAAATAAAACACAACATCAATAGATTGATCTAAAATATCACAACAAAATTTAAAATAAACACACGCAAGAGATATTTGAAAATTACAGTATCCGGATCGAGTTTTAAACTCGGCCAAGATACACCAGGCCGAGTTTTAAACTCGGTCCCGGATCATGCTATTATATAGCACACCCAAGACATTTCTTCTTCATCTTCCTTCACTAACCATTTCTTCAAAATCGCCATTGTTACTGTTGCAAGAGCTTCAAACTGGAAATTTATTTTTCGACAGATCAAGGTTCGATCCGTATTCACCACTCTCGTGTCATCAACGTTGTATATTTTTTTTTCTATTTGGACTATTAATTTTTGCTGTAAAATTAAAATACACTAACAATAGAGAAAATCGTTCATACTGTAGAGACGAAAATGTTGCTGATCAATGTGTATCACGGAGGTCAAATTTTGAAAACTTCTCATGGAACGGATTACGATATTCAAGCCGCGTGCACATTTTCTGCCGACGAGGCAATCAATTTTCATGACTTGAAGAGGCAGATTCATGCTGGTTTGGAGCTGCTCCCTGGTCAATTCAATATCGACATTAGTGCACGGATCAACACTCGCCCCAAAGAGTTCGAGTGGTTTTTTTATAGCTTATTTGGGGTTATTTCGATGAAATTTGGGGAATGATTAAAACAACAGCTCCGTACCACTTACCCGGGTATAAAACACTGGAGCTAGTAGTTGAATCCGAACCAATATCCAGTTCTGATAACTATGATCCAACTAGTATTCCTGGAAGTAGTAATCCAGTAATGGCTGAGGAAAGAACTCACTCCCGAGCTCGAGAGCAGCGATCATCCCGTATTTCGGTACAAAATGTGGATGTGGATGAGGATGATGAAGAGAAGAGTGGCACCTGGATGTCGAGGAGGATGACATCCAGGATGCAACAGATATAAATATTGATGAAACTGATGATGCGGTAGATGTCGAAGAAATAGTTAGAGAGTGGCAAATGTCTGTTCCTTTTATCAATCGGGGAATGAAGCACCCGTGTGCACAATTTGTTGATAATACACCAATGCCATATGCAGACGAGCCTTATTTTCGCAAACCACCTAGAATTGATGAACAATTTGGTGTCGGTCGCCGATTCAAGATGAAATCGAGTTGAAAGTGAAAATCGCTGATTTTCATGTTCAACGGAATATAGAATTAGAGGTAACAAATAGCAGCAAATCAAAATTAGTGATGAAATGTAAAGATTCTAACTGTTCATGGAGGATGTATGCCACACCCAATATAACGGGTATTTGGGAGATCAAAACAAATCCGCTCGAGCACTCTTGTTTTGGCAGTGCTACTAGAGCGGACCATAATCAAATGACTTCCAGAATGATAGCAGATATTGTTAAGAATCGGTTGAGAGACAACTTAGAAATGACAGTTAAAGAAGCAAGGGGTTTGGTTAGACAAAAGTTCCCCACAGTACAACCGAGTTATAATAAATTATGGAGAGGAAGAGAACTAGCAATTGCAGACCTATTTGGTAGTTGGGAGAGGTCATATGAAATGCTTCCGTCTCTGCTAGCAGCCATACAAAATTCACATGTGGCACAAAATACATCATAGAGACAATGCCATCAACAAAATTCGGTGTTGAAATTTTCGATCGTGTTGCATGGGCATTTGGACCGTATATTGCGGCATGATTTACTTACGACCGCCTTAACTATCGATCTTTGGATTTTTATCGGGTCGGTATGCTTGGTAAACTATTTAAGGCATGTGGTTATGATGCGGAACAACAACTACTACCACTTGCATTTCTTTGTTGTAGTCGAAAGCGAGGAAAGTGTGGCAAGCTGGGGTTGGTTCATGCGATGGTCACTTGCTTGTTGTTTGTTCATTCGAAGGTGGATTACACTCGACGTTAGTCCATATTATACCATACGATACTACATTAACACATGGTCAGGTCATTGGCGTAGTTATGGCAATAAACGAGATTGGCCAATTTACAATGGTCCTGGTCATCGCCGGATCCAAAAAAATCAACAAAGGAAGAAGAAGGAAGATACGCATTCCAATGGTTATGTGAAATGGAGGGTCGTATTAACAGTCGCTAACTCGAGGTCGAGCTCATTCCAACAGAGCATGATTTAGATTACCAGTGTGTTTATGTTTTTTGTTGTTATATTTACCAGAACAATTGAATTTTAATTATTGTTGTAATATTTCAATTTGTTTGACGCTATTTTAGAACAATGTATTAATCGTGCTTATATTTGGCTTTATAAAATTTTATTTTAAATTTTGTTGTGATATTTTAGATCAATCTACTGATTGTTGTGTTTTATTTTTAATATAACACACAAACGTAAAAAAAAAAAAAAAAATTTACCGGACCCGAGTTTGAAACTCGGGTCCGGGTAAATTTTTTTTTTTTTTCGTTTCTATCTAAAAAAAAATCCCGGACCCGAGTTTCAAACTCGGGTCTGGCTATTTGTGCAAAACCGAGGAGAGAGATGGCTAGTTTGCTATATTTATTTGTTTTATTTACTAAAATAAAAAAAAATCTGGGAATCTCGTGGTCGTGGTTCCCTGTTTCTTGATTCAGTGCTTCCCCTCCAGTTTCTCTAACTCCAGCTATATGGCATTGTTCATTTAAATGGAGAGGTCCGTACGGTGTTGGAAAAGCAATTGCGACATGTTTGTCCGGTTCATTTCTTGGTTGAGTTTGAGACTTTGAGTGCATGCAACATGCGGGACCGACCCGGTTTAATGATGGTTTATATAATTAAATTGCATCAGCAATTAAGGAGAGAATAAATGAGGGAATTAGAGACGAAAGACAAAAGACAATGTCAAAGCGGGTATCCTGGCCTGCCAGATGGAAGTCTCTGGAAAAGAGGAAAGAAAAAACGGGAAGACATGAAAATTTGAAAATGTCATATTGGCTGCATATTGCTGCGCGTGCCTCCCAAAATGAAAAAAATAAATAATAATTAGAGGTCACAAGACGTGATTTAAAAACTGAAAAATATATATCTTACTAAATTATAGATATGACTCAAAATTAGTATTTTTCTTTGACCAATTTGAGTTCTATACGTATCCAATTTGAGTTCTATGATGGATAAGATTTCAAGTAGAGGTGGCAATCGGGCGGGTCGGGTCGTGTTCGGGTTCGGGTCAGACGGGTCGGGTCAGTTTGATATTTTAGAAGAAATCGGGTCGGGTCGGGTCGGGTCGGGTCAATTTATATGTTGTGTTTTTTCAGATCGTTGATAGATTTCGATTGGATTAAAAACCATTTGATCTCGGGTCGGGTCGGATCGGATCAGTTTGACTTTCTTATAAAATTGAGTCGGGTCGGGTTTGAGTCCGGACAGGGCGGGCGGGTTTCTCGAGTCGAGGCGGGTTCTGCCACCTCTAGTTTCAAGACCCAGTACAAAATCTATATTTTGCAACTACTTGATCTTGTATACATTGAGAGCATATTTTATTCCTGTGATTGAAAAAAATTAAATTGTTTGCTACATCATCAATTATTCAATTTAGAAGTATTATTTACATAGGAGGGTTCCTTCATTTTTATTTATGTCTCCGTCATATTTTTATTTTAATTTTTTAATAGCTAATAGCTTAAAACTTGTAACAAAAATATTAAAATAAAACTATTGAATTCAATATATATCACTTTATTTATGTATTTGACATGAAACTTACAAGAAATTTGCTAATGTCAAAATTTGAAGAAATTTTTATGTAAGGAGATAATATAATATAGATCAAATCGAATGATTTTAGTTTTATCATTTCAGTTTTAATATTTTTGTTATTGAAATGTCATAAGAACTTATTTAAAATTTGTCTCAGATTTCACCATTCACAAACAGTATATACTCTTCTACCTTATTGGACAAATATCATAACACCAGAGGTTTCATTATTGATATGCGCATTTGGGTTTTGACCCAATCTAATTTGAAAATGAATATGTAATGTACATGGACTCAGAGAAGGATGAAAGTGGAATGAATGGGGTCAATTGATTTATTTGTTATTTAAAAATCACTAATATATGTATAATTTTACTATATTTTTGATGAAAATTAGTAAATTCATTATTATTGACCCCCATATATTTTATATATTTTTTACACCATTGATCCATATATATATTAAAAAGTTATACAAATTAAGTAATTATTATTTTGTGTAATATAAAAATCTAAAATGTTGACACCCATACAAAATATTTCTTAACTTCCCACGAAATAACCATTTTTATTCTTATATTAGTAATTATATGACAAACGTACTTCTCATTAAGGATACTGATTTCAAATTTTCAATCATCAAAAAGTCATTCAGATTTTGTCCAGTCATGATTCGTCCTTTCCTTCTTTTTTTGTGATAAATAACAGAAAAATAATGAATTTATATACATTCCGAGACCTAAGTTGGCAAAAAATGATTATGCAGACCAACTTGTTAATTAATTCTTTCAAAAGAGTTTCAATCCAACTTTTTATTTGAAAATTTCAAGAACTATATTTGTTTATTTAAGAAAAATCTGAAAATTTCAGATTTTGCACCAAGTTTCATCGTGACTTTGTGTAATTTAATTTAAATCATGGTTGGTGATTTGCTGAACATTGATTACTTCTATAAATTGATAAATGTCGTGACCATAGACGTAAATGTTGAACCTTAATTTCAAATTGATGATACACTGCACATTTATTTTGCTCCTTTATGGTGTCAACCATTCATTCCAAAGCACTTGCAAGATTCCATGGATCCATGATTATTAATCTGCAGTAAAAATGTAAAAAGACATCACTACTTGAGACTTGCATTTACAATATGCATAAATATATTTTTTAAATAGGACTCTTCAGCGTATATTATTTTTATATATTTTTTCACAGATTTTTTTAGACTCCATATTTCATTCATCTAAAAAATTACATAGATCACAAGTGAGTCTTAACTCTTAAACATACATATTTGTGTATAATGAAAAAAGAAAAATATCACAACCGTGTTATCTGAAAGATCATAAATTTTGAACCTACGTCACTTCTTAAAGAGACAAGACACATTATTATATTATATTATATGTACTAAATCTGCAGTTTACAATGTGCATATATGATATATCAATAAATTAATTGCAACATTCTCAGAGAAATCGTACATTAATGCTACTCTTTGGAGTATAATGCCGCTCAATATGCTGACTGCATTTCTACAGAATTTTTTTATAGTAAATAAAATAATTAAATATATGGAATTGATAAGATGGACCTGTTTTTAAGCCACTATAGCCAGATCCGAATTTCAAACTCGGGTCCAATTTTTTTTCTTTTCTTTATTTATTTATTATTTTTAATAGGTTTTAATAGTTTATTTAATTTATTTATTATGTTTAAATATTTATTTTATAATTTAGTTTTTTAATAGGTTTTAATATTTATCTTTTTAATTTAGCTTATTTAAAATATTTATTTAATTATCTTGTTATGTGTAATTATATAATTAAATTCATTAAGAGACAAATTGATTAGATAAAAATAAATGTTATTGTATATTATTCACTCATTCAATAATCCATACTAAACAAATATAATTATACATCCAATAATAAAAAAAATATTTACTCAATAATACGTACATACATCATGCTCATGTAATAATATGAAAAACTATACATTTTCGTTTAAAAAATTCAAAGAAAGAAATGAAAAAACATAAGTTAAAACTTCAAATATGTTTTTGAGCTTGAAAATGATATTCTTTGGCCCTAAAAATGGTGGTAATGGCGTAATATGTTAACCTTGTAGATTTTATCGTAAACTTTTTGTGACCGTGTAACACGCTTCAATCGGAGTTTTCTATCAAAAATTATGACCATTTGAAGTTGAGATGGTTGAATTTCGATTTTTATTTATTCTCTCTCTCTCTTTCTTTCTTATTTCTCTCTTTGTCTCTCTCACCTCTCTTTTTATATAAAAAAATAGATGATAAAGGGTTGTTAATCCATGAGATTTTAGTTTTTAAATTTTAATTTTTAGATTATTGTATTGGATGTTGTCTAAAATAATTTTTTATTATAGTAATAATATGAATTAACATACTCAGTGTTAATATTTTGAAAATTATCTTTTAATTATTATAACTTATGTCTTTTATTATTGTTTCACATAATAAAATGATTAGATAAATATTTAAAAATAAACTAAATTAAAAAATAAATATTGTAAACATAACAAACTAATAAAACTTATTAAAAAATAAATTCAATCCCTTAATGAATTTAATTATATAATTACACATAACAAGATAATTAAATAAATATTTTAAATAAGCTAAATTAAAAAGATAAAAATTAAAACCTATTAAAAAAAGCTAAATTACAAAATAAATATTTAAACATAATAAATAAACTAAATAAACCATTAAAACCTATTAAAAATAATAAATAAACAAACATAAGAAGAAAAAAAAAACTGGACCCGAGTTTGAAACTCTGGTCAGGGTGCTGGACCCGAGTTTGAAACTCGGGTCTAGTTATGATGGCTAAAAAATGGGTCCATCTTATCAATTTCATATATTTAATTATTTTATTTACTATAATAAAAATCTGGCATTTCTAAATAAAGATGAGAACAAAATAATTCAATTTTAAATATTCACAAAGAACTTTTATTCAAATTCGAATTAAGATTGCAACTCAGGAACCCCTTCGTGATATAAATAGTACATCTGGTATGATTTATAATTGATTATCCTTTTTTTGTTAATAGTAATGATACATCTGTTAGCGGAAGTAATACTTTTAATAAAAAATATTTATTTGTACAAATATTTTTTCTATTATCTTTATTGAAGTTTAACTAATATGCTTCTATAAATATTGCAGCCGGAATATTTTTGGACCAGTTTTCAAAATTTTATACCCAAAATGTCAATCAAAGAAGCTAAAAAAACATTCGATCATAAACATATAGAATACCAATTATTACTTTTCAAATTTTATTACTTTGTTAATATTTTTATAGTTAATCCTAAAAAGACAAATCAATTTAATTTGCCCACCTGCTCATGTCTGAAAATCGTAAAAAGCCATGTGGAGAGATATATTTTGTTATTTTAAGGACGGGATTGCAGATAGTGGCTGAAACACCAAGAATAAATAGCACGTGTTTGTAATAAAGTGAAAATATTAAATATATATAGTATGTACCCAGAATTTTTAATTAAAAAAAATGCTATTCACCCATGTGATTAGGCACAACTTTATTTTAGTATACCTAGCTATCATCATTTTCGTGATTTAAATATCTAAAATCTCTGGAGATGCGTGGAAATGTACGGCCGTGATTAATTTTCTGTGTTCATGCTAGGATTACGTTCGTCGAGTAGAAACTCAGATGTTTGAAATTCGATTATTTTTTTCTAATATTTAAAGTTGAACTGTTTTTTACTTTTACGTTTAATTATTTAACAAATAAAAACATTTTGTGTTCAATAATTGAAAAAAAAATAAGGTTTAAGGGGGAAAAAGGTAGCGGGGAGAGATGGAACTAGATTCTTGTATCCTGATTCAACTCCTCATGGCATATAATTCATTTGGTAAATCAAGAAGGCAGACAAAATTAGTAGGAATATTACTTTTGTTTCAAACTTTTCGAAGAACAATATATCTGATTTTAATTTTAAAATTTAACAAGATTATGTTATTAAATATTTAAAAATCTAAGGCAGGGTTTTCTTTTTTAATATCTTAGACTAAAAGACAAATAGAAAATAAAGTAATGTTGCTAGGGTTGGATGCATGATTTTGGTCGGGGGACAATTATCGGATTATAATAGTTTATCGGATTCAAATCCATTAACTAATCCGGTACTAAATAAAATAATAATAATTTAATATATATTCTAAACTAATAAAAAAATTATTAAAATAATAACATTTTATATATTAAAAATAACAACAAAATAAAGTTCAAAGTAATAGATAATCAAGTTGATGAAGAAAGTTTTCATCTACATAACTTTATACTTTATATTTTGATATCTTTATATAATTATTTCATTATGCACGATATTAAATATTTTTTTCTCAATAAAATTAATCAAACAATTTTCCGGGGGGGGGGGGAGGGGGGCAAATTACCGAAAAACACTATTTTTAAAATTATTGCTAAATTAATTCTGATTTTATCGATTCAGTTCAATTTTATAAAATTATTTGCTAAATTAATTCTGATTGTGCAAATTATTGCATTATTTCGCTCCACTAATTCTGATTTTGTATTTTTTTTAAAAATATGGCAGTGCATGTATTCCAATCTATCTGATATCACCTATCACTATCAGAGATAATAAATCTGATATCACCTATCAGCGACAAAGAAATAATATCATCGCAAAGAATAATTAAGAATAGAAGAAGTAGAAATAACAAATAAGAAAATTGAAAAAATAGTGATTTTTAGATAAACATGAGGATAGTAAAAAATACTGTTATTCGAAATGCTAAAAAAATTATTTAAATTGTATATTCAGAATAACAACAGTTAGAATAATGAAAAATAAAACACCAACTATTTCAATTCTCATTAGAATAATAAAATAACAATTGTTATTCATGTGTACACAGTTTCAACTTGATTCAAATGCAGCAAGAGAAGAGAACCTCAAATTCCCTTGGTCTTTCTCCATTTTGCCTTGCCACTAAACTGAGGTCAAGTCCAAACCATCTCACATCATATTCTTTTTGGTGCCATACTTTCATGATTTATTTTCCTGTTCTGTGGATTAATTGGCGTCACAAGTAAAAAAAAATATTCAGGAAATTATTTCAATGAAGTTTTAATTTTTTATAATTATTGATTTGGCTAAGATATAGATATAATTCAAATTTATCGGCTTTTTTATCGGCTTTTTTTTTATAAAGAAAACTGAAATATCAAAATAAAAATATTTTTATAAAGACGAACAAAATAATTACAAATTAATTATGCGAACAGATATATTTGATGCGCGCCAACACGTAAATCTTTTTGAGAGAATTTAATTTGAGGTATTGGATTGATCAAAAATTAATTCAGAACCGTAAGGTATTAATCCGACGATAGATTCCATCTGATGAAACTATACGATCTAAATCAGACGGTCCGAAACTCTTTCTTATTTGGGCTATATATTCAATAAAACTATTTTTTTAACAAGCAGGCGCACCTACTTAATCTATACTATTATATAAAGCATCTAAGAATTGGAGGGTCCATTTTTTGTCATTGTAAATTTTTATTATACCCATTTTATCCCTCAATTAGACGGATAATATTTATTGTTGGTTGATCGAACGTATGTGATCGCGTCCATTGATCCCCTCTTTCTCTCCATTTCTTTCCCTTATATACTATTATTTCCATAATTTTTGTTTTTTATTTAGCAACTTTGTGCATATTTGGTAAGAATTAATGGTGATAATATATGTTAGAATAATTTACTTTTCTTTCCATAAAAATCATGAATCATTAACTCATATTGTGCAAAAATCTCATCCAAGATTAAATATAGTCTTTATTATATGTTTTCTCTATAATTTGGTGAATTTATAATTTAATATTAGATAAATATGAATTTTTTATCTTATAATATTTTAATGTTTAAATAAAAAATTCTGCTGCAACGCGCGGGTATATAGCTAGTTTCCATTAAAAGCAAAAAGAGGTCAATTATAGATTTTGAGTAGAATGTATACAGTACAGTATTTTATATCTAATGCATTTAGTACATAAGAGTACCTCCCCTCTTAATTATTTGAATTATATCCCCCATCACCTGGACTTGGTATAAAAAATTCTTCTGTTACGAAAATAAAACGAAAATTAGCGGAAAACAAAATTGGTTTTCCAACAACACGTGTTGCAGGGGTCAATTATTGAATCAAGCAGATTTTGAAGGACCACTCGTAATATATGCATTCATACCTTTCTATCTATCAAATTTATTTCTTTTTTAACTTAAGCATTAAATATTGAATGGTAGTTGTCTGAATATAGCATGCACTCATGAAATGCTTCCAAGAATAAGTAAGAAGGCAATCAGTGCATTTAGAAGCAATGATGGATATTAATTTGTTTTATAAACAAATAGACTACCGTTTTATTCGTTCTCAAAAGTACGATGGAAATACATGTGTTCAAATATTTGTCAATCAATATCTAAATAATAAAAAATCAGAATAATTGACAGGCAGCAAGATATAAAGCACGTGCCCGTAAATATTTTGTGATGGATGAGTTCAAAAGAAATTGTCATTAACTCATTATTAACTATTTGAAAGTAGAGATATTACTGTGATTTATTTTAGAAAATAAAAAGAATCAGAATATAGAAAAATAAAAGCTGCTTTAGTTTCAAGCTTTCACTATTATATTATTTAGGAAATGTTTTTATTCCCAACAAAAATCCTTCAAATTTATCCTCAACTTTTCATTTTCAACGGTATTTCTATTCCCAAATATTTCTCTTCTAACCTTTTATTTTCAAAATATTTCTATTTTGACAAGTTTTTATATTTCACAGTCAGATATAAACTCCTCAAAATTAAATATGAATACCTCATGGATTAGATATTAACACTGTCCATTTTAAATATTAACATCTATATCAGTATTTTATGTTTTTGAATGAGGGACTGGATGTGTAGGGTGTATAACGATCATCATTATTAAGAATAAATTTAGTCTATTTGAGATGCTCATATTTGTTATCATAGATGTTCATATTGAAAATGAAACATGTTTATAATTATCGTGTATAAAAAAAACTAAAGAGTTTTAGCACATACTTAATTCTAAAATATCATTTGATTAATTTATACATACTTAATTAGTGATTAGGACAATTAGGTGGCTGATCATCATGTTAAGAATGTTTTTTTATCGGCTCCGAATATTCATTTTTATAACAAAAAGGTATTTATACTCCTATCAATAAGTATTTATGTAGATATTCAGTGTGAGAGAGTGGTCCATGAAAATTTTCAAAACTAAAAGACATACAACAAAATTATTTAGTGTTCTCAATAGTAGCCATATGTCGCGTATATAATGTGGTCCATGAAAATTTAGCTAACATTTGCAACACATATCATCAAATAGCATAAAATGACAGTGCAAGATGAATTTTTCCTGACAACTTGTCGGAGAGAGTTTGGTTGTTGAATTTCATCCATTTTTCGTTAAAAGTTGGCTGCCTATTTCTAATCCGCTGTAATTAAATTTTCACACCTATACCTTGGAACTCTATCCATTATAAATACTTTTGAATTGAATATAATTAATGTTCAAATTCAATATAAACATTTTTAATTATATATAATCAATACCAATATTTAGTACACATAATTTTGATCATTCAAAAATTTCATCAAGTCTGTTGTCAATTTTTTTCCTCTGCAAAGAAAATTTACGTAGATTTAAAGAACATGGTCTCTAAAGCAAATGAAAAAGGAAGATTGAAATTGAGTCAAATTTTGTGAATGATACCGTTAATATTTGGGTGAAATTTTTTGAGCGATTATTAGCACTTCTAAGTTTTAAATTGCGAATAAAGGTAACTCAACATTTAATTGGTACCGAGTGCCGACATATCTTTATATAAATATTTATTGTTACAATTATTTCTCAGGACAAACATAGTTGAGCCTACTTGGCCATATTACGTAGACAAATTTTGTACGAAAAACGAATCATATTTATAAAATATATTTGGTCATTACTTTGCTGGAGCAAACGCTTATTTTGAACCGCTCATTAGATATTCCACCGGGCCCAATTGGATGCACCAAGCCTTTAATGAAAGCTCTGTGGTGCTTGTCATTATTTGAAAATTTCAAACTCAGGTATTATACCCCTTTTCCCTGATAACGATGGGGCAATTTCATGTTATTGAGGCACAAACTTTGAATTGAAGGGTGAGCAAGAGGGCAGTGAGGGAATACATCAATTATATTAGACAATCAGACAATGGTCACAACTGATTATATTATTCGTCGTTAAATAGAAAAATATTGTTGTACATATTTTTATTTATGTTATTTGGATGAATTATTTAATAAATATTATATAATTTAAAAATCGTTTGATTAGTAACGAAATATTTGATAAATAAACCACCAACATTTTAAAATCTCTCATTAGCTAGATGACCAATCAATTTACGTGTTAGACTGAAATACATCTAATGTTATTTTTTTTTCATTTATTAATGTATATCGGTTGTTACTGTTGTCAATAAACTCAATCAATAAAATTTATTTGTTTAAATAGTTAAAACCAATATCAAATGATCACTGAACTTTCAAAAAGCAACAATTGAAAATTATTTGTTACGGAGCATATAGACTTTGTTGGGTTTTTCTTTAGTTGTAAATGGATCATTATGACAAATTCCTAACTCTGTTATTATAGCATATTTTCAAAATTTTAAAGATAATTACAGTGGAGCTTAATTTTTATGATGCACTCATTTAATAATTCAAAATATTTTAAATTGAATTAAAATATTAGATTTGTTTCAATTATTAGATATGACGTACCAAATTTAAGTCAGTTTAAAATTCAATTGGTTATTTATCATAAAGCAAATCTCTACAGTAAAAATAAGAAATAATTTTGTACACAAACTATTTACAAAATAAAACATGCTTCTACATATTTTCTAACATATCAATTATCAAACTAATTTAAATATACACTAAAACGCCCTTTTTCTTCAAGGAACCCTCATAATTCTGAAACAGTTGACACAGCAGAAAATACACTTGCATCCAAAAATAAAATCTGAGAAATTCATTGAATGGGCCTTAAATGGGCCCAAAGCGCGCATAGTATGTGCTCCAACCAGAAAGGCCCATGTATGAAAACGCCACGCTTCTTTTCTAATCTTAATTCTTACACAATATATTATATATTTTTTTTTTCTACTTCTGGCAAGAGATACATTGAATTAATCAGTGATATACTTGGAGAGGCACTATCATCCGTACGTGTCATTTATTATTTTTTTTTTCAGGCAAACTCTAAGTTTGAATTGGTTAGGTTGACACGAGTCCTCTGCTAATTCTGTCACTAATTAAATACATATTTATCAGTAAGAACGAAACGGTCCACGGTTATATAGATTTAAATATTTAATTGAAGTGTTCCAAGATAAATCTGAGTGTAGAGAAGGAACCTGACAGAGACGGAGCTCCGCGCAAAGAGGCTTCCATTTCAACAACATATGATGTCAAGAAAAGAAACCAAGTTGGTGCTCACTTTATACTATCCCCAATTTATCTACCAATTCTTGTACCTTTCTTTGTTGTCTATTTTGAACCGATATTGCCTTGCGGTAATTTGTATAGCGGGTCGCTCAAATTCTGATTAACTCATAGTAACAAGTCTAGTGTTCGGAGAAAATTCGGCCAAACTCAAAATTCAGGTATAATTCAGAAAATTGTTCATTTTTTATTTTAATATAAAATCTTTGTCATAAAAAACATCTAACGAGATATGTAAATTTTTACTAGATAAAGAGACAGAGTAATTACTATTTCCTAGATTTTAGTGCATGTCTATGGACTTTATATAGTGAGACTATATAGTGTTTCGCGAAACACAAAATTTTCCGTGCTTTGCGTCAACATCTCAAATTTTAAAGTTTAAATAATCGATCCAAATCGTTGAACATGACTTTCTTATTTAAATATCTTTGGAGATCAAATTTTATATATATTTTTAATTTTTTTGCTATTTTTTAGATGATTACAAAATCACTTGTTTTGGATGATATAGAAATTATTAGATCAATAAATTTTGTATCCATTTAAAAAATAACAAAAAATATAAAATTTGATCTCTAAATATATTTCAATATGAAGATCATATTCAACGATTTGGATCGACTGTTTGAACTTTTAAATTTGAAATACGGACACGAAGCATAAAAGATTTTGTACTTAACAAAGCACCATAGTCTCACACTCTCTCTCTTTACATGCTCCATTGGGAGAGAGAGAAGGCTCACCTCTTTTCAATTTTGAATTCAAATTATAGGGAAAAAGATCGCCTATTAAATCATAAATTCAATAAGTTCATGAATAATTCGTGTATTAAGCAAATATTATGTGAATTAACGTATTTTGTTTGTTTCGAAAAAAAGTTACTTTAAAAACCACCGATTTCATTGAAACCATATAAAAGGAACATAGTTTTGAAGAAAGCAAGTACTAAACAGCTAGTACTTGTTTCTTCTAGTGTATTATTATAGAGAAATATAACCTAAAATACCTAAGTAAAACTAGTAATCAGTGACTAAGCAAAAGAAGTCTAAAGATAACTAACAAAGCTAGTCTATCTTGAGAACCCAACAAAAAAATTATAAGTTTTCTAGCACAAAAATATGATAATACTTTTGTCATGAAAAAAACATTCATTTTGTAAGCAACACATAACCATCAAAACACGATTTGTTAATCAGTACCCCTGGGCCTCATCCACACAGACGAGGAAGGTCCTCTCTCACTGTCAAAACCTCCTCTGTAACGGTCTATATCTGCATAGGAAGATCTTCTACCCCTGAGGCAGTATTAGAGATAGTTTAAGTAACTGAGATGCGTTTTTTGCTTTACACCAAATATTATAAAATTAATAATTTTCAGTCCTAAGGATCTAAAAGAAGAAGGAGCAACATTATTAAAAATTATATTATTTCTTTCCAATCAAATAACCCAACAAACTGCCCCTCTTATTAATTCAACCAAACCTCTATCCTTCAAGGGTATACAACAATCTATAAGCCATAAATCATCTAAAGAGTTACCATTGAAAGTGAAATTATTAAATTTAGCAATTCATTCGCAAAGAATTTTTGCAGTAGGGCATTTAACAAGAAAATGATAAATATCATATTGACCACAAGACACAATAAGAATTGTCAACCCATCCTCTTCTCAATAATTGGTCTTTTGTCAGGATTTTTTTCCTTCTAACTAACCATATAAAGATTTGAACTTTATAAGAAATTTTACATTGCCAAATAATATCAAAATTAGTACTTATAATCCCACCAAAGTCCAACCACTCATAAAATGAGTGGATAGAAAATAAATCTGAGCTGTGCCAACGCCAGATAATAATATCATATTGCAAGGGCTGTAATTGAAATTGCCCAGTTTAACATATAAATAATTCCATTATATTAAGTAATTGCCCACCAATTGTCTATAAAAGTGTAAATACAAATGTCCAGTGTCATAAGCTTCACCTCACGAATTAACGTATTATACGTTATTTAATTCATGAGGTGTCAAAAAATAAATCATTCATCAATTATTTGTTTATAAAATATGAATGTTACTATGAATGAACCTATTTTTGATAGACAATATCAGGTTAAACTGTAGAAACGAAGGTGATAGATATTTTAGTAAAAAAGAAAAATCTCGCCAAATTATTAGCACTACATCAATACAGAAGTTGATATAATTCACTCATTTAATCACTTGATAGTTTTGGTATTTTCATTTCTTTTACCATATAGATTTCATTTCTTCATTCGTTTTTCTATTGACTAGAGGGAATCCTAGAAAAGTCATAAAAAATATTTTCAGAACCAAAAACTTATTTTAATTACTGTTGAAATGATTAAAAATGAGAATAAATCTAGTAACAATTTTGTTTCTTATACACACACTTTTCTTTTCTTAATTATGTTCCTAAAATAGAATAAAATATAAAAATGCATCCAGATATTATACACATTTTGTACAAAGATTAAGTCAAATTAACACTCCTTAATCAAACTAAAGGTTGGTTTTTGTCGTAAAATAGAAATATCGTCTACAATATTTATATTTAGCAAAATAGCGATATTATACACACTATAAATGAATCCTATAATTTTAAAATATTTATGTTAATAAGCATCATGTCTATTTTGCCGGTTGTTAAATAAATTTATTGTCATATAATATTACTTTTTTCTGGAACTTTTGTACTTCCCTAATCAATGTATTCTCTATTAGAGTTTGTTTGGCACTCCATGGAATAGCAAAAAGTAGGAATATAATTGCTATTCCGACGAATTAATTTGCCAAATGAATTTTAGACTAAATAGAGAAGTACGGAAGAGTGCTAATCGGTATACCAACTTATAGGTAGAATATCGGATTAGCTCTCGTCGGAATAGCGATTATTGTTTGATTATATTGTATTATATTATTATATTATGATTTTTTATTATTATTATTATATTATGATTATGAATATGAATATAATTCATTATTATATTAATATTATAATAATAATTATTATTAAATTATGATTATGATTATTATTATTATATTATCATCACTATTAATATTATTATATTATTATATATTATCATCAATTGTTAGTATTATTATATTATTTATTTATTATTAATAATATAATAAATATGATTTCATTATTATTATATTATGAATATAAATATGATTATTTTATTATTATATTATTATGATTATGATTATTTTTTTTTATTTTTTATTATTTTTTTATTATTATGTTATGATTATGGTTATATTGTTATAATTATGATTATTAATTATTATTATTATTATTATTATATTTTGATTATGGTTATATTATTATTATATTATGATGATTATGACTATGATTATTATTACTTATTATTATTATTATTATTATTATTATTTTATTATTTTATTATGTTGTATTATATTATTATATTATGATTATAGTTATGATTATATTATTATTATATTATTATGATTATAATTATTTATAATTATTATTATGATTATGATTATAATTTATTATTATTTTATTATTATGATTATGATTATGATTATATTATTATATTATTATGATTACGACTATAATTATTATTATCATGATTATGATTATGATTATTATTTGATTATGTTGTATTATATTATTATATTATGATTATATTATTAAAATTATGATTATTTATTATTATTATTATTATATTATTATGATTATAATTTATTATTATTATATTATTATGATTTTAATTTATTATTATTATATTACTATATTATGATTATGTTTATATTTTTATTATATTTCTATGATTACAAATTATGAATATTATTATTGATTATGATTATGATATTATTATTATTATTATTTTACTATTATTTTTATTATCATCATCATTATTAGTATCATAATTATCCATATTTTAACTATTTTGATTAATAACTGTCAAATGATATTTTCGCTCTTCCGAATAATTAAGAATACCACTATTTTACCACTCTTCTAAAAAAACACTATTCTATCACTCTTCCAAATTTATTCCTTGATTTACCAAACGGACCCTATAGATTTTCTATTGGATCATTAGTGGCAGCGAAAAATAAGAAAGAATATGATTCAAGCTTGGTCAATGATTTCTTAGTACCTAAAATTGTGGGTTTGGTGGAGCTTGCTTCAGCGACCTGCATCAAAAGTCACCACATAGAGGGCAAAACAAAAGATCTGGTAAAGTACTTGTTGCTTAAATTTGACTAGGTCAAAGACTATAACCGACAACTCCAATCCCAAGCGCTTTCAGTTCAGTACATGTATATTGTATAGAGTGGGGATCCATTGAGAATGGGTTATTTTGATAATTTTGATAATGGATCTTTAAATAAATATAAAAAAACTTAAAATGAAAAATAGATATTTATAAATGTGTTATTCTACTTTTGGATTGATGGTCATTCAAATTTTATGTAATTTCATTATCGTTTGATAGTCCATTAAAGACCGTTAAATTGAAACCGTTTTAAATTACATGAAAATTTGTTAGTCTTTGATGGACTATCAAAAAATAATGAAATTGTATGAAATTTAAATGACCATCAATCTAATGGTAAAAGAATACATCTATAAACTTTTTTTTTATTTTTAAATTTTTTTTGTATTTATTTAGATATCTATTATCAAGATTGTCAAAATAAATTCATTGTCAACCGATCCCTTCTCTATTGTATATTACGGCTCAATCATGTTCTAGCAATTAATATAGTAGCTTAAATGTTTAATTAGCTGCTTCTCTGGTTAGGATTTTTTTCTTGAACTGAAAAGTGCATGTCAACAATTACAAGCTTAGTGAAATACAAATTACTCATGTCTTCCAATTCTACTGAATAAAAAAAAACTGTCATAATAAAAAAAATCAAAACCAAATATAAATATATTTTTTCCTCATACAAAGAAATTTGTTTATCTTAATTATTTTGGTATTCTTACTAGGATCATTTTAAAAAATAGAGATCTCAGTAATTTCAATATATATTATTTTTTATATATCTCTTTCGGAATTTGAACCTATATCATTCCTTAAAGAGAGAGACTCAATATAATTCGTATTAAGCCCATGGTTCTATTTTTTTTACTAGAATTTTCGTTACAGCAACAACAACAACAACAAATCCGGCCATTTTTTTTTGCTAACAGGAATAGGCATTAATTACACAGCTACCTGATCAACTACCAACATCTTTCTGAAACAAATTTAACTAATCGTTTCCTTGAAAAGTTAAAATGCAACTTAATTTCTGACCTCGCACTTATACTTATTAAATGTTTTTCATAATATGATAATGATGCATAGTTTGCACGTTAAAGGGAAATGTTACTGCAACAACCAAAATTAAATAAGTCCAATAGCCAAGACATCTTCCTTCCATAGTTCCAACAGTAAACAATTATATTGCGCAAGGAAGAGGTTAAGCCAATCAGAAAATTTTGGGTAAACAAAAAATAAACAAATTCCATGACTGTTAATTAAATAAATTGAAATGGAGGTTTTGAACTTACCACCTACCTTTCGTTGGCTTTTAATTATATTCTAATTGTTCTTTTGTATATACCCTAATTTAGAAGTAATATGCGTTTGAAGTTCAAAAGAGGTTAATGGGTTATATCCAATAATTAACCTTAACCTCCTCTAAGATATAGATTGAAACGATATAAGCTTATTATCTATTTTATTTCCTCTCCTTCCATCCCTTCTCCTATTCCTCAATCAAATACTTACAAGTGTATAGCAAAACTTGATGTAATTATACCTATTCTCATCTTCAAGAGCTCTCCGTTCGCTTATCTGTGTCAGGTTCTCTCTCTCTCTCCCCTTCCCTCCTCCTCTCCGATTTTGAGCAAGGGTTTATGCTATTCTGGTGTGTTGTACACTTGTACTTGTGTGCATACTCTGCCGCTGAATAAGTCAATGTATATGATCTTTCCTTCTTCTTTTTGATTTTTACAAGATGGTCAATTGACAAATTTTTTAAAAAATTCTAGATAGGGACATATATCATGCTATATATTCTGACCTTTTCTCCATTTTTTTCATTTATTTTAGATGAATGATGATAAAGGTCCTAAAGTGGGAGTCTCAGAGTCAATTCGAAGCACGGTATCAGAAATGATGAACTCCGTTACCACAGCTGAAACAGAACACGATAAGCTCTTAGAAGTAGGCAGCTACCTTCATCGGGTTATGCCTTCCTTGACAGAGCTCCAATCAAACCCAAATCCGCCACCTGGGCTCACCCTGATTTTGCAATCCCTTTCAATTAATGTCAATAATGCTAAGGACCTAGTTGCAAAGTGCAACCGAGTAGCGCAATTCGATCCTGACGAATACATGAGGTCCATTATCCAAAATCTGCAGAAGGTAATTCTGGCAATTGGGGATGATCTGAGTAAGATACCCACAACAGCTTTTGAAGAGAAATATGCCAGTACAGCACTCGGTTTCCTTGCAGAAGAAATGCAGTATGTGGTTTTTCTTTGATTAAATGACAACCAGTTGTAATTTGCAACTCTTTATTTTGTTATTTCTTTTTGAAGTAACAGGCAAAGTATCATAATTGCAATTTGGACTTGGTATATCTGGTGTCACATCTATCTGGTATTGTGCTTCGCTGACAATAATTAAGCCACCATTTTGATCAGTGAACCTCTTAATCTCTTAACCCATTTATGCTTGCTGAATTTACCAGTCCGGCCTTATATTGAACCTGCTGCTTGCAATATGAAGATGTATAAACTAATAGGTAACAACCAATGAGAAAATAAATTAATATACGAAATTATGACAGGAACGTACGGCTCTGCACGAACAGCAGCATTGCCCTTTCAGAGAGGCATTCCATAGAAGACTCAATTCAGATGCGGGACCCGAAGTTGGGAGACTTCATCCCTAGGGAGAGCAGCCACAGTAGTGCTGAGCATGTCGAGCCATTGTATGACTCCTTCTTCTGCCCGATTACCAAGAAGATCATGGTCGACCCAGTGACAATAGAAAGCGGCATAACATATGAAAAATCTGCGATTTTGGAATTATTTGAGAAGCAAGAGGCCGTATCGGAGCCACTCACATGTCCTGTTACCGGGATGAAGATGGAGAGCAAGAACTTGAATACGAATGTGGCCTTAAAAGCGACAATTTCAGAGTGGGTTGCAAGAACTGAGATCACCAGGATAAAGATCGCAGGTAAATAACTTTTTCGATTTTCTCAAAATTTTATTTAAACAAATTAACCATACTACACTCTATAAAAGCTTGACATATGCATTGTCTCTGTTGTTTATAGTAAACATTTTTTTGTCATATATCCAGAATTTAGTTTATAAGACATGAATTGATTTGACATTTTTGGATTTAATTACTTAACAACCATGACTTGGTTTTGCACTAAATTTCAGTTTCTCCTATTAACCAGTAATTCTGATCGTCAGAACTTTAGATTGGTACATGTGCAGTCTCTGTTGTTTACAATTAAAAAATACTTTGTCATATATTAATTTTTTTAGTTTTTATAACATGCATCAATTATATGATTGTCACAACTATATTTCGACATAAGGAAAGGAGCTGTTAAAGGGAAACATGGTGTATGATGCGATACAAGAGCTGAAATCGCATTCTCAGACGAAAAAGAAGAACATTGAACATATCCACAACACAGGAGTAACAAAGATACTAACCAAGTACTTGGAGAACATGGATGTCACTATAAGATGTGAAACCTTGGAGCTACTATCTACGCTGATTCAAGATAACGAAGGAAAGGTTAGATAATGTACCTTATAAAAATAAAAATGTATAAAAAAAAACAGTGAGATAGAGGGGGAGAAAAAAATAACAGTTCTATGCCCCTTTCAGCCTTGAGGTTGCTCTGACATCATATCTGATTCCTCTTCATTTCAATTCACGCCAAATTATATAACATAGAGCATATTATGTCAAGTGATCGAATACCCGGCTCTTATTCCTTTATTTAGGAAATAATGGGCAGAACAAATGCAATTAAAGCAGCAGCAAAGCTTATATCGAGCAGCAACCAGACAGAGAGGAACTTGGCACTTTCTTTCTTGGAAGAAGCCACCAAGTCAGAATTCCTCGGAAGAATGGTCGGGCACACGACCGGCGCAATTTTGATGCTTGTCACGACAAAAGTCAACCAATCCTCTGATCCAGACGCCGCCAAGATGGCATCAGAGATACTCAAGAACTTGGAGAAGCGACCGAAGAACATGAAGTACATGGCGCTTAACGGCTATCTGGATCCCCTCTTGACTAATCTTGTGGAAGGTATATCTACTTGTTTAGCTTTCAGGTTCAAGTCAGGTTAAAGAGGTATCAACTACCAAGTTCAGTAGTATTTCCCTGTATTTTCGAGTAGTTATAGTGTACACTCAATTACATTTGATGCTTACGGTGTGTATATATATATATATATTTAAAAATATTGCTAAAATTAAAAAAATCATAATCGTGATGTTTTTTTTAATAATTTAAATAGAATTTGCATTAAATTTGAAATGATTTAGAGTTTAATTGGTTATCCATCACAGAGTCCCATTATTAAAATTTTAAAATTATATGATGAAAGGCGATTTTTTTAAAAAAATGGTTAAAAAATGATACACGTTCTATCTAAACCATTACAATCACATATTTATAATTTTGATTTCTTAAGTTGACTAATATTTCTCAAAAAAAATGTAGCGTAAATAATGGATATACATACAAGTTTGAATATACAACAAAATTACTCTTCTCAAAATATGAATAAATAAATAAATAAATAATAAGTAGGTATTCGACTTGGTGTCTTTAGGGTTGTTAATGATATCCTTTTGATCTTTTACCCAACTCGTATCCTACCAGATAAGACAAATATAAATAAAATTTTATTTTCGTTAAGTTATTGGGTATGAGTATGGATAAGAAAAAAAATTTCATTAACTTATCGGGTATGGATAAGGGTAAGGGGTTTTCATTATCCGCTATCCATTAGATAAAGTATATAAATATATATAAATATAATTATTTTATATTTTTAATATATATATAGTTAAATTATATAAATATATATATAGTAATAAGTATATGTTTTTGATGACAATTGATATGAAAAAATTATATATTTTTTATTATATTTAAAATATTAATCATTGTTACACTTTATTAGTATATTTATTTAAGAGTGAATACCACTTGACAATGTGTTATTTTAACAATTTTGATAATGGACTCTTAAATATATAGATAAAAAAAAATCTTAAAAATAATAATTTTTTTTATAGATGTGTTCTTCTACTTATAGATTGGTGACCATTCAAATTTCATGTAATTTCATTATCGTTTGATACTCTATCAAAGACTATCAAAATTTTATATAATTTTTAATAATTCTAATTTAACGGCCTTTGATGGAGTATTAAACGATAATAAAATTACATGAAATTTGAATGACCACCAATCTATAGGTAGAAGAATACATCTATATATATTTTTATATTTTTAAGATTTTTTGTCTATTTATTTAAGAGTTCATTGTCAATATTGTCAAAATAATCCATTGTCAAGTGATCCTCACCTTTTATTTGATGTTATTTATTTATCTTAAATTATATAATTTTTTATTGAATTATTTTTATTTTTATCCATTATCTACTATTATCCATTCATTATTCGAAATCTTTAACAAATAAGGATATATTACAGATAAAAAAACTTTCATGGATATAAATAAAATATAAATAATTTTTTTTAATAGTATGAATATAAAAATATTTCCATCCATATTCTATCCCACCCTACTACTCATAGACAGGCCTAGGTGTCTTGGTGCCATGGAAGATCATTAAATCATTCTTGGGCAAGAACAATCTGTACCTCTTGATGCGTTTTCTGAGGCCCAAATTGGTTTGGACCCAAACAAAGCCTACAAGCCCATGCATGCTAAATTTGTGCGGTACTGGAAAGAGACGTTTATTTCTCTCTTGCATGCTTATTGCTTTGGCATTTACCATTTGTACTGCTGCTCTGATTTGAACGATAAGCATCTCAATCAGTTGTCATAAGAAAACTATAGCAGAATTTCTTATAGTTAAAGTGGCGTGTCGGATTTATTCAAACGATCCATATTTTAATAAGACGGGGTATTTTTTAATTGTGGGTCCTACTTGCATAGACACAAAAAAACTATGGTACTATTGTGCCACAGAAGTAGTATGTGACAGTGGATGTGATTCCAGTCATAAAAGTACTTGGACCTCTTTATTTAAAAACTGCAGGATGAAGCAAAAAAAGAAAGAAAGAAATCAGAATTTCATGGTGGGTGGAAATCTTAGGCGCACATGAAGTGTTTGATGAATTTCTTTTTAGAGTCTTGAATGGTGTTTGGCAAATTATTTCGCAGGCATTTCTATTGTTCAAAATATTCTTCCTCTGACATAGCCTTCTCCTGTTTTTGAGTCCAATATAATTGTATTATTTGAGCACAGTAAAGATCTAATTCCAAAAAGAAAGAAGAACACAAAAATTGGCCAGAAAAATATGAAAGATATAGGAAAATAAAAATATGGCTCATGACTAGCGAAACAATATTGAAATCAGGTACTGAGGAGATGCAAATGGAGATGGTGGGTTACCTAAGTGAGCTGGCACAGAAGCAGGACATTTGCTTCACAATCGCACAAGAAAGCCGTGCTTGCGAGGCTTTGATTCACATGGTGCGTACCAAGGCTAACCCATCAGGTGCCACCACACCTGAAAGTGAAGTTGTTGCTTCCCCTGTAGATGCTAACAGATCGGCCGTGCGCAAGGCAGCATTTGATGTGCTTATTTCAATTTCCTCTCATAAGTCCCATGCAATGTCCCTAGTAGATGCTGGGGTTGTACCAGTAATGGTAGAGGAATTGTTTTTGAGAACTCCTGGAGATGGCAATCCCTTCCCTCCTAAGATTTCTGCTTCCGGCGTCCTTGCCAATTTGCTCGAGTCTGAACCAGATATTGATCCGGACAAAATTCAGGTATTGTACTTGACAACACATGCATATTTTGAAAATGTTAGTACACAATATCTTGATGTTTTAGCATAAAAGACATGCTTATATACACAGTTGCCTATCATATCAAAATGTTCCATTGTAAGTAAATATTCTTTGTTTTTTTTTTAATTTATTTGTCAAAAAAAACACCTAATGGATATAGCCAAAATGACCCTTCATTTCATTTCTGACATCAATTTTTCAGTATAGTGATTAAATTATTATAAGTTCAATCTTGCCTCTCTGTGTCTATACAACAGGTTAACAAGAATGGCCACAAGCTCAGCTCACAGTACACTATGTATAACTTTGCTCATATGCTCAAGAGCTCCATGCCGGACCAGCTCAACATCAATGTAGTTCGTATCCTTCTCTCTCTGTCAGCAAAACCAAAACCACTAACCTCAATTGTGGCTGTAGCACGTGATACCGAGATGGTTCCAACAATTGTTGACCTCTTGGATGCGACATCAGAAGAGCTCTCTGTGGCTGCAGTGAAACTGCTAACTACGTTGTGCCCTCATATTGGTCACACCATAGCTGATCACCTGTGCAGTGCCCAGGGGCGACAAGGTAATTTAGTTATCAGGTTGGGGCCTGGTCGAATCAGGGAGAAGCATGCTGAATGGTCTAATTTCCTGGCCAAGCTTCCACATCAAAATATAACATTCAATTTGTATTTGCTTCATCAAGGCGCCATTCCGGTGGTTGTCAATCGAATTCATGAGATTTTGCATGGAGCATCAGCAAACAAGTAAGATTGGAGATCTCTTTGACTTCAATTTTCATTGTTTTGTTTTATGGCTGTGTAAGATCAGTTACATTAAGAATATAAATACCAAATGACTGATTATTTCTGACAGCCTCTTATCACTAGCATTTGCTTTGGGTAATGAATTGTGTTGCTAAATTCTATTGTCTAGAATAAACTAAGACTGGTATACTAGTGCTTGGATCATTTTGAATTAAAAGAATTAAAAAACAGCTCCTAACTTTGTGTTTCATCTCTGAAGCTCCAAACTTTCTAGATATGCAAAACCTTACCTGCTAGGCCTAGTCGGGATCATGGTTCGTTTCACGACAACAATGTATGACCCCGAGATAACGGCAGCTGTTATGGATAACCGCCTGATGTATGTCTTCAATGAACTCATGGTTCGCCACACACACTGTGAGGAGGTCCAGGAGCTTGTATGCATTGGGATCATGAACCTATCTTCACTATCCATCAACCTCTCCAAGCCATTTGAGGAGCAGAAGCAAGCTGTCAAAAGAAAGGGCTTCTTAAACAAGGTGCTCTCAAAAAGCACACAAAGAGAACTTCTAATGAAAGTCATGGTTCTGTGCCCAGTTCACCGTGGTGTATGCACCGTTGACGGCACGTTTTGCATTGTAGAGGCCGGTTCAGTTGAGAGACTCCTTTTTTGTCTTGAAAACGAGAACGAAAAGGTTGTGGATCCAGCTTTGGGGGCACTTAGCACATTACTTGATGATAAGGTCGACATTGAGAAGGGAGTACAGGTAATTTTAACCAACTAATTCTGTTAACTTTATTTAATTAATCCTTAACATGAATTCAGATTACATGAGAAATATCCAAATATTATGCCCGTAGACTCCTACACAAGGATGCTAATTCTCAGGTCTACAACATACGAAATATTAATCAGGATTGACAATTTTCGCCTCAGTTTCTCCTGATTCAATGTCACATGAACCAATTACATGCTCAAATCAAAGCTCAGAAAAAGAGAACAGGTCAACATTCATGTTTGCTTTGTAATTTTAACAGATACTACATGAACGGGACGGGATACACCGTGTGTTAAGGGTCTTGAGGGAGCACAAAGAGGAGTCAATTTGTTACAAGGCCTTCTGGATTATTGAGAGGTGCTTGTTGAGAGGCAGTGAGGAGGTGGTCAAGGAGATAAGTTCCAGTCGGGTGCTGCCAGGTCGGCTTGTGAGTGCATTTCACAGTGGAGATGTGAACATGAGGAAGGTCGCTGACAGCATACTACACCGGTTGGACCACATGCCCGATCAGTCAAGGAGCTTTGCATCCATGGAAATGTAAAATTACTTTAACTTAATTCTGATGCCTTTTCTCTGTATGTATTGTAGCAATAGTACATTTTTTTTATCTTCTTTTTGTAAGGTTGGCAGTTTGGATTGAATTGCTATCATAAAAAATTGCATTTCTGTAATCTGTTTGCTTTATTTGAAAGCTGTTATTCAACTAAGTTGAAATATTATCTGGATATAAAAAAGGAAATATGTAAGGCAACACCAAAGAGGAAAAAGAACCAAGAAATTTGCAAAAGACGAGAGAGAGGTATGGACTTAAGACTGTAGAGCCGGTTCATGGCATCTACCATACAGAATTTTTATAGTGTCAGGAATAATTTCCAAGATCTTTTTAAATGAGCATTAAATAAATTATAATTTTAATAATAGGGAAAATTAGATATGTATCAATTCTTTAAATTTGAGTATTTATTCATTGAAAATTTACTTAATTTGTTATTTACTCAGAGGATGAATCTTTATTAAATAAACATTAAAATTCACAAAAAAAAATTGTATGATCAAACCATCCTTCCATGTAATTTTTTTCTCTTTCCTTTCTATCTATTTTCATGAGCGATTGATTTTTTATTTCTCTTTCACTCATATATCGTAAACTTAAAATTAAATCTCTCCCATGCCACTCCTCTCTCTCCTCTTCCATTTGCCCCTTCCTTCTTTGTTTCGTGCTTATTTTTCGTAATACTAACTAGATATGACAGTCATTCTAGTGTTATTTGTTTGTTACCATAACAACAATTCCCTTAAAAAATAATGTATGTATTTTCTCAACATACTTTTATAATGGTATTAATGCCTCAAATATAAAAAGGATGGAGGAGTCCCATTGTTTAACAGTAAAAACATATTTACATAACAAAAAGAAAATGAATTAGACAGGAAGGTCAGTTTGGTTATATAATTTTTTTTTATTAAATTTTAATGTTAATTTATTAAGAATTGATGATTTTTTTTTTCAATGAACCAAATTTTCATGGATACATATCTAATTTTTCCTTAATAATAAGTATTAAGTAATCAAAATCCGCGTTAGTGACATCTTTTCTCAAACGCATCAGTGAGACTGACGTCTTTCCACTTATGTATTTTTTTAATATTTTTATGAGGGGGAATTGTTTTAGAGGGGACAAACATTTCCACAAACTGATGTGTTTGTGGAAAAATGTTATTGTAACTGACATATTTGTGGAAAGACGTCACTATAACTGATGTGTTTATATTGCACCAATAAAACTAATGTATTGCCATATTTATTATTCAAATTTAATTATTTAATATTTATTATTAAAATTATGATATATTTAATACACATTTAAAAAATCACGGCCAATTTTCAATGCAATAAAGAGCCAACAATACTCTTTAACGGGAGATCTCCGCCAACTCATTCTAATACTTTTGGATATCAGCAGCTTTTTATTTAACTGCAATATTTTAACATGTTGACACGTTGTATTTTGAAATTTTGTATTAATTACTAAACGACCCTGCAATTTTTTGGTTCATTTGAGCTCAGGACTGTCTTATTATTTGTCTCAGTTAATGGGATTATTCCTTTGTCGTGCGTGTAGCATTGTAATCATTCTCTATCAAACAAACCCACAAAAAGACAAATAATTAATGAAACAAAGCAGTGTCTGTAATCAGTACTATGCCCTTGCAACCATTCAAAATGACTATTTTGGCAGTGAAAATGACTGAAAACTGAAAGGCATCCGTTATTAAAAGGATTCTGATGTTAATAAACTTCGATTTTATATATCATCCTTGAGGCTAACAATGATAAAATTCTTTTTCAGTGGGCTCAGAACATGTTTTACTAAATGTCCTGGTCTCTGTAATCTTCCAGGAATTATTTCTGAAATCGGGCATGTGTTTCATTAGAAGAAATCAAATATTAGTTTCTAAAGGTTCTTTTCTCAAAAATACCGGTGTGCTTAAGTGCTTTATACCTTTGTCTACTCTTTCAATCCATATATCGTGTATCAGGGAGGAAATTGATTGAGAACTTATCTTATCATTTGCAACCAATGCCAGTAAATATGATTTGGGTTGCTTGTTGAGTGTTGACTTTTGATTTTTCTTTAGAATCTTCAAACTAATGAAAGATCAAATGTGAACCTTTTTCAAAAAGAAACCTTGATCAGAAAGAAAAGAAAGTTACGTAAACACCAGAATGCTGTCGTGAATGATTGATTTTTCAATTCAGTAAATAGATATTTTATAAAGAAGATCAATATAGTTATGTTCATACTATGTATTCAGAAAGGAACTGATAATATCCACATCAAAGGCTTTTCATGAGAAACCCTTTTGTAATTGAACATAGACATTCTGTCTCTCTACACTAGCACTCCATAATTGCATATCTATTTTTCCAAAAAAAAGGACAATACTAGAAGTATACACAGCTCTTTTGCCGATATAAAATCAATTTTTAATTCAATTACTGAGTTTTCTTTTGTGAAACATCAGCCAGGTAAGCCAGATAGATTTTATTTGTGAAACTCAATACTTAACTTATTCGGTCTGGGTTTAACTGTTTAAATCTTGATAAGTGGCTTGCATTACATTTTGATAGTTCCCATCCCAGGCATTGGTAATCTGCTTGCAAGAGAGGAAAAAAAGAAGAAGAAGAAATTCAGTTACATACTTACATCTTCTGGATTTGTGTGTTTTATACTTTTATGTGCGTGTGTGTGTGGTGTGCATTAATCTATTAGAACCTGAGGCTGAGGCTCTTTTGGTCCATTGTTAGAGATCAGTTGAGCATTAGCTATTCTTCTAAGTGCGTCAGATGGGTTAACAATGCCAGCCATACCGGCATGCAGCAGATTTTGCTGAGAATGATGCAATTGGGTTTGACCTGATTCTGGTAAGTAGCCCATGGAGGATGATGGGCCCACATGGGGATTGAATAACTGCTTGAGACAAAAGTTCAGAAGAAAAATATTAAATAATTTACACCGATTGTTATTTCTTTTGCAAACCAAGATTGCAATACTGGCAGTACTAGAGTAATTCAGGCCTAAATGTACTTTATAGCTTATACTGACTGCTGTTTTATCAGCACTGCATCTATTGTACCTATGTTTGTGTATCAGAGTATGCATCACAACGGTGCAGACAATTTTGAAATAAACTGTATGCATATGATGAAGACCAAGATTGGACTGACAGTTGACAACACAGGCTGGTATTTTGTACATACCATTAAATACTATTATAATATGCCAAAAGTTCACTTACACTTTTGGAAAGAATGCCTTCTATGTTGAAGTCAAGCCGTGGGTTTATGGCTGAGATTTTCATTGATAAAAACTGCAAAATAAAAATAAATATCAATAACCTAATTATGAAGTTAATGCAAGTAGCAAGAAATAAACAAATTAAATCCATACCTCCACCTGCTGTTGTAAAGATTGCACATAGTTGATTATTTCATCCAGCATGACAGCCTTTCCTGTCACCTTAAAATCAGAAAATTCAATTAAAATTATTGCAAACCTGCCTTGGTACCATATTATTCTGCAAATCCTAATTTAGGTTATTGAAATTTGGGTTTCGTTTAAACTCTAAACTTTCTATTAGTTAGTTGTGTAAGTAAAAATGAAAATTCAGTTCAAACCAATTTTAACAAGATATTACATTAAATTCATAATCATTATGGTATGGCCGTATGGGTATAGTGTTCTACCAGTAAGGCAAAGTACAAGTAAAGCCGAAGCAAAATAAAATAGAGGACGCCGTACTTTACTGCAGCCAGGCACTAGGTCTTGGAGATACTTCATCCTCTCACTAATTTTTTCTCTCCTTACCTAAACATAAACAAACACAAAAAAAAAATACTATTTAAATAACAACTGATACGAGGTGCTGAATTACAAATACAATTTATATACAGGAAAGACAATATTACCCTTTCAGCAAGACTGTGACTGTTAGTCGCTTGGCCACGACGAGCCCTGACATGAACGTACTCTTCCTTGTTAGCTACATCTGATCCATCCTTTCTATTATTTTCACTAGGTTTCTTTTCTTCTCCTTTGTTCTCTTTGTCAGAAATCTCTCTTGCACAATTAACAACCGGAGATTGTTGGTCTCCCTCCCCTTGATTCACCTCATTTTCCTTCAATTTTACAAAATTGTTTTTGACACTTCCGTTTATCAACTCTTGACTTGTGAAAATGTTTTGACACTCAACAGGATTTAACATACCTTTTTTTCTTGTGGACCCTATATTTTTAGGTAAAAATGCTTTTTTTATAGTAGGTTTGGTTATTTGTTAATTGGTTTTGAAGCGTCAAGCTTGATAAATTTAAAACATTTTGTGAATCAAACCGACAAATTTTCTGCTGTTAAAAAAATTATACATACATTGTTAGTCTCATATGTTGATTATGCGTCAAGTTATACAATATAAAAAAGTATCATTTAATATTCTATCAAAAACTATTAAATGTATAGACCGTTCCAATTTAAAAATTTTAGTATACTTTCCGCGAATAATTGTCAATAAATCTCAAAATTCTTTTATTTCATTTTAAGTGTCCACTTTACCTTTTTTATGTCAACATCATTAAATCATTCCATTTGCGCTCTGTTCATTTACAAAATAAGTGTAATACGATTGGAAATGAATTTACCTGATGATGGGTTTTCTTTCTCTTCTTAGCATTTACTACACTGGTTCCATCTTCTTGGCCACAGCCTCCACTGGAAGTATGACCTCCAGTTTCATTCCTCTCCGTTCCTCTCTTATTACTACCACTTTTAAACAAATTATCTGTTCTCTTACTCTGATCAAACACAGAATTGTTAGTGGAACCCAACATTGCACTCACATTGGCCCCATTAAAGCACGAGTACTTTGCGGCTCGTTCGATAAATGACGAATCAGCTTGTATGTCAGAGAGGCTAGGTGGGAAAAAAGAACCCATTTTGGGGAATTGGCACAATAAGTTTTGATCCCATCCCAAATTGGGACCTGGAGGTCCTGGCATTTCATTCCAAGAGAGATCTGGCATGCTGATACCAGCCAGAAAACCAGCATTTTGGTAGTTTAACCGGTACCCATTTCTCTCCAACTCAAATTTAATCTTGTCATTTACTTCCATTTGCAAAGGAAATTTCTGTGGCTTAGAAAAGAGCAAGCTTGTTAATGAACTTAGTGAAAATCAAGGAAGGAAAGAAGAAGGAAATACTTAAGTTTTTTTTTTATATTTCCTTCTGCTTTTTATAATATGTAGCCGCCAGTGGTGAAGCACGGAGAATTGAAATAAAAATATGAGGTGAAAAGGGGACAGAAAACAGCTGTAACCAGCTGAGGTGAAAAGAATAAGCCAGGAGAGAATCTCTAAAAGGTGTGAGAAATGAAACAATTCTATCAGAGATCACAGGAATAAAAATCTAATCTCCTCTTTGATCTATTCTCTCTCCCTCTCTCCCCTCTGCGTTTAGATAAAGCTGTAAAGCGCTGTACAAAAGAGAAATAATTGAAGTGGAACCATGAGAAACTAACCAACCGCTCTCTCTTGGTCTCTCTTTAATTTCTTCCAACTCTGAACCTACTTCGTCAGAAAAAAAATGGGAGAAAGAAAAGAGACAAGAAAAGATACCAACTTTAGATTCCTTTCCCTGTTTCAGCCTTTCCTGTTGGAAACCAGTTAAACTAAAACGCTTCTTTCATACGAGAGAGAGAGAGAGAGAGACAGAGAACGAGAGGTTTGTATTTATAGACATGGGCACATGGCTGTACGAGAGAGTGTAGATTTCTCTGCCTAAAAGGGTATTGACTATTGAGTAAAGTACAAACAGCCCTTACATTTGCACTCACATTTCAAACAAACTCAAAATTGAACAAAAATCCTGTTATCTTAAGAGTATCAATATTGATGACGATTATTAAAAATAAAATTTTATGTTACAACATAAAATTGATATTTTTTTTAAGAGTGACATCTCTGAATAAAGTGAAATTGTCAAAATGGCACCGTCGTAATTAATTTTCTGCTTCTCCGCTGACGTGAAATAGACTTGTTAAATTTAGATAATTATTTAATTTTGTTTAGTCTATGCATCCCTGAAATTTAAATGATAATTATTAAATGAGAATTGACAATCAATTTAACAATGAGATGCGGATGCTCTTATATTCAAATTTTTCATTAAAAAAATTAGAAAGTTCAATATACTCATTTTTTTCCTTAAAAATTCAAAATAAAAGATTTTTATTTGAAGTTTCATAGAATTCAATTTGTTTTCTTTATTTTCTCATTTTTGTTAAAAAATCTATCATAAAATTAGTATTTTTCATATAAAACTAATGATTTAGATCGTACATTTTATCATCTCTAAGATAATATTTTTCAAATTATATGCAAAATAAAATAATTTCGAGGTTCAAGCATTATAATATGACAACTGGATATTAAAATAATTTGATGTGATGAAATACAAGTTATTCTCAATGTAAAAATAAAATATTATTCTTGCATAATATTTAAATACTAAACTATCAATAATATGGACTGTTATTTGAATAAAAATATTTATCATTGAATATTAAATAAAAATAAGGACGCATATTTCTATTTTCATAATTTTCAATAATTAAATTGAAGAGGGTTTGCAACTATTTAGAAAATGTAAGGGAAATTTTTTCCAATTTGAAAATGTAGGGGGTATTTGAAACTTGAGTGCAAATGTAAGGAGGTGTTTGTACTTTACTCTATTAGATATAAAATCCACGTTTTCTTCCAAATATATACTAAGTTTAATAAATAATAAATGATAATACTGAATTTTACTTCTCAAGTTAGTCATGAGAATACGAATACATAATATAGCAAAACGACTTCTTTTATTAGCATCATATTTTTTTGGCATCCTCCCAAATTGTGGGTGTTTTTGCTTGGTCAAATTCAACCTAGTTGAAGAGAGGAGGATTTGGATCAAAGATAGCGCCTTCAATTGAAATTATAAAATTAATCACAAAACTGAAGTATCTCGCAAATCAGGTCTATAATTGGATTAATTATTTAGACATTATATAAATTTGAATAATTGGATCTATTTCAAAAAAAGGACCCAAATGCAGCTAAATTATAACCACCTATTTTTTATTACTCCAAACACAATTGCAAAATTATAAGTTAACAAAATCTAAGTATGCTGCAAGGGATGATTCTAAAAGGAGGCACCGTCACTTGAAAGTTGAAACTAGGGAATATAAAAATATAATTGAAAAAGTACATGGAGAGGTATCATAGCTACCTGGGATCTTTGTTTAATAACTCCTAGGATTAATCTTTTTAAATTGTTGTTATGTACGCTTTGGCTTTGCTTTGGGATAAGCCTTTAATTATTCTGTTCAACTTTGTAACTTTTACTCAACACGCCATTGTTAATTAGCTTGCAATGGGCTAGCTAGAACTCTGACATTTCCAACTGTTCCCACCATTTGTTTTTCTTTCTGTGTGAAAATAGGTCTATTACTAGAAATGGTTGAGGCATTAACCAAAAGAAAACGCGTGGATAACATTGCATCCACTAATCAAACATGTCATTTGATCAACTGCATCATTTATGTAAGCTACAGTTTATTGTTAGCTCAAGTTTGAAATTATTTGAACAATATTCTAACTTAATTCAAAATAACTTCATATGTAAATGTTCTTTTTTCCTTTTTGATAAAAATGACTTCAATAAGCCATTCCATTAACATGAAGTTTTATAATTATAGATGCAAGATCTCTACTTAACAGAAGCATCTGTGAGACTATATATCCTACTCCCGTTGATCTATATATGGTATTGCAATATATAAATATGTTATATATTAATTATAAAGTATCTGATAAACTACAAGTCTCATACAGATGATAATAATGAATCTTATCTCTTTTAGAAAAACACAAATTCAAATCATATAATTTTTTTACATCTAAAAGGGGCAAAAAAAAAAACGCTAGGACTAACACGGGCCGTTGGAAAATCTATAGCATCTAATTGATACTACGATATGCAATACTCTTTTTTTAGGTATAGATAAATTTACCACATTTTAATATGATTTCAACAAAATACTAGTTAATGATTAAATTTTTCAATATGGGTCTCTTCTTCTGGAATTAGTGAGAAAAAGATTTATTCCGACAGAAATATATCAAACATGAGTGAAAATCGATGAAAGATAATGAGAAGAATGTGAGTTATCTTCTTTCATGGAAAATTATTATTATAATTTATTATGAATATATTTATTAATATTATAATATATATCATCATAATTTTTATAATTTTATTATTACGAAAGTACCTTTTTTTTCCAAATCTTCTCTTCTTTCTAATGTTATAACCGAACTTTATTATACAATATTTTGAAATTGAGCGGAAGAAATTTATTTTGAATTTCGAACTCGCATAAAGCATGAGCCTGACTATTGTTTGGATTTAGTACGAGGTAGATAAAACCAGCGACTTCCAATTCAAGTTTGACATAATATGGCTAAGTTATTTGAACTGGACTCTTTTTAAGCAATTTTTATAGGGTTTGTTTGGATGGTGAAAGAATTAGTGTAAGAATAGTATTATTTGGGTTAGTAGTTGAGAATAGTATGAGGTTAGTGATATATCGGGAAATATAAGAAGAGTGCTAGTTTTTACTATTCCGGGTTAGTAAAATATTATTTAGATAGAAACATGAGAACAGTGGAGAGAATAGTTAAAATAATTAATTATTTTTTAGTATTTTATTTAATATTATTCCATACTAATATAAAAGGAAAAAATATTTTTTTATTATTTTTTTACTGTCCTCATGGACGCTAATATGTTAACCCAATATTTTCTATAGATTAACGGATTAGCATTGTTCTGCTATTATTCTTGATTTTAATTTTGTGTTTGGATGGTTGCTAACTCGAGAAAAGTACCTTTATTTTCAGAACAATGCTATTCTACACCATCCAAACACACACATAGGGTGTGTTTGGATGGGTTATGAATAGCAGAATAGCTATTGTTCTCGAAATAGGAATAATAGTTGTGTATCCAAACGCAAATCTGTTGTTTCATAACAGTGAGAATAACTGTTATTCTGCTATTCTATGGTGAGGATGAAATAGTTGTTCTTCTTTTCAACTCTTCATTATTATTCTCAACAAACAATCAAAACAATATTTATACCATTCAGAATAGCATCATCTTTTTACTATCATTGCGCTAATCGAAAAAATCACTATTTTTTTACTATCCTCATTTGCTATTCTTAATTCCTCTATTCTTACGCTATTCTTTGCACGATCCAAACACATCCTATAATAGCTCTTAAATACCCCTAACACAACAACTGCACTTACCAAAAATTCTTCTTTTCTCCTTCTCTCACTCTCTCTATTATGGCGCCGCTCTCTCTCTCCCTTTTGTTCTCGCCTTTTCCGCCGTTGTGTTCTTTGCCCTACCGACTCGATCTCGTCTTCTCTCCCTCGGACGAGGGGCTTACTGCAACCCTAGACTTTCCGTCCTCTTGCTCCTTGCTGAGCCTGCGCTGGTTGTCCCGTCAGCCGTGAAATCTGTCATCCCTAATGACCGTTGCTAGCCACTTGGCCACTTGTTGCCCTGACCTAACCCCCTCTATACATATATATCGCCCGTGCGTGCGCCTCCTCCCCTCCCTGTTGCTCTCATGTGCTGAGAAACTTTCGCTTTTCCTAATCAAGTTAGAAATTTAAACTCGTTAAGAGCAGTCCTTTGAGATCGGGGGAGGAGGTGGTGGCCGGGAGTCCTATTGGGGTGCCGACTCTTACCTTTGTTGCCTCATGCCTGTGCCCTCTGCTGTCTGGTTATTTTCTGTTCTGGTAAACCCTGACCTGATCTTTTTCTTTGTGGTTGTGTCTTTATTTGTTTGTTGGTTTGTGCATGCCTTGGATTGTGATGGTTTCGTTTGAGTTGTGGTTGTGCTGGCGCAATCTCTTTTGCCTCTCTCTTGTGCCACTGTTGTCTCTGGCCCTTTTCTGATAAAAAAACCCTAGAATCTTGATTATTTTCTTTGCTGGTTGAAATGTTTGCTCGATGGATTGCCTTATTGTTGGGTGTTGTTTGATTCTTGTTGGTCGGCTTGCTTGAGTTGTTGTTGCTATCTGGCACAGCCCTGTGCTTCTTTCTGGTACTGTTGTCCCTTTTTCTCTATTACTGGTACACCCTAATTTACCTGATTCTTTCCTTGCTGGTAGATAGATTAATGTGAATAATTTCCTTGTGAGATTTCGTTGGTTCTGGATGTTTTGCTTCCTGGTTGTACGGAATTGTTGAAATCTTGTACTTGTTTGGTTGTTGGGAGTGCCATCTGGCACTGGAACTGATACTGGTACCATCTATGTACCTTCCTGCCTTTGTCTTTGCTGGTCTGGGTGGGTTTCTGGTATACAAGTGGGTGTTGTCTTGCCCTTGTTGTGCCCTGTTGCCTGATTTGTTCTGGTAATCCCAATTTATCTGGTTTGAAGGGATTCTAGTGCACCAATGTTGCATGTACCCTTGTGCCTTGTTTCTTGTTTGATCGTACACGATTCGGTACGACCCTTACCGTCTCGTGTTACTCTCTGCTACGGTGATGTTGCATGTGTTTGCTTCCTGTTGCTGTTACTTGTTGCCTTAGTCGAATGGTTAAATTGAACTTGTATAATTTGGGTCGAACTGTGGCTGTTGGGCTAAATGAGAATTTACAGTTTTAAAGAATTCAAGAAGCAATTTCTAAGTTGGGCCTAAAAGCATGCGTAATGAATTATGGGCCGAAAAATGATTAGTGAATAAATTAGATCCTAAAAACGCGACCCAACCTAAAGCATTCATTGGGCCGATAAATGAATGGATAGTTAATTTAAAAATCTAATTAGGGTTGTGTTAAAATGATAAGGGCCCAATGAATTAAAAATCTCAAAATAAACAAGTGAGAAAATAAAATGTGACTAATTAATTGGAAGCCGCCTCGAAAGGTTTGGCGGTATCCATGGATTAAAATGTAAACTTAAATATCGGGAAATGATTAGATTCCCTGACTGCCCCCGATTCGGGATATCGGTGCATTGGCACTAATGATTTGGTAGTCAGCGTATGATCCCGAACATTAAAACACCAATACATTAATGAAACAATAATAATTTTCTTAAATTAGTTTACTTCTTTTTATTTTTAAGTTTTCCTTTAAGTTTTCCTTTTTAATTTATTTTGAACTATTTTTCTAATTTATGAAAATATATTGTTAAACATATATATATATATATACATAATAATAAAAGTAAAATTAATAAGAATAATAATTAGGATATAACGAATATGTATTAGTATATATATATAAATCAATTTCTCCATTTTTAGATTTAAAAGAATATTAGAAATAAAGAATATATATATAACAATATATATTAATTAAATCCTTTATTATTGAATAAACAAAAGAATATTAGAATAAAATATTAGATATATTTTATATTATATATTAATCAATTTCTCTATTTTAAATTAAATGATTTGATAATTAAATCCATAAATTCGAAATTTAAAATAAAGTATGAACTTATAAACGCGATCAAGAACGATAAACACAACTTAACGGATCGATATGCGAGAAACTAAAATTTCCGGCACTGCATTTATGCAATATAAATGCTGCCGTATTTTTCAAGAAAAGACGATAAAACCCGAACAAACGTTAATTAAATTATCAATCTAATTTAATTATTAATTGTGAAATGAAATAAATCAAGTTAAAACTAATAAACACCTAATTTAAATTAAATAGGTGATATAGTCGACTCGGATCCACTCGCGGAGTACGAGGTCACTCCCGACCCGACGTACGCGAACACCGACCCCGAGGCCGGTGTTCTACCTCCGAGTAGAGCGACTCCGCGATCCTCACCAGCACTCCCAGGTACGATTTCCTGGGATTTGATTTTCTTTCTTTAGAATTAGGAATCCAAACCGAAAATAAATCTGTTTGAAAATAAATCTGAATTGCGGTATTTTCTGACAAAAAATGATTAGAGACTAAATCTGACCAGTCATTTGCATCCGGTTAATTGACCAGCATTTTCGAGACATACCCGCATTCGCATGTCATATCATGTCATATTGCACGTAGACATGATAGGAGTAGGATTCGGGAAATAGTCCCGAGATAGGATTAGATAGCATTACATAATTCAAGTTGTAGAGTATATATATTAGGAAAATACTATTACTATTACTAATTATTAATTTAGCTAGGTAGATAATCATGCATTAAATGCATGGGAGTCTTTGAGAGGCGACCGGGTAATTCCCGATCGAGTTGCCTTGCATAACCGCATCGTTGTGGTTACGTACGGTGACCCATAGGCCCGTGGGACCCACCTCTCAGTATATGTATCGCGTATCGTGTCGTTTGGATTATCCACCGATCCCGTCATTTGGCGGGTTCTACCGTGTCGAGTGTTTTTCTTTGATCAATATTATATTTTTTATTATTCTTAATATGATTTAATTTTTAATCCAAATTTGAGCGATTTAGGATACCATGTACTTCAGTGTTTAGTGTGGGCGGCCATATCTGAGACTGGAATTTATTTCGTGATATTATATTATTATATTTATCCAGAGTATTTAGGATTCTAACATTGTCCGAAGGGCTTTCTCCTTTGACCCCTGGTTGGTACAGAGAAAGTCGGGATGCGGTCCGCTGGCCTTAGTGGGTACAGTGTAGGCTCCCATTTGTTTATATTTCGTTTTGATACTTTTACGGGATGCGGTCCTCTGACCCTTGGTTGGTACAGTGTAGGCTCCCATTTGATTTCGATTTGTTAATTCACGAGTAGTTATCTCCTTTTGGCGATATGGCAATTAAGACATACTTATCCGTTTGCTTTTATTTTTGTAAGGTGAATTACCAGATTTAGCAGACCAGAGTACGTGCTTATGCACGCTCACTCTCCTAGGGCGTTATCGTCTCGGGAGCCGAATTGTCGTTTATGCGCATCGGCGCCGCATAAACATAAAGTCCTAAGTTCGTAAGTCGGGTCGCCGGTGGCGCCCGCTTAGGCAAGGCCCAAGTTCGTAAGTCGGGACGCCGCGGCGCCCGTCTTGGGATAGATCTCGTGATTTACAAATCGGGATATTTATTTCGGGTCTTTGATTCTCGTACCTTATATTTTATATTATATTACTATTTCCACAAATTTTTCTATTTTGGGTTATTTGCCATTACATGTCATTCATATAGGTGTGTTCTCAAACATGTATAAAAGTAATAATACATCAACATATACTAAAATATTTCATTGCATTTAAAATTCGATATCGGTATTTGGGTCCGGTCTAGGAAAGAAGATCAAATCTTAAGGTCGGATCTAAATCCGTCGCACTCTCTATTTTTTTCTTTTACATTAGCCATGCTATCCATATAAACTTGTCAATAAAATTAAATCAAAGACACGTATAGCTTATCATAAATATATGTAAGATTTTAAAACGTGAACTTAATATATGTGTGGTTGGACAATGCATAACGCACATGCGATATATAGATATGTATATGGTTCAATATACGAATATATATTCTAAAATGTTCTTAAAATATTTTGAATCAATAATTTATTTTTAATGAATTTTAATACAAAATAAAAAATAGAATAACATATGAATATAATTTTAAATTTTTTGCATAAAATATATCAGCATGAAATATATCATATGATAAATTTTATAGGTTTAATATATTAAAAATTTTAAAAATATTTTATAATATTAAATATGCTAAATATAAGTATATTTTTATATATTTTTGTTTTAAATTATGAATATATGCATCACATAAATATAAGAGCACAATCACATTTTAAAATAATACATATCTGTTTTTAATTATGAATAAATGCATCTACCCATCTACTCAACTTCTCCATCAATCTATAATTTCTTCAAATTCAATGCATCGATATTAATACCGAACCCTAAGCCCATCATTTTTTTTAGCAAGTCAAAGTAGAAGCAGGCAGTTCAAATGAAGCTCTTTTCACACGTAGCTCAAACTAGCCTCTCGCTTTCATACCGACTATGATAATAAATTTGAAGCATTGATTACAAAAAAAAAAAAATGTTACAGTGCTACTGTAATTCATATCATAAGCGATATCAAAAGCTAATTCCGATTCAACATTTTTTTTTTCTGATTCGCTCTCCTCTCAGTCGTTCTCTCCCTCTCCTACTACTTTCCACTCTCTTTCTCTTCACTCTCTCCCTCACTTCACGTGCTCTCTCGCTGCTCTTTGTCCATGCCCTCTCATTGAACTTATTAACATTATTATTCAACTTGTTGTCATTGTTATTTAACTTATTAGCCTCTATTATTCATATTCAATAATATAGGTCTGTTTTTTCTTCCTCAATTTTTTTTTCATATTTAGTATATTATAAATGATTAACAAAATAGTTATATGATCTATTTAGACCATAAAAAATAAGAAAATTCAACCTCAACGTATGCAAGTACCATTAGTATTTGAATAAATAAAATATATGCATTTAAAAAAAATCTCATAGGTCGATAAAAAAATAAGTAAAGTGAGAGATTGAGGGGGTATTGTGCAAATTTGGTAAGGTATTATTAATGTTAGATCATTTATTATTCCCGTTATGATTCAATATAATTATATTATTGCTGAACACAAGGAAAGACGTGAATAAAAATCTGAAAGTGTATGATATAGATTTTGGTATCGCTATATCCGTTTCCTAAAAGTATTGAATTATATGCTGAGAGAAGTCCAGACCCTCTGTACCGTGCAGCGCAATACGTGGTCCGCTCGATCACTTTAAGATTCGAGTTAGCACGAATCTCTAAGTAATCGAACTAATCATGTGTTGTGCTACACGGTGCCGCACGGCAGCAGATCTGGTTCCACCACCGTATCCGGATCAAAGATTTTCTAGCCTTGTAGATAGCTTATTATTTAATTTATTAATTATTTTTTTTAAGAGTTTATCTCTATCTGGTAGCCTGTTTTAGTTCAAGCCCACTTTGTAGCAATTGGATGTTTTGAATGAGCATTTTGATAAGCTGATGTGGTGGGATCTTTTAAATGAGCATTTTGATAATTTGATGTGATTGGATCTTTCAAATGAGCATTTTGATAATTTGATGTGACTTGTGCATATATATAATTTACTTGCATCAAGAAATATGGATTCACGAAAAGGTAAATTCTACGAAAATATGAGCTAGCTGTTCTGTACTATTTACGAATATAATAATGCTGGGTGATCAATTACAATTTTAATTTTAATTGAATTAAATCTTCAATTATTCAATGTGTCTACGATGTTAACATATTAATGTGCATGGGTTCGAGAGACATGGAAGCGTGTGCGAAAGAGAGTAACGTAGTTTTGGGTTTTATATATATTAGAGCATCAATATCGACAATCTAGTTTAATTTGCAATTCTGTCACGTCATCAAATGAAATAAACAACCATTCAGAAAACATACACTGCATCCCTAAATCTATTTACAACTCTCTTATAATTTATTATTTTTTTCTTTTCTTTCTATGTCGCTCTGCTGACGTGATTTACTAAAATAATTATTAAATTTAGACAATTATTTAATTTTATCTAGTCTCTACATCTTTAAAATCAAAGTGATAATTATCAAATGAAATTTGACAATCAATTTAACAGTAAGATGTGGATGTTCTTAGCATCACTAAGTTGTCAAAGATTCACATGAAGAATTATTTAATTATTTTAATTATAATTAGAGTTAGAGATAGAGATTAATGATCAGGGTCGGAGCAAAAAATAATCGGTAGAAGATGTTCGGGCCAATAAAATAGAACACTCAGGTGAAAAAAAATATTTTTCACTATACAAAAAAATACTTTGTTTTTCATTAAATTTAAGGAAATGTCTGAGCTCCGTGGAAACGATCTTAGTCCCACCCTTGTTAGTGATTATGTTTATTTGCTTATTTTTGCCCTTTCTTACAACGAATCAAGTAATTATTGTCGGTGATCTGCAGTTTGAATTGGAAGTAGCAACGTTCCCAAATCACAACGAGGTGAACTAATATTATATATTTGTATTGAACTATTGATAAAATGTTATTTAATAGTTTTTTTATTAAATAGATGACATTTAAGTTCTCAACGAGGTGAATTGCCATTAACACCAGAGACTGATTTTCAGTATGCTATATAATAGTAGTGAGAATTAATTCCACATAACTATTATTGTAAATTTATAATGAAGGTAATTAAATCTCTCTCATCATTAGTTGGCATTGCAAGATGTAAATGGCATGCTATACGGTAATGAAAGTCTACCTTTTGCGACATATCTTAACATTAATTTTTATGCTTAGATGCAATATAAAAGAAAAAAAGGGAACAAATTGTTTGCTGACCATAGTGCTTCGGTAAAAATAATATCTTACTTTTTTTTTACTGATGCAATGATGCGGTCCCTCTCAAGTCTAATATTTTATGGGAAGAGATTTTGAAAAGGTATGTTATTTTTGTAGAAAAATAGAGTCCCATTATTTATTTTAAAAAAATTAAAAAATTTCAAAATTTCAAAATAGATATATTTTTTTACTTATAGATTGATAGTCCGTTAAATTTCATATAATTTCATTAATATTTGATACTTCATCAAAGATTATCAAATTTAACGGTTTTTCACTAATGTTTACAACGGTTTCAAATTAATGGTTTTTGATGGACTATCAAATATTAATGAAATTATGTAAAATTTGACAGACTATCAATCTATAAATAAAAAATATATCTATAAACTTTTTTTAGATTTTTTTTCTATTTTTTGGAATAAATAACAGGACCCTATTCTTCTACAAGAATAACAACAGATTTGGAGCCCCTTGACAATGGGTTATCTTGATAATTTTGACAATGAAAATGATCTTTAAATAAATATAAAAAAATTTAAAATAGAAAAAAATTATATATATGTTCTTCTACTTATAGATAGACGATGATTCAAATTTCATATAATTTCATTAATGTTTGATAATCCATCAAAGACCATCAAAATGTTATATAATTTACAACAGTTCCAATTTAACAGTTTTGATGAACTATCAAATAATAATTTTTCAAATAAATTCAAAATATCTACAAACTCTCACATTTTAAATAATTATTCAAATTTTTATTTAAGGATTAAAGACTTCATACACCCCTCAGACTTTTAATTTGAACAAATCCTTCTATAAACTACAAAATATGTGACAAATTGGCCTCCGCGATTAATTAGTTATATAATACTTCATTTTCAATTCTGAAATGACAAAATAACATGGTGGGCTGGTAACACTATAAATAAAATATTTATGTTTCATATACTTTTAATTTACAAAAAATAATTATTTATGAAAAAAAGAGTTAATTAAATATTCGCAGTACATAATACATTTATAATCTCATCTTCTATTTTGATTTTATGTACTCTACTCTATATATGCAATAAATAATCAAAATTCATAATAAAAAATTATTTTTTATTTTAATTTTCAAAAACAAATTTTAAATGAGTAAACTAATTTAACCTCATGGTGTTTCATATTTTTCATTTTTACATACTAAAGTATTTTATTAATTCAAATTGATTATACAACTATTTATAATAATATTAAAAAATAAGATATATATAAAATTTGATTAAATATGATATAGTAAATATATTATATATTGTGAATGATTAATTACATTCCTCTAATTATTCAAAAAAAAAATAAATTAAATATTGAAGTTGTTGTTATATGCATATACAGTTAATTTGCTATTTCACAATTGAAAATAGAGTATTATATAACTAATTAGCTGTCGAGACGTAATTTGTCATAGATTTGAAAGTTTGGGGGTGTTTGTTAAAATTAAAAAATTGGGGCCGACTTTTTACAAGTCGAAAAGTTTAGAAATACGTGAGAACATTACCTCTTTGTTTAAAAAATCATTCTGAAATTTTTATCAAGTTAAATAATTATCAGTAGATTTCTGTCCTTAAAAGTCAGAAAATCAGTCTTTACATTGGAGAAAGCATTTTGTTTGTTTCTTCCAAATAGGCAACATTTATTTTCAAACTTTGTATGCGAAGTGCAATTTTGACGGGATTTTAATTTATGCAATTCGGATGAATGATGCATGTTATCCAGTGCAAGAAAACAAAAGAAGATAAAATAATGGCCATAAGCAATGATTGACATCTCATAATTTTAATGGGGCTCAGCCATTAATTATGTTCCGAGTTTAATTGACAGGGCAGTTACCCCACAAAAGTAACATTGCATTCCATTTTGGCACTTTACCATCAGACATGTCCTATAATTATTATTGAGCCCATGATACATGGTACTGAGCACTCTGTTGGTGCTGTTGTGTTAGGAGTTACATCAACACAACTTAATTGCTTTGATTTGATTTTTTTAAAAAAATGGACCCTCCAATTCTTAGATGTTTTATATAATATTCTAGATATAGATTAAGGAGTGCTGATAATTGTGATAATTAATATACACCGTTGGAAAGATTATAGCAAGATCTTACCTTGTTAGATTCAAATAGCAATAACATGTATTTATTGCTTACCATCCTTTTCTAATAAACCGAATTTATGAAATTCAATTTATTATCGTCATACTGCTACAGTACATTCTGGCATATAATTATAAATTCCTTTTATTTCCTTTTCCAAGAAACGTTGCACGGTTTGAAGGGGGGAGCAATAAGCATACATTCATTTATGACTGTCATTCTTATAAAAGCCCAAATATCGCAACTATGTTTTACTTTGAACTGAAAAGAAAAGGCCCATATAAGTGAAGGTGTTGGTTTAACTGGGCCCAAAATCATTCAATTATTTTAGAATCCAAAACTCGACCTCATATAATACATACACTCAATGACTCAAATGCTCAATAGACGAGAAATCGAGAAGAAAATTTGCAAAACCTTTGTTGGTGTTTGGCAGCTGAGCTGAGAAAAACCCTAGCCTCCAGAGGGTGGTACTGGTACACGATTCCCTTTTCGCCATCGATGAAAAAAATCATCGTCTCTTACGCGTTACAAAACCAGCACAAAATGTTTACTGAGATGATCTGTTGCTATACCATTTGTCGCTAATCTGTACTTTTCATTTCTGATTTTGTGATCTTTCCGATCGACCTTTTGTGTTTGTTTCTCTTCTCCGTGTATTTTTTAAGAAAGCACCAATAGTCCCTTGGATCGTGATGGTATCGAACCAAGGCAACAATGAGATGAGGTACGAAGATGCAAAATGGATGATTTGTCAGGCGACCGATCTTTTCTGAGGGGTAATTAAACGCTTTGCCTCTTATTTATCTTTCTGTCCGAAGCAACGATTTGTCAGGAGATCGATCTTTTATTTTTGGAAAAAAAAAATGCGTGCTAGAGTCTTATGTTTCATCGTTATTGTTATTCGTGTATCTATTTTTGCATATATTATGCATTGTTCTGTACGTAAAAGAAGCAAATGAGGAGTTATTATTTCGATCTGAAATTGATGTTGATAAATATCATGGTCTTCAAAGTTCTCTGATGCTCTTCATTTCAATACATTTTTTTCTTTTAAAAGAAAACACTCGGAACTTGATTTTTCTCTTGGTTTGGTGTCTGGTTTCTTCTGTAAACAATCCATGGGGAAAACTTCTTATAATAATGGTCTTCAGAGTTCTCTGATTGAATTCCTCTTGTTGCATAATATACAACATTTGCATCTTTACTCTGTAGTTATGCAGTTTCTTAGTTACCTCTCTTTCCTGAATTTTCCTGTCAGGTCATTTTGAAGATACAGTTTGTGCCCTTATGGATACTGTAAGTATTAATTTATTCCTTTAACAACAAACAATTTAAATTTGCCAGATTTACTTGATCTGCTAGCTTCTGTACGTTGATTAAAATGTTAGGAACTCAAATTAATTCTCTAGCTGAAATTATGTATTATACCCCCCCTTTCCTTCTAAAGAAAATGTTCAGATATTTTTCATGCTCATACGTCTAGACCAGGCATGGAATCCCTGTTGAGACGAGCAATAACTGTAGTGTTTGTTTTAAATTTGATTTTTTTGGGGCTATTGTTGAAATCATTGGATCTATTTTCCATGTTTAAATTATCTTTTCAGAGTATTTTCCAAAAAGAACCAAACCGCCCACGCTTATGGTGCGGGTGCACCATTAACCTTGGAACAGCAAGTGGAAATGAAGATTGTGCAATGAATGGTTACTTCGGTTGTATTTTAGGCTAGTTTATTGTTTTTACCGCTCAATTAATTATGTCAAAAGTGGATACAAAATACTTGTGTTATGGGACTTTTTCTTTTTTTATTTTCATATATTTCTTAAAAGAAGTGTGAAATTAGAAGATGTAGATTAAGATCATGGGAGAGGAAAAGAACAGCACAGGGGTACTTTATTTCACATCTACTTGGAAGGATTTAGGTTTAGCCTTTATCTTTCTTGGATGAAAGGAACAGCCAAAATGCATTTGCGCAAAGACACTGGTGTTTTCCTTTAATTGAGCCAAAGAAACAAAAACATCTACTTGGAAGGATTTAGGTGGATTTTGAACTGTGCAGCCAAAATGGGGGGACACTGTACTTTATTTCATTTTCATTTCTACCCCCATTTCTACCCACCCCCAAAAAAAAAAAAAAAAAAAAAAAAAAAAAATGATTACATCTCCATTATATTTCTTTAATTTATTGAGGCAACTAACATCCCCTCCATCAAAGCTAACAAATATTCATTGCTTTATATGCTCTGATCAAATGATGTCTCTCTGTGGATGGTACATGTTGTTCCTTTGTTTTTGAATTTCAGAACACATTATGTATCAAACACATTACTAGAGCCAGTTTGAACATTTGGGCTTCTGCTGGAGTTCGTGCAGAAATTTATTTGTTCAGAAAAGTTTTATTTCTGTAATTAAGTCATCAAATTATGATAATTACCCAGAGCCCCAGGACTTTTTTACAATAAAAATCATGCTAATCCTTGCATGTTTTTGTGCAGAAGCCAACTATATAAGAATTCTGAAGCTTCCTGGTATTTTTGTCAAAAGTCTTTCTTCGCATATTAAATTTTTTTGTGTTATATTATGGATTAACCAGGATATTGCAAATTAGTGCACAAAGTTTTTGTATTTTAGATATTTTAAAGGAGTCCCTTTTGATATTCGTGTTCTCAACAAGTCTCCAACATATTAATACTCAAATTGGGGTTAATTTGTGTTCTCAGCCACATCTATTCCTACATATTTCATGAATATCAGGTTTGCTTTTCTTCTTAGCTATTATGATCTTTCAATTTTTTTTTTCTTTTCACCAAACTATTGTAAGTTAGTGCTTGCTCTGTGTTTTTGTATTTCATATATCAAAGTGCCTTTTGAGGCAGCATATATTGACCCTGTCCATTTGTGCTCTTAACATGACCTCATCACAGAGCTTTAAGTCGTTCCCTTGTTTTAATACTCAATTGAGCCTGATTTGTGTCCTGTTTGAGTCACACCGCCTGGCTGAGACTTCTGACAAGCCACACCGTGACAGGATTTCGCAATTTAACCAGTACCTTGCCAACCTCAGTGAGCACTATGACATCCCCAAAGTCGGCCCTGGCTAATCATGCTTTTTTGGGTGCATGGTTGTGTGCATAGTAACAACTTTACGATTCGGGAAACGTTCGGCGAGGTCAAAAATTCGACGTTCGGGTATAATACGGATATAATTCGGGAATAATTCGTTTCACATAATATAAATAAAATATATATTATATTGACAAAATATTAAAAATATATTAAAAACTATAAAATTCTATATAAAATAATATATAATGTGTTTTTTTGCCGAATAATTCGCGAATAAAACGTTTTTTTGATAAAAAAACGCACTGTATATCAAACTGACGAATTATTCGTGAAACATCCGGCTATGGGTGAAAAACGAATTATTCGCAAATTATTCGCGAATAATTCGCGAATGGTGTTACTATGGTTGTGTGGGGTGTTGTGTCTCTGTGTGGCTGTGGGAAAAGGCTTGGTGGGTGAATTTTTTTTTTTTGAGGAAAGCATATTAGAATATTTACTGACAGAATTTATGATTCTGGTGGGCTGTGTTGCCTTGTAATTGTTTTTAGTTAGGTATGGCTAGGGCTGTCAATAAATTCCGTTTCGACCGCGTTTCGTTTCGTTTCGTGGTAACGAAACGGTTAACGAAATGAATTTCTGTTTCGTTTTATTAAACGAAACGGTTAACGAAACTGTTTTTTATTTCGCGAAACGGCCGAAACGGCCGAAATGGTTAACGAAACGGTATTTTTCATTTCGTTAAGAGTATTTCAGTGTAAAATTCCATTTCGACCGCGTTTCGTGTATCACGAAACGGTTAACGAAACGATTTTCTGTTTCGTTTATTAAACGAAACGGTTAACGAAACTGTTTTCTGTTTCGTTTATTAAACGAAACGGTTAACGAAACGGTACTGTTTCGTCACCGTTCCGGCCGTTTGACAGCCCTAGGTATGGCTCTGATACTGTTGCATTTCATCTGAACTTTATGCGGATAAATACCAAATGGTCTTCAAAGTTACACTTTAGACTCTTTCTTGGGTTTTCTGACTTTATGGTTTATTTTTATTAATTTTCACTTGTTGGTGATAGGAGCGTTGGGTTCAAATATGCAGCGCCAAGAAGCTGCTATTTTAAACGCTACTGCAGTATATAATTCAATTATATTTATTTATTGCTATTAAGCTGTGTTCTACTCGCTAACAGTTGAACTTGGGCCGATTTAATAAAGTTCAAATTTGGGGGGAACAGCTTAATTTAAGGTTCTGAATGAGAAGCGTATATTTTCATAGGTTCGTTTGACAAATTAAAGAATGAATTTAGAAAGTGATAATTTTGAAAAAGTGATGAAATAGTATTTTTTTGCAAGAGTGGTAGAAGAGTGATGTTTTTAATTATTTGGAAGAGTGAAAATATCATTTGGTAGTTATTAATCAGAATAGTTAAAATATAGATAATTATGATGCTAACAATGATGATGATAATAAAAATAATAATAATAATAGTATAATAAAAAAATAATCATAAAATAATCATAATCATAATAAATAATATTATTCATAATTATAATCATAATAATAATAAATAATTAGAATTTTAATAATATAATATAACATAATTAAATAATAATCATAATTGTAATCATAATCAAAATAATATAATAATAAAAATTATAATCATAATCATAATAATAAATAATAATAATAATATAAATATTATAATATAATAATAATATAATCATCACTATAATCATAATATAATGATATAATGATAATATAACCATAATCAAAATATAATAATAAATAATCATAATTATAATATAATAATAACTAGCTATATACCCGTGTGTTGTAGCGACTCTTTTTATTTAAATATTAAAAAATTATAAGTTAAAAAAATTCACATTTATCTAATATTAAATTATAAATTCACCAAATTATAGAGAAAACTTATAATATAAACTAATTTAATCTTGGATGAGATTTTTGCAAAATATGAGTTAATGATTCATGATTTTTATGGCAAGAAAAGTAAATTATTCTAACATATATTATCACCATTAATTTCTTACCAAATATTCACAAGGTTGCTAAATAAAAAAAATAATATTATGGAAATAATAGTATATATGGGAAAGAAATTGAGAGAAAGAGGAGATCAATGGACGCGATCACAAACGTTTGATCAACCAAAAATAAATATTATCCGTCTAATTGAGGGATAAAATGGGTATAATAAAAAATTATCATGACAAAAAATGGACCCTCCAATTCTTAGATGTTTTATATAATAGTATAGATATAGATAATAGTATCATAAAATAAATAATCATAATTATAATAATATAATATAATAATAATAATAATAATAATAATAATATCATAATAATAAATAACAATTATAATAAAATAATCATAAAATATCATATATTATAATAATAAATAATCATAATTATAATAATATAATAAAGTAATCATATTTATATTAATAATATAATGATAATAAATAATAGTAAAATAAATAATATTATAATACTAAGAGTGATGATAAAAAAATTAATATTAATATTAATATAATAATAAATCATAATGTAATATAACATAATAATATAATATAATAAATCATAACCATAATCATAATCATAATCATAATCATAATATAATAATAAAATACAACATAATCAAACAATAATCGTTATTTCGACGAGAGCTAATCCGGTATACCACCTATCACTTGCTATACCGGATTAATACTCTTCTGTACTCTTCTACTTAGTCTAAAATTTGTTTGACAAATTAATTCGACGAATAATAATTCTATTTAAACTTTTTACTATTCCATTGAGTGCCAAACATACCATAATCATTTTTCTTTTACTCATGGCCTATAATTGCTTTCAGGAAGGCCTAAATATGGCGTGTAGTATATTTTGGGCCGAACAGAGAATTGTGTTAAATCAAAACGAACATAGCCCAAATAAGGGAAAATATGTGGCAATCCAAGACGAGAATAAAAGCATCGTTTGTGCTTTTGTCAGTGCCGTAGCTGAGATGTGAGAGCACCAAATTAGATTAGAATAAACCCTAGCCGCCAGCCATAAAATCTCATTTTTCACGCTTGACAATTTATCGTCTTCCTCTTCCGCTTAAGAATCAAGCGCAAAATCTCCATGGAGAATGTTTTGTGTATCGCTTGTCGTTAATTTAGTTCTAGTTGCTGATTTTGTGGCTTTTCGGATCTACTTTTCCGAGTTTATTTATATTATAGGAGCATTTTGTAACAAAGCGCTGTTAACCTCTTGGATCGTGGTGGCAACGAACAAAGGAAACAATGTGATTGAGATAAATGTCAGGAGATCGACCTAGTTTTTGGGTAATTATGGCGAATTTGTTCCTAGTTTTCTTCGTTCTGATATTTCGTTCTTCTTGTTATTCGTGTAGTTGTTTATGATTTCTATCTACTGAAGAAGCATATGAGGAGAAATTACTTTAACTGAAATTGATGTTGATAACTACCAAATGGTCTTCAAAGTTCTCTGATCGCTCATTATTTTATTTCTCTGATTCAAATCCTCTGTTACTGCGTGAGCTTCTTAACAAAATTTTCATCCTTATTTTTTGCTGTTGACAAAGACAGTATGCTTTCGTTTTTTCTGGTAACGGATTTCTAGAAACTCAGCAGAAACGATTCTTAGATTTGATTTTGTATCTTCTTTCTATGAACTCCTTAAGCCAAGAGTTTATACCTCCACGGATCCACTAGAAATATTTAATTGCTCGAGTTATGACTTCTCTACAATACCAAAGCTAGCTCACAGTTTCTGCATCTCGGGCTGCTCCGACCTTACAATCTCCTCCAGTATATGGTACGTATTGTACCATTCTTGTTTCATTCCAGCACCATTCTGCATTGGGCACTGGTAGATCCAGTTTGAACTGTAAGTCAATGATTTGGGTTTTTGTTGGATCTCATATATAAAGTCACTTTGTAATTAGTGATCATTGCCCTGATTAATTAATATTTAATGCTCTTCAAATTGATGAATATCCAGAGTCTGCAATTTGTATATTTATGTGATAAACAGATCAGGGATATTGTAGGGAGAATAGGCTTGTGGAGATAAAAGGCTCATCAATGATTTGGGTTAGGAATTATATAGAATTTAGGAGGCGTTATTGTAGACCAATTAATCTGCTACTATATTAAGTATTACTGTTGTGCATTAGTCAATGCATCATGCTTCTATGGAAATTTTTTATTTTTTTTTGGTATTTTCAAAGCAAAAGTTTCTAGATGCCATGTTATTATAAAAATATGGTGTCTTATGATCCCACTCAATTTAACCAAAATACAGTATGAATACATATAAAATAATACTGTTTCTAAAAGTCTTCAAAAGATGTATGTGTTTTACAGCACTAAACATTTTTCTACCTTGCCCACTGTTCTAGATTTAAATTTTTTTAATGTTACTATAATATAACATGCATTTGCCAGAATATTGTCTTGTGCTTTACTGCTTTGTGTTATTTTAATTCAGATCTTTCATCATAATAGTACCTTTAGAGGAATAGCTGTTTTTGCTATCTGTTTTTTTTTCAATAAAGGCTTTTTTATTTCAGATATTTTATAACAAATAAGTTTTGAGGCATTTTATGAATAACACTCTTAGAATAGTTGTCACCTGTCAAGTAACAGTGGTTATTACTTTAAATAAACCCATTTATATAAGGACATTTTTTAACGTGTGTTTTCATCCATTTATATAAGGGCATTTTATAACAGTGTTTTTCATCCACTTATTTTTGACAATGAGATTTCAAATAAATTTGAAAATATTCCAAAAATAGAAAAAGTTTATAAATATGTCCTTGGAAGTATTTCAAATTTTATACAATTGTAAGAAATTTGAAACATAATCACTTTAAAGAATTTATAAGTTCAACAATATATTTTAAAAGTATTTCCATTTTTATGATTATTTAATGAAATTTTTTGAACTTATTTAAAATCCCATTGCCAAAAGTATCAAAATGATCATTGTTAAGTGAACTTATTTAAAATGAATATACTTCTGTACTTTGTGATATTCAGACGTTTCTAGCTATTCTCATTGAATTATGGTTGTATTATTGCTTGTCGATCATGATAACCCTGCCCCCTTCATCATGTCGGGTTGGGTTTCAAGTCATATTGGATTACACCTGTGTTAAATTCAAACCTCAATTCATTCATACATAAAATCATTCTACAGTTCAAATCCTTGTGTGTTCCAATGATTTTGGGTGTTGGTCCTCTGGCAGGTTTGTTTATCTTTCTGGTATCAATACTCTCGTCTCAAGTTGTATAGGTGCCATGGGTTTTGGCTTTAGTATACTAGGTGGCCTTGTGCCTCGCGTAATCATAGTTATCCTAGAAAATTGATTTGGAGTTCTAACTGATTGGATCCCTGAACAGAGAATATATGGGATGGCACAAATCACAAGTCAAGATTTTGAATTATTTGGTACCTCTGAGAACTCCATATATGAGTTGGTGTTCTTGAATTAGTTATGAGGTATAACTAGACTTTAGTTGCATGTAATTGAATTGTATGCTTCTTAAGCGAATAATGACTATAAGCTGGTTGCTGTGTAGTACTGAACTGTTCTATACCATGTTACAAAATCAACTGTATCGCCTTGCATTCCTGGCGTCGGCCCCCATGGGCTTCATCACACCTCTCAGAAATTCAAGTTTAAGGAGCCTCTTGTTGTGTTAATTTTAAGAAAGAAATTTTATTTATTAACAGAGCACAGTTATCAACCTCTAATATCATTTATTTTTTCTTAAAAGTTTTCGTCCGTGCTGCATATTTCTTCTTTGAATTACATACAGAATTATGTTGGTACATTTATTATGACATTGATTCATTTTGATGTCTAAATAAAATGCAGGGAGACATTCATCCTGAACAGAGCAGCGATGAACATGAATATATCAGAGGCTCTTCTATTTATTTCAGGAAAACAATAGAACCCAGATGAACTATGGCGCCTTCTAGGGCTCCATACAGAAAGCTTCTTGCTGACACTTTGCTCCACAGAAGAACCCGCATCTTCTCTTTTCATGATCAACATCACACCACGGTCCAGTCTTTTTGCCAGAACCATCATTTCAAACTCAAGTCCACCCAGTGAAGAAGCATGGACACATTCCTCAGGTACTTCATGTTTATATATCCAAATCAGTCTGAATTGTTGTCTAAGAGTGGACATGTGGCCCTGTATACAGTGGGTTGCTGACCCTTGCCTAATTCTTATGTATACTGTCATGAGCAGATCCGTGTAAGTACAAAACAGACATGGTACAGTGGAGAAATTTATGGGTGCAAGGTGATACAGTTGATTCTGTAACACAGTATAGAACAGATTCAATTTTGTATTAAAGTGCAATATAAATTCATTTCTGTTTTTTATTTGCCTCCTAGAATGATAAGTCCAAAATTGATTAGATCATTTTTTTATTTACCCCATTCATTTTCTTTTATATACAGCTTACTGATTAGATCTTTTTTTTCATGTTTCTGTTTGTGTCCTTTCATTTAATCTCTCTCGAGTAAAATAAGAAAAGAGGCTTCTCCTTTCTTTATCTCTACCTTTTTTTTTGTTTCATCAGGTATCTCGAAATATTTTTCATTATTTTGCATTCCATATTTGCATAATTCTAAGAAGGAATTAATTATTTTGATCTTTGCTGATAATTTGGATGGATGCATTCATTTCTCGCCTTGGTTGAAAGTTGGAAATTAATTTCTTACCCAATTTTGTTTCCAATTCTTCATTTGAAAATGGAGGAAGGGCATGAGGTTTGTGTGGCAGTGTTGTCTGTGTGTAAGGCAATGTGTTCTGAACTTGTTGTATTTGGTTTTATTCTGATCTGATTATTTGCTCAGCACACTCTTGTAAATGGATTTGTTTGATTCATGAATTTTTATAGGTTCCAGTTCTTTCATAATTTCTTCCTGCCTTAAATTTTTATTTTGATGGATTTTTGGGTCATTTACCATCACCAAGTTAATCTCTCATAAAATGTAGGTGCTTTGACAATTTGTGTGATCTGAATATAAAATTGATCTTTAATTGAAAATGACCTTGTAAATGATGTTTAACAGTAAGAATGGACGCGTTCACTTGTTGAAGAGGAAGAATGGACGCGTTACTATGTGCGTAAGCAGTAAAAGATACATCTTTCATTTTTTTAAAACACACTTACGCAAGCCAGTTTGAATCATACAGAAAGAAGGGGGGGGGGGGGTGACAATTAAATGTCCGCAACAGATAAAAGGGTTTGTATTTTGTAACATGTTTTTTCTGACTGCGATCAGGCTATACGCTGAAATTTTTTGATCGTGCTGTCACCATAAAATTTTCAGCGGCCAGGCTCTAGTTGCTGAAAATTTTCACGATCAGGCTTAAAAAGCTGAAAATTTTCTTTGACCAGCCACTAGACGCTGAATATTTTTTGGCGATCGGTCTGTGACGCTGAAATTTTTGTGAATTAAAGCCTCAGACGCTGAAATTTTCTGCAGAAGCTATAGACGCTGAAATTTTTTGTGAATTTATGCCATTTAGTCCTCGGACGACTGAAATTTTCTGACCAGAATAGATGCTGAATATTTTTGGCGATCAGTCTGTGACGCTGAAATTTATTAAGAATTGAAGCCTCAGACGCTGAAAATTTCTGCGAGAAGCTATAGACGCTGAAATTTTCTGAGAGAAGCTACAGACGCTGAAGATTTTCTGCACTCAGGCACTTGCAATTAATCTGCTCGCAGGCATTTTCGCTGAAAGTTAAGGTGATCAGGCTCTAAACGCTGAAAGTTCAACAGGTTCTAAACGCTGACAGGTTCTAAACGCTGAAAGTTTCTGCGAACAGTCTATATAAGCTGGAAATTGTAGAATAAGCGCAAAAAATTTTCCCATCAGAACAAGAAAAATGTTCCAGCAGAAACTTGTAGACGCTAAATTTACGCGAGAAGCAACTACAACAAATCTCTTATTAACCTAAAAGCAAGAACACGCTATAAACGAGAAATGTAAAAAAATAAATAAAAAAACATAAAAATCATTTTTGAACGCCTGCAATTTCATGGCTTCAAAGCAGCATTTTTAATGAGAAATAAATTTAATAAAAACCAAATCATCATAATATACACTGCATTGTTCAACAGTCCAAAGATCTCCCATTAAATTTGTCAACGAAGAAAATTGCCAGATAAACTGCATTGTTCAACAACATCATAAGGTTTATTAACAAAATGAACCTTCCTAATAAATTATTTGTGCTACTACAATCTACAGATATACCGAATCACATCTAAATAACAACCAAAAGAAACATAAATAATTAAACCAAGAAAAACCTATTGTAATCACCAAGGGTTTGTTAGGCACATGATAGAGTAGGAAAAAATAAGAATAGAATCGTTATTCTGATGAATTAATTTGCCAAACGAATTCTACACTAAGTAGAAAAATACAGAAGAATGCTAATCAATATACCAAATTATAGATGGTATACCGAATTACCTCTCATCAGAATAGTAATTATTGTTTGATTATGTTGTATTATATTATAATTATATGAATATACTATTATTATATTATTATGATAATTTATTATTATTATTATTATTATTTATGATTATGAATATAATTTTTTATTATATTATTATATTATAATTATGTTTATATTTCTATTATATTATTATGATTACAACTATGAATATTATTATTTATTATGATTATAATTATAAATTATAATTATTATTTTATTATTATTATTATTATTATATTATCATCATTATTATTACTATTATTATTTATTTTACTATTATTATTATGATCATCATCATTGTTAGTATCATAATTATTCATATTTTAACTATTCTGATTAACAATTATCAAACAATATTTTCACTCTTCCAAATTATCAAGAATACCAACCACTCTTCCAAAAAAACACTCTTCTATTATTCTTTCAAAATTACCACTCTTCTAAAACTATTCTTTGATTTGTCAAACAAACCCAAATGTCAGTTTTTACATTTTATTGATTCAAACTGTCAGGATAAAAAACATTTCAGTTCTCACAAAAAAAGAAAGATGTACTCAATCAGATGCACATCCATAATTGTTCGTGTATTTCGGTTTCCATTTCTAGTTGCATGGAAGTGTAATAGATGTACATTTGAAAAGAGGAGATCTAACTTACAAGAGATCAATGGCTTCCATCATTGAAACAGCTGCAACATAACAATTCTCAGCTTGGTGCTTGTGTGTTTACCCACACATATCATATTAAGCCAAACTTGAACATCATGTGCTTGTTGATGTGATTCTCCATGCATATTGTGAAATCATCAAACTGAAGTAACTGAACACAAACTAAGGTTTTTCAGTGCAAAAACTAAAATATCGAAAGTTTGATTCCAGATCAATGTTTTAAACAAGAAAACTCTGAAGACCATTATTAGAAGTATTTATAAGTCTTCTCCATGAATTTTTGGATTATGCTTCCCATCATTTGCACTCCAAAAAGAAATAGATTGTTTTCAGAAGAAACCAGACACCAAACCAAGAGAAAAATCAAGTTCTGAATGTTTTCTTTTAAAAGAATAAAAAAATATTGAAATGAAGAGCATCAGAGAACTTTGAAGACCATGATATTTATCAACATCAATTTCAGACGAAATAGTATCTCATCATTTTGCTTCTTCTACGTAGAGAACAACACATAATATATGCAAAAATAGATATACAGATAACAATAATGATGAAACATAAGAATCAAGCACAGATTTTTTTTTTGAAAAATAAAATATCGATCTCCTGAAAAATAGTCACTTTGGACAGAAGATAAATAAGAGGCAAATCTTTAAATTACCCCTCAAGAAAGATCAATCTCCTGACAAATCATCCATTTCACATCTTTGTACCTGATCTCGTTGTTTCCTTGGTTAGATACCACGACAATCCAAGGGGTTATTGGTGCTTTCTTAAAAGATACCCAGAGAAGAGAAAAGAACACAAAAGCTAGATTAGAAAGATCACAAATTCAGCGAAGTACAGATTATCAACAAATGTTATAAAAAGAGCTTATCCCAACATGTAAGAGATGATTTTTTCATCAATTATGAAAGGGGAATTGTGTACCATACTGGTGGAGGCTAGAGTTTTTCTCAGCTTAACTGCAAAACACCTACAAGGGTTTTGCAAATTTTGTTCTCGATTTCTCATCTATTGAGCATTTGAGTGTATATTATATGAGGCCGATTTTTGGATCTAAAATAATTGAATGTTCATGGGCCCAGTTAAACCAACAGCTGCACTTATATGGGCCTTTTCTTTTTCAGTTGAAAGTAAATCATAATTCCGGCCGAATGTAATTAAAGGCTATATTCAGGCTTTTATAGAAGTATGACAGTCATAAATGAATGTATGCCTAGTGCTTCCCCTTGAACCCGTGAAACGTTTCATTGGAAAAGGATAATAAAAGGAATTTATATATCAGAATATACTGTAGCAGTATCACAATATAAATTGAATTTTATTAATTCAGTTTATTATAAGAAAAGAATGGAATGAACCAATCACACAGCTTGTAAGCAATAAATAAATGTCATTGCTATTTGAATCTAACAAGGTAACTAGGTAAGATCTTTCTACAAGCTTTCCAGAGGTATATCATGATTGACAAGCAATAATAAATCAAAAAACTTTTACAGAAATATTGTTGAGCTTATAAATTGATTAGTTTTCAAACTTCATACAATTTAAATACCATTGATAGTCTTTGATAGGTTATCAAACGACTCTTAAACTCTTTAAAATTTGAGAAACTTCTAAGAACATATTTATAAACTTTTTTCTATTTTTGAGACCATTTTCAAATTTATTTGAAATCTCATTGCCAAAAAATAAACAGATGAAAAACATTGTTATAAAATGGCCTTATACAAATGGATTTAGCAAAAATTACAACCACTGTTACTTAACAGGTGACAACACTTCTAACCTAATGTTATTCATCAAATGCCTCAAAACTTATTTGTTATAAAATATCTGAAATAAAAAAGCCCTTATTAAAAAAAAAATCAGTTAGCAAAAACAGCTATTCCTCTAAAGGTACTATGATGAAAGATCTGAAATAAAATAACACAAAGCAGTAAAGGCACAGACACAATATATTCTGGCAAATGCATGTTAAATTACAGTTTTACACTAAAAAATATTAAATCTAGAACAGTGGCAAGGTAGAAAAATATTTAGGGGTGTAAACACATGCATCTTTTGAAGATTTTCAGAAATAGTATTAATTTATATGTACGTATTCATATGGTATGTTTGTTAAATTTAATGAGATCATAAGACACCATCTTTTATAATAACATGGCATCTAGAAACTTTTGCTTTGAAAATACCAGAAAATTTTAAAAAAAAATTCCATAGAAGCATTATGCATTGACTAATGAACAAAGGTAATACTGAATATAGTAGCCTAACTATTCTATCCAATTCCTAACCCAAATCATTGATGAGCAATAAGCTCTACATTACAATAGTGACTTTGTATATGAGCTCCAGCAAACCCCAAATCATTGATTTACAGTTCAAACTGGATCTACCAGTGACCAAAGCAGAATGGTGCTGGAATTAAAAAAGAATGGTACAATACGTACCATACGCTGGAGGAGATTGTAAGGTCGGAGTAGCCCGAAATGCAGAAACTATGAGCTAGCCTTGGTAGTGTAGAGAAGTTATAACTCGAGCAAGTAAATATTTATGGTGGATCAGTGGAGTTGTAAACTCTTGGTTCAAGGAGTTCGTAGAAAGAAAATACAAAATCAAATCTAAGAATTATTTCTGCTGAGATTCTAGAAATCCGTTACCAAAAAAAAAAATGAAAGGATGCCAACTTTGTCAACAGCAAAAAATAAGGATGAAAATTTTTGTTAAGAAACTCACGCCGTAACAGAGGAATTTATTCAGGGAAAGAAAATAATGAGCGATCAGAGAACTTTGAAGACCATTTGGTTGTTATCAACATCAATTTCAGTCGAAGTAATCTCTCCTCATATGATTCTTCAGTAGATAGAAATCGTAAGTAATTGTTTAGACAAAAAGAAATCATTAGTAATCATATATACAGAACTAAGAAAACGTACTTCCGATAATTACACGAATAACAAGAAGAACGAATATCAGAACAATGAAGATTAGGAGCAAATTCGCCAAAATTACCCAAAAAAGGTCGATCTCCTGACATTTATCCCAATCTCATTGTTTCCTTGGCTCGTTGCCACCACGATCCAAGAGGTTATCAGCGCTTTGTTACAAAATGCTCCTATAATATAATTAAACTCGGTAAAGTAGATCTGAAAAGTCACAAAATCAGCAACTAGAAATAAATTAACGATAAGTGATACACAAAACATTCTCCATCGAGATTTTGCGCTTGATTCGTAAGCGGAAGAGGAAGACGATAAAAATATCAAGCGTGAAATAAAATATTTTATGGCTGGCGGCTAGGGTTTCGTTCTATTTTGTTGCCAAAAGACAAACGAGCTTTTTATTCTCGTCTTGGATTGGAGTTGTACTGTTCCTAATAATAAAATAATAATATATATGAGGCCGGATTCTAGCTAAACCAATTTGATTATTCCGAGCCCAAACTAGATTTACAGAGTTTCGCATATTTGAACCTGTTCGGCCCAAAATATACTACACGCCATATTAGGCCTTTCTGAAAGTAATTATAGGCCATGCATAAAGAAAAGATTATGATTTATGAGAGTGTGCTTCTCATTCAAAACCTTAAATCATGTTGTACCCAAAATTTGAACATTATTTAATCAGCTTAAGTTCAACCGTTAGCGAGCATGAACACAGCGTAGTAGCAATAACAAAATAGAATTGAATTATATATTGCATTGGTGTTTAAAATAGCAGCTTCCCAGCACAGCATATTTGAACTCAGCGCTCCCATCAGTCTTATAACCAACAAGTGAAAATTAATAAAAATAAACCAGAAAGTCAGAAACCAAGAAAAAAAAGCTGCAAATAGAACACACAGAAACTGCTGAGCAGTCAGAGAACTTTTAAGACCATTTGGCATTTATCCGCAATAAATTCAGATGAAACAATCTCCCCATAATCCATATGCTCTTTTTGACCTTTTCAGTAGAGAAAAAATGCAACATTACTAAATTTGTACGTCTGATTAAAATTCATAACTGTACTGCGGTACAATCAATATTTAATAGTGTCAAGATTCACATAAGTTAATCAATCATGGTCCCCAAACAAGGCAGGGTTGCTCAGTAGTTTTATCCGCGGGCCCCAAACAAGGCAGGATTGCTCAGTAGTTTTATCTGTGGACCCCAAACAAGACAGGATTGCTCAGTAGTACAGGTAACAAAAGCTGATCCGATCCAAAAAATCAGTCTAACCTAATCCAATTGTTAAAAAAGTAAAAACTAATCTAACCCAATAAAAACCCGACCTGATATCAAATGACCTACAAACCAATCAAAGTCAGTACAAAATTTGAAAAAAAATATCAACATATAAATTGACCCGACCTGTCTTCCAAAAGGTCAAATTGATCAAACCCAACCCGTCCGAACCCGACCCGACCCAACCAATTACCACATCTACCTAGATTTTGTAATTTTGTAAACACCAAAATGGCATTCTTTAGCAAAATGTAACAGTATCAGAGCCAGACATGCAACAAGAAGGCAACAGAGCCCTCAAAATCATAAATTCTGTCAGAAAACATTCTAATATGCAGCAAAAAAACAACAGAATCCGAAATATCACTACAGATAATATATCATTTCTAGACATTTACCCACCGAACCTTCCCCCACAGCCACACCGAGACGCAACACCCCATGCAACCATTCACCTGAAAAGCATAATTAGCCAGGGCCGACTTTGGGAATGTCATAGTGCTCACTGAGGTTGGCAAGGTACTGGTTAAATTGCGAAATCCTGTCACGGTGCGACTTGTCAGAAGTCTTGGCCAGGCGGTGTGACTCGATCCTCTCCTTCTGCTCCAGATACCTTCTCTCTGCTGGTGTTAGGTAGTCATCAATCGGACGTTGGTCCCCTTCCTCCCCTTCTCCCTCCCTCCTCTCTTCCTTTTCAAACTCTACCAGGCCTCCTTCAGTTGGCTCACTTTCTAAGCCAGAGCTCCCTCCTAAGGGTAGACAAAGATCAGCAAAGTTATTTTTAGTTTGTACCACATTATCTATTTCAGCATAAAACAAGTTATCAGAATATAAATTTCAGTAACAACTGCATACAGTTGATTTTCAATAAATCACCGAACCAGTAAAATATTTGCATGTATTTGTGCCATTAAATTTGGACTAAAATAGCCAAGAACAACACATTTCCCCACTGACTCTGTTCAAACAAAACCTAATTAGTTCTCATGGCTCAGTTCACCATCAGATGCAGAATTATATATATTGTGCTATTATATCATGTGTTCATTAAGTTAAGCCCCAATGTTTACTAGGTATAGTACTGACAGGTCCAGAACATACCGCTTACAGTGTACAATTAAAAATAGAAGAGAAAAGCAAATTATGCCTCAGTCCAATTTGTAGAAGCAGATAGCAAATAAACCCCAGAAATAGGACATGAAGAAAAAAAAAAGACGTGACATTTACGTGCCACAAACCTTCTACAGGATGGTCATTTCCAACTGGTGCATCTTCTTCAGAACGATTATGCTTTTGTTTCTTCTTCTTTTTAATCCCACCAGACTTTACACAGTGTACAATTAAAAATAGCAGATAAAAACAAATTATGCCTCAGTCCAATTTGTAGAAGCAGATAGCAGATAAACCCCAGATATAGGACATGAAGAAAAAAAAAAGACGTGACATTTACGTGCCACAAACCTTCTACAGGATGTTCATTTCCAATTGATGGATCTTCTTCAGAACGATTATGCTTTTGTTTCTTCTTCTTTTTAATCCCACCAGACTTTACATCTAGTGCTTTTCCCTTCAACTTCAGCTTCCCCCCGACAACATTTTGGTAAGAAGACATTTCTCTAAAAAATGAGAAAAAACAAATTAATATCACAAAATGAAGGGAAAAAAGTCCTCAGAAAATTTATATTTTATCAAGATGTTTCTAGCAACAATAATTAAAAGAGATAATGTTGTTATTGTTAGGACTTAGAACCTTACCTGCTACTATAGTAAAGATACTGCTTTCCTGTTCTTTCTATTTTTGTCACGCAATGTGTATAAATTAAGAACTAGTTCTGTCAGTCATACCCAGTAAATTGGGGGTACATTGACATCAATGGGGTTAAGATTTTCATTGAACCTTTCATTGGTCCAAGAGTGGGATTAATTTAGTTAATTACTCGAATGGAAATACCAACAATCCATCATTGAGGTCAAGCACAACCAAGTATGAAACCAAATGTCAAGTCCTAGAATAAAATTGTAATAGGAATAACAAGTGTACAATTAGTTGGAATCATATACTATAATTAGGTGTTTGACAGGATAAATGCCTATATAAACCCTCCCCCATCCTTGTAATCAAGTAAATTAGAAATGAAATAAAACTGTATTAAGATTTATTCTCTTTTATCTGTTCTTTTCCTGTCCAATCTATACACAAAATACAACTAATTACCCATTTCCCCTCAAACATGCTCAAATTCTCCCAATTTGCACAATTCCTTGAATTACGATTGTGACATTTGATATCAGAGATGTCAAGACTGAGCAATAGTGTTCTTGGAGCAATTTGAACGAATCAGCTATCCATGGTCATTTCCAAACACAGAAATCAAGTCTTTCGGCCTCAAATTTGCAAGAAGAATATGTCAATAATATTTTGGAAGCTGCAAAAGAATATGTCAGGAATCTAAGAGTATACCAGTTTCAGCTTGCGCCAAGCGAATTCATCTGAGAAGGTCTAACAGGCAGTACAAACCTTCTCAAAAACAATATTAACTTCAGATTTCGCAACAACAGCATCAATTAGGTTCCTTCCAGTACTTCCTCGGACTACAATTCGCGACTACGGGAAGAAAAACTACCGATCGGGTAGAAGTACGAAAAACAGCAAAACCCTAATCTCAATCGAAGCATCGCAGCAAACTTAAACAGAAAATTAATCATTGCTAAAAGAAAAGCCTATATCAGATGTACGCTGGATGAAATACCTGGTTCGAACGATCTATTCCGCAATCCACACGAGTGATATCTCGACGAACAATCGATAATCGAGATGGAGCACCGAGCACTCCCAAAGTTACAAATAGGCGTGCGAGGTGCGAGGTGCGAGGTGCGAGCGAAAAAGGATCGGTGAAAGAGAGAAAAGGAGATTAAAATCCAGAAATTATGTTAGTTGAATAAATATGGGCTAGAAGTTCTGTTGTGGCCCAATATTAAATGTGGCTAGAAACCCAACAAAAGTTGTCCAGGATTTTGCTGGATTCTCTTTTCCAGGATTTTGCAGGATTTTCAGTTCGCTTCCATTGACTTTCTAGTTTGTCAATATCAATATATGTTTTGTTTCGGAAAAATAAATTTTGAGTTTTGTCAATGAGTAATCCCTTCTTTCTTGAGTTTGAAACATTTTTTCCTGGTAATTATTAATATGCCTTCAATATAACTACAAAATTTAATTGGATTTCAGATAAATACTGTAAAGGATGGAAACTGAGAAAATTTTACTGTTTTTTTCTTTTAAAATGAGTAATATATAATTGTTTTAAAAAGAAACATTGTTTTGTGCTTTTCTTTTTCAAATTTCCATCTTAATCCCACGTAACATAAACTAAAATTTGGAACACACGAATTCACCACATATGGCTCGAGAAAGAAGAATATTTACAATTTTGGAAATTCAACACACAAATCCATCGTTCAAAATTCAATTTACATAATTTATTTTTCATTATAATTTATTAAATATGTAAATATATTTGGGATTAAAAACTTTGTTGTTGGTTTTGTTGTTTTAAATATATGATTTTGACGAAATGCCTTTAGCGAATTATTAGATGCGCATAATGTACACGTCATGTGCCACCACACGACGTGTTGGACACTTGACCTGTCATGAAGGAAGCTACCTATGAAAAACATATTTCTGACCCTTTTGTTGCTCTCCAAAAAAGTCAATACCCTTTTACTTGGCCGAGGCTAGCCGCCGGTTGAAGTCAGCATGTGTTTATGTTTTTATATGTGCATGTTTATAAATGTCAAATTTTTAAAACTCGAATAGTCACATATAAGATGTGTTTGTGTTTATATGTGTTGAAAACGTGTCAACATTTATAACAATTTTAGGATGACTGTCTGATATGTCGTGTTTGTTTAATTTCATTATCTCTATATAAATAAATAAAATTCATGTTATAATATTTATTCATTTATTGGTAAACAAACTGTCTTATCACATTGAACAAGATTTAAATATATTCCAACAAAAGAACAAATAATCCACGTTATTATGACGTTTATTTTGAAAAAAGTATGGTCATAGTGGCCTCCTATGACCAATTTAAAGAACAAGACCAACGGTTCAAACTTGATGTTTAGGTTTTAAATGCTAAACTGTAAATAAGGACGGATGCAGAATTTTAACCAGGAGATAGTAATCGGATTGTGATATCTTATTAGGTTCAAATCCATTAATTAATTGGGTACTAAATAAAAAAAGGTAGTGCTAATAGTACCCCTAATAAAATCCCCCAATACTATCCCCGACTCTAAGCACGTGCTTAATTGAACCAGTGACTTTGACCACTCAAAATAACGAAAAAAAATTGATCCTCGGCTATTCACATCTTTCATATAAATAAAGAATGAACAGTGCTAATCAGAACCCCAATATGAACCCCCAGGAGCGTCCCATAACTCTCAACTAATTAGATGTTAAATGAACTACATAATCAAATGACTTGAGCTAGATGAAACCAGCACAAACCCCTCTCATGTGAAAATGACATCGCCTGATGTTTATATAATTATATTTCACAGGAGACTTGTACCTAATTAGGTACTTATAATTTTGAAGCAAGTGATGATAATAGAAAGTTAGGTATTTAAATTTTATGAGAGGACCCTTTACCTAATCAGATATTTATAATTATGAAGTAGGTGATGATAATAGCGCATGAGATGTTTATATTTCATCATATCTTCAAAATAATATGATGAAATAAAGATTTACTCATCAAAATAATAAATATTTAATTAGCAATTATGAATATAATCACACAAACCAGTAATTAAAAATCTAAACTTCTGATTGTCAACTATTAATACCTGAATGTAAATAATAATCACAATTGATATCTTAATGGTAGACTGACATCCTCATTTACCAGTAACAGCATAACAAAAGAATCTATTTTTGTAATAAAATAGGATGCATCTCTACTAATCAAGAAATACAAGCAATTTACTGATCATTCATTCACAAGAGCTGTTAGGAAGATGGGATGCAAAATTTGGAAGCCAATATTGTCAGAAAAGATAGCAGCTTCGACTTTAAGCCTTCTTGCAAATTCATGACAAGAATTCTACAAACCTATAACAATAACATTTGAGTGAAAATTTTGATGCATGCACATTTTGAGCACATAAAGTAACCAATAAATCTCAATTACTATTCTTTTACTCGTGAAAATAGAAAATGAATAATAAACGACAAAAAGATTTATGTTTTTGATGGTTTAGAAATTAACTTTTTAATTTTACCCATATTTATTACTGACTGTACAACATAAAGCAAGCAATTCATTAACGACTAGTGGTTGTATTTAATCAGTTGTTTATAATTGTGATGCGAGTGGTGATAATAGAGCTCCGGGTGTTTATATTTCATCATATCTTTAAAATAATATGATGAAATAAAGTTTTTTCCTCATCAAAATAATAAATATCTGATTATCAGCTATGGACACTGTAGTGATATATATAAATACACATACTAATAATTAAAAATCTAAACTCCTAATTGCCAACTGGTAATACCTGAATATAAATCAATCTAATTCATTACTGGCTGGACATACAAATATATATGATCTATAATCAGATTGAACGATTTGTAGTAAATTTAGATAGCTAATACTATGATGAGCAAACAATCATAGCTTCACCCATATCCAACTATAAGCAACTACTATTAGCCTACTAAACATAGCTTCTTTGGGTGATCAAGATAAGTAGACGATAAAGAAAGAAGCGAGTACTTACTATAGCTTCTTTGGGGATCAAGACAAGTCGAATGATAACACCACAGAAGAGAACATCATGACTAATTAATTTGAGAATCAACTAACATTAAATACAACTTCAGTTAACTCTTTATTAGTACACTTGCCCTAACATTGTATCATCTATATATGCATCGTATTAAAAAATAAATAAAACAAACACTATAACGATAAAAAAACAACTCTAGCCATAGCCCCTGAAATCAGATTGTACTAGCACCCCAGTTGTATAATAATACACTGGTACAACAAGGCGATGACGCCTGATCTAAAAAGAATTTTTTCATCATGTTTTTAGTTACATTCTAATATACAAGGCGATCATGTCTGATCTAGAATTTTCTAAAACCAAAGAAAGTAGAGATATTTAGTTCATAAATTTTTAAGATAAATCTGCAAAATGACATATGGATGGAATATACTGATGTTTTAAGGTATTTTTTATGGAAAGTTATCATCTAGAATCAAAATTTATTTTTAAAATTTCTATTGACGTTTGTGTATTTATATATCTGACTCTAGTGTTCATAATTAGCAATTAGGTGTTTATTTTTTTACGAAATACTTGTATGTATATATATTTGACTCCAGTGTTCATTATTAGCAATCAAGTGTTTATATGAACTTCAATCAAGTTTAATTAATTTTGTGTAGTGTAATTTCTAGCAATAATAATATAGAACTATAAATTAAATTAAATTTTAGTATATGATCCAGCAATAATAAAATATGACAGTAAAAGCTAATAACAATCCAAAAAACTAAAAGGAAAAGACCTAAATGAACCACATAATTTATGGTATGTTTACTAATAAAACCTACTAGTAAGAAAATGCTCAGCTTCATTGATGAGCATGTGGTGCATTGAACAAGGCACATGCCCCCAAGAACAATTGCATCAGCAGCTATTGGTGCAAGAATAGCTATCAAATTTGACTAAATTTATGAACGCTTGGGGAAAATAAGATTTCCTCATAAAAAAAATATTAGTAGTGACCGATATAGCAGTAAATTATTTACCTCTAGAGAGGTTGTCTTTACAAAGGCCTCCTCAGTCCAGTGGCGAGCTGTTGCAACAAATCTTGAATAGTCCCTCAAGTACTGCAAAATTTAACAAACATATAACTTGAATGAGAATAATTTGAGATGAAAGATTCAAGTCTCAATTTGTGCTTTTTTTTGTCCAACTACAATGCTTAAGTCTCAAGCTATGCCATAAGGATACCAAATTAACAATGGGCTATGCAATTTGAGAGCTATGAAATAATAGTACAATGGGCACAAACTGAAATAAGGAAAACAAAAAGAACAAAATGTCAGTTCCAAATTAACAATTAATGTTTATATTTACTTTACTCAAAGACCTATCAGTTCCAAGTAAAACAGACGGATCAGTAGAGTCAGAAAAGCAGTTCTAAATTGCAACAAAGAAAATGGAAAAAAATAATTTAACAGTGTGAGGGTTCTCACTTGATCCATGCTATTGTACTAGCTGGAGCTTGGAGAGCAAATAGGGGTACCAGAAAGGCAGAAAGGACATTGAGTCAGTGCTCATTGGTAATAATTGGAATCCTTTTTCTTTGTGATAATCGTTAATCATTGGTGCTCATCGGCAATAAAATTTTAGTTTGTCCTGCACTGCAAACTAATGACAATGACCCCAATTGGTAGCAGCATTCAAAGGAAGATTTGGATTGGAGATCTCTTTCTCTGATATTTGTTCTGCGAACTACAACAGCAAAAGAAGAGAGAAAATCAAAGACTATTTACACAAATTCTTGACAAAATTTTCCATCTAGGTGAATCAATAGAGACAGAGCGGAGAGTGAGGGAGCGAATTCTACAGCCCACTCGCAAGTCGTCAGAGAGGCGAGAGCTAGAGCGGCGCATTCAGTATTTTACATGGGCCAGAAAATCATTGGATCAGAGGGGATGGAGGCCAGAATTTATTCCACAGGGGGGGGGGGGTGAATTGCTAAAGATGTTGCCTTGTTCACATGATTACCAAGCAAGATGTATATTGTCATGGCTAGGGATTAGAAATACATGTCCATTGTGCCGATTTGAGTTGCCCACAAATGACCAGAATTAGGAGAGCTGGAGGTCTAGGCAGGAAAACCAGGTTTGATTTTTGTTTGTTTCATGTATGAAAAGGTTGTAGTTTTTAGATCCATGTAGCCTTTGTGAATATGAATGTGGTATCTGTTTTTGGTTTGGTTGTTGCTCCTTATCCATATATTTTTGTTTTTTCTGTGGATTTAGATATTTGTTTGAGGTTAAATTGAGGAGCACTGTAGCAGCATTTTAAAATGCCTATGTTGGAGGTCTTATGTTTGTAAAACAAAAAGAAAAAGAGGAATAATATTTTCATATTTTAGTTTGCTCAATGGAATTATGGAAATGCAATCAAGAAGACAACAATGCAATTGTTACCAGTTTTTCTTTCAACATAATGGAGAGAACTTAAACCCCTTTATTTGCTGAATTGTGCAGGCATTGATTGAAGTTACCAGCCTTGTTTTTATTATCATTATTCTTTTTAGAGAAATCAACCTCGTTTTTATTAATCCATCATTTAGTCATTTGTTATAGCTAGGATAGGATGTTAATACATCATCTGAATGAAATATTTGACTAGGTTGTATAAGTACCACTTGAATAAATCTAAAGCTGAACGTTCAAGGAAAAAAAGAAAATAAATAAATAAAAATGAAGTGTTGCGTAAGGTTACTCCAAGATCCATGAATATAATTAATCTTGTTTTTAAACCCCTAATTTGGGGTAAAAGAAAAAGGAAATTAACAGTTCCAAAAAATTTCAACTATATATATATAATAAGCTGATTACATTAATTAATAATTTGCGAGTACTAAACATGATGGATTAATATTTATTCGGTTTCATTTAATTTCTAATTCATTTGACGATTCGTGCAACGTAAATCAAATGTGATCCAATGGGGCTAATCGGTTTACAAAGACGTGTTATATTTCCTCCTTGTAGCAAGAGATAGTCTTGGACCAAAAAAGTCATTAGAAAAAAAAACGAGGCAATCAAGAAAAAGAATGTAAAGAAACCATAATCGCTGAATATATATAGGAAAAAATTATGTTTTGACATACCGCCTTCTTAAAAAGAAAATTCAAAGTTGATCCATAAAGTTCTTAAAAAAAATCAAGTTGGCCCTTGAACTTCTCCTTCTTCAAAAAAAGAAGAAGATATAATTAGCTTAATTTTTTTAAGTACAGCAAATTTGTTCAAATTTCGATTTTATTCTTGTTGGCGAAAAATTTATGTAATTAATATAGATAGCTCACAGGAGCCATAGTTCTTGAACCTCGAAATATTGGAAAGTTTTTAACATTATTGTTGCATGTCACATTCTCGTCCTCTGGAATCACACGTTGAGCAATGGATTTTTTGATAGTGCAATATGCATATATATATTCAGTACTATACATAATATAAAAGAACAGATGCGTCAAATGCCACGATGAACGAAATTAGCTGATCAAGAAGACCATTTTGTTAAGTTGTATCATTTTTTTTTTTAAAAAAAAACATTGCTTCGGCGTTACTTTTAACATAAACCACTGGCCCAAGCCCGATGCCAATCCTTAGAATTTTGGGTCAAAAGCCTAACACTTGCCATAAACATTTATTTTAGCATTTATGCCTGAGTAGTTTATTTCTAAACAACAAGTTCCTGCATCTCTGTAGATGTACTCATTCTCTTTTCGACAGATAACAATAGCAGGGTTTGTGTGTTTGATATTTCTGTTTCTCTATGAGGATCAACCAGCTTGTATTATGTATTATGTATTATGTATGTATGTTTATCAGACAGACATCAGATTAATGGAATGTTAAATAAACTTGTTACTAAAACGATAAGTACATGGTAGTACATTGCTTTTGAAACTGAAAGAAATTGATACTTCTCTCGGGGGCGGGATCCGGGATCCAATTGACAACTGGTCTCGATCGATCTCACCCCTATAAGATAAGATGACGAATAGTATGTACTATGTTATATGCATTCATTTATCAGTAAACGATTGGAGTGAATTTCCAACAACGAATGGATTTCGATATCACAAGCCGCAATTAATGCTCAAACCGATTAATCCCATCTCTCTTCATAGAATCTTGTCATTGGCCTTAACCTTTGCATTAAACTAAAGCTCCTTATTATTATTACCATACGTCCTGATACTGTTACCGTTTGCCATGTCCAATGTACCATTTTCTGTTCAAATTAATTAGGATTGCAAATGGTACGGATGATATTCAATATGTATGCATGTATTTCTGTTTGATATCACGTTTTAATTTTGTAAGTTGGCAAGAGAAGAATTTGAATTGAGTGCAAAATTTTGGAAGGGCAGGTTTTAATTTTCTAGCAATGGAATTTTAGGGTCCAACTAATCCTAGGCGGAAATTAGCCCATCCAACTTTTTTTTTCAAAATATTAAAGCATATACACACATGACTATACTTAATTACCGACCACAATCTAATTCATTTGCACCCTTAATTAGTTGTTGGTTCAACTGGCTTTCTTTTTATTTTCTTTTCTCTTTATTTTTCCATTTGGAGAAATTATGCATGCATGGACTCGATTGTGTTTGTTGTCAGCATAAAATTTTGTCAAAAAGCATATTCTCTTCCCTTTTGAACAAATAACTTATAACAAGTTGACTTATTCCATACACATGATTCATTTTTCTTCAAGTTCATAAAATCGGTGCAACTAGAGTACGAACCTACCCTAAAGTGGGCATCCCTAGATGCCCCTAGGCTCCCATATGCCAACTTAGCCATCCACCATGCCTCATTTTTTTAAGAATAAGTCCAATTCATTAGAAATCTAGAATTGGACATCAAATCCATTAGTACTACTTGATATAAATAATGTACCAGACTCTAGATATTAGAAATCTAGAAAAATCAATTAGACATCAAATCCATGAACATTACATCTTCTACATAATGTTCACTTATTTGACATGAATTTAATCCTTAACACAACTTTACAAGAGTGCATCACGGGTCAACACGTGTCAAGCCAAAAAAATCTGTGCATATATATATATATATATGGGATTGGCTACGGTGATTTCATAAGCATTTCGAGCCAAAATATTTACGACTCGAATTTCAAAATTCCGTACTCAAAATTTTAATTTAAATATTTCAAAAGATCCTTCATAATCTAGTAAATTATCATTTTTTATCAAATTTGAGTTAGTTTACTATACTTAATAATTTTTGAAAGATGGCTCTAAAAATAATTAAAAATACCCATTTTTATAGGCCAAATGTTGCTATCTTTTAAAAATCATTAAGTATAGTAAACTAACTCCAAACGTGATAAAAATTGATAATCTACAAGATTATGATATGAATTTTTTTTTGAGCTATTTAAATTAAAATTTCGGACGCGAAATTTTAAAATTCGAGCCATAAATACTTGGCCGAAGTGCTTATGGAATCACCGTAGCCAAACTCTCTCTCTCTCTCTCTCTATATATATATATATAGAGAGAGAGAGAGAGAGAGAGAAAGATACCGTGAGCTAAACTAAAAAAGAAACATCAAATCATCTATAAATTTTAATTTATCATGCTCATTAAATTCTTTATATGAAAATCTTATGGGATACAAATATTTAGAGTGTTTTGAGCTTTTTAAATCATAGTTTTTAATTTTTAAAAATCAGCTATAAAAATAATAATAATAATATATTCAATACTTGAACATTATTTTAAAAAATTAAAAATGATGATTTAAAAAAGTCAAAACATTTCAAATTTTTGCATCCCACGAGATTTTTATATAAAGAATTTAATGAGGATGATAAATTAAAATTTAAAAATTATTTAATATACTTTTTGAGTTAAACTCACTGAAGATCTCCGTGAGTTTAATCTCACGATATCTTTATGCGTCAAAAAACATATTATGGAATGTGGATCTAGTGTGCCACTTACCCCATCCAGAGCCTTCAAAAACTCGATATAACACTAAAAAAAATCCCAATTTGTGTGCCCTGCAAATGGGTTGCAAACTATGTGGTAGCAGAAATCCAAGATTTATAAAAGTTGACCACACAGTCATTATTTGTTTGAATTGCACACAGTCATGTTTTTTTTTCGGAATGGACCTTCTGATCTAAATGAAAGTAATTATAAGTCCATCGACTAAACTTATCCAGGGATGGATTTCGGATTTTGGTAATGTTAGCAAATTAAACCAATTTGTTTTAACGGCTACTCATCAAATTTTAATTTCAATGTGAACGACGCCTCTTTTCCAAGAAAAACAAATATTCAGTTTTTTTTTTAATTGTATGATCCCTAAATTGGAAAAAAAATGAGACTTCGAAAATTAACAAACAAATTAACATGGGAAGTATATAATACACATACCACCCCACACACCGCTTGATGCCCACCACAGAAGAACTTAAACTTCATAAAATCTTGTAGAAAATTTGAATGAGAAATTAAAAAAAAAAAAAGTTTGGAAACAATAAAAAAGGAGAAGAGGCGTATGTCCCAGACTCGACACCGCATTACTGCATTAGTAGACAAAAAAAAGGTGGCCGTGCACCTAAAAGTTGAATGGTGATTAGGTGACGCGTGTGTGACAAACCCACCGCATCTCTTTTCTTCAAATTCCATTGGTTGGTTCTTTCTTTTCAATTTCCATTTTCTATTTCTTCCATTAATTTTCCCCCAAGTGTTCCCTCTTTCCTTATATACATTTATATATTGGTTTTTCTTTTTGTCTTTTTTTTTTCTTTATTTTCTTCCAACCCAATACCTCTGTGTTAGTGCGTTGATTATTTATTTTTAACTTTCGCATGTTATGCCACACCCAATCTCCAACTTGCTTTCTTACATGCATATGTGGTGCTTTATTAAAAGTACATCAATTAATTAATCTATCTAATTAATTATTTGTGACGATTAGAGTTTCACTTAGTTCTTAATTTTTTTGTTGAAAATATTGTGAGATCCTTTATTTGATAAAGATATTGCGAGTTTAAACTCACGAATACCTTCTGTGAGTTTAACTTAAGAAAATATATCAAATTATCTTTAAATTTTAATTTATCATGCTTGTTAAATTCTTCATATGAAATTATTATGGGATACAAAAATCTAGAGTGTTTTGACATTTTCAAGTCACCATTTTAAATTTTACAAATGATATACAGACATTGAATATTTTGTTATTATTTTTAGAGTTTATTTTTTAAAAATTAAAAATACTGACTTAGAATATTTGAAATACTCTATTTTTTTGTAACCCATAACATATGAAGAATTTAATGAACATGATAAATTAAATTTTGAAGATGCTTTGATATACTTTCTGAGTTAATTAATCTGACAGAAGACTGTGAGTTTAAACTCACGTTATTTTTACTCCTTTTATTTTACTAAATATAGTGAGAAGTGCTTTAGTTTACAAGTTTAGAAACAATAATCATAATAAATGTTATTTAGATTTTAATAAGATTTAACCTTAAGGTAACTAGGATAACCGATGATCGTTCAAGCAAAAAAATTGGATGTGTACGCTCCCGGTGACCAAAAGCTTTAAACGGGATGGAGGATTCCAATGTTTGGAAGATACTATATTTGATATATATCAAATCAACACCAATTCATTATTCAAGTTAAATGAGTTATTATTCATAATTATAAGTTTTATTTTGTATAGTATTATGTTATTCCTCTTAAATGAGTAAGAATCCAGAAATATATGTAAGATCGCAAACGAATCGAATTTGATCGAACTAGCTAGTGTTTGAGTTTAGTTTGAAATCATTTCAAACTAAATCAAACTTGAGCTAAATCGAACTCAAATTAAAATTGAACTCTAAATTAACTCAATTATTTTAATTTTTAATATTTATTTTTATATTATCATAAATAATTAGAGCTAAAATAATTAATATTTTATTAAATTTATATTACAAATAAAAAAAACTTATATTCATTAATTTAATAATAAATAAATAATATTTTATTTATTTTATAATAAGATAATTATATTGTTACATATATTATTTTTTATATAGTTAAAAATATGTGCAAATAAATACATATCAAACTATTATGAATCGAACCCGAACTAGATCATTAAAAAGTTATCGAACCGAACTCGAACTAAAATCGAATCGAACACCGAATAAATTACGAACTTTTCTTGCAACACCTATTTATTGGATTTGAATTGAATAACAAAATAATATACAAAATAAGTAAAATAATTAAATCGTTATTGTAGACAATAATTCGTTTAATTTGAATAATAAGTTGGTATAGATTTGGTATCAACTATATACAATATCCAATTGTGCACAAATATTGTATAAATTGAATATTAGAGTGACATCGTCTATTAGGTTAATGTTTTTTTTTATCATGACCAAACCTTATGTGTTTATGTAAGTGAAAAGCTAATAATTAATAGCATCAACGAAATTTAAGCTGTTGCATCCAACCTTTTTCTGTTTATCAGAATGTTTGTTCTTTAACTGTTAAAAAAATATTAATTTGTTAAGTGAAAAGTTTTAAGCTTTACAAGCAAATTTAACTTGAAATCAAACCGTTTTATATGCCCTACCAGTATTAAAAATTTGTACCACTGTTAAATGAAGTTTAAGAATGAAACTAAACCGATTAACTTTTAAAATGACACCCCACCATTAAGTGTTATTAAATTATTTGTTAGAAGCGTTAACGACAAGGATGTTTCAATATCCACATAAAATCGTATAGATAAGTAGTTTCTTCTAAATTTGTAAAAAGTAATGGATTATTTTGCTTAACAGCAACGACTATCATCAATAGATAGAGAGGTCAGAGGTCAAAAGGTGAACATATTCAATGGTAAATCATGATGAGAGGTACTCCACCACAATTTCAAAGAAACACAGGTTGCTTGAAGACAAATTATGAAGTACCTGTTAAAAACTCTAGGCTCTGTTCAGCATTTACTGTTCATCTTGGAAAAAAAATCATTTTAGAGCTATTTTTTTTCCCATCGTCTATAATAAAATCAGTTCAAAACCCACACCCATATCCATTGTCACTATACAGCCGAACAGGCCCTAAGGTCCCAAATACTACATGCCAGAACAGTACGTTCTTGCCACAAACCAAGTAGAAAGCTAGTGACTGTTAAACCTTTTGCTAATCATCTCCCTCATCCATCAGTAAAATTTTATGTATATCACCTTGTATAAATAAAACAATTTAATACGATAAAAATTATGTATCACCTTATATAAATCAAACAATTTAATAAAATAACTTTTGAGTTTTTCAATAAAAGAATACCGAAAATAATCGTGTTATTTCTCACATGTTACTTTGTGATGACATTTGGCAAATGCATAAAGCACATTGAAAAATAGAGATATAAATAATAAATAAGAAAAATTAAACAAGGTCATTTCTTTTTTTTTTTTGTATGACAAATATCTACCCCGCCATATACTTTCCATTTTTTTTTACTCCGTCTTTTCTTTTTTTTTGTGTACATATCTAAAATTACCGTAATTAGAATTGTTTTCAGAATATATCTTTGGAAAGAGAAGTATTAATAAAAGATAAACTTTTTTGGAAGGAGGTAATTTTAATTTATAAAAAAAGATTGCATTCAAAATATTTAGGACACGGGTGAACTTAATTTTTAATTAGAAACACTAAATAAACACATATATAATAATAATAATATAATAAGTCGTGCAAAACAATCATAATCATGGATCGGAATTGACTATTCTAGATACCGACTATATATGGTGGATGAGTTATTATTTATGTTAATGGTCTTATTATATAACTTATTTTGTATAATAGATCAATGTATTATGGATCAAGTTCTTTGTTTTTAAACCTCAAATGGTCAATTCAACCATTCAAAATAATTTATATATGAAAATCTAATTCTATATCAAATTTTATATATTTTTAAAATTCTTTTTTTCCCATCATATTCATTATTATCACTGATATTTGAGATCTTTGATCTTATGTTTTCCGATTGGGTTTCATTTCTAGCCTACCCCAATTTATTTGGGATTAAAGGTTTTGTTGTTGTTGTTGTTGTTGTTGTTGTTGAAAATTACTCTTTTTGAGTGTCCCAAAATAATTAAATCAAATGATTTTCTAACTATCTAAAAATAATAATAAAATTGAAGAAACGATCCGTGGCACATGAGCCATCCATGCTACACATAACATCATTACCAAACTCTATTGTTATTATTCACAGTAAATAAGTAACTGATTCATATCAATTATATCTAAATTGAATAATATATAGAAGTGCAATACAAAAAAATGCATATTAAAATTATTAACATTTTTCTCCAAAAAAAACATCAAATTTCATATCGATTTTGATATCTCCATTATATTTTTCTTTTGTAATATATATAATATTATAAAGATCAATAAAAATTCTAAACCAAAGTTACTGCAAGCAATATATATATATATATATATATATTCTCATACCACAATTCAGCTTGTGAAAATGAACAAATTTTATCAGTGATTCATCAGTAATCTAAAGAAAAGAAATTTGGCTAAGGCAAAATTTCTTCCTTTTGCTACTATAATTAACAAGCAATGTACGCATGGAAACATGCGTGCAAATTTTATCATTCACCTTTCGACTCAACAAGCATTATGAAGCGTTAAGTAGTATTAAAATAATGAAGAGGAATATTTTTTTCATAAGTAGTTACTCGAAGTTTCTATGTTCTCTCAAATAAATTCCCATCTAGTAACGCATCTGCAATAATATGTCCTTTTTTGGAACAAAAAGGAACGCCTAAGTTCCTAACTAACGTATTCTAGAAGTATTCCCCAAGGAGAATGTGACTAAATTTTTTTTTAATTATTTTCATGCTTCATCTAATGAAATGTCAGAGAATCTGACTTCCGCAAAAGAAAGTAAAAGGCGCAAAAAAAAAGAAAGCAAAAACTTTTTTTTATGTACTTCTGAATAACGTTAATTAGAAAGAATTAAGCTAATTAACTATTACTAGTATCTTGTCTGTGCATTGTTATGGATGATTATTTTTAAAGATACAAAAATTCATATTTTCAAGAGATAACAAAAGAAATAAGAAATGAAGATAATTTAATAATTAAAGTAAATTTCAATCAAGAATATGAATATGAAATTAATGTAAAATAAATATAAAATTGAGAGAAAAATTGATATTTAGAATTTAAAAAAGTTGATATTCAGAATTGAGAGGGATTCAAGAAAAAAAAACAAATTAAAACAATTATCCTCCTTTATTATGTAACATTTAGTGTGACATGAGAGAAAATTATAATTTCAACACAAACAAGCTTACAAATAGTAACATTATTTGAATAATATCTCAATCTAATGGTTAATATTAGCTCCAAAAATTTAACAAAAAATCTGAATAGTTATAGAATCAGAATAGTTAAATGCTTAATAAGTAATAGAAATATTCTCTTAATATCATGGGCGGAGCCAGATTTTCTGTCTAGGAGGCAAAATCATTTTTTTAGGGGTGCAAAATTTGAAGTTTCTTCAATATAAATATTTTTTTGAAGATATATATAATTAAAAAAGTATCTTTGAAAACAATTTCAGCCGGTGAGGGCGGCGGCCCCTTGCCGAAGTGTGGCTCCCCAATGATTAATACTATTGTCGATACTGATATTGTCATTAAGTTAAATGAGTTATATTTATGCTAATGACTTCATGATGCAATTTGTGCAGTATTTTTATTATTCAAAATAATTATATTGTAATATCATAAATATGAATAATCACTCTCATTTAATATGAGTAATAACGTTGATATCACGATATCTGTATATTAACTCTCTAAACTAAAATCCTAACTCCACTCGTACTGAAATTTTGATATCTACATCTCTAGTAACAGACGTGGCGTACAAATACTTCGTGATAGTTAACCTTTCTGGCTGTAATTAAGCGAGTATAAATTAAAAGTTCGGTCAAGTATTCGATCGATCGGCTTCTTTTCTCTTAGTAGCAGTGCAGTGTGGTGGCCATCCATATATATATATAGATGGAGATAGCGTGAGCTTAGCTCACAAATATCGGATTGTAATAGTTTATCGGGTTTAAATCCATTAACTAATCGGGACTTAACTCAAAAAAAATATATTAAATGATCTTAAAATTTTAATTTATCATTCTCATTAAATTTTATATATGAAAATCTCATAAAATGCAAAAATTTGGAGCGTTTTGAGAAAATTTTTAAGTCGCCGTTTTTAATATTTTGAAAATCAGCTCTAAAAATAATAATAATATATTCAATACTTGAACATCATTTTCAAAAAATTAAAAACGGCGACTTAAAAAGCTCAAAACGCTCCAAATTTTTGCATCCCATGAGATTTTCATATAAAGAATTTAATGAGAATGATAAATTAAAATTTTAAGATCATTTAATATGTTTTTTGAGTTAAGCTCACGGAAGCCTCCGTATATATATACGCTATATATATATATATATATATATATATATATGGAATTTATATATGGAATTAATTATTATTAATTACAACATGTATGGGCTTATATGTAATAAATATATATTATATAATAGACTGTCAAATTATATCCATTATGAAGTGATCAAATTATGTATTATTAATCGGGTTTAATATGTATTATGAGAAGTGAGTTCTTTAATGCGTAATAATAATTTTATGATTTAATGATGGTCTAAATTATATAAAGTTTGATAATAATACAATTTTGCTATTAATCCCTGGAGAACACAACTATAGATAGTTTTCTGATTAAGCAGTGAACCTATTAAGAGAGAAATTAGATCTAATATGAACATGCTAAGAAATAATTGTTAGCTCAGTTATGAGAGATAAATTTCCTCATTCTTCATTTTCTCGATCATTTTCCAACGATATGAACAGTTTCGTAAGAGATGAAAAGATACCATGAGTTTAACTCAAAAAATATATTAAATCATCTCCAAATTTTAATTTATCATACTCATTAAATTTTTTATATTAAAATCTTATGGGATGCAAAAATTTAGAGTGTTTTGAGTTTCTTAAGTCATGATTTTTAATTTTTGAAAATCAGCTCTAAAAATAATAATAATATATTCAATACTTGAACATCATTTTAAAAAATTAAAAACAGTGACTTAAAAAGTTCAAAATACTCCAAATTTTTGCATCTCACAAGATTTTCTTATAAAGAATTTAATGAGGATGATAAATTAAAATTTGGAGATAATTTAATATATTCTTTGAGTTAAGCTCACAGAATGCCTCCGTGAGTTTAAGCTCACGGTATTTTTAATATATATATATATATATATATGGCTATGGTGCTTTGCAAAGCACAAAAGCATTGTGTGCTTTGCGCTCTATTTTTAATTTAAAGTCGAAATGATCTATCCAAACCGCTCAATCTAATCTCCACAATTAATTAATCGTATGAGTTTGGAGACATGAAGGAAAGCTATATAAGGAAGGTGGCGGATCGGAATTATATCCATTATGAAGTGATCAAATTATGTATTATTAATCTAAAATTTTGAATATGTATTATTTAGAGAAGTGAGTTCTTTAATGCGTAATAATAATTTTATGATTTAATGATGGTCTAAATTATATAAAGTTTTATAATTAATATAATTTTCAATTAGTCCCTGGAGAACACAACTATAGATAGTTTTCTCGTAGAATTAAAAGAAAAGTTAACATTCAGAATTTAAGAAAAATTAAAATTCATAATCGATATGAACCTCTAAGAAAAAAAAATAAAGTAAAACAATTATATTTCTAAATTATGTAGCATTTCGTGTAACAATCAAAATTGAGAGAAAATTATAACCTAAACACAAATGACCATAGAGATTGTAACATTATTTGACGAATAACTCAATCTGATGATTAATATTAGCTTTAAAAATTTAACAAAAAATTTGAACCATTGCAGGATCAGATCATTTACGTGCTTATTAAGGAGTATAGATAGAGATAAAGATAAAAAGTAAAAAATATATATATTTTTTCTTAGTAATTTGGTTAAAATTTGTATGTTAAAATTTGAGATAATTTGAAAAGAGACGTATCAATTATCATCCAACGAGCATTTTGAAAAAAAAAATCATTTAATTTTATCGATACTTGGTGATCAACCATCAAATGATTTTTAGGAACGAGATTTAGTAGTAAAAATAACACTTTCCGAATAAGAGATCACATATTTAAAATCTGAATAGGAGTTCTTATAAAGTTAGATTGATTAAACCACCATCTTTGCGTGAATAAATTATCAAATGATTTTTAAGTTCCATTTTTTATTCATCTTATATCACCTATTAATGACTGTCACTATTGTCAACAGCGTATGATTATTAATATATCGCTTCGCTCAATATCTGAGTCTCTAAAAAAATTATTGAAAGTGAAAAAGGAAGGTTTCAAGTGTAGATCATCAAATCAAATTCACTTTTCGTAGGGTACTTTATCATAAAGTAAATGTTCATTCTGTAAATCTAAGAATTTCCGTTATAACTATATACTCGTATACTAAATCCAACGGCCCAAAAAATTTCAAAAAATTACTCTAGATAGGAAGTACTCTCGAGGGAGCAGCACCCGATCAGATCTGTATTGCATTAAAATTTGCTCCAAACAAAATTCCAAAATGTTCCACAAATTTCAACGATGTTTGTACGCTTGGGATATGTTGTGCATGATAAAAAATGAGTAACCATTTCAGGACCAGTTACTACCAAAATGTTTTCTTCTATTCTAAGTATGCCAAAATAATAATATGGTAACAGGTTCCCTAAAAAAAAAAATGGTAACAGGGATATGCAAAGGACGGATCAATATTTTTTTTTTTTAAAAAAATGAACTCAATCACATTATGTCCGATTATACTGGGAAAAAGTAATTTACTATCAAGGATAGAATGAGTTAGACATAGGAGCAGTTTGATAGTACTATTATGCTTCAATTTATAATTTAGAATCTTTCAAAGTGATATGATCCAAAATGCTGAGGATGTAATATATGCTGTCTAGATACTGGCATGATCAAGATTTTATCACCAATAGTATCAATTAAGATCTTAAAAGGTTTCCTTTTAATACAGTAACATATTTACATAAGTCCAAGTTTTTTTTTTTTGAAATTTAGTGGGTCAATATATCTTACTGGATATTTTCCATGGTTCTATCATTATGTTTGGCTGTAGATGTTTGAATTCATCAATTCTTTAGAACTTATATATTTGTGTTATGATTATTCAGAGACTTTAAGAGGACTGATCTTTCTCATGTTTAGTTTAGATTATATATTTACATTTTTTTTGGGAAGAAAGGAGGGTGGGGGCCCGTGGGGTTGCTCTTAAATGGGGCATTTTGGGGACAAAGGGAGAAGGCCAGGGCATATAGAGGCCCTTCAATTGCCTGGCCTTAGCGGGTCCCACCACGATAGCACTGGTGCCCTTTCCATGGCAGGCAAAGAAAGTTCCATATTGTTTATTTGTTTGGTCTCAATTTTGAGCGAGCTTGTTGGTGATTTGTCTTAATTTTGTTGGATCAGCATGGCCTCTTCATTAATAAGATGACTATTTTGTTGATAGCCAAAAATGGACAATTAGTGATTGTTAAGGGCTTTTATTTGGTGTTTTGTGACGTTTTTGAGGAAACCTAGCTACTAAGGCTACAATCAATTGTAGGAAAAAAAAACACTACCTTGAATCCTTGATCATTGAATTATTTCTTAGCTGTTGGCTAGAATCTAGTAACAGAGATCTACATGCAAACATTGCCTTTCCAGCAACCATCTTCATTATTTTGTTGCAAAAAAAAAATCCCTGAGCCTTTTTGTGGGGTTACAATTTAATTTGTTTTGTTACATAGTTGCCATTTATTTGTTTTTTCTTACATTATTTGTTTTTCATGACATGAATGATTTTACATAACGTAATATTATTTATTTAAAAAAAACTAAGAGTACTTCGGTACTACGTCGCAGTACCTGTTAGGGATTACCACTAGAAATTAAACCCACTAAATAAATTAAAGTCTAACAAGGGACAAAAATAGTAACAAAATATCAGAGTGCAATGCCACATATTATTCATCTACTTTTTATTTCACAAGTTTTGAATAATTTTTCTTACAATATTTTTATTTCACAAGTTTTGAATATTTTCTCTTCCAATATTATGTGTGGAGTAAATGAAGTTACAATTAATCTCTGTAAGTAATAAAGTTAAACTAGTGAATTTCTTATTTTTTAACATTTTATTTTTATTATTTAATTTGCTAGAAATTATACGAAGCTATTTTGTTTCCTTTCTTCAACACGTTTTCATATACTTATTTTACTGATAGCCGGCACGAATATTCTAAAAATAATTAATTATTTACTCATCTTTACTTCAAAATGTCTTCACCTACCTGTTAGGGATTACCACTAGAAATTAAACTCCACGTAAATAAAAATCTGAACATTGAAAAAAGGCGTCAGAGCGTCAGGCACACAATGATTAAAACCTTGCACTTGCTACTTGCTACTTGCTACTTGCTACTTGCCAGTGCACAGGGAGTAAGTGCACTTGCAGTGATTCCTTTTACAGAAACTCTGCATGCTAGTTAATTCTCTTCTTACCAACGCCATTATCCACCTAGGACGGAGGGAGGGGGCCATTTGTCCCTCCTCCACTCCCCTCAATTCCAATAATATATGTAATTATATTCGATTATAAAAATTATAATCTCTAAAATTTGTTTTAATAAATAACAAATTTTCATATGTAAATTATGATAAATTTAATTTAATAAATAACAAAATATCACAAAATTTGTTTGCTCCTCCTCTATGACTGTTCTGGCATCGTCACTATATCTACTTCCACCATCTTTTCTCCGTACTCAGTAGTCAGTACAGCCTAGATTCACCAGATAGATAACAGATTTGAGAGGAACCACCTACTAATTCCCACAACATTGTCTTTAATTTTGGTGAGATATGCTTTCAGGCCCCGGCTGAATACATAGACAGACAGATACACGGATTCTTTTTTTTTCACTGTTTATTTATTCTATTCTATTCCTTTTTTATCCTAACTGTTTATTCTATTCACGCTTTGAATTAGAGTAGTGATAAATATGTCAGACATGCATACACTCATATATAAACACAGACACAAATATGTGTTCATGTTTGAATGTGTTTACACGTGACGTGTTCACGTGTCATGTTTTTAAACATGCGTGAATAACATACGAACAATTTCGACAAGGCTAAATATGTACGTCTAATATATTGAACACGAACACATATGTCTAACACGTGTACACGCAGATGTAACACGTTTAATACATGTACACGCACATGTAGTACATATTAAATATATCGGCATAACAAACTTTTGAAATAGTTGTGTGCGTAAAAAATTGGCTTGACACTGAAGTTAGAGATCGGAATCACTCTAACATGTATGATAGTTCTGAATATAATAAGTCAGCTTTATTTTACGTGATTAGGACCACACTATTTTTTTATTTTTCTTATAAATTTCTCCAATTTTATTTAAATTTTGTTGAATTTATACGTGATATAAGTGTTGACATATATCAAATGCTTATAAATATAAACATATTTATCACGACATGTTAGATGTGTCACGTGTTTTAGATGTGTGTATTTAAATTTTTAAATTTTTAACACATTAAAATATATACGTATAAATGCGTATTAACACAATATATTCCGTATTAAATAGGTAATCACATATAACATATTACACACTCATCAATACCTATTTTGAATCGGAGATCTAATTTTCATACCTAGCTAGTTCGTCTTTTTATAAAGCTGGATCCAATTTGAATAAAGACAAATTAGAAAAAGGCTCCTATGAAACATCAGTGATGTGAATTGGGTTTTCTTTGTTTTTCGGTGGTTATTGGACCGGATATATGAGAGATGATGAATGCGGATCTGATAGAGATATACGTAGTTGTAAAGTTAACTTTAAAATATAAATTTAACAAGTATGAGATTGGTGAGAAATTAATAATTGGGTTGGCCGTTGACGTATAAATTATGGTATTTTTATAACAACTAAATCAACACTATATGATGGTCCGATAATTTGATTTATAGTTCGACCCCATATACTTTTTTTGTCTTTAAATCCGGAAGATATTGAGAAACATGAAGGGTATTTTAACTTTTTAGTAAGAAAATTGATAAGGATAGCCCCGAATAAAATTGTTCTGGAGTCTAAATTTATCTATACTATTATATAAGCAGCTAAATAATGAAGAGATTTATTTTTATCATTTTCTTCAAACTTTTATAATATCAAAAATACCATTTGAAGAACAAATCTGATTAATTTCTCTTGCTTGAACGTCTCAGATTACTCAATATTTTTTTACAATTTTATCCATTTCATTTTCCTACAGTTGCAAAAAAATGTTCTTTTTATGATTTGCTGCCAACAGAGTATTTTTATCTTGTTTTTTCTTTTTTATTTCTTGTGATTTCAATTAAGGATTATTTTTTTTAAATTATTGATAATTGACATGGAAAACAATAATAAATATTATTTGATATTTAATGAGTTTAATTAAGTAGTCATATTTTTTTTACATCAATTGTAGATACAAATGCATATAAATCACGTTGAGAGAGAAACCATCAGAAATCAACTAATGTATGGAGAAAATACCAACTTGTAGCATTTGTACATTTTGGCATCACGTTAGTTTCATTAGTTCATATTTGAAGGAAAAAAGATATCTTTAAAATATCATTTGTATGATTATTTTATTTTATTCATATAGACGAAGATAATCCCTCGAGTGAAAAAATTGTGATAGACTGAAAATTTAAAAATACAAAAATTAATTTTTTTCCAATAAAAATTCTATATTAAGCAAAATTTTGTGGTCAATATGAAGATATAAATCACTTTTTTTATGTCCAATTGTTCATATCATTTTTCACAGTGGATTTCCAATTTTAATAAATTTTCTTTTCAAGATACAACCATTGATGATTTATGGCTGATTGACTATTGTATTTTTTTTGAAAGACATAAACCTAGTTGAACTTATTAGGAGTGTTGTTTATTAGGTAATTTGATTCGAGAAGAATTCTATTATCTTTAATCATACCCCCTCCATCTTCCTTTAGAATCTTAGGTCTAAAGATTATTAATTTGACAATATTTTGGTGCAAAGCTAGAAATGTTTCGCAATTATTAAAATTAAATTTAATGCTGTCATGGAGGGTAGAAAGACTTTCTATGCATATATAGACTCATATCGCGGAGGATTTGGTAGTGGCCGAAGAGCTTCCTCTTTTGTGTGGATGAGACCCAAGTGATTCCATGTTTGGCTTTGAAGTTTTAGATTTTACAAACTTATGGTTGTGTTTGTTTATGTTGTTTTGCAATACTTGTTTTGGTGGAGTTTATATTGTCTGTTTTGAAGATTGAGTTGTTGTTAGTCTAGAGTGTCTTGCTGCATTTTAGACTTATGAAAATTTTGGAGATGTAATTCTAGTTATTGTTTAGAGTTATTTGGTCATTTGATCTTCTCCTAACGTTATATTTCTATAATCTGTTTTCATTGAAACCAATGGCTTCAGCCACATTTTTCAATATATATAGAGAGAGGTAAAGATACCGTGAACTTAAGTTTACGGATGCTTTTCGTGAACTTAACTCAAAAAATATATCAAATTATCTCAAAATTTAAATTTATCATATTCATTAAATTCTTTATATGAAAATCTCATGGGATGCAAAAATTTGGAGTGTTTTGATTTTTTTAAGTTATCGTTTTTAATTTTTAAAAATGATATTCAAATATTAAATATATTATTATTTTTTTAGAGCTGATTTTTAAAAATTAAAAATTATGACTTAAAAAGGTCAAAACACTCCATTTTTTTGCATCACAATAGATTTTCATATAAATAATTTAATGAGAATGATAAATTAAAATTTTGAGATGATTTGATCTACTTTTTAAGTTAAACTCATGGAAAGCCTCCGTGAGCTTAAACTCTTGGTATCTTTGCTCATATATATATATATAGAATTAGGCTATGGTGCTTTGCAAAACACAAGAGCGTTGTGTGCTTTGCGTTCTATTATTAATTTTAAGTGAGAAATAATTGATCCAAACCGCTCAATTTAATCTCCATATCCAAATCTATTAGTAAATCAAATTTTATATTTTTGGAATTCATTTGCTATTTTTTTGGATAGGGAGAAAATCATCATTTTTGGATGAACCAGAATTCTCAGATCAAGTCATTTTTCTCCTCACCGGAAAAATAGCAAAAAAAAATTAAAAAATATAAATTTTGGTTTACTAATAGATTTTGATATGAAGATTAGATTGAACGGTTCAGATCGGTCATTTCTGACTTAAAATTAAGAATAGAACGCAAAGCACATAGCGCCTTCTGTGCTTTGCAAAGCACCATAGTCAGACTCTATCTCTCTCTTTCTCTCTCTCTCTCTCTCTCTCTATATATATATATATATATCAATAACCCTATACTAAAGTGAACTCAAAAAATATCATTTTTTTTGTATATAATAATTATATTATTAATAATAAGAGTGATAAAAATAAATTTTAAAATATACGAGTAAACACGTCCTTGCGCTGTAACGTTTTTGTAAATACGCCACTGCCAGTGACATCTTTGGTGGTTGATCGGCAGTAGTAATGTTGATCAAATAGTAATTGATCGTGATCAGGATGAGCAAGAGCAAACGCGCCATTGTCAGTGATATGTTTATACAGTTTTTTTATACAAAGACGTCACTGATAGTGACACATTTACTAATGACGCGCTATCATTCGTAAATTTCAAAATTACTTTTATCATTCTTATTATTAATAATATAATTATTATAATTATAATATACAAAAAACTGGAAAATATGTCAGGGAATGAGTGGTAATTTAGTTGATTAGTAAAAAATATTAAGTCAGTTCTATTTAAAAATTGAGAGTTCAATATTTATTCATAATGTTTCAGCCTCTTCAAAGATTTTAAGAAAATAAAAGAAAAAAATATTTCTAGCCTCTTCGGATGGGGTGATAACGGTAAGGAAAACAAAGTCAACGAGGTAATTCAAAAATGTTTACTTAGATGATGATGATAACAGTAAATAATAATAGAAGACGCGTTTAATAAATATATTTAATTGAATTGAATGACACTATGACAGTGACATTATTAAAGATTATTAAGGGTCGTTGTTCCCAGGTGATAAACCCGTCAATATCCCGAGTAGCGCGTGTTCTTGTCTTTTTCTGGTCCCTCCCCTTCAAATCAATCGGACGGTGATGGCGTCATGGCATGATGGGATGACTCATGACAGGAAAAATCAGAGGATCCAACGGCTGTTAGATCCTGTGTGCCCCGTAGAGAACCCCTGGGTCGGTGCCTTTGAGAGCAGGATAAAGATGCTCTGAGATAATGGCTATGGCGGCCTATGGGTTGCGACTTGCGACTTGCGACGCACGACATAACATCTTCTGTGTTGTGCCTCCGGAGCAGTTTAATGGTTGAGCGTCCCCTCTTGCTGTCGGTTTTGTAGGTGGCCGAGGCGGTTGAGAGGAGAGCGCCATGTAGGTAGAGTAGGTTAACGTTTGGGAAGGGATGCGAGAGAGAAGAGTTCGGTTTTGTGAAAGGCACGAGGTAGAGGTTTGAAAAGAAATTGGGGCCAACCCGGCGTGACTTAGTACGGTTTTATGATGAGTTGGATCGAAATTTTTATTTATTTCAGATCGTTCTAATCTAATTTGTTATAATTCGTGATCCGAAATTAACCCGGACCGTGATAACCCGTCTATCAATCAACACTAGTAGTTGCTTTGCTTCTAAGAGACAGTGCCATTACTGCTATTGCTTCTAATGGCCAGATTTAAAAATGAAAACTAATAAAATTTTGTCACTCGTACGGGTATGGTACATCAACAACCAACAGGACATTCAGAAGAGCCAACTTTTTGCACCTTGTGTACTGTGATACTACATTAAAAATTCAGCACAGGACAATAATGGTTGAAAGGCAATGGAAGCTACTGGTACACTGTCAGAGACATTGTTTATTGCTAATATCTAATATCAGCTTGTTACCAGCAGCAAACCAGTTTTGTGCATCCCTTGTTCCGTTCTATTAACTTTCTATATATCTATTATCTACCCAAACCCATCAAGCACAAACATGTAATATGTACAAAGCAAATGCAAACCAGCTTTGATTTTAGGCAAAACTACAAACTGCATGCACAATTAATTCCAACATTATTTGAGATATCCAATGACAAGGCTTACTCTGTTCAGAACTGTTCAGAGTACTTTTCAATTAGAGGAACATGGAGCAACAATTCCTTTTGTAAAAAATTATGTATACTACACATGGAAACAAAATAAGTGGCTCATAACTCATTCCATCCAATGGGATGCCTGACATCATTATCTAATGACTCAGATGATCAATTGAAATTGTACTTTTCTAACGAAGAGTCTTTTCTGAATTTTTTTCAATTTTCTGAAATATTTCAAAATTTTCGGATTTTTTACAGTTTTGTGAAATTACAAAAGAAAACTATGTAAATCTGTTCTAATCTATGGGGATCTAATCTGCAGAAATTATGAATTCAATTCAATTTTTTTCATTTTAAACCGCTCTATTCTAAACCATCGAATCCGTAATATGTGACTCACATTAACCTGGCTCATGTCATACTTGTTTCTCTTTTCCGATGGCGTAGAGAATTCTGCGGCCGGGTGCCATGTGGTACTAAATGTGTCACTTGCATTGAGAGGTTGTATAGGGTTGGTTTGGTAAATTAAGGAATAGTTTTGAAAGAATGGTAATTTTGAAAGAGCGATAGAATATTTTTTTTTTGGAAGAGTGGTAGAAGAGTGGTATTTTTGACTATTTGGAAGAGCAAAAATATCATTTAGCAGTTGTTAATCAGAATAGTTAAAATATGAATAATTATAATACTAACAATAATGATGATAATAAAAATGTAATAATAATAATAATAATAATAATAATAAAAATAATATCCATAGTTGTAATCATAATAATATAATAAAAATATAAACATAATCATAATATAGTAATATAATAATAAAAATTATAATTATAATCATAATCATAATAATATAATAATAATAAATAATCATATTCGTAATCATAATAATATAATAATATAACCATAATCATAATTATAATATAATAATAATATAATAATAAAAATAATCATATTTATATTCATAAAATAATAATATAATAATAAAATCATATTTCTTATAATATAATAATAATAATAATAATAATAAATAAAATAAATAATATTATAATACTAACAATGATGATAATGTAGAATAATAACAATCATTATAATAACATAATATAATAATACTTATAGTGATGATAATCATAATATTAATATAATAATAAATTATAATCATAATATAATATAATAATAAATCATAATCATAATATAATAATAATAAATCCTAATTCTAATCATAATATAATATAATAATACAACATAATCAAATAATAATCGTTATTCCGACGAGAGCCAATCTGATATACCATCTATAACTTGGTATGCTAAATTAACACTATTCAGCACTCTTCTACTTAGTCAAAAATTCAATTGACAAATTAGTTCATCGAAATAGCAATTTTATTCTTACTTTTTGCTATTCCATGCATTACCAAACAAACCCTTAAAGATTAATCAATAATGATTACTATTTACTAGTATGAAGTAGCAAAGAGCGCCTCCTCGTGTCACACATTTCCGAAAGCGATGACAGAAAAATCGTCAAAATGGGGCATAGAAAAGTAGACATCGAAATATGGGCACTACATCCTTCGTTCTCTTTATATATGTGCGCTATATCTCACTATGACAGAGTAATGGATTTTCCGCATTAAAGTGTAAAATAGATAAAATATACTAGCATTATTATACAATGTATTTTTTTTTCAAGTTTATGTTATTAGCATCATTTCGAAGTTTTACAAAATATTGCTCATTAATTTCTAGAAGCACACAACCGACAAAATTCATGTCTTGAACTAGAAGTCTAGGACATGCTTTCATTCTCTGTTTGCTTGTAAACCATTTACTATTTTTATGGGCACTGATGATATTGCACTTTACAAGGATACTCATAGTAATTTTAGTATTTTGCTAAAGTATATTCTATAGACTCTCTCTAAATACAAATATGATATCTGTTATTTTTTCTACTCGAGTGGTAGAGCCACGCTCTGGCAGAGGAGGCAACTGACCCTCTAGCCAAAAAGTTTTCAAAAATATTTTTTTATTTTCAAAAGAGTTTCAAAAAATACTTGAGTTTCAAAAATAACTATGATGATATGTCTATCCTAAAAAATATTTTTAAAAATATATCTTCAAAATTATACTTCTATCATAAAAATTATAAAAATACACTTAACTTTTAAGATAATCATAATTTTATGTATTTCTTAAAATAATTTCCACCCTATCTTGATATTTGACTCTGCCCTTGATTCAATAATTGTAGTAATTAGCATCATAAATAATTTGGAACATAATAAGAGCGATCTTCAAAGAATTTTAAGTTATGGATTTGTACATCCTAAAGTCACAATTATATATTCAGAAAGAGAGTTGACTCTCCAAACTTTTTTGCTATGCCACATCGTCTATGTTTTCATCATTGAGTTTTTTCTCTCTCTCTTCATTTTATCTTAATCAAGTGACTCATATTATTTTTCTCTTTCTTCATTTAAAAAGATGATATGATGTTTCTAAGGCACAATTTAAATACTAAAGCAGTACAGCTCTTTGTATTCTTAAATGAATTATGATATAGCTACTTATAATATTTATCATTAAATATATTTTAGCATTAAAAATATATATTTATGTTCAAAATTTTCCCTAACAAAAAGTTATTTTACAAAAAAAAAATTATTTTAAATATCTGATTATATATTTTTGTTATATTTTTTTAAGACCAAATCGATGAACAACTTAGTATAATAGTATCATTAAGATCGTGGTTAACAACGCTACAAAGCACGGGCACCAGAATAAAAATGATACATTTTTAGGAACAAGTGGCAAGATTATATAGAAGATACTAGAGGTGACTCTCCTAGAGAAATATACTAATTTCAAACTTTTTTTTTTACCAAGAGATGAAGATCGAAATCCAATATAACTCACCTTTAATGCGGGCAATCAACATTGAACATTTGGCATCTTATATTAAGGGTAATATATTAAACATCAGTAGAATTGAAAGATACTTAATTAAAAGATAAAATTTTGAAACAAGATGAATTAAAATCATAATTTATTGAATGAATTGTACTACGCAAGAAATAAAGTTTAATACCAAAGCAACTTACAAAATGTACCAGTCTTCTACTCATGAATTAATCCATTACAATCACCTAGCATTTGAAAAAGATAAAAAAGACAGAGACCCATTGTGATTGAAACATGTGAAATGAAATGAGAAAATAATAACAAGAAGAACAATATTATATTGGGGCTCCATTATATTCTTTGGCACTTGAAATATCACCATCTCTTATTGAACATATAAGAGAATAATATCATCAACACTTTACCTCAGCTCAAACAATGTTGTCCGTATCTTTTTTGTTTTGAATTTTACGACATGATTATGTCCTCCAAAAATTATGTTCAGTTCCATTCTTCGTTTTGCTCATGTCTTCACATCAGAAAATAAAGCTAAATGCGACTTGTGTTTTAGGTTTTACTTGTTTTGAAATGTCTGTCCTAATCAAAGAATCTCCACTAAAATTTGTAAAATTGTGAGATTAGTTAATTTCTCTCAACCAACTTTTTTGAAGACATATTCTTCAACTTACAGATCCATTGTGCTTAAAATCTCATGCAATTTAGTTATCATTTGATGGTTCATTAAAGACCGTTAAATTATAATTATTGTAAATTATATAAAATTTTGATAACCATTGATGGACTATAAAATGATAACTAAATTGTATCAAAATTTAAAATACAAAGGATTAATAAGCTGAAGAATATCATGTCTGTATTTTAAAAAAAAAATCAATTTATGTAGAGTCTCATCATTAAGATTGTCAAAATAACCCACTATCAAGATCCCTCCCCGTGTATATTATATTGTTGCATCGTTCTAATACATAAAATCCTAAATTCAGAATTATATCAGAGAAAATTAATAAAAGGTTTTTCAACCAGTATTGCAAGCTCTAGTTTTTCAACAAATTAATGTTTTTGAGAAGATGTCCAAAATCTACAAGTGGAATAATGCATTATAATCAATCATCTAAATTGTTATTAATATTAATATTCTTGTTGTTATTGTTGTTAAAATTATTATTAAAAAGTTCTGATAACAATTATATATGGACTTTTCGAAAAGAACGCGCATCTCCATTTGCCATAGAAGAAAATAGCTCGACATAAGAGGGATAATTAGGTGTGACGGGATATAATAATGGTCCATAGAATCTAAAACTTCATTGTAATTCTCTCCCACAATCATGGAATTTTTCTATTCACCTATGCTCAATGCTTGTTGCTAGGTCGCCTCAATGTCTAATCACAAATGGGTTGGTCTACAAGCTGATTTTTTTTCTTTACTCCACTAGATAAAATAAAAATTAGAAAAATGAAGATTTTATAACATATATACCTATTAATTAAAAGTAATTTTAGGAGTCCTCAATTCATTTTTTTATAAGAAGTGGTCACAAAACCGGTCAATTCTTAATACATAAAGATAGTTAAATTTTCAAGCTTTTCAAATATGTCATATCATTAATTTTCTTCACCATTAATTTTGTTTAAATTTTTTTATTTTTTGAATCCAAGTGTTTATATAAAATAGTTTCTCTTCTCATTTAAAATAATTTGTGTAATATACTTAAGGTGAAACTTAACTCTTAAAATGATCTAATTTTTTAAATAATTATTTATAGATTCTTATGTATTTAATTATATTATTTATTATAATTATTATTATTATCATCATTATTACTAAGCATTTAAAAATATTATGTCTAAATTTTTTTATAAAATTTTATATATTTTAAAATTTTATATTATTAGTTATTTATTTGATGACTTTATTATCGAGGCGAAACTCAAATTACAGTTCTAATTAACATAAAGAAACGAAGAGTTTTAAACTATGAAATATCTAACCAAAAAGAGGATCCCAAAATACACTAAATTTTGACATTTTGGTCGTAACGCACTGCAACCAAACTTTCATCTTTATCTAAAATATTTAATTCTTTCTTATCTCTTTGTACAGCTCAACTATATAGAAAAAGAGAAAATTTTATATATATCACTGAAACTTTCATTATTAGATATTCAGACATTAAAAGTTTCAAATTAGTTATTAACCCGTTAAATATTGATTTTCTTTAAATTTCCTCATAAGTCGCATTAGCATATTATGATTGTGAATATTAGAACAAATTGACTAATACGACTCCCATGTTAAACTATAAAAAAGAAGGAAGTTTGGAACTTAAATCATATACTCGTTGGATATAGATTTTTTTTATTTGATCTTCATGATCTTCGCCTCTTTTTCATAGTATTAATACAAACTATGTTTGACAATCATACGGACTATTAATTTTCTTGCATAATATCTTGGAGGCACTATATAGACTGGCAATATTCAAATTTCTTACTGTAAATACATTCTTTTAATAATCTCTAGCCTTCTTGCACCTTCTCTTAACTCAAACAAGCTTGTTATAAAACGAATTATGCGAGTAGAAAGGGATAAACCAGCTTGTTTTAGAGAGTGGGAAAACGAAAGATGAAAGGTTTCATGAGATCTTCATGACAGAGAGAAGATATGTTCAACCGCCAAATTTCCTTCCTTTTTTTCAGATTTTGTTATAACGGCATATTAGTTAATTTGTTCTTTTATTAATGATGCTAGACTTTAATGTGACTTACAGCAAGTTCAAAAAAAAGCAATATCCATTGGGTAAATAAGTAATTTTAAACTTTGAATGGTTAAATATGTAATAGTAAAATTTTCAATGGATACATAAATAAATTTTCCTTAAAAGACAAAAAAATGAATGAAAGTATTTGGAATACGTAATTATCATGTACCAGGAATAATATTGAAAGTCATTTTTTTTCTGGGTAAGAATCGAATCTGGTCACATTAGCCACCAGGAATAATATTAAAAGTCACCGCAACAATCTCCTTTAAGTTTCTTATCCCTTCTAATTTATTTATTTAATTTAAAAAAAAGCCATTTATTTATTTCATTTCGATCTACTGTATGCCAGTAAGTGGGGCACTAATTGAATGTAAAACTAACGCAAAGCATGCAAAAAAAAAATATTTGTCTATATATATCGTCAGGGGAAAAAATCACATATACCTATATACGTAATATACGTATTGTTATTCTTTATTTCAACCAAAATGTCTTTTTCCCCTGATGAGACGTGGATTTTTGGAAATTTTTAAGACATTTCAACCAACATATCTTTTTTAAACAAATTTCCAACCTCGAATGTTGGGTTAAGACGTGGATTTCTGGAAATTGGAACCCCATTTAAATGTCTTACAGTATCCACCACAACATTCGAGGGCGATTATCTGTATGAATAAAATAGAGCAATTTTATTACACATCCCACCCAATAACACATAAAATATTTATGGTACATTAAAAAAATGCTTAAATGATAAAAAAATCTAAAATCATAGATGTACTTCCAAATTTTAATTGTTTAGATAGAATGTTCAAAATTTTGTCAATTTAAAAGAAATTTTATCTTTTATCATATACTTTTTAAATTTCAATGACAAAGTTTTAATAAATAATGATCAATGATCAATTAATATCTAAATTTTTTTCCATTAGAAACACACAATTATGATTCTAAATCTTTTATTTGAGCAATATATTTCAGAAAAAATATTTCATAAATATTATATGTATTATAAAGTTAAATGTACACTAGAATTATCCATAAATTGAAAATTGCAAGTAGCAAGTTACAACAACTATCAGGTAGTAATTATCCGTAAATTTAAAATTGTAAGTAGCAAGTGACAACCAACCACCAAGTAAGTAGTAAAGTACAAGTAAGTGGTTCTTCAAAGTAGAAATGCAAGTGTGTTTGGATGATGGAAGAATTAGGAGATTTTTTTTATTTTAGTAAATAAAACAAATAAATAAATGAAAATGGTAATTGTGATTATCCTGAAAATTAGTCTATATAGTCTAGACCGAGTTTCAAACTCGGTCTTAGTTTTTTTTACGTTTGTGTGTGTTATATTAAAAATAAAATACAACAGTCAGTAGATTGATCTAAAATATTACAACAAAAATTAAACCTAGTCCCAGTATTCTGCTATTATATAGCACATCCAGCACATTTCTCTTTCATCTTCTTTCACTCAACCATTTCTTCAAAATCGTCATTGTTACTGTTGCAAGAGCTTCCAACTGGAAATTTATATTTCGACAGATCCAGAGCCGATCCGTATTCACCACTCTCGTCTTATCAACTTATGATGTCATACCACTGGATTGGGGTATCAACAACTATGATGTTTACAACAGAAATGGACTTATCGAGACGGTAATATTCGATACTTATATAATTTTTTATTCAACTTCAAAATTTAAGCAATAATTTATAATTTCTATTTGAAATAATAGGGACGAAAGGGTGAAATGAAATATGAGGTTGAATTAGCGATGACGGGAATTAGTAATTGTTGGTGTCAGAAACCGTAATTGATCGGCATCACATGCGACCACTTGCTTTCTGTTTGTTCATTCAGAATGCTGGATTACACTCAGTAAGTTAGTCCATATTATACCATCTAGTATTACATTAACACATGGTCTGATCATTGGCGTAGTTATGACAATAAATAAGATTGACCAATGTACAACGGTCTGGTCATTGGCCTAGTTAAGGCAATAAACAAGATTGGCCAATGTATAACGGTCTGGTCATTAGGCCACATCCAGCAAAAATCAACAAAGGAAGGAGAAGGAAGATACGCATTCCAATGGTTATGGATGAAATGGAGGATCATATCAACAGGCTGTCAACTCGAGGTCGAGCTTGTTCCAACAGAGCATGATTTAGATTATCAGTGTGTTTATGTTTTTTGTTGTTATATTTACTAGAACAATTAGATTTTAATTGTTGTTGTAATATTTTTATTTATTTGATACTATTTTACAATAATATATTAATTGTGCTTATATTTGACTTTATAAAACTTTATTTTAATTTTTGTTGTAATATTTTAGATCAATCTACTGACTGTTGTATTTTGTTTTTAATCTAACACACACACAAATGTAAAAAACAAAACTGGGACCGAGTTTCAAAATCGGTCCAGACAACTGGGACCGAGTTTGAAATTCGGTCCAGGCTATATGGGTTAATTTTCGGGATAATCTTAAAATTTCTATTTATTTATTTATTTTATTTACTAAAATAAAAAAATCTAAAGAATTAGTGTAATAATAATATTTTTTGGTTAGTAATTGATAATAGTATTTAATTAATGTTATTTTAGAAAATATAAGAATAAAGATAATAGTCATAACTATTTAAAGTTAGAAAAATATTATATGAATGGTTTAGTAAAATTTTGGTTGAATTAGTAAGCAAGAACATTTATAAATCAAATTTTTATTGGGTTAACAAAATAACAGCCGGTCCAACTGTTCCGAAGAACAATTTAGTATTCAAAAGTCACGTGTTATTCTGATTAGTTGCTTTTGAAATTAGCACTAAGCTGACAAAAAACAAACACACCGTGTAGAGTTTGTAGCATGAAGAGTCTGATATAAGCATCATCCTTAAAGGTCAGATCAGACTTCTCATAGCCCAAGTCTAGCAAATTTACGAGAGAACCGAGTAAGGGTCGAATTTGAAAAGAGTTTTTAGAGAGACGAGTTCAAAAGACTTAATTTTTTAGGAATGAGCCTAACTCTTAAGAGGCTCGGCCCATATCTGACCTTTCGAGCTATTAAGAGCGAGTAAGAGACGGATAATGGTCGAATTTAAAAGGAATTTTATAATTTTTTTATTTTATTTTTATTTTTATTTTCAGATTTTTATAAATTATAACTAAAATACAACACAAAATATTAAAAAAATAAAACCAAATTTATAAATATAAATGTAATAGTATTAATTTAATATTTTTTGATTTGTTTTTTATAATTTTAAATACATTTAGACCACAAGAATTTGAAAAAAAAAGTTAAGTTTAAAAAGAATTTAAGGGTTTGAAAATGATCAAATTTAATAAGGATCGGGTCAAGTTTGTTAAGGGTTGAATTGGAAAAACTCATTTCTCTAGAGTTAGGCTCGACCCTTTTTAAATTGGATCCTTATAAAAGAAAAAGACTGAACTAATTTGATGAGAGATCAGATATAAATCGAATTTCTCAATAGACCGATTGAACTAGATTCAGAAACTCCTTATTAACTATGCCTAGTCCGAGATTGTGTTGCAACAGCAAAATCTATTGTCCACTATAGAGTTTTGAAAATATGTCTGGTCCAACCCGTCCTGGACTGACCCGTGCCCGTGGACCGGACCAGATCCAAACTCGTGCCCGACCCGCCCCCTATCATGGTCCGGTCCAACGTGGTCCGGTTCTCTCTTCATCTAAAACCGATATGTGCGGACCCGTGGACTGGACTAACTTTTTATAATTTTTAATATTTTTTTAGTATCATTTAATTTTTAAATAATTAAAAATATAAAATTAATTTGATGAAAATTATTATTTAAAAAATATTATAAATTTATTTTTCAAATTTATAATTTTCTGAATTTATAAAAAAAAAAATCGTACCGGACGTCCCGTGGGTCCACTGTCATAAAAAAAACTCTACTGATACTCGTGTATAGCTAGGTGCACGCGCCAGTCTATTGCCCACCTACCGAGCTACACGCGTCAGACGCCAGAGTGCTGCACTCAGTTTCCTCGATCGGATATATGATATATCTACTAGGAGGAGAAAACTATGGATATGAGACTATTGCAGTTTGGTGGGGGGCATAAGTGATCTTATTGCTTAATTATATACTTAAATATGTATGATTTAAAGAGTCATGAATGTAAATAAAATTTTTATAAGTTAATGAAATTTCACTGATGGAGTGATGGTAGAAGTTATTATAAAGTCTTGAGACCCATAATTCATAATAAAATAATCATCATCATCACACAATTGTTATTATTTCAATTATAACATTGTATTATAGTACTTATTTTAATTATAAAATATTTAGTTATTGTTATTGACTATCATTATTTTAATATTTAATGATGACCAATTAATCATAATAATTTAGTTGAATATTTTAATAATTTTATGATTATTTTGATTATCATTACATAATAATTATTTTTATTTTCATCGTTACTGTGATTATTAATGATATTATAATTATTTTTACATTATAATATTTTAACACGATTAATTATATACAAACAATATATTACTATTAGCTATTTTATTATTATTATTATATTATTATTATTATTATTATATTATTATTATTATTATTATTATTACATCGCAACTATTTTTATTTTTTATTATAAATAAAAGAACTGGACATGTCCGGATTCTTAGTCCACATAAGATCTTTAAAGCTTCAGTGGGTTCGAGGAATGGAGCCTCTCCCAAATGCCAATTAATATTCCACTTCAGTTACTCCCATACGTCAGATAAGATCCGACGGCAAAGATTTTACAGAAAAAATATTTATTTCTGTTACACTGATTGAAAGGAAAAAAAATTGTGATGCTTATTAAATAATAAATATTAATGAATTTCTGTTACAAAAGATAAAAGATGAATCAACATTGTGCTCCTATTTCCATTTTACAATGTTTTGGTTTTTGACTTAACATTGAAGATAAATTTTCACCGATCATTTAATTTTTGCGGAGATTGTAAGTTCAAATTATTAAATCTCATTGAATTTTAAATTTAGATGACTTGGGTTTATCTATATCTTTATCAAAAATAAAAGAAAGCATTTTGTGTATATATGGTGATGCTGTGCCATTTAGAATGCCACATAGGAAGCGTGGTATACTTTTATCTTTACTGCTCCAATATACATACTAATTGTGCAAAATACAATGAATGCTGGTCAATTGACAGCTACCTATCAGAGAAGCCAAGTTGCTGGAGAAGTGACAAACAGCAGAATTCACCAAATTTTTGGGCATCAAACTATGAAAGTTCACATAGTGATGCTAGTTTGTGTGTGTGTGTGTAGATTGGTCCCAATTTGAGTTCAGCACCGGACAATAATGCCTCCAACTTGCACAAAAAGCTTTATTTTCTGGGAACAAAAAAAACGAAAGTGATTGCCAGACCCTGCATTTAATTATGTTTAGGTATATATGCAACTTTAGTGCTGTTGCATTCAAAGGCGGAATGATGTACAGGGCAATCTGATCTCCAATGATTAACCAGATAAACCATTCAATCGATTTTCTTATGTATGTTCCATTTTTTTGGGGGGAAATAATTAAATTGACTTAGTATAATTTTTTTTCAATTGATGAGTGGAGAAGAACTATATTAGTATCAATCTTCAAGAATAAAAAAGATATTTAAATTTGTACTAATTATAGAGAAATTAAGCTCATGAGTCATACTATGAATCTTTGAGAGAGAGTGATCGAATACCATTTAAGAAAACTGACAATTATCTCTAAAAATCAGTTTGGTTTTATGCCTGAGAGATCCACTATGAAGACGATTTTTTTGATAAGATAACTTATGAAGAGATATAGGGAACATAAGAATGATCTACATATGATATTTATTAATTTAGAGAAAGCGTATGATAAAATATCGAAAAATATCATGTGGTGGGCGCTCAAAAGGAAATTAGTCCCAACAAAATACGTTACTCTTATTAAGAATATGTACACAAATGTTGTGACTTGTGTTAGAGCATGTAACGACGAGTCCGATACACTCCCTATTAAGATAGGATTACATCAAGAGTCCGCATTGAGTCCATATATTTTCACCTTAGTGATGGACGAGATCACAAAGGACAAACAATGAGATATTCATTGGTGTATGCTCTTTGCTGATGATGTGGTGCTGATTGACGAGAGCAGAATTGAAGTTAATCAGAAACAAGAGTTGTGGAGACAAAATTTAGAATCAAAAGGTTTTAGACTTAGTAGGACCAAAATCGAATATATGAGGTGTCATTTCAGCGGAGAAAACTCAGATGACGGAGATGTTTGTTTGGATGGACGAGTAGTACCCATGAATGACACATTTCGGTATTTGGGATCGATGTTGTAGAGTGAAGGAGAGATCGATGAAGATGTCAATCATAGAATAAGAGCTGGATTGGTAAAATAGAGACAAACATCTGATATTCTTTATGACAAGATTGTCCCAAACAAACTAAAAGGTAAGTTCTAGAGGACAGCGATTAGACCCGCAATGATGTATGGCGCAAAATGTTGGGCTATAAAAGGACAACACGTCCAGAAGATGAGTGTAGCTGAAATGCAAATATTGCGTTGGATATGTGGTCACACAAGTAAAGATCGAATCAGAAATGATAATATGAGGGACAAACTTGAGATAGCACAATTCAAGATAAGCTAGTCCAACATCGTTTGCGATAGTTTGGTCATTCCAACGAAGGCCTCCTGAAGCACCAGTACGCAGCGGTATTATAAGTCATCCTAAAAATACAAAAAGAGGAAGAGATCGACCGAGACGGACATGAGAGGAAGCAATAAAAAGATATTTGAAGGAATGAAATATATCCAAAGAGCTTATTTTGAATAGGAGTGTTTGAAAGATGACGATTTATGTACCTAACTTCTCCATTTTGTTATATAAATAATAATAATAATAATAATAATAATAACTTAAAAGAGATGTATTGTGCCTTTGTCAAATAATCCATAAATCGTCCTCCTAATTAGATTGTAAATTGCCCTCCTTTTTTTATTTGTTGTATCATTTTTTTAAATCAGTTAATTTCATATTATTCGCCCCTTCCTTTTCGTTATGTTTTTTTTTTTATTTCTTCAACATCAACATTGACCGCTAGAGGTGCAAAAAATCAAGAGTGCTTCTAAATTTATTTATTAGATTGACACTGCTACATTTACAAACAATTTTCTAGTCATTTGAAAAATTCAAAAATATTTACAAGTAGTTTATTCGACTGAATTTGATGCAAGAAAGAAACAAATTAAGCAATTCATTAACCTAAAAAATGTCAAGAGGTATTTGTTTAGAAAGGAATAGATGTCCGACCTTTACTTTTTATTTCGTTAATGAAAGATAAAAAAGATTTATATCATATTTTTCTTTGAAAAAAAAGTGCTTTGATAGTTATATCTAAAATAGACTCTATAACAACATCTGTATTCTACATTTCTTCAATACATCAATAAATTATCTTTTCTATTAAAAAAAAAGATATTAGTTTTATTTTTAATTTTTTGCTTTAAGGATGGTGCCTGTGACTTTACCTTGTTTAATTCAGATGAAAGTTATACTACTATATGTTAAATTGAAGTAAAATTTTGTATTTACCAAGTCATATATATGCATTTCGAGGAATTACCAATTTTTTTTCAGTTCATATTTTTGACCCTCCGACCAATTTAAGTAAAATTTTGTATTGACTTGGTATAGTATTTGATGAAATCGGAAGTGTAAAATCTAGTTCTCTTCGTAATTTTGAAATCTTCGAGCACTTGTCACTAATGACTTGATTTATTTAGAATTTTCAAAAAGTTGCTTTAATGAAAAGAAAACTACGGATGATGCAAACTTTGTAATATGTAATTATTAAGCACTAGAGTTTTAACCAATGAAGCATCATACGTGACAATGCACTAACTAATCTAACAAACAACTGAGCTTACGTATTAATTGCGATTAAATCAAACCAACCGTTGAACTTAATTACATGAATTACAGAAAAGACAAATTAATAGGTCGTGTCTGGAAAGTCTCCGTATAGGGACAAAATTTATTGTCTTTTTTTCTAAAAGAAATGTACAAAAGAAATAACATCCGACAAAATCGTATTGAGAGATATGAATAAGTTTGATTTGATAAATCATCTCTCCTGTTATATCGGATGAAAGAATTTTTTTTGTCTCTAGTTGCATGATAAAACCTCAATCCAATATATTATCTTGAATTGAAAATAATGAGATGGTCAACTTTGTCTCATCTTTCTTTATAAATCTTGTAGCTTAAAATCAATTACTTGTTAGAATTTCAGAAATAAGAATATACTAATATATTATCCGTATTTGCTATGAATGATTTCTATATTATAACTTTTTTATATCAAAATCTAAACATATAATTTTATTTCAATATAAAATATGATAACAAATAAAGTAAGAACCAAATTAAATTAATCAATTGCTTTTATGCAGTAATCATAACTTTTCTAAAAAAATATATATTTAAATTTTAAATTTGATAATTTCTTCAGCAAAATGATGCCTTTTAGGAAAGATTAAATTTATAACTTATAATGTAGTGGATGCATTATGAATTTAATAAATACTTTAATATTTTTGTTATGATCTATTATATTACAAAAAATCCCTAATATATCTAAGAACTCACGTTCTCTCTAAAATTAATTAATAAATTTCAATCAATTTTGATCGTTGTAAGATCATAGTACTTACACACTTAATAAAAAAAACAGAGATAGATATGCTGAAGTTTGTGATTTACCTTGAAATCTATCATCTTTTTAGATGATAAAGTACACTTTTTTATAATATATTGCAATGTGTTATATTTTTCTCATTTCTCTAGAAGAGGCAGAAAAACCAACAGCTATTTCTAATTTCATATTAAATCAATACCATACTGTCCAAATTTATTAGGGAGATATTATATAATCGATGAATAAAATCAGAAGTAGAAACTTTGATCCTTCTTCACTATAATTTTATTTTATTTTTAATAGAAATGAGGGTCAAAGTACAAAATCACAAAATCAATAAATTAGACAAATAATATGCAGTTGTTTGTGCATAAACACGGACATATATATTTTAATTTAATTTGCTTGTTTTTAATAATGGTTCCAAATTTGAAAAATCATTTTAACAATGTATAATAACGTAATAGACACTAAAATTGGACATAATTACATCTTTTTTTGGTAAGAAAAAGTTGATTTTCATGCCCACAAATTTCATTAAAAGTGATATATAATGTACAAAATGAAATATAATAGTGAAACGAAAAAGGAAAATCAAGGAACTAAATATATTTATTTCTAAAGTTCTAAATAACGTGCTATAGCGTTTTTTTAACCTCAAAAGCTATGTTATGGGCCAACATCGATCCATGCTATGTCAAGGTATGACCGCCATAGCGGTAATAGCATACCACAATAGAGCATTACTTACAAAAGAAAAATAGTGCACTATTTAGCATAATTTATTATTTTGTACAACTTGAGAGGCCATACTTATGTAATTATAGTAATATGATCATTTTAATGAAGAAAATGATACGGTTTATGGTTATTTATATAAATTTGAATAGAAATTATTAACTTTTGCGTATCAATGATATTTTAAATAGCAACTTTGAGTTTGTATTGATTAATTATAATTTATAACTACTTAATTATTTTTTATTAGTTAGTTACTCTATTAAACTCTAATTTATATGAGAACTAAAAGAAATATAGATTATAATTTTAAAATTAAAGAAAATATGATGTATGATAGCCTCTACTATAAAGCAATAGCTTTTTTTTACAACACCGTCGTGATTGCACGATAATTGCTATTTTGATCCTTTGTTTATTTACAATAGTGTATCAAAATAGAGAATCGGCCTTTTGATCAAGTAGCAAAAATAATATCCTCCTTGTGAGAGGTTGCATGTTTAAAATCCGAATAAAAATTATTTATGAATATTTACGAAATTTAAAAATTTGACCCTCATTTTTTTTATAAAAAGAAGAAGAGTGTGTCAAAATATTGTATTGTGGATGGATGGTGATTCCGAATACGTCTCATTTTTCCATAGAAAAGAAGCATGTCCAATTTTAACCAAACTGTAATACTGGTAAAGTATTGAGAGCGCCGATCAAAAAGAAATTAAGCACATATCCGAAAAGAAGAGAACAGTGAAAATAATTAGGAAAAGGCGAAGCTGCCAATAGTCTTATTTTTATGGCCCACAAAATGTAGCACTTATTCTTTTTTTTTAAAAAAGCATTAATTTGATCACATCAGCTCTACCTAAATTGAAAGCCACCATCGTCGATTAATTATAAAAGGATAAACCCATGTATACCCTTTTAAACATCTTCAATTACATTTGATATCTCAAAACTCGATAATCTCTCACATTTATCCATCCCCTTACTACTTCAAAAATTAATATTTTTTTCTGAAGAAGTTTCTCTATTCTCCACTATATATATATAGGGGTAGACTATTGTCAAAACGTTTGCATTTCAACCGATATGCAAACGGATCAACAACTATATTTTAAAATCTCAAAAATTTTAATTTATAATTTCTATTAAATTTTTCATATGAAAACCTTGTGGGATACAAAAGTTTGTAGTGTTTTGAGTTTTTTAAGCCAATCTTTTGAATTTTTTAAAAAAATAACTCTAAAAATAATAATAAATATTCAATGTTTGTGTTGTTTTTTTTTAAATTCAAAAGAGTGGCTTAAAAAACTCAAAATACTCTAAATTTTTGCATCCCACAAGGTTTTTATATAAAGAATTTAATGGAAATCATAAATTAAATTTTTTGAGATTTAAAAATATAGTTTTTGATATGTTTGCATATCGGTTGAAATGCAAACGTTTTCACAATAGTCTACTCTCTATATATATATATAGCTATATACCCGCGTTGCAATGCAGACTCTTAACCCTCCAATTCTTAGATGCTTTATATAATAGTATAGATATATATATATATATATATAGAGAGAGAGAGAGAGAGAGTTAGACTATTATGAAAACGTTTGTATTTCGAGCCCAAGTGCATACGGCTCAAATTTTATCATAACATGTCCGAAATTTAAAATTATCATTCTCATTAAATTCTTCATATAAAAATATTGAGGGATACAAAAATTTGGGGTATTTCGAGTTTTCTAAGTTTTTTTCTTGGATTTTTGAAAATCAGCACTAAAATAATAATAAAATACTAAATTATTGTTGCTGATTTTTAAAAATCCAAAATAAATACTTAGAAAATTCAAAATATCCCAAATTTTTGTATCCCTCAATATTTTGATATGATGAATTTAAACGTATGCACTTGGTTTTGAAATGCAAACGTTTTCATAATAGTCTAACTCTGTCTCTCTGTCTCTCTCTCTCTCTCTCTCTCTCTCTCTCTATATATATATATATATATATAATCCGACTATGGTGTTTTGCAAAGCACAGAGGCGTTGTGTGTTTTGCGCTCTATTTTTAATTTTAAGTCAAAAATAATCGATCTGAACTGTTCAATCTAATCCTCATATAAAAATCTATTAGTAAACCAAAATTTATGTTTTTTAGAAATTTTTTGCTATTTTTTCTGATGAGGAGAAAATGACGGTTTTTCCCCTATCCAAAAAATAGCAAATAAGTTCTAAAAAATATAAAATTTGATTTACTAATAGATTTTGATATGAAAATTAGATTGAGCGGCTTGGATCGATCATTTCTGACTTAAAATTAAAAATAGAGTGCAAAGCACACAACGCTCTTGTGCTTTAGAAAGCACCATAACCTAATTATATATATATATATATGTGTGTGTGTGTGTGTGTGTGTGTGTGTGTGGTTATGAGGCTTCGTGAAGTATAAAATCTCCTCTATTTCAAATTTAAAAGTCTAAATGGCCGATCCAAACCGTTGAATATGATTTTCATATTGAAATATCTTTGGAGATCAAATTTTATTTTTTTTGAATTTTTTTTAAATTTTTTGAATTTGAGATACGAATACGAAGTACGGGACGTTTTGTGCTTGACGAAGCACCAAATCTAAAATTTTAGACAAAGAATTAGTAATTTGAAGATTTTTAGGGGGCGTATAACAAGCTCACATTTACATACTGGAAAGATACACTTGATGGCTTGATGCAAATTAAGTGGATTACATATGCCTTTCCCATAATAATAAAATAAGGAGCTTCAAAGAAGTGGAATACATTTACATATGCATGCATCTTTGTAAGAAAAAGAATTGCTAAAGTAAAATATGTTGCACTACGTCTAAGGAAATAGACTTCAATACAGCTTGTCAATTAGTTGCTCATATCTTGAATGCAACTGTAATTGGTTAGATCCAATGTGCAATTTAATTCTGTTATAAATTAACTGTGTGCTCCTCTATAAATTATAATGAAGATGCATTTTTGTGCGCTACTCTGACTGCAATATATACCAATTTTTTTAACTGAAATTGAACTAGTTTTTATGCAAAGCACACAAATTTCACCTAGAGAGTTTGCGTTTTTCAAATTTGTCTTCATGTACATCTTTCATGACAACAGAAACAGCATTATTCATATATGACACAGCAATTCCAATTGCATGGAGACAAAATATGATGGTCATGTCCTTTTGTAATATGGAGGGAAAGACATGCTAGATTATCCAGAGGAGAATTTAAACCAATTCTCCAAATAATAAGGGAAATTGCATCTGAAATGAGAGCAGTGTTCTAAATCATGGCACACATTGACTTTTATTTTTCTGCTCTTTTAATTATTTGCCTTTCTCGTAGATCTCCTTGATTATCACTATTGTAAATGTCATTGTTGTAAAATTACACATATATTTAAGAAAATTTGAGAGTTTTATCATTTTTTTATTAAAAAAAACTTTCAAATATTAAGATAGAGAATTTCTTTTGGACCACAAATAAAAAATAATAATAATAATAATAATAATAATAACCAAGTTGTTGGAACTCTTGGACGGAACATCTTTTTTGGTCTTTGGAAATTTCTGTATATGCATGTGCAATTCCATATACTTTCCTAATTATAAAGTTGGCAGTTTTTATACTTATTTTATTTTGTGGTCATTAACAATTTTCTTAATTGTAACCACCTTTCTGTTAGCCTCTCTGGCTGTCTCAGTCAAAAGCTCCTCTCAAAACGTTATTCTTTTTTTTTTGTGCATAATTGAAGCATGAAAACGAAGTGCATCTCACCAACTTAATTATGCAAACAAGGTCTTGAGGAATCAGGCATGCATATTGATGCATCATCATCCAACATATTTCTCACCTTCATTTTTTTAATTTTTATATTTGAGATCTCTGATCTCTATGATTTTGGATTAGATTTCATTTCTAACCTATCTAATTCATTTGGGATTAAAGATTTTGTTTGTTGCCAGAACTTAAGTTAAACTCAATAGTGTAATTTAAATTTACTTGTAAAAAGAGGTCTTAAAAATAAGTTCTAATAGACACAATATGAGATAATATATTTGTTAGCTTTTCTTCATTACTCAAAAAGGTAAAAATAAAAGAATCAACGTGGATAATTTTTTTTCCACAATATGTGATGTCTGGTTTGTGGAACTGTGGTAATTAATCTCTCCACTGTGTTGCAGTTAATTTTATTATGGGACGTCTCCAATAAATTTGGCTTAATATTGATTTCATCTAAATTTTAAATTTCTATGCATGTATAATATTAATACAGAAGTACCAACCACCGATGGTGATATTTTGCAATTTATCACTTGCTAATTAATTAATTTGCAGGTTATCAAAGAATAAATACCGTTATTTTTTTAACTAGACTTAATGTAATTTACTTATCTAGGTTAAAAGATGATTGTGGAAAACAAAAAAAGGCATCATTCATCGCTCTAACCCCACATGATGATCATGTGCATGATACTTCCCACAAGCACTATACTCCTGCCATCCACATCTATGTTCTTGTACTCTGTATTTAGCTCACATCACTTTGAAAGAGACATAATTACGACCCAATATCTATATCGAACTGTATAGTGATTCTGTTTGGTAGAGGATATAATTGAGGTGCATTTTTAACTCAACTATTGAAAGCGTGTTCATTATCATCGTAGATTTGCCCCATAACTTGTACTTAATCATTTATATATAGAGTTAGAGCATCTTCAACCCACTTGCAATTTTCTAAAATATATATATATATATAATGCTGTAGAAATTACAAGTTCGATTACATTAACATATTAGAAATCTTTTATACTAAAAGTACTGATAAAACCATCACAACAACTTACAATAAATTTTATAGTGGCAAGAATGTAAGATCTGCAATTATAAATTACTAACACAACTGAAATTGTAATAAATGTCCTAAATAGAAATAATAAGAAACATACCAAGAAAGTGTTAATATGGCACAAAAATAAAAATAAAATGTATAATGTTCTTTTTATTTCCTAATTAGCATGACAAAGTAAAATTTATATAGTATAGAGGATATTCTGCAATTAATGACTATTATATGAAGTAAAGTGACTTAGCAAATTTATTTCTTAATTAGTACCATTTTTTTCGAATACCTTGTAAAAGGATATTCCTTTCATTGCATGTCGCTAAAAATGTCATCCTTCCAATACAAAATATGATAATAATCAAACAAAGTAATTAGTCAATTATTTCTATGTGGTAATCATAGATTTCCTAAAAGAACGTATAACTAAACTTCAATAAAGAAATAAATATAATTCAAATTAGTAAATTCTTCAGAAGAATTATGTCTTCTAAGAAAGATATATCGTTAATTATATGATTTTTAATATATTATAAATTTAATATATTACTTCAAATATTTTCATTATAAAATAAAACTTTACAAAAAAAATGATATATATAACGATCAACGTCCTATCTGAAAATTCATCATCTAATTTCAGTCAATTCTTATAAGATAATAATATTTACATACTTAATAAGGAGAGTAGAGATACAATTACAAATTTCAATGAGCATTTGCTTGCTATGTTAGTTTTATTTTATTATGTTATGGCCTATGTTATTAATATGCACCGGGTTCATTCAAAGAAATGAACGAAAGGCTTCAGCATTTTTGATGGAAAAATCTATTGATATTAATATATACTAATCCCAATTGATTGCCTGATAAGTTATAGAAAAACAACATAGAAAAAGGTCTCTCTGTCTCTCTACTGAATTTTGAGAGAATTTCTGAAAAACGCCATTAAGAGAAAACGCTGTGTCCATCATCAGTTATCAGGAAAATCATTGAAGATCTCAGTATTAACGCTTCCGCAAAATGTCATCAATTCAGAATTGTAAGTTTTAAATACGTTCGCTATTTTATTTTGAATTTACGGATTCTGAATTAATATTAAAGTTTTCATTAAAGGTTAACATTTGGTATCAGAGCCAAATCGTAAATTCATATAAGATGCAATATTTTTTTTAATTCTTTGGTTCGTATAAATTTTGAGAATTATTATTCTTGAATCAATTCATAATTATTCTCTATTATTAAAATTCATGGGAGATGCAAAAGTTGGAGACCTTTAACCTCCCAAGAGGCCTCACATGCACATCTCTATTTTGCTATATTGGATCTAATACAACTTATGATGAACAAAATTCTGTCCAACCTCGATGACAGCCATGCGTTTTGGCAAAATGGGCCGAAAGTTGATTGCTTGACTATTAAAGGGGAAGGACCGAACTATGTGTTATATGTGTTGTATTGGATCTTGACTATATGTTATATGATAGGATAAGATGGGATGGCATGTACACAAATCTATATGTGTATATATGTTGCACAAATTGTATTATGTTGGTATTTTCTATGATTTTATATGAATTCATATATAATTTTCGGCCTAATTAATTTTCTGTTGCAGAAATTTATTATATATTTTTTCATATAAATAATTTTAGACCTTATTATTATTATTTTTTATTATTTTTTTAATAATTGGATGTTGTCTTTATTAAAATTAATTTTGTGATTTAAGTCACAATTATGTTTCACATTTAATAAATTATGACGGTAATTTTACCAACTATAATTGCCATTATGATTTATTAAATGAATTTATGCCCAACGGTGATACAAATTAATTTTTTTAATAAAATTATGTTTTCTTCATGTAATAAATTATAAAGGTTAATTTTACCAACTTTAATTGCCATTATGATTTATTAAATGAATTTATTTGTATCTGCCCAACGGTGATACAAATTAATTTTTTTTAATAAAATTACATTTTCTTCATGTAATAAATTATAAAGGTTAATTTTATCAACTTTAATTGCCATTATGATTTATTAAATGAATTTCTTTATTTTAACAATTCAATTTATTTCTGTCCAACGATGATATAAATCGAATTTATGCAACAACTGTATGATAGAACTGAAATATAATTTGGCGTTTTATTATATATATTTCAGTATAATTACTGGTTAGTCCCTTTTATATACAGTTGATTTAATATTATTTTCTTTATTTGTAGATTTATAATTTGATAACAGTAAGCATTTTTTATTTTTCTGAATCTAATGCAGCATTGAATAATGTTCATGCTCAAATCTCTGGAATAGTACCATTGAACGGAACTAATTTTTCCACTTGGAAAGAGCAAATTGAGATTTGTCTTGGTGTTCTGGATATTGACTAGGCATTACGAATGGACAAACCTACTATTGTAGCAACAAATACTGATGATGAAAAGAAAAATTCTGAAAAATGGGAGCGGTCAAACAGCATGTCTCTCATGATTATAAAAAGTACTATTACATCTGCTATAAGAGGAGGTATTCCTGAGAATGATGATGCAAATAATGTCTTCACTGCTAGACAGTATATGACTTCTGTTGAAGAACAGTTTAAAAGTACTTCTAAGGCTAATGCAAGTACTCTCATAATGAAAATGCTCACCACCAAGTATAACGGGACAAACGGTGTACGTGAACATATCATGAAGATGAATGATATGGCCGCAAAATTGAACGGTATGGATATGGCAATTTCTGAAGGCTTTTTGGTTCATTTCATTATGACTTCTCTTCCTGCACAATTTGGTCCTTTCAAGATCAATTGTAATACGCAGAAAGAAAAGTGAAAAATGAGCGAATTAATTGCCATGTGTGTTGAAGAAGAAGAAAGGATTAAAGCTGAAAAACCTGACTATGCACACATTGCTGTTCAAAGTCCAAAACCGAAAAATAAGGAAAATGGTAAAGGTAAAAGTAAAATGAATATGGCTACTGGTATTAACAAGGCAAGTACATCTGGTACAAAACCCGTGCATGCTCCTAAGTGTCATCACTGTAAGAAGCGTGGACACATGAGGAAGGACTGTGTGAAGTTTAAAGATTGGCTCGTTAAAAAGGGTAATGATTTAAATTTCATGATTTGTGAAACCTTTTTAGTTGATGTTCCCTTAAATACGTGGTGGGTTGACACTGGCGCCTCTGTGCACATTACGAACTCATTGCAGGGATTCCATTCCGTGAGGATGCTTCAAAGGGGAGAAAGGAAACTTAAAGTGGCTAACGGATTAGAGGCTGAAGTCGAGGCTGTTGGAACTCTTCGTTTAGTTTTGAAGAGTGGCTTTATTCTTGATTTACATGATGTAGTTTATATTCCTAATGTGATTAGGAATTTAATTTCTGTTTCTAGACTTGATGCGTGTGGTTTTATGTTTCAGTTTGGAAATAATGAGTTGAAACTATATCATAACTCTAAGTTTGTTGGTTCTGGATTATTATGTGATAATCTATATAAATTATGTTTGAATTCTTCCTTTTGTGAATCTCTGTTATCTATGAATATTACTAGTGTTAATCATAAACGTGGAGTCAAGAGAAATCGTGATGTTGGAAATTCTTCCAAATTATGGCATCGCGGATTGGGTCATATTTCAAGAGATAGAATGCAACGTCTCATTAGAAATGAAATTCTCTCTGCATTAGATTTTTCTAATTTTGACAACTGCGTAGAATGTGTAAAAGGAAAATTTGTCAAGGGAAATAAGAAAGGAGCCACTCGAAGTGGGGGACTATTAGAAATTATTCATACTAATATTTGTGGTCTTTTTCCTACTCCGGGTATTAACGGGCATAAATTATTTATTACTTTCATTGATGATTATTCTCGCTATGGTTATGTGTACTTGATTAATGAAAAATCTGAAGCACTAGATAAATTCAAGATTTTTAAGGCTGAAGTTGAAAATCAACATAACCTTAAAATTAAAATAGTGCAATCAGATAGAAGCGGTGAATAAAGTGGGATTGATATAGTTCATTCATTGTAAGACAAAACCCTCCTTGGTCAAAGTCAAGAAAAACAAGCCCTCTCATTACTTCAATTGTAATTGCATCACGAGTTCAGGCCTGTTCGCTTTATTTTTTCAAGAAAATGGTATTTGTACATCAGTACTCTATGCCGGGAGATCCTCGACAAAATGGAGTTGCTGAAAGACGTAATCGTACACTAATGGATATGGTACGAAGTATGATATGCAATACCACATTGCCGGATTTTTTATGGACAAAAGCTTTAAAAACAGCCACACATATTCTAAATCGGGTTCCTAGTAAATCTGTTCCAAAAACACCTTATGAACTGTGAACTGCCAGAAATTCACAACTAGGATACTTACGTGTATGGGGGTCCTGCTGAAGCAAAAGCCTATAATCCACAACTTAAGAAACTTGATTCCAGAACCATTAGTTGTTATTTTATTGGTTATCCAGAGAGATCCAAAGGTTTCAGATTTTATTGCCCATCACATACCACTAGAATAGTTGAGACGAGACATGCTGTATTTTTTGGAAATGGCAACATCAGCGAGAGTAATGCAAATAGAACAGTAAACCTCGAAGAAAATCGGATTTATGTTCCAATTCTGATAATACGAGAAATTACAAATTCTATACCTATTGTTGTTCAAGAGGCTAATGAAGAAACTCATGTTCATGATGTACCTATTATTGATGAAACTCCTATGCTGCCACAAGAACCCTTATGTAGATCACAAAGAGAGAGAAGATCTGTCATACCTGATGATTATATCGTATACCTTACAGAGGAGGGTTGTGATATAGGTAATGGAGATGATCCTATCTCATTCAAGCAAGCTATTATGAGTGATAAATCATCTCAATGGTTGAAAGCCATGAATGATTGATGTGGTTTCTACACACAAGTAATAAATCCCTAGTTATTACTCGGTTCGGTTGCAAGTGTACAACCTAGTCGAGCAGTACTTAAGGTTCGTCTCCACAGGGACAATTCGAAATATAAAATCTGACCTAACAATCTAATTTAGTAAAAGAATGAATAAATGAATTGGTTTGTTTGTTCATAAGGTTCGTTTGAGGTAATTAAACTAAAGTCTTAAGGTAAAATCTGGGTTTTTGACAGATACGAGAAATTAGGGTTCATAGGGGTTAATATCCACTAATGACATGATTAATTGATTATCGAATTTGTTCTTTTAATTATGAAGGCACAGTTTGAAATGTTGGTACAAAGGGATATCTCTATGTTTATACCATCCTTAAATTACAATACCCGTTACCTCTCGGTATGGTTATCCTAATCTAAGGTCATTAAGTTCTACTGTCCTAATTAATCTAGAAAACCGTTCGTCACCTCTCGGTACTTGGTACAATTCCCTAAACAATTAGGTCAAGCCCGTATAGGACGTGCGTCACCTCTCGGTACTTAGCCTATCTAATACCCTATTCTTTATGGTCAGGACTAAATATTCAACCTCTCGATTGAAAATACCGAATCATAGGGTTTCATGTGATTTCGATTAAGTCTTCACATTCAATTGAAATAAAGAATAGATCATAAAATAAATAAGAACATATGCGGTAAAAATATCAACTAATCATGCCAAGAGTTTCAATTACATCCCTAATCTACCCTAGAAGAATCCTTAGCCGATCATGGCTAAGGCACAAATGAAATTCAGAAATTAAAAGAGTTCAAAAGCATAGAAAATAATGAAACCAGTTGATCAATCCAATCTCTTCTTCTCTACTCTTTTTCTCTCCTTTTCTCCTTTCTATTCTTCTTCTCCTCTCTCCAAAACTCTCAAAGAAACTGAAAAACTCCTCTCAGATCTGTCCTAGGGCGGTTCTCCCTCTTTGGAGGCGTTCTCCTCTGTATAAAATCGAATCTGGAGCCTTCTGGGGCGAAGAGATGCTTTCAGGGGCGAAACAGAACTGCTCTTTACGGCCCGAAAAGAAAAGATTTTGACCCAAAAAGTTCACGCGGTTTCTTGACAGAGAGCTCTTTTCGACCCGAAAAGATAACTTTTTGGGTCAAAAGGTTCATGCGCTTTTTCTCCAAAGAAGATCTTCGTTGTTCTAGTTGCGCCTAGCTTACTCCATCTTCATCCAAATATTCCCAAAATGCTCCAAAAGTCCTGAAATCAAAGAAACCATGGCAGTATCTCGAACTTTGTGCAATATCCAAACTAAATCAACTAATTGAACTAAAATATGCATAAAAAGGGTAAAATGGTATAGTTTTAGATACCAAATCCTATCAGAATATATATGTGATTTTTGGCTTATCAATGATGAGATGAAATCTATAGAAATTAATGAAGTTTGGGATCTTATTGAGTTACCTGTCGGGGTTAAACCTGTAGGATGTAAATGGGTCTATAAGACTAAAACTGATTCCAAAGGTAACATTGAAAGATTTAAGGTCAGACTAGTCGCTAAAGGGTTTACACAACAAGAAGGTGTACATTTTGACAATATATTTTCTCCTGTCTCAAAGAAAGATTCATTAAGAATTATTTTAGCCCTTGTAGCTCCTTATGATTTAGAACTACATCAAATGGACGTGAAAACTGTATTTCTTAATGGTAACTTGCATGAAAAAATTTTTATGAAACAACCTGAAGGGTTTGTTGAAGAAGGCAAGGAACATATGGCATGTAGGTTAAAACGTTCAATATATGTATTAAAACAAGCTTCACAACAGTGGTATCTCAAGTTTGATGAGATTATAACCGAATTTGGATTTACAGAAAATATAATAGATCAATGCATATACCTCAAGGTTAGTGGGAGTAAATTTATCTTTCTCGTTTTGTACGTGGATGATATTTTATTGGCAAGTAGTGATTTAGACATGTTATACGAGACAAAACGTTTTCTATCAACTAAGTTTGAAATGAAGGATCTTGGTGAAACCTCTTATGTTATAGAAATTGAAATTTATCGAGATCGGTCTCGTGGGATCTTAGGTTTATCCCAAAGAGCATATATTGAGAAAGTGCTTAAAAGATATAACATGCACAATTGCTCCCCTAGTTTTGCTCCTATTGTCAAGAGTGACAAATTCAGCAAGTTTCAATATCCTAAAAATGAAATAGAACGTGCTCAAATGAAGCAAATTCCTTATGCTTCGGTAGTAGGGAGTCTTATGTATGCTCAAATTTGTACACGTCCTGATATTGCATTTGCAGTTGGTATGCTTGGCCGATATCAAACTGATCCAGGAATGGACCATTGAAAAGCTGCTAAGAAAGTTTTACGCTATTTGCAAGGGACAAAAGATTATATGCTTACTTACAAGAGGTCAAATAACCTTGAAGTTATTGGTTATTCTGATTTAGATTTTTCTGGATGTCTCGACAGTAAGAAATCCACATCAGGTTACATATTTATGCTTGCAGGGGGGTCAATTTCATGGAAGAGTGCTAAGCAGTCTTTAAGAGCATCTTCCACTATGCAAGCAGAATTTGTGGCGTGTTATCATGCTATTGGTCAAGCAGTTTGGTTAAAGAATTTTATACCAGGACTTCAAGTAATTGACAGTATTGCGAGGCCACTCACCTTATTTTGTGATAACGAAGCTACTGTTTTCTTCTCTAAGAATAACAAATCAAGTGGTGCATCCAAGTGGATCGACATCAAATATCTTGTTGTTAGAGACAAAGTCAAAGATGGTACCATTATGATACAACATATCAATACAAGAGTTATGTTAGCTGATTCTCTAACAAAAGCACTTCCACCCACTCTTTACAAAGAGCATGTTGTCGGCATGGGTTTAGTTAATGTATTCTGATTTTGATGTTATAAACTATATATATTATGTTATGTACTAAATCTTTCATTATGTATTGACTTTGAATTAATAAATTTGCTAATTATGATGCGCATAATTTTGTTTATTCTAAGCAAATTACTTATGAGGACCGAATGAAGATTATTAATCATTGTTGGAAAGAGTATCAATGCTATAATTAATGGGGATCAAATAACGACATTTATTATTTTGATTACTTTAGTTTGGTTTGGTATTTCTAACTGATCATGTTTACGATTAATAATAAAAAAAAAAAATTATTATATTGGCCAATTTTTTATATGTGCTTTATTATGTTATAACATTATGGCCAAGTGGGAGAATGTTAGTTTTATTTTATTATGTTATGTCCTATGTTATTAATATGCACCGGGTTCATTCAAAGAAATGAACAAAAGGGCTTCAGCATTTTTGATGGAAAAATCTATTGCTATTAATATATACTGGTCCCAATTGATTGCCTGATAAGTTACAGAAAAACAACACAGAAAAAGGTCTCTCTGTCTCTCTACTGAATTTTGAGAGAATTTCTGAAAAACGCCATTAAGAGAAAACACTGTGTCCATCATCAGTTATCAGGAAAATCATTGAAGATCTCAGTATTAACGCTTCCGCAAAATGTCATCAATTCAGAATTGTAAGTTTTAAATACGTTCGTTATTTTATTTTGAATTTACGGATTCTGGATTAATATTAAAGTTTTCATTAAAGGTTAACATGCTATATAAAATGAAGCACAGTTTTCATTTTTTTTTATCAGAGATCTTATGAAAATGGAACTGTTCATATCAAGGCATCAAACCAACCCACAAAAGATTCTTAATTACTACATTAAAATCAGGCACGCATTAATTAATTCGTGCAACTTCTTTGGTTAGCAGTTCATCCGATACGAAACAGACGGCCTTGATTTGTCTAGGACATAAAGCGAAGAAGATCAGATCCAAGCACAAACAATAAAGCCTTATCCAAATCCCTATTTTTTTTCCAAACGTTTTATTCCGTAAGGGCAAAATAAAAAAGAATAGAAGGAATATTGGAGGTCACTATTAGCCAACCAATCGAGGCTTGAATGGGAAGAGCACCTGGTTGGGTGCTTAAATTTGTGTGATGTTATTCAACAGAGACTTCTCTTTTTAAGTCCCTGGTTTGGTTTCTACTGTTGTTTGATTTGGAGTGAACAACCCTCATACATTCCCTTTGGGGGACATCACATAAAGTTTTTCCATGCTAAATCTCTATCATTTTCTTTCATAATTCAGAAATGTCACTGTATACTTGTGCAAATTTTTACTTTCTGGAATAGCGTTCCCGGGTTAGTAACTGTGAAAACCACAAACACCCAAGAAATAAATTTTGAGGTCACATTTAATTTTAATTGCTCAATCCTGTCATGTTATAAGAAGTTATATTGCGTTGTCTCTATCCGTTGACGATCTTCTCCTCTAATATAATTTTCTCTTTGAAAGGCGCAATTTTGTCACTTAACTTGGACTTGTTGCAGAACAAATTCGGTTTAGTTGCTTTATTATGGCGTTGCTACGTTCAAGCGATATTGATCTCAAAATTATGAACAAGATATTGCGTCTTGATATCCCACAAGTCAAGTGGATCCGATCCGTTTTTTTTTTTTATTTTACAATTTCTTTCTTTGAGGATAATAAGGGCCATGGCCCTTATCTAATTTATCATTTACAATCTTTATTGAATTCTTTTTATAATACTTCAACAAATTTTAATTTATTCGATAGGTTGACATGCACAATCTCACTGCTAGACTAGAACTTGTAAAATCAAATTTAAATCATTATCCAAATTCATTTTGTTGGCCAAATTAAGAGCATAATTTAGTATATTTTAAATATTATATTTTTTTAAACAGAAAAAGGCATCAAATTTATCCGTGATCCTGTGTCCAAATAAATATTAATTGATTCATGTCAAGTCGGTAAGGTCGGACTGCTCACTAAAATAATAAAATAATGCTAACTATTGCCTCTAGAATTATAATTTGGGTTTCATCACGATAATATAATTCTCAAATAAATAATTATAAATATAAAAAATTTAATATATTAAATAAATTTCATACGAAAGAAAATTTAAATATAATTATCTAAATGCTAAAGATGTATATAATAAATAATAATAATTATTATAACTAATATAATTAAACACATGAAAGTTTAGAAAGATCAATAAAAAGTTGGACCATTTTAAGAGTTAAATTTCATCTTAAATATATCACACATATTAATATTATATATGAACATTAAATTTAAGTAAATAAAAATATTTAAATAAAATCAATAGTGAAGAAGCCTCGATGGTGTGACATATATGAGAGTTTAGAAGACTTAACTCTATTTATGAAGTATTGTTTGCCTTTATTGACTATGATATGGCACTAGAATAAGCCCTTAATTAACAAACTTGATCAGTAAGGTATACGGACCATCAGCCCAGCTGCAAGGTTACGATCCATTTCAGACGTGTCATGAACTTGTGATTTTTCATTTCATTTACAAAGTTAATTTAAGAGATGCATGCATGAGAGGACCATCCATTACCTTGTAATGCATCTTGCTAAATCTCAAGGTTATATATATACATAAACCACCAACTATAATAAAGGCTACAAAGCTAGTTTGAAGTAAACAGAGAAATCTTTTTAATAAATGGTATTAGATACGCATATCTTTCGGTAAGATATATAAATGTAATCGGATTATATGACAATTATTATTTTAACTGGTATATAAATATAAAAGGAAGTCACTTTGATTAAATTAAACCATCAGGTACCGATATCCGATTATTTAAAAAGGAACGGGAACTATTAGTAAGTCGACATAAAGAATCAACAACATGACAAATTTATAAATTGCAAGTTTGCAACTTGCAACTGATCATGATATAAAACTAAAAAGAACTACTACGTTAGTGTTCTTTTTATCATGAGAAGTATATAGATCATAGAGGCAGAAATTAGTGGCAGAAATATTATAGAAATATATTTCGTTATGAATTTACAATTGGAATAAATATGTTCTCCTCCTGTTGACATAGCACAGTAGAATAATTATATATAAGGGATCTTATTGTGATATTTTGGTAATATACAGGAGGTTTTTAACTTTTTGTACATGCATGCACAAGTCTATTAATATTAACCAGATGGTAAAGAATTGTACAAAATTAATGTGATCGATCTTATTAATCAAGATGAAGGACAATAGTTAGAGAGAAGATATGAAAATCCACACCATCCGTGGCCGCATACAAGAAATGTCAGATAATGGCATGAGGATTACTCCATCAACAACAATTTGGAGCTCCAAGTTGGGTGCTGCGTAACAGAATCACTCAGCTCAGGTCTTTCTTTTGCCTTCCTCCCCACTTGAAAAACTTGAAGTCGCGTATGCAAATTCTTTTTTAGTTTCCTGATTAAACAAAAACATAGAATAATCATGCTGGATACAAAATTGAAGTTACATATCATTTCTTCCTCTAACACTATAAATCCCCCCTACCAACCTCTCAAGCTATCTCGATCGATTGACCCTCAATCCTCTCTTCATTTCTCTCTCTCTCTCTCTCTCTCAAAGAAAATGTATGGAGTTGCGAGTATACCGTACATGCCGATACAGAACCCTTCTTCATTCAACCCCCATTACTACATGTCAAGAGATGTCACTCCCTCATTCCATTTGGGGATGCATCTCCCCTCAATGCAATTCATGCATGATCTCGTTTTACCTGCAACTGAAGTTCCAACTAATCATGGTAAGCGCAGCTCGGATGAGATGGATGAATACCAATCGCGGCAAGCAGAGGAAAGGAGAAAGAGAAGGATGATATCTAACAGAGAGTCGGCTAGAAGATCACGCATGAGGAAACAAAAGCAACTGCATGAGTTGTGGTCCCAGGTTGTCAGTCTCCGAGGGCCAACAGACAACTGCTTGATGAGTTGAATGGAGTACTATGCAACCGTGACCGAACCTTGCATGAAAACACCAGGCTCAGAGAAGAGAAAGCTGAGCTTGAAAAGAAGTTGCAGGAGCTGAAATTGCATGAAGAGATAGTTGAAGGAGGTGAAACAAATGGAAATGACAATTCTGCAACTGAGAAATGAACTAACGAGGAAACTGGCAGACTATTGGTCTGCTTTCTTCAAGAAAAAAAAAATGAACTAACGAGGCATTCAGAGCATTTTCATTATTATGCTTGTTAATTATTATTTTTTAACCTTTTTTGTTTTATTTTTCTTCATGCATGCCAAGATGAATATTATTCAGATTAGATGAGTTAATTAAACTCTTCGAAACTTTTTCAATATTTCTCTCTGCGCGCTTTCTTTCTTTTTCTTTTTCTTTTTCTTTTTTTGAACAGAGGACTTCTCTCAAAGTAGGATACACTTATCTCCTTGCTAAGAATCATACAATTATTCACTCTGGAAGTATATATATATATGCAAATGGAAATAGCAATATAAAAGTACGTAACCTGAAAAGAAAATGGTTAAATTACTTCACATAAGGAAAGAAAGTGACCCAGTAACATACAAAAGAGATTCCAACCTTATCTGAAGTAATTGTTAACATTTCCGATGCTTAATGTTATTAATTAACGTAACAAAAATTTGGCAATAACTTGTAAATAGATTTTGACATTAATAAAATGAAGGATTGAGTCAAGAAAACAAATGACCCAACTGCTGCTGAAAAATCTTTTCACATTAGCACGAAAGAATCCATCGACAGCCACATTTTGGAAGGAAGGAAAAAAGCTTGATTTGAGACCACTGACTTGATTACGCAATAAATTTGTCCATAAAGCTATAATCCGATATATATATATATATATAGGCTTAAATTTAATTCCTTTGGAATTCGGACTCAGTCGAGGAGTGTAAATCTGGCAGGTTTAATCCAATTCACCTTTTATGATCCAACAAGGGCAACTACGAAACATTTCAAAAAGTAGAGAGTGTAGGTTTCAAGTATGAAAAAAATGTAGGTCACCTTTGCAAAAATGGTATGTAGAAGCCGAAGCGGATAAGATCTCTACTTTATTAAGAAAAGAGAATTTTAGGTTTGATAAAGAACAAAGCCTCTAGAGCACCTTTTAGCGTTAATTTATAATTTGTGAAAAGCCATTAATGTTCTCTATGGGGCCTCCAATTGATCTATAAGTATTCAATCAGTGGCGTCTTATTTTTGGAATTGGACAGCAAAAACACCTTTAACATTGACAGCCACAAACTGTTTCAGGAGCTAATGCATGAGCTCGTTCTCTGTTATTTATCTGATTGCACAAGCAAACATTTTATGAATAATAAAGTTGATATTAAAATTGGCAATTTATATGCCCATCTGATTTGAAAAATCTGAAGCATTAAATGTTGGGGTAAAAACTTAAATATTGTGGATTATGACCAAAATAAAAGAGGTTATAGATGTAGCTTTTCTGTGCAAAAGCAGAAACGAAATGGTATTTAACTTAAAAGGAAGTTAATAAAATGGTATGCGCTATAATTTTATATAATAAGTACCAAAATATGTCATTCTGGTAGAAATATTCGACTAGCTAGGCCATTGTCTACCCAAAAAGAAGATAACATATTAGAACCAGTTCAATACCTGTATGTGCATCTCTTTTGTACCACGAAAGAGTCATTCGTATAGATAATTGAACAAGACAATTGAGAAACAAAGCAATGAACAAACTTGCTCTATGAATGAAATGAACTTCTTAAAAGAATACCTATATTTATTGGCTAACCATGTCTGAGTAGTATAGGCCGTCTGTCATGCTATACAGCTTCTTTTTTTATGAAACAAGAATTGATAGAGAATCCCGATGGGGCACTCTCCAACACAGAACTATCACATTCCTTCTCAACTTCAGTGATCAAAATCGCACCCACGAGATCTTGAAGCTCCTGCTCTTGAATTGTCAGTACTTTTTGAGCAGAATTTTTTACTTAAACGGTCCAAAAATAAATCTTAACTACAGAGACAGCCTAAAAGCAAATTTATTTTCACAAACGGCCTAACAAATGGCGTGAGTTCAACTCACGCCCTTAAAACGCTATTTTCTCTGCCCGTCCGCTGTCCAAACAAAAGAGAGCAAAATGGCCCAAAGGACGTGAGTTGAACTCATGCCCTTTAAATCCATATATCGTATTTATATCATTTTTTTTCACTTTCGGTGTTTTTGAAAGATAACAACCATAACACATCAACGTCTAAAATGTGTGAGTTCAACTCACGCCCTTTGTATCTTTGGACAGTGTTCAGGCAAGCAAAATGGAGGTTTAAGGACGTGAGTTGAACTCACGCTCTTATTTAGGCCGTTTGTGAAAATAACTTTGCTCTAAAACCGATTCTATAGATAACATTAATTACTAGGCTTTTAAGTAAAAAGTCCTTCTGAGCATTGTGTTTCAGGTCCCCAAGCTGTGCACACAGCTTTTTCTTGTGTAGCTCTGCTTTCTTTCTAAGCTGAATGAATACACCCTCTGCTAACTGGGCTACATCCTGGTGCCGTGCACGCATCTCAACACTTTCTTTCTGGGCCTTGTAGCTGAATGAATACACCCTCTGCCAACTGGGCTACATCCTGGTGCCGTGCACGCATCTCAACACTTTCTTTCTGGGCCTGTCCAAGGTCAACTACCAGGTGTTTCACATACATGGAGATACGTGATTGGAAGTCAGATATGTCCTTCTGAATAGCAATGGCACTGTCAAGACGTTGTCTAATAGATGATACTCTAATCTGAGCTCTTACATGATTTTTTGAAATATCAGCTACCTTTTTGTGGACTTCTGTTGCATTTATTTCAAGCTGTGCCGTGATATGAGTGCTAAGAAGATGACGATTTATGTACCTAAACTATGATTTAGAAGTTAGAGTCTAATAATAGAGTTATAGACTTTATGTTTTTAGATTTTTAGAATTTTAGGATTTAAAATTTTAAAATAGATTTTAGAAATAGAAGTTTAAAAATAGAATTTTATGATTTAGAATTTAGAATTAGGTTTTAAAATAGAATTTTAGGATTTAGAAATAAATTTTATAATAGAAGTTTATTGTACTATTATTATTATTGTTATTATTATTATTACTATTAGCATATTATCATCATCATTATTATTATCATATTTATTTATTATTATTATTATTATTACTTTATTTATTTATTTTCTTTTTCTTTCATCATATTCATTATTATCACTGACATTTGAAATTTTTTATCTTATGTTTTCCGATTGGGTTTTATTTCTAATATACCCCAATTTATTTGGAATTAAAGACTTTGTTGTTGTTGTTGTTGTTGTGTGCTGTGATAGTCTCAAGTTCATGCATTATGCTTTGCCTCATTTCATTTATTTGCCATCTTCGGGACCCAACACAGGAGATACGTACCATTTGCACATACCATTTGAGTGCACCAATGAAAGTGAGCACATCACGGTCATTGGAGAAGTCAAAATTGCCATGTAGCAATTTGGATTGGATTATCAGCTCCACCTCATGTGCTGAGTCCATTGAAACTGGGTCTGCACGCAACTTATTTTGGATCACTTGAAGAACCTTTTCAAAGTACATCCATTTAAGCTCCAAGTCTAGTTGTTCTACTTTGACGTGCCAGTGGAGTGGGTCCAAGAGATGTTGAAAGCACCAGAACATTTGTTTTGTGCAAAATCTGAAGCAATTAAGTAGCTGTCAAATTTTGAAAGAAGACTAGATGCAAGGGTTGAGACCTCATTACACAATAGCATGGAGAGATGTTCTGTGGTAGGTTCTGGCGTAGGTAATTGTGCAGCAACAGAGCAAGGATTTTTAAGGGATGAGAGATTTTCACGTTCTGATATCATTTTGACAGTTTGAACAATGAGGTCATGTGTGAGTGACTTGAAGAAAATACCACCTGATGATGCCACTGACAAGAGGTGTGATAGGTTGTAGAGGTGAAACTGGTACAGCACTGCAATCATGTGCATATTTACAAAATAATACAATGTTAGTGAGCAAGACATTATTATCAGAATGTATTTAAATACAAATCTGATAGCAGGTTCTGGGGGAGCAGTTGTGTACTCTATTTTATCATAAAAAAGTGGCATATGATATATGCTAGATTAAACTCTCATCAGTGAACCAATTTTGGTTTACATTACAATATGACATCATTTTATTAAACAATAAAACTGAACTTCACAAGCTGGCACCTATGGTATGCCAGTATTAGACCACAACAAGACACTTTTTCTTGTTTGGAGCAATTCTAGGATGTAAATTACAAGAAAAATAAGAATCGTACCTTTTCTAACTTCTAGTATCTTCACTTTATTCTCCAACTCTGGACCTTCATATTCACCACTCTACACCTCTTCACCTCCTCTGCATTTAATTCACTGAGATTTTTCATTCTTGGCCTTTTACAATGCAAATTATTCATGGTTGACGACTGGAGAACAAGGGTTCCTTGGATGTAGACTGCTTTGAATCCTCGAGTTTGATGTCCATGCAAACCAGCTCAGGGACATGTATTGGATCAAGATCATGTTTAAGTCTCTCAACTAAGAAAAAATAAAGAGATATGTTAGTCCTAAGACTCACTCTGTACAGTTCAATCTTACTTTAGTTCAGTCAACCCAATTTTGCCTCAAATTAAGACTAACCTGTGCCAATTTCAGCCTCAATCAGCACTATGACATCAAACCGAACTGAGTAAAAAAGTCCTAGTAATCCTAAATTAGCCTAACAATTCAATCTGCCATATGCTCAATGATAATGTCAGGCACTTCTTTTCCAAAGAGAAAATGAATAAGGATCAACCAAACATGAAGATGTAAATATGAGAAAACTCAAATCACAGTGGAAAAGATGATGATAGATCTCATCTAATTGAAAGCTGATATGTACATCTTATACCAGATATATTTAATCATTAGCACAACTATTAAAAGGAAAACGGAGAGAAAGAAAGAGACAGATAGACAGAGAGTAGTGAGAGGGATTGAACACTCACATATCTCCTTGATTCGCCCAGATGAAAAGCCATCTTTTTTCTTCCATTTCTCAGAAAATTTGTGTATTTCTTCTAGAGCCTCCTGCAAGTCCCAGCCATGCTTATGCAAGGTCTTGTAATACCTGTGAATGTGACACTTGTGCAGACCATACTCCTTTTGGATAGCTTCTATCGCCTTCTTGCATTCCAAGGAGTTAGACAAAGATGCTGGATCTCGTATAACCATCTCCTTCTGGCTGCTTGGTGGAACAAACATGCTAGTTTGGGTGAGAGAGACAGTATCCATGTGTAGATTTGGTTGAGATGCCTAGATTTTGAGATCTGACAGGATTAGCGGGATGTTAAAAATTGTGAAACGTAGGATCAGTTCGGGCTGTGTAGAGATGGAGATGAATGTCTTTATCAAAGTTAATAAAGAACAAACAATAATGTTTCATGCCAAATTATCAAAATTTTACTTTAAATCTAATAGCGATTACATACAATTTCATAAAAGTGTCAGATCTGATAACATGAAATCTCTTTGCGGCAAATTGTCAAACAGGACGGAAGCAGAAAGGATGTTACCATCACTGATATAATAGATCAAAACAAGACAGAGCGTGCTTACCTTTGAGCAAACTTACTAGAATCTCAACAAAATTAAGAAAAATCAGAGTGAAAGCAAGCAAAATCAAATTTCAAGCGTACTTGACAAATTTAAAAGAAGTAAATCAGCGGGAAATTTGTATACCAGATCGCAAGGATCTTCGGTTTTCGCACGGTTTCCAGTATCTGTTTGCTGAACACGATCTCTTCTCTCTAACTCAGATCATCAGCTCCTCCCTACTCTCAGACTCAGTGCGAAAATTCAATTTGGAGCACTAGAAATCAAGAAGGCGGGAGTTTGATCGAGAAATGGAGATCCTATTTCGGGTCCCTATGCTATGCTGCCCCGAATTCACATCCTTGCGGATCTGAAGCAATAAACGGTCCTGATTTAATATTAATAAGCTCTTTTATACATCAAAAATCATATTTGTACTTCTTCATAACCGTCCAGATTTTTCTACAATTCTAATATGACCCGTTCGATCTGATACGGACGGGTGGGGTTCAAATGCTGATTTGAATTCAGGTTAAATCCCAGTATGATATATGTAGTGTTCGCCTAGCCTCTAGCGGGCTTAAGCCTATGGATCATGGATGAGTGAGTAGCTAGGTACCTAAAACAAAGGCCCATATTTTTTTGAGAAAAAAGGCCCATATTTTTTTGAGAAAAAAGGCCCATATAAAATACAACCCAATATTACTACGTAACACCTACGGCCTACCATTTTACCAGCACCAATGCATGTTGCAACTTTGTTCAACAGCAAGCGACGCCGCAACGGTCATTCAGATTCGTCTTTGGTATTTCTTTTCTAGTGTGGAAAGTGGAAACCCATTTCTCAGTTTTCATCCCCATTCTCACATCGAAAGTGTATGGATGATGGATTTCGATTCCGGTTAGTTACTCAAATTGTGATTTAATGGAGCATTGTTCATTTTTAAAATAATATCAATTTTCTTTTTCCAAATTAGCAAGGCCTAGAAAAGATGAAAAAAAAATTAACGTGGACTGTTCTGAATGAAAGAAGCATCTTTTGTAAAATTACCAAATTTTATTTTTAACCCTTGGATTTTTTTTTTTAAGACTTGGAGGTTCACAGTAGCGGATCTAGCTTGTTCTTTAAGTCCGGGCACAATTAGTAGATAGATTTAGATTCTCAAGTATTTAGATATGATGATTTTTATTTTTTAAATTAAACCTAGACACTTATATAATTATTATTTATATTCTTTTAATCTCAGAAGAAAATTTCATTACTTTACACATTTTTGAAAATTAAACCCAAACATTTGTCTGAGCTTGCCCCATACAGATCTCCCTGGAGGTTCACCGATCCAAATTTGATCAGATGGGCTGTATGTGCCATCGAATCATCATATCTGATGATTGGCATGATTTTTAAAGCAACATACTGAAATTTAAGTATGAGTTTTAATGTGATTGAACGGTTGATTTTTCTCATCGAAGCATTTTTTTTATCCAATGCCTATCGGAGATAATCAGGTCCCTTGCCACACATTTACAGGAAGAAAAACCTTTAAACACACGTGGAATTTGCTATCAGGCAAGCTGATCCTTTTCATAGATTCTATATTATAAATAGATTGTTTTTCTGATGATGGAGGTTATGAATCTAACATGTGTTGCTATAAGAAAACGATTTTCAAATTAAAAACATTATCTCACATTCTTAGTCAGCTATTATTCAGTAATCTTCTGAGGAAATCACTATATATGTGTCCGTATATTTTGGCCACAGAGTGTTGGAAGAGGCTGCATAGGTTTGTCCCGTCCGATTTAATTACTGCCCAACTAATTTTCAGGGGCGGATTTAGCTTAGGCCGGGGCAGCTGAGTTGTCTCTCTGGATTTTGAAAAATAATACTTTTTAATAATAATTTCGACAATTGTCTCCTCTTGCCCCCCCTCCCTCCTGAATAGTCTAATTAATTTTATTGAAAAAATATTTAATATCGTGCATAATGAAATAATTATGCAAAGATATCAAAATATAAAATTCCGTAGACGAAAACTTTCTACATCAACTTGATTATCTATTACTTTGAGCTTTATTTTGTTGTTATTTTTAATATATAAATTGTTATTATTTTAATAATTATTTTTATTAGATAAAAATATATATTAAATTATTATTTTTTTATTTAGTACCCGATTAGTTAATGAATTTAAACCCGATAAATTATTACAATCTGATTAGTTAATTTTTTATGCGCTGGTAATCATAAGCATTGAATCCCTCTTCGATAAAAAAAATAGCTTATAAATACATGGCTCATAAAGTATGTCAATTTCAATTATTTGAATTCGTTTGAAGTCTATTTAATAGAGTTTAAAATTAAACTTTGAACTAACTTAAAATTGAAATTATCCCTACAATTATGTATCCTCTCTATCATCCTGCGACTACACTCTATATAGCATAGACTGAAGGAGGAAGGGGAAGGTCAAATGCCCATCGGAACAAATTGAATTTAATGGGCTGAATAACCTTTAGATGGCATCAAGCTTTGCACAAAAATTCTGTTTAGAAAAGTTTAAAAATCATGCAATATATCCCAAACATAGACTGTTAATGCCTTAATGGTATTCTTTAAAGGTCCGTTTGGCAAATTAAGGAATAAATTTGGAATAGTGGTAATTTTGAAAGAGTGATAGAATAGTGTCTTTTTGAAAGAGTGGTAGAAGAGTGGTATTCTTGACTATTCGGAAGAGTAAAAATATCATTTGACAGTTATTAATTAGAATAGTTAAAATATAAATAATTATAATACTAATAATGATGATGGCAATAAAAATAATAGTAAAATAATAATCATAATAGTAATAATAATATAATAATAATAAAATAATAATTATAATCATAGTAACATAATAAAAATATAAACATAATCATAATATAGTAATATAATAATGATTATAATTATAATCATAATTATAATAATATAATAATAATCATAATAAATAATCATAATTTTAATAATATAATCATAATATAATAATAAAAATTATAATTATAATCGTAATCGTAATAATATAATAATAATAAATAATCATAATTTTAATATTATAATCATAATATAATACAACATAATTAAATAATAATCATAATCATAACCATTATAATAATAATAATTATAGTCATAATCATAAAAATATAATAATATAACCATAATCATAATCATAATAATATAATAATAATAAATTACAATCATAATCAGGTTCATAATAATTATAAATAATTATAATTATAATAATATAATAATAATATAATCATAACTATAATCATAATATAATAATATAATACAACATAAAATAATAATAATCATAGTCATAATCATCATAATATAATCATAATATAAACATAATTAAAATATAATAATATAATAATAAATAAATAATCATAACATAATATAATAATATAATAATATAATAATACTAATAGTGATGATAATATAATAATCATAATCATAATCATAATCTAATAATAATAATATAATGATAATAATAATAATCATAAATAATAAATAATCATAATATGAATATAATAATAAATCATAATAATAATCATAATATAATAATATAATATAATATAATATAATTAAACAATAATCGCTATTAACGATGAGAGCTAATCCGGTATTCCACCTATAAGTTGGTATACCGGATTAGCACTCTTCCGCACTCTTCTACTTATTCTAAAATTCGTTTGGTATATTAATTCATCGGAATATCAATTTTATTCCTACTTTTTGCTATTCCATGGAGTGCCAAACAAACCCTAATTGTGTATAGACTCAATTAAAACGGTACTCAGCCTCCCGCTGATTTGAAATTGCATATGCATTCCTAGCTGCTGCAAATCAATTGGCCCAGGTTGTGGTCTCACACCTGATGTGTGGTGATGTGAACAATCAAAGAGCTCATGATGTTTAAAGTTGCTTAGACCATGTAACAGTTGCTTAAGAGAATGTCTGTTCTCACTCCTCTTTTATATAAGGGTTAACATATCCAAATGCGCGCCCTTCGACATATTGCATAAGTGACATGTTTTCCTTTAATTTAGACGCAACTAATACTATACATTGAAAACGGGAGGGGGGGGGACAAGTACGTAGGCATTGCCAATCATGGCACAACCTACACGAGGAGTGAAAATAGAGATGAGACGACAATACCAAATCGAGGCAGGTGCGCTTGCAGGTTTCGTTCTCATGTTCGTCCAGTTCTTCTTCAGCTTGTTCCGGCTGAAGTCAACAACAGCTTTGTCAAGTTTTTGCTCTAGGTGGCTTACAATACTTCCTATTCGTTATTCGCCACCACCATCGGTATGATGACATCAACCCCTTTTGATGATGAATTGCTAGTGATATGGGCCATTTGCTTGTACATGGTTCTTGGCTGCACTGATATTTGGCACGCAATTAAAACTGGAAGAAGCAGTATTATCAGCAATTTGTCTAAGGTTTATATATTGGTTTTTTATTTGGCAATTTACATGAATGGAAATCTACCCTCGTCACAGATATTTGGTACGTTTTGTTTAGTTTTAGAGTTGCCCAGCGACTATCAGCATTTCAGATGGCCAGTAAGTCATTTGATCTCCAAAAACATACCAAAGTAATCACAGACCACATGAAAAGGTTGCATAGAGATAACAAACAAGGTCAATTAGCTGATCCAACCAGTATGAACAGATACCATTATGTGGTGACCGGGGAAGAAAACGCAAGGCCAAAGACTGGTAGCCTTACCATCGAAATTGATATAGATGCAGCTGATACAATAAGCGCAGATAAGGTATATATGGTAATGCAATGGTTCACTGCTCAACGCTGTCAGAGATCCAGGTGATAAACTAAAGGATGTATGATTGTCATTTGCACTGTTTAAGATGCTTCGGAGAAGGTTCTTTGGGCATCAGTTTGCTCAATCACAAAACCAACAGACGAAAGATTTTGTATTTAAGGGCTTGCTCTCGGATGGCAGAGATTGGGAGCGAGTCTTTAGAGTGATTGAGGTAGAGCTAGGTTTTCTATATGATTACTTCTTTACAAAATATCCAGTCATCTATTTAAATGAGATAAGCACTCTGATTACATCATTACTAATAATCATTATCGATTGTGTATTTGTATGGAAGCTGATAACAAAGGGTACATATATCTGAAAACCATCATCACGCTCATCTTTGTGGTCTTGGTCATTATCTTTCAGATTTCTCAGATATTAATCTATTTAAACTCAGATTGGGCCAAAGTTTCTCTTATTTGTAAGTATATTGCTAAACCCAACTGGCAGAGAAATCGATGGATAGAAGAGGTGTTGGTAGTTTTGTGCAGGGAACGATCCCATAAACGTTGACAGAATATTTTAGAGCAATATTCATCTGGTGCGGTGCGGAGACCCCTTGAATTGCACTGGCTTGTTGTTCTTAAGTTAAACCTTTGTTCTTTTTCTTTTGTTTGCATGTGCTATTAGAAGATTGGAGTTTGTAATGAATTTAGAGTTGTTTGCTTTGTAACTAGCTCCTTCACTATGTAATATATGGCTTTTAATTTGTGTATGATCGCTATAAATAGGAGTTTCATAATTTTATGCTAACTTGTTGATAATCAATTTTCATTCCTGCGATGTGGTAGTATTTGCAATGTTTTATTCTGAAATTTATAAAAAAAAATTGCTTGGAAAATGCCAACCAGTACGTACCTACAATTATAAGCGTTCTAATTATGCACTTCCTGCTGTACTAGACTACTAGTAGCATTAATTCTTAGGTAACTACAAGCAAAAGAATGAACGCGTACGCTGATAAATACAAGATAATTACAGAATTAATAATTTCCAATAAATCCAGTACATATTGATAAGAATTACTTCACTTGAAAGAAAACATGATCAGAAATATACCAAAGATGAACGTTGAATACATATGCTCATGTTCTGACGCTCTATGCCTTCTCATGCATACATGATGCATGGTTGTTTTGGACTTCGCTAATTCATTTCTCCACTTGAGGCCCCACACCTGTGTCTATATGATATCTTCTGTGTAACATTACAATTACATATGGCACTTGAAAAACTTGCTTCGTTAGCTGCTTGTTTCTCCAACCAGAACGCTTTTCTTGATGCATGTTTGGTAATTTGGAGATGGCTAATATCAAATGCTCTTTCTTTTGAACTTCTAGTGTAGTATCCAGTGTTCGCGCGTTTGGGCTTTTAGAAGTAATGAACCAATGAATTTTCATAACCAACAGAGGTTTTATTGTTTGCACAACATGTTTTATAATTTTGTACGGTCCCCACATTTACTAACGTCTTTGTACCAACTCATCCCAGAAAAATTAGACAACTTAAAAATACAGATTTATAGGAATGGCACAGGTTTTGGACAAAAAGTAGCTCGCATAATTTAATCAGCTAGAAGGATGTAAAATCCTAATGACGAGATGAAATAAAAATATCACCTTATAATCACAACTGTTATGTGCATTGCATTGCTTTGAATTACCACCAACGAAACCTACCATCCCTCAAAAATAAGAATCAACTAGCGCCATCTTTCTTTAATTGGGGTTTTTTAAATCCGCACTACGTAATTCTTTCGTGTATAATTGCAGATTACTGCATTACTGTCTTGTATGGAAATCAATAAGAATCTACAGTGCACTAAGATAATCCTTTATGAGTGCCAATATCCGCTCAACATCTGTTGCTTCTCCCAATCCTTCAAAAATAATGCCATCCATTCTTGCTTGAACACCAGATATTGCCGACACATCATTCAACACTTGTTTGGCTGCTTTGTCAATGCCGATCAACGAATTGCCAATACCGGTCAGGACAGCTTGCAGAGATGGGCTTGGTTTTGACAGCTCCACTAACCTAACCTGAACATATTGAGCAAGCATGAAGTTCAGAACTGAAATCAGGGGACAATCCCAAGTTAAGATTTCTCAAGCCATCATTTAGCAGCAATAAACTTGGTACTTATCCATCATTTAGCTGCAATAAACTCATACTTAGGAATTGATGTTGGCTAATAAAAGTTTTACTACAATTGACCCTTCATTGTTTAATTGACCAGGTGTACCTGATTTTGCAATCAAGCCAATTGTACGTCAGAGAAACATGAAAACTTAATTTATTTATGAAATGAAGCCTCATCATTTCGAATTTTTGCTCTTAACTAGAAATGCTTTCAATTATGCCATAACCAATTAACTGATGTTTACCTGCAACTGCCCAATTTTCAAAATAGAAACAAGAAAGAAAGAGAGAAAAAAATAACAAAAAAAATACAAAAACGAAAAAGAATTTTTGTTTTAGACCAATATGCATTTAGTCCATGTCAACCTTACTGTTTTATGTTATGTTATCTATATCTCAAAGTGTAAAAGAACCTTTTTATCCTGCGGTATATTAGCCTTGAGCTTGGCAATGGCAACCGCGTGAGAAAATCCACCAATTGAATCAACCAATCCTCTTAAGGCTGCATCCCTGCCACTCCATACCCGCCCTTGTGCCACATTCTCCATTTCATCCACCTAGTTATTAGTTACAATCTCATATTAGATCCTTACGACCAAAATCAAGAGTTCTAAAAAGGGTTTGCATCCAGAGTAAACAGTTTCATTACTTTTTTTTTTTTGACAAAAAGGCAATATTGACCGTTTCATTACTGAAACATTAAGTTACAGACTACCACAAAACATAGCACAAACATGCACTGAAAAACCCCGAACCTAAACAGTTCCATTACCTAAGAACTTATTTTCACTTTTTGGAGATTGTAAAGCACTGGCCAACCGCAAAGGAATTTGGTGGAGATCTTTCATGTCATAATAGCCTTGCGTTGGACAATATTGAATGCGGGACATTGGGCTCTGGCTCCATGTTAACCAATAATAAAATTGCTCTAGATTTTATATTTTGTACCAATGTGTTAAACAATGTTACACCCATTTACTGTGAGAAAGTTTTTTATCATGAATTAGTTTGTATGTGATATGTGTCACACTAAAGACTCTAAAAGTTTACTACAATGCTTACATCCATTGACCGTGAAAAAGCTGCTTTATCACGAAATTGTCTGTATGCATGTTGTGTTGACTTAGCAAATAACTCTGCTTCATCTGGTCTGTAAACAGAAGTGTTTTTGTTGGTAAGCTAACTAAGATCATAAAAAACAAACAGAAAAGAAAGATTGGGCAATCAAAAAACAAAACGCAAAAGGAAAAGAAGATAAAATAAATAACATAACTAACTTTGGTACAACAGAGATTAATAGGAACCAAGCTTTCAAAAAACGTTTAACGGCTCTTAATGGTGAGGTGATCAAGTTAACGGTTAACGGTTTTAACGATTTTACACGGTCATTAAATTAAAAAACAGTCAATCATTTTTTTCTCTTAATTAATATTTAAAAAATCTAAGAAATACATTCTCATATCATTAGTACTTAATAATTAACAAAATTAAGTAAAAATAACAAGAGAGGGGATCGGTTGACAATGGATTATTTTGACAATCTTGACAATGGACTTCTAAATAAATACAAAAAAAAATCTTAAAAATGAAAAAAATATTTATAGATGTGTTCTTCTACCTATGGATTGATGGTCATTCAAATTTCATTGAATTTCATTATCATTTGATAGTCCATCAAAGACCGTTAAATTGGAACCGTTGTAAATTGCATAAAATTTTGATGGTCTTTGATTGACTATCAAACGATAATGAAATTTGAATGACCCATAGAAGAACACATTCATAAACTTTTTTTCATTTTTAAGATTTTTTTTTTGTATTTATTTAAAGGTCCATTGTCAAAGTTGTCAAAATAACCCATTGTCAACTGATCCCCTCTAAAATAACAATTACAAATATTAATTAAGTACTTAAAAGTTAAAAATCTTAAATTATATTAAACTATTACATTATGTATTTACTTTCTATTTTTATTAGGGCCTTATTTACATCCAAAAATAAAAAATAAATAAAATTTTAGAGTCACAAACTATTAAGATTTAAAACAAAAAAATTTCAGTCGTTAAATGTGTTTTTTTAATGGTTTTAATGTGAGACAAAACGGTTAAATAAAAAAAAACCCGTTAAATCTGTTTTTTATCAAAAACTTAACGTCAGAGTCTATCAAAACCGTAAAAACGGTTAAAACTTTCCGTTTTTTAAAAGCTTGATAGGACCTGATACACACAAATATTCCAAGTTCTTTAAGACTATTGGTTAATGGATCCTAAAATAGAATCATTTACACATTTACTTGAAGAAGTTACTTCATAAGAAAAGGAAAACAATATCTATGAGCTTTACCTGAGGGGCCTTTGATCAGCAGCTCTGAACTCCGAAAATTTACCCTTTGATAGAACTTCTTTGTTAAAACCAATTCTCTCATATAGCTTCTGTAATGAAAATCTCCCTGGAAGTAAAAAGCATGATCAATAAGAAGATCAAATGGAAAATAACCTCTATAATAGATATAGCTCCCAAAAACTATAATGGTTCCTTGCACTCCCCTTAATCAAGAAATAGCGATATCTCCTTAAAACAAGAACTGGTCTATTTACTCCTCAGCTCCACCTCTTATCTTCAATTTAATATTTCACTACAATTTGTCCTTTAAGACCCAACCTCTAAATGAAAAGGATTTAGGGACATGGGAATAAAGTTTGGGTGACATTTTTTCATGAAATCTTCTTTTCCTAAATGGAGAAGCTCAGAAGTCCTGCATCAATATTTAATTATTTATGCCCTTGGAGTTTGAAACTAGACCTTTTGGAATCCATTCTTGTTCCTCACAACATGAGCTTCCATGCTATGTCTCATTTGATGAGGTTAAACTAAAGGAACTACATAAATAGTAACCTGTAACAACTCCAATAGAACCAGTTAGAGTAAGCTTTTCTGCCACAATTACTGGTGCAGCCATGGCCATGTAGTAACCGCCACTTGCTGCCAGATCAGACATGGATGCTATCACTGGCTTTGATTCAGCAAGAAGCCGAATCTCTCTCCACATTCTACATCAAATGCGAAGCTAAAAAATAGTTAGGTCAAAAACAACAATGGTAAAACACTAAAACTCATAAAGCGAGACAACAATTTAACTTACAATAATAACAAATCCATGGAGGAAAAGGAAAACATAGAGGTGCTACTTTTACCCAATTACTCGGTACCGAACTGGATCCTATTAAATTATATCTGATTAAATTACGATACAGTTACAAAATTAAAATTTTAATATCCAATCCGAATCGGGACCGGAACCAATAATTAAATGGGTAGAATATGGGTTTAACTTAATTATCCAATCCAAAAACGAACTGAGACAATACCCATATTAATACTCGATAGATATCATATTAATACAAATATGTACAGTTGACAATTTAATTATCATAAAAGCAGAAACGAAGCAATTAACAACTAAGGAAAGAAAATATTGTGATATGTGAGTTTGAGCCTTTCTTTTAGCAAAGAAATATTTATAATATTTTTTTAAAAGATCGGTTGATCTATTATTCTATTATATTAATTGATAATTACATATTTTCTTTAATTTGCTTTCCAAAAACTCATCTTTTCTCTCTTCTAATACCATCAAATAGTATTTTTTAGATGGATTACAAGTTAATTGAGAACTATTGTTTTTATCTTGTTATCAGTGTTATGTTATATTATTTTGATAACAATATACTTTTGATTTTGGGAGCATAGTTTATGTCGTATTGTTATAATAATATATATTTTATGTGAAATGTTTAAAAAACTATAATTATAGGTTCAAGAATAAAGAGCTTAAATGCACCGTTTTTTATCCGGACCGGACCCGTCTTGGAACCGAAACTGAAAATCGTCTTGGAACTGGACCGGACCCGATAAGTCACAATCAAGTTAAGGGTACCTATGTACCCGAAACTGAATATCTAGACCCAAAATATTTACTATTAGATGGGTATCCAGAACCAAAACCGATCTGCTATGAAAACAATAAGTGTACGGTTTTAAATTTGGACCTGACTACTTTTAGAATATGCCAAATATGATAGTATCAGGACCCTACCAGACCTACCCGACCTATCCGACCTAATAGCACCTCTAGAAAAACAATACAATTATTGAAGCAATAACTAAATAACATACAAATCAGAAGCAAGGGCGTCTCCGCCTGGGCTATCAATTCGCAATATTACTGCCTTGTACTTGTCTGAATCTGAAAAAACAAGCTGCCTGAAATTAATGCTTCCATCTGAAGTCAAATTGTCTATTTCAAAACAAGGAAGAAATAATTCAACAAAGTTATTGTTGAATCACAAGTGCATTACCCAGAATTGAAGCTAAACCTGATTTTCTGCAATTAAGCTTCAATAAGGCCTTAGAGGTGCAATAAAGGCCCTATTTCAACTATTCTCAAATCCACAACTACAAGCCTCAAAAATCAGAACTGTTCCTTTATTGTGAAACAGACACAATCAAGGCAAGAAAATGAGGATATGGAAGAATACAATATTCATATGTGCACTCAAACCAATCTATATCACCATTACCAGTGGCTCGATTTGCAGAAATAATACTGATATATGACATGGTAGTTTCTTGCAGTGATCTTACCTCTTACAGAGCGTATCTTCTCTATCAATTGTTCAGCTATTATACCAGAGCCTGGTGAGCTCAGGGGACCACGTGTTCGGCTGATAGATCCCGATGCTCTTATCACTGCAATTTGTTCCCCGCCTCCTAATCCAACTGTCCATTTCTTTACTCTAGAGTACTTGCTATTGAAATTGATATCCACACATACAAATGCACAAGGTCAGATGTCATATTGTAAGATTTCAACCTACATTAACCATAAGCTATAAACCTCAGGAGTATTTTCATTACCTATAATCAACAGTGCGTAGGCTTTTTTTGTCCTTCTGTCCAATTCTTTCCTTCAGTATTGATGAGATCTGCAGCAAAATTAAACAATTACTTCCCTATAAATTTGTGTGCTTGGATAAACTGCATCCAGCACGTCTTTTATAGTTCATTGAGGCATGCTTGAGGATATATAATCTAGTAAATGCTTATTTTAGGTCATCGTCAAAACAAATTAACCATTAATTCTGTTTGTGGTGCACCCAGAGAGTACACTGTGGTTTCATTTATAATTAACAACTATTATGGCATCAAGACAGGGCGAAATTTGCACCTCATCATCATACATTATATTTGTAACCCAACCTTCTTCTTTAAGTCTCTCAACTTGATAAACTCCGGAGTTTAGAAACTCCTCCACATCCTCTCTGCTCTTTCCTAGTACAAGTAAAGTTTACACACAAAATTCAATAAGGCAACTGAAAAAATAATATGCAAAACAAATTGAAACAAAACAACAAATGTACATGATTTATATTGCAAAAGGCCCCTCAATGAATTGCAATTTGGATTTCATGAAGACAGGAGAGAGTCCTTTCCAGAAGTTGTCATTTTAGAAGAGTTTTGCAAATGTGTGAGCAACCAAGTACCTAGAGTAGAAGAAATAACATCCAGCCAATTTTCATATGTGTTGTCCAGTAAAGCGGTTAGCATTTCTTTGACTTCTTCTGATATAGTTTTTCTCGCTAGTTGGTCACCTGCGCTTTTGTACTTGCCGATTCTTTGAATTTCAGGCTCCACACCAACTTTCTCTAACAGACCTGTAAAAATAATTGTTGTAGCTCAGAATATGTAGTTACATATTTTTTAGGTTTTGGCTCATATTTTAACTCGAGCAAATATTATTTTTAGGTTTTGCCCAACCTGATTTTCCACCAAGGAAGACCATGAAGTACTAAACAAATAAGCCTAGTCGAAATAAGTGATCCTGTATTATTTTTTTACAATTTATTGTATTCTCTCAGTTTTGACATGGAAAATACACGAAAAAAAGATCATTCAAATCTCTGATGAACTTAACATCCTTGGTTACCATATGAATAATATGACATTTCAGCATATGATATACTCTACTCCATGTTACCCCCTCTTTGGTACAGTGTGGCCAGGTGGTCAATAGGGTTCATAAATACTGAAGCCATTAACTATACATGCATACAGTTTTTGTAAAACATTTGGCATGTATATTCTTGACAAAAAGTAAAAGATGAAAAGGATTTTTAACAAAAAAAAAAAAAAAAAAAAAAAAAAGCAACTCTTTCCGCTCACGAGAAGCAATTCTGAAGGCGAAACAAAGAAAGCCGCAACAACAACAACAACAACAAAGCCTTTAATCCGAAATAAATTGGGGTAGGCTAGAAATGAAACCCAATCGGAAAGCATAAGATCAAAGATCTCAAATATCAGTGATAATAATGAATTTGATGAAAGAAAAATAAATAAATAAATAAAATAATAATAATAATATATAAATAAAGATGATAATAATAATGATGATGATAATATGCTAATAATAATAGCAATAATAACAATAATAATAATAGTACAATAAACCTCTATTATAAAATCTATTTCTAAATCCTAAAATCCTATTTTAAAACCTAATTCTACATTCTAAATCCTAAAATCCTATTTCTAAACCTCTACTTCTAAAATCTATTTCTAAATTCTAAATCCTAAAATCCTAAAAACCTAAGAATATGAAGTCTATAACTCTACTATTAGACTCTAACTCTTAAATCATAGTTCAGGTACATGAATCGTCATCTTCCAAGCACTCATATCCAAAGAAAGTCCCTCTACGATAAAACCCTAGGCGGGGGAGGACGTGCTGTCGGCCTCCCCCCCGCCTCCCTCCCTCCCCCACCCTCTCTTCCTCTCCTCCGATCTCCTCTCCCTCTCCAGCCCCAACAACTTCAAAGTACAAGCAATCTAGGGTTTCTCCGTCAGACACCACCCACCACAACCTGGGGTTTCTCCATCAACCACCACCACCCACCCAAGCCCAGCCCTCCCTCCACCAATAGCAGCACCACCCTCAACCCGTTAGCCTTCTCGTCCGACCAGCAATGGCCGTTGAGCCCTCAAGGTATGTGCGCCCCCTCTCTCGCCAGGGCCAGCAGCTCCCTTCCCCACTTGACTCCCATTTCCTCCAGCGAAGGCCCCAAAATCACTCCCCTCGCTTCACTCCATCTCCCTGTCGAACCCCCTCTCACACACTGACCGCCGACCAGAGTTGGGTCGCGACGCCCCACACCTGACCCACTTCAGCCCCCCCCCCCCCACCGATTCCTCACTTCTCGCTGCCCCTTCTCCCCTTCCACCTCCCCACTCGACTACAATCCCTTCGCAGGTTGGATCTGTTCCAACTCGCTCGACAATTTCATGCCTCATGGGCGGCACCCGAGCGAACAACCCCCCATCGTTCTTCATGCCACTGCCTTGAGCCAAAATTGGTAACCTTTCGACTCTCTTTTTTTGCCATGTGCTGGGCTGAGCCTCGACCCTTGGTACTTTGTGCTTGTCTTGTATCAGTATTTCTATTGGTACAAGTGTTTCATGCACTTGCGTGTGCCACCACTTTGGGTTCACTGCCACCATCTTGGGTTCACTAGCACCATCATATATTGGGTCTCATTTCACGAAAGAGCACTAGCTCGGGTTTCATTACATGAAGTAACACCATATCTTGGGTTTCATCATCGTTGGGTTTCCTGCTCTCTTTCCCACTGATCTAGGGTTTCACCATCGTCACCACCCTCAGGTTCACCGCCACCATCAGTTCTAGAGTTTCATCTTGAGAGCACCATCATCAGCATGATTCATTGCAAACTAAAGGTCGAGCCAATGAAGAAGGCTAGTTATGTGCATCAAGAGACATGTTTCTTATTAGCCGAAAATGGGGTCGCTAATTGGGATTGTAATGCAGGACAACCTTAATTGTTGACTAATGGCTATTTGCAGACATCGACCCCTTTAGCACTAGTGGCTGCACACCTTCTGCCCTACTTCCTTGCAGACGCTAGAATTCCCAAGGGGAGCACAAATGGTGCAAGAAGAAGCTTATGTTTTTCTTTTATTTTTTTTCTTTTTTACCTGGTTTGTGTAAGGAGATGTGTTTGTCCTTCATGGGTTCGTTTCGTCTTTTTTCATTTTCCCTTTCTTTATCTTCCTTCTAATCTGTATAACTCTTTTTACTTTGCTTTAATGAAAATCAATAGTAGGTTTTTCGCCTACTACATCAAAAAAAAAATAGACAAAAAGTAAAAGAAATATATTACCTCTTAAAAAAGATTGTTGCACCGTCAAGCCAAGTAGTGACACATAAGCACTTGGAGGGACATACCACTCACCACACGCACAAGCAAGGTAATATTCCTTCTCCCCACAAATAGGTACGTAGCTCACAACAAACTTCCCTTCAATATAACAAAAATAGAACCTATAAATGACATGAGAAATGCAAACTGTTGACATAGATAAGATTTTGGCATCACAGTACTAAAATTTCAGTACCACAAACCAGTAAAAGACCTGCAATGCAGTACTGTATTCATCGCTGAGCCTGGCTTTGGTAGTGCATGAGACTAATGCCTTACACCCAATTGAGCCTTTGATGCATACCAAAACGGCTAAACCAGAACCTATCTTAAAATCCAAGATAACCGCAGAATAAAATCAAGTCTGATTGGGTCAGAGGTCAACCAGGTGGACCAAGCAAGTGAAAGATTGATTTGGGTTTGGTTGGATCAGGATTAGACTGATAAGTATATCATCTGATTACAGGTGTTCCATCCTCCCATATTCTGGTACAGGCTGAATCAACAGATTATGATAACATGTAGATTATGATAACATGTAACATAAAGAGTTGTATTACATTAGTATTATACAATGTACCTGATTTTTTGAAATTTATAATATGCCTTCGTATTTCATCAACTTTGGCCCAGCCACAGGTGAGAGGGTCTATATTAAGATATACACCGGATATACGAGGATCATATGCAGCCTTGATAAAGTTTTCACAAATTTGAGGTAAAGATAGACCTGATGCAAATCGGCTTTTCAACTGATCAGATATCTGAAATTAGAAGAACAGAAGTTTGCTTAAACATAACTATGCATAACGATTAACAACCACTTTAGCAAGTGGTGGAGCTTACTTAGGGCCAAAGGGGGGTCATGGCCCCTCTTTCAATTAGAAAAAAATAAATTGAGCATTGTATTTTATCATATAAATATTGGTTAACCACTAAGTTGGTCCCCTCTTAATTTTAAATCATGATGAGAGGTTCTTAACATCATTCTTTTCTAAATAAATTCTACTATAACTCAAAGAAAATTTAACAAACATGATAATATTTTAAATTTATTTATTTTAAGATTTAAGAGATAAGCATATTTAATTGATAATATTATTTCATAATGAAATTATGGATCAGTCATTTACGTGAGGATTAAAAGGATGCTTGTTAATCCCAACATCTGTTATACTCGCTAAAAATAATATATTAGTTACATTTTAATTATTAAATTATAATATTTATAACTTTCATATAAAAATATTATACGACATATGAATTAATTACTAGTCATGTTTTTAATAGAAGAATATTTCATGTTTTTAATAAAATAATGTTCAATATCTCTATTTTGAGAAGATAAAAGATAATTTTATGTAATATCCAATACATATTCTCTTTCATTATGATTGAATGAAATAATTAAAAATTAATGTCGAAATAAGCACATAAGTACAAAATGCTAAAATTTAGTATTAAATTTTGTGAAATAGCCAATATTCTGCTGGATATATTAACCGATCCCCTCTAGAATTTACTAAAATTTAGTGTTAAATTTCATCTAAATTTTATGAAATAGACAATATTCTGCTGGATATATTTATCGGCCCACTCTAAAATTTATATCAAGCTCCGCTACTGCACTTTAGCAAGTACAACCGAAACCCAAAAAGATTAATATAAGAATTAATAACCTCGCCACGGAGCTTCATGGAAAGAATGCTTCCCTTTCTGACACGCTGCCACGGAGGTGCGATAAGCATCCTCAACTTGACCTCAAACTGGCGCCACCATCCGATCTCCTCCATCTCAAACTCCCCGCTGGGAAACTCCTCCAAAACCTTATTAGCATTAACCGATTGGAGCGCGCCATCGCCAACCTCGATCTTCGCCTCTTCTCTCTCCTTTGAAGAGGATTCGACAGCTCGCACCATGAAAAGAAGGCGGAGGGGTCTGGTCTGAGGAGGAGGAGGAGGAGGAGGGGCATGGAGAAAACAGCGAGAGTAGTGGGATGGGTTGGACAACGAGCAGAGGACGAGAGGGTAAGAGATGCTCGTGCGTGCGTGTTGATGTAGAGAATAGAAGGCGCGAGGAGGTGGCTTGGAGAGGACTATCTTCGCCATTGGCGCTTTGGCAGCAAAGGAACCAGAGAGGTTTCTCTCCAGCTAGTATAATACTTCAGTGGAGCGGGTTCGGTCTTTTACTTTCAGGCTTTGAGCGAGGTAGAGTGGACGAGTAACACGATGATGAGATCAAAAGTTCGTTAATATTCTGTGCCGAGTCACCATATCTAAATATATCTTGTGGGGTCTTTCCGCAGTGATTCACGTTGTTGTGAAATGTGAGTACCCGTCGCAGGGAATCTAGGAACAAGAGGGGAGGAATTGAGGATTGGGGTGGCGTTGGCAAGGTCTCGTCGTTGCCACGTTAGAAAGGTTTCCAGGGACAACTGGGCTTCGCTCGTTCTGGGTTTGTCTGCGTGGATCCTCAGTTCCTCACTTTTTAAGAGCCAATTGGTTTGAATAAAATAAATTAGACCTTTTTTTTCTAATAATTTTTTTTTATGAGAGCAGATGTGGCATCTGTACGGTCCTTCATATTGATTTGATTATTGATTATTGAATTTTATAATTCAGTTTATATAATATTTCATTACTCAACTTAAATTATTTATTATTCAAAATTATGACATTTTAATTAAATAATAAAAATATTATACAAAATAAGTTGCACAATAAAATCATTGTTATAAATCATAATTCATTGAACTTGAATAATCAAGTTGATATCAATGACATGAAATCTTCCAATTTTTCTTATTTTCTGACGAGCTGAACTTTTTAGTAGCGAAAGCGGCGTTTATTTCAAAATAGTGTTGTTATTTTCACCGTACCATTATTTTATTAGACAGCTCAAATCTCGTAAAAAGATGGAATTCTTTTTTTTAGGAAAGTAAAAGATAAAATAGTTACTATTCGTGTGTGTGAAGAGATTAAAAGAGAGAAAAAGGCTGAAAATATTATATTTATTTTAAAGTGTATATTTTAATTAATTTTATAGCATTATATTAATATTATTTTATGTTAATCTGAAAATAAATATTTTATTTAAGCTTAATTTTTTATATCTCTCAACTCTTTTTTATTTTATTATTTCTTCCTCTACTCTTTTATTTTTCTTATTTTTCCACTACTCTTCTATCTATTCTCTTATGTATCCATCAATCTAGTTAAGTTATAATTATCTTATTAAACTATCTAAATTCTCTTAACCTAACATATCCCCTTTGCCCCACTTATTTTCGCACACTGTTACCTCACATAGTCTATTCCCAATTCTTATTATTTCTCCAACTATCACTTTTCCTTTTTTTCATCAGTGTTACGCTAATCTCCTCCCCTTCTTAGAAAAAGAGCGGAGGCAAGGTGCCAACACAAACATATCATTTCTCAAACATGTTTTGGGTTCTTCTAGTGACTACACTGTGATCGTCCTCCCTCTGTCTTGGTGTCACTAGATTGAGGTACCTATACTTATCTCATCTCAGACTGTTCTTTGTTTATTATCTAGCATTGCAGCTCTTTGCTGTTTTTTTTTTTGTGAATTTGCCTTCTTTTACAACATACCGTTGTAAAATACGCGCATGAGAGTTTCAGCCTTTGGACAAAACAAAAAAAAAGAATGTTTCTAGCTCTTGCAATTACAAGCACAATAAATATAATTATTAATTATATTTCAATTGTTACTAAATTATAAAATTCAAGAATATTGTCGTCTTTGATACCTCTAGTTCTAACTATTTTCTTAAATTGATACTAAATTTATATGTTGCAGTGGAAATAATTAAGATCCAGCACGTCATATTTATTAATTTTTAACAGTTTCTTACGAGTTGTAACTAATTTGGGAAAATATAATACATGCATGAGTTAGTCTTCCCTAGGAAAGAGAAGCTCATATGATTACATAATAATGGTGGACCCACTTGACGCAAAACGATTGGCTGAGAAACAGATATAAAAATCAAGGCCAAGGAATGCTCATGGTATGTTCTAAATACTCACCTCTTAAAGTAGATAAATTTTACGTTTTCCCTCTAAATTGAAGACTGTTACGGTGTTACTGTAAATATTTTTGGACTTTAAAAATAAAATGAAAAGGATATATCACATGAAGCTACCGCCCTACCTGTTTCTCTGATATTTGCATCGAATTAGGACAAATATTTTTTTAGATGTACCATTTCTTACTGTGTTAAATATGTCTGAGTAAATTTAATGCATTCTTTAATTTCAGAGGAGACAACAATGTGAGGGAATTAATTGCACCTTAGTGCAAGAGGTTAGGTTAGATTAAGAGAATTTAGATAGTTTTAATGAGATATTATAAGTTAATTAGATTGATGGGTAAATAAGAGAATATATAAAAGAGTTGAGGGAGAAATAAAAAAAAATAGAAGAATGAACAAGAGTTGAGAGGTATAGAAAAAATTAAGTTTTATTTATATTCTCATGCTAACTCCGATTATTTTATTCTTATAATCATGTTTGCATGAGTTAAAACCTATCTAAACAAAGAAAATACCTCATACCTATTATGCGTCTCAAAAATAAAAAAATAAAGATAGGATTATACCATTATTATATCGGAGGAGACGTGGAAAAAGAATGAAAAGACCCGCCTAGTTCTCAAGTTTTCGCCTCCTTTTCTTTTATTTTTTTTTCAATGTGTTGGTCTCACGTTTTCTTGTTAAAATCAGGAAGATAGTAATTATCTTTATTTTTTGTCTCTATTATGTCTTTGCTTTATATTTATCAATAAATCATAATTAAAATTTTAAAAAGAAGTTACCATTTGACGTAATTTATATCACTTGTTCTATGCATATGTAAAATATTATGACATTTCAACTTCTATTTTTTAGCATTTAGAACTTACAAAAAGTCAATAACATATTAATGAATGATATTTCTTAACTTATCGATTCATATCAAAATAGAACTAAAAAAAATAGTCAATAAAGTGCATTTGACAGTTCATTTTATTATTTCAGATTTTTAAAAAATTTACTATTAGAAAAAAGTGGAGGTATAATTAAGACAATTTCAATCTCCTTTGAAATCGATTTGTCCATTAAATTTGTAATATCTTCCGAGTTAATACTAAATATTTTACTATGAGAATGAATGGAGTATAGAGAAGCAAACCAATCAATCATGATCGACTTGTTGTACTAATAAATGAAGTTAAAGAATATTGCATGACCTAAAATTCAAGACAAGCAATTAAAAGAAAAGATGAGTAGTAGACAGTCAAAAACAAATACACATCAAGTTAAGAAGTTGATCAACATCTTCAGGATCTGTTCACATATGAGGAGATACGTGCTGCAATTTTTCAAATGGCAGCCAATAAGGCCATTGATCGAATGGAGTGTCAAATAAATTCGTATAGAAATTCTGGCTCACAATGAAGGACAACATAATGGAGCTGTCAAAGCTTCTATAATGAATCGCTAGATCTCTGTTGATTTTGAAGAAGAACAATGAGATGATAAAACCGAAAATTCTAATCTCTTTGTTTATGTACATGGGTGTATATATTACATGAGAATATCTTTACTAGCCGTTTGGCTATTTCCTATTTCGTACAAATTTAATATGTTGTCTAATTACATTCTAATTGCTGTAATCTAGCTAGGTACCGATTATATTTGGAAGCTAGCTTTGTTGTCTAAATTTGCCTATGATGAATAATATTCTGAGGCTAAGAATATTATTTCTCAACACTCCCTCTCAAGTTGGACTCGAATAGATTTATTGAGCCTAACTTGCTAAGTATACTTTTAAATGTAGTTTTGTCTAGGGCTTTGGTAAAAATATTTGTTAGTTGCTCTTTGCTTCTCACAAATGGTGTTTCAATTTCCCATGACTGCACTTTATCCCGAACAAAATGACAATCGACTTCAGTGTGATTTGTTCTTTCATGAAAAACAGGATTTGATGCAATGTGCATTGCTGCTTGGTTGTCACAATACATCTGCATAGCTCCATTGCACTATATCTTCAAGTCGTGAAGTAAGTGTTTTATCCAAGTAAGCTCGCTAGTTGTGGAAGCCATTGCTCGATATTCGGCCTCTGCACTTGATCGAGCGATAACATTTTGCTTCTTGCTTTTCCATATCACCGGATTTCCGCCTACAAATGTACAAAATCCTGTGGTTGATTTTCTGTCATAACTTCCAGCCCAATCTGCATCAGAATAACCAACCACATTGTTAGTAATATTTTTCTTCATCCAGATTCCTTGACCTGGGGTACTTTTGAGATATCTCAATATTTTATCAATGGTACTCAGGTGACTGGTACGTGGAGCGTGCATAAATTGGCTTACAATACTAACTGCAAATGCAATATCCGGTCTGGTAACTGTGAGGTATATCAATTTTCCTACCAACATCTGATACTGTCCAATATCAGGTACTGGTTCACCATCTTCTGGTCCAAGTTTAATGTTGGTTTCTATTGGGGTATCAACTGATTTGGCTCCTAGCTTACCAGTCTTCTTTAACAAGTCAAGGATATATTTTCTTTGAGATAGGAATAGTCCTTTACTTGAGTGGACTATTTCTATTCCAAGAAAATATGAGAGTGTACCTAGATCCTTGATATCAAACTCATTTTTCAATAATTGTTTAACCTTTTTAATTTCATCATTATCATTTTCAGTGATGATAATGTCATCTACATAAACTAGGATAACTGTGGTTGATTTGCTAGAATGGTTAATGAACATGGAATAATCAGCCGTGCTTTTAGCAAAATTAATTTTTAGAAGAAAAGAGTTTAGTTTGGCATACCATACTCTTGGAGATTGTTTTAGCCCATAAATTGCCTTCCTTAGCTTACACATCAATGACGGATCTGATGTATTTTTGTGACCGGGAGGAAGAGTCATATAGACCTCTTCTTCCAGGTTGCCTTGAAGAAATATATTTTTTACATCCATTTGAAATAATTTTCATCCTAAGTTGGTAGCTACTGATAACAGGATTCTAACTGTACTCATCTTAGCTACTGGTGCAAAGGTTTCTTGGTAGTTAATTCTATAAGTTTAGGTAAATCCCTTGGCCACTAGTCTAGCCTTATACCTTTCTACTGTACCATTACTATTGTACTTAATTTTATATACCCATTTATAACCTACAGGTTTTTTTCCCATTGGTAGATTTACTATGTCCCATGTGTTATTTTTTGTCAAGGCATAAAGTTCTTCTTTCATGGCCTCACGTCGAGTAGGTCCAAATTGGCTTCATCAAAGCTCACCGGTTCGGTTTGACTGGTTATGTTACTCAAATAGACCCGATATTCAGGAGATACCTTTTCATAACAGATAAATTTTTGAATGGGATACATTACCTGATGGGATACATAATCCCTCAATCTTGCAGGAGTCTGTGTCTGACGTGTGGATCTTCTTCTTGTTTCTTCTTGGGTCGGTTGTGAAGCCTCTTCATTTGAATCATTTGAATCTCGTCCATATTCTCCCTTTGAAGAGATTGGTTCACCAACCTGTTCTTCTTCTATATTCTCAATCTGTTCTTGACTGGTCATTTCAGGAAACATAAAGGTATTTGGAGGTGACATGGTTGGTTGGTTGGTTTCTGGTATATTTGATTTGTAATATGGCTCACTTTCAAGAAACGACACATCTCTTAAGATGTAAAGTTTATGGTTTGTTGGATCATAACATTTGTAGTCCTTTTTTTTCTGAAGAACATCCTAGAAAAATAGCTTTGACTGAATTTCTATCTAATTTATCATTTCGTTTTACGTGGACAAAACAGGCACACCCAAATACTCTAATGTAATCCAGCTCTGTTTTCCTTCCTTTGAGAATTTTTAAAAGACTCATGTTTTTTAGTTCCATGCTTGGTAATCTGTTTATAAGGTAAGCTACTGTTAAAACTGCATCTGACCAATAAATCTTTGGAACATTATTTTGAAAAAGCAGTGTCCTAGTGACTTCTAGGAGATGACGATTTTTTCTTTCCGAGACTCCGTTTTGTTGGGGGGTATTAACACATGTGGCTTGATGTAATATGTCTTTTTTGTTTAAAAAACTCTGTAAAATTTTTGTTGACATATTTTATCCCATTATCTGAACGAAAAATCTTTAATTTTGCATTATACTGATTCTCAATGAAGTTGAAAAAATCTTGGAAGTAGGAGAAAACTTCGGTTTTTGCTTTTAAAAGATAAACCCAAGTAGTTCGAGAATAATCATCAATAAAAGTGACGAAATACTTGAAATTATTATAGAAATCAATGGGAGCAGGTCCCCACACATCGGAGTGAATTAAATCAAAACAATTTTCTGATAAGCTAGTAGAAGATGAAAATGGCAATCTAATTTGTTTAGCAAGCTTACAAATATCGCAATTCCTTGAGTCTAATTTATAACAGAAAAGTTTATTTAGAACTTGATCAGATGGATGACCAAATCTGCAGTGTAGTAACTTGTCACGATCTACCGGACTTATTGAAACGAGGCATTTATTGATAGTGTCTTCAAGATAATATAGACCGTTTTTAAATATCCCCTCACCAATCTTCTTCCCTGTGACTCGGTCCTGAAAGGTCACTTTATTTGGTGAGAAGATGACATCACAGTTTAGATCTTGGGTTATTTTTCTAACCGACAACAAATTTGAGTTGAAATCTAGTAAGTACAGGATATTTTTGACATTTTTGTTAAGTAAGTTAGTGGTGCCAGTTCCAAGGATTTTAGTTTTATTGCCATTAGCAACAGTCACATATTGCGGTTCTTTTAATTTGGTAAAGTTCTGCAATTGGTTTGGTTCGCAAGTCATGTGATCAGTGGCCCCAGAGTCTACAATCCACTTGTTTTTATTTTGACAATAATTGGCAAATTTTGGACCATATTTTTCCAACAATTTGAAAATTTCACAGAAAATAAGAGTTTTTGCTGAACCTGCAGCATGTTGCTGTAATAAGTTGCTCAGTTGACTCATGAGTTGTGCTAGCTGTGCAGTTAGCACCACAGACGATCCCTCACCCGGGTGATCCCTTGGTGTGATGGCGCTGTCTCGGTCCTTTCACCTCCTCAGTCTAACCCCTTGCTCAAGCCAATAAATCGTCCCCTGATCTTTCCGCCTGACTTTTCGCCGCCCCATCCTCCCTTGTTGCGCACCGACCTGAGGTGAGGGTGGAGGACCTAGCAGCCTTCTCGGTTGTGCCCTACACATTTGCAGTGGTCGCACCAGTTGGCTGCTGCCGCTCCCTTTGTCTTGGCCGGTCCCCTTGGGTTAGGGGTGTGCTGAGTCTTGAAGGCTTGATTTTCAGTGGTTTCGGCCTGAGGCGGGTTCATGAGTGACAGCCTGGACTGTTCTTGCTCGATTCTTGCGACCACATCGTCAAAGCTTGGCATTTCGGCCGATGCCAAGATTTGAGATCGGATCGCTTCGTAGCTGGGGTCAAGGGCTCCTAGGTAGGTGAAAGTGAGATCTTGTTTTGTCATTTGTTGGATTTCGTTCGGGTCTGAGGTTGGGGGAAGATATATGTTAAGTTCCTCCCATTTGGACATGATTTCAGTAATGAGGTCATTGTTGTTGAGATTGTCTTGTCTGATTTTTGAGATTTCTTGCTTGAGGCTAAATATGTGAGCAAAGTTTTTGGTTTGGCCGTACCTTTTTCTTGCTTTGTCCCAGATCTCTTTGGATGATTTGGAGTACATGAATACATTTGAGATTTTTGGGTCCATTGTGCTGAGAAGCCAGGACATGATCATTTGATCGTTTGTATCTCATTCTTCGATCTGGGCTATTTCTACAACTGTTAACTCGTTTGCCTTTGCTGGTTTGGGTCTTTCTTTGGTGCCGGTGACAAAGTAGAGTTTCCCTTTGCCACCGAGGCCTATGGTTACCGATCTGGACCAAGGGAAGTAGTTCTTGTTGTCATGGAGGATAAGAGTTGTAAGTTTGGTGTTATCACCCTGTGACATGTTTTATGAGTGGTGATACGGGTCTCGCTGGTTTTTGTCAGAATCTTGCTTGTTTTTTTCTGGTAAGAGTAAATACTGAAACGTTGGTTTTTTTTTCACAGACTTTTGTTGGTTGTTGTCGTATATTTAAAAATATTGTTTCTCAAATCGATCAACAAAGCTAATATTGTGCTTGTCCCAAAAAAAGCCCTAAGAGAGGTGTCCGATTTTCGCCCGATAAGTGTGATTAACTACGTGCCTAAACTGATATCTAAGGTATTAGCAAACAGGTTAAGGCTACACATGCCTCACCTAATCTCTAAATACCAAACGTCATTTATTAAGGGGAGATTCATAGCGGATAATTTTCTGGGCACACGGGAAGTGTTGCACCACATACATGCAACAAAAGAACCAGCGGTGCTTTTCAAAATAGATTTCTCCAAGACTTTTGATACTGTACAATGGGCGTACCTTTTAAAATTACTCATTGGAGTGGCCTTATTGGCTGCCATTTGAAAAATATAGCGATTTATCACTTATCACCTCTCATGTTTAATATAGCGATTGATGCACTACAGATCCTGGGCACACGGGAAGTGTTTAATATAGCGATTGATGCACTACAGATCCTGAGAGGATATTTTTGCTGCCTGCACCATTCTCTGTAGTGCATCAATCGCTATATTAAACATGAGAGTTGATCAACATCTTCAGGATCTGTTCATTGAAATTTGCGCACTAGATTTATCACTTTCTCCCCACATCATCCTCATCCGTACTTATCAATGGAGAAGGCCCCAGCTTCTTCGAGCACAAACGGGGTCTCCGACAGGGGGATCCCTTATCACCTCTCATGTTTAATATAGCGATTGATGCACTACAGAGAATGGTGCAGGCAGCAAAAATATCCTTCCCAGTTTCAATTTCAATAAAGATCAGAGAGACAATAGTGGCTATATATGCAGTATGCATATGATACAATGCTCATTACATCTGCCAAAGGAAACACGATGGAGATGTCACACCTAATCTTGAATGGCTTCTCCGCGGTCTCTAAACTTCACATAAATTTTATAAAAACATGCATTATGCCTTTCAATGCCAGCAAAGTGCTCTACCGATCATTTACCTGGGTTTGCCTTTGACCTGTCGAAAGCCTACCAGGGAGGATTACATAAGATTGCTAGAAAATTAGAAAAATGTTTGGTAGGATGGAGAGGTAAGCTTATCTCACGAGGGGGCCGATTGCAACTGTTAAATGTGATATTATCATCCATCCCGGTCTATTACCTATCTTGTTTTCAGCTGCCTAAGTGGGTATTGAGGAGGATAGATAAAATACAACGAGATTTTTTATGGGCAAAATTTGAAGGAGCGGAGCTCGAAATATCATTACTGAATTGGGATGTGGTATGTCTACCACGAAAACATGGGGGTTGGGGTCATGAATATTCAATTACATAATATTTCTTTGCTGGTAAGATGGTGGTGGAAATTGTACAAGGATGGTGAATGACCGTGGAACAATGTTGCTTTAGCTCTCTATGGCATCTCCAACTCACCCCAGGGGCCTAAATACTGGATGAGGAACGGTTCTTTCTTCTGGAAGCAATTGTAAAAGCTCAGATACTACTTACAGATTTCAACTCAATGGGACATTGCACAAGGAAAATAGATCTTATTTTTGGTTTGATAATTGGACTGTCACAATAATGATTGACACATATGGTTCGAATTATATACCGCCTTGCACAACCTTACATGTCGTTGCATCAAGCACTTACCATGACTGATAGGTTACTGCTGAGGCCATTGACATTCCAACAAAATAGCCTCTCATGGATGCTTCACATGTAAGAAGGCAGGGCACCATAGACGAGCTTATATGGTGCTGGGAGCGATCTAGGACATACTCAGCACGCTCCTTATACAAAGTGTTGGTATCTGCTGGTAAAATAAGATCAAAGCTCATGGTCATCTAGAGAGCTAAGATAACTCCATCTCTTAAGGTTTTCTTTCTTCTTACTAATGAAGCACATATTGCTAACTCAGGGCATGTTAAGAATCAGACAAATTTCTTTCACCTCGGAATGTGTCATGTGCGAAGGATGCACAAGACTGCGGAAGGCGCCCCCCCTGGATTTTGAAAAACAGTGATTTTCGGTGATACTTTCAGTAGTTTGCCCCCCCGGAAAAATTTTTTTGCCCCCCCCCCTGAATTGTCTGATTAATTTTATTGAGAAAAAAATATTTAATATCATATATAATGAAATAATTATGCAAAGATATCAAAATATAAAATTTTATAGATAAAAATTTTCTTCATCAACTTGATTATCTATTACTTTGAGCTTTATTTTATTATTATTTTAATATATAAAATGTTATTATTCTAATAAATTTTTTATTAAGTAAATATATATTAAATTATTATTTTTTTATTTAATACCCGATTAGTTAATGGATTTAAACCCGATAAGCTATTACAATCCGATATTTGCCCCTCCTGACTAAAATCGCTACATCTATTTTAACTGTGTCCTATCGCCATACACATATGGTGGGAAGTGTCTCGCGACATTGGATTCCAAATGTTTCAGCTTAATGAGATGATGAAGGACATATTTCTCTGCTCATGAGCTCCATACGTGTGAGACAATAACAAATACAACACATGGATAACTCACTTCATAATGATGTCTTGGGAGATATGGAAGGAGAAGAATGTCAAAGTTTTCACTGGAAGAGAGAGGCCACTAAATACTATACTGCAGACAATCACAACGGAGGCTAAATTATATCTACAGTGCTGCAACTGACAAAAAGGGGGAGATGTTGATAGTGTGTTCATGAGAGAATAGCATAAGATAATTTAGGAGGTAGATGGTTCATGGGTGTATGATTTATATTGTACACAAATTGGCAGCCACTGCTAATATTTCAAAAAAAAAGTCTCATGAGTGAGACAATGCGAGCTATAAGTCTCGTCCTATAGATGTCACATCAGTAAATTCACGTCGTGTCTCAAGAACGACGCAGACTTGAACGACAAGTTGGGATTGAATTCTGATTATATCACCTTATCAGGAGATTTAAGATTAACTCTGAGCTCGCCAACCTATCTGATGAGCTTAATTAAAAATTATACTTACCATTTTTTGAAATAATTATTTATTTTGTTCATTCAGTAATTTTTTTGTATTAAAATCTCATAAAATATCAAATTTTATATCTTTTTTAACTACTTTCTTCATATCATTGACATGACTTTGAAATAATTATTTGCATATAAAAATAGATTATTTTCAACATTTAAAAATAGATTATTTAAAATAAATAAATATTATTTTTTATTTATGCAGCTATAATAATGATTCAAATTTTGGTGTACATTGCATCCAAGATCTAATAGCTTAACAAAAAAATATTAACTCCATAATTTGATAAAATACCATGTATAATTATTTTTTATAATTTTTAAAAATGATCCTCAAATATTAGAATTTTTTTATATTATTATCTTAGAAATGGTTATATTTCAAAAAATCATAAAATATAATAGAAGTTTCTACAATTGTAAAATTTATTTTTCTATAAATTTTAATTTAAGATATATGTCAATTTAAAATTATAAAATATCCACAATTGCTTTAGCAAAAAAGAATATAAAGTGCAAAGTTTCTATTTCTTTTCAGATTTAAAATTTTCTTTCTTTTTTTTCTTTGCTAAATTGAGCATATGAATAATTATTATATTACTAATAGAGTACTAAATTTCATTCTTTACATATGTGTCTAAAACAAGCATTCATTCATTGACCACAAGATTTTATTTATCTCTTATCTAAAAGCTTCTTCATTTTTTATCTATGAAAAAGTGAAAATATTTTTTTTTGTAGACAAAGTGTAAAAGTTAATTTCTAAATCATCATAAAAATAAAAAATATAATCAATATAAAAATAAAAAATAATTAGTAAAATGACACTAAAACTTTATGTTAAGTTTAAATCAATTTTCTAGACAGATAAAAAATGATTAAATATTTTAATTTCATATTACAAGCCAACTTTTCAAAATGAAAAAAAAAATTAATCAATTTTCATCTTTCCTAAATTCATGACATTGATTTTTTTATGAGATATGTAGGAATCAAGTAAATTATTAGATGAAATCTTCTATATAGTGAGTTAAAATTAAAACAAATTTTACATGATAACTAAATTATAAATTAAAAGTGGGTACTATTGTTGTTTCATTACAAAGCAAATATTTTTTTCCTCATCGGTCCAAAAAATTAGTGTTGGCAATAGTAATCTTTCCTCATTGGTCCAAAAAATTAGTGGTGTCAGTAGTAAAAATCTCAAGTAATTTTTAGTGGATTCAAACAGATAACAAAATTATAAATATTAACACAAATACATTATATTTTTAAATATTATATAAAAAAATTATAAATTTGAGTGGTGTCAGCTAACACCACTTCTAACAACGTACCTCCGCCACTGTACGTTTGATCAGACATGAGATCAAAAGCCTCTTAGGCCATTGAGCAGGTGTCTGAGATGTGGCTACAAGTATCATTTGGTGTCACCTCTAGACCCTCGGTGCATAGCCCATATTAATTAGATATATTTTTTAGTTAAGCTCATAAAAAATTTATGACCCCAAGTTCGTTTACTCAAAAAATATAAAACTAAGTTTTCGTCACAAGCGGTAGCAGAACTAAGATTTTGTCCTAGTGGGATATTCACATATATTTTATACATTTGTTTCAAATGAAATTAGATTTATAATCTTGAAATGAGCTGAAATTAAACTACAATTGGAATTAGAGAGCTGAAATTAAATTATAATGGAGTCGTTATTTTTTAATTACTTAGAAATATTTTCAAAAAATTAGTGTATAACCATTAAGTATGAAATTTGAATGGATCCGGTGACAGTTGAGATGGGCATGATAGATGAAATATTATCAAAATCCAAGAGTATTTGATCATAAGTATCTACTAACACCAGAATCATACATGAATGATCAAACTATTTAATTTATCATGTCTGCACAACGTATAAGCCATACATTCGTTTTCTGGTATTTATTTTTAAATTATTTCAGCGACAACGTTATATAATTATTTCTCCACGCTCAATACAATTTTTAATCGCCCATTGTTTATTAATTTCAAGCATCATTAATTTCTTTTAAACAGGGGCATCTGCTCGCTGCTTCTTACCTTGTTGATAACAACTTAACAAAGCATCACCGTGGAATAAATTTCTTGCGTTTCTTCCTGGGTTCTTGTCGTGAAGTGCCAGGTACTTCTGGATAAGTACTTCTTAATTCAATTCGTCATAAGCAATGACATCAATCAAACACAGAAAGGACAAATATTTGATTAATAAATAAATAAATCAGGTGGGAGCATAAAAAATTAAAAAATGTTTTTCGTCCAATCATCATTCCGGTAGAAAGGTTCGCGCCAATATTTGTTGAGACCGTGTTTACAGTTAAATCTTGATGGTAATGTCAGAAAAATCGCACCTCACATATTTATTGTGTCCAACTAGTCCCAGTTTTTTTTAATTTATTTTCTCACTGGCCAAGTGCTTTATTGTAAGAAGTATATTAATATTCAACTTTTCAGAGAACAATCCGGCTTGTTGATATAATAAAAAATGTCTCTCATCGAAGTTATTTATATAGAAACTCATTTTCCTTTTTTGTTAGAGTAAAATGTAAACATTTATCACAAATTTGACTTAACATTTTAAGATTTTTTTTTCGGGTTTACTTATTTTCTTTTGCTTTACTTAATTACTTTTACTCAAAATAAGAATAATCATTTTCTTCCGTCTCACCGTTCTAAATAGACATTATGGAACTTCTTAAATATTCATTTCATCTTTGTCCTCTTGACTCAAAAAGCTAGAAATTTTACTTCTTTAATCGGTACTACTTAAATTAAACAAACAAATTATTGGATGCAACTTCTATAGTTAAGACTTAAGATTTGATTTGCAACTTTTTTTTTATTTCATAAAGAAACAAGAAGCGTCTGTGTATTTTCATTCCCGGAAAATTGACTATTATTCTCCACTCAAAAATAAATATTATTTAATCCAACTTATTGAATATGTTGAAATAGTGATACTTTGTTTATATAAACGAATTTTGAAATAGTGATACTTTGTTTATATAAACGAATTTAGTAAAATATTTTTCTGAAAGTTAACAGTTTAATAAATTTTGAACGTATCTTTTGTAGAACTCTCTCTAATATATATATATATATATATATATATATATATATATATATATTATTATGATCCTTATTATCTATTCTTCAAAAAAAAAAATCAAGAAGAGTTCTATCTATTTTATTTTTGCTCTTTCATCTTCTTCTCTCCACCTCCACCTCCACCTTCATTCATCTCTGCATCTCCACACCTCCTATAGAACTATACTATATTATAAATAGCATATGAACTGGATTTATCCATTAATGTTATCGGATAATGTGGAATGATTAAAATACTCATATTTTAATTTACAATTGAGATTGAATGATTTTATAAAAATGATGATTCAAATTTCAATCAAACTCATTTTCTCTACATTCTGTTTGCTATTTTTTATCATGCATTTATAAGATGCCTAAAAAATTATATATCGAATAAATTAAACATCAACTATTATTATGTTTTACTATAAAAAAACTGCGCATTTTACAAGCATACTCACAAAAGAAAAATATTATATTTTATTAATTAATTAAATAATTTTATTTAAAAATTTAAGAGTTATTGCAATTTGATTTAGACATAATATTTGAAAATATATATAATTTATTTATAATAAAATTAGTGTTAGATATAAATATTTTTAAAATTAAAAGGGTCCGTACAATGGACAGATTTCATACTAATATATATATACATATATATATATATATATATATATATAAAGTCTAAAATACAACGCGTTGCACTGATGCGTCTGTGCACCACGTCAAAATCTCAAACTTCAAGTTAGAAATGATTGATCTAAATCGTTAAATTTATTCTCCATATAAAACTATTGTAGAAAATCAAATTATATATAATTTTTTTAAAATTTTGCTATTTTTTGGGCCAAGAGAAAATTGCTTGATTTAAGGATTTTGGATCGTCCAATAGTGATGATTTTCTTCCTACCAAAAAAAATAGCAAAACAAATTAAAATTATAAAATTTTATTTTCTATAAGAGTTTGATATGGAGAATAAATTGAATGGTTTGAATCGGTCATTTTTAACTTAAAATTTGAGATTTTGACGCGAACACATTCATGTAACGCGTTGTATTTTAGACTTTATATATATGTGTGAAACACACGCATGAAAAATTAATATGATCCTTATTATTTATTCCTCAAGAATCTTCTCAATTTTCTTTCAAAAATATCTCTATTTTATTTCTCCTCTTTCATCTTCTTCCCCCCACCTCCACCTGCACCTCCACCGTCCCTTTCACACATCTGCATTCCTCCACCTCCATCTCGTCACCTCCGCCCTCCTCCACTTCCTCCTCCCTTTCACCTCTGTCCTCATCCACATTTACATCCTTCCCCTTTGCCCCTCTGCCTGGTCTTCATCTATAAATCATCTTTGTTATGCTTTTACTTTTTGTCTCATTTCTGCACCGCCCTTGTTGTATACTAGCATGACTTTGTCTTTATCTATATTTTTTAGTTTAGTGAATGATATAAATACTTTTTATATATAATCAAATGATTTTTGCAATAGATATAAATATTTTTCTGAATATGAATATTTTGAATTAATATTTTTTAAATTTTTTACTAATCTTATGAATGATGTAAACATTTATTATATTTCTTGGGAGCATTTTTGGAATATGTATAAATATTTTTTTTGAAAAAAAATAATACATACAATGCTCATTGGATGAATAACTTTTAAGCTTAAACCATATGTTATATGTATTATAAGATGTTTTATGTGTAATATTTTTAAACAGGTATAAACACTTTTGTATGTAAAAAACATGTTGAATGATTGCAATCAAAGATTAAACTAATAATGTGATTTATTAAGAATATGACTAACATTTAAAAAAAATATATAAGCTACAAGTAATTTCATTAGTTAATATAAAACCTTATTAATTTTGGTATAAATATTTTTGTCTGTAAAAAAAATAAAGCAAAACATTTTGGTGTATTATTAGATGTTTTGATGTGTAATATTTTTAAATAGGTATAAACACTTTGTATGTAAAAAGCCATGTTGAATGATTGCAATCAAAGGTTAAATTAATAATGTGATCTATTAAGAATATGACTAACATTAATTTTGGTATAAACATTTTTGTCTATAAAAAAAAAAGCAAAACATTTTGGAAATATATATGTCATTTCAAGTGAATAGATTTTAGTCGAGTATAATCATTATTAATATTTAGTATAAATATTTTTTAATTGAATATAATTATTACTAGTATTTAACATAAATATTTTTTAGAAAGTTCTTCGCCGACAGAACCGAAATGGCTCCGTCGCTCCGAGAAGATGTGGACACAGTGAAAACAGTTAAAAAGAATTTCTAAGGCACAATTATCGTAACCGTATATTTTCTGTGCTTTAAAAAAACCAGAAGAGTCGGTTCATATTTTATGAGTCCTTTAAAATATCATATTTTCTACGTCCTTTAAAATATCATCTTTTCTACGCTTGACAAAATCGTGGTTCGTGATTTGCGACTCGCTCATGAATCGTTCGAGATTAATTTATTATTGACTCATTCCTTAATGGATTCAGCCGTTAATAAACTGGCTCGTTAAGCTCGTTAAATTAATGAGCCGAATTTAATATTTGACTGGTTCATCTTGTTTGGCTCGATAAACTATTAATATTTATCTTTTATATTATTTTTATTATAAATTTTTAGTATAGTAAGTAGTTTATAATATGAAATGTACTTAAATTATTATATCATTTTTTTATGAAGTGTATTATCATTAATCATTTTATTAATTTTTATATAAATTTTGATATAAAATATCATAAAAATATATTATTAACTATTAAATAAGTCTTATAACGAGCCTTAACGAGCCAGCTCAGTTAGCTCGTTAACTTAACGAATCAATTTCAAACTAAAACTTTTAACTCAAAAATAATTAACGACACGGCTCTTTTACGGCCCTAGTACTACGCCCTTTAAAATAACAACTTGCAAATACGGATCGTGCAAGTTTACACTTTGCAATTACCTAAAAAAATCAATAAATCATAGGGGTGACAATTATCAATCCGATCCGACATGATCCAAAATAAATGGGTCGGATATGAGTTTAATTTTTTTGATCCGAATCGGATCGGATCGCGTTTAGTACTAATTAAAGCTTAAATATACATTAATTATATACTAATTAAGATTAATTATAAATTAATCTATATTTAATTTCATAAAATTATATAAAAATAATAATTATTTTATATGGGTCGGGTCGACTCGACTCGTGACCCGATCGATCCAGACATGGATTAAGATTTTTTGATCCGAATTTAATCGGGTCGAATCGAAAAAAATAATAAAATAATTGACGCTTTCTCTTCTCTCGAGTAACACCACAGGATCAATTACCCCTACCTAATCATCATGCTTCCCCCACCTATTAAAAACCTATCGTCCGATCCCTTCTTTCCAAATCTGACGGCTTATATTAATCCAAAAAATATCTACGCGTTAAGAATTAACCCAATCTATTTACGCTAGGTTTTTTTTTTCTTGAGAGTGAAAGCCCGTAGGCATATATTTACGCTAGGTTTCGCAAGGAACCTTCTCGCCGCCTCTCACAGTATTATAAATACGGACCCCTTACCCTTTTCTCTGTACCGACTCCATCTCACGATCGAATTTGAGAGAGAATAGAGATTAGGGTTTCCCGTGCGGCGATTCGGGAAGGTAAGCAAATCTGTCCGATCCTTCCTTTTTATTCACGGATTTATTACATGTTTGATTCTCCGAAAGGTAGAATCGATCTTATGCTGGTCGATCTAATTGCTATCGTAACTTCTTAGAGGTAATGATTTAGGTAGAAATAGGTAGAGTGCTTGTGAATTGTTACCATGGATGTTCCTTTTGCCCCCCTAGATTTGTTGTTTAATTGCCAATTAGGTCCATCTATTACCTGCTCTCAGCTAAATATTGTAGCTCGCTATGAGAATTTAAGCATTTATTGTTACTGTTCAATAATCTAACCATTTAATGCTAGATCTGTTAGAATAATTAGCTGGCATCACCAGAGATTAACATTTCTTTTTTTAGCTTGTTGGAAGATGTTAATGCTGAAATCTTGTACTTTTTTAAGAAAAGAGACACAAGTGCCTCTTTGGATTGGTTTAGTGGATTAAGTTGCAATAAGAACATGTTAACATGTCATAGGTTATCTATAGTATTGCAGTCAAAACCCTAATTTACTTTACAGCATTGCTTTGTGAATTTAATGCTTCTTTAATTAGATTGTTCGAGAAATTGTCATGCTGATAGTATCCTTCAAAGTGGTTGTAAAATGCAAATTGTTTTTTTTGTTTCGTTTTAGTTGTTTTTTACTGCAACTTCTCTAAATAATTCAATTTTTGTTTTATATGTTTCTCATGGTTTAAGAAGGTAGTTGTTTAAGTGGTAGAATTATTCTATGGCTTCTATATTTCTAATCTGAGAATTATTCTATATGTCTGGTCATATGTTCTAAGATAATTGTTGAAGTTGTAGCTGACCTACAATCATAATTAAGTTCATAGTATCGATAATACCATAGTGAAACCTATAAGTTCCTTTTTTTGTGAACTTTTTAGCAAATTAGTTGATAGTGTGAAAAGTTACTTAAAATGCTTTTATCCAATATTAAATATTTAATTTTAGTACAATTACTAATTGTCTTTGCACTTAACAATTGTTTTATTGTAATATCATATCCTTGTGTTAATCATTAACTGTATATCGCCAATTTGTTTTTCAATTTTCCCTCAACTAGATTTTAATTTAACCTAGCAACTTAAACCATTGAAATTGCCATTGTATTTCTGTTGCATTTTGTTATACATAAGCATCCTTCTCTAATACCTTCTAATTTTAAACAATCCAGTGAGCAACAGATCAATCTGATTTCGAATTCCAGAGCCAGCAACAGTGGAGGGTGGCACGTGCAGGGCTTTTTTTATGTCTGGGCAGGCCTATTCATTCCTCTTGGGATCAATCGGGTTGCTTGGCGAGTATTTTCTCGCCTCCAGAAAAGAACCTCTTTACTTCTTCGAACCCCCCACCCATATACACCTCCAATCCGCATCCTCTCCAGTTGATTGCCTGATCTCATCTGACACGCACGAAAGTCACACGCACAGAAGTTACGTCTGAGAACTAGTTAATACTGCATTTCAACATGGCTCTTCAAAACATTGGTGCGGCAAACAGCGATGATGCCTTCTACCGTTACAAGATGCCAAAAATGGTCACAAAGATTGAAGGTCGCGGTAATGGCATCAAGACAAACATTGTTAACATGGTAGATGTTGCCAAAGCGTTGGGTCGGCCTGCCTCATACACGACCAAGTACTTTGGGTGTGAACTTGGGGCCCAGTCAAAGTTTGATTCGAAGACTGGGATCTCACTGGTCAATGGTGCCCATGACACGGCCAAACTGGCCGACCTTCTTGAGAACTTCATAAAGAAGTATGTGCAGTGCTATGGGTGCGGCAATCCTGAGACTGACATCCTCATCTCAAAGACCCAGATGATAAGTCTCAAGTGTGCTGCTTGTGGATTCATATCTGATGTGGATATGCGGGACAAGCTGACAGGATTTATCATAAAAAACCCACCTGAGGTCAAGAAAGGAAAGGACAAGAAGGCATTGAGGCGTGCTGAGAAGGAGCGGCTTAAAGAAGGTGAGGCAATTGATGAAGAACAGAGGAAGCTGAAAAAAGAGAGCAAGAAGAAAGCTGCCACTCCTACTACCAAAACATCTAAAAAGAAGCCAAATGGGTCTGATGAGGATCACTCCTCTCCAGGTGGAAGTCAGGCTGGTGATGCTGATGTTGCTGCTGAGGAGGAAGATGTCGAATGGCAGACGGACACTTCAGCAGCTGCTGCTCAGCAGAGGATGAGAGAGCAGCTCAGTGCTGTCACTGCTGAAATGGTCATGCTTACCACCACGGAGGAGAAGAAACCACCAGTATCTAAGCCTGCGAAGCAAGATGATGTCTCAAAAACTGTATCTGAAATTAAGACCAAGCTGAAGGAGGGAATGAAACCAAGTGAACTCAAGTCCTATGTTGGCAATCTGGGTGGTAGTACTCAGGAGGTCATGAATGCAGTTGTTGAAGCTCTTTTTGATGGGGCTGGTAAAGGTTTTGCAAAAGAAGTGATGAAGAAGAAGCCGTATATCATGGCTATAGTGAATGATAATGATGAGTCCCAGATGCAGTTGCTGAGAGCAATCGAGTTCTTCTGCGGCAAGTGCAGTGCAGAGGCGCTGAAGGAAGTGGCTCTTGCTGCCAAGGATCTGTATGATGCTGATTTGCTCGAAGAGGAGATTATTGTCAACTGGTACAAGGAAGGTGTGGCTGGTACCAACAAGGGAGCACCTATCTGGAAGAATATGAAGCCATTTGTGGAGTGGCTCCAGAATGCTGAGTCAGAGTCTGAGGAGGAATAGTTTTATCATCATGATGTTTCAATATTTCTATTATCTATTTGTGCATCGCTTTTTTGAATATTTTTGGGGTTGGTCTGAGTTGTTTTGTTTAGGTGTCTTATGGATCTTGTAGTGTTGAGCTGTTTGTGTTGCTTGTTATTGCTGCCATGGTTGGTATGTGGCACTGTGTGTCTGGCAGATGGGTTTTACTGTTATGAAACTGAATGTTTGCCTGTGTTTCTAATAATATATTTGTGTTTGCCTAATTTTTCTTCTTAATCATGAGAAAAATTATGGTACTTATCATCAGATTAAAGTAATTGTTTCGAGTATTGTATTTTTCAGTATCAGTTGTAGAAAAACACAATTATCAATCACATGGGAGGCTGGACGCAGCACTTCTGTGGCACAGTAGTAAGATATAAATTAGTCAGGTTGTATGGTGAATGATAATGATGAGTCCCAGATGCAGTTGCTTGTGGATTCATATCTGGTTAAATTAGATCATTTTGGTTTTTTTGTTTGTTTGAGGAAAACAGATCATTTTACCTTCGAAAAGATACCCATTCCGAACAGCATTCAATGCGGTACCAGAAACTGGAACCATCATTGTACTTACTTGATGAAGTATTGAAGTGCTTGGATATATATTCTAACTTGAGCTGTGCTCGCACAAATTAAATTCTTAATTCTTTTCATCAATAAAAACATACGCCCGATCTCAAATTGACGACAACTTGCAACTTTTGTGCCTTCCCATCCCTATCGGCCTGAACCCATGTCTGATGCATTGCCTCCCCTTAAATGACAGTTGTACTGATGTAAAAAAAACAATTCGCTGCTTTTCTATGATAATTATAATTATGGCTTCCTGATTGTTGCTTCTGTACTGTACAAAGTACAATATATATATGAAACATCCTCTGAAGCGCATAAAAAAAAACCCACCTGTGTACTTAATCATCCAATCAATAATCAATAATCCTGATTTATTAATAATAAATCTCATGTGATAAAATTCATATTTAGATTTTTTTTCATAGCCATCAAAATTAACTTGAGTCATCCAAATTAACCTTTAAAATCTCTTCACGGTCAAAAAAAAAAAACTTCCAGCGATCCAAATATATGTAGTGGGAACGGGAGGCATGTAATTGTAGATTATGATTATAGATAAGAGGACCAATATCAATTATTGAATTGTGAAATTAACCATGCCTGGTTCATTTTCCAACTGCGCTTTTTGACCCCAGGGGAAATTAAATAGGTATTGCGTCCTGCACAGCTGTTGCTTCTCAATCCCACTGCGCGAACACCAACCAACCTGGCTTCGTTATATACAATTTTTTATATATGAAATCGCTTCAGAATGGGCACAGAAACGGCGCCGATTGATTTATAGAACCAAGTACTCTATCTCTGTGCTAGCAGAAAGCCTCCGGTTTAATTTCATCTTGTTGGCTCTTAGAAATTTCCTTTATAAAAAAATTGGAACCCTCTTTTTCAATTTGCTAATTTCACAAAAATAATGTTTTCCCAACCGCCAAACGGGGACTTGATGATTTGGATATGTGGTCCCTTTCTCTTTTGAAAAGGAAATATCCTCTCCAAACTTTGCATGAAATTACACTTTTGGACAGATTCAATATTAATAACTAAGGTTTTAAAATACGAATTTCAATATACGTATGATTGACCACTGCATATTGTATATGCGGCATGCGGGTGCATATGCGGTTCGGTATGCGGATATATTTTTAAAAAATCTTACAATATTTGAATCGATCATTTATTTTTGAAGAATTTTAATGTAAAATAAGAAAATATAATAAGACATTAATATAATATTACATAAAAATATAATATAATTAATTTTATAGGCTTAATATTAAATATTTTTAAAAATAATGTGCATTGTTAAATATGCGGATGCATACTCTTATACATGTGACATCACACCACATAAACATAAGCAGACCGTATTTTAAAACAATATTAATAACACAGTTCTTTTTAAAAATAACAGTTATTGTCTGGTAAAAAATATATTACCAAATAACAAGAAGGCAGATAATCCCCTTCTTTGGGTTTTGACAAGGTACCGACTTATGAAAATTAGAATGTGTTAAATTAAAAATGAGGATCATTAACTATTATTAAAAGAAAAATAATTCAGATTTTAGACAAAAACGAATGTCGTGCATGATTAGCTCTTTAAATACACAAAAAGAATATTATTTTTTAGACAAAAACGGATATTTGAGAAAAAAAAATTCTGAGCAATCAAAATTAGTCCTCTCTTACACAATTTCATTTGTAATGTAAAGTTCTATCTTTTATATTTGTTTTAGAATAAGTTAATGGGTCCCTTATAGAAAACATTATAAATTTTCGACACGTATGGGATTTTGTGTTGCTTTACAATATTGTAACAATTGGAGAATCTGCGTTGATTTACAATACACGGATCTTTAAAATAAAGCTAAGACTTTTATTTTATTAGATATAGCATGAAATCCGATTTATAATAGGGTTGGCAAAAAAAACTCATAGTTTATGGCTCGTTTGAGATTGATTTGCTATTGACTCGCTCGTTAGTGAACTGAATCGTTAATGAGCCAACTCGTTAAGCTCATTTAGTTAATGAGCCGAACTTGAGATTTGATTAGCTCGGTTCGTTTTGCTCGATAAACTATTAATATTTATTATTTTTATTATGAACTTTTAGTATAGTAATTAATTTATAGTATATCATGTATTTAAACTATTATATTAAATTTATATGAAATATATTCTTATTAGTTATTTTATTATTTTTTGATAAAAAATATTATTAATTATTAAATAAGTCTTAACAAGACAGCTCGGTTAGCTCGTTAATTTAACGAATCAATCTCAAGTCAAATCTTTTGACTCGAAAGTAGTTAACGAACCAACTCAGCTCATTAAGCTAATGAGTCGACTAACTTGACCTAACTCAAATTTCTACTCGCCTTTACAATCCTACTTAAAAACTTTAACAAAAACTCAGGACCTAAACACATTGATTTTTTTTCTTATTATTTTTCTACCATTCTCTTTTCCTTCTTTTACATAAGATATACATACTTGTAGCTCTTCTTTTAATTAATAAATATATAAAATAAACTTTCTTACTTTTCAAAAGAGAGAGGAAAAAAACAAAGCAGTGGAAAAGAGTAAATAAATAAATTCATCCATTGATTTTATTAAAAATCTTTCATCCTTTATTTTAAAAATAAATAATATTAACCTCTTCATTTTTAACCCCTCTGCCAGTCCTCTCTCCTCAATTCGGAAGAACAGTTAGTACCTCATCATCATAACTGATTCATAAGAATTTCCCAAAGAAGCAAAAAAAACGAAAAGTCCAATGGCAGTTAAGGTAATTATACCAAATCCAAGGGTAAATTCTACTCAATAAACACTATATTTTCCTTCTTTTTTTCGGTTTTTCCGGTTGGAGGCTTCGAGCAGAACTCATGTGCGCTCGCAAGCTCGATTCTGGGATTAATAAATAAAAAAATAAAAATACTGGGAGAGAGCTCGCCTGAAGAGAAATTCTCAAATTGAAATTTTCTCCGATGGATTTGTTGCGCTCGCTAGATTGGGAGAGAGAAGCCTACCCCGCTTACAGGGACTTCCTTGCTCTCCCTTTCTTCGCTCTCTTCTTCCCGACCGTTCGATTGTTCCTCGATCGGTCCGTTTTCGAGGTTTGTTCGTCTAGTTTTTCTATGATTTATGCGCCCGTTTCTTTCCTGTTATTTTCCTTTGTAGTTTGAAACTACCAGAGTTACTTTCACCTCAGTAAAGCTGTCTGTGACCATTGTCACTTGTTATTGAATTATGAAGTGAACTTCCTTTCATCATGGTGACCAGTCTACTTTTTATGTTATATTATTTTGATTTAATTCGGCACTTCCATGAATTCAAAAAATTTGGAGAGGGTATCACGTAAAATTACTAATTTGTTAGTTTCAAGGTTCCGGAGAAATAAAAATCTAATCTGCTATGCAGACTTCCTTTCAAGATATAAGTGCCTGAAGAAAACTGTTGTACTGTTTAAGTTCTCTTCTGAATTTAAATTGCTTTCTTTGAAAATTATGTAGAGAACAGCAAGGAGATTTGTCATTGGAAAGGGGCAAGAAAAGGTGGAAATCCCATCAACTGAGAGTCGAAGAAAGATAAAGAAATTTAAGGAGTCAGCTTGGAAATGCATTTATTTTCTTTCTGGAGAGGTTCTATCTTTATTGGTAACTTACAATGAGCCTTGGTTCACAAATACCAGGAGCTTTTGGGTGGGACCTGGTGATCAGGTCTGGCCTGATCAAAAAATAAAGTAAGAAGTATAATCTCCATTCTTAATTGTAGCTTATAGAAATTTTTATTAGCATGTGATATTGAGCTCTCCTTGAAAACTTAAGTACATGGAATTTAAAAAAATGACAAATTGGTCTGTTTGTATTGACATGCATCATTGATTTTTTTTTTTTTACATTTGAGATATCTGATCTCAATGCTTTTGGATTGGGTTTCATTTCTAGCCTACCCCAATTTATTTGGGATTAAAGGCTTTGTTGTTGTTGTTTGTACTGACATGAGGTTTCACCTGGTCCGTAGATGGTACAGCAAGGTAGAAGCACCAGAACCAGAACCAGAAACTGAAATGCTGGTGACTAATGAGCTTGTGAGCTTAATTGATGAACCAAATCATATGTAGTACATTTTTTTTATTAATCACCATCAAATATTGAGATTGAAGATAATGGCATGAACTGAAGACAGTGATGCTTGAACTAACTTGTCTTTTTCTCTTTCCATCAGATTGAAATTGAGGACAGTTTATATGTATGCTGGTGGATTTTATGTCTACTCCATATTTGCCCTTATGTTCTGGGAAACCAAGAGGTCAGATTTTGGGGTTTCAATGACTCATCACGTGGCAACTGCTAACCTCATTGCTTTATCTTACATATTCAGGTTTAGTCATTTTCCCTTATACAACCTACAGTTGAATTAGGTATAATTGAGAGTTATTTGAGAGTATAAATTAAGGCTTAATCTAGCTGGATTGCTGCAATGGGTGTGTATACGGATACCCAGTGAAATGTGCTACCATAATTGATCCATGGTGAAAAGAACATTCCAGCATCTTAATACAATTATTGTGAACTTGTACTTGTGATTCTTTTTTTTTCAATTTACACCCAGCACCATGATCCATTTGCAAAAAAGGTCCCCTGGATTTATTTAACATTTAACAAAATTTAGCTTTCCGGCACACCAGTAGAAAAGGCTGGCATTGTTTGAAGAATTTCAGGGAAGTTGGCTATCAGCTCCAAATATAACAGATATGCATGTTTTCTGCAAATATCACATAGATGAGCAATTAGAATACACGCCATTTTTTTTTGTTGAAATTCCAAATTTCATTTTTTATGTCAATTTTTTTCTGTGAAATTAGAATACTAGATTTGAACACAATATGTTGGAATTACCTCAATCAGATTTGCAAGAGTTGGCTCAATCGTACTAGCCATCCATGACGCCAGTGATGTATTTTTGGAGATTGGAAAAATGGCAAAGTATACCCATTGTGAGGGGCTTGCCTCCTTTGCATTTGTTCTCTTTGTTCTCTCATGGATTCTTCTTCGACTGATTTACTTCCCCTTTTGGGTTATATGGAGCACAAGGTAATTGAATTTTCTTGAGTTATGGGCAGTCAAAATGGTCAAAGAGATCATAAACCCTGAAAATGTACTTTAAACATACAGCAAAGCTATCCTGGCCTGATACCCAGCAAAATCATGCATATTTGTGTTTAATAACTTGTATGCAAGAGTTTATGAATTGGTTATAAACTATCTTTGATTGATCATTCTTGTCTGTAAAGCCAAACTGTCTGCAGTTTGCTTTATAAACTCCAGGTTTTATATATTTTTCTGTTACTAATTTTAGTTGGAAGTCAGAACTGTCTATGTTGGTTTGGTTTGGTTTGGTTGGGAATATCCTGGTTCAGAGGAATGACTGATTTCTTATCTGCAGTGCTTAGTATTTGCCCCCATCTTTAGCAGAAAGATCATAATTGTTACTACGTTGGAATGTTCAGGGATAATGGTAGCTCTAGAACATGAAATTCATAAGAGCTGAAAGCATACATGTTTAGTGTGCTTTACACGGCAATTAGGAGAGAACTTTGTATTTACACATTCTATCTCTCAGTTATGAGGTCCTTCTGGCTTTGGACAAAGAGAAGCACAAATTTTGGGGACCGATATACTACTATGTATTCAATACCCTCCTATTTGCTTTGCTTGTTCTTCACATATACTGGTGGGTTTTGATCTACCGCATGCTTGTGAAGCAGATAAAGGATAGAGGTCATGTTGGAGAAGATGTTAGATCAGGTAAGTTGGTTTATGACTTATACTAATTAAACTATTTGTTATATGCCAGTGTTATCTCTCTCATACATGATCTCCTCTATTGTGCATGAATGCTGATTTTGTTTTTAGAGTTTTAGTCCCTAGTGTCATTTTTGGTGTAGATTCTGAAGATGAGGATGAGCATGAGGATTGATTGATGGGCAGGCCAATTCTACAAAATGGAAGGAAAAAGTTGGAGAACAAGAAAACTACTGAAAGATTGACATGTGTTGTATTCTTATTTGACATTTGTGCTTAGGTCACCTGGAGGCTAAAGATAATATTTTCATAATTCATCCAAACTCTAACCATAATTATGAAAATTTTATTGTCGGGTCGTATCAGATCGGGTCGGGTCGGCTATCGGGTCATCTAGTGTCGGGTCATTTCAGGTTTCGGGTCGTATCAGGTCGGGTCGGGTTATTTCGGGTATCGAGTCATCTAGCGTCGGGTCATTTCGGATTTCAGGTCGTATCAGGTCGGGTCGGGTTGGGTCGAGTCGAGTATTGGGTCGTTCAGTGTCGGGTTATTTCGGATTTTGGGTCATATCGGATCAGACGGGTTTCTCGGGTCGGGTCGGGTTCTGCCACCTCTAAAAATTAGTACATTATCTTTATTGTGTCCATTTGCACATTGAATTTGGAAGCTCTCCAATTTATATATATAGAGAGAGTAAATTTAGCGTGCTCTTAAGCTCACGGAGGTATTCCGTGAGTTTAACTCAAAAAATATATCAAATTATTTCCAAATTTTGATTTATCACGCTCATTAAATTCTTCATATGAAAATCTTGTGGGACGCAATTTCTCTTGAAAAGTGGTCAAGTGTACATTAATGTTGTGAAAAGAGAAGCCAATCATATTAGACCATTCGTTCTCGTGCTTTCCCTTAGTTTGCTCCCTGATGGTTCTTGAATTTGTTGCAAGCACAAATGAAACTTACAAAAATTATTTTTGTTAGCAAAGTCTCTCTCTCTCTTTCATACACACACACACAAAAATTATGCATGGACATGCACGTGTGTATGCACTGAATTTGGAGAGCAGCATGGCACCCTCACAAGCAATGAGTTATTTATACTCAAATTTGTAATTTGTTGTTATTTTACTGGCAAGTATGTTAGCTTAAATCATAGATTTCTCTTTCCATGATTCTATTCCCTGCATATTTCGATGCAGATTTAATTGTTCCTGTGTTAGATTTTGTCTTCTGCCTGCTTTTTCTCAAACAGTGATGCTCCTTTTGCTGACCATTTCCCAGCTCTTTTGAATAAAGTAGAGCGAAGGGTTGATGATTGAGGAAATTAGATAGTGCCACGTGTCAGGATTGAAGAGGTCGGATAAGTGGCCTACTTCCTGAGCTGTTATGATTGGTGAATAAACCTGAAGATGTGGAAGACTTATTTCTAAAAAGAAGGAATGAAGATTTGTTGAGACTGAACACAATTAAGTGTTAAAGTTTGACCCTTTATTACTAAATAAAAAAATAAATAGGGACTCAATTTTCTAATCATCATCACCTGCACAGCCCTTAACGCAGCAAGATTGAATACACAACTCGAGCAAGCAACTTTTGAATACATATATACGGGAACATAATTATACAATTGAATTGATTGGGCCAGGTAATTTGCTGGTACATTACTTTATGGCAGTCGTTGGCATGGAGAGGAGGCACCTTCCTCTCTTTTTGGAACCGTTTGTATGAGGTGGAATAGAGAGATTGGCTAAAAAAGCACTAAAGCACAGCCCACGTCACTGATTTTTCTGACTTCTTTTTTGCCATATTGTAGTTGCCAGTATCAGTACTGAATACTGACACGCACGTGGAACAAGGCAGGCCAAGAGTATATTATTATTCGTTAACAATTTTTTTTTAACAATTATGAAACTGAAACAAATTAAGAGTCGCGGTGTGGCATTTTGTGATATGAAGAGTTTAAAGTTTAAAATTATGAGTGTTAATAATGGGGAATTGGCTGGTGAAGTTTAAAAAATAGAACTCCCATAAATCATTATATATCTTTTTATACATCTTTCTCTCAGTTAATTGAATTTCATGTTCACTCCTGCATTTGGTCACACGGAACATATGTGGCTATTTAATGTTTGTTTCACAGTAGAGGAATTTTTAAATATCAGGAGGTTTGCTAATCATCATCAAAAGATTTGGCTCATAATTTGTGCAATAATGATTATTTAGATCCTCACACTGTTGTACCATCAATATTTATTTCTTTATGAAACTTTGGTACTATAATCATGCGATGAAATCTGCTACGATCGAAATCCAATCGCAGGACCCTGAGATCACGCTCAGGCTCTCCCGATTCAACCCCAATTCTGATCGGACGGTTGTAATCGGGATCTCAGGATCTTGAGATCCCTTGTGATCTTAGCAGACGCGGAGCCCCATAAGCAATCTCAAATTCCTGTTTAATTTTCTACATTTGGTGTCCATTCGATTATATTTTTTAAGTACATTGTCAAATTGTTGCTTTATATTCATTCTTTCTTTATTTTTCGTGGTTTATGGCATCATACACGAAGTTGATATCTAATTATTGATGATTGCATCATGTTGAGTACTCGTTAGAGTATTTGTATTGGTGTCGATTGTCAAAATTAAATTTTTATGTCACGTTATGAAATTGATAATCTCTTTTAAGAGTGAAATCCTTAAATATAATAAAATTATCAAAATGACACTCGTTATAATTAATTTTTTGTTCTCTCTGTTGATATAGTTTGTCAAATGGACTGATCAAATTTAAACAATTATCTAATTTTATTTAGTTTCTACATCTCTAAATTTAAATAATAATTGTCATAAAATTTAACAATTAATTTAATGATGAGATGCGGATGTTCTTACAACTTCATTGGGTCATATTAGGTCTGGTTTTCTTTGATAAGGAACTTGAACTTAGCCATCATGGTGCGGAAGTTATTGCAATTAAAGTATCCCAGTAACGTAAGGATATAAGCTTCTATTTGTTTCGAGAGCAATCAGTACAAGGAACTTGAATTATTGTATGAATGTTAATTCAACGGTGTCAGTTTTCATTCCTTTTCGAAAGCAATCAGTAGAAAAAATTATTGAACCATGGTTCATGATTTTGTGAGCTTTCAAAAATAATATAAATTAAATTTCAGTACAAAATTCGCTCAAGATTTCCACGACTGGTAAACCTTAAAGCACCAAACACCTAAAACACGTGCCATTTGGACAGCTTGTCAGATAAGATCCTATAAAAATCCATATCCGATCCAATAACCACTTGCAGTAATAGTAATATAGTATCCGTTTCCACAAAACCTGGCTTTACAGTTTTCACTGTAGTTAGTTAGACCTTAAAATGAACATGTATTTTTCAATGAAGGTTACTGATAGATAAATCTATACAAATACTGTAATGGGGCATAAAAAATGGTAGATTATATCTACGAATCTTATCTAATGGGCTAATATGATGGTTAAATCAGGAGCACTTATATGAAACCACATGATAAAAATAATTGGGTTGTCGGAATGGGTTTTAAATTTCTAATGTTATATAATACCCACCAGTTGACTCGGCTCTCTAGTCAGAAATTTCAGGTTGCTAACCTCACCTACTTTACGTAATCTCTCTCTCTCTCTCTCTCTCTCTAAATTTGAACCCATAAATGTTAGCTCATCTCCTCTTGACTGAGATCATGTCTTCACTCAATCAGCAATCACATCCCATAAAAACCCATGCAAGCCGGTCCCTCCCCAACAAAAATCTCAGTCTCATCACCTTCAAAAGAGAAGGGAGAAAAGGATATTACAAATACAAAACCGAAATGGCATCCTCCAAACTCATGTTGCTGTTTGTGTGCTTTGTTGTCAGCAGTTTGATGCCTTCGACAAAGGCTCAAGACCCTTCAAAGCTGACCTTGGATTACTACTCCAAGACATGTCCCCATGCACAAGAAATTGTGCGCACCGAGATGGAGTGTTTTGTGCGTGCCGATCCGCGCAATGCTGCCCTTTTACTTCGCCTTCACTTCCATGACTGCTTTGTTCAGGTATCACTCTTAAGCCTCTCTTTTTTTGTGTACGCGCTGTAAAATACGTATTTATTTTGATTGTATATATTTATATATGTGTAAGAAAACTCTAGATAGAACATAAGAACTAAGAAGGTAGAATCTAACGTGCAATGTAGTAACAAATTATTATGTATGCAAAAGGGGAGCAAAAACATAGTTACAAATGCTAAAAACTTTAATTGAGCTACTTTAACAAGAAAAATTATTTTGAGATCGAGCTTTATGTATGTTGGTAAAAGAGGAAATTAACACATGAATAAAATATTGATCTTGGTTGTTGCAGGGTTGTGATGGATCAGTACTGCTGGATGACACGGAAACACTGGTCGGTGAAAAAAAAGCAGAGCAGAATATAAATTCAGTTAAAGGTTTTGATTTGGTAGACAAGATAAAGGAGAAGCTTGAGGCCGAGTGCCCTGGTGCAGTTACATGTGCCGATTTGCTTGCAATCGCTGCCAGGGACGCAGTTGTGCTGGTAAATAATCATCAAAGACGTTGAATATTTTTTTGATAAAATAAGAAAACAAATGTATATGTTTTGGTTAACACCAAGAGTAATTAATTTGCCCATGTTTGAGTATAACTTGCTTAATGAATTACAAATGTGCCAAACTAAAAGGGGGATAACATTTTGGGCAGGTCGGAGGACCATACTGGGATGTGCCGGTGGGTCGTCTGGACTCGAAGACAGCGAGCCTAGAGTTAGCCAACAGTGACATCCCTACTGCTCAACAGGGCCTTGTTACTCTCATCTCCAAATTCTGGGCTAAAGGCCTCTCTGCAACCGACATGGTTGCCCTCGTTGGTACGCTCTTTTCCTTCTTTTCCCAAAACTAGTTATGTGCCCGACGGTTGTAGCGAATTTTTTTATTTAAATATAGAAAAATATCACATGATAATATGTACGTCATTTTAATATGAAAAAGATCAATTACATATGCTATATCACATATAATCTCATATGATTTATCTCCACATTTAATTCACTTCATCCTATATAACAAAGAAATGGAGAGAAATATAAAATAATTGACGCTATCGTGTTTGTCTAATTAGTCAAAATTAATGTAAATTATTAAATGAAGGATATTTTGAGATATAAAAAATTTAAAAAAAATGATAAAAAATAAATACATCTAATTCTTATCTATTTTATATAATAGTATATATTCCTACACAGTCAATTTCACTGTATACCAGATAGAAAGGTACTAGCAAAAAACAATTTTCTTAGTTATGTCAAACTATTAAGAAAAAAAAATTGCAGGTTCCCACACTATTGGTTTTGCACGGTGTGCGAATTACCGGGACCGCATCTACGGCGACTTTGAAAAAACCTCCAAGTATAACCCTTCATCTGAGGCCTACCTGAGCAAGGTAAAGGAAACATGCCCATTGGATGGGGGCGATGACAACATCAGCCCGATGGACTACACATCTCCTTCATCATTCGACAATGCTTTCTATGACCAACTTATCAAAGGAGAGGGCTTATTGAACTCTGACCAGGAAATGTGGTCGAGCGTCCTGGGTTCGCAAACCGCTGATCTGGTAAACAAGTACTGGGCTGACCCTGGGTTGTTTTTCAAGCATTTCTCTGATTCAATAGTTAAGATGGGGAACATTACAAATCCTGAGGGCGGTGAGGTCAGGAAGAATTGCAGATTCGTTAACACATAAGTTCAGCTTTTTTTTTTAACTTCAATATACAGATCTTGGGTTTAATGTGTTTTGTTCCGTTTTGGGTACTTTGGTTGCACTGTTAAATAATATGTTTATTTGGAGTTTGATGAGATCAGATTGATTATATCATTTTAAAAATGATGAACATTACAATAATAGGTATATTATTGCATTTTGTGTTTACTTTATACACTCAAGCTGGAGTTATAAAAAAATTTACGAAACGTGCAAGTGCATATATACGATTATATAGCTTGGTAGATTGGAACTATACCAATCTATTTTAGTCGACAAATAAATCAGCAACATGCACATGAATGCAGAAAGATAAATTCCCAGTGTTTGAAATCAAAATTACACACATAAGACAGTTAATTACAACTTGCAAACCTTCAAACAATGCATCTTTTACAGCTCTATCTTATTAAAGCTTTCTTATCTTGACTTCATTCGGATAAACACCAACAACTGCTCTCTTTTGTACAAGGTAAGAGACATTATAATCACTGCTCGGTTCCAACACGCAAAGAGCAAATCAACTGAATACACTGAATATGGGTTGCTCCTTTTTCATACTATACAAATTAGTTACAAAAGAGCCACTAAAATTTATCATTTTTGCACCAGACAACTCATGAGAAGAGCTAAACATTCAAATTAAATTCCAATTATTGAAATCCCGTGCAGTAACAAACATATTCTGCACAATCTCCCTATATATTTATCAATTACTAAGGTAAACATAATTTTTAGCTGTTAATCAGGCAAAAAAATGCAGTGGCCAGTTCAGAGATTCAAGTTTTCTTTTTCTTTCAGTGGTCACTTCAGGCGCAAAAACAGAAAAATTTAAGTGGCTCCTCTAAAGTATACTCCTTACAAATATCATAAAAATATCACCTCGGCCCAGAAAGCTCAACTGCCTGAACTAACAATGATGAGTCATCTGTTAGGTCTGAATAGCACCTGTTGAAGGAGAAATCGGGTACCTTAAACTTATGTGACTCAACTCGCTGTGATGCTTCCCATCTTTCAGCAAGGCCATCTCCTTCCAGCATTCGTACCACCTCTGACATTTTGGGCCTCTGACCTGGAAGAAATTGAGTGCACAAGAGAGCCACTTGCACCATCTCTTCAAGCTCAATTCGATCATAGTTGCTTTTCAGACCCTTGTCAACTAGCACATCAAGTTTCTTTTCTTGGTGCATCTTCTTCACCTAAAACCAAAGATAATGATACTTGATATGTATTTTTTTCATAGGTTTTTTTGGTGTTTAGGCAATTTATATCTATTAGAGCTTTTGGACCTTCACTGCAAAATTAAGGATATTTTGGATAATTTTAGGCCACTTGAGTGTATTGAAGGATTTATGTTCAATTCTTCATTTTTTTTTTATTTTGGTCAATTCGGTTTAAATTGAGAACTAAACAAAGAGTGAATTAGAATTTAGTGGTGAACAAGAAGAATGGGCCTAAATCATATTATCACGTATTAAATATTACAAAACTGTATTTTGAAAAAATATCATACCCAATCAAGCATAGCTCCTTTCTGGTTGGATGCTTTGCCAAACTCAAGAGCAGTCTGGCCTGTAATCAACTCCAGCAGAAGAATCCCAAAACCAAACACATCAGTCTTTTCAGATGATTGGCCAGTCGAAAGATACTCTGGTGCAATATGACCGACTGTGCCGCGAACTGCTGTGGTGACATGTGAGTCTCGGTGATCTAAGAGCTTTGCCAGCCCAAAATCTCCGACTATGGCTTCACAGTAGTCGTCTAAGAGAATGTTTGCAGCTTTCACGTCCCGGTGTATTATTTTGGGATCACATTGCTCATGGAGATAGAGGAGCCCTCGGGCAGCACCAAGTGAAATTCGCTTGCGAGTCATCCAATCCAATGGTGGCTTCCCTGAAAAAAGGTTGGAGAAAAAAATTCAAATCGGTAAGAACATGATTGGGATTTTTGGACAATGCAAACAATATCAGTACAAGCGAGCATTAGACTAGATTTATCACTTTTCACAATCAAAATCTGTAGTTCTTTTGGTTTTGCTTAGAGCTAAGTGGAGCTTACAACTAATTACTGGGTTGCTAGACAACCAAAGCATGGAAAACACGACAATAGCATAACACAACAGGTATAAACACAGGACAAGGAAAACAGTTTAAAGTCGAAAATCACCTTTAAGCCGAGATGCAACACTCCCATTGGACATGTAAGGATAGACAAGCAGCCTCTCGGTGGCAGTCATGCAAAAACCATACAACCTGAGCAAATTTCTGTGTACAGCCAAGCTGATCATTTCCACCTCAGTCTGGAATTGGATCTCACCACCCGCCGCATTGCCATCCTTGAGCCGCTTGACAGCGACAAGTGTGCCATCGGGCAGCTGCCCACGGTAGACGTTGCCAAACCCACCCTTGCCCAAGATGTTCTTCCCACTGAAGTTGTCAGTTGCAACTTGGAGCTCCCTGAAGCTGAATCGCTTCACATTTCCCAAGCTTACTTGGGGTCCATGTTGCTCTATAAATTGTAGAAAACAAACATATTGAAATTTCAAATAAAAAACATGAATTGAAATATTAGCAGTTTCATTATTTTTCCTTCCTGCTTAACAGGAATGAAATATGCGCAAGTTGCTATTTTGTTCCCCTTGTAGAACTCGATAAATTACTGGAAAATTAAAGGAGAAAGGATATAGTAGGTTTAGCCTCGGCCTGATAGAGAAAATGAAATTGTTACATTTACATACCATCGATGTCAAATAGGATCTGTCTATTATGCCGCTGCCTCCACCAGAAAAGTAAGCCCACAGTTAGAAGAAAAAAGCTGATACAACCAACGGTCGAACCAAATACAACTGCCGCCTTGTGGTTTCTTGCTTTTCCTGGAAGGGGAACACCTTCAAACGAAAGAAGCATTAAATTAATTTCCATTCCCTAAGTAAAACTTATTATGTACACATACATTATCATTTTTTAACAGTTTCTGATACAGTGCTGCAAGTCTGGCCCCTCCATTTCCCCCACTTCCAATGCACACAGGCCCCATGCATCAAAATTTATAGGGGTACCCATTGTTCAGTGAATGTGGGGGCAGTTTAGTGGGTTGGCCGGTTGGGTAGGGGGGTTGACCTCGGAGCATGATATATTTTTCCCTTTTTACCAATAAAGTATGAAGTATTAAAGACTAAATAGACGAAATAAATAAAATTTGCATTGGTCATTACTCTGTGTATCTGTGAGATTCGCCATGGGCATGGGCTGTATACCAAAACAATCTTTCTGTTGACTGGTCCCGCATATCAATGGATTGCCTACAGTACTGCACGAGAATTATCTGTGTAAGTTCTAAATCAAGATGTTACAAACAATATATCACCTTAGCTGGTATATATTAATGCGATTGGTGGAGTCTGGTGCTGACATGACAAATTGATTGATTAAGGAAACCTTTCGTTTGTTCAGAATCGAATTTTTGTTTTTTCTTTTCATCGTTGATTTGTTATGCACCTGATAAAATTTTTGAATAATTCAGTAACAAAATTCTTTCATCTTCATGTAAATAAAAATTTCTAATAATATTTCAGGGAATTAAAATTACACTATTAGCTTGAATCTTCTTAATGTATACAAAAGGCAACAAATTTTGAATAAAATTAAACATAGCAAAAAGATCCCGTACTTGTATGTCCTTGCCAAAATTCCAGGTGGGAGAGGACCACTTAAATTATTATAAGACAAATCCCTGTAAAACCAAATTAAGTTTGGGGAAATGTATATCCAGCAAGAAGAAAACAAGTTACAATTGTGAGATTGCTTTTAATAGAACTTACAGGAAAACAAGCTGTGAAAGATGCTCAGATGACACAGGAAATGGTCCAGAAATACTATTATTGCTAAGCTTCCTAGCAATATTCCAAAATTAAAGAGACAAATCAAGAGAGAACATAAGGCAAGGGCTCTAGAAATGGTAGTTACCCTCTTTATAACAAAGTAATGGAGAACCAATTTAAAAAAAAAATCTTATATAACCTACAGAGGAACTTTCGGATTTTATTCTTGCTACAAGGGCACTCCTAATTTTGACGCTTTTCAGGGTTATAAATGAAGCATTCTCCTATTGGAAAACAATAAAAGATTTCAGAGTTCTATTCTTACAAATATTGAAGGCTTTCTAGGTGACCAAACGAGGCAGGGATTTCACCAGAAAAACGATTGTTCGAAAGATCAAGAGTTTTGAGGCTGGAGAGTTTGCCGATTTCTGGTGGAATATTCCCTGTAATGTTATTGCTCTGTAACAACCTAGATAAAACAAAACAAGAAATGCACCTCAATAAAAACTGGATATTATAATTTAAAACATGTTGCATGCCATAGTACAGTACTACATTAATATCATATAATAATACCCCACGACGCCTTTCAATGGGTATGGTGATGGTCCCTGAAGAAATGACATAAACTCATTCCCTCTGTTTCTTTTAATATTTTATTATGGAACGACGCAAAAGTTTGACAAATTATTTTCAGACCCTAATTTTCATTCACAACTTTTAAAAAGCACAATAACGGCTGCTAGAAAAGTTTAATCCGGTGACTAATTTCCTCCAAAGTTCTCATCTTTAGTTTTTCTTTAACCTTTCCTTTTCTTTTAAAATGATGAAAGGGAGAATTCTATTTCTTTCTTGGTAGCAATTTTAAAGACTGAAATATAATATTCAAGTTTTCCGGGGTTTAGAGATGAGAATTTCACCAACAGTAGCAAACAATTGAAAGAAGCAAACTTACACCGTGACAAGATTCGTCAAATTCCCTATGCTGGGAGACAATGGCCCGGACAAATTCTGGTTTGGAGCTACTCTGTAATTAAAATAAACCCAATTTTAAAATTCCATTTGCAATTATTTTATAACATTAAGCGAAACAAAACATGATGGAATACTTACAAAGATATAACTAAGTTTTCAGAAGAGCATGTCACCATAGTCCAGCTACAAGGATCAACAGCATCTTTGTCCCAGTTTTTTAAAGCCCCATGCGTGTCCTTTAGCGAGCCCTTTATATTCATTAAAGCTTGCACTATTTCATACAAACAAGGGGAGAGAAAACAAAGAGGAATACACGATAAAAAGACATTAGTTAAGTTCGTAAAAGGTCACGAGTTTAAGTTCAATTTGAGTTCAGTTTACATCAATCTGGAAGCATCACGTGAAAAACAAAAGGAAAAGAAATGCGTTTTACTTGTTTTGGGATGAAAAGAGCAAAGGACCCATCAGTTAAATTACATCTTAGAGAAAGGAAAACAAAAGTTGGGCTCTTTACTTGTTTTATGGTGAAAAGAATAAGCCCCATCAGTTAAAAAAAATAACTGAAATTAAATTAAAAAGAGAAAATCACCTTCTATGTTGACACCTTTTGAAGTTAGAAGGCCAGAAGCAGAGAAGCTCCAAGCGCAGAGAAGAAACATGGCCAATAACCCATGCGTGATTACACCACTTAATCTAGGTACCACCATTAAACCAGTAATGATCTCCAACCAGGAGATTTGCATTTATGAGAGGAAAAGGGAGAAATCAATGCTCAGGCGGCGGTTTTATTCTCAGAGGATAAAAATGAAACCCATGAATGGGTTTTGATTTCTCCTCTCTCTCTCTCTCTCTCTCTCTCTCTCTCGTTCTCTCTCCTCTATGCACGGTGGTTTTTATCCTTCACGGTTTGTCCTTGGCGCTTGGTGCTGGTACTGAGAGACTGAAAGAACAAAAGCATGCAGCCTTATTTCTATCTCTGTTTCGGCACTGTGAGGTGTCAGTCGAAATTGACATAAAAGAAGATGCTTGTGTGTTGGATTGCAAGTAGAGAGTCTAGAGACGAGAGGGGGAGAGAGAGAAGAAGAAAAAGAAAAGAAAAGAGGGAACAAACATGCCTGCCACCTGAGGCCTATTCCAAGTAGGAAAATACTGAATTAACAAAACCGTTACTTTTTTCATATGCATCCATAAAACTTTGACAAAATATTTCAGTTGATAATTAATTTCCTGACTAATGCAAATGTAGCTATCCTTTGGCTTGTTCTGCATTTTATGATTTAATAAGTCGGTAACAAACTCATCCTTATTTCCCGAAAGGAAACAAAAATAACCAAAGTCACCCAATATATAATAATATACTTTTTTGTTTCTACTCGGATCACTCATCACTGCTTCGCAATTTGGATTTTGACAAATTTTAATGAGTGGTGACAGTTATTATCAATCATCAACCTTTCAATTTTTAACTTTTCTGTAGGATGCTAAAATTTCCGTTTAAATCATGCGCCGATATGCATTGTACTAATCATTCTAATTAAAATTATTAATTTATAACTAAAATTAATTCGGATGAAGTTCTTTATAGACATTTAAAAATTATGTAGTTTAGATTCTTATGTTTATTTTAAAAAACTATTAATCTGATCTTGACAATTCTATGTTTAGTTAGGTCATATATAGAGTGAGGTTATTGTGCTTCGCGAAGCATAAAATCTTCCGTTTTTTGCATCCGTATTTCGAATTTGAAAGTTCAAAAGTCTGATTCAAACTGTTGAACATGATTTTCATAATGAAATATCATTGGAGATCAAATTTTATATATTTTTTTAATTTTTTGCTATTTTTTAAATTGGTACAAAGTTTGCTGCACCATCCAAAACTAGCGATTTTGTACCCATCTAAAAAATAGTAAAAAAATATAAAAAAATTTTGATCTCCAAAGATAGTTCAATATGAAGATCATGTTCAACGGTTTGGATCGGCCGTTTAAACTTTCAAATTCGAGATACGGACGCGAAACACGAGAGATTTTGTACTTCGCAAAACACCATAGCCTCACTATATATATAGAGAGAGAGAGAGAGGTGCTAATGTGCTTTATAAAGCACAAAATATTTCGTACTAAATGCTTATATCTCATGTTTTAAAATTCAAATGGACAATCCAAACCGTTAAATATGATTTTCATATCAAAATATCCTTGGTGATCAAATTTTATATTTTTTAAATTTTTTTACTATTTTTTTTGAATGGATACAAAATTCATTGATCTGACGTCATCTGAACCATTCAATATCAATATTTTTTTATCCCTTTAAATAAATAGCAAAAAAATTCTAAAAAATATATAATTTGATCACCAAAGAGATTTTGATATGAATATCATATTTAACGGTTTAGATCATCCATTTGAATTTTAAAATATGAGATATAAGCGTGAAATACAAAATATTTTGTGCTTTATAAAACACATTAGCACACATCTCTCTCTCTATATATATATATATATATCAACTTTATTATTCAAGTTAAATGAGTTATTATCAATACAACGAATAAATTCTACAATCCATTTTGTATAGCAGTTTGTTATCCAACTTAAATAAGTTATCACTTAGAATTGTGATATTTCAATTCAATAATGAAATATTATACAAAATAAGTTGCACAATTAAATCATTATGATGAATAATAATTTATTTAATTTGAATAATAAAATTAATATCGACAATGATATTAATTATGATATCTCTGAAATATTTTTCCATTGGTCAAGAATCAATATATGAACCACAACTTTCTAGTTACAGCTATATGATTAAGAATTAATTTATGCAATAGCGGAATACCAATAAAGCTTTTGAAGGGTCTGTAAGTACACATTTGTAGGCAATATTTCATTAAATCAATTTAGTAAGTTAACTGATTTGGAGGGTTGTATGTGAGAATTTACCTAGCATAAAATAACTGGTTTAAAATTAACGCATATAAGTTGGGGAAAGACGCAAGCTTGGATCAGACGTTTTAAAAAAGAAAAAAGAAAAAAAAAGAAATGGCAATTGTGGGGGCAGTTGGAGCACTAGCTAGGGAAGTGTGTTAGAGGGAATTTTTGTGTGCAATATTTAAACCAACGCAAAGTATCTTTATTACGAATAAAGACAGCGACTTTGACAGTGTATGCTTCTATCATCGGTGGCTTGTTTTTTTTGTTTTTTTGCAGATGTAATCTCTTGGAAATGTACAAAAAATTGTTACCGGTGTTTATTGCCAAAACATAAATTTGATGTGACGATATTAATTTCTGAGTAAATAACGGAGGGAATATGTTTTAATAAGTGCCCGTTAATTCGCTGGTTTCTTAATGTTTTTCATTTTTTTTCTATAAAGGGCCCACTAACTTTTTATTTTTTTAGATGGTTATGTTTCATCTATTAATATAGCAGGGTGGAATATCAAATTATTCTGTCTATTTTTTCATTTTTCCAGTTTTAAGATTTTTTAATTTTTTTTATGAAAATGCCAACTGAAATTGGAATATTTTCGTTAATGTTTACTGTTATTGTTGAGCAAATTTTCCGTCAATTGTGTTTTTTACATGTTATATAAAAGAGAGAATATTTTTATCCCAAAACCTTCATCTCTAAGAAAATCACCTTTTTCTTATACAACGTGATTTCTCATACAGTTCATGTAATATTATCGTTTTTCTATCTAAATACTCAGATCACGTATCTAAATATCTAGTTCATTTATCTAAATACTTAGTTCACTTATCTAAATACTTAGTTCGTTTATCTAAATATCTGAGATATATATATATAATATCTAATTCTTTATTTTTTGAGATTTTTTTCTCTCTCATATGTCACACATATTTTTTCATACAACTCATGTTTCTTTCATGTGACTTTTATTCTTGAGATTTTTCCCTCTTGTTATTTTTTATTAAATAACTTAGTTACATATATAAATACCTAAGTCACATATCTAAATACTTGAGGGCGTATTTGGCAACACCCTCTTCCTCCGAAAAAGAATGGAAGATAATAACTAGAAGAAAGTCCATTTTATCTTATTCCAATATTTGATATGGATATTTGGTAATGGTGACAGAGAAAATATTAGAAAAAGAGAGGGACTAAGAGAGTCTTCTCTCAGAAGAAGATATCTTCCATTATTTTGGTGGAAGAAAAAATTTCATCTTTCTTCTGTCTAATTTTTATTTTGTTTGGCGTTCTTCTTCTGAAATTGCTCTCTCTTTTTCCTTCTTCCGGAAGAAAGGATGTTGTCAAACACACACTAAGTTATATATCTAAATATTTAAATTATATATTTAAAATTTTGAATCTTTTATATAAATATTTAACTCATTTATATAAATAACTGGTTTATTTATCTAACTCATTTGTGTGGATGAACGTAGTTTTTTTTATCAAAAATAAAAAATAGTTATAGATAATGTATTTTTTAACAAAAATAAAAAATAAAGTCTCCGAGTGATTTTTAGTAGATCTTCAAAAATCTATCGAGCGACGTCACGTCATTGCGTGATCCATCAAAATATGTAAACACTAAATTGTTGGCGTTTTAACGTGTTATCCAAATCTCTTCATTTTCATTTCATTATGTGACATTTCACATTTACATGATTACATCACAGCAATCAATTTTTTGTTTGAGAAAAAAGAGCAATCGTACTTGAAATATTGTATTTAAAATTTGAACTTATTTTAAACATCTTATCCGTCAAGTTCAAATCTTGATAAATTCCACGCCATAAACAAAAGGGATAACCAGCAGTTCAAGTGATGAGTTAATAAAATTACAACTTTCAAGAGATTTTTGTTTATCTCGGTGAACCTAATATATAGGCGATGTTAGAGATCTACAAACTGTCTCCTTATGGGGCAAATATCGGATTGTAATAGATTATCGGGTTTAAATTCATTAACTAATCGGGTACTAAATAAAAAAATAATAATTTAATATATATTCTTACCTAATAAAAAATTTATTAGAATAATAATATTTTATATATTAAAAATAACAATAAAATAAAGCTCAAAGTAATAGATAATCAAATTGATGAAGAAAATTTTCGTCTATAAAACTTTATATTTTGATATCTTTGCATAATTATTTCATTATACATGATATTAAATATTTTTTTCTCAATAAAATTAATCAGACAATCCAGGGGGCAAAAAAAATTTCAGGGGAGGGGGGGGCAAACTACCGAAAGTATTACCGAAAAACACTGTTTTTCAAAATCCAGGGGGGGCCGCTGCCCCCCCGGGCTAGTGTGCATCCGCCCCTGCTTATGTATAAAAAAATTAAAAAAAAATGACTTGAATACTACAATTAATGCGTTTTTCAATTTGCAGACTGAATTTTTTTCTGGACTTGCATACGCATGAATGTTAGTTAATGTGACAACATGAACTTAACATAAAATATATCACTTGATGCATGGAGAACCCTTTTTACATCACCAAACCTACCTACTTTGTTTTTATGCTCGTCGGTGAAGCGGATGGCGACATCCAAAGCCCCAATTCATATCATATAATTATGTGTCCTTTACAAATTATAAGAATGAGTTTATTGAACATACGATCATATTATCCAATTCCTATGTTTGTTATGTGCATCAGAGCTTGGTTGTTTTGGGTCTTTGATATCTTCATTTAGAATCAAGCACATAAAGGATTGGGTGCATAATAAGTGTCCATCGTCAGATATCATAAAAATATTTTCCATCCATTACGTCCAACATAAAAATTTGAAAGTGATTTCCAAATATGAGGGATATATCATATATATAACAAAGAAATTGGAAATTTTATTCGTTTGATGGGTCCATCATTCCATGATACAATCAGAGGTCAGAAAAGCAGTCAAGCCGTGAGAAGTGAGAACACACATAATTAGTCCAAAAGGTGGTGTCATGCATGCCATTTCTTGAATCATTAAGCACCCCTTCACTTTGAGGAATGGGAAAAAAATCAGATTAAAATTGATTTGTATTATTGGAAGTACATAGTCTATTAGACGATAATGATGTCCCAGATGCCTGTTTTCTTCCAAGGATAACGGCGGCGAAACCAAAAATGATCGATAGGGGGTGTCCGGTTTAAATAAATAGAATGTTCGGGTTAAAAAATATTTTTTATCATACGACCTTTAGTTTTTAGTGAACCGAGGGGGTGCTTGAGCACGGGCTGGCGCCCACCTTGGTTCCGCCCCTGGACAACGGTCTCTTTTAATGAAAATTAATTTATCTTACACAAAAAATATTAAAATGTTATATTTTTGTAGACATACATAACATGTTAAATATAACAAAATATACTTTTAAATCAGAGGAATTAAGTATAATACCTATTTTTTATCAGATTATAAATAAACAAACATAAGAAATAAATTAAATTACTTAATTGTTCGCTCAATTGGTGTGCAGCTATTGGTGCGATTGTGCCTAATAATTCTGCTTCTTTTTTCCAAACCCAAATTGGTCGTATTAACAAATTTGGAAAATGAATTCGATGATTGATATAATGTGCAATAGCACAGTTCAGACATGCATTATGACATTTTAGGCGTTATAGGTTCACGTGAAATTGCTGAAATAAAGCCAAAGATATGGAATGATGGCTAGGGTTGATTTCTATCTTCCTTCTTTTTTTGGCCCCCCTACATTTTTTTATTTATTTTAAGCACTTTTTTTGGACAGATTTACACTCCCACGAAAAATATTGACTGCAGTCTGCAGACCAGTAATGAAATTCACGAAAATTTTATATGCATCTGAATTATTAGCATGGTGTCGCTGATAATGCGAAGGTAAAGCAAAATTAAAATGGCAAAGATTTTATTATAGTAATAAATTTTGTAGAAAACACCTGAAATTTCATGCACCTTAAAGTACAGGTAGATATCACGAAAGTTTTTGCAAACCAAAAATTACAAAAAAAGAAGAAGATCAAATTGAGAAAAACTTGTCAATTATCCAAATTTAGCAACGAATAAAATACAATATAGCTTTATTCTGGCTTAATTAGTACAGCAACTTCTAATTGAATCTAAAATGTGTATAAAATTTTATCTTTTTTAAAAAAAATCTATTATCAAAATGATGAAAATAACTCATTGTCAAGTATCCCTCCCTTTTCATATAAGGGAAGGGATCACATGATAATAGTTATCTTGACAATCTTGATAATGAATTTTTAAATAAATATAAAAAAAAAATTATAGATATGATCTTCTAATTATAAATTGAGGGTGATTCAAATTTTATACAATTTCATTATCATTTGATAGTCCATCAAAGACCGTTAAATTAGAATCATTATAAAGTGCATAATATTTTGATGATCTTTGATGGACTAGCAAATAATAATGAAATTTTAATCACCTGATCAATCTATGAGTAGAAGAACATATCTATTAGATTTTTTATTTTTAATTTTTTTTTCATATTTATTGAAAGATTTACTGTCAAAATTGTCAAGATAAGTCATCGTCAAAAAATCCCTTTCCCTTCATATAAAAAAGGAATATGGAACATTTAAAAAGTTTTCAAAGTTTCATCTCAAGGATAACGTTGTAAAAAGTAAACCGGCCATTTTTCCAAGCTACCCCATAAATAAGTTAATTATCAAATATAACCTTCAAATAAAACTTGCGCAAACACTTTTCAAACCTTCAAAACTTTTATTTCGCACTCTCATAAGTCTGAACAAACTCTATAGTGCATTAGGTTGCTGTACTGATTAGTGACCTTCAACATTATTTGATGCATCGTTTTTTTTGAGTTATTCCAGAAATTTGGCGACATGATTATCCCAAGAGAATTTCATAATTCCTCGAGTTGCCAGGCATTTGTGTCCACAATTCTTTCCTTTGTTTGATCCAATCCGCATTCTGTGGAGTACTTCATCCTTTGAAATAATTACTCCGTGAATTTAAATTATCATCATCTTGGCTGTTTTGATCGTCATATAAAATTGACGATTTAAATTAACTGATAGTTACTCTACGATGATAAAGTACTCTAGAGGACATACCTTGTTTGATTGAGAGTGGGGAAGAGAGTGCGAGGTGGTACCAAATGTGCTGTTATTCTTGAAGAATAATAAGGTCATATTATTTATTTAAAAAAATAAAAAAAAATCATAAAAATAGAAAAAAATTATAAATATATTATTTTACTTGTAGATTGATAACCCGTCAAATTTTATATAATTTCATAAATGTTTGATACTTCATCAAAGATTATCAAATTTAACGGTATTTCACTAATATTTGCAATGGTTTTAAATTAACAGTCTTTGATAGACTGTCAAATATTAATGAAATTATATGAAATTTAACAGGTTATCAAACTATAAATAAAATAACATATTTATAAAAAAAATTATTTTAGGATTTTTTTATATATTTTTGAAATAAATAATCAACTCTATTCTTCTACAAGAATAATTGCAGATTTGGAACCGTGCGAGGTGATGGGTTCAGAACCCAAGAATTTGTGCATACGTATCTTTGTCGCCATCTTTTTTTCGCCTTTTCGTATTTAGACAAGAGAGAGAAATGGAATAATTGGTCCATATGTGCTAATTTAGAATGATATTTTGTTAATTTTAAACTTTTATGGTAACTTGAACCTTTTTTTTTATTCTACAACTTTTAGTTTGATTGTCTTCTAAATTTCATATAATTTAGTTATCAATTGATATTTCATTAAAATCATTAATATTTTATATAACTTGCAACAGTTGTAATTAAAAAATCTTCGATAGATCATCGAAGGATAACAAAATTATATTAAAATTTAAACACTATCAATATATAAATTGAAGAATATATATATATATATATATATTTTAGAGTATCAATATCAAAGTTGTTGAAATAGCTCACTGTCAAGTGATCCCTCCCTTTCCCTTTGAATAATACTTATAATTTGTTAAATACCTCTAATCTGAACCCACCAGAGAAAATGTTGTCTCCACCATGCTTCTTCTCGGTTGACTGGATCTATTCCATATGCCCTCGATATAATTAAGTGAATAAGCTTTATGGAAAAGTACATAATATTCTAGGGCATTATATGTTTTCAAACGAATCAACTATCAAGTAATGGACCTGTCTAATTTAATATGATTAGACCCAACAAATTTATTAAACGTTCATGTCTGGCACTTCAAATCAATATCAAGGATGACTTATTGGCTTCGGTAAAAACTTATTAACGGGTTATATTTCTGTGCTCCCATTATATTTAACGTGAACGTATTAAAATATCATACACAATCAAAATGTGAAGAGAGCTGCAAGTATTCAAAGGAATGCACTTTTTTTTAAAAAAATAATAATAATAAGGCTCCAATTAATCCGGCATATATCTTTTCATAAGTTATTCTTCGAATTCAAATTCGAGGTGGGATTTACTGTCATCTCATCATGATATCGCAATCCTGGAAGTAAGAAATGTTATGTCCCTACCATTCAGAGGATATAGAGTTTACAAAATTATGTTACAACTAAAAAAAGTGTCAAATTGATATTAAAAACAAAAAAAAAACAAATGGAGTCGTACAAAGTGATACGTGCTGGTTTTGAGACACATGCTTGTTTGAAAACTTGCAATAATATAGACATAAAAATAGAGAAGGGATCGGTTGACAATGGGTTATTTTGACAACCTTGACAATGAACTTTTAAATAAATACAAAAAAATCTTAAAAATAAAAAATATTTATAGATATGTTTTTCTACTTTTAGATTAATGTTAATTTAAATTTTATGTAATTTCATTATCGTTTGATAGTCCATCAAAGACCATCAAATTTTCATATAATTTGCAACGGTTCTAAATTAACTGTCTTTGATGGACTATCAAACGATAATGAAATTATATAAAATTTGAATTACCATCAATATAAAGATAGAAGAAGACATCTATAAACTTTTTTTCATTTTTAAGATTTTTTTGTATTTATTTAGAAGTTCATTGTCAAGGTTGTCAAAATAACCCATTGTCAATGATCCCACTCATAAAAATAGGGCAGCGCTATTTTGAGAGCTAAGAGAAATTTTGAATGGTATAAAAATGTAATTTTGATATAATCTAGCTGAAAAAAATTGAAATATTTATTATCCATAAAGTCTTATTTAATTTCATCTTAATTATTAAAATATTTTATCAAATATATCAAAGATGAATTGATACAAATAATTTCTGCAAAAATTGCGCTCAAAATAGCACCGCCCTAAAAATAAGGAACCAGTGACTGTCTGCCCGATAAGGCACTGATGGATAAATCAAGAATTCGTTTGATACAAATCTCTATTTTAGGCTCAAAATTAGTATTTTGCAGGTACAAGAAAATGATCTGCATGGAGACGCAACTTAAAAATAGGCCATAACTTCACTAAGGAACAGAAACAGATTAAAATCATTTTAATAGCAATTGTTAAAGAGATGCTCAAAGTGTGATATCAGAATCAGATCAAAACAAAGTTGGTCCTTCATGAAAGTCATATCTTTTGGTGGGCCCCTGAGGGCATTACTCGTATTATTATTAGACAGGACAAGAGCATAAAAATTGCATCAAGCAAGTACATATAATGCTGTGAGAATATACCTAGAGCCTGTAATCTTGCCAAGGGCAACAATGCTCTACATACAGACTTTTAAGAACTTCCATGTTTCTGATTTAGGATTTTCTTATTGCCAACAAAGGAGCCAGAATACTGCTGTCTCCTTGTAATAGCAAACTTTTTAATTAGTGCAAGGCTGCAAGCCAACAGGCAGTTTTATCACCCATAGCTCCATACAATACAACAGTGAAAATATTCAAATCCCCAGCGATTAAGTAGAATATTTATCATACTAACAATTTGATGCTGCCTTCTAAAAGAGAGGCAGTAAGTGCAACACTAAGCATAATGAGATTTGAATATGAAAATTTCAAAATCTGGAAGCATCTCATAGTGGTCCCCTACAATGAAAAATCCCTAGTAAAACTACATATCTCAACACCATGAGATAGAACCATCAGGAAAAGGAACAACATGCACAAAATATGGCTCTGGGTTGGTAGATCACATCTTGAGTACAAACTTTTAAGTACATCCTCAGTACATGCTGGATGTAAGCTCCACAACTTCTGACACAACCTGGTTGTAGTCTGATTGCAGTTTCTCTTTCACCTCAGCATCAAGTTCGCCTTTGGCCGGTTTAGTCGTGACTAGAACACAACATGTAGGTCTCTTTGTTGCGCCAGCATTTGCTAGATCCTGTTAGATAAAAAAACACAGATTAAATTTTGTACAAACTCAACATCATCATGTTTAAGCAAATGGCAAGCAACAACAAGGAAGTTTGAGCACCATTTGAATAATATTTGGAAGCTTTGCAGGATACACCTGACACCCCGAGAGCTTGCACAATTTTAGCACTCAAGGATCAACAGAGGAGCCTACCCCAAATTATTTGGGATTAAAGGCTTTGTTGTTGTAAGGATCAACAGAGACACTTGTAATGATGCTCCTCTCATTCAGGTCATGCGACTTATTTCGGTACTTAAAAAGAGGCAGAAATATTTAAGTTGGTGAAAAAGCATCAACAAAATTATACTGACCAATTTACTGACAGAAAGTGGGAACATCATGTACTATCTACTTAATCTGAATGTCTGTGGTTTCTCTGCTGCTAAATAACCCAGTTTGCAATGACAAAATTAACATTGTACCGTAATGAAAATGATTCCAAAATTCTAATACAACCAATGTATTAACCATGCAAAATTTGAGTTTTGCACTTCCAATTAAGATAGATATATTTTCTCATTGATGAACAATATATGTGTGCTCGAACTATTATTCTTATTCAAAAGAAGCATGAAATACTAGATATAGTATACTAACGTAACTGACCTCCTTTGTGGGCACATAAATGTAAGGGATGTCAGACTCTTCACATAGTATGGGCAAATGCGTAATCACATCAATTGGAGAAATATTTCCAGCTATTACACACAGCCTATAAAGTTCAAAATCAATAAACAACAAATCAGTAAACAGAAACTATATCAATCTGGTATGATACAGTTCTCATCAAGTTACACTGATACACTCTCTAGTATCTATGGAGTGGTGCAAGTTCAAGTCCCGTGAAAGACACATGGAAAGTAATATATTCCAGGATTAATGGGAACCTATATTTAGGGGGAAAAAAGTTGCACAGATAAATAAATAAACTAAAATAAAGGTTGTAAAGTTATCTAGCACTATCAATGTAAAACTGAGGTGCCACAGAAAGCTGACCAGGCGATTTATTAAAAAATTTGCAGATAAAATAGAAAGTACAAACCCTTTGTTGCCTCGTCGAATGCTCTTGACAACTTCCTTCACTCCTCTCCTCAAGCACTTCGATTCAGCAGCTAAGAAAGACCATGTGTAAGAAGAAAACAATCAAAAATACGAACCGAGATTCATTGGGAAAAAACAAAGATTTGAAACAAAGTCGAGTACCTCTTCGGACGAGCTTGAAAGTGCGCTTACAGAGCTTCTTCCCAGCGAGCGGCTTGGCGATCGGCATGAGCGAGTTAAGTTTCTTCTTCTCCTTCGTTGATCTCTCCGTCTCGCTGTCGCTTCCCATCTCGCCTCTCTCTCCCTTCTCTTCCCAGTTCCCCTGGTGGCGGTGCTGATAGTCAGAAGGGTTTACGCGCGGCGCTAGGGTTTTAGCTGGTCAACCCGTCTATTATTGCTTTGGTTGTATCCTGGACCTGGAGTAGTTGTTTGAAATGGACCGGATGGTCCAACTCGTTCCGGACTGAATTGTGACCGTGGACTGAGCCGTGTCTTACTACGGTCCGGTCCAACAGTGAGTCGGTCCTCTCTTCATCCGAAAATGAACTGTACCAATCTGTCCCGTACGAGCCCATAGACCGGACCGGACCGGACCGTCCCGTCCCGTGGATATTTCAGAGGCAAACAGTGTGAAAATACTATCATAAAATATTCACATTGAAGAATTAATTATAAAAATAATTAATAGACATTGTTAAGAGTATTTGTACGATTTTGTATGAAATTATATATAGAAACGAGATCAAAATGATTAAAAACGCAAATAATATAGTTAAACAACAGTTTTTAATGCATGCAGATGATTTTTAAGCAAAACTAGTTTCTTATAATGTACATATTGAAATGTTAATTGAAAATTCATGTAATAGAACTAGGAGTATTTACATTAATTTGTATGAATTTAAGTGTGGTTATGATGTCAAAAATTATGAAAAACTCGAATAACTTATTTAAATCAAAGTTTGTAATGCATCCGAATTAAATTTTATGCAAAATTAGTATCGTAGAATTTTCATAAAGATATAATATACAATATTTAGGGGTGTTCATAGGAGTTTGCACTAATTTATGTGCACTTATGAGGTCAAAAAATATTAAAAGGTAAAATAACTTGTTTAAACAACAATAATTAATGCTTTTGAGTTAATTTTAGTACAGAAATACTATTGTAGAATATTCAATTGAAGAGTTAATAATAAAATAGTTAATAGACATTATGAGTATAGATACAATTTTGCATGAAATTATGTGTAAAAACAAGGCCGAAATGATTAAAAATGCAAATAGCTTGATTAAATAATAGTTTTTAATGCATCCAGATAAAAGTTTTGAGCAAAATTAGTATAATAGAATGTTCATATTAAAGAGCTAATTAAACAAATTCATAATAGACATAATTATGATTATTTATATGAATTTTTACGAATTATGAGTACTTGTGGAGCCTAAAATTATAAAAAACTCAAATAACTTTATTAAACAATAGTTTTTAATGCATTAGGATTATGTTTGTGCAAAATCAGTATCGTAAAATTTTCATATTGAATATTTAATTATAAAAATATATAGTAGATATTATAAGGTATTTTTGTACTAATTTATAGGAACTTATGTGCAATTATGAGGTCAAAATACTAAAAAAATGCAAATAACTTATTTAAATTATAATTTTTAATTCATCCGAATTAATTTTGTGTAAAATTAGTATCGTAGAATGTTGCTATTATATATTTAATTATAAAAATATATAATAGATAATATTAAAATTATTCATTTGAATTTGCACCAATTTATGTGAGTTATGAGGCCAAAGTTGATTAGAAACTCAAATACCTTGTTTAAACAACAGTTATTAATACTTTTGAGTTTAGTTTAGTTCGAAAATACTGCGGTAGATTATTCATATTAAAGAGTTAATTATAAAAAGAATTAATAAAAATTATTAGAAGTATATGTACGACTTTGCATAAAATTAAGTGTCAAAATAAGGCTAAAATAATTAAAAAGGCAAATAACTTATTTAAACAATAGTTTTTAATGCATCTGGATGAAGTTTGAGCAAAATTAGTGTCTTAGAATATTCACGTTGAAGTGTTAATAGGAAAATCTTATCATATACATAATTAAAAATATTTCTATTAATTTGCACAAATTTATGCATATTTATGAGGCCAGAAATGATGAAAAACTCAAAAAATTTATTTAAACAGCGGTTTTTAATGCATAATAATTAGTTTTTATGCACAATTAGTATTATAAAATCTTTATATTGAATATTTAATTATAAAATATATATAAACAATATTAGAAATATTCATATAAATTTGCACGAATTTATGTGCAGTTATGAGCCCAAAATGATTATATAACTAAAATAACCTATTTAAACAATAGTATTTAATGATTTTGAGTTAAGTTTTGTCCGAAAATACTATCATTGAATATTTATATTGAGGACTTAATCATAAAAATAGTTAAATGATAATATTAGGTCATGTGACTTTGCATGAAATTATGTATAGAAAGAAGACCAAAATGATTAAAAATACAAACAACTTGTTTAAACAGTAATTTTTAATACATCCGGATGAAGTTTTGAGTAAAATTAGTGTCTTATAACATTCATATTTAATAGTTAATTGAACAAAGTAATAATAGATATAATTAGAAGTATTTATATGAATTTGCATAAATTTTGAGTACTTATGGAGCCAAAAATGATGAAAAACTCAAATAACTTGTTTAGACAACAATTTTTAACACATCTGAATTAAGTATTGTGCAAAATTACTATCGTAAAATCTCCATATTGAACATTTAATTCTAAAAATATATAATAGACAATAGAGGTATTCAAATGAATCTGCACCAATTTATATGTTGTTATGAGGCCGAAAATGATTCAAAACTATACCAACCTATTTAAACAATAATAATTAATGCTTTTGAGTTTAGTCCGAAAATACTATCGTAGAATATTCACATTGAAGAGTTAATTATAAAAATAGTCAATAGTCAATAGACATTAGGTGTATCTGCACAAGTTTGCATGAAATTATGTGTGGAAACGAGACAAAAATGATAAAAATGCAAATAACTCATTTAAACCGTATTTTTTAATGCATCCAGATAAAGTTTTGAACAAAATTAGTATCGTAAAAATTAATATTGAAGTGTTAATTAAATTTTTTTATAATAAACATAATTTAAAGTATTTATATTAATTTTGATGAATTTATTTGTAGTTATGAGGCCAAAAATTATATAAAACTCAAATAACTTATTTAAAAGACAATTTTTAATGCATCCGAATTAAGTTTCCTGTAAAATTAGTATTGTAGAATCTTCACATTGAATATTTAATTATAAAAATATATAATAGATAATATTAAAGGTATTCATATAAATTTGCATCAATTTATGTGTAGTTATGAGATAAAAAATGATTAAAAATTCAACCATCCGGTTTAAACAATGGTAATTCATGCTTTTGAGTTTAGTCTGAAATTACTATCGTAAAATATTCACATTTAATGGTTATGTTTACCTCCTGAAAGGTCGAAAGAAGAAACACAAGAGAAAAGCCAAGATTAAATCCCAAATCAAATCCTCAGAGCAAATCCTGAGAAAGATTGAAGCAGTACAATCCCTGTACAACAAGAATTGTGTCAATGCCAAGCCAGTATTTTGATACAGCCAATCACAAAAAATTTCAATGTGATTTTGCTTTCAAGGCTGATCAGGTGTCAATGTTACAAACACCTGATCAAGCCAAGATTTGCGTCAATTGCTGATAAGTAATCAGCTGTTGACCAAATCACCTTCATGAACATGGATTGAAAGTTAATTTCACAAGACTGATCAGATACCAATGTTGCGAACATCTGATGAAGTCTAGATTTGTATCAACTGTTGACAAGTAATCAATTGTTGATCAAATCAAACCCTAATAAGCATCAATATAAGTCTAATTGGTGTTTAATTAGGGTGGTTTCTGCAAGATAATTTATTTGGCAGAGACACTGAGCTACAACTGAGAAAACTGAGATTTGTTCAGAAGAAAATATGGTTTTCTTGATCAAGAAATTTTTAGCAAAAAGAGATAGGGGTAAAATGGGAATCAGAAATTGCAGGAGTGATCACCATGAATTTAGGGATTTTTGATGAAAATTTCAAAATTTTTGGGCAAGTTGAGCTATTAAAATAAATTCAGATGAGACAAAACAGATTAAATGAATTGATCAAGGGTTGAGATTCCATCAAGGAGCTTTAAGGGTGCAACTTGGAGCCAAGAGTCTAACTGGGTGCAAGTTAGGGCTGCCAAACGAAGATGTTTCAATTTAGGCGGTGGAGAGAGCTTTGAAAGAAGAGAAAATCTGCGTGAACTCGGTTTATCTTTTCTGTGCCTCATTAAACATGGCATGTGGGCCGGACCATGTACGCCTAGTCCACTCAAAGTGCACCACTGATCCCCTCCATCTCTTTCACTATCACTGGGCCCCACCAAGACAGAAAAAACTCCTCCTCTGCTGCTGCGATTTTCCCTCTGCAGAACATGATTTTTCAACAGAAAACAAGTGGAAAATGGGAAGAGGCACAAACGGTAACGAAAAAATACAAATAATATACCGTTGGAAAGCTCTAACCGAGGAGAGTTCATTGAAACAATTATTAGAAGGGGCTAAAAGAGCTTGAGAAGTTGTGAAGGCCGAATAGTGGCAAATTAGTAAATAAAAAGAAGGCATAACTACCTCTAGGCAGTTGCATATTACTTTGGTAATTAGGGACTTGGTTCAGTGAACCATAAGGCGCAAAATAAGCAACTTTAGTGAGTGAAATAATGCACCAAGTTCAATTGAATTGAGAGGAGTCAAATAACTCAATTATCAATAAATATGGCTTAATCTCAATCGTTACTTGAAGTGAAGTGGAGGGCTATGATCTGTCTAAGCTGGCAATCCAAGTCAAAAATGATCAGCCAAACAGAGCCAAGAAGGTGGCCAATTGAAGTCTATATAAACCAGCAAATAAAAAAAATAAGGGGAGATAAAGGGATAGATACACATAGAGACACACAGAGAGAGAAGAAGAGAAGAAGCAAGCGGTAATCACACAACACCTACAACTCCTCAAGAACCTTAGAGAGCAAGTGAGAAGCTTATTCAACCGATTGATCTCAGCGAGTGTTGAGAACTCGATACACACACCCCTTTTATCCCAATCACAGTGAATTAGGGAGCTCCATATCAAGAAGAAGATAGAGGTAAGTGTTGTAATCGAAACCGAGAGCTTGAAATGCAATTGTGCTTGATTTTGATCAATTTAGTGAATTTTCAATATTGTTATTTGTATTCTCGCATTTTCTTCTTTTATTTCAGTTGAATTCTTCAATTTTCTTGATTAAATCTCTTCTCTAAGTTGTCGCCTATTTATTTAGATCATTTCTTTGCTCCTTTCTTGATTGATTGAATGAACAACGGATTGAATCGTATCAGTTAACAAAGCTAGTCGAAGACCGAGTGATCTCCTAATTTAAATCACAGTAATCGATTGATCGAAGATCATTGACCTCTCAATCTCTGTGTTTCCAAGTAATTGTCTCAAGAATTCAACTTTGAATCGATTAATTGATCGAAATTCTTGAAGATTTTCACTGGAACTCGAAACAGTATTACAATTGTGCTTCTAAACATCATGATTGATCAAGTTATCATCTTTGATTGATGCACATTATATAAACGACGAGTTCTATACCAAAGAGATCAAATGAATTTTGACAATTGATTGGAAACATTGAGATTAATACCGAAGTGGCGATCGGTGCCAATTGCAGTTACTGTTTAATCATGATACCAAGCAAAAACAAAGGTAATTACGTCAATTGAATCACTGGTGATGATGACTGAGATTTAGAATTATGCAATTGAATCAATAATTGTAAGAAATTATGATCGAAATAACTCAATTTGAGAGAAGAATGCAATCGGTACCAACCGGTACAGAACTAGTGAAAAGAAAGTCAATGCCGACGATCTACTGCACCGATGCACGATCGGAGTATACCAATCGACTCCTCACATCAAGGCGATGATAATAGTGGTGACTGATCTTCGATTAGGCCACCGGAGTAATAAGATCATATCTCTAGCGCGTATCTCAAAGCACAGGAGAAGAGAGATAAAAGAGAACTGTCTCTGCACCAATCTTGGAGGATCACACGAATCCTAAAGTAGATCAAGGGATATGAGTTATTGAACAGTTAGGAAATCAAATCAGGGATTAATCTGGGCCTTTGATCCATCTAACACCAATCTCAATTCAATCTGGTGGCCCAAATAAGAACAAAGTTAAATAAGAGATCTGTGCTAATCTCAACACATATCCAATGGCCTGGATTAAAGCCCAATCTATTAAGTCCAATAGTTAATTAATAACAAAAAATTAAAAATAAAGAGTAAATAAATCATTGGAAAATGTTCCCAAACTCCAAATTGACTCAAATTTATTTCTATTTTTTTTTGTTTTTCATAACATTTTTCTATATAAAAAACATTTTAGTTTTAAGAATTTTACTGTACTAAATTTTTTTAAAGAAAAATGACATTATTTACTTTTTTTCTGTTTGTTATTTCGGCTATTATAAAATCCTAAAAATCTAAATAAAATACTAGATAATAGCCAAGTTATTTCTTGTCATTTTGTGACTCATTTTCTACAGGAATAAGTATAATTTGAAGTAAAATATACATAACAAGAATAAAATAATAATAATAATAAATAAATAAATGAATAATAATAATAATAATAAAATATGATAAAAATAAATAATAGGAAATAAGGAATCGTTGTAACGATTCTCTGAATCGTTATACGGTTCATCAAATCGTTGAAACGTTTCACAAGACGTTGGCAACACTTTGACTATTATCTGACAAGTCAACATGTTATGAGGAATCGTTGTAACGATTACTTGAATCGTTATACAGTTCATCAAATCATTATAACGCTTCACAAGACGTTAGCAACACTTTGACCATTCTCTGACAAGTCAACATATGTTAAAGAATCGTTGTAACGATTTCTTGAATTGTTGTAATGATTTTCTAAAACGTTGAACGATATATAGAGCGTTAGCAACGTTTTGACCCCTATTGACTAATTCTCTGACAAGTCTAATATCTTCGGAAAGCGTTGTAACGGTTTGTGGAAACGTTATAACGATTTGTTGAAGTGTTGTAATGGTTTGTTAAATCGTTACACGATCTCTAAAATGAGAATGATCAACAAGGTAATGATGCACCTTGTTGACTGTTGATGAGACATGACATATATGATAGTTTTTGAGCTCGTCCTCTAATAAACCTATCTCAATGTTAAACCAGCTAAGAGCCCCGAGTCTAAAATTGTGCATAAGTTAACCCTGAATCTGTGAATCAGCTAGGTGCTCAGGACTCATGATTTAGTGGTGATCAAATATGATTTTTGCACAAGTAATGCAATATTCAGAACAGCCAGTCGAGACAAGAACATCTTGACGCCCGTCGAAGAATGATCAAGACTATGACATTAGCATGAGCAAACATGTTTACTTCAAAATAGAAGAATATCACGATGTCCAAAGAGGTGACATCATGATGACTCTGTGTCATGAACAAGTAATTCATGACCAGTCAAACTAGTAAGACTAAACTAATCCGTTGATAAGTTTGTCTTCTAGTTCAGAGGATTGAACTGATATGTAGTAAGTTCATCTCCCGAAATTAAGGGATTGAATCATTTTGTAGTAGATTCACCCTCAAACAGTGAAAATGAACCGTTCTGTAGTAGGTTCTTTCACCAACACATGCCTCAATGTCAAACTGGCTCAGTGCTTCAGGTTTGACTTTGTGTGCAGTTGTGTTCCTAGATTTATGAATTCGCTTAGTTCTTGAAATTCATGATCTAGAAGATCAGTGAGAAGTAACATGTGGGCCAAATCTGCCCTTCTCCTGATTCACCAATCTCAAGATCAACCGGCTAAGTGTTTCGAGTTGTATTTTGTGTGATTGGTTGTTGACTAGTAAAGATTAAACCGTTCTATAGTAGGTTTATCTTCTAGATCAACTAATGTCGAGTCGTTCTGTAGTAGACTCACATTTCATCCCTCCGTAGAGGTCGATCTGATCTGTAGTAAGATTGTCTCCCGGAGCGATAAAGATTGAACTGATCTGTAGTAAGTTCATCTTTTCACCACCATATCCCACTGGATTGACCTGTTGGTAAGTCCAGGATGCTTCAGTAATTTCGATCACCGAAGCACGTGACCACTTGACCATCATTTAGCTATATCTATTTTCTTCCCCCTTTCAAGATCCATATGTGCCTCGAGGTTAATAGCACAGGGTAATTAACGGTGGGGGTTTGCGTCCATCGGAATCTACAAGTACTCACAATCACTAAAAAAAACCCCTAAATGTGCAATCCAATGAGTCTAAGACGGCAGGATTAACCGGCGTCAACTAGAGCGCACGTTCAGGAGGGATCTCCGTGTCCTTCTTCCACATCCCATCGCCACCTAGTGGCGATGCGACGTGCGCGAAAAAGGGTCGCACACCAATCATAAAAAGAGTTAAAAACACTATAATGAGTACCCTTACAGCTTTGCAAGATAATTATGTATAGAAATGAGACCAAAATATTTAAAAATATAAATAACTTATTTAGACAACAGTTTTTAAACGCATCTGAATGAAGTTTCGAGCAAAATTAGTGTCGTAGAATGTTAATATTGAAGTGCTAATTGCAAATTCTTGTACTAGACATAATTAGGAGTATTGATATTAATTTGCACGAATTTATGTATAGTTAGGAGATAAAAAATTATGAAAAACTCAAACAACTTATTTAAACAGAAATTTTTAATGCATCAAAATTAAGTTTTGTACAAAATTAGTATAGAAGGATCTTCATATTGAATATTTAATTATAAACAAAAATAAGTCATATTAGTATGAATTTGCATCAATTTATATGTAGTTATGTTGCCAAAAATAATTAAAAACTCATACAATCTGTTTAAATAATAGAAATTGATGATTTTAAATTTAGCCCAAAAATATAGTCGTAGAATATTAAATTGAAGGGTTAATCATAAAAATAATTAATAAAAATTATTAGGAGTATATGAACGATTTTTTTGCACGAAATTATGCATAGAAACGATCCCAAAATGATTAAAAATGCAATCTACTTGTTTAACACACAAATTAATACATCAGATAAAATTTTGAGCACAATTAGTATCGTAGAATGTTAATATTAAGAGCTAATTATACAAGCTCATAAAAGACATAATTAGAATTATTCATATGAATTTTCATGAAAATTTAGTACTTATGGAGCCTAAAATGATGAAAAACTCAAATAACTTGTTTAAACGACAATTTTTAATGCATTCGAATTAAGTTTTATACAAAATTAGTGTCGTAAAATTTTTATATTGAATATTTAATTATATTAGCATACAATTGATATTATTAGGAGTTTTTGTAGGAAATAATGAGTAGTTATAAGGCCAAAAATGTCAAAAAACTCGAACAACCTTTTTAAACAGCTTTTTAATGCATCATATTTAAGTTTTGTGCATAATTAGCATCGTAAAATATTTTTATTGAATCTATATATAATAGATAAAATTAGTGGTATTCATATGAATCTGTACCAATTTATGTACGGTTATGAGGACAAATATGATTAAAAATTCAAGCAATATTTTTAACCAGCAATTATTAATTCTTTTGAGTTAAGTTTAGTTCGAAAATACTTTGTAGAATATTCATATTGAGGGTTTAATCATGAAAATAGTTTGTAGACATTATTAGGAGCATTTGTTCAACTTTGCATGAAATTATGTGTTGAAGTGGGGCCAAAATGACTAGAAAATAAAACAATAAGTTCAAACAATGCTTTTAATGTATCCAAATTAAGTTTCGCAAAATTTATGTCGTAGATTTTTTCATATAGTAGTTAATTGATATGAATTTGTGTCGTAGAATTTATATTAATTGACATGAATTTACGTATAGTTATAATGATGAAAAACCCAAACAACTTATTTAAAAAAATAGTTTTTAACGCATCGAGTTGAGTTATGTGCGAAAGTATTATTTAGAAATGAGGACATAAAAATTATTAGCAGTATCCGTATGACTTTTACTAAATTATGTGTAGAAATGAGGACAAAATGATTAAAAACACCAACTGGTCGTTTAAACAAGAGTTTTTAATGTATCCGAATGATGTTTCGAGTAAAATTAGTGTCGTGGAATGTTAGTATTGAAGTGTTAAGTGAAAAATCATATACTAGACATAAGTAGGAGTATTTATATTAATTTTCTGGAATTTATGTTATGCTACGAGACCAAAATAATGAAAAACTCAAACAACTTTTTTAAATGACAGTTTTTAATGCATACAAGTTAAGTTTTGTGCAAATTAGTGTCGTAGAATCTTCATATTGAATATTTAGTTCTAAAAACATATAATATACAATATTATGGATATTCATATGAATCTGCTCCAAGTTATGTATAGTTATGATGCCAAAAAAGATTAAAAACTCAAACACCTTGTTGAGATGACAGTTTTTAATGTATCCGAGTTAAGTTATGTGTGAAAGTACTATCGTAGAATATTTATATTTAAGAGTCAATCATAAAAACAGTTAATAGACATTATTAGAAGTATACGTATGACTTTGCAGGATATTATGTGTTGAAACAAGACCACAATTCTAAAAATGCAAACAACTTGTTTATAGAGCAGTTTTTTAACACATCTCGGTTGATGTTTTTGAGCAAAATTAGTGTCGTAGAATTTTAATATTGAAGATCTGATTGCAAATTCTTGTACTATACATAATTAGGAGTATTGATATTAATTTTCACAAATTTATGAGTAGTTACGACGCCAAAAATGATGAAAAACTAAAACATCTTATTTTTAGTGCACCCGAATAAAGTTTTGTGCAAAATTAATATCATAGGATCTTCATATTGAACATTTAGTTATAAAAATATAAAATATAAAATATAAGAGGTATTCGTATGAATTTGCATCAATTTATGTGCAGTTATGTTGCCAAAAATGATTAAAAACTCATACAAATGTTTAAATAATAGTAATTGATGCTTTTAAGTTTAGCCGAAAATACAAATCATAGAATATTAAATTGAAGAGCTAATCATAAAAATAATTAACTGACATTATTCAGAATATACATATGATTTCTGCCTGAAATTATGTGTAGGAACGAGCCCAAAATGATTAAAAACGCAATAAACTTTTTGAACAGCGGTATTTAATGCATACGGATAAAGTTTTGAGAAAAAATAGTGTCATAGAATGTTAATATTAAAGAGCTAATTGGACAAACTAATGATAGATAATTAGGATTATTTATATGAATTTGAACGAATTTTTAGTATTTATGGAGCCTAAAATGATGAAAAACTCAAATAACTTGTTTGAACAGCAGCTTTTAAAGCATTCGAATTAAGTTTTATGTAAAATTAGTGTCGTAGAATTTTTATATTGAACATTTAATTATATTAGCATACGATTGATATTATTAGGAGTTTTTGTACGAATTTGTACGAAATTATGAGTAGTTATAAAGCCAAAAATGTCGAAAAACTCGAACAACCTTTTTAAACAGCTTTTTAATGCATCATATTTAAGTTTTGTGCATAATTAGCGTCGTAAAATATTTGTATTGAACTGTTAATTGAAAAATCTTAAAAGAGACTTAGTTATGAGTATTTATATTAAATTGCACGAATTTATGTGTATTTATGAGGCAAAAAATGATGAAAAACTCAAACACTTATTTAACAAAGCAGTTTTTAATGCATCCGAATTAAGTTTTTTTGTCCAAAATTAGTGTCATACAATGTTCATGTTGAACATTTAATTATAAAAATATATAATAGATAATATTAGTGGTATTCATATGAATCTGTACCAATTTATGTACGGTTATGAGGACAAATATGATTAAAAATTCAAGCAATATTTTTAACCAAAGAATTATTAATTCTTTTGAGTTAAGTTTAGTTCGAAAATACTTTGTAGAATATTCATATTGAGGGTTTAATCACGAAAATAGTTTGTAGACATTATTAGGAGCATTTGTTCAACTTTGCATGAAATTATGTGTTGAAGTGGGGCCAAAATGACTAGAAAATAAAACAATAAGTTCAAACAAAGCAGCTTTTAATGTATCCAAATTAAGTTTCTGCAAAAATTGTGTCGTAGATTTTTTCATATAGTAGTTAATTGACATGAATTTGTGTCGTAGAATTTATATTAATTGACATGAATTTACGTATAGTTATAATGATGAAAAACCCAAACAACTTATTTAAAAAAATAGTTTTTAACGCATCCGAGTTGAGTTATGTGCGAAAGTATTATTTAGAAATGAGGACATAAAAATTATTAGCAGATATCCGTATGACTTTTACCAAATTATGTGTAGAAATGAGGACAAAATGATTAAAAACACCAACTGGTCGTTTAAACAAGAGTTTTTAATGTATCCGAATGATGTTTCGAGTAAAATTAGTGTCGTGGAATGTTAGTATTGAAGTGTTAAGTGAAAAATCATATACTAGACATAAGTAGGAGTATTTATATTAATTTTCTGGAATTTATGTTATGCTACGAGACCAAAATAATGAAAAACTCAAACAACTTTTTTAAATGGCAGTTTTTAATGCATACAAGTTAAGTTTTGTGCAAATTAGTGTCGTAGAATCTTCATATTGAATATTTAGTTCTAAAAACATATAATATACAATATTATGGATATTCATATGAATCTGCTCCAAGTTATGTATAGTTATGATGCCAAAAAGATTAAAAACTCAAACACCTTGTTGAGATGACAGTTTTTAATGTATCCGAGTTAAGTTATGTGTGAAAGTACTATCGTAGAATATTTATATTTAAGAGTCAATCATAAAAACAGTTAATAGACATTATTAGAAGTATACGCATGACTTTGCAGGATATTATGTGTTGAAACAAGACCACAATTCTAAAAATGCAAACAACTTGTTTATAGAGCAGTTTTTTAACACATCTGGTTGATGTTTTTGAGCAAAATTAGTGTCGTAGAATTTTAATATTGAAGATCTGATTGCAAATTCTTGTACTATACATAATTAGGAGTATTGATATTAATTTTCACAAATTTATGAGTAGTTACGACGCCAAAAATGATGAAAAACTAAAACATCTTATTTTTAGTGCACCCGAATAAAGTTTTGTGCAAAATTAATATCATAGGATCTTCATATTGAACATTTAGTTATAAAAATATAAAATATAAAATATAAGAGGTATTCGTATGAATTTGCATCAATTTATGTGCAGTTATGTTGCCAAAAATGATTAAAAACTCATACAAATCTGTTTAAATAATAGTAATTGATGCTTTTAAGTTTAGCCGAAAATACAGTCATAGAATATTAAATTGAAGAGCTAATCATAAAAATAATTAACTGACATTATTCAGAATATACATATGATTTCTGCCTGAAATTATGTGTAGGAACGAGCCCAAAATGATTAAAAACGCAATAAACTTTTTGAACAGCGGTATTTAATGCATACGGATAAAGTTTTGAGAAAAAATAGTGTCATAGAATGTTAATATTAAAGAGCTAATTGGACAAACTAATGATAGATAATTAGGATTATTTATATGAATTTGAACGAATTTTTAGTATTTATGGAGCCTAAAATGATGAAAAACTCAAATAACTTGTTTGAACAGCAGTTTTTAAAGCATTCGAATTAAGTTTTATGTAAAATTAGTGTCGTAGAATTTTTATATTGAACATTTAATTATATTAGCATACGATTGATATTATTAGGAGTTTTTGTACGAATTTGTACGAAATTATGAGTAGTTATAAAGCCAAAAATGTCGAAAAACTCGAACAACCTTTTTAAACAGCTTTTTAATGCATCATATTTAAGTTTTGTGCATAATTAGCGTCGTAAAATATTTGTATTGAACTGTTAATTGAAAAATCTTAAAAGAGACTTAGTTATGAGTATTTATATTAAATTGCACGAATTTATGTGTATTTATGAGGCAAAAAATGATGAAAAACTCAAACACTTATTTAACAGCAGTTTTTAATGCATCCGAATTAAGTTTTTTTGTCCAAAATTAGTGTCATACAATGTTCATGTTGAACATTTAATTATAAAAATATATAATAGATAATATTAGTGGTATTCATATGAATCTGTACCAATTTATGTACGGTTATGAGGACAAATATGATTAAAAATTCAAGCAATATTTTTAACCAGCAATTATTAATTCTTTTGAGTTAAGTTTAGTTCGAAAATACTTTGTAGAATATTCATATTGAGGGTTTAATCACGAAAATAGTTTGTAGACATTATTAGGAGCATTTGTTCAACTTTGCATGAAATTATGTGTTGAAGTGGGGCCAAAATGACTAGAAAATAAAACAATAAGTTCAAACAAAGTTTTTAATGTATCCAAATTAAGTTTCTGCAAAATTTGTGTCGTAGATTTTTTCATATAGTAGTTAATTGACATGAATTTGTGTCGTAGAATTTATATTAATTGACATGAATTTACGTATAGTTATAATGATGAAAAACCCAAACAACTTATTTAAAAAAATAGTTTTTAACGCATCTGAGTTGAGTTATGTGCGAAAGTATTATTTAGAAATGAGGACATAAAAATTATTAGCAGTATCCGTATGACTTTTACCAAATTATGTGTAGAAATGAGGACAAAATGATTAAAAACACCAACTGGTCGTTTAAACAAGAGTTTTTAATGTATCCGAATGATGTTTCGAGTAAAATTAGTGTCGTGGAATGTTAGTATTGAAGTGTTAAGTGAAAAATCATATACTAGACATAAGTAGGAGTATTTATATTAATTTTCTGGAATTTATGTTATGCTACGAGACCAAAATAATGAAAAACTCAAACAACTTTTTTAAATGGCAGTTTTTAATGCATACAAGTTAAGTTTTGTGCAAATTAGTGTCGTAGAATCTTCATATTGAATATTTAGTTCTAAAAACATATAATATACAATATTATGGATATTCATATGAATCTGCTCCAAGTTATGTATAGTTATGATGCCAAAAAAGATTAAAAACTCAAACACCTTGTTGAGATGACAGTTTTTAATGTATCCGAGTTAAGTTATGTGTGAAAGTACTATCGTAGAATATTTATATTTAAGAGTCAATCATAAAAACAGTTAATAGACATTATTAGAAGTATACGCATGACTTTGCAGGATATTATGTGTTGAAACAAGACCACAATTCTAAAAATGCAAACAACTTGTTTATAGAGCAGTTTTTTAACACATCTGGTTGATGTTTTTGAGCAAAATTAGTGTCGTAGAATTTTAATATTGAAGATCTGATTGCAAATTCTTGTACTATACATAATTAGGAGTATTGATATTAATTTTCACAAATTTATGAGTAGTTACGACGCCAAAAATGATGAAAAACTAAAACATCTTATTTTTAGTGCACCCGAATAAAGTTTTGTGCAAAATTAATATCATAGGATCTTCATATTGAACATTTAGTTATAAAAATATAAAATATAAAATATAAGAGGTATTCGTATGAATTTGCATCAATTTATGTGCAGTTATGTTGCCAAAAATGATTAAAAACTCATACGATCTGTTTAAATAATAGTAATTGATGCTTTTAAGTTTAGCCGAAAATACAGTCATAGAATATTAAATTGAAGAGCTAATCATAAAAATAATTAACTGACATTATTCAGAATATACATATGATTTCTGCCTGAAATTATGTGTAGGAACGAGCCCAAAATGATTAAAAACGCAATAAACTTTTTGAACAGCGGTATTTAATGCATACGGATAAAGTTTTGAGAAAAAATAGTGTCATAGAATGTTAATATTAAAGAGCTAATTGGACAAACTAATGATAGATAATTAGGATTATTTATATGAATTTGAACGAATTTTTAGTATTTATGGAGCCTAAAATGATGAAAAACTCAAATAACTTGTTTGAACAGCAGTTTTTAAAGCATTCGAATTAAGTTTTATGTAAAATTAGTGTCGTAGAATTTTTATATTGAACATTTAATTATATTAGCATACGATTGATATTATTAGGAGTTTTTGTACGAATTTGTACGAAATTATGAGTAGTTATAAAGCCAAAAATGTCGAAAAACTCGAACAACCTTTTTAAACAGCTTTTTAATGCATCATATTTAAGTTTTGTGCATAATTAGCGTCGTAAAATATTTGTATTGAACTGTTAATTGAAAAATCTTAAAAGAGACTTAGTTATGAGTATTTATATTAAATTGCACGAATTTATGTGTATTTATGAGGCAAAAAATGATGAAAAACTCAAACACTTATTTAACAGCAGTTTTTAATGCATCCGAATTAAGTTTTTTGTCCAAAATTAGTGTCATACAATGTTCATGTTGAACATTTAATTATAAAAATATATAATAGATAATATTAGTGGTATTCATATGAATCTGTACCAATTTATGTACGGTTATGAGGACAAATATGATTAAAAATTCAAGCAATATTTTTAACCAGCAATTATTAATTCTTTTGAGTTAAGTTTAGTTCGAAAATACTTTGTAGAATATTCATATTGAGGGTTTAATCACGAAAATAGTTTGTAGACATTATTAGGAGCATTTGTTCAACTTTGCATGAAATTATGTGTTGAAGTGGGGCCAAAATGACTAGAAAATAAAACAATAAGTTCAAACAGCAGTTTTTAATGTATCCAAATTAAGTTTCTGCAAAATTTGTGTCGTAGATTTTTTCATATAGTAGTTAATTGACATGAATTTGTGTCGTAGAATTTATATTAATTGACATGAATTTACGTATAGTTATAATGATGAAAAACCCAAACAACTTATTTAAAAAAATAGTTTTTAACGCATCGAGTTGAGTTATGTGCGAAAGTATTATTTAGAAATGAGGACATAAAAATTATTAGCAGTATCCGTATGACTTTTACCAAATTATGTGTAGAAATGAGGACAAAATGATTAAAAACACCAACTGGTCGTTTAAACAAGAGTTTTTAATGTATCCGAATGATGTTTCGAGTAAAATTAGTGTCGTGGAATGTTAGTATTGAAGTGTTAAGTGAAAAATCATATACTAGACATAAGTAGGAGTATTTATATTAATTTTCTGGAATTTATGTTATGCTACGAGACCAAAATAATGAAAAACTCAAACAACTTTTTTAAATGGCAGTTTTTAATGCATACAAGTTAAGTTTTGTGCAAATTAGTGTCGTAGAATCTTCATATTGAATATTTAGTTCTAAAAACATATAATATACAATATTATGGATATTCATATGAATCTGCTCCAAGTTATGTATAGTTATGATGCCAAAAAGATTAAAAACTCAAACACCTTGTTGAGATGACAGTTTTTAATGTATCCGAGTTAAGTTATGTGTGAAAGTACTATCGTAGAATATTTATATTTAAGAGTCAATCATAAAAACAGTTAATAGACATTATTAGAAGTATACGCATGACTTTGCAGGATATTATGTGTTGAAACAAGACCACAATTCTAAAAATGCAAACAACTTGTTTATAGAGCAGTTTTTTAACACATCTGGTTGATGTTTTTGAGCAAAATTAGTGTCGTAGAATTTTAATATTGAAGATCTGATTGCAAATTCTTGTACTATACATAATTAGGAGTATTGATATTAATTTTCACAAATTTATGAGTAGTAGTTACGACGCCAAAAATGATGAAAAACTAAAACATCTTATTTTTAGTGCACCCGAATAAAGTTTTGTGCAAAATTAATATCATAGGATCTTCATATTGAACATTTAGTTATAAAAATATAAAATATAAAATATAAGAGGTATTCGTATGAATTTGCATCAATTTATGTGCAGTTATGTTGCCAAAAATGATTAAAAACTCATACGATCTGTTTAAATAATAGTAATTGATGCTTTTAAGTTTAGCCGAAAATACAGTCATAGAATATTAAATTGAAGAGCTAATCATAAAAATAATTAACTGACATTATTCAGAATATACATATGATTTCTGCCTGAAATTATGTGTAGGAACGAGCCCAAAATGATTAAAAACGCAATAAACTTTTTGAACAGCGGTATTTAATGCATACGGATAAAGTTTTGAGAAAAAATAGTGTCATAGAATGTTAATATTAAAGAGCTAATTGGACAAACTAATGATAGATAATTAGGATTATTTATATGAATTTGAACGAATTTTTAGTATTTATGGAGCCTAAAATGATGAAAAACTCAAATAACTTGTTTGAACAGCAGTTTTTAAAGCATTCGAATTAAGTTTTATGTAAAATTAGTGTCGTAGAATTTTTATATTGAACATTTAATTATATTAGCATACGATTGATATTATTAGGAGTTTTTGTACGAATTTGTACGAAATTATGAGTAGTTATAAAGCCAAAAATGTCGAAAAACTCGAACAACCTTTTTAAACAGCTTTTTAATGCATCATATTTAAGTTTTGTGCATAATTAGCGTCGTAAAATATTTGTATTGAACTGTTAATTGAAAAATCTTAAAAGAGACTTAGTTATGAGTATTTATATTAAATTGCACGAATTTATGTGTATTTATGAGGCAAAAAATGATGAAAAACTCAAACACTTATTTAACAGCAGTTTTTAATGCATCCGAATTAAGTTTTTTTGTCCAAAATTAGTGTCATACAATGTTCATGTTGAACATTTAATTATAAAAATATATAATAGATAATATTAGTGGTATTCATATGAATCTGTACCAATTTATGTACGGTTATGAGGACAAATATGATTAAAAATTCAAGCAATATTTTTAACCAGCAATTATTAATTCTTTTGAGTTAAGTTTAGTTCGAAAATACTTTGTAGAATATTCATATTGAGGGTTTAATCACGAAAATAGTTTGTAGACATTATTAGGAGCATTTGTTCAACTTTGCATGAAATTATGTGTTGAAGTGGGGCCAAAATGACTAGAAAATAAAACAATAAGTTCAAACAGCAGTTTTTAATGTATCCAAATTAAGTTTCTGCAAAATTTGTGTCGTAGATTTTTTCATATAGTAGTTAATTGACATGAATTTGTGTCGTAGAATTTATATTAATTGACATGAATTTACGTATAGTTATAATGATGAAAAACCCAAACAACTTATTTAAAAAAATAGTTTTTAACGCATCTGAGTTGAGTTATGTGCGAAAGTATTATTTAGAAATGAGGACATAAAAATTATTAGCAGTATCCGTATGACTTTTACTAAATTATGTGTAGAAATGAGGACAAAATGATTAAAAACACCAACTGGTCGTTTAAACAAGAGTTTTTAATGTATCCGAATGATGTTTCGAGTAAAATTAGTGTCGTGGAATGTTAGTATTGAAGTGTTAAGTGAAAAATCATATACTAGACATAAGTAGGAGTATTTATATTAATTTTCTGGAATTTATGTTATGCTACGAGACCAAAATAATGAAAAACTCAAACAACTTTTTTAAATGGCAGTTTTTAATGCATACAAGTTAAGTTTTGTGCAAATTAGTGTCGTAGAATCTTCATATTGAATATTTAGTTCTAAAAACATATAATATACAATATTATGGATATTCATATGAATCTGCTCCAAGTTATGTATAGTTATGATGCCAAAAAAGATTAAAAACTCAAACACCTTGTTGAGATGACAGTTTTTAATGTATCCGAGTTAAGTTATGTGTGAAAGTACTATCGTAGAATATTTATATTTAAGAGTCAATCATAAAAACAGTTAATAGACATTATTAGAAGTATACGCATGACTTTGCAGGATATTATGTGTTGAAACAAGACCACAATTCTAAAAATGCAAACAACTTGTTTATAGAGCAGTTTTTTAACACATCTGGTTGATGTTTTTGAGCAAAATTAGTGTCGTAGAATTTTAATATTGAAGATCTGATTGCAAATTCTTGTACTATACATAATTAGGAGTATTGATATTAATTTTCACAAATTTATGAGTAGTTACGACGCCAAAAATGATGAAAAACTAAAACATCTTATTTTTAGTGCACCCGAATAAAGTTTTGTGCAAAATTAATATCATAGGATCTTCATATTGAACATTTAGTTATAAAAATATAAAATATAAAATATAAGAGGTATTCGTATGAATTTGCATCAATTTATGTGCAGTTATGTTGCCAAAAATGATTAAAAACTCATACAGTCTGTTTAAATAATAGTAATTGATGCTTTTAAGTTTAGCCGAAAATACAGTCATAGAATATTAAATTGAAGAGCTAATCATAAAAATAATTAACTGACATTATTCAGAATATACATATGATTTCTGCCTGAAATTATGTGTAGGAACGAGCCCAAAATGATTAAAAACGCAATAAACTTTTTGAACAGCGGTATTTAATGCATACGGATAAAGTTTTGAGAAAAAATAGTGTCATAGAATGTTAATATTAAAGAGCTAATTGGACAAACTAATGATAGATAATTAGGATTATTTATATGAATTTGAACGAATTTTTAGTATTTATGGAGCCTAAAATGATGAAAAACTCAAATAACTTGTTTGAACAGCAGTTTTTAAAGCATTCGAATTAAGTTTTATGTAAAATTAGTGTCGTAGAATTTTTATATTGAACATTTAATTATATTAGCATACGATTGATATTATTAGGAGTTTTTGTACGAATTTGTACGAAATTATGAGTAGTTATAAAGCCAAAAATGTCGAAAAACTCGAACAACCTTTTTAAACAGCTTTTTAATGCATCATATTTAAGTTTTGTGCATAATTAGCGTCGTAAAATATTTGTATTGAACTGTTAATTGAAAAATCTTAAAAGAGACTTAGTTATGAGTATTTATATTAAATTGCACGAATTTATGTGTATTTATGAGGCAAAAAATGATGAAAAACTCAAACACTTATTTAACAGCAGTTTTTAATGCATCCGAATTAAGTTTTTTTGTCCAAAATTAGTGTCATACAATGTTCATGTTGAACATTTAATTATAAAAATATATAATAGATAATATTAGTGGTATTCATATGAATCTGTACCAATTTATGTACGGTTATGAGGACAAATATGATTAAAAATTCAAGCAATATTTTTAACCAGCAATTATTAATTCTTTTGAGTTAAGTTTAGTTCGAAAATACTTTGTAGAATATTCATATTGAGGGTTTAATCACGAAAATAGTTTGTAGACATTATTAGGAGCATTTGTTCAACTTTGCATGAAATTATGTGTTGAAGTGGGGCCAAAATGACTAGAAAATAAAACAATAAGTTCAAACAGCAGTTTTTAATGTATCCAAATTAAGTTTCTGCAAAATTTGTGTCGTAGATTTTTTCATATAGTAGTTAATTGACATGAATTTGTGTCGTAGAATTTATATTAATTGACATGAATTTACGTATAGTTATAATGATGAAAAACCCAAACAACTTATTTAAAAAATAGTTTTTAACGCATCTGAGTTGAGTTATGTGCGAAAGTATTATTTAGAAATGAGGACATAAAAATTATTAGCAGTATCCGTATGACTTTTACTAAATTATGTGTAGAAATGAGGACAAAATGATTAAAAACACCAACTGGTCGTTTAAACAAGAGTTTTTAATGTATCCGAATGATGTTTCGAGTAAAATTAGTGTCGTGGAATGTTAGTATTGAAGTGTTAAGTGAAAAATCATATACTAGACATAAGTAGGAGTATTTATATTAATTTTCTGGAATTTATGTTATGCTACGAGACCAAAATAATGAAAAACTCAAACAACTTTTTTAAATGGCAGTTTTTAATGCATACAAGTTAAGTTTTGTGCAAATTAGTGTCGTAGAATCTTCATATTGAATATTTAGTTCTAAAAACATATAATATACAATATTATGGATATTCATATGAATCTGCTCCAAGTTATGTATAGTTATGATGCCAAAAAAGATTAAAAACTCAAACACCTTGTTGAGATGACAGTTTTTAATGTATCCGAGTTAAGTTATGTGTGAAAGTACTATCGTAGAATATTTATATTTAAGAGTCAATCATAAAAACAGTTAATAGACATTATTAGAAGTATACGTATGACTTTGCAGGATATTATGTGTTGAAACAAGACCACAATTCTAAAAATGCAAACAACTTGTTTATAGAGCAGTTTTTTAACACATCTGGTTGATGTTTTTGAGCAAAATTAGTGTCGTAGAATTTTAATATTGAAGATCTGATTGCAAATTCTTGTACTATACATAATTAGGAGTATTGATATTAATTTTCACAAATTTATGAGTAGTTACGACGCCAAAAATGATGAAAAACTAAAACATCTTATTTTTAGTGCACCCGAATAAAGTTTTGTGCAAAATTAATATCATAGGATCTTCATATTGAACATTTAGTTATAAAAATATAAAATATAAAATATAAGAGGTATTCGTATGAATTTGCATCAATTTATGTGCAGTTATGTTGCCAAAAATGATTAAAAACTCATACAGTCTGTTTAAATAATAGTAATTGATGCTTTTAAGTTTAGCCGAAAATACAGTCATAGAATATTAAATTGAAGAGCTAATCATAAAAATAATTAACTGACATTATTCAGAATATACATATGATTTCTGCCTGAAATTATGTGTAGGAACGAGCCCAAAATGATTAAAAACGCAATAAACTTTTTGAACAGTATTATTTAATGCATACGGATAAAGTTTTGAGAAAAAATAGTGTCATAGAATGTTAATATTAAAGAGCTAATTGGACAAACTAATGATAGATAATTAGGATTATTTATATGAATTTGAACGAATTTTTAGTATTTATGGAGCCTAAAATGATGAAAAACTCAAATAACTTGTTTGAACAGCAGTTTTTAAAGCATTCGAATTAAGTTTTATGTAAAATTAGTGTCGTAGAATTTTTATATTGAACATTTAATTATATTAGCATACGATTGATATTATTAGGAGTTTTTGTACGAATTTGTACGAAATTATGAGTAGTTATAAAGCCAAAAATGTCGAAAAACTCGAACAACCTTTTTAAACAGCTTTTTAATGCATCATATTTAAGTTTTGTGCATAATTAGCGTCGTAAAATATTTGTATTGAACTGTTAATTGAAAAATCTTAAAAGAGACTTAGTTATGAGTATTTATATTAAATTGCACGAATTTATGTGTATTTATGAGGCAAAAAATGATGAAAAACTCAAACACTTATTTAACAGCAGTTTTTAATGCATCCGAATTAAGTTTTTTTGTCCAAAATTAGTGTCATACAATGTTCATGTTGAACATTTAATTATAAAAATATATAATAGATAATATTAGTGGTATTCATATGAATCTGTACCAATTTATGTACGGTTATGAGGACAAATATGATTAAAAATTCAAGCAATATTTTTAACCAGCAATTATTAATTCTTTTGAGTTAAGTTTAGTTCGAAAATACTTTGTAGAATATTCATATTGAGGGTTTAATCACGAAAATAGTTTGTAGACATTATTAGGAGCATTTGTTCAACTTTGCATGAAATTATGTGTTGAAGTGGGGCCAAAATGACTAGAAAATAAAACAATAAGTTCAAACAGCAGTTTTTAATGTATCCAAATTAAGTTTCTGCAAAATTTGTGTCGTAGATTTTTTCATATAGTAGTTAATTGACATGAATTTGTGTCGTAGAATTTATATTAATTGACATGAATTTACGTATAGTTATAATGATGAAAAACCCAAACAACTTATTTAAAAAAATAGTTTTTAACGCATCTGAGTTGAGTTATGTGCGAAAGTATTATTTAGAAATGAGGACATAAAAATTATTAGCAGTATCCGTATGACTTTTACTAAATTATGTGTAGAAATGAGGACAAAATGATTAAAAACACCAACTGGTCGTTTAAACAAGAGTTTTTAATGTATCCGAATGATGTTTCGAGTAAAATTAGTGTCGTGGAATGTTAGTATTGAAGTGTTAAGTGAAAAATCATATACTAGACATAAGTAGGAGTATTTATATTAATTTTCTGGAATTTATGTTATGCTACGAGACCAAAATAATGAAAAACTCAAACAACTTTTTTAAATGGCAGTTTTTAATGCATACAAGTTAAGTTTTGTGCAAATTAGTGTCGTAGAATCTTCATATTGAATATTTAGTTCTAAAAACATATAATATACAATATTATGGATATTCATATGAATCTGCTCCAAGTTATGTATAGTTATGATGCCAAAAAAGATTAAAAACTCAAACACCTTGTTGAGATGACAGTTTTTAATGTATCCGAGTTAAGTTATGTGTGAAAGTACTATCGTAGAATATTTATATTTAAGAGTCAATCATAAAAACAGTTAATAGACATTATTAGAAGTATACGCATGACTTTGCAGGATATTATGTGTTGAAACAAGACCACAATTCTAAAAATGCAAACAACTTGTTTATAGAGCAGTTTTTTAACACATCTGGTTGATGTTTTTGAGCAAAATTAGTGTCGTAGAATTTTAATATTGAAGATCTGATTGCAAATTCTTGTACTATACATAATTAGGAGTATTGATATTAATTTTCACAAATTTATGAGTAGTTACGACGCCAAAAATGATGAAAAACTAAAACATCTTATTTTTAGTGCACCCGAATAAAGTTTTGTGCAAAATTAATATCATAGGATCTTCATATTGAACATTTAGTTATAAAAATATAAAATATAAAATATAAGAGGTATTCGTATGAATTTGCATCAATTTATGTGCAGTTATGTTGCCAAAAATGATTAAAAACTCATACAGTCTGTTTAAATAATAGTAATTGATGCTTTTAAGTTTAGCCGAAAATACAGTCATAGAATATTAAATTGAAGAGCTAATCATAAAAATAATTAACTGACATTATTCAGAATATACATATGATTTCTGCCTGAAATTATGTGTAGGAACGAGCCCAAAATGATTAAAAACGCAATAAACTTTTTGAACAGCGGTATTTAATGCATACGGATAAAGTTTTGAGAAAAAATAGTGTCATAGAATGTTAATATTAAAGAGCTAATTGGACAAACTAATGATAGATAATTAGGATTATTTATATGAATTTGAACGAATTTTTAGTATTTATGGAGCCTAAAATGATGAAAAACTCAAATAACTTGTTTGAACAGCAGTTTTTAAAGCATTCGAATTAAGTTTTATGTAAAATTAGTGTCGTAGAATTTTTATATTGAACATTTAATTATATTAGCATACGATTGATATTATTAGGAGTTTTTGTACGAATTTGTACGAAATTATGAGTAGTTATAAAGCCAAAAATGTCGAAAAACTCGAACAACCTTTTTAAACAGCTTTTTAATGCATCATATTTAAGTTTTGTGCATAATTAGCGTCGTAAAATATTTGTATTGAACTGTTAATTGAAAAATCTTAAAAGAGACTTAGTTATGAGTATTTATATTAAATTGCACGAATTTATGTGTATTTATGAGGCAAAAAATGATGAAAAACTCAAACACTTATTTAACAGCAGTTTTTAATGCATCCGAATTAAGTTTTTTTGTCCAAAATTAGTGTCATACAATGTTCATGTTGAACATTTAATTATAAAAATATATAATAGATAATATTAGTGGTATTCATATGAATCTGTACCAATTTATGTACGGTTATGAGGACAAATATGATTAAAAATTCAAGCAATATTTTTAACCAGCAATTATTAATTCTTTTGAGTTAAGTTTAGTTCGAAAATACTTTGTAGAATATTCATATTGAGGGTTTAATCACGAAAATAGTTTGTAGACATTATTAGGAGCATTTGTTCAACTTTGCATGAAATTATGTGTTGAAGTGGGGCCAAAATGACTAGAAAATAAAACAATAAGTTCAAACAGCAGTTTTTAATGTATCCAAATTAAGTTTCTGCAAAATTTGTGTCGTAGATTTTTTCATATAGTAGTTAATTGACATGAATTTGTGTCGTAGAATTTATATTAATTGACATGAATTTACGTATAGTTATAATGATGAAAAACCCAAACAACTTATTTAAAAAAATAGTTTTTAACGCATCTGAGTTGAGTTATGTGCGAAAGTATTATTTAGAAATGAGGACATAAAAATTATTAGCAGTATCCGTATGACTTTTACTAAATTATGTGTAGAAATGAGGACAAAATGATTAAAAACACCAACTGGTCGTTTAAACAAGAGTTTTTAATGTATCCGAATGATGTTTCGAGTAAAATTAGTGTCGTGGAATGTTAGTATTGAAGTGTTAAGTGAAAAATCATATACTAGACATAAGTAGGAGTATTTATATTAATTTTCTGGAATTTATGTTATGCTACGAGACCAAAATAATGAAAAACTCAAACAACTTTTTTAAATGGCAGTTTTTAATGCATACAAGTTAAGTTTTGTGCAAATTAGTGTCGTAGAATCTTCATATTGAATATTTAGTTCTAAAAACATATAATATACAATATTATGGATATTCATATGAATCTGCTCCAAGTTATGTATAGTTATGATGCCAAAAAAGATTAAAAACTCAAACACCTTGTTGAGATGACAGTTTTTAATGTATCCGAGTTAAGTTATGTGTGAAAGTACTATCGTAGAATATTTATATTTAAGAGTCAATCATAAAAACAGTTAATAGACATTATTAGAAGTATACGTATGACTTTGCAGGATATTATGTGTTGAAACAAGACCACAATTCTAAAAATGCAAACAACTTGTTTATAGAGCAGTTTTTTAACACATCTGGTTGATGTTTTTGAGCAAAATTAGTGTCGTAGAATTTTAATATTGAAGATCTGATTGCAAATTCTTGTACTATACATAATTAGGAGTATTGATATTAATTTTCACAAATTTATGAGTAGTTACGACGCCAAAAATGATGAAAAACTAAAACATCTTATTTTTAGTGCACCCGAATAAAGTTTTGTGCAAAATTAATATCATAGGATCTTCATATTGAACATTTAGTTATAAAAATATAAAATATAAAATATAAGAGGTATTCGTATGAATTTGCATCAATTTATGTGCAGTTATGTTGCCAAAAATGATTAAAAACTCATACAGTCTGTTTAAATAATAGTAATTGATGCTTTTAAGTTTAGCCGAAAATACAGTCATAGAATATTAAATTGAAGAGCTAATCATAAAAAATAATTAACTGACATTATTCAGAATATACATATGATTTCTGCCTGAAATTATGTGTAGGAACGAGCCCAAAATGATTAAAAACGCAATAAACTTTTTGAACAGCGGTATTTAATGCATACGGATAAAGTTTTGAGAAAAAATAGTGTCATAGAATGTTAATATTAAAGAGCTAATTGGACAAACTAATGATAGATAATTAGGATTATTTATATGAATTTGAACGAATTTTTAGTATTTATGGAGCCTAAAATGATGAAAAACTCAAATAACTTGTTTGAACAGCAGTTTTTAAAGCATTCGAATTAAGTTTTATGTAAAATTAGTGTCGTAGAATTTTTATATTGAACATTTAATTATATTAGCATACGATTGATATTATTAGGAGTTTTTGTACGAATTTGTACGAAATTATGAGTAGTTATAAAGCCAAAAATGTCGAAAAACTCGAACAACCTTTTTAAACAGCTTTTTAATGCATCATATTTAAGTTTTGTGCATAATTAGCGTCGTAAAATATTTGTATTGAACTGTTAATTGAAAAATCTTAAAAGAGACTTAGTTATGAGTATTTATATTAAATTGCACGAATTTATGTGTATTTATGAGGCAAAAAATGATGAAAAACTCAAACACTTATTTAACAGCAGTTTTTAATGCATCCGAATTAAGTTTTTTTGTCCAAAATTAGTGTCATACAATGTTCATGTTGAACATTTAATTATAAAAATATATAATAGATAATATTAGTGGTATTCATATGAATCTGTACCAATTTATGTACGGTTATGAGGACAAATATGATTAAAAATTCAAGCAATATTTTTAACCAGCAATTATTAATTCTTTTGAGTTAAGTTTAGTTCGAAAATACTTTGTAGAATATTCATATTGAGGGTTTAATCACGAAAATAGTTTGTAGACATTATTAGGAGCATTTGTTCAACTTTGCATGAAATTATGTGTTGAAGTGGGGCCAAAATGACTAGAAAATAAAACAATAAGTTCAAACAGCAGTTTTTAATGTATCCAAATTAAGTTTCTGCAAAATTTGTGTCGTAGATTTTTTCATATAGTAGTTAATTGACATGAATTTGTGTCGTAGAATTTATATTAATTGACATGAATTTACGTATAGTTATAATGATGAAAAACCCAAACAACTTATTTAAAAAATAGTTTTTAACGCATCCGAGTTGAGTTATGTGCGAAAGTATTATTTAGAAATGAGGACATAAAAATTATTAGCAGTATCCGTATGACTTTTACTAAATTATGTGTAGAAATGAGGACAAAATGATTAAAAACACCAACTGGTCGTTTAAACAAGAGTTTTTAATGTATCCGAATGATGTTTCGAGTAAAATTAGTGTCGTGGAATGTTAGTATTGAAGTGTTAAGTGAAAAATCATATACTAGACATAAGTAGGAGTATTTATATTAATTTTCTGGAATTTATGTTATGCTACGAGACCAAAATAATGAAAAACTCAAACAACTTTTTTAAATGGCAGTTTTTAATGCATACAAGTTAAGTTTTGTGCAAATTAGTGTCGTAGAATCTTCATATTGAATATTTAGTTCTAAAAACATATAATATACAATATTATGGATATTCATATGAATCTGCTCCAAGTTATGTATAGTTATGATGCCAAAAAAGATTAAAAACTCAAACACCTTGTTGAGATGACAGTTTTTAATGTATCCGAGTTAAGTTATGTGTGAAAGTACTATCGTAGAATATTTATATTTAAGAGTCAATCATAAAAACAGTTAATAGACATTATTAGAAGTATACGTATGACTTTGCAGGATATTATGTGTTGAAACAAGACCACAATTCTAAAAATGCAAACAACTTGTTTATAGAGCAGTTTTTTAACACATCTGGTTGATGTTTTTGAGCAAAATTAGTGTCGTAGAATTTTAATATTGAAGATCTGATTGCAAATTCTTGTACTAGACATAATTAGGAGTATTGATATTAATTTTCACAAATTTATGAGTAGTTACGACGCCAAAAATGATGAAAAACTAAAACATCTTATTTTTAGTGCACCCGAATAAAGTTTTGTGCTAAATTAATATCATAGGATCTTCATATTGAACATTTAGTTATAAAAATATAAAATATAAAATATAAGAGGTATTCGTATGAATTTGCATCAATTTATGTGCAGTTATGTTGCCAAAAATGATTAAAAACTCATACAGTCTGTTTAAATAATAGTAATTGATGCTTTTAAGTTTAGCCGAAAATACAGTCATAGAATATTAAATTGAAGAGCTAATCATAAAAATAATTAACTGACATTATTCAGAATATACATATGATTTCTGCCTGAAATTATGTGTAGGAACGAGCCCAAAATGATTAAAAACGCAATAAACTTTTTGAACAGCGGTATTTAATGCATACGGATAAAGTTTTGAGAAAAAATAGTGTCATAGAATGTTAATATTAAAGAGCTAATTGGACAAACTAATGATAGATAATTAGGATTATTTATATGAATTTGAACGAATTTTTAGTATTTATGGAGCCTAAAATGATGAAAAACTCAAATAACTTGTTTGAACAGCAGTTTTTAAAGCATTCGAATTAAGTTTTATGTAAAATTAGTGTCGTAGAATTTTTATATTGAACATTTAATTATATTAGCATACGATTGATATTATTAGGAGTTTTTGTACGAATTTGTACGAAATTATGAGTAGTTATAAAGCCAAAAATGTCGAAAAACTCGAACAACCTTTTTAAACAGCTTTTTAATGCATCATATTTAAGTTTTGTGCATAATTAGCGTCGTAAAATATTTGTATTGAACTGTTAATTGAAAAATCTTAAAAGAGACTTAGTTATGAGTATTTATATTAAATTGCACGAATTTATGTGTATTTATGAGGCAAAAAATGATGAAAAACTCAAACACTTATTTAACAGCAGTTTTTAATGCATCCGAATTAAGTTTTTTTGTCCAAAATTAGTGTCATACAATGTTCATGTTGAACATTTAATTATAAAAATATATAATAGATAATATTAGTGGTATTCATATGAATCTGTACCAATTTATGTACGGTTATGAGGACAAATATGATTAAAAATTCAAGCAATATTTTTAACCAGCAATTATTAATTCTTTTGAGTTAAGTTTAGTTCGAAAATACTTTGTAGAATATTCATATTGAGGGTTTAATCACGAAAATAGTTTGTAGACATTATTAGGAGCATTTGTTCAACTTTGCATGAAATTATGTGTTGAAGTGGGGCCAAAATGACTAGAAAATAAAACAATAAGTTCAAACAGCAGTTTTTAATGTATCCAAATTAAGTTTCTGCAAAATTTGTGTCGTAGATTTTTTCATATAGTAGTTAATTGACATGAATTTGTGTCGTAGAATTTATATTAATTGACATGAATTTACGTATAGTTATAATGATGAAAAACCCAAACAACTTATTTAAAAAAATAGTTTTTAACGCATCTGAGTTGAGTTATGTGCGAAAGTATTATTTAGAAATGAGGACATAAAAATTATTAGCAGTATCCGTATGACTTTTACTAAATTATGTGTAGAAATGAGGACAAAATGATTAAAAACACCAACTGGTCGTTTAAACAAGAGTTTTTAATGTATCCGAATGATGTTTCGAGTAAAATTAGTGTCGTGGAATGTTAGTATTGAAGTGTTAAGTGAAAAATCATATACTAGACATAAGTAGGAGTATTTATATTAATTTTCTGGAATTTATGTTATGCTACGAGACCAAAATAATGAAAAACTCAAACAACTTTTTTAAATGGCAGTTTTTAATGCATACAAGTTAAGTTTTGTGCAAATTAGTGTCGTAGAATCTTCATATTGAATATTTAGTTCTAAAAACATATAATATACAATATTATGGATATTCATATGAATCTGCTCCAAGTTATGTATAGTTATGATGCCAAAAAGATTAAAAACTCAAACACCTTGTTGAGATGACAGTTTTTAATGTATCCGAGTTAAGTTATGTGTGAAAGTACTATCGTAGAATATTTATATTTAAGAGTCAATCATAAAAACAGTTAATAGACATTATTAGAAGTATACGTATGACTTTGCAGGATATTATGTGTTGAAACAAGACCACAATTCTAAAAATGCAAACAACTTGTTTATAGAGCAGTTTTTTAACACATCCGGTTGATGTTTTTGAGCAAAATTAGTGTCGTAGAATTTTAATATTGAAGATCTGATTGCAAATTCTTGTACTAGACATAATTAGGAGTATTGATATTAATTTTCACAAATTTATGAGTAGTTACGACGCCAAAAATGATGAAAAACTAAAACATCTTATTTTTAGTGCACCCGAATAAAGTTTTGTGCAAAATTAATATCATAGGATCTTCATATTGAACATTTAGTTATAAAAATATAAAATATAAAATATAAGAGGTATTCGTATGAATTTGCATCAATTTATGTGCAGTTATGTTGCCAAAAATGATTAAAAACTCATACAGTCTGTTTAAATAATAGTAATTGATGCTTTTAAGTTTAGCGAAAATACAGTCATAGAATATTAAATTGAAGAGCTAATCATAAAAATAATTAACTGACATTATTCAGAATATACATATGATTTCTGCCTGAAATTATGTGTAGGAACGAGCCCAAAATGATTAAAAACGCAATAAACTTTTTGAACAGCGGTATTTAATGCATACGGATAAAGTTTTGAGAAAAAATAGTGTCATAGAATGTTAATATTAAAGAGCTAATTGGACAAACTAATGATAGATAATTAGGATTATTTATATGAATTTGAACGAATTTTTAGTATTTATGGAGCCTAAAATGATGAAAAACTCAAATAACTTGTTTGAACAGCAGTTTTTAAAGCATTCGAATTAAGTTTTATGTAAAATTAGTGTCGTAGAATTTTTATATTGAACATTTAATTATATTAGCATACGATTGATATTATTAGGAGTTTTTGTACGAATTTGTACGAAATTATGAGTAGTTATAAAGCCAAAAATGTCGAAAAACTCGAACAACCTTTTTAAACAGCTTTTTAATGCATCATATTTAAGTTTTGTGCATAATTAGCGTCGTAAAATATTTGTATTGAACTGTTAATTGAAAAATCTTAAAAGAGACTTAGTTATGAGTATTTATATTAAATTGCACGAATTTATGTGTATTTATGAGGCAAAAAATGATGAAAAACTCAAACACTTATTTAACAGCAGTTTTTAATGCATCCGAATTAAGTTTTTTGTCCAAAATTAGTGTCATACAATGTTCATGTTGAACATTTAATTATAAAAATATATAATAGATAATATTAGTGGTATTCATATGAATCTGTACCAATTTATGTACGGTTATGAGGACAAATATGATTAAAAATTCAAGCAATATTTTTAACCAGCAATTATTAATTCTTTTGAGTTAAGTTTAGTTCGAAAATACTTTGTAGAATATTCATATTGAGGGTTTAATCACGAAAATAGTTTGTAGACATTATTAGGAGCATTTGTTCAACTTTGCATGAAATTATGTGTTGAAGTGGGGCCAAAATGACTAGAAAATAAAACAATAAGTTCAAACAGCAGTTTTTAATGTATCCAAATTAAGTTTCTGCAAAATTTGTGTCGTAGATTTTTTCATATAGTAGTTAATTGACATGAATTTGTGTCGTAGAATTTATATTAATTGACATGAATTTACGTATAGTTATAATGATGAAAAACCCAAACAACTTATTTAAAAAAATAGTTTTTAACGCATCGAGAGTTGAGTTATGTGCGAAAGTATTATTTAGAAATGAGGACATAAAAATTATTAGCAGTATCAGTATGACTTTTACTAAATTATGTGTAGAAATGAGGACAAAATGATTAAAAACACCAACTGGTCGTTTAAACAAGAGTTTTTAATGTATCCGAATGATGTTTCGAGTAAAATTAGTGTCGTGGAATGTTAGTATTGAAGTGTTAAGTAAAAATCATATACTAGACATAAGTAGGAGTATTTATATTAATTTTCTGGAATTTATGTTATGCTACGAGACCAAAATAATGAAAAACTCAAACAACTTTTTTAAATGGCAGTTTTTAATGCATACAAGTTAAGTTTTGTGCAAATTAGTGTCGTAGAATCTTCATATTGAATATTTAGTTCTAAAAACATATAATATACAATATTATGGATATTCATATGAATCTGCTCCAAGTTATGTATAGTTATGATGCCAAAAAAGATTAAAAACTCAAACACCTTGTTGAGATGACAGTTTTTAATGTATCCGAGTTAAGTTATGTGTGAAAGTACTATCGTAGAATATTTATATTTAAGAGTCAATCATAAAAACAGTTAATAGACATTATTAGAAGTATACGTATGACTTTGCAGGATATTATGTGTTGAAACAAGACCACAATTCTAAAAATGCAAACAACTTGTTTATAGAGCAGTTTTTTAACACATCTGGTTGATGTTTTTGAGCAAAATTAGTGTCGTAGAATTTTAATATTGAAGATCTGATTGCAAATTCTTGTACTAGACATAATTAGGAGTATTGATATTAATTTTCACAAATTTATGAGTAGTTACGACGCCAAAAATGATGAAAAACTAAAACATCTTATTTTTAGTGCACCCGAATAAAGTTTTGTGCTAAATTAATATCATAGGATCTTCATATTGAACATTTAGTTATAAAAATATAAAATATAAAATATAAGAGGTATTCGTATGAATTTGCATCAATTTATGTGCAGTTATGTTGCCAAAAATGATTAAAAACTCATACGATCTGTTTAAATAATAGTAATTGATGCTTTTAAGTTTAGCCGAAAATACAGTCATAGAATATTAAATTGAAGAGCTAATCATAAAAATAATTAACTGACATTATTCAGAATATACATATGATTTCTGCCTGAAATTATGTGTAGGAACGAGCCCAAAATGATTAAAAACGCAATAAACTTTTTGAACAGCGGTATTTAATGCATACGGATAAAGTTTTGAGAAAAAATAGTGTCATAGAATGTTAATATTAAAGAGCTAATTGGACAAACTAATGATAGATAATTAGGATTATTTATATGAATTTGAACGAATTTTTAGTATTTATGGAGCCTAAAATGATGAAAAACTCAAATAACTTGTTTGAACAGCAGTTTTTAAAGCATTCGAATTAAGTTTTATGTAAAATTAGTGTCGTAGAATTTTTATATTGAACATTTAATTATATTAGCATACGATTGATATTATTAGGAGTTTTTGTACGAATTTGTACGAAATTATGAGTAGTTATAAAGCCAAAAATGTCGAAAAACTCGAACAACCTTTTTAAACAGCTTTTTAATGCATCATATTTAAGTTTTGTGCATAATTAGCGTCGTAAAATATTTGTATTGAACTGTTAATTGAAAAATCTTAAAAGAGACTTAGTTATGAGTATTTATATTAAATTGCACGAATTTATGTGTATTTATGAGGCAAAAAATGATGAAAAACTCAAACACTTATTTAACAGCAGTTTTTAATGCATCCGAATTAAGTTTTTTTGTCCAAAATTAGTGTCATACAATGTTCATGTTGAACATTTAATTATAAAAATATATAATAGATAATATTAGTGGTATTCATATGAATCTGTACCAATTTATGTACGGTTATGAGGACAAATATGATTAAAAATTCAAGCAATATTTTTAACCAGCAATTATTAATTCTTTTGAGTTAAGTTTAGTTCGAAAATACTTTGTAGAATATTCATATTGAGGGTTTAATCACGAAAATAGTTTGTAGACATTATTAGGAGCATTTGTTCAACTTTGCATGAAATTATGTGTTGAAGTGGGGCCAAAATGACTAGAAAATAAAACAATAAGTTCAAACAGAGTTTTTAATGTATCCAAATTAAGTTTCTGCAAAATTTGTGTCGTAGATTTTTTCATATAGTAGTTAATTGACATGAATTTGTGTCGTAGAATTTATATTAATTGACATGAATTTACGTATAGTTATAATGATGAAAAACCCAAACAACTTATTTAAAAAAATAGTTTTTAACGCATCGAGTTGAGTTATGTGCGAAAGTATTATTTAGAAATGAGGACATAAAAATTATTAGCAGTATCCGTATGACTTTTACTAAATTATGTGTAGAAATGAGGACAAAATGATTAAAAACACCAACTGGTCGTTTAAACAAGAGTTTTTAATGTATCCGAATGATGTTTCGAGTAAAATTAGTGTCGTGGAATGTTAGTATTGAAGTGTTAAGTGAAAAATCATATACTAGACATAAGTAGGAGTATTTATATTAATTTTCTGGAATTTATGTTATGCTACGAGACCAAAATAATGAAAAACTCAAACAACTTTTTTAAATGGCAGTTTTTAATGCATACAAGTTAAGTTTTGTGCAAATTAGTGTCGTAGAATCTTCATATTGAATATTTAGTTCTAAAAACATATAATATACAATATTATGGATATTCATATGAATCTGCTCCAAGTTATGTATAGTTATGATGCCAAAAAAGATTAAAAACTCAAACACCTTGTTGAGATGACAGTTTTTAATGTATCCGAGTTAAGTTATGTGTGAAAGTACTATCGTAGAATATTTATATTTAAGAGTCAATCATAAAAACAGTTAATAGACATTATTAGAAGTATACGTATGACTTTGCAGGATATTATGTGTTGAAACAAGACCACAATTCTAAAAATGCAAACAACTTGTTTATAGAGCAGTTTTTAACACATCTGGTTGATGTTTTTGAGCAAAATTAGTGTCGTAGAATTTTAATATTGAAGATCTGATTGCAAATTCTTGTACTAGACATAATTAGGAGTATTGATATTAATTTTCACAAATTTATGAGTAGTTACGACGCCAAAAATGATGAAAAACTAAAACATCTTATTTTTAGTGCACCCGAATAAAGTTTTGTGCAAAATTAATATCATAGGATCTTCATATTGAACATTTAGTTATAAAAATATAAAATATAAAATATAAGAGGTATTCGTATGAATTTGCATCAATTTATGTGCGGTTATGTTGCCAAAAATGATTAAAAACTCATACGATCTGTTTAAATAATAGTAATTGATGCTTTTAAGTTTAGCCGAAAATACAGTCATAGAATATTAAATTGAAGAGCTAATCATAAAAATAATTAACTGACATTATTCAGAATATACATATGATTTCTGCCTGAAATTATGTGTAGGAACGAGCCCAAAATGATTAAAAACGCAATAAACTTTTTGAACAATGGTATTTAATGCATACGGATAAAGTTTTGAGAAAAAATAGTGTCATAGAATGTTAATATTAAAGAGCTAATTGGACAAACTAATGATAGATAATTAGGATTATTTATATGAATTTGAACGAATTTTTAGTATTTATGGAGCCTAAAATGATGAAAAACTCAAATAACTTGTTTGAACAAAGAGTTTTAAAGCATTCGAATTAAGTTTTATGTAAAATTAGTGTCGTAGAATTTTTATATTGAACATTTAATTATATTAGCATACGATTGATATTATTAGGAGTTTTTGTACGAATTTGTACGAAATTATGAGTAGTTATAAAGCCAAAAATGTCGAAAAACTCGAACAACCTTTTTAAACACTTTTTAATGCATCATATTTAAGTTTTGTGCATAATTAGCGTCGTAAAATATTTGTATTGAACTGTTAATTGAAAAATCTTAAAAGAGACTTAGTTATGAGTATTTATATTAAATTGCACGAATTTATGTGTATTTATGAGGCAAAAAATGATGAAAAACTCAAACACTTATTTAACAATGAGTTTTTAATGCATCCGAATTAAGTTTTTTTGTCCAAAATTAGTGTCATACAATGTTCATGTTGAACATTTAATTATAAAAATATATAATAGATAATATTAGTGGTATTCATATGAATCTGTACCAATTTATGTACGGTTATGAGGACAAATATGATTAAAAATTCAAGCAATATTTTTAACCAGCAATTATTAATTCTTTTGAGTTAAGTTTAGTTCGAAAATACTTTGTAGAATATTCATATTGAGGGTTTAATCACGAAAATAGTTTGTAGACATTATTAGGAGCATTTGTTCAACTTTGCATGAAATTATGTGTTGAAGTGGGGCCAAAATGACTAGAAAATAAAACAATAAGTTCAAACAATGAGTTTTTAATGTATCCAAATTAAGTTTCTGCAAAATTTGTGTCGTAGATTTTTTCATATAGTAGTTAATTGACATGAATTTGTGTCGTAGAATTTATATTAATTGACATGAATTTACGTATAGTTATAATGATGAAAAACCCAAACAACTTATTTAAAAAAATAGTTTTTAACGCATCGAGTTGAGTTATGTGCGAAAGTATTATTTAGAAATGAGGACATAAAAATTATTAGCGATATCCGTATGACTTTTACTAAATTATGTGTAGAAATGAGGACAAAATGATTAAAAACACCAACTGGTCGTTTAAACAAGAGTTTTTAATGTATCCGAATGATGTTTCGAGTAAAATTAGTGTCGTGGAATGTTAGTATTGAAGTGTTAAGTGAAAAATCATATACTAGACATAAGTAGGAGTATTTATATTAATTTTCTGGAATTTATGTTATGCTACGAGACCAAAATAATGAAAAACTCAAACAACTTTTTTAAATGGCAGTTTTTAATGCATACAAGTTAAGTTTTGTGCAAATTAGTGTCGTAGAATCTTCATATTGAATATTTAGTTCTAAAAACATATAATATACAATATTATGGATATTCATATGAATCTGCTCCAAGTTATGTATAGTTATGATGCCAAAAAAGATTAAAAACTCAAACACCTTGTTGAGATGACGAGTTTTTAATGTATCCGAGTTAAGTTATGTGTGAAAGTACTATCGTAGAATATTTATATTTAAGAGTCAATCATAAAAACAGTTAATAGACATTATTAGAAGTATACGTATGACTTTGCAGGATATTATGTGTTGAAACAAGACCACAATTCTAAAAATGCAAACAACTTGTTTATAGAGCAGTTTTTAACACATATGGTTGATGTTTTTGAGCAAAATTAGTGTCGTAGAATTTTAATATTGAAGATCTGATTGCAAATTCTTGTACTATACATAATTAGGAGTATTGATATTAATTTTCACAAATTTATGAGTAGTTACGACGCCAAAAATGATGAAAAACTAAAACATCTTATTTTTAGTGCACCCGAATAAAGTTTTGTGCAAAATTAATATCATAGGATCTTCATATTGAACATTTAGTTATAAAAATATAAAATATAAAATATAAGAGGTATTCGTATGAATTTGCATCAATTTATGTGCGGTTATGTTGCCAAAAATGATTAAAAACTCATACGATCTGTTTAAATAATAGTAATTGATGCTTTTAAGTTTAGCGAAAATACGGTCATAGAATATTAAATTGAAGAGCTAATCATAAAAATAATTAACGACATTATTCAGAATATACATATGATTTCTGCACGAAATTATGTGTAGGAACGAGCCCAAAATGATTAAAAACGCAATAAACTTTTTGAACAATGTATTTAATGCATACGGATAAAGTTTTGAGAAAAAATAGTGTCATAGAATGTTAATATTAAAGAGCTAATTGGACAAACTAATGATAGATAATTAGGATTATTTATATGAATTTGAACGAATTTTTAGTATTTATGGAGCCTAAAATGATGAAAAACTCAAATAACTTGTTTGAGCAATGAGTTTTAAAGCATTCGAATTAAGTTTTATGTAAAATTAGTGTCGTAGAATTTTTATATTGAACATTTAATTATATTAGCATACGATTGATATTATTAGGAGTTTTTGTACGAATTTGTACGAAATTATGAGTAGTTATAAAGCCAAAAATGTCGAAAAACTCGAACAACCTTTTTAAACAAATTTTTAATGCATCATATTTAAGTTTTGTGCATAATTAGCGTCGTAAAATATTTGTATTGAACTGTTAATTGAAAAATCTTAAAAGAGACTTAGTTATGAGTATTTATATTAAATTGCACGAATTTATGTGTATTTATGAGGCAAAAAATGATGAAAAACTCAAACACTTATTTAACAATGAGTTTTTAATGCATCCGAATTAAGTTTTTTTGTCCAAAATTAGTGTCATACAATGTTCATGTTGAACATTTAATTATAAAAATATATAATAGATAATATTAGTGGTATTCATATGAATCTGTACCAATTTATGTACGGTTATGAGGACAAATATGATTAAAAATTCAAGCAATATTTTTAACCAAAGAATTATTAATTCTTTTGAGTTAAGTTTAGTTCGAAAATACTTTGTAGAATATTCATATTGAGGGTTTAATCACGAAAATAGTTTGTAGACATTATTAGGAGCATTTGTTCAACTTTGCATGAAATTATGTGTTGAAGTGGGGCCAAAATGACTAGAAAATAAAACAATAAGTTCAAACAATGAGTTTTTAATGTATCCAAATTAAGTTTCGCAAAATTTGTGTCGTAGATTTTTTCATATAGTAGTTAATTGACATGAATTTGTGTCGTAGAATTTATATTAATTGACATGAATTTACGTATAGTTATAATGATGAAAAACCCAAACAACTTATTTAAAAAAATAGTTTTTAACGCATCGAGTTGAGTTATGTGCGAAAGTATTATTTAGAAATGAGGACATAAAAATTATTAGCGATATCCGTATGACTTTTACTAAATTATGTGTAGAAATGAGGACAAAATGATTAAAAACACCAACTGGTCGTTTAAACAAGAGTTTTTAATGTATCCGAATGATGTTTCGAGTAAAATTAGTGTCGTGGAATGTTAGTATTGAAGTGTTAAGTGAAAAATCATATACTAGACATAAGTAGGAGTATTTATATTAATTTTCTGGAATTTATGTTATGCTACGAGACCAAAATAATGAAAAACTCAAACAACTTTTTTAAATGGCAGTTTTTAATGCATACAAGTTAAGTTTTGTGCAAATTAGTGTCGTAGAATCTTCATATTGAATATTTAGTTCTAAAAACATATAATATACAATATTATGGATATTCATATGAATCTGCTCCAAGTTATGTATAGTTATGATGCCAAAAAGATTAAAAACTCAAACACCTTGTTGAGATGACAGTTTTTAATGTATCCGAGTTAAGTTATGTGTGAAAGTACTATCGTAGAATATTTATATTTAAGAGTCAATCATAAAAACAGTTAATAGACATTATTAGAAGTATACGTATGACTTTGCGGGATATTATGTGTTGAAACAAGACCACAATTCTAAAAATGCAAACAACTTGTTTATAGAGCAGTTTTTAACACATATGGTTGATGTTTTTGAGCAAAATTAGTGTCGTAGAATTTTAATATTGAAGATCTGATTGCAAATTCTTGTACTAGACATAATTAGGAGTATTGATATTAATTTTCACAAATTTATGAGTAGTTACGACGCCAAAAATGATGAAAAACTAAAACATCTTATTTTTAGTGCACCCGAATAAAGTTTTGTGCTAAATTAATATCATAGGATCTTCATATTGAACATTTAGTTATAAAAATATAAAATATAAAATATAAGAGGTATTCGTATGAATTTGCATCAATTTATGTGCGATTATGTTGCCAAAAATGATTAAAAACTCATACGATCTGTTTAAATAATAGTAATTGATGCTTTTAAGTTTAGCGAAAATACGGTCATAGAATATTAAATTGAAGAGCTAATCATAAAAATAATTAACTGACATTATTCAGAATATACATATGATTTCTGCCTGAAATTATGTGTAGCAACGAGCCCAAAATGATTAAAAACGCAATAAACTTTTTGAACAAATGGTATTTAATGCATACGGATAAAGTTTTGAGAAAAAATAGTGTCATAGAATGTTAATATTAAAGAGCTAATTGGACAAACTAATGATAGATAATTAGGATTATTTATATGAATTTGAACGAATTTTTAGTATTTATGGAGCCTAAAATGATGAAAAACTCAAATAACTTGTTTGAACAAATGAGTTTTTAAAGCATTCGAATTAAGTTTTATGTAAAATTAGTGTCGTAGAATTTTTATATTGAACATTTAATTATATTAGCATACGATTGATATTATTAGGAGTTTTTGTACGAATTTGTACGAAATTATGAGTAGTTATAAAGCCAAAAATGTCGAAAAACTCGAACAACCTTTTTAAACAAATTTTTAATGCATCATATTTAAGTTTTGTGCATAATTAGCGTCGTAAAATATTTGTATTGAACTGTTAATTGAAAAATCTTAAAAGAGACTTAGTTATGAGTATTTATATTAAATTGCACGAATTTATGTGTATTTATGAGGCAAAAAATGATGAAAAACTCAAACACTTATTTAACAAAGTTTTTAATGCATCCGAATTAAGTTTTTTTGTCCAAAATTAGTGTCATACAATGTTCATGTTGAACATTTAATTATAAAAATATATAATAGATAATATTAGTGGTATTCATATGAATCTGTACCAATTTATGTACGGTTATGAGGACAAATATGATTAAAAATTCAAGCAATATTTTTAACCAAAGAATTATTAATTCTTTTGAGTTAAGTTTAGTTCGAAAATACTTTGTAGAATATTCATATTGAGGGTTTAATCACGAAAATAGTTTGTAGACATTATTAGGAGCATTTGTTCAACTTTGCATGAAATTATGTGTTGAAGTGGGGCCAAAATGACTAGAAAATAAAACAATAAGTTCAAACAAAGAGCTTTTTAATGTATCCAAATTAAGTTTCTGCAAAATTTGTGTCGTAGATTTTTTCATATAGTAGTTAATTGACATGAATTTGTGTCGTAGAATTTATATTAATTGACATGAATTTACGTATAGTTATAATGATGAAAAACCCAAACAACTTATTTAAAAAAATAGTTTTTAACGCATCTGAGTTGAGTTATGTGCGAAAGTATTATTTAGAAATGAGGACATAAAAATTATTAGCAGTATCCGTATGACTTTTACTAAATTATGTCTTGAGCTTTGGCTGACTCGGCTCATTAGGCTCGGTAAACTATTAATATTTAATATTAATATTATTTTATATATGGATTTTTAGTATAATAAGTAATTTATAGTATGAAATGTACTTAAATTATTATATTAAATTTGTGTGAAATATATTATCATTAGTTATTTTATTAATTTTTATATAAATTTTAATATAAAATATCATAAAAAATATTATTATTAAATAATTTCTGATGAGTCTTAACGAGTTAGCTCATTAACTTAATGAATTAATCTCAAGTCAAAACTTTTAGTTCAAAAAAAATTAACGAATTAGCTCAGCTTGACTTATTAAACTAATGAGCTGAATACGAGTTTGAACAAACTCAACTTAGCTTGACTCATTTACATCCCTAAATAATATATAATTGACTTTTTTTTTTCCTTTTGAAAGTGTAAAAAAAGGATGAGAACTCCGAGGTACAAGTCACAAACTCACGACGGTGGGGACTACTCAGACTAGGGCAAATCAGTATGCTGCCGCAGGAATGGATTCATGGAGACTGCACGAAGAATCCAGGCCCGTATAAAAACCCTAAAACCCTCGCTCTCGCGTTTCACACAGAGTTCGCGGGAAAAGTGAACCAATCCCCACCATTCCCGTCCTCCGCTCTGCCACCGCTTCTCCTCCACGCACGCAGCGAACGATTTCTCAGAGAACTCGCCAAATCGGAGATAATAAAAGGACATATCGAGCTAGAATTCGCGCAAATGGAGTTGGGCTTGGATCAAGACCAGAAATGCTTGATCGACTGCCTCAGCGCCACTCTCGACACAAGCCATGATGTCAGATCCTTCGCTGAGGAGTCACTGAAGCAAGCTTCCCTCAACTCCGGTTCTCCATTCTTATTTTTCCTATTATTTTTTTTTCACTTTCTTCAATTAATTATTTAATTAGCAACAGCACAATTACGAGGCTAATGGGGGACAATTCAAACTCCAGCGTGTTTACGTAGCATAGAGCTGCCTTCTATATGTGACTGTACATGTTAACTTCAAGATTACTTGATATTAACTAAACGAGGTTGCTCTCCAATTCCAGGATACGGTGCTGCTCTTGCAAAGATTGTTTTCAACAAGGAGATTCCATTTGGGTTGCGTCAGATATCCTTTTCAATTTTTTTTTCACCCTGTTGATGTTGAATGAACAGTTATTTCCTTCTTTTAAGATTTGTCATGAAAATCGGAAAAGGTGCATTTCCTGATGAACATTGCATAATGATTCAATTTCCTATTCTGATAACTGAACATATATTTTATACATTTGATTCTATACACCTGAAATAGGTTTGTCATCTACTTGCTTTCCTGGAATTCAAATGAAGCTTAATAGGATGGATAACAGAACAGTAATGCCTTTAACAAACAAATCTCAAAAACACAATGAAAGAAAGCAGAGCCTGTTGTTTTCTTTAATTGTATTCACTTGTCAGCAGTGCTGCTGAAACAGTTTATTAAGCAGCACTGGCAGGAAGATGAAGAAAATTTTGTGCCCCCTATTATTTCTGCTGAAGAGAAGGTTATACTTCTTAATTAAGATTCCGCTTTATGTTGCTTTTGGACCAGCTCACGAATAATACTTGTTCTATAAGCAAGCGTTGCCATTATTCTTCTTTTCTTTTCTCTTAAAGAATAACTATTATCATTTTTTTTGTCTCTTTCTTGTCTCTTTACACTACATGCTTGGCTCTTTATGTTACATGCTTATTGAAATTATCATTGGATCTCATTTTTGTAACTATACATGCTTTGTTTCATGGTTGGATATTATTCAAATTCCCTGTCCTATTTTTTTTTTTCTTTTTTCAGGGCATGGTCCGGCAACTTCTAATGCTATCTTTAGACGACTCTAATGGTAAGATTCGCACAGCTGTCGGCATGGCAATAGCTTCTATTGGCCAGTATGATTGGCCAGAAGAGTGGCCTGAGTTGCTTCCCTTTCTCTTAAAGCTAATTAATGATCAAAGCAATCAAAATGGAGGTAAAACAAATGATTTTTTGAAATGTTGCTAATGCATGTACTGATACCGAGCATCTTCAACATCGATACTGTTTTAGTGGTCCCGTGCAGGTTTTTGAGATCAAATACCTGTGGCATACTGCATGCTAACATTTCCCATTAATGGTTAACTCGTTTAATTTCTTACCATGGCTCAATTTGTGGTTTCTATATCGCTAACTAGTGCCCCATTGAATCATAAATCAAACTGTATAGTACTGGACCAAACAACCCTTTACAATAATAGAAGTTTCAACATTTTTGACCCATAGGTTAGCAAATATTTGTGGTTTGGTAACATTTGAGACTTTTATTGAGCTCACTGATACTCATGCTGTTGGTCTTACTGCCCCCACTCTCCTCTTTCTTACTGTCTCAGTTCGAGGAGCCTTGAGATGCCTAGCCCTTCTATCTGGTGATCTGGATGATGCATCTGTTCCGAAACTGATGCCAGAGCTGTTTTCATCTCTGCTCAAAATAATCTCATCACCGGAAGTAAGTTCAAGTTTAAGCTGATTAATATAGCACAAAGGACATCAAACACGACTTATCTTGGTCAGACTTCAGTTTTGATTTTTTTTCCAGTTGTATGAGAAAATTTTACGCGCAAAGGCTCTTTCCATTACTCATGCTTGCATCTCTGTTCTGGGTTCTATGAGCGGTGTTTATCAGGTGAATGGCTGTTATTTATCTGATGTACTTCCCACTTATTTATATGTAGTCATCGACTTTTTACCTTCCTATTCTTTTTAGGAAGCAATAGAAACATAGAATCAAGGATTACAATTCTGTAATGGTCAGGTTCCGGTGCAAACAGGTCTCGACTTGGCTTGCAGCATTTTGTTGCATTTTTATTCTTTGAAACTGCAAGCAGAATCTCTCTTCGGAAAGAAAATAGAACACTTGAGAAATGAATAACATCAATAAATAAGCAGAGATTGATTTAGGCAGCATGATTAGTCTCAATAATGCAATCATATAAAAATATATTTGGCTTATAATTTGAATTCTTATCTTTCTATCTTGTTAACTATTTGATTCTGGTTTATTGGTGCAGAAAGAAACTATTAATATGGTAAAGTTGATGATTACTCCCTTGATGGAGCAGTTTTCAATTATACTGCAATCTCCAGTGCAATCGGAAGATCCTGATGACTGGAGCCTTAGGATGGAGGTAGGTCCACCAAATTGAGTCAACTCTTATTTATTACTTTGATACCTTAGAAATCAGTAAGTTTCTTTCTTAACTGCTGCTTTTCTTTACTGTTTGCTTTCTTTTCTTTCTCTTTAGGTGTTAAAATGTTTGCTTCAGATTGTTCAGGGTTTTCCTACTGCATTGGATGGAACGTTCTCAGGTGAGTCGCAATTATTTTAAATAGAGCGAGAATTGTAACATTGATTGATACACTGAAACTTTGGCCGGAGATATTTAATGCAGTGGTACATTGGTTTCTGTGGTATTGTTTCCTCAATAAGCACCTAACCTGGAATAAAGCTAAACCTTCAATTTTGCAGAATATGTTCATGTTGTTAACACCTTTCAAACCTAGACCTAGAAAATGACTAAACAAAAGTGTCCAAAACAACAGTGGAGCCAGTAACTGAATGACAGCTATTAGTTTTATACCGAATCTTCTCCAAACCATGGTTATTTTGCTCTAGTGAATTATTGAGTTCTTATATCCAAGGACTTGTGATTGTTGCTTTTAATGTCAGGTATATTGGCATCTCTATGGCAAACCTTTCTCTCTTCATCCAAAGTCTACCAGTTGTCATGCGTACAGGGAACAGAGGATCCTCATTCAGGTAGGTATGACACTGATGGGACCGAACAAAGTTTTGAGGCCTTTGTCATTCAGGTAAAAGCTGTTCTGTGTTCAATTATGTATGATAACTAAGAATTAATTCCTTATTGTCGTCAAGTCAGCTCAAGCTTTTAGAATGATTGGCTGGTTAGAAGATTGGAATTTTCTTTGAGCTTATTTGGTCTTTAATGTGATAACGGTTGCTACACAAAATTTTAAATAATGAAGGCAAGATTAGCACGGTTGCTACACAAGTAGCTTGAACTTAAAAGAAGGAAACATTAAAAGGCACTTTAAAAATCCCTATAAGTCATTTAAAGTCTTTATTGCATGAAGAGTATAATCTATATAATCTATAGCTGGTTTGGTTTTGATTCATAGTAAGAACGGATGGCTATTCTCACTTGGGATGACAAAAAAAAGTTCCCCTAGCTAGCTCCTAGGCATCAGTCTTTTGTACCTAACTGATTTCAGTTATAGAAATAATTGATATTCCTCGTAACAAGTCTTCTTTCACAACAGTTGTTTGAACTTTTGATAACCATGGTTTGCAACTCGAGATTGGCTAAGGTACGCTTTTTCATAATATTCAATAACACTTACTATCTACAGCAGTTTGTTATTAAAAGGATATATTACTATATGTAGGGCATTCAAGGAAGCATCAAGGAACTGGTGTACTATGTAGTGGGTTTTCAGCAAATGACTGAAGAACAGGTATGTCATTTGTCTGTTTGCATTCTTTACTTCTCCTTCCCTTCTTCCATTCACAGAGTAATGCTCATACCAACCTACCAAGGACGCTACCTGATATAAATATCAGATTTACATCACTTTACACTTTACCAAACTTAAAGGATTGAGTGTTCTTTTGTTGTTAGAAAAAAAATCACATAATTTATCCAATGCCATATTTCTCTCCAACAAGTGCATATTTTGGTTCATTTTCATTCTTACATAAATCAACGAAATGGGAAGGGAAGGATTGAAGTTGAAGAATTAAAGTAAACCTGCTGAAAAAATATTTTCTAATGCTCAAATTGTTGGATTTAAAACCCAAGTCATTTAACCGGTTTTGACTGGACCAATTACATGGTTTTTTGTGCTGGCTAGACTGGAAAAACCTACAAGTCAGGTTTTTCGCAGTCCAACTAGCTTGTCTAGTCTATAAATGCAGGTTATAAACTTACCAGTTGACGACACTTGCAATATTTGTTGTTTTAGTTAAGATTCCGGTAAAAAGTTGAGAGATACTTCATGTTTAGAATTTAATTATAGTAACATAACTTGGCATATTTGGACAGTGTAGTTACAATTTCATGTAGAATTTGTCATATGCTTTAATCTCATCCGATTTCTGGTCTGACATGTTTAGGAGCATTCTTGGTCTCTTGATGCTAATCATTATGTGGCAGACGAAGATGATGCTACCTATAGCTGTCGGGTCTCTGGTAAGCGGTAAATGCATAATAGTGCACGGTGCTAGTTGCATTTATTTTATTCTTTGTTATATTTAGGGTTGTAAATTCATACATAATCAGTACTCCCATTACATATTTCGAGATGTTGATATGTTTTATCTCAGGATAGAACTAACCTTTTTCACATATGCTAATTTTGTCCTACGCTTTGGCCTCTTTTAATTTATATAGTCCATTGATTAGAGTTTATTTGTCATCTATACACTAAGGTACACTTTTGCTGGAAGAGATCATAAATACATATGGTCAAGGAGGCATTGATTCGATTTTGGAGGCTTCTCAAGCACGATTTCATGAGTCATGTGAAGCAAGAATTTCAGGCCATTCTGATTGGTGGAAAGTGAGTTCCTTTAATTTCAGCATGCAAATTTGGTATAAACTATAAACTATGGCTGCATGGTTCTTTGAAATGAGGATAAATATGAGTTAGTATTCTTGAAAACACAAGCCATTTGAAACATCCTTAACATGAGACACTTGTTATTGCATTCTTTTCTAACACTTACCAAGTATTTTTCCCCCACTTTCATGGCAGTTGCAAGAAGCATCTCTTTTTGCACTTTCTTCTATTTCTGATCAACTACTTGAAGCACAGGTCCTCCCTCGCTCAAAGTCCCTATTTGTCTATCTATGTAAACAATATCAGTTTTCATTATTTTCGATGTGATCTTCTTCAGGATTCAGAACCGACAAAGTACAATATGGGGGAGATGATTGAGCGAATGGTAACCGAAAGCACTGGAACTGGTATTTCTACACCTCCTTATCTTTCAAGTCATTACACTTGGGTTCATCTTTTAATGCCCTTTGGGTTTACAGGGGTTGACATACATCCCTTTCTACATGCACGTGCATTTGCCGTGGTTGCCAAGTTCCATGCAGTGGTAACTGCCTAATTTATATCATTAACATTTTTTTCATAGTTGATTACCATATCTGAATTTTCTTTGCTGTTTCTATTTGATTACCGACTGGCTTTGGTCATCCTTTTACTTTTGACCAGATAAGCAAGAGTACATGCGAACAATTTCTTTATAGAGCTGCTCAAGCAATAGCCTTAGATGTGTATGTACAGCATAATTCTTGTAATATTTGTTGTTAGTACACTTGCAGACTGACCTTAAGGTATCATATGTACCTTTTCCCTAAGTTTGATACTATTTTTGTCCCCAGGTAAATTTAATTTTGTTTCATCTTTCCTACTTACGTTAGAAGTAGACCTTCATTTTTTTAAATATTCGCATCAGAAGACTTTTGAATTGCAAAACTTATTGAAATTTTACAACAAACAGATTATTAATATGAAGTAGTGGAGTATAATTCATTTGGATTATTTTTTTTTTTTTTACTTTTATGATGTTATGATAATGATGCAAATTTTCATTTCTTATCGTAATTGAATAGTTTTTTTTTAATCATGAAGAAAATATTGAATGAAATAGCATGTCAAAGAAATGAAGCATTTTTTTGTCTATGTTTACAAAGATACTCATCATACTGATCAGGATTTTCCTCTAAAAAATATTTTTGAATCATCATCACTTTTCATAAAAAAAAATTAAAAATGGATTATTATCTGAAATGAATTGACAGACCTCCACCAGTTAAAATTGGAGCTTGTCGGGCGCTGTCCCAAGTCTTGCCAGAGTCTAAACAAGAGGCAATTCAACCAAATATAATGAGCTTATTGTCCTCTCTTACTGATCTCCTGACAAAGGTTCTTTTGGGTCCTGATTTTGTTAGCTTAGTTTATCAAAGTCATTCGAAATGTATCTGGATTGTGGGTATTACCTGTACTGTAGTAATCCCCTGGTTGAGACCAAATTAGGTGTAACTGTTTTATTTCTGTGCTTGTTATCTTCTCAAGTGCTTTTCTAAGTAATCCTTGACCTACTCTGAAAAATAGCGGACTCACAGGGTTGAGTCATAGGACAATATGATTTTGTTTGAATGAAAATATTCTGGCACAACCTTGGTTGGACTCTTAGTCTCACATTCTGGGTTTGGTAACTTCTTTCTTAATTGAAAATTGAAGAAAATTAAAATAACGCTTGCAACAGGCATCTGAAGATACGCTGCATCTTGTACTGGAAACTCTTCAAGCAGCCATTAAAGCAGGTTTTCTTTCTCATCTTATTATATTATACTATTTGATTCTTTCGTTTCAATTCTAGAAAAGTGAAATGGCTCCTATATATTTAAGACAAAAAAATGGCCTTTGAAAGGCTCAATTAGTGTGTTCTGCACACTTTGGAGATTTGGAATCATTCTAATTGGGGGGGGGGGGGGAGCTTTTTATATTACCTGTGATTTTGTAATGGAGGAAGGCTCCTACAAAACGAATTTTGTTGCAATAATGGCTACATCCTCTTTCGCATAATGTCCAAACTCTTTTAAGTTTCAAATGACCTTTGAATATGATTTTTCTTCACAAGTGAAACTCCTAACATCCACCAGTCTAAATTTTGTCCCAAGGAGGTTGTAAATTTTTTGTTATTTCATTTTGTACAAAATCAAAAGGGCAGAACATGAGATGCTAACTTTCAACTGACAAAGGTATCTGCGTTGGTCCTTGATGCCGTGCTAAGTCCAATAATTAGCTTGATTTATTCAGTTTTAACATTGTGATTGTCTTTAAAGTATTATATGGTACCGGTCTCAAGTTAATTTAACCCATTGTTTTGTTTTCTTCTTCATTGGGCATGTAGCTGGTGAACATTTTGCACTGGTTGAGTCAGTTCTTTCTCCTATCATTCTAAATGTTTGGGCTCAGCATATATTGGATCCTTTTATCAGCATCGATGCAGTTGATGTTTTAGAGGTCAGTTAATTGGTTCTTTTTCATAGTACATGTTTGAGTTCTAAACCGACATCATGCTGTGTATCTATACAAGATCACTTTTAACTAGGGTGTCAATGGGCGGGCCGGGTCATCATTATTTTATTATTTTCTTGACCTAACCTGAATCTGACCCAATTGGAACAGGTAAAACTTCTATGACCCAAACTCGACCCAAATAAATAAATTAAGCATGTAGGAAATATTTTTATATATTTAAGCAACTTAATGTCAACTAATATACATTTAATCTTAATTAGTATATAAATAGGCTTTAATTAGTGTTAAATCTCAAAAGAAACCCCCCCAAAAAAAATTAAACAGGTCGGGTTGACCCAAACCTGACCCGAGATGGGTCAAAAGTTCGTGGCCCATACCTAACCGACCCATTTATCCTTGGACTTTCTGGTGTGATGTTGTTTTGAACTGGTTAATCTCAGTGTATTTATGGAAGATCACTTTTAAACTATCACCCTGTTATTGAAATTTTTTGTACATGTGGTTCCTTGCCTGTCAAGTGCATAGCATTTGCAATTATTCGATTGAACATTAGATATTGTCTGCGAATTATTGTTTCAAAGCATTCTGAGATCTTGCTATTCTTACAATCTTCTTAGCCAACAATTGGTAGCTCGGGTGGTTATGGTGAATCCTCCCAGGTTCATGTCATGGTAAAATATTGACCAATAACTTCAAGCAAGGGTATTAAATGTTGGGTTTGGTCCTTTTGTTAGTAGTGTGCAATCTAGTTGGGCTTATTTTGTGATTCTTATAAATCATTGTTCCTTGCTAATTTGTCATAAACTATGATCAACAAAAACATTAGTTTTGATATTATTTCAATTTTATTTTACTTGACAAAAATTTAGCTTTCAGGCAATCAAGAATTCTCCTGGTTGCATCCAACCACTGGTTTCTCGGATTCTACCGACCATTGAGCCAATTTTACAAAAGGCATGCTTTTAGTAACTGATAGAAATACAATAATAATTTTTTCTACCTACTAATTTCTTAAATTTCAGCATTCTTTGGTCATCATTCATCCATTTTCGTTGAATGAGACAGCCTAGGTACCAAGGAGAGGGTTTGGTCAGTGGCTCACTTGATCTTTTGACCATGCTACTTAAGGTTCCTTCACTTTATCTTTTTATTGTCCTTTTTGCCCTTCTATATTCACCTACTGAACTCTTTGGTATTTTAATGCTTGCAAAATTTAGGATGCTCCAGTTGAATTGGTTCGGGCAGTTTTTGGCAAATGCTTTGATCCAACAGTTCAGATCATTTTGGAAAGTGAAGATCATGCAGAGATGCAAGTGAGGATCTCTTAGTAGTTATTCACTTATTCTGATTTGATATTTGTTTTTGTTATTATTTGATAATTGTTCTTGGCCTCCTTTTGTACTCAATTGAGCTCATTTGGACAAGAGCTTTGGACAAGAGATACAAGGGCTTACACGCCAAAAGTCCCGAAACACTCACCAATACCACAGTAAACTGTTTTTAAGTAAAGGAACTTTACCATTACTTAGCAGTGTGATATGGAATCGTAATTCTTGGTCATAACCTCCAGTACTCAAGCATGGGTCTGACATAGTTGGTCTCATGTGTTTCCTATAATTTGGTGGCATATGACAATATTAAGTAGTACAATAAATTGCATTCTGTCTTACAACTACATAACGATGCTAATAATAGCAAACTTCTATCAATTTAGAATGCAACAGAATGCTTGGCTGTCTTCGTGTCTGTGGGGCGGCAAGAAATGCTTACTTGGGGTGGTGACCCTGGATATACCATGAAAAGGCTTCTAGAAGCTGCTTCAAGGTTTCTTTCTTTGTCTCCCCCCAAACGAAATTTCTGCAGATTTCTAGGTGAAGATTCTGCAATAGTTTAGCATACTGGTACAAATCTTGAGCCAGCCAGATTTCTAAGCTTTCATGGTAGTCTACCTATCATATAGCTGGCATGACATTGAACTGGTTAAGGTATCGTCGTTCCTTTGGGTAGATGTTGAGCATTAAGCTCTTAGTTATTGTATTGAGAATTTACTAAATAAGTGAGGAAGTTAACTTTTATGTTCTTTATTTCCTAATTTTCTTTTTGTCTGTTTTGTGTAGGCTTCTAGAGCCAGATCTTGAAAGCTCTGTATCTCTATTTGTGGGAAATTACATCCTGCAACTCATCTTACATCTACCTTCCCAAATGTCTCCCCACTTAAGAGATCTCATTGCTGCTGTAGTTAGAAGACTGCATTCTTCAGAAATAGAGGGGTTGAAGTGTTCTTTGATTCTTATCCTTGCCAGACTTGTCAGTTTGCTTCACATTCGAACAGTCTTTTTGCTATTTATTTTTTGGTTGATATTTCATCCTCAGATTAACTCTTAGTTTAGGTTTATGGCCAAGAAAACCTGAATAAATTGTTGTATTGCACACTCTTTTTGCCAAAAACCTATTCTTATTCATATGCTGAAAAACAAAGGATCCAATCATTAGTCTAGTGGATGATAAATGGTATGGGTCTGCTAAATATTTGACAATATTACCCCAAACTCTGATAATTCTCCTGTTGCTGCAATAGACAAATTGAACTAACATAAAGAGGACCAAACTTTGTTAAGCATAAAGGTCTTGATCAAGCTAATACGAAAGAGTTCAGCGCCAAATTAATCATATTTTTTGCTTAACTTCACCTTAGGTTTTTTTGTTGATGTTTTATTTGCACATTAAACCTGTAATAGATCATCAAATACATAAAAATGTTTGTTTTTATAATTTCCTATATAATCAAATTATCTGTTAAGTTGGAAGGCTTACCGATATGTGTTTTGTTTTGTGCTTCCAGGTACATCTTAGTGCTCCAAATACTGTTCAATTTATTAACCTTCTGTTAAGTATACCTGCTACTGGTTACGAGAACTCTCTCGCTTATGTCATGCCTGAATGGGCTAAGTTACAAGGTTAATTTTTTGAATTCTGCAAATGAGGAAACCAAGAAAATATGAGAAATGTTTTCCTCGTAACCATGTTGTCTTGTAATTCCAGCAAAAACCTGAAGAAAACAATAAGAAGCAAGAATGGCAGCTTTTCTTCATTTCATTCATTTTTCAAAAAGAAATCAAACAGCAGTGATCTAAGAAAATATGTTCATTTTCTTAATAGCTTATCGAAGAGGCCCAATTAATGTTAAAATTATTTTGTGACTTGCTTCTGTATTAAATGGATGTGTATTTCAAAGTGTAGGTGAGATTCAGGGAGCATACCAAATAAAGGTAACAACAACTGCATTGGCACTTCTTTTTTCTACTCGCAATGCAGAATTATCGAAGTTGCAAGTTCAAGGACATCTCATCAAGGTATGAAATAATGATTTTTCAATAAAAATAAATTACATGTGTTATTTGTTTGGTACAAAGTATTGTGCGGCCAATAGAGGAGTACAAAGCACTGGAGTTCCTTTATTCTGTCTTAGAAAAAACTGTTACAGTGCTCAGGGCCTCAGACATGGTATTTCAATCCTATCCAAACCATAAAATATTTATAATTTTAAGATTAAGAAATTTAAGTATAATCTATACTTTCAAAATACACCATAGACATGAAAAATTTAATGAAACTTGGTGTGAGTTTCACTGATCATCAAATAACATGAAATTTGCAACAGTTTATATGTAATGACATTTGATAGAGCTTCAAACAATATTGGAGTTGCATGAAAATTACACAACATATTTATAAGGAGATTAACATGTCTATATATTTTTTCTATTTTTTTTAAATAATTTGTGATGCGCACCCCAATTTATTTCATTTGGGATTAAAGGCTATGTTGTTGTTGTTGTTAAATAATTTGAGATGACATTTTTAAGATTATCAAAATTAGTTGTTGTCAATGTATCATCACCCATAGAATAGAATAAAATAGTAGTAGGATGCTCCATGCACAATTTCAATTATTTTTCAGTCTAACCCTATAAAAATAAGTATTACACATATATCCTTGATTTCAAATATTTGACACGAATATGCCTATTTTTTAAACGCCGACGTTCACAGCTCAATCCAAACGCCACCGTTAAGGGAAATACCGAAATAGAGATTTGCAGACGAGGCTCGTGTCCAATAGAAACATTTGACAAGTTTTCTAAACGTCGCTGAACGCCAGAGTCTAGACTCTAGAGTCTGAACTCTGGCGTTTAGATAGAATATGTGAACATTGGAGTTCAGACTCTGGCATTCAGCAACGTTTAGAAAACTTGTCTAATTTTTCTTCTTCTTTTGAACGCCATAGTCTGAACTCTGTCATTCACCTATTCTATTTGAACGCTAGGGTTCATACTCGGGAGTCTAAATTCTGGCGTTCAGCGGTGTTTAGAAAACTTGTCAATTTTTCTGCAAAAGTGCAAATCCCTATTTCCTTGAACAGTAGCGTTTTGCCTGAGTTGTGAACGCCCACGTTTGGAAAATTGGCATATTGGTGTCAAAATTTTGAAATCAAGGATATATGTGTAATACTTATTTTTTTATAGGGTTAGACTGAAATAATTTGCACAATTGGGAGCGAACAAGGACTAGTTGTGCCTGTGATGCCACAAGTAATATAACTCCTTTTCTTTTTGCTTGATTTCTTTTGCCTTATTTAATGATGGGAAACTATAGAATTCTGGAGGTATTACAACACGCTCAAAAGCCAAGTCTGCTCCAGACCAATGGACTGTGGTTCCTCTTCCAGCAAAGGTATTGCATTACTATTTGTTGTAGGTTATCAACTTTTGTACTGTCTTTTTGTCATCTTTAAAAAATAGTACTCAAGTCTACTAATATCAGTTTGTTGTTTCTTGCTTCCTGCAGATATTTTCACTTTTAGCTGATGCTTTGTCTGAGATATTTGAACAAGAAATGGACGACAACTGCGAGGTACCTGATATAGCAGTCACTTGCGGTACTCAATTATTCGGCTTTTTTTTTTAATCTAATGTGTTTCTTTGTTTGACAGGACAGTGATTTGGAGATCTCATACACAGAGGATGAAGTTGTGTATGCATCAATGGTGCCATCAAATGCTAATCCATCAGTTCAACACTTGGATGCTATGGGTAAAGTACTTGATGAGGTCAGTTTATAACTTTTTAGTTGTTTTTTGAAGGGGAAGCAACAACCAACCCATTTTTCCATTAAAAAGAAGAATTACAAAAACGAAAATAGAAAAGAAAAAAAATAAGAATTTACAATGCTTCATAAGCATTTAAAAAAAAGAAGAAAGATCTGGTACAGATCGTCGTTGGCGAAGCGGTGATGAGGTGTCGCTGTACAGAGGCAGTGAGGCGAATCTTGTGGTGGTCGTGGTGGTGAAGTGAGGCGGAGGTCGAGGTGATGGTGAAGGTGGTTGGTTGTGGTCGTTGGTCGAGGGAGTGGCGGCTTGGCGCAAAGGCGGTGGTCGTGGTGGCAAAGGTGGTCGTATTTATTGAGGCGGTGGGGATCGTCGGTGGTATGTGGCCGGTCGCTGTTCAGATGATCGGTCTCCGGAGGAGAAAGAGGAGGTAGAGGGGAAGAGGGGGGGGGGGGCAGAAGGGGGAGGCCGGCAGCACCTCCCCTGCCTACGGTTTATTTTTCTTTTGTTTACCGCTTTTGCTTTTGCTTTTGCTTTTTGCTCTTTCTTTCGCGGGGGCCTCCCTCAACCCAGTGCCCAGTTATCAACTTTTTAGTTGTTATAATTACCAACTTCTAGTCCTGGTCTTGTTTTGGCAGTTATTTTTCCCCCTTTAGTCTACTTCATTTTTGAAAATTTGCTTTTGTTGTTAGATGCTTTAATTGTAAAATGAATAAATTTTACTTGATTTGTGTAGGATGATGACGATGACGGGTATGATGATGATCTAACAAAAGCCGACCCACTCAGTGAGGTTTGCCAACCAGTTGTGTTCTTATTAAAAAACAGTGTTACTACTGCAAACATAAGATGGGAAGTACGACTAACTGTTTGTTCCCTTGGCAGATAAAGTTGACCGAGTATCTGGGTGACTTCTTTAGGAGTATATCTGAGAGTGATAGATCCCTTTTTGATTATTTGTTCCAGGTAAATAGTACTGTTAGCAAATATATCTATATTATCGGAAAATTAGCACCTCATATGTATATACTAGCAACATTTGCAGGTATCTGTAGCCTTGAGTGCCCTATCGGAAAATTAGCACCTCATATCTATATTATCGGAAAATTTGCAGATATCTATATTATCGGAAAATTTGCAGATATTTTTAGCCTGGAGTTCCCTATTTTCATGCTTAGTGCTTTGTCTTTTGAACCCTCTTTGCAGAGTTTAACTGATTCGCAGAAGGCTTCTGTTGTCAGAGTTTTGAGCTCATGAAATTTGCGAACTTTGAAACTGCTAGATACGTTCTTAGTGTTTTCTTATCTGCGACATTTTTTGTTTAATTGGTTTATTCAATTAGTGTATTTGAACTATGTGCAGTAATTTTGATAGAAAACGTTTATTGTAAGTGCATTTGTATGGTGATGGCATTCTGATTAAGGTTATTGAGCAGAGTTGTCATAGACTGCGTCTGGTAATATTGTCATTTCTTGTTTAGTATTTCCAGAGGGAATGAAATGTGTTTGGTTTACAGCGCCATCTCACTTTTCTTTTGTTTTAAGCGGAGGAAAAGAAAAAAAAAAAGAAAATATATGTTGAGATGTAGCGTTCTTATCTTTCCATCTACGTCTTCTCCTCTCTTGATTTAATTTCTGTTATAACTCTTTATAGGAATCTCGATTGACGTCTTGTTCATCTCCTCGTCTTCCACTTGAAGAAATAGGGATACGAGTTATTTCAGTTTCTTCCCGAAAATATCTCGTCTGCTCAAAACTAAAGTTCTAATTTGTCAATTCATCAATTCATTAGAGGACTTTGACCGAAATGACTTCATATTTTCGCATTCTACGTTCCTACTGTTTCTCTTTCCAATATGTATTCTGTTCAGATAGTCTTCAATTCCTCAGACTTACCATTCATGCCCTAATCCTAACTTAACCTCATCCGATCCATCCGATGTGCAGCAAGGCAGTGAAGAATTTATATACACGCAAAGGTGTATCGGCGTGATTATTTCATGGACCAGAAAAATTGCCTTCTCATAAAAGAAGTTTAATTTAATTATGTAAACCTAAATAATCTTTGAAAGACTGGAAACTTAAAATATGGGCAATTAGAGGAATACTTGAGAAACGACCAATATGCATCTATAGCCAGTGCAACCCATTTAACTGGCTAGTAGTTTAAACAGATGGAGTAAAGGAACCCACAAAATACTAGTATATGAACTATGAAATAGCTCCTATGATCAGATAGTTCTACATTAGTTTACATCAATAAAACCTCAAGCAGAAGCAGGATCAAGCTGGGGCTCTTCACAGCTGGTCATGGGCACATCAGAGTTGGGTTTGTGATCTTTAGAGTCAGGCATGGGTTCATCAGAGTCATGCCTGCTTTTGTCAGATTCAATGTCAGGTACCTCAACTTCAGGATTGGGCCTTCCACTTTCAGGTTTAGGCTCATCGCTTTCGGGTTTAGGCTCGTCGCTTTCAGGTCTGGGCTCATCGCTTTCGGTTCTGGGCTCATCGCTTTCGGGTTTGGGCTTGTCACTTTCAGGTTTGGGATCATCATGTTCAGGTTCCGGCTCTTCACTTTCCGGTTTCGCCTTATAGCTTTCATGTTTGAGTTCATCAGAATTGGGCTCAACTGGATTTTGTGTTTCTGCCTCAGCTCTTGAAGTATTTAGGCAATTTTCAATCTCATTAACTCTCTTCCCTACTTCGTCTAGTTAGAATTTGTTAAGAAAAAGACAATATGACATCTGATTGTACCGAATATTAGCATACTGCCCACACCCATTATTATGTAAGCTAAACCTGACTCCATGGCAACGTATCGACTTCCATGGCAACGATTGCTAATCCTAGCAGAGAAACTGAGCGAGCGGTAACAGGAAGCTTGAAAGAAGAAGGGGGTTTATGTGACACTTTGGAGGGGGGGGGTGTTAAGAACTAGGAACCGCAGCGTTTTAATTTGGATGGTTGTGAAAAATTTAAATACGAATTTGAATTTTACTGTATGAAGGAGTTTATTATTATTAAATCAAAATCGTTAATCTGATGATTTAAAATATAAAACAGTACAATTTCGTAGGGAATATCATTTCATAAGAACTAAGAAGTCAGGTGCCCAGTCAGAGTTCAACAAATTTATTGACCGTTTACCCATTGATCAGTGGGAGAAAAATCTCTGAGGACACAATTTAATTTGGACGGTCATGAAAAAAATATAAATATAATTTTGAATATATAAAGGATTGTTATTATTAAATCAGAAGCGTTGATCCCTGATTGGTTTAAAAGAAAAAAAATCACATCTGCAGGGCTTTTTTAAAATCTGCAGGGATGTGAATTCATTAATCAGTAACTTTTGTTATATCCCCTTAAAAATATTTGATTTTAGATTGGTCGACAAAGCTGAATTTATTTAGCAATTCAACTGAGAGTTCCGGGACATATGATGTATTACATAAGCTAATAATAATCTGATAAGAGTGATTTATTTAGCAATTCAATTGGATATACATATCATAAGTCATAACCTGATAAGAGTGGATAAATACCACTTATTGACGCTAAACTATACGCATGATACCACGAACCTTGTACTTTTGGTGACAACAATTATTGGAAAATTAATTGATGTCTGGGATTGTTTGATTTTCCTTTTTTAATTTTATTTTTTGGTGCAGAGGCCGTCAAAATAACCTCCTTTAATCTCACCTCAACAAAATATAGCAATGTGATGTGCATCTGCATGCACATAACAAAAAGAAACAGAGAATCAAAATGGCAGTCGTACAGGCTACAGCCTGCATGTATGAGCGAATTAATGGAGATTACCCGATCATATTCCATATTTAATTACCGTTATTGGCCAAGTTATTTTGAGCTGGCATATATAATCTCTATCTTAGAATGAGATAAATACAATCTAAAACCACAAGTTACATGGTATCTTATTATTTTGGATCACATGAAATCCCTCCCAAAACGCTGTTTACAGTTGAGGTAACTACGGATGCAACGAATCCTACTCAAAACTCAAATCTGTAGCTATCCTATGAAATTAACATGCATTCATCCCAACCATAAAACTGAAACTCTTAATTTCTTAAAATAGAAACAACCCACCTCAAACCTATTCATACCTTCACTTTCCACTCCCTAATTTCATGTTCTTTGATTACAAAGAAGAAAAAGAAAATAGAACGTTGAGAAGAAAGAAAGGAGAAAATACACTCAAAGAAGGACATATTCCCTCCTCTTTCTCTTCCATTTATCCCCTCCATTTGTAAAGAGAAATAATCAAAGTGAAGAAGATTGAATTTTATAATCAATGGCTCGTATAAGCAACGGCTTAATAACGATATTGAATATTCTCATCGTCTTAGTTTCTCTTGTGGTGATTGGTGTCGGCGCCTATTTCTCACTGCAGTCAAATTCAGATTGTGAGAAATTTCTCATGTGGCCCGTGTTAATTCTCGGCTTCTTCCTACTTGTCATCTCTCTTTTGGGAATTATGGGTTCATGCTGTGGCATCTCCTTTTTTCTTTGGATATACCTCTTTGCCATGTTTCTGTTGATACTGGTAATGCTCTTTTTGACAGTTTTCGTGTTTATCGTGACAAACAAGGGGGTTGGAGATGCGGTATCAGGTCGCGGGTATAAGGAGTACCGGCTCGGGGATTATTCTGGCTGGCTTCAGAAACAGGTCGGAAATTACAGAACATGGTCTAAGATCGAGAGCTGTCTGAAGAGCGCACAAGTTTGCCATGGTTTCACAGAAAAGGAGTTGATGAGCGCTAATGAGTTTTACAAGAAGAATCTTTCACCTACTCAGGTAGATATATATATATATATATATTTGTTATAACACAAGCAGAAAAAAGAGTATTCAAATCTGCCATTTGTACTATTTTCTATTTTTGAAATTAAAGAGAGCCCCCATAAACTCCGCTATATATTATTTTGTCTCTTTCGGAATTTGAACCTGCGCTACTCCATAGAGAGGCAAAATCTGTTATCATCTGTACTAGACTTGCGGTTCTTATTTGTACTATTTTTAATTCTGCTGTGTACTTGTTTGGGCACAAAATTACCAACTAGGTCTCAAAACCATTATTATTTGTAGCTGGCTCGTATTTAATCACCTCGTTAAAATTCTTGGCTTGCGACCTGTTGATTTGTGGTCATTTTCAACCTAAACATTACTGAATTGTTAGTTTGTGATCATTACAAAAAAAAAGTAGGTACTGAATTTTGATAAATCTTCATGATAATGCAGTCCGGCTGTTGCAAACCTCCGACATACTGCGGTTATGATTATGTGAATGCAACCTACTGGGAGGCTCCAAAATCCAGAATCAAATCAGCTGATGCAGATTGCAAGGCATGGAGCAACGACCAAGAGAAGTTGTGCTATAACTGCAACTCATGCAAGGCTGGAGTCCTTGCAACACTGAAGACTAAATGGAAGCAAATTGCCATTTTCAATGTAGGCCTCATGGTTTTCTTAGTTCTCATTTACACAATTGGGTGCTGCGCCATGAGGAATAACCGAAACGACAGTTACAAAAGGCAGTTCTATGGTTATCGTTGATCGTTCACTTACCAGTTGTTGTATTAGTTTCTTTTTTCTTTGGTTTCCATGATTGATTTATTTGTTCTGTTTGAATGTGTGTAGTTTTGATATATTCAGATGTATATTAAATATTTTCTTTTTGTACAATTAATTTTTTTGGTCTTGTTGTCTGCTTAGTAATTTTGCTGCTTTTAGGAGCAAGGCTTAGTCTGGGATTCCAACCCTCTAGTGACCTGTTTCAATTTTTGTTACAAGATGCCAGACATGCCATTTGGACCTGAAAATCCAGCAAGAATCGGGTCATTGAAGTTTTGTGCTTCAAATTCTAACGCCAAATATTATTTCAAGTGAACAATGCACTATCCTTTTGTGAGGAACAGTATTTCTGGTTGTCTTTTTGTAAGCTTATCCCAACTTTTTTTCCAAGTTATGCTGTCAATAATACAATGCTTCTTCAAATTACAAATTATGTTTTCATGTTGTTTTCGCTTTAATTAATGAAAATAGAAAATGCAATGATTACAATTTTGTGAAGGAAAATAAAAATGCACAAGTGAATCCAGAAACTATTATGAATGAAAAGAAAACTCAGCCAGTTAGAGGAAATTAATGACTGGCAAGTGGCAACACTACCGATTTCTAGACTAATTGACGTCAACAGAAGGAACAAATGAAGCATTTAAGCATGTGGGTTAGCCTCATAATTAAACATTTGGGTTATTTTCCGGAAGCATATAATCAAACCCTTGTGGCACTTTTCTTTATTTAAAAAAAATAAAATAAATCACTTGCCTCTTTACCTCAAGAAAAATTGATAATAATAATAATAAATAAAACAAATTGAAGCACTAAACTAAATGTAAACATATAAAAAAGAGACGCATGACTTGGACATGTAAACATATTAAAAAGAGACGCATCACTCAACTAAATGTAAACATATTTAAAAGGGACGCATCTAACATCTTAATATACCAACTCTCGTCTCAACTGCAACACAGAACTTAAGCTTTAACAAGTAAATTACAAATGAACATGGCAATGCTGGCCAGCATATACAACCAGTTCAAGGTACATAGACAGTACTTTGGCATCAGACAAGAATGCACCAAATTTATCCCTAAACAAAACCTAGGGCGCTCCTCCTCCAAAACTAACGAGGCTATCAATATGAGGATGAGCTGAGTAGCAAAAATCATAATCAGCCACGAAGACCTTCTCACAACTACTGTTTGACAAGTCATAGTAATACAACCCTGCATCAAAGCACCGATCCTGTAACAAAATCTTCTCATCACTTATAAACAATGGCATCATATATGAGTATCTTGGTACCATAAGCATCATCTTTCGACTAAAATCACTTTTCCCATCGAACATCAGTAAATGAATCTCTCTCTCTTCTTCAAAGATAAAATCAGGCATGATCATCAGACAAATCTCACCTCCCAACTCTTGTAGCATGAAGTCATTTGATTCTCTCTCAAAAGGATTAATGTTGAGATCGATATAGGCAACACTTTCTTCCTTCAAATCAAAGCGAATAAGCCAAACCTTATTATTCAAATCAAAACCCAGCCAAAACAAGGCATCGTGAGAGAGAACCCCACAGTGGATTGATTCTCCGTTAAATTGTGAAACAGGGCAATTACCAATTGATACTCGTCTCCATGAATTGTCCCCAAGGCAACACACCTCTAAATGCAGTCCACCTTCCTCCATGCATAGATATACTAACTTGTATTCCTTGGATGAAGATACAAACCCTATGGTGTAGGAAAATAAGCGATATTGTAACAAATTGGGTGGCCTCGGTGGTGACAAGTACTCTCTAGTGGTCGGGTTAATGACTGAAGCAACTCTGCTGTAGCCATCATAAAGGCAAATTAAACCATTACATGACCCACCAAATCTAAGTTGCTTGTTAGAAGGGTTTAGCGGGAGTTCATTTGTGACAGTCCAAGTTTCGGTTTCGACCAAGGAGATGTGATTTGAGTAGAACAAGAGGACTACGGGAGGCTTGATGGAGCTAGATGCATTATTCAGTTGCGATTCAATAAAGTAGCGGCTTCTAATCATGGATCGAGAGCTCTTGGATAAGGTTTGAAATTTTATTAGGGAGCTTCCAGGAAGGCACGTGAAGATTTTGAAAATTATTTCAGGAGGAAGATACCATTTTTTCTCTGCCATAGTTGAGGATGCAGATCTGTAAAAGGATAGTGGGAATGAAAATCAGATAGGTTGCGTAACTGTATGAAAATTTAAAAAAATGAAAAAAGAGTCAGGAAATGGCATTGTTTTTATCAATCTTTTCTTGCTTGGAAAGTTATGACCAAGCATAAGCACTTGCAATAGATGAATGATCATGACCAATTACCTCAGCATAACTAAGATGAGAAATACCATCTACAAAAATTACATGTAGCTACTATAATTTGACTCCAGATGTTGTATTATAAAGAACTTTAACATTTATCACGATCATGAATATACGCTAGTAGGATAGAAGTGCGATGTATGATTAAAATTAGTTAGGTTACTGTCTTACTGATGTAATCTGTGTTGCATTATATTATTGATGTTCCTGCTGATCAGAAAGCCTTTTTTTTACTGATTGCAAAGGTAAAATTTGTAATACAAGTATAACTTTACCCAAGTTAGTGATCTTTCTTAACATAGTACTGACAAAAGGAATGATTGGATGAAAAAACCGAATTCTCTTGCTATATATACAAAAAAATTAAAATAAAGGTAATAATCCAAATATTACTAGGTTTTAAGAAATTAAAGGAGTAGAAATCATAGAAAACTAAGCAAAGGGATATTATCGATGAGATTAATAAGAGGAGAGAGATGAAATCAAGTTATTAAGTTTTCAAGGAACAAGCGACATTTCCAATCAGAAAATATACTAGAAATTCTAAAAGTTGGGCTCTGATTCGGGACGATTAAATGAATCACAGTCGAATTTAGTACTGGTACAAGAAGGTTACTGAAGCAGTTTCAATGAAACTGGTGGGTTTCCCCCACTTTTTTCAAAAAAAAAAAATGAATCACAGTCGACTATTACGAAAAATCAAAGAGTTGACTCGAAAAAAGTTAGAAAATAACCCCAAAAAACAAAACATTATTAGGCCTACGAAGAGGAGATGAAATCGAGAAGAGAGAAATACTAACTTGTGCGAGTCTCTGATTGCTAAACTCGTAGGAAACCTAGCAAGCAGCGACGATCCGAACAGAAAGTAAGCTGAACGATCCCTTGATTGTTGGATTCGTAGAAACCCCAGAAACGTTCAGAAAAGTAAGAAGAGCAGAGGTACTGAGGGGCTTCAAATCTGGTGTTATTCTTCGAGAAGAATAGATCCCGTTATCAATTTTAAAAAGATAAAAAAAATAAAAATAGAAAAAATTTATAAATATATTATTTTACTTATAGATTAATAGTCTGTCAAATTTTATATAATTTTATTAACGTTTGATAGTCTATCAAAGATAATCAAATTTAACGGTTTTTCATTAATATTTGTAAGGTTCCAAATTAACGGTTTTTGATGAACTATCAAACGTTAACGAAATTATATGAAATTTGACAGACTATCAATCTATAAGTAAAGTAATATATCTATAAACTTTTTTCTATTTTTAGGATTTTTTTTAAATTGATAACGGGTCCTATTCTTCTTCAAGAATAACAACATATTTGAAGTCGTACTGAGTTAGGCTGCCAATGGTGGTTTCAAATTTGCTATTATTTTTGTAAATAATAAGATGTTACTTTTAAATCTAAAAATATATTAAAAAAATTTAAAAATAAAAAATGAATATATTTTATTATTTATAAAGTTGTAGTCTATTAATATAATTCTTAATACATAAAGAGAATTAAAATTTTAAATTTTTTAAGCATGTCACATCATTAATTTTATTTAAATATTTTCATCTTTTTAAATCCAAAGATTCATATAAAATAATTTCTCCCTCATCATTTAAAATAATGTGAGTAATATATTTAAGGTGAAACTTAACTCTTAAAATGATCTAACTTTTTTATATGAATATTTATAGATTATTATGTGTTTAATTATATTATTTATTATTATAATTATTATTACTGCAAATTATCATTATTACTTAACATTTTAAAATATTGTGTCTAAATTTTATTTTTATGTGAATATTTATTAAATATATTTAAAAATTTATATTGTTAATTATTTCATTAATGTTTGATAGTTCATCAAAGATTATCAAATTTAACGATTTTTATTAATGTTTGCAACTATTTTAATTTAATGGTCTTTGATGGACTATCAAACGTTAATGAAATTACATAAAATTTGACAGACTATTAATCTACAAGTAAAAAAAAACGTATCTATAAATTTTTTTCTATTTTTAAGATTTTTTAAATATTTTTTAGATTTAAAATTAGAATTCTATTATTATCCAAGAATAATAGTAGATTTGGACCCGTCAATGGTGGGGTATGATATATTTCTTATTTTTAAAAATAATTTTATGGTATTCTATTTTTATATATTAAAATTTTTAAATAACGAATGGATGATAGTAGATAACGGATAATAATAATAATTTAATATAAAAAATATATAATTTGAACAAATAAATAATATTAAATAAATATACTAATAAAATATAATAATGAATATCACTTTAGATATAATAAAAATCATATAATTTAAGTTCGGATGGGTTTGATCGGATCAGTTTTATCTTCCGAAAAAATTAGATCATACTGGGTAGAACGGATAATATATATATATATTCAGATTTTAAATTAATTTCGATTGGATTGTGGGCCATTTTATCTCGAGTCAGATCAGATTCAAGACAAATTGAATTCAAATTAGACGGATCAAACAAATTTTTCGATTAGATGAGATTTTGCCACATCTAAAAAAAAGCATGTCTTTGATAACGCATTAGAAACAAATCGTGTTGTGAAAATCATAAAAAATGGATGATTAGTCGGGCGACTATTTGCATGATGGTTCCAAACCGTCATGAACATGAAGCAAATAGCAATTCCCTGATGGAAATGACTAATCGGCTGAGTTGACCGATTATCGGCCGTTTTCGCGTTTAATCTTTCACTAATTTTCATTTAATCTCTGTCCATTTCAATCTAAATAATTTTATATTTAATCCGTTTAGTGAATTACTATTGGTGCAGCGCAGCATAATAGCCATTGAATCAGTTTTAAAATTCATTATCCTTCAATTTCAAAAACGATAATTTAAAGGTCATCGTTGACTGCAGCAGTTGAGTATCCGCGTTTAGGGTTCGTTTGACAAATCAAGTAATAGGTTTGAAAGAATGATTTGGAAGAGTGATATAATAATGTCTTTTTAGAAGAGTGATAGAAAAGTGATATTTTTGATTATTTAGAAGAGTGAAAATATCATTTGACAGTTGTTAATAAGAATAGATAAAAATATAGATAATTATGATACTAACAATGATGATGATAATAAAAATAATAGTATAATAATAATATAATCATAATAATAATAAAATAATCATAATCATAATTCATAATTATAATCATAATAAATAATAATATTCATAGTTGTAATCATAACAATATAATAAAAATATAAACATAATCATAATATAGTAATATAATAATAAAAATTATAATTATAATAATAATCATAATAATAATCATAATATAATAATATAATACAACATAATCAAATAATAATCATAATCATAGATAATCATAATAGTATAATAATAATATAATAAAAATTATAATCATAACCATAATAATAATAATAATAATAATAATAATAATAATAATAATAAATAATTATAATCATAATAATATAATATTAATATAACCATAATCAGAATATAATATAATAATAATAAAATTATAATCATAATCATAATAATATAATAATAATAAATAATCAAATTTATATTCATAATATAATAATATAATACTAAAATAATATAATAATAAAAAAAAATAATATTATAATACTAACAATGATGATAATGTATAATAATAAAAATCATTATAATAACATAATATAATAATACTAATATTGATGATAATATAATAATAATGATAATTGTAATTTAATAATATAAAATCATAAATAAATTATAATAATCATAATATTAATATAATAAAAATTATAATCATAATAAAATATAATAATATAATAATAAATAATAATAAATCATAATCATAATATAATAATAATAAAAAAATCATAATCATAATCATAATATAATAATATAATACAATATAATCAAACAATAATCACTATTCTGATGAGAGCTAATCCGGTATACCACATATAACTTGATATATCAAATTAACACTCTTCTATTTAGTCTAAAATTCATTTGACAAATTAATTCATTGGGATAGTAATTTTATTCTTACTTTTTGCTATTCCATGCATTGCCAAACAAACCCTTAGGTGGTATATACTTTAAAAATAGCAAAAAAAAAAAAAGTGCAATTAGAGATAGTATATACTTTAAAATATAATCACCAAGCGGTTCTACTCATAGAATCATTTCTTTATGGTTTTCTTAGAAAACAATGATCAATGTTCTTGGAAAGAAATGACATGTTCAATTTAGTATATATTAGTTAACCCGACCACAAGAGCATCCAACCCCACTCAAGCCCTTGCATTTATATGACCGTTCTTCCTGCACCTTAGAGTTTGCATCTTTTTCCAAAGAATACAAGTTGGTGTATTTTTGCTGTTTGGACTAAAATCAACCACGGCGATTTCGGGTGTGCTCCCTTGGGGACATGTTGTAGAGACAAATAGATATCTTTTAATGGAAAGCCGCTTCCCTGTGGGTTCTCTCATGATGCCATGTTTTGGCTCAGACAAAGAGGTTTGGCTCCTTCGCTTTGATTTAGAAGAAGAAATAGTTTTACCTATATCCGTCTCAACTGGCAATTTTATGAAGTCAGGGCTTTGGTCTCAAAATAATAATAATAAAATAAATCTTCTTTTTTCCACGAAGAAGCAAGAACCCTCCCTCACGTAATTGCAAAATCCTAGACCGTTACCTTCTTAAAAGATTAATTCAAGCCACCTGTGAGGTTGTTACTTGCCAGTTGCCACATTGTAGGACAAACAAATTGATGTTCATACACTGATACACAGTACGTTAATAAGTCGGTGCCATAAAAAAATGTTGCTCATCCTGCTAAACAGTGCAGAGGACAAAAATGCACCCCTTGTTAAAGAAGGGCATGCTAGTGGCATCTTGATGATGCTACCTCTTAGGTGTATGGTAACAATCTATCATGGCTGTCAAGCATAGATTCAAAAACCACATGTATAATATCAAATTTTGTGAAGATCGATCCGTGCAGCGACCTTTTCTTTATCAAGATTAGAAGCTGAATGCCATTAAAAAATATATCATTCACATCTATGTATTTTGGACTAGTACAAATAGTAATTCACACTTATGGAGCCTTCTCCATCACTTAAAAAAAAATCATAATGCACATCTTTTTATGAACAAATTCATGCCATGGCTAGTAAGCAATTAATGAGACAGGTGATGTATCTACCACCAACCGAAAAAAGGAGCACTTATCAACGGCCTGGGAGAAGTTTCCTCTGTGAAGAATCAGAAGTTGAGCTTGTCGTGCCAAATCGAGCTGGAATTACACGCGAGGGAGAGAGAATCTCAGCAAGAGATAGGCTGTATGAGTCTGTGCCTAGCCGGCTTTGGAGCCAACCTTTTCTTCCTGAGAAACCGTCTGTCATTACCCAGCAGTTGCCAAAGCCTAGACTATTAAGCGTCTTAGCAACAATTTTCGCAATGTCAGAGTACCTGTATTAAGTTTGAGAAAAATTCAGGCTACTACTGGATTAAATTGAGACATAACTGCCCATCTCTGAGAAACAATTGGGGGTATAACTGCATTGAATTGATACTTACTGCACAATATTGACAGTCAATTCAGACTTGAAACAAGCTAAAATTTGTGAATTTTGAGAGACTAAGAACTAAGAGCTACCACCAAGATACAAACTAATGGTAGTGGCAGATGTCTCTGACAGTAGTGACATACAAATTCCAGCAGGGACAGGATTGGGTTTGGGAATTGGAAAAGTAGTTTGTTACTACAGGGCTTTTAATAATAGAAAATGAAGTAGGAACTGACGAGTCCATAATGATAATGTTGGAACCCTTGTTCACCCGTTTGAGATAAGAAATCTTCAATGCAACTATCTCAGCCTCTACTTGCTTTGAGTTCCTTACTATACCTTTTAGCTTGCTAGGAAGCTCCTCCAATCTAAAGAAAAGAGGGAACAAAAAAAAAAGAAGTAAGGCGTGATATATCAAAAGAAGAGAATTAGCTGTCCTTCAGCTTATAGCCTTCAAATTGTGAGAAAAAAATGACCAGTGTTCTTTCAGAAAGGAAAACATAACTTCTCTAATGATAAGACCACCATTTTGTTATTTAAAATGGCACTGATTTTTGAATACAATAATTAGATTAATCATATTATTAATAATAATAACGGAAAAAAATCAAATTTTAATACTAAAAATGATAGTGCGCCACTGCGACTGGTGCATTTGGAAAGACGTCACTCCCAGTGACGTCTTTCATTTTTTTGCCTTGTCTCCATCTTAAAAAGAATACAAAATTGTTCTCTTTTTTCCGTCAATGGGAGTGCGCCACTCCCACTGGCGTGCTTCTCTTCTTCTTTTTTTTTACAAAACTATAAAAAATAATTAAAAAAAGATGCCACTGTCAATGACGCATTTTCAAAGCGCCACTGACAGTGGCGCACTACCATTCCTACTATTAAAATTTTATTTTTATCATTATTATTATTAATAATATGATTAATCTAATTATTGTATTAAAAAATCAGTGTTAAAATGGTGAGAGATATGCAGATAGTGCATTCGCTGCTTACGGGATTGCAATCATTTTGTTCTTGGAAGCAGCAGGCAGTTGTGGCACTCCAGCTTTATCCTTATCCTTGTCTGAACGTATGTCGACCAGAAGATAATTTTGCGAAGATATCGACTCAAGAGCTTGGGCAGGGGTCAAGTTCCCTGAACAAAAGATAAAATATCATATGTCAAAATTTTGCCATGGTCCTGTAAGACTATATCAATTAAAAATAAAATAAAATAACCACACGAGGACCAGAGGAAAATTTCTCCATATCATGATATTCTTTTCATTACTTCTGAAGTATGTATCCAATAATATATGTGTCATCCTGTGCTGAACTTGCCTACTGGAACTACTTGTCCCTGGTTGGGCTTTCTAAATCAACTGTGCTGTCCTAGGACTCTTTTTCTTTAGCAGAGAAGTTGCTTAATAATATGCAACTGCAACAGTCTGTTAGTGATAAAGGATTACCAATATCTGGTAGTACTTGCCGAATCTATGCTTTGCTTTCTCAGACTATGATCTACCAAAAGAAATATGAGAAGGTATGGTAGCGGCAGTATTAAACCAATAAAAAGGTTGCTAATACCTTTGTAACCACGAAAATTGAAAGATATCAGTGACCAAATTGGTGGAAGGAGAAGGTATGCAAGAAACAATGCCCCAGCTGACACAACGACAACCGAAGGATCAGAAGATGTGATGGTATCCACAGTTGCTGAAGCAATGGGCTTAGCCCCTTCTATCACTTTTGTCGTCTGCTGTGCTGCATCTGCAACTGTCTACTGAGAAAGCATTATCAGTAATTACCACAGAACCCATCTCGAACTTTGTCACCATAACCAAATCAAGTTAGATGGGCTATAGTGTATTTGCATTTGTTAACAAAACAAAAAAGTTGATACTAAATTCATAAATACTTTGGTCATTATCAATTTTGTCGACTATATCATCTTGAATTGAGGGTATGTAAAAGATGACCTTATCATGGCTTTAAGTCCAAAGAGGTCAAATGCAAATTGCAAAAACATGCAAAGAAACTCAAAATTTGCAAAGAGAAATACCTTTGCAGCAGAAAAGACAGGGCTGGGATCGACTCCAGCGCTCTGGAGAGCCTCCTTTGCCTGCTTGGAGACATCAGAAACCACCGGAGAAGCAATTTGCAAAGCTTCCTGGCTGGCGCTTTGCAAAATGGGGACAGCTGCATCCACTCCAGGTTTCACCATCTCACTCAAAACCTTGAAAATATTTGAGGTAAAGTCTACTGCCTTTGAACCCGCATTGCCGACTTGATCAATTGTCTCCTCCACCTGTAATCAACTCATCAGCACAGTGAATTAGTTTATATAGCGACAAAATTGAGAGATACTGGCAAAATTTTTAATGTAATGAACAACTAGTTTATGATTTAGAATTATTTTATATTCTACAATATATGTTTGCTCCAACTGTACAAATGCCCTGGTCAATTAAATTGCAAATGCTATCTGGCATTATGCACGACACATCGTACCAAAGGGTTATATCACCTCACCAACAGAGGATTACTAGTGCAATGGTGAATATAAAATAAAACTACAAGAAAATAAACATGGTTAAAAGAAATGCCTTGGTAAGAGAGGAAACAAGATCTTCTTTGGAGATTGCTACAGCCTGGGCCTCGTACGAGGAACCAGGAGTGGAGAAGAGAGCTAGCAATGAGAGCGATGTGGGAACTGGAGAGAGCAACCGAGAGGTCTGTTCACCGGTTGATTTCGTTTGAGGTCTTAAAGTGTTCGTTTGTCTGGTAGTAGGCCGAGGAGGAAGCGACGGTCTGGTCGCCGCCGCCGCTCGGATCACCAGCGCCATCTCTCTCATCTCTTCTTTCTCTGCGATTACTTCTTTGTTTCGCTTTTATCTCTCTGCTTGGTGCTTACTAGCCTTACTGGACTGAGCACGGTTGATCGATGATCGGACGGTTCAGATCTAAAACTCTCAAGGTTTTTTAAACTCCACGAAGGATTTTGTTCGTTGCCACACCAACCACACAGAGGAGATCTACACTCTTGGTTGGGAACTACGCAGGTCAGATGGGGTTTTATTGTTCTTAATTACTTTATTGTTTTTTGTTTTTAATGGAACTGGCTTTATGTGGCTTCTCTTGAATTGTCGTTTTAAGGTCCTACCTGCTACCTTTATTAAGTCCAACTCATCCATGAATTTATTTTTTTTATTTTATATTCGGTAATATTTTGGGAGTTTTTTATACGTCTAATTGATGATGAATAAGTTTGCGAAGTAATTTAATATTACTTTCTAATTTCAAATAACAAAATTAATGATTAATAATTCATATTGCGGTTAATTCCCCATTTACCACCAATTTTGAAAATATAAAAAATATAAAAATACTCTTTATTGTTTATAATGTAATATTTTAAGTATCAATTAGTTATTGCTCTTTAAGTGATGGAAAACTGGTATATTTTTAATATACTAGCTATATACCCGCGCGTTGTAGCAGACTTTTTTATTTAAACATTACAACATTATAAGATAAAAAAATTCACATTTATCTAATATTAAATTATAAATTCACCAAATTATAGAGAAAACCTATAATAAACACTATATTTAATCTTGGATGAGATTTTTACACAATATGAGTTAATGATTCTTGATTTTTATAGCAAGAAAAGTAAATTATTCTAACATATATTATCACCATTAATTTCTTATCAAATATGCACAAGGTTGCTAAATAAAAAATAATAATATTATGAAAATAATAGTATATATGGGAAAAAAATGGAGAGAAAGAGAGGATCAATGGACACGATCACATACGTTCGATCAACAAAAAATAAATATTATCCATCTAATTGAGGGATAAAATGTGTATAATAAAAAAATATCATGACAAAAAATAGACCCTATAATTTTTAGATGCTTTATATAATAGTATATATATATATATATATATATATATATATATATAGAGAGAGAGAGAGAGAGAGGGTCCGACTATGGTGTTTTGCAAAGCACAGAGGCATTGTGTGTTTTGCGTTCTATTTTTAATTTTAAGTCAGAAATAATCGATCTGAACCGTTAAATCTAATATTCATATAAAAATCTATTAGTAAACCAAATTTTATATTTTTTTAAATTTTTTTGCTATTTTTTCTGATGAGGACAAAAATGACTTGATTTGAGAATTCTGGTTCATCCAAAAATGATGGTTTTTCCTCTATCAAAAAAAATAGCAAATAAATTCTAAAAAATATAAAATATGGTTTACTAATAGATTTTGATATGGAGATTAGATTGAGCGGTTTGGATCGATCATTTTTGACTTAAAATTAAAAAAAGAGCGCAAAGCACACAACGCTTTTGTACGTTGTAAAACACCATAGTATAATTCTCTCTCTCTCTCTATATATATATATGGAAAAATGGAAAGATATAATTCAATAAAAGATCAAAATAAAAAAAATGATTTTAATCTATAGATGATCAATCATTATTAATATGAAATCTATATTAAAAATTGTATAATATAATTCATAAGAGTATTTCGACAAGAATAATTTATCAACGGGATCATTATCATTTTATACTTACAACCACCTCGCTTCCGCTCATATCTGATCTACAGTTTTTATTAATAATAATTATTATTAAAAATAAGAGTGAGAATCGTAAAATTTCAAATATACAATGACAATGTGCCACTGCCAGTGGCGCATTTCGTCCAAACCCCACGCAAGTGAGATGGAGAGGCGCTGCGCGTTTTGTACATATAAGAAGCAAACGCGCCACTGGCAGTGGCGCGTTTCGTAAAAATAATGAAACGCACCACTGACAGTGGCGCGCTGTCATTCGTATATTTGAAATTTTATATTTCTCACTCTTATTTTTAATAATATTAATTTAATAAAACTTATTATTACTAAAAAATTCTGGATCTAGTGTACAACGATCCCCGTCTTTGGATTTGGTACACATCGACCACTTCCACGATCGGCGATGACGACCACTACTTTACCGACGACGATAACCACCTCACTAACAACTGGCATCCAGCGACCCCTCACATTCGGATTTAATATCCAACGATCACCATGACGATCATCGACAACCACCTCACAGACGATCAACTTTATTTTCATTTTTTTTCTTTTTTTTTTCTCTTTCATTTTTGTATATTTATTTCTTTTCAATGAAAAATTGAGTAGATTCTTTGCCTCCCCTTTAAAAAAAATTTAATAGTTATAGTCTTATAGAAAAGCATAACATTGAAACTTTGAATACAAAAAAAATTCAAAAATAAAGAATCTTACAATCATCTTCGTCCCAGAAATACCATTCAGTTTACAATTCTATCAATGTCAAATCCAACCCATCCTAGAAACATTAAATCATTAATATAACTTCATTTCACATGACTGAAGGTTTTAAGTTTAATTAATCAAATATTTTTTTTTGTAAAAACATCAAATTCCTTTCCAAACGAAACAAATATTAAAATTGTAATTTATTGATTATGAACTGCGCCGTCGAGACCACAAAATTTTTATATGAAAAATTTAATGAGCATGATAAATTAAAATTTAGAGATTATATAATATACTTTTTGAGTTAAAATAAAGAAATACTTTTCTGACCTTAACCACACATTATTTTTACTCTATCTTTTCTCTTTATTTAGCGTTTAAATGTTCTGATCTTATAATATTTCAGATTTACTTTTATGTTTTCGAGATCAACATTAATCATTTGATAGAGTAATTTTTCAAACTTGAATGTTGCAACTGTAAAAGATGCGTTGAATTATTTTTTCTTCACACAATCATGATTGTTACACAGAGTACTGCAAAGACTCACGCTATAATTTCGCTATTTTTGCTACTGCCACGATTCACTATATTATAATTGCTATCTAAATTGTTTTCAACTTTTATCAAAATTTAAAATATCTTCTTTATTAGGCCAAGCTTTGCCAAAACCGATCTGTGTTTGGGTAGTATAAGGAATATCGGAGATATTCATACAATTTCATAGTTCATTATTGTTTGAAATACCTTCTTTATTTGGCCAGGCTACAATTTTGTACATTATGGTTCATTGCAATTCATCGGTTTTTATTATACAATTATCATTAATAAATTGCATTAAGACGTTAACAAATCTAAGAACTTTCCTTAACCTTTTTATATTGTTATGGTTTCTGGGAGCATAGGCTCGATTTTCACCGAATCAAATTTAAATTTGATGGACAAATTAACCTCTTAAAGATATTAAAATTAGCCCAAGAATGTACATCAATCTAAATAGGGTATCAATCTAATAAGTATCAGAAGACCTCTATCGAATGATATGTACCTTAATATCTCCATGATATTATGAACTGATACAAAAACTATCATAAGGGATATCCATGTATATTCGGATGGCACGTCTACATACTATGAAAATATATAAATGTTTCAGATTCAAAATCAGAATAATTAATTCTTTATAAATATTTAAAGTTGGATGTTTTGATTCTATCTTTATTTAAAAAAAAATAGAGGAGAGAGGAACAAGTTTGTTGTTCAGTATTTTTAGATTTCCATTGTGCTTTCCGTTTGATAGTATAGTGCTCCACTGCTCTTCTTATTAATACCTCCCTACTAGGGAAAGAAAAAAAATCAAATAAAAACAATATTTTATTGATTTTTAAACTTGGAAAATAAGAAAAGAGCATGCGTTGTTATCATGTCTTCTTTTAACCCCTTTTTCTTTCATTCTTTTTCGAGATTGCACTCTGTATATACAATGCTTCCGCTTCATTAATACTCTTATATGTAAATTTTCATACTAGATTTTTATATATAAATAATAAATAGATTTAGTGACTGTATTTCAAATATTTTAATATTTACTCTGTTGATTTATTAAATTATTTTATGGATGGGATCACATATCCGGAGTCAAACGAACACATTCAAACAATTCACGTGAAATTACATATAGTTCGTAGCTATTCATAAATATCATTTGATATATTATATTAAACAATATCATATTATATATTTTATTAGAAACTTAGTTGATTAAAAGAAATATTTTGATTTAAATTTTATTTGTGCTTGATTTATTAGAGTATTAGTTTGAAAATTAAAATCAAAATTATTCTCTTGAAAGATAAATCCTGCTGCAACACACGTATTTATATATACATTTGAACATTTCAGAGAGAAAATCATACTTGCATGTCCACCTTTTTTCTTGTAGTTTGTGCTTTTAACAACCAGATCAAACCAAATCGTTCACAAATTACAATTCGTACGTCAATCAAGTACGGAACCACCCGCCCAAAATAAAATTTTTCTCGTTGATAATGAATTAAAAACATTGAAGAAAATCAGAATATTGAAATATAATAAAGAGGCCTCAGACATCCAAGGAAGGAATTTTAACAGCATTAGCTCTCAAGCCTGGCGAAGGCGAAAGCTCTTAGGCGAAAACTGCGAATTTACTGAGATTAAACATCACCGGCCACTTTATTCATATAAAACAATATTACCAAAATTTATTAACATTAAACACATTAAAAGAAAGTTAGGTTTCCCATGTAAAGATGTTAGCATTCAAGGATTAATGAGATGATCTAATTCTATGAGATTTCTCAGAAGCTAACATCAATAGAAACCAAAAAGCTTTAAAAAAATTCAAAAAAAAAAGGCGCACAGAATGATAAACTTAAATTCAGAAAATCAATGAGGGAATGATTGTGCATCAGACATCCAAGGAAGGAATTGAGCAGCATTAGCTCTCAAGCCTGGCGAAGGCGAAAGCTCTCAGGTGGAAACTGCGAATTTAGAGAAACCTTCTGTTCTCATCACATGCCTCAACAAATAAGATTACATTTCGTAAGAAGACAAAAATCGAAGAACGCACCGAACAAATGAGATCAAAGAAAACGATTGAAGCGACGATCTGTGAGAGAGAGACAATCGCCTGAGGATATATACAGAGGATAGCTAGAATTTCAAGAAGAGGGTTTGCCTCAAGCGCGCCGCTCGAATGAGAAGATAGAGGCGGAGATTCGATCTAAAATAAGGAACCGAGAAAGTGTGAAATTTAGGGTTAGGGTTTCGGTTGGGCTGGTTTGGTTTGGTTGGAATAAATTTCATGGCCTAATGAGAAATACTGATGCTGGTGGTATAATTTTGACAAGAGAATAATTTCAGGCCTTCATTTATTCAAAGTGAAAAAAGCCTTGTTTTCTCTCTGGTAGTATAATTTGGGTTATCTTTCCTTGAATGGAAATCCAGGCCTAATGGTAGCATGTTAGTATGATATTCAAAATGCCCGCAATAAGTACTGCTCAAATTTCAGTCTAATTTAATTTCGAACCCATGTCAAATCCTTGCTTATTGTTAACGTGTTTCGAGAATTGCACGATTTTTTTTTTGTCAAAATGTTGAATTTTCAAATTGACATGTTTTTTTTTCAAACTTTGTTAAAATATACATATATATTAATATTAACAAAAGTTGATCCTTTAAATATATTTCTACTGATCTTTACAAAAGTTGGGCAAAAATTCTCACATTTTCCCAATAAATCATGTCGCAATATTTTTTCATATGTAATCGTATGCTCATTTTATTTTCGATCATATTACTTTTCTTATTTTGGAACAATTATAACAACATCAACTAGTTATTTTTTTTGTAAGGAAAAAAATTATAAGCAAAATCATCTGTGAAATTGTCATCATAATTGTTCATATAGAATAAATAAAGCAATACATATTTATTTCTAACCTAAATGATTGACTCTGTATCAACATTATTTTTGTGTGCATTTAATTTCCATTCAAATGATAGATCAAAGTTCGAATATCAAATAAGCTGATCCACATCAGAATAGTAGTTTGTCAAAAGTAGTAATTTATTTAATAAAAAAAACTAAAGAATGTCTTAAAATTTTAATGTTAAAATATCTAGTTGCTATAAATTTTGTCAAAAGTAGTTGATGAATTTGTCCAGTCCATGGGACAATTCCTCCTAATTAATTAACAGCTGAGAGCCTGAGGCGTGCGTTCAGACCTAAACTCCTCGAACACATCGAAATCGCTCTTCGCCATTGCCAAAAAGTCATCGTGATCCCATCATATACTACTAACTCTGAAATGCATCTCTGATCTCCATCTCTCTCAGCGTCACATCACCGGCGCGCTTCTCTCTCTATCAGAACTCACCATTGCGCTTCCTCTTTATCGCTCGTGTGATCTGTGCCTCTGCGACTATAGCCTCTTGATAATAAAATAAAACAAGAAGCCGATGTGCTCGTTATCTCCTGCCCCTTTCTTTTCAGTTCCATCTTCGACTTCCAAATCCAAATCCCCATTCCCATTGGCCTCTTATCGAGGCCTCTGCCTTGTCTGCTACGCATTACCGCAGTCCAGACCTCGACTTGACAGAAACACAAACAAATCAAATCAACCGCCCACTACTACTAATATCCCCAGCAATGTGAAATTTGACGGCCTTCTTGGAAAGATTGGGAGGCCACGTAAGCAGCATTGGAAGAGGAAGCAGCAGGAGGAGAGGAGAAGGCGGCATGGGAAGGCGGATGCCATTTCTGTCCTCGTGCTTCATCTGTTCGAACTGCTCTTGGCTGCCAAGAATCGTCCAACCTCCATCCATCAATTCAATCAGAACCTTGCTGCCTACACCAAAGCCTCAAGCAATCCTTGTCCCATTGTCTTTTCCCTCTTCAACCGCTTAATTCAAGCTGAAGAAATCGGCCCTGATGACCATACGTATCAGATCATGATGGAATATTGTGCTCGGAATAATCTGGTTAGCCTAATGTTTGCTTTCTTCGGTAGATTTCTCAAAGAGGGTCGCCAGATAGCTAATGCTGTGATTTTCAGTCCAATACTCAAAGGACTATGTTGGGACAATAGAATTGGTGAGGCTGCAATTATGGTTCTCGACATAATGCCTAAGCTGGGATGTCAACCCGTTGTGGTCTCATATATCATTCTTATAGATGCCCTGTGCAAGAAAGGTGAAGTTGAGAAGGCAATGGATTTTCTAGGTATCATGATTTCCAAAGGACACAAGCCTAATATCGTGACTTATGGTGCTCTTATAGATGGGATGTGCAAGAAAGGTGAAATTGGCAAGGCAATGAATTTTGTAAATGAAATGATTTCCAAAGGGCATGAGCCTAATATTGTGGTGTATAACACCCTTATAGATGGGATGTGCAAGACAAATGAAACTGAGAAGGCATTGAATCTCCTAAGTTATATGATTTCGAAAGGGCATCAACCTGATGTAGTCACCTATGGTGCTCTTATAGATGGGATGTGCAAGAAAGGTGAAGTTGGGAAGGCAATGAATTTTGTAGAAGAAATGATTTCCAAAGGGCTTGAGCCTAATATTGTGGTGTATAACACTCTTATGGATGGGTTGTGCAAGAAAAATGAAATTGAGAAGGCATTGAATCTCCTAAGTGACATGATTTTGAAAGGGCATCAACCCGATGTTGTGAGCTATAACACACTGATAAATGGGTTCTCCAAGCAAGGTGAAATTCAGAAGACTATGCATTTTCTAGATATCATGATTTCCACAGGTCACGAACCTGATGTTGCGACCTATAGCACTCTTATAGATGGTTTTTGCAAGCAAGGTGAAATTGAGAAGGCAATGCATTTTCTAGATGTCATGATTTGTAAACAACATGAGCCTAATATCTTGACTTATAGCGCTCTTATGAACGGGTTGTGCAAGAAAGGTGAAATTGAGAAGGCAATAGATTTACTACATGCTGTGATTTCCAAAGGGCACGAACCTAATGTTGTGACCTACAACACTCTTATTGCCGCACTTTGCAAGAAAGGTGAAACTGGGAAGGCATTAGATTTTCTAGATGACATGATTTCTAAAGGGCATGAGCCTGATGTGGTGACCTGTAGCACTCTCACCATTGGGTTTTGCAGGAAAGGTGAAATTGAGAAAGCAATGGGTTTTCTAGATGACATGATTTCTAAAGGATATAAACTTGGTGCCATGATGGCCTATAAAACTCTTATGGACGAGCTGCACAAGTAGAGCGAAATTGAGAACACGGTGCATTTTGTATTGTACTACTACTGAAGGGATCCTGAGATTGTGGCCTATAACACTCTTCTAGATGGCCTGTGCTAGAAAAGTGAAATTGAGAATGCACATTTGCTAGATGTGAGCCTGATATAGTGACACTCTAAAATATGGAATTTATATAAAAGGTGAAATTGAGGCATTGGATTTTCCAGATAACATGATTTCGAAAGGGCAGAAGCCTGATTATGTGACCTACGAAACTCTTACAGATTGTCCGCACAAGAAAGGTGAAATCAGAAAGGCTTTGGATTTTCGAGATTGCATGATTTCTGAAGGCTTTGAACCTGATGTCCCTCTTATAAGTGAAATCCATAAGGCAATTGAAGAACCGGGGTGGTGGTGATGGATAGGGTGTGCGATAGGGTGTGCAAACGTATCAGTTTAATTGGTTTTGAACTGAATTGTTAAATTTTAAACTATTTGATTCGATTTAAAAATTTCAATTCGGTTGAAAATTTTAGCTAATTCAGTTTTGTTTATTGGTTCTCTTTTAATTTTTCTAAATTGGATAAACCGAATAGTCCAAAATTTATCGAATAATTTTATTTTACTTGATATAAATAAGAATTATTTTAAAAATAATCCTAATATATTTATTTTGTATAGATTTTATTTAGTTATTTTCTTTATCTTTTAAATTATTTATTTTTTCTATCCATTTTTATAACTTTTAATATTTTTATTCCTCTTTAAATAATATAATTTCGGTTTAACCGAATAAATTGAAAAACATTTCGGTTTATTCGGTTGATATTTTTAGAAGTTTGGTTCGGTTCATAATTTGGCAAATCAAAAAAAACTTCAGACACATATAATTATTTCGGTTTGAACTGAACCGACCGGTTGCACACCCCTAGTGATGGAAGTAAGTGCTGTCAGGGATGATTTGCTTTTTAAAAAAATGATACAATGTGCTATTTAGGTTCCTTATTATTCCTTCCCTTGTAGTATAGATTGAAGTACTTGTTGGTTGTATGTATCTACCTTTATTACGATCAGAATTTCTTGTTCTTAATGATTGAATTTAGAAATTTTAAACATCTTTTTCTCATCCTTTGTCATATTGTCATTTTACATACTAGCAAGTGGCTTACAGATATTATTACTAATGGTACATCATTACTTCTTATCTTAATATACCGTGGTCTACACAGTAAAGTTGTTACGCATCGCTATGGCACGAGTAGCCATATATAGAGAAGAATTCATTTGAATTTAAATCATACATGAAAGAAAGAAAGAAAGAGAAGACGGGCCGAGACGATTGGGCCTTACCAGAATTAGCAAAAATGAGAGAATGGAGACGGGGCCCGCCAGAACAGTGTTAATTAAGGAACTAAAAGGAGGGCGATGTAAAGAGTGAGTCGCTGCAAATGGGGACCCGCAGATAGGTCCGTCTCTAACGAACAAACCGATCGTAGAAATGTAGATCCTGTTCCGTGGTTATTAAAAGGAAGAAAAGCTGTACAGGACAAGGAGGAACTATAGAAGAATACGGGATGTGAATATGTGATTCTGTTGTAGTAGTTTAGGCAAGGATGATTAGCGAATTAGTTATTGTGATTAGGCAGTTGGCTGAGATTTCAATCATTTCTTCCGTTATTCTCTTATCTGAGCTCTATATAAGCTGATAACCTTTCATGTAAGTGTATTGAATGTTGAATAAAAGTATTCTTTAGTTATTTTCTCTTTACTGTTCTTTACTTGCCTTTCTGTTTCTATTACCCAAAATTGATCAAAATTACTTCGATATTATTCCAATTCCATTTATTATCTCCTCCTTTACAACTCAATTGTGTAAATTAGCCTAGCAATTTTTCCAATTGTCCGTCTAATTGAAGTCCCCACAAAGGTTTGTACTACGATTATTATTTTTCACTGAGATTCTGACAACAAAATTAACATGGAATAAATTCAGCAACTGTCATGATTATTGTACTGCACCATACCATTGTCTATTTGTAGAATTTTGACACTGTTGGTTCCTGCCACCACAAGTACTGGTTCAAAAAATAAGCATTTCTAATTAGTAAACAAAAATTTGAAGACAGAACACCAACATTTGGGAGATCAATACTACGGAAATAGTAAATATTACTGACCCAAAATATTGATGAATGTTGGTATAATTTTCTATTAGATGTTGTGTTTGAACCAGTTCAGTGAAATGGTAGCCACAAATTCAAAATATGGAACAGTGAATGCAGATTTCAGAAGGATTCAAGATACAGCAGTTACTTCGATGTGATAATGTCATCATAATGTGATCCTACACTAGTATGATTGGTTTTACAAGAATGATGCTGTGGAAAATGTCAGTTTAGTGGTGAAGTGTCATTTTGTTTTCTTTGCTTTCAATAAAAAAAACTATTTAGATATGGTACATTATTTGAATTTTAATATAATGCCGGGGGAGGGGGGTACATACACTCATTTAACAGATATGTGTTGTCATAGTCAAGGCATTTGTAGGGTTGGCACACAAATTTAATCAGGAGGCTTTTGCTAAATAAGTTATTTGCAAAATATGTGACTGTTTCCTCAATTTTTATTAGTCTCTCATAGTTATCTTTGGATATTTCCTTCTTTTTCATTCTGCATTCTTTACTTTATGGAGAATAGATTGTATTCTTTTTAGGACCATTTTTCTAAATCTTTGGTAATTGTAATGGTCACTACTTCTCGTTGTACTCCCTTTTTTCAATTATGATGCACGATACAATATCTATGTGGTATTCTGGACTGCTGAGGCATCCTTTGTTTCTCAGTTCAATATGTTATTGAGTGTTTCACTGTTTTATCTTTTTCTTGTTATCTTTATTTTTATCATATTGATCAGCTCAGCTGACCATGCAGAGGACCAATCGAGTATCCAAACTCCAAAGCTCAGGTTCCTAAAATGAAATCAATCCAATGGCATTTTGATCTATTTGATACAATAATATGATTTAGGATGTGCACTTATCTGGTAAGTGGTATCTCAATTGTTTGTCTGAACAGACAGGTTGCTTTGTATGGTGTGTTTTGCTGATTTGAAGTCCAGAGCGGTTAGTATTTTGTTGGACATGCAGATCAGCAGATGTGTATGACAATTGGTTTTGGTTTTGATTGTTGGTGTGGTTCTCTATACAAAGGATTTTTCTATGATTGATTTGGATTGAAGATGAATATTATAAGTGCTGGAGCTGCTTGGGTATTAATTTGTGTACTGGTATATATATCCTATGGAAGGGCAGAATTGGAATTTATGGGTTCTAGGGATATTTGACAGTACGACTGTATCATCACTTCTCAATTATATCCATTTACTATTTCTTGGTTCTAGTGGGTGGATTTTAAAGTGAAGGTTGATGGAAGGATATGAATGATTTAGATTGAGGAGTGATATAATAAGTGATGGAACTGATTGGATACCAGTGTACTGGTATATATCCTGTGGAAGGGCAGAACTGGAATTTGTGGATAGTAGGATATTTGGGGTACAACAGGTGCGATATTATCTTTCCAATTATATCCATTTTATCATTTCTAGTTATAATGGATGGATTTTAATGGGTACGCACGAGTACTGGCATGTGAGAATGGGACTTGGGGAGCAAGCAAAAGTTGGTGCACAAGAAGACATTATTTATTTATTTGTATTTTTTTTTCCTGGCAATGTTAGATTTTCAGAGCTGCGGCTGTCGATTGAAGCAAAGGGTACATGGGTTGGGGTAGAGGCGTAAAGCATGCATATCTGATGTCATTGTAGATTAGTGCATGACGCAGGCTAGTTTGTGTGTACTTAGGTTGTAACAATTTTTTTTAGTAATGAAATGGGCATATCTGATTTCATTGTAGACACGAGGGGGCCTAGTTTGTAAATACTAAATAGTAAATACATAGTTTGTACTTTGTAGAAACCTTTTATTCATTAATGAAATTGGTGGGAATATCACCATTTTTGATTCAGAAGGATGGCTATCAGGGTATGTGAACTTTACATTGAACATGCTTCAGGTTGTGCTGGTATTCTGTAAATCTTTGGGATAAAGTTGAAAAGACCATTAGGACTGTGCTCATCTAAATATATTCTGGTGTTGATTGTGCATTTATGCACCAGCAAGTGTACCCACCGCTAACTTACTGGTGTACTAGAGGTTCCTCAGTTGCCCCTAAGTAACATGAATTTGCTAGTATTTTGTTTTAGCATGATTAGAATTGCTTCTTTCTTTTTTGTTTCTTTTCTTGAATCTCTGCAGGACATGTGTCTATCTTTTTGCTATAATTAAAATTTTGGTTGGTAAGGGTGTGCGATCTCCAGGAGAACTCCCATTAATTTACCAGAATCTTGTTAAGGTTAACATGTAGACATTAATTAATTGACGACTAAAAGAATAATTATATCCATACCATTTAATGTAACGGATAACTCTGATATTTAAAAAATTCTAAGATGCCCCCACATGAGAATGGTAGCCCCAAAGCGAAAGCGAAATAAAATATGAAGTGCTAATTAGATTCCGACAATTGGGAAAATATATGTTTTTTTTTAGAAAGATGATAATTTAACTCATAAATTTCATTTTGTGTCTATAAAAAATTAAATCTATGATCTCTTTAAAGTCATCCTAATTAGCTACCATTTGTACTACTATGTATAGCAAAACACCTGCTATATCTTAAATATATCTGCATTTTTTTTTTCTAAATTGCATGCAAGAGGTCACTAATGGATATTAAATTCTTTTAAGGAATATATGGCGGAATAATAATCTTTCTGGAACTCTTTTCTAAAGCACTACGTGATTTGTTTTCAACATCTTATTAACCATAGACATGCTCAAATTTATTTCGTGAGAAAAATACAAGAGATGAAAAAGGGGTTGGGACTAGGCGCTTTCATTTTAGGGGTGTTAGAAAATTTCTTTCGTAGATTACTTATGATTTGTTTGGGATCAATTTTAATTTGATTCGTCCATTAAACTCATTATCTTGAGCTAGATCTGACTCAATTTGTTAATCTCTTGAACTTATTAAACTATTAATATTTATTATTTATATTATTTGCTATAAGCGTATTATATAAGTTATAATTAATACATATATATTTATTGTATAAAATATGTATAGAACTTTGTTGTCATTCATTTTTTTATTATTTTAAAATTTAAGTATAAATTATTTGTATAAATTATTATTAATTTTTAAATGAACTATTAACGAATCATTTTGGCTTACTCATTAATGAAATAAATTAATCTTAAACTAATATTTCTAGCTCATAAAGTTAATGAGCTGATCTATTCTCTTAGCTTGTTTACAGAACTATTCACTTTTCTATCGCCAAGCGCAATACACAAAGGACACTTGTTTTTTGTAAATTGACTTCGTGCAAGTGTTGTTGCCACTTGCACCTATTATATGCACAATTCGTGGTGCCAAATTCATTCATTCATTTTTATTGTTGTTGGCAGTTGTTAACGTTGTTGCTGAAATCATGGTTCACCTAACATAATGAATATATGAATTCATGATTTCTCTCTCAATTACAGAATCGATGTTTATGTCAATGACCCAATTAATAAACTATTTTTATTTTTTAAGGAACCTGGACAAATAAACATCTTCCAATTTTTACAACTGCCACAATCGATATTAAATTTTGTGAAAATTGAAAAAAAAAACGTTGAAACTATTGCAATTATTCTTCTGTATTTATATTTTTACATGAAGTGCACATGAAACGAAATCAACAATTTAATGTCGCCAATTAGAAAAAAATATAACATTTGGATTTTGGAAACATCAAATATCTATAACGCCTTAACCTCCTCATAAATTATTCTTCTCTCAGTGCATACACTTGCATGTAAGCGTCTTTACAAGCAAAATAAAAGGCGCACTCAAGTAAGTCCACCTTAAATTGAAAGAATCTACATAGTTGTGTGGCATTGCTCATGGACTCGAGTGACTCAAACCCATATCTACTATGAACCTTCTATAGTGCAAAGAAAATAGGATTCACATGTCCCCCACTCTCTCTTTCTCTATTGGAGAATATAAAGTGTCAGGTTCAAGCTCCATTCCTGCCAAAAGATTTTTTAGCACTATGGCTTAGTCGCTAAGAAAATTTGAACTTTACAAGCCACTATCTGAATTCTGAAATGAATAGCTTAACCTAGCTCTTGCCTTTTATCCACTCCGGATTTTTAAATGGGGAATAAAAGCAAAAGAATAAACCCGACTAAGAAAATTGCACCATTTACTTTTGGTTTTCTTTTTTCCCCAAGGTATGATGATCTTAATATACAAGCACCTCCACTAATTTAGGGTAATTGAAGTTGAGAAATTCTATTTGTACCTTCATTATATTTAAATATATGTTGATAACTATAACATACTGAGATTACTTATGATTTTTTTTAGTAAAATAGGAGTCTAAGCTACCCATATTTTTAATGTCCATAAAGAATCTCATCCGGATTTTGAATCTGTGACCTCCTACACGGAGAGCATTATCTTTCCCACTAGACCAATAGCCGGTTCTCAATATTACTTATTATTTTCAAAATTGAAAGACTTGATTTACTTTTATATAAAAAAAGTTAAAACAATCAAAACTTTTTATTAGAACAAATTATGTCTTGGCTGTTCTGCACTATTGAAGATAATATATTGGTGAGAACAAGTTGTTCTGTAATATATTTTGTTTCTATTGGAGAAAAAAAAAAGATTTTTTTTTCCCAATCCAGAAAATAGTTGTTGCTATGTTCAGTACATATCAACAGCGTTGAAAAGCTTAATTTCACACGTTATTGGATTAATTTTAAGTAACGACCTTGGAGTACTATTTAGACCTATATAGTTATGCTTTGGTTAGTCGCGAAATACAAAATATTTTTGTAATTCGTGTCGTATCTCTTATTTTCAAATTTAAAACACCGATCCAACCGTTCAAAGTTTTCTCTATATTAAAATATGATTGGAGATCAAATTTATATTTTTTGAAAAAAATATATCTATTTTTGGGTTGAAAATACATTGAGTTTATGATTGAAATTATAAAGTTTGACATATAAATACATGTCTTTTCAAGAAATCAAAATCGGCAATTTTAATTTAATGATTGCAACTTATCTATTCATTTAAACATCAATGTTATAAACAAAAGTTTTTGGTGAGAAATTTATATTAGATTTGTTTTTAGTCTCTAGTTATTTATCTCAGATTTAAATGCCTCTGTTACATAATTTTTCAAGAAAGGATTTGACAAGATTTGAAATGATTGAACTAATGACACATTGACACTAGAGAAGAAAAAAAATTGACGAACAGGAGAAAAGAGGATTTGACAACATTTGACATTGTTAAAAATGTCATTGTAAAATCACGTAGAGCATATGGATGTCAACTTCAATTTGAAGAGAATATGTTGGCAAAGTGGAAGGGGCCTTTTACCATGTTTCTTTGTCTTACCTTGTGACTTTCGCACGAGCTAAGATAACGAAAGTGTCTACTTCAAAAAAAAAAAAAAGATAATGAAAGTGGTGTATATGTTGAGATTTGAGTGAATAATGAATTGTAAATTCAGCATGCAATTTGACATAAGAGTTGGTACACTGTTTGTTTATATAGCTTAGTCGATCTCTGATGGCTAGCTAACGGTAATTAATTTGTGGGGGGTAACTGGAGGTTCTAATTATTTTTTAGTGAAAGAAGTTGAGCTGCTTCTTTATTAAAAAAAAAGGTAGTTTCCCCTTTATACCATATTTTAGACAATGATTAAAAAACAAACTCTAAGATTATGCTGCAATAGGAGTTAATGGGGAAGAAGCAAGTGGAAGGGAAGAAAGAATTATTTTTAACCTTGCAAGTTTTAAGTTTTGTTTGAAAAATGAGTAAAGGTAAATGAAGAAGTATGGAAGTTAACTCTTCCATCCATTTTTCTAAAAAAATATAATATTTTGTTTTGGAGTGTAATAATTTTAACCTCTCCTTCATTTTTTTCCCTCCCTTATTTTTCCCGGGAGCAAATCCTAAGGGTTTGGTTTGAGACTAGTCCCCAAATTTAAACTTTACTTCTATTTGTTTTCTCAACAATTGTTCTAAAGTTAGGAGTGTAAATATGAAATATTCTTAAATTGCTAATATTTATTTAGAATAGTCATATGCTCAATTCTGTAGTGACAATATTATCAATTGATCTTCGCTTTTAATGAATGATGTCTCAATTTTTTTCGATTGAATTTTCTCAAATGAAGTAAAAAACTGCTTCAATATGTGTTTGTTCATTTGTGAAATACAAAGTTGGATGCAATGTGCCTTATTGTTTTATTATCACAAAATATTTTTATTTATTTTTTATCCTTCATGTCGATAACCACTTGCTTGACCTAAATCAACTCGTTTGTGGTTGATTCCATGACAAGATATTCCGCATCAGCATTTGATCATGTTATAATATTTTATTTTTTATTTTTCCACATGACTATTTTTATCTACAAATTTGCAAAATTTGTTATAGATATTTGATCAAAACTTTCGACCCAATATACACCAAAATAGCTACATATATCATTACAATTATCAAAATAAGCTGTAAATATCCTTTAGAGATTCACCATCGTTGATAATAAATTTGATTTTGCTATCAATTGAGATAGAAGCCGACTTATATCCTAATTTCTCGATTAGATGATGATGATGATTAATTTACACTGTCATCCTGATCTACTCATCATCCAAGCATTTTTTTAATGTAGTTTCTGAGTATCATCTGAAATCAAGATCGAGAGGGAAGGAATTAAATTACTTGAGTTTATTTTTCATTTTTTTAACCTTTTATCATATATAAACCTAACTGAAAAAAAGAAGAATTCATAACGCAGGCGTTCGGATAATCGAATGATTAATATAATTAACGTTTGAGATTAAATTTCATAATTTTTTTATGAGTTTAAGCTAAATTCTTTTTTTAAAGTACAATATATACGGCCACTGTACCTTGTCCAACCGCTGATCAAAGCCGGTCACATGTCATGTGTTCAAATCTAATCCATCCGGACATGTCACTATCAGAAAAAGCTTTAAAAACTTTTAATTAATAACTATTATTGAGATAACCGTTGCTGAAAGAGAACAATGATATTTTTAAAATTTTAATGAAATATTTAGCAACGATTATAGATATAAAAAATATTTTTTAAAACAAAGAAAAAATTGTTAGGGAATATAAAAAAACTTTAAAAACGGTTTTCACCAATAACCGTTTATAAAAAAAACCTTAGAAACGTTCATAGGGAAACTATTTTTGAAGAAGTATTGAAATAATTTGATAGAGAATAGTAATCTAAAGGCTAACTTATCTGAGTTTTGAAATCTAAGCAAGCTTGCCCGCTGGAATAAATAGATTAAGCTTGAGTTCTAAACGACGGTAGTTCTTGGCTCCAATCAAATCATCAGATCAATTGAAATGTTCAAGAAGTATAAAGCGTGACTTGACCAACCAACATGTAATATTCAATTTTTCATTCACTTGTTGTGGCTGAGAGGACTTGAGGTAAGAAAGATCTATACGCTTTATTCTTGAGGAGCTGGCAGAGAAACATCAAAATTGGTACAAATTTTATTATCTATATTAAATAAATTATTTTCTGTCATATTTTATTATGCGAGATATAAAAAATATTATTTATGTTAAATAAATTATTATTTATATTATCTTTTATTATGTGATGTGTTTTTATACATAGCTGTTGTCATTTAAAATTTTTTATGTTAAATAAATTAGTATTTATTTTATATTTTACTAGGTGATGTGTTTTATACATAATTGTTATCATTTATTTTAAATGAGTTGTTACTCATATTAACGATATTTAGTTGAATATAAAATTAGATATACAACAAGATTTCCATATGACAATCATTTGAGCAGTCAGATCGATCAATTAAATATTAAAAATTAATAAATAATCCATAATACACTGACCATCCGTGCTATGCATAGTATTTTCGTCCAACTCATAGAAGTATAATATAAAATAATTTTCATAACAAAATTATTATATGAACAACTCATTTGATGATATAACAATGTCCATATCCTTTTTATATCTCCATGATATTTTTCTTTTCTTTATTTAAGGCCGGAAAGCACCTTTCTTTTCTTATATATATTCTTTGTTTTTTAATCAAACATTAATTTGTTTTGCTTCTCTTTTTATTTTCCTTCTATTTTAGGAGCTCTTATTGCTTAATGAATTTAATAATTTCTTATTATAAAATCTTGCTCATGAACCATAGCTTCTGAGTCTAGTTAATTATTATTTTGTGTGTGACATACTAAAAATGGACGTATCTGAACCATAATTAGTATTCACTGAATTATTATTGTTTGAATGTGTTGTAGTAGGAAATGCTTCTATTAAGAAAATTTAATATTATATGAGCCTATTTGGAATTGGGTAATATCTTCACACCCTTATTCCGAACTTTTAGTTTGTTGTAGTAGTAGGAAATGCTTCTATTAAGACAAATGTTCTAACATTTAATTTGAACAAACATCTCTCTTCCCGAACTGTCCAACTTGTGGGCCCGATTATGTTTAACGAGGGGAAAAAAAATAAGAATAGCGTTATTGCAGATAAGCTAATTCCTTGCACGACTGTGCTGCTTGCTTTTCTCACTAGCTCATAAAAAAAAACTCAGTTGGACATTAAGCCATGATGCCTAATGAAGGCGACTTAAATATTCTCTCATGAGAGTGTATTTTTGTTAGATGAGAGTTTCAGTATCATTAATTTTGTGTGTCATCAAATGTCATTAATTTATTTTTTAATTTATATTTTAAAATTTAAAACTTCAATTTTAAATCCAAACCATTGATATTGTTAATTTTCATAGTAGATGTAAGCTCATAAAATTTTATGATTTTTGAAGTCTATTTTATATTAAGATCAAATAATAATAAAATGAATGAATTTAATTAATTATGATTGATTAATTTTTATGTATTTATTTTATTATCATTTGATATAATATAAAATTAGCTCCAAAAATCATAAAATTTTATGAGCATGTATCTACCATGAAAACTAACAATATCAATATTTGGATTTTAAATTTTAAAATGTAAAATAAAAAAAGTTGACGTCATTTGATTACGGACATAATTGATGGCGTTTGATGGCACACAAAATTGATTACATTAGAACCCTTCTTTCTTTGTTATAATTAAGTTGAGTGATTGATTTAAACACTGAAACGTGTCGAGAGAGAACTTTTGAATATTACCAATGATTAGTGCGTTCTGAGTGAAACATTTGCAACATGGTTGAGATTAATGGACAATGAATTAATGCAATAATAAAAGAAGTCAATTTTGAAAAGAGAAGATTTAATCATTGGGGGCGAAATGAAATAGACTAATTATAAATTATACTTCGTAAAAAAATTAAGTCTTTTAGTTTCTCACACATGCTAAACCATCAAAATTTCTTCACCATTGATTTTGTTTAAAATTTTTCATCTATGTGAATTCAATATTCATATATGATTATTTTCTCTTCATGTTTGAAGTAATGTGTATGATATAATTAAGATGAAATATAACTTTAAAATGATCCAATATCACTTAACAATGGTTATCTTCGACAATCTTGACAATGGATCTTTAAATATTAAAAAAATAATAAAAATAAAAAATCTTATAGATACGTTCTTCTACTTATAGATTAATGGTGATTCAAATTTTATATAATTTAATTATCATTTGATAGTCCATCAAAAGTCATTAGTTCGAAACATTGCAAAGTGTATAACATTTTGATGGTCTTTGATAGACTAATGAGCAATAATAAAATTGAATGAAATTTTAATCACCATCAATCTATAAGTAGAATAACATATCTATAAGATTTTTTCTATTTTTTCATTTTTATTTAGAAATTCATTGTCAAGATTGTCAAGATAACCCATTGTCAAGGCCTCAAGGATTCCTTCCCTTATATATTGTCATATGTTCAATTATATTATTTATAATATTAATAATAATTATTTATTTTAGAATTATATTATTGGGGTGAAACTTGAGTTACAAACGAGTGACCATAAATTTGTCTAACAGTTCTGATAACTAAAAAAATATCTTTATAAAAAATAAAAAATAATATTAAACTAGTTGGTTATTTTATATTATACTAATCAGATAAACATTGTGTCATATATATACTATAATACTATGACACTTGAAAAAATAATTTTAACAACGTTGTGTCTTTCTTAATGATATCCGATAGATAGCTTCTTAATGCTATCCGATAGATAGCTTCTTAATGTCATCCGATAAATTTGTCATTAATTGATAAACTAAAAAATTGACGTTTGATCTATGATATATGTCCAAATTAAATTCACATGTTATCTACATATAAAAGAAATATCTATAATCTTCATATATTTTCTTGATCAATTTTGCTATAATATGGTTGTCAAATATTAACGTATTTATTTTCAATTAATAATTCATGATTGATTGGACGGTTGGATCCCATTGATTACCTGCTTATCCGAATTGAACCGACAGAAAGAAACACAAGTTCAATTGGTTGAGATTAATTACAAGCACAGCTAAAAATGACTGCATATATATTTTGGACGGTAATCCATCCACTGACAACAATCAATTCGATAATTTTGACAATGATTTTCCAAAGATCTAAAAAAAGAAGGAATTATAAACATATTTTTACAATTATAGATTGATTTTGTTTAAATATATTTTACATCCAAGACAATTAATGGATCAATGCAAATTTTATGTAAAAGGTTATTTTGAATAAATATTTTTCTGATTTCATCATTACAACAATAAAGTAAAATAGGTACTAGATTTAAAACTATAATGAATGATTCATCGTGTATATATAAAATTTGAATGATTAGATTTCGCTTTTATTAAAACAAGTGATATATATATAGGAATGCTAAAATACAACACGTTATACGGATGCACTCATGCACCACGTTACGTTAAAATCTCAAATTTTAAATTAAAAATAACCGATCCAAACCGTTCAATTTATTCTCCATATCAAATTCTTATAGAAAATTAAATTTTATATTTTTAAATTTTTATTTTATTTTATTTTTTGGATTGAAAGAAAATCATCACTGTTGGACGATCCAAAATTCTTAAATTAAACAACTTTGTCTTGAGCCAAAAAAATAGTAAAAAAATTTCAAAATATTTAAAATTTGATTTTTTACGGGAATTTGATATGGAGAATAAATTGAACGGATTGAATCAATCATTTTTAACTTGAATTTTGAGATTTTGACACGATGCATGAGTGTATCCATACAACGCGTTGTATTTTAGCCTTCCTCTATATATATATATATAGTCACACAACATTTTGGTGCCGTATTAAAGGGCGCCCTTTTGTCATCATCAAATTAAAGGGCGCATTATTTTTTTAGCACGCCATGATGATATTAAAGGGCGCCTTATTTTGTCACCATGAAGATGTAGGAATATAGCTCCTTCCCATCCTTGTACAGGCAGTTGGGTACCAAAAGCTCTATCTATTATTCAATAAAAATTGCTCTTTGATTTTTTTTTCCGAATTAAAGGCTACCCAATTTATTTGAGATTAAAGGCTACCCAATTTATTTGGGATTAAAGGCTTTGTTTGTTGTTGTGTATTTTTTCCCGGAAAGATCCTAAACAATTTATATAATAAAAATCCTTTTATTTTCAAATCGGTATTATATATATCAAGATTTTTAAATACGGATTTCAATATGCGTGCGGTTGACTACTGTATAGTGCATATGTGACATGCGGGTGCATATGCGGTTCAGTATATGGATTACATATGCAGACATGTATTCAAAAAAAATCTTACAATATTTGAATCGATCATTTATTTTTGAAGAATTTTAATGTAAAATAAGAAACTATAATAAGATATTAATATAATTTTGAATATTTTACATGAAAAATAGAATATAATTAATTTTATAGCCTTAATATGATAAATATTTTTAAAAAAATAATATGTATTATTGAATATACGGATGCATACTCTTACGCGTGCAGCATCACACCGTATAAACATAATCAGACTACATATACGGTCGTACCACCGCATTTTAAAACAATGATATATATAAATGAAAGACTATGGCAGTATGGCTACATTAAAACAGAACTCTAGGCTGGCATAGTCCTGGACGCCTATGCTTAGGCTTCTCCTTTTTAAAACCTTAATTTCATTTTGGTGTAAGAGTGGAATAAGATATTTCTTCAAAAAAAAAAAAGATAACTTTTGGAAAAGAAGGAAAAAGGACCGGCCACCGTCAAAAAAGTAAAGGAAAAGATGAAGACGAGGGGAACGGAGAATCTGTCCTACTTTTTTGAACGGAAGATTTTTTTTATAAAAGATACCAGTCTAAATTATTTAATTTGAAATATTCATAACTAACTTGTAGTTGAATTTTTAATCTAAATATTCATAAAGAACCTGTAGTAGAATTTTTAATCTATAATCTCCAATATGAAGAACACTGTACGCTAAAATTTGTTATAAGGAACCTTAGATTCGCATAATGATGAGACCACTGACATAATATTTTTAGAGAAAAGTTTTCTATATCTCTATATTAATTAATCTAACTGTTATTTAATTTAGATTTGAAAGAAAATAAAAAAAAAATATAAGTCACGTACTTGACCCGTTTGAACCAAACCTCCAATGGTATCTCCCTCATCTTTAAGAGTTACCCTTCATGCTATATATCGTTGAAAAGCTAGCGACGAGGAGAACACAATAAGCTAAATTACACATAAAATGGATCAAGTATTTGGAAAAAATCAAAGGAGAAAGCATCCCGGTTAGAAATTCAATTGGAGCTTTACACTACTAGAATTTGAGTTATTACCGTGGTTAGTTGATGTTTTTTCCGTGATAAATCTGGGTTCTACGGAAATAAGGAGATTGACGCGTGACGCTCATCATTTCTGTAGATAAGTCCATGGAAGAAATTTGCACAAAAATAAAATCCACGAAATATAATCTACCTTTTCACGGAAATACTCCAGAATTCTCTATTTTACGAAAATACTCCAGAATTCTCTATTTCACGGAAATACTCTACTCCGTCACACCCATTCTTTTCCAATTCATTTTCCCACCTCTCTCATTTTCAGTCATAACAATTTATTTTTTTAACCTAAATGAAATTTCAATCTCCGCCAAAATGAATTGACAATCCGCCAAAAAATTTGGAGATGCCGCCTATTTTACTCCAATCATTTTTAAGGATCGATTGAATCCATATTTTCTTTTTAGTTAACCCAAAATTTGGAGATGTCGCCTCTTTCATCGTCTTCTCCTCACCTACTCTATTCTCTAACCAAAACCAAATCCTTCACCTCCTCTGTCCTCTTCCTCTCCCTTTCTCAAGAACACGAAATAATCCAACTCTTTCTCGCCGGACGGTCGATACTTCGCCGCTCTCTCTCCCGAATCAAGCTTAAATTTGTGCTTAATTTGATTGCAATTTTGCTGAAATTTATTTAATATTCTTTAATTTTTAGGTATGGGATATGAGCTCTGGAGAAATCATGGCTGATTGGAAGGATCCCGACTCAGCTTCCGTCTACTCTTGCATTGCGCGCTATAATGGAAGAAAACAAGGTAGTTGTGATGATATTTTCTTCTCTCAGTAAAATTTTGATGAACCTCAATTATGATTCAAATGTTAACTTCTTTTCAGGGTAAAAAGAAAAATATTATCCTGGTTGCTTTGGGTACTGCTATTGGAGATGTCAAATTCTTAATTATAAACCATTTTTTATGATATTACTCAAAGAAATATTAGCATTACTACATAACTTCAATATTTCTTACAGAAATATTGACATTACTCACAAAAATATTGAAATTACTCACAGAAATAATGACTCTGATTTTATTTTTACAGTTGGTGTTATATTTGCTCTTCTAAAAGAAGAAATAAATAAGGTAATTAATATTTATTGGCTCTTCTATCTTTATCTTGTTACACCTCTAATTGTTCTCCCTTGTCCAAATCAAACATCCAGAAACCTATTATATTTTCTTAAATTTGATATTAGGAGATACTGTTTTGTTGGGAGTTCAACATCCTACTTTTCAGGTAACAAAGATTGAATTTAAGATAATTATTGGGAGGTATTACTTTGTTGATAACATACTAATTTATATTACTAATTTCTTTCATATGATCATCATGGTCCTATTTTTCAGTCATTTCAAAGAGCTATGAGGATACATGTAGCTTTACCTCAGGTAAATTTTAAGCTTTCTATAGTGAAAATTGAGTGCAAACAAATAAGGTTCTGATGTTTCACAATACTAATTTTTATTTTTCACTATATGCTGCGCTTGTAGGGTCATAGTCTCATTTCTCATCCAACTCAAGGACATCATATGCTTTTCAATTATAGCAATATAGCAGTTGATATACAGATTTATATTTTGGCAGTTCAATACCTGTATTTTTTGATTTGATGTACTTCCAATTGATGTTTTTATATGCTATATTATTTTTCTGAAGTTATTTTCAATGCTTGATTATTTTAATTTATCATCAGTTGACAATTGGAAAACAAAAAAAAATTAAGGATGCTATTTTGTGCAGGAATGGGTTCATATATTTAATTTTTTTAAATCGGCCAGTAATAATCAAAAGTTACTAACATAAATAATTCGCGTTACCGACAGAAATAATGTGGTGTTACTGAACAAATAATGTGGTGTTACTGCCAGAAATAATGTGCTTTTACTGATAGAAATAATGGGTTCACCTATTATAATTTTTCTTAAAATCTGCGTAAATTAATGTGGATGAATAGAATTATTTTCGTGGAAGTAAGAACCATGAGACGTGAAATTATTTCCGTAGAATCATTTTCGTGCTTAATTCCTCAGAAAAGAATTATCTCCGTGGTATTCTACGGAAATAGTATTTGTTATGGCGATGAAAGTACCGTGGAAGTTTTTCCGTGGGTAATTCACGAAAATGACGTATTTTCCGTGCTTGAGTCCACAGAATAAACGTTTTTCCGTCCATGGTAATAACAACAATTCTAGTAGTGTTAGTGCGGGTGAATCTCAATCGATTGATTAAATATTTTCTTTAGATCAAGGAGATGATATGTGAAGTTTTAACCAAGTGCTCTAATATTCTAAGTGTTTGGAACACTATTTCACTTCTCATGTACAAAGAGAATGTGTTAAAACTCATATTTTGAAGTTCGATTGATCAAGAAGTGAAGCTAGATTAAAATCTGGGAGCAAGAAGATAAAATTTGAGTATTCATTCGAATGAATTAGTTGAGAGATAGGATAAAACAAACAAAATATATTTTATTACACTAAATATATGTGCGTCAAACTTAGTATAATAGATACAAAAACTTAATTGTACTAGGTATAAAATATTATTATATAAATTATAAAGACTTTATCATAATATTGAGAATTTAGATTGAAAAAACTTCAACAAAAAAATAACAAAGACTATATTATTTGTACTAATGAAAATTAAGACTAAACTATGAATTATATTTTGAATGATATATTAATATAAATTTTATTCAGTAAATATACACAATATATTGAAGTGTGTATATAATATATATTTATATTTATTTATAATAGTGAAAATTAAGACTAAACTACAAATTATATTAAGATGAGTTATGATAGATATTAAGACTTATTTTTATTAAATATTAAATCTATTTTTATCATAATTAATTTAAAAATATAATTTTGTGTTACATACCTATAATATATTGTTGATAATATTATGACTTAATGATATAAGATATAAAGATAATTTTTATTATTTATTGATATTATTTTTTTATAAATATAAATTATAAGGTCTTAATATGTTAAAAAAATTCTAAATATAAATTTATCAATTATAAGAGCTTAATTAAGATAATAAGAATATCTATATTCAGGAAATATTATGAAATTTTAAATCTTTTAAAGTTAAATATGAGTTATTAATCAGTATTAAGAATTTAATTGTTTAGTTTTAAAATGAGAATAATTAGGTATAAAGATTTTGGCTCTAGGAGTGTTTGATAAATATTTTTTGAATTATATATTATTCAAAGTTAAAAGTAAGATTTGTGTTAATATATATTAAGACATCATATGAATGATCTTAAAACTTCTAATACTAAAATGTAAGACTTTATTTATGTGATTTTATATCAAATATACATTACATAAAAATATTATTTCAGGTAAAATTTATTAAGACTTCATTTCTTAGATGTTACATTAGATATAAAGATTTAATTTAAATAATGTTCAACAAATATTTGAGATTTTTATATCTTTTAAAACTGAAAAAAAGTTATAGCATTATGTATTAAAATATCATATAACAACTCTTAAGAATTTAAATATTAGATATTAAAATTTTGAATATCGTCCATATAATGATCTAGAGAGTTTTAAAAGAGTTGTTATTGTTTAGTGAGTATTTCGACTTCATCGGCTTATTCAAAATAGAAATTCAATTGTATAATTTTTTTTTGATATTCAAATAAGAGAGTAAATAATTATTTTTGACTTAGATCTTAATACATTATAATTTAGAGATGCAGACTTTTTCATATCCTGATAACCGTTCAAATATAAATTTAAAGTTTAAAATTATGAATTATAATATTAGGTATTAAGACGTCATTTTTGTGCGTTAGGACTTAGAACATTCGATTTTAGCACATTAAAGTTAAGATATATAGACTTGAAATATCTTGATGGATTCTTAAATATAAATTTTAAGTTCAAAATATGATTTGTAATATTAAATATTGAGACGTCGTATTTCTCGTGTTAAGACTTGAGATATTCAGTTTTAAGATAATGAAGTTCAAGTATAAATACTTGTCAATATCCTAATTATCATTCAAATATAAATTTTAGTTCAAAAATATAATTTATAATATTAGATATTAAGACGTCGTATTTCTCTAATTTAAAAAATTGAGGTTCATATATAATTACTTACCTATATTTTGATTGTCGTCCAAATATAAATTTTAAGTTTAAAATATGATTTGATGTACTAGATATTAAGACTTTATTTCTTCAGTATTAAGACTTAGGACTTTCAATATTAATACTCTGATATTAAGACTTTGATGTTCGAGAACGTGGTCAATGACTTTTTCAGTTGAGGTACAAATCGGAGTACATATATGAGATATAGTTAGTTGGTCTCATATTTTTATTTTGGATTTTCGGAATTGCAACTACCTAATAATTTGTATGTTATCTTTCCTAAGAGTGTAGTAAAAATATGAGAGGGTTGAGATTTTTTATTTTTTTGTGTTTTATTATATCTTTATTTTTAAATTTTTAATAACTCAAAATTTAAAACTGAAATATTATATTTAATCAGAATCATTTTATTTACGCATAGATTAAAAATTATGTTATTTAAATATTATTTTATATGATATCAAGAGTTTGTAAAAAAAAATACACTAATATGATTAATTTTTGAACGTTGATTTACATAAGTGAAAGTGAATAAATAAATAATTTTAATGTGTAAGAAGAAAATATAATATATATCAAACCTAATAATTTTATTTCAATATTTTAGTTTTAAATTTTGAGTCATTAGAAATTAAAAAAATAAAAGTATGATTGGGACAAAAATGAAACGTCTATTTAACAATATTATGAAAAAAAAGCTCAGATAACGGCGAATTCTTTTTTTTTTTAAATTTTGTCACGTTGGTACTGTCAATTTCTGTGCACATCACAAATTAAAAAAATGAAAAATATTCAAAGGATCCATAATAATGATGAAAATCTGTATTTTTTTAACGGTCGAAAAAGTAGCAATACTATTTTATAAATTTTTCATTCATGCGGCCCTGTGTTTGTGGAGATACTATGGAAAATCAAAGATACAAAAATTGTAAAAGTTTCACTTTATTTGCAAAACTCAAAAGAAACCATGGTTCCTACTTCCTAGTTCCTACCTTATTTTCGTTTGTTACGGATATAGAAATCATTCCGATTATCTAAAATATTTTTTCTCGGGTTACAAACTAACAAAAAGAAAAGGCTAGTACAAATATATATTAGGAGATGAACGGGTGGGGGCAGTGTCACTGTGTAAGCAGGATGGAATCAGAATCTGAATATGAAATTATAGAAATATTCGATAGCTAATTATTTTATAAATATGAATAAAAAATAATAATTTTTACTAATCTATATTATATTATAAATAGCATATGTACAGATAAATACTTTTTAAAATTAACGGTTCAAATTTTAATCGATATCATTTTTTTCTATTCATTTCATTTTCTATTTTTTACCATACAATAATAGGAGGTCTAAAAAAATTTATGCATAAAATAAATTAAAAATCAACTATTTTTATTTAAAAAATATCTACTGTACATTTTATTTAAAAATAAATTATCTACTATTCAATTTTATTTAAAAAGAAAAAAATATTTTGTAAATCAAATTTATATTATATTATAAAGAGCGTATGAACTAAATTTATCTACTAATGTTATAAGATAATGTGTAGTTATCGAAATACTAATATTTTAATATACAATTAAGATTGATTGATTTTATAAAAATGACAGTTTAGATTTCAATCAAATCTATTTTTTTTCTTTATTCTATTTGTTATTTTTTACAATGCATTTATAGGAATTCTAACAAAAGAAAATGTATATAAAATAAATTAAACATAAACTATTTAAATTTTATCGCATAGTAACTACACATTATACAACCATACTTAGAAAAAATATTATATTTTATATATTATATTTTATTAAATATTAAATTATTTGTATTTAAAAATTAAAAAGCCTTTGTAATTGATTTAGATATAAATTATATCTAAGTAAAATATATCATTTAATTATAAAAAATGATGTTTAATTATAATTATTTTGTAAAAAATGTATTTAATAAATTAAATATCAACTATTAGTAAGTTTTATTATAAAAAATAAACTATACATTGTACAACCATATTTAGAAAAAAAATATCATATTTTGTACATCATTTTTTATTTTTAAAATTTAAAATCTTTATAATTGATTTAGAAATAAATTATATTTAAATAAAAAAATATTATTTATTTATAATAAAACTATTATTAAATATAAATATTTTAAAATTAAAATGGTTCAAATAACAGACGAGTTCACTGCTAATTTACTATGGGGTTTGACACCCATTCCCTCCGCCCCTAGTTTAAGACAATCATAACAGATGAAAAAAAAATGAAAATATGAAAGAAAATTATGGTGGGGCAGCAAAACAAAGGCAACAAAAATTATAAAATAGTTTAGATATGCTTGGACGGAGGAATATTGTAGGAGGCTCTATTAGTGGGAAAGTAGTAGAACTTTACAGAAAGGTGGAACCGGTGTTAGAAAATAGAAAGAAATATTTTACATAGAAAATTTTGCCGAGGAGGCTCACTGGCCAGTAAGAAACCATAAGTTTTGAGATACATTGAAGAGAAGGGATCAGTGGTTTCGAGATATATTGAAGAGAAGGGATCAGTTGATAATGGGTTATTTTAATAATCTTGATAATTTATCTCTAAAAAATATAAAAAAATCTAAAAAAAAATTATAGATATAATTTTTTTTACCTTTAGATTGATGGTCATTTAAATTTTATATAATTTCATTATCGTTCGATAGTCCATCAAAGACCATTAAATTGGAACCATTGTAAATTATATGAAAATTTGATGGTTTTTTATGGACTATCAAACAATAATGAAATTGCATGAAATTTGAATGACCATCAATTTGAAGGTAGAAGAACACATCTATAATTTTTTTTCTATTTTTAAGATTTTTTTTTTTATCAAGATTGTCAAAATAACCCATTGTCAACTGATCCCTTCTTTATATTGAATATGCACAAGAGATCAAAATGCACCGCCTGGACCATGCATGTGCCTTTTCAGGACTGTACAATTTCCACATGATGGGCCCCAGTTAAAATCACATAATTATGTTTGGTGAGGGAAATTTAATTACAGTCTTTTAAATAAATTTAATGAAAACAGATAAAGATTTGTTTGGAGAGTCATCCATTGATAATGAATTATTTTGATAATTTTGACAATAAATTTTTAAATAAATATTATAAAAATCTTAAAATTTTAAGTTTATAAATATATTATTTTACTTGTAATTTGGTAGTATTTTAAATTTTATACAATTTCATTATTATTTGACGGTCCATAAAATACCATCAAAATTTTATATAATTTATAATGGTTTTAATTTAATGACTTTTGATCAACTATCAAATAATAATACAATTGCATAAAATTTGAAACTCACACTATTAATCTATAAGTAAAACAACATATCTATTTTTTTTTTCTAATTTTATATTATTTATTTATTTATTTAAAAGCTCACTGCCAAAATTATCAAAATAGTTATTGTGAAGTTATCCTCGTTATGTTTTACTATTAATATTATACATATGTAAAATTGATGTGACTTGAAAATTAGTTGGCCAACGATAATGAAAGTGTAGTAAAGCTGATAGTTACAACTAATTTTTTTTTTTTACGATTTCGAGCTTTAAAGCGGTCCAAAAGTCGATATATAACGATGAAAAATATTTCGATCATAAATATTGTATAATTTGTCATGATAGTCAGATAAATTTGCTATGAGATATTTATTTTGTTTAGAGAGATCGAGGGCACCAAAGTAAATAAATGAGCTATATACATAAGTTAGAATTAAAATTAAAACCCTACTTTGTAAGACAATTTAATTAACATAAGTGAAACTCATCATACACAATTTAAGAGAACGATTGTACATAATTTAAAACTCTGGCCTTGGCATTTTTCATATTACCGTTGGGCTCAGGGGCTCAGATAAAGCTTCCATATGTGGCATCTCTTGATGTTAGCGTTCGACGGCCGAAAACAAAGAAAAGTTAAAAAAAAAAGAAAAAAAATCTAAGTAGTGAGCTTGGTAATAATTGATTAAGTAATCAAAATTTACAAAAAAAAAATGCTATAATCAATATTCTAGTGTGTGAAATAGAAATATTAGAAAACAAATAAAAAGTTGAACATCGGTGTTTTAAGTTTAAAGCATGTTAAGATTATTTATAACTTTATCTTCATAAAGCATCTTAAAAAAAAAAGAAATTATCATAAGAAATAATCAGATGTTATCCCATCAAAGTTTCGAACTTTGATTAGCTCTCATATATTCAAAATATATTAATTTGAATACAAATATTCCGGTTCCGTTAAATAATGTTTTCATGACTAAATATTTCCATACAAATTGGAGCAATTGACAACTCTTTGACGCACAAGTGAATTATTTTTTTATACATAACTATCATATATCCTTAATTTTGCTTGTTAAGATACGCAATTTATACTAAGAATTTCGTTTGTTTATACAAGTTGCAGCATTCTCTGGATAATATTAGCTTAAACAAGCTTTGGTTTAACAATCCAGTCTAACTAGTAATTGAGGAATTTATATTGTTATATATATAGAGAGAGAGAGTAAAGATACCGCGAACTTAAACTCACAGAGGCCTTCCGTGAGCTTAACTAAAAAAACATAACAAATCGTCTCCAAATTTTAATTTATCATGCTCATTAAATTTTTTATATGAAAATTTTATGGGATGCAAAAATTTAGAGTGTTTTGAGATTTTTAAGTAATGGTTTTTAATTTTTGAAAATCAGCTCTAAGAAAAAAAATAATATATTCAATACTTGAACATCATTTTAAAAAATTAAAAACAGTGACTTAAAAATCTCAAACCACTCCAAAATTTTGCATCCCACAAGATTTTTATATAAAGAATTTAATGAGAATGATAAATTAAAATTTAGAGATGATTTAATGTACTTTTTGAATTAAACTCACGGTATCTTTACTTTCTTTCTCTCTCTATATGTATATTTTAAAGATTTTCAAATTTCAGGTGTCCATAATTAAACAATCTAGTCTTTGTACTAGGTATAAAAAATCAGGAAAAAGAATATAGAAAACTTTAACAGAAGATGTGATCATGGATACACAGTTACACACCATCTTTAACACGCACACACACAATAGAAAAAAAGAAATTAAGACATACACAAATTCTCTTGGAGTTGACAACCTCTTCCATGCCTGCCACTACTAAAAAAATGACTGTTTTTACTAGTTTATTGCTCTACCACCAATTCTAGCTAGATTATTTAGAAAGATGTTTGGTGTGATTTATTGCCAAATGTTGCAATGTCAAAGGCTGGGAAAGATAAATGCATTGTCCTGCATTTAATTAATACATATCTATATATTGCATTGGATTTTAAAGATATTGACATAGTTACCGGATGACTTGCCAAGATAAACCGGACAGATGTCAAATTGAATTATGTGGTTAATCCAATAATTAATTGTTTTTTCTTATTATGGGTTCTGGAAGCACATGGGACTGTCTAATTAATTGATGAATGAAATGTTCATATTTTCTTATCTAGTTCATAATTATTCTAAAATAATTATAATGACGATCAAGTTTTATCAAATAATTAAAAACATATAATTCTCACATTTTATTTTTAGTATTGGATGGTATAAAAAAATTCTATCATAAGATATTACTATTTTCTTTGGAAAAAGTATAAATACATTGAGATTTAAAAAACATGAGGATGCTATATGTGTGAAGAAATGAAAATGTTGAAATTAATCGATATATAATTGTTAATTAGATTCTTTCATCTGTTAATACTAACTTTCATAATAATAGCAATTTAATTTTACGTTTTAAGTGAGAATTATGAAAGTTTTTTTTCGTCCGTGTACTCATAGTCTCTTGGAGACTATCTTAACTAGCTATCATTTGAACTATTATATCATTTAGAAGATTATATGACTTAAAATTAATGAATTTAAAACGTAAGTCTAACGAGCCCTGTAAAATACAGGGAACTTATCTCTTGATCTTTCTGATGGAATGAATGGGTTCAATCGACAATCCACCAAAATAAAAGAATTTTATTACATTAGGAATAAAATTAGGAATGCATTTTATTACATTATCTTATTTAATTTGACGCTTCACATATTTTCATGTTAAAATTGGCATTTTTATAGGGATTATGCTTTGATTTATTCCCCTGAAAGAATGAATTCCAAGAATTAGTCATTACTACATCACTCAAAAAAATAAAAAAAAATTGTTACTGCGATTTTGATCAGTGCTCGGATTATGATTCAAACAATGAATTCCCATCATTAATTCTTGAAAAAAAAAGTACCAGCATAATTTGATCGCCAAGTAGAAAATTAGGTTCACCATTCACGAGGATAATGACGAGAATACTATTTGAATATGCTTCCATAGGTATTTATGGAAATTTCTTAATACTTCAATTGATATAACTTTGGGTTCTTACTAATTTCGTGATGGAATCTCTTGATATTTGATTTCTGTGAATTTTAATATCTAGGGTGTTCAAATGGATCGGTTAATTTAGATTTCAACCGAACTATATAATGTCAGATTATTTGGTTCAATAACTCGATGAAGTTGATAATTTCAACTTATTCATTTTTTTTTTGCTTTCGATTTATGTTTTTCTAATTAGATGAATCGGATAAACCAAATAGACTATATTTACTATGTAAATTTATTGTACTTGGCTAGTATGAATTATTAAGGATATCAAAATATTTTCACCTTTTATAAGTTTAATTCTCCCATTTTGTTTAGTTATTTTTCCAATTATTTATCTCTTCTATCATAACATTGAAATTGGAGCCACTGATACTTTTTGTTAGTCCTTAATTTATATGAATTCGATTTAGCCAAATAAGTTGATTAAAATTTTGGTTTATTTAATTATTTTTTGTTTCACTGATATAATTGTATAAATCGAACAAAATCTGATTATATATATTTAAAAAATAACATCTATTGTACATGTATTTAGTACAAAAATGCATGGCATATGGCAATTAATGAGTGGGTAGAAAGCATATTTAATTGTAATTAAAAATACATGATCACCACTAGAAAAATCAACCAAACTTAATTAAACTATGGGATAAAAATTATGAATTTATATTGTATTAGGACACATTTACGGATGGATACAGTTACCCACAATTGTTCACTCATTTTCTGAACCATCTGTGATTAGAATTCATATATTTTAAAGTAATTTACGCTCATAAAATAATGCCTCATGAATCTCAAACCGTCACAATCCTCATCGTGAATAACCGACATACAAATCTGACGGTTGAGATTCACTAACAGTTAGTTACTCTATAGACATAGAGTACTAGAATTAGCACACCAGTGATTATAAGTCTTTTACAAAAGTGAGGCACACAGTCACAAATGGAGAATTCAAGTCTTCTAAAACATTTTACACTAAAATTTATGTGTCCTGTGAATCTAAATAGATTTCGTTGTACCATTTTATTCAATTCACAAATATCGACTACAGCGCACAGAGTCATATTTGTATATTTTTCGTTACAAGAATTGTATCTAAATTAAATTTCAATTCATAGTTAACATATTAATTTTTCAAAAGTTTGCCAATGAAATTTTACCTATCTGGGTAAGACCTATTCAATATAATTCTTAATCTAATCATGATATAATTAAATTTGGCTTTTAGTTGTTAGAGAAATGAATTTAAAACTTGAAATTGTAATTTGCTCCACAAAAGAATACAGAAAGAATGAGTAGATCCGATTAAAAGTGAACTTCATGTAAAGAGATTGAAATTTTAGTTGAAGAAAAACGGGTATACTAAGTTTGGTTTTTATGTGGACTGGTCAAGTAAGGTCTTTGGGGTGGTTCTCTTAAGGACAAATCATCGTATTGAAGCGGAGAAGAGCGATGATGAAACTCTGGGGTACTTTTTTGTGTGAGCAAGAACTAGCTAACGAATAGTGATAGGATGAGGGACGGATCCAAGGGGCTGGGTGGGTCCCGCATCCTCTCATTTTTTAAAAATGTCTAAAAAATATATATAATTTTGTAAAAAAAAAATAAAAATTTATATATTTAGTCCTCTCTAATATTTTTTTCTCTCTGTAGTAAATATCTGACCCCTCCAGTCTCGGCCCCCTCTCAATCTAAAATCATGGCTCCGCCCCTGAATAGGACAAGGGGAAAAAGTAGGTGAAGTTACTCGCAATTACTAAAAAAAAAGAAATGCTTATCCGGCGAGATAATTGCTAAATTCATGGTGGGCTGTTTGATCCGACTCGACATGTTAACTCTATCTGATTCTCTAATATTTTTTATCCGAATCGGGTTGATCCGACTCGATTAAATATGTTTTTTAAGTAATTTTGTGATTTAGTATTAATTAAAGCTTAAATATATATTAATTAAAATTAATTATAAATTAATTAATATTTATTTACTTAACATTATAAAAAATAATTAACTATTTTACACGGATCGACGATCCGTGACCCAATCGGATTGAGAATGGATCAAATTTTTTTGATCCCAAATTTAAACGGATGAAGTTCGAATTGATAATACCCGACAACCGATCAGACCATTTACACCCCTAGCGAAAAGTTTAAAGGTTATTTTCTTGTGCACACAACTATTATGTTTTTTCCTTCAGGTGATTCCGGAAAGTCCTAGAAGCTCTTTTCAAGTTTTTTATGAAATGGAAAATTTAGAAAATTTGACGGACACATGGATTAGTTAATAATTGATCATTTATATGGTCAAATACATCTTTTAATTTGCGGAATTAAACTATTTTCTTTTGGAAGCAAACTCTCTCCCAATCAAGGAATTCTTTTATCTTGTCCATCTCATTACTAACCCATTTTGAAAAGGGTAAAAAAGAAGGAAAAATGGATATGAACTACAGTATTTTCCATGTTGTCTCTTTCCACGTTTTATTATTCTCCATATTTTTTATGGACAACTGGCCAGTTAATTTATGCATTTTATACACACGTAAGGTACAAGAGAATAAGCATAGTCATGTGATTATTTCTTAGTTTGTTAGCTTAGCATTCATGATTTCATGTTTGTTTTGGAACATGTTGGGGTATTTGCTAAATGGGGTAGTGACTATCTAAATTTGCATATTTTCTAGAGGGTGCAACTGTTTTTTAAGAATCAGGTTTGTTTTTGGAGATGATTCTGGCATCTACCATGCGAGCTTACTTCCAAATTCCAACTGGCAAGGTTGTTGTTGGTACATTTCGTACAAATTAATTTGAACCAATTTGTCTACTGAAATATTTAATTTGTGGATGTAATGCTTTCTTATTGATATTTAATATGGAAAAATTAATAACTGTTTCCCTAGCTTCCGAACTCCGGAAATTGACAAATGACAATATACAATTTAAGCAAGGATTCCATGACAAATATGAGAATCTCATTTCAAATATGAATTTCATATTTGAATAGCTTCAGCATTGCACACGACAAGCAACAGATAAAATAAAAGGAAAACTTTCATACTGCGCTTGGAGACATTCTTTGTGCGTAAATTTTAAACAATATAACAATGGTAACAGAGGCTTTCTCCAAATTATAAGGAATAACAAAATCTTAATTTTTGATAAAACAAATCAATTGAGGAAGAGACTCCTAAAAAAATTGTCCAACCCCGCAAATTGCAATGTTACCTTGAATAACTGCGAAATAATAATAATAATTTTCAGATTAAAGGTGTTTTTACACTTAATAAAATCTGTATTTTTTTTTACTTTCAATGAAGTTATTTTTAAAAAATAATATTAATTCCGAGGAAGCTAACATCTGGTCAACCGTTTAATCATTCCAGCCCTCCTTTTGTTGGAATTCTGACTCGGTCCCCATCCTACCATTGGTCTGGCTTTTGAAGATAAGGGAGCACAAGTTGCAATGCAATTATGTAATACTTGCAATTGAGAAGGATGGAACGGTAATAAATGCAAAATCCAAGGGTAACATGGGAAAGTCTAGACTCCAGAGAGAAGGATATAGGGATTTCTAGGGGCAAAATAGAAACCAATTATATTGGGTTATCATTTTGGAGAAGAATCATAATTACCCAGCAGGCAGCATCAGCATGGTGCATTAGTGTACCCTCTCTCTTTATCTTTCTGAAAGTAATGTTATATAGTCATAGTCATATATGAAGCGTGTTTGTTGTTACTTAATTATTGCTTACTAGTTAATCAATTCTCTAGTAATGTTTCCTGTTGTCTTTTTCTCTCATAAAAAAATACTCACAATAAAACCCTAAAAATAATGAAATTACATAATCTTGAGGAATACCATGTAATAATACTAAAAAGCAAGAAATTTAATTATAAAATGACACATTTGATGATATTTTTTTAATCTGAAAATGACCATTGTATATAGAGCCTATGCCCTGTAATAAATATGTCTCATTACAAGCCTTTCTGTTTAGTATAGTACTTTCAATTGGAAATCTCCACAGAGTATGCATGTTATAATTATGGCATACATGCATTTTTTACAGAATTAATGTAAAGCTGCTATGTTATTCAGGTACTTCATATACCCAGCCGAACAAGTATCGGGTACGAGTATGCGTTGGGTATGGTACAGATACGTACCAGGTACGTCACATAACATATCAAATTATTTTAATCGGTTTAACCGGTCAATACAGTCTCTGATACGGCTGGGTACGCCTGGATGCAAGATTCAGTATGGCTGGCTACGGCTCCGATACAGCTAGGTACGACTTCGGTACAACTAGATGTGATCAAACTTACAAAATTCAGAAAATTAAATGTATGAGTGAAATTTAAATCTAAAAAGTGAATTACATCCACTAACACATTTGACGTCGCATCGTACCCGATACTCGTATCCTGCAACACAATGCAAAGAAATAGAGATTGTACCTTCTCGTGTTACATTCACAGGTGGCATGAGGCAGGTCCTACACTTTAGTGAGTCCTAACAATATTTTATTTATTGTTGAAGTAACTACATTTATTTATTCATTTCAAAAAGGTAATTTAAAACTATTTTTTTCAGTAAAATATAAAAAAATATATCAAATACTTATTGTCCGATTTTTTTATTAATAATAAAATAAAAAATATATTCCACTGATGTAACATAGAAGAGCTGGATTTGACGAAAATAGTAAAGATAGAAACTCGATTTCCGTCTCAGGGACGGAAACTCGGTTGTCATCCCGGCCCTAGGCTCATGGATCCTCATGCGCCTCCTCTCTCCATTCCCACTGCATACACTAGTGTTATAAAATAACCGTGCAGGTCAGACTTGACCCGCTGGATCCAAGGTCACGACCGCCAACCCGTCCTGTGGTCTCACCCACTGGACTCGTGACCCATTAGAATCGAGAGGTCTAAAATGGGTGCGGACAATTATTTGTTTCATGTTCAACTCATTTGCTTCAATTAATACTTACATTAAACCGATTTCAAATGTTGAATCAAATCATTAAAATCACAAGTGATGGATTTATATATAAATTTTGTCAATTTTACTATTTATAAAGCCAAATAGTAAAAAAAATATTATAAAATAATTTATAAATATTTAACTTTTATACCACTGAAAGTCAACCAAATGTAAAAAAAATGTACATTAAATGTTTCACTATTTTAACAAACAAGTCAAAGTTTAATAATTGATTAATTTGATCTCTTAGAGAGTTTGTGCTCTGTCTATAATTGTTCATTACTAAAAATAATTAAGTCAGTATAATATTCTATTATTTATGCATTTATGTATTTATCACATTAGTTTATTAAAATAAAAATATAATGTGTATGTAATTGTGTATAATGTCCTTGATGTATAATTTGATACTCATGATATAATTTATTATATAAATATTTATACTTAATAATAAAAATAATATTGATAATGAGTAATAATAGTGATAATAATATTAGATGTCAAAAAGTTAAATATTTATAAATTATTTTACAATACATTTTTACTATTTGGCTTTACAAATAATAAAATTAATAAAATTTATATATACAAACATCACTTATAATTTTAATAGTTTAATTCAACGTTTGACACCAATTTAATGAAAGTATTAATTGAAACAAATGAGTTGAACGAGGAAGAACAATTAATGGATGTAGGGTCCACATTTGACTAACTTTTAGGCAACAATAACTATATACCTTATATTTTTGCTTAGCAATGAGAGTATATTATATAAAATTGTATACCACCACGCGTGTATGTTTTAAACACGGATCGGGTCGGGTCGGAATGTGATGGGTTTTGAATTTTTTTGAAATTTGCTTGCACTCGTTTTAGATCTGTCGGTTCTAATGAGTCATGGGTTCAATGGGTGGGGTCACGAGACGGATCGGGTCGGGTCACGGCCTCGGATCTAGCGGGGAATGAAGAGAGGAGAGTGGAGAGAGGAGAGGGGAGGCACATGAGTATCCGTGGAAATGAGGCCGGAACGGAAATTAGGTTTATGTCCCTGAGAACGGAAATCAAGTTTCCATTTTTATTATTTTCTTCAAATTTAACTCTTTTATATTACATCAGTAAAATATATTTTATTTTGTTATTAATAAAAAAATCGGCTTATCGTTGTCACAATGTCACCCAAAGTTGAGCACATCGGGTTTCGATGCCCTTTCAATTAATAAAATTATCTGGCAGAGTGTTTTGCTCGTCAGCATGTGATAAGAATTTATTATATTATTATTTTCGATGATTGCGATAGAGCTATTGAAGGAACAACACAACAGCAAGCTTGTCGAAAATAATATTTTGTTCAGTATTTCAAAATTGACGAAAGATGCGTACAACGCTTAGCTGCGCCATGCGTGATTTATCAAACGGTGACTTTAGTCTTTACACTAAAAGTTTCTAGCAAAAGGTTGGGCCTTTTTTTATATATATTTTGAAGTAATTTATGAGGAAAGTATTCCATTTTAACCGATAATCTAATAAATAAGATTGCCACTAAGTTCACGATTATTTAAATGGGCTCGCATGCATGATCTGAACCGTTTGTTGTCTGTACATTTAGTTTTGCAGGGATGTAAAAATAGGGGTGTTAATGGATCAGTTTCGAATCTAGTTGTTATTATTTTATTATTTTTAATTCGATTTGATTCAATTCATTTAACATTACATCATGTTTTTCTTTGACTTCATCAGTATAAAATAATTAATTATTTATATATATTTTTAAATCACAAAATATTTTAAAAAATATAATTAAATGAGTATGACCAGATCGATCTGTATCCGACTCGATCTAAAACTAGACAAAAAGTCTTAACCCATGCCTCACTCATTATTCTTGGATTATTTTGATCCCTACGTAGATGTCAATATGCCTCACACAAAATTAATCATTAAACATTTTCAATTTTCATGAATAAATTACATATACAGTCCTTACAAGTAGCCCATATAAGTATTATTTTAAGATTTTTTTTATTCTTTAAGTTTCTAAAATATCATATTAGTACTCGATGTATTTTTGTACATTTGCTAGAAATTAGTTGTACTTCATTGGACAAGAAAACAGATGAAAATCGAAGATGCCATCTATGTCATAATTATAACATGATAAGGCGTATGTATATATTATTTTGAACCAATTTATGGCAGCGTATACATTGATGATGATATCGATTTAAATGATACTTGATACTATGAATAAATATATTACTTTTCAAATTATTATATTATTTACGTGATTATATTTATGACAGCGTATACACTGATGTTTTAATTCTAAAGAAATCACGTCATGGTAGTTAAAAAATAACATTTAAGCTGACTTATGTTAAATATAGAATTAATTTGGTACAAACTAAAAATTTCATGAATTAAAATGACTTTTTAAAATTTAAGGGTATAATACTAAATGAGTAAGTTTAAATGCCATTTTTTCGATTTACATTTTTGTAATAACAGGAAGTCAGGAACACATTTAAATATTACTTGGAGAATATTTTATTTAACAAGGTCAAGGCTGGATTGTAAGCAACACTTGTAAATTTTCATAAAAAAAAAAGCAACACTTGTAAATTTATGAGGACGTAAAATAGAAATCTCACCGAGGGCAATTTCGGTATCACATAAGATATCGTGAAGCTATAAAATCCCCCCTCGACGTTCCTTCCAATTTTAGCCGCGAATCACCCACAACAAATTAATTGAAAAAGTCCCCGCAAAATACAAAATCTCACAGAAAACCCCTCCGAGGGGTGAGAAAGGGGAGGGAGAAGGGTTCACCACCACCACAACCACTGAGGTAACCTCACCTGCTTCTCTCTTTCCAGCTCTACCTTAGGTGTTTCTCTGGCCTTAAAACGGTAGCCTTACCATCGCCGGCTGCTGAGCGACCGCCCGTTTACCTCCTTCACCGGAGGTCTCAATTTCTTGCATGATGGACGGAATTTCCCTTTCGCCGATGAAAATCTCGACTCGCCTCTTGTGGAGTACAAGCTTCTTTCGCCACAAGAGCTGCGTCCCCATCGCCTACTTCTTCTTGTAATTTCTTCTTTCCATCCCTTCAATCCGCACAACTCTGAGTCTTTCTCGAAGTGTACATAGTACAAGGTTCGAGCTTTCAGAATTAGCCATGGAATCGGGTCGACTGTTGTTTGCCTCTTCCGGATCTCACCATGGTCAACAGATGTTCTTGCTGAACGACACGAGCGCAATGTTTAGAGGTTATTAGATCCGAGCCAGATCTGTTTCTGAATTTGAGCTGGATTTTTTTTTTACTTATTATTTCTGATTTTGGTTTGATTTGACTTGAAAGGGAGCAAGAGACCTTTCTTTACTTCAGCAGAAGAGTTGCTAGAAGAAGAGTACTACGACGAACAGATGCCAGAAAAGAAGCGCCGCCTCACGCCTGAGCAGGTATTTTTTTAGCTATTTATTTGGTATTGATCTTGAGTTCTTTGGTCTTTTAGATGTTATAATATGTTGTGTTATGCAAGTAGATTCTCTTTTGTGGCACATATTCGTTCAAGCTTGGTGCAACCAAACAAGCCAAAATAGAAACTTTTTGTTAGTTTGAAGATTTCCTGTTTTCTCTTTTCTCTTCTGTTTAAGTGCAAGATAATAAAGCTTATTTTTGTAAGATTTGTATCAGGTGACTGGACTCTGATAGGAGGTATAAGCTAAAATTGTGTTCATGCAGATCAAAGTGTGTCAAATCTGATTTATATTGGTTCATAGAATCCAGATTTGTTCTATAAAAATATCATAATTTTTAGTTGACTGGAGAATTTTGTAAAAAGTGGAAAACGGGTCATGTAACTGCTGGCTTCCAGATATGTTTGTCTCCTTTTAAATGGGCAAAGTTGGGAAAAGCGGTACCACAGGTTGTACTATTAAGACCTTTAATAGCAGTTCACCGATGGTTGGCTAGATCTATCTGAATCTGTAAAGTCTGTTATTTGTTTTGATGAAATAAAGTTTGTTCTTTTCATTAACATATGACCCAGCATTTGGTAGAATATTTTGGCAGTTTGTGTAGTGTAGCATTTACTGTATTACATGCCTTCACACAAGTACGTAAGAGTTTTAGCATGGCTATTGTTTGTGTACAGGTGATTTTCTATCTTTCAGGTTCTGTCTCATAAGGGAAAGAGCATGAAATGAGAAGACTAGTTTAAAAAAAATGATGTCTTAGTTGGTTCTAGTTAAAATATAATCTTTGTAAGATAAGTTAAAAAAGATCTTCCGGAGTTTTTTTATGCCATAATTTAATTTTTCTAAGATAAAGTTGACTTTAATGGGTTGGTGTGATGGGAATCAAATTCTCTGCACCCCAAGTTGGAATTGAACCATAGCAAATATTTCTAGAATAAATATCACCAAGAACTTAATGAAATTGAAATCAGCTGACAATGAGTGAATTGTCGCTGCAATAAAATGAAGGTACTGATGCTCGAGAGGAGCTTTGAGGAGGAAAACAAGCTGGAGCCAGAGAGGAAGAGTGAGCTGGCACGCAAGCTGGGGCTGCAGCCCCGTCAGGTGGCTGTCTGGTTCCAAAATCGCCGAGCCCGCTGGAAGACTAAGCAGCTTGAGAGAGATTTTGATCAGCTCAAGTCTTCTTATGATTCTCTTCTCTCTGATCATGATTCACTTCTACAGGATAATCATGGCCTTCGCTCTCATGTATGGTCGTCATAATCAGTGCATTAATGATACTATATTAGATTGATATTTGATAACACAAATATTTATTGTTGTTTTGGCCCTTTTGGGTATTATGCACTACATGTTAATTGCCCACTTCTTATTCTGGTATCCAATTGGCTGACACCATTTCGTGTTGAGAACTGTAAAATAGTTTATTTAGTTGTTTGGTGCAACCGGCCAACCATGCAGCTGTGCAAGTACCTTGTTATGAAAGCCATATGCCTAGTTAAGTTGTTTCACAATATGCCTTAAAAAACTAAAAAAAATACAATGGCTTTGAAAAACTGGCACGATGATGTAAAGACAGTAATAAAATAATTGTATATCAATATACTAGTTCTGTCTGAGGGTAAGGATTGTTTGGTAGACCAGGTCTAGGAAGGTTGTGCTTTCCATGCCGTCCCCATCCATTAGTGCCAAATGCTGTCTTTTCTCCACTATGAAAGCTCTTTCATTGGTTGCCAAAAGCAATAGAAAAGTTGACAGCAAAGTGCTAATTTTGAAAACACATCGAGTCAAGATGGGAAAGCAAAAGTTGCATTTTTATTTCACTTTTTTGTGTGGATCTAACAATTGAAAATCCCACTGCGCATTCTTTTTTTTTTGATGGAAATTGAATATATTGAGAGGAAGGTATCTATTTGCAAAATCTATGCATGCACCTCATTATTACATGATCATCTTAGGTGATGGCGTTGACAGAAAAACTGCAAGCAAAGGAATCAGGCTCAGTCACCAAGGGTCCTACAGGTCCAGAACAGGATGACGTGGCAGCGTTGTCAGAAGCGGAACAAACTGCTTTAGCCAAACATGACAACATACTTGCCACAACAGTTGAGATAAAGGCAGAGGACAGACTGAGCACAGGCAGCGGTGGCAGCGCTGTGGTCGACAATGATGGGGCCCACCATCAGCTGGTTGACAGCAGTGTGGTTGAGTCATACTTCCCTGAGGATGAGTACCATCACTGCATTGTGGGGCCCACAAATGGTGGGTTCCAGTCAGAGGAGGACGATGGTCACAGCGATGAGGGCTGCAATTATTATGCTGGAACGATTTTTACTGAGCACCTCAGTGATCATGTGGAGGTAGATGATGGCCAACTTGGTTGGTGGGTTTGGAGTTAGAAGACGAAACAAATGATGCACATATGAGGTTGAGTACTAGTTTTGCTTGTTTCATGCAAGGTTTTAGTTTTTAGTTGTGTAATGGAGTGAACTTTTGAATTACCAAATGATGTAGATTATGGGAGTGACAATAAGTGCTGGGAGGAAACGACTCTTTCTATGCACAGTTATGTTATTCATTGTTGAATCTGTTTCTTTTGAAACTAGGTGTTGGTTTTGTCCTTAGCTGTTTTTCTAAGAAATTTATGATTAATGATATCCCAGTGCAGCAGTGCTTGTTTATATAATGTAATTTTAATATGTTCATGCTGTTTTTTTGGGAAGTAGATTAATATTTGCTTTGTCGGATGGCTTCTGTTGGTAATTCATACACAGGATTAAACCCAACAGGTTCTTCCTTCAAAACAATAATTGAAAAAGATACCAGTAGATTCAGATGTTTCTGTTATTGATTAGCGTCATCTGAGGGGGAATTACTCCATTATGAGCTTTTGATGTCATTGCATTACTACAGTAGGAAAGAGGGGTTGGGTAATTTAATCAAGCCTCTACATATTGACTAGATAAACCAGATTTGGATAAGCCAAACGAACATATGGTTAAAGAGGCCATAAGAATAAGATGCATATAGGACCCACCACATGACATGACGCATCCTTCCTGGCTTTCAATATGAAATTGATTGTGCTTTTGTCCTGTGCCAAAGCCATTTTACATGTCCATCTCAACCACTAGATTTATGTTTTGTAGTTATACTGCTGCTGACAATTGATGGTTTGATTTTTAGCTACGCTCGGATCTACCACGTGTCATGTCTTGTGTGGTCAGAATTGAGCTGTTAAGATAAACATCAAAAACTTTTTTTTCTTTTTTCAATGTGCTAATAATTTTCTAACCATGATTGATTTGAGCTCTACTAATTCTTGTCAATTTTGACGTTGGAAAATAATAAAACTTATAAATTTCTTCTTTCTGATCTGGTTGTTGTTTGTCTAAATATGAGCTGTTTGGTCCCCATGGGGTCCAGATTATGGCATTCTCTAACCAAAACCTGACGTGTGAAAATGGTCCTGGTTTACTGATAAGTGGTAGTAGTACCATTAACACAAAAAACCAAAATTGCATCATCTAATTCGTAGTACTCATTTCTTGTGAGACATGTTTAGGTGTTCATAATTTTTTAACAACGTTGTGTTTGCTGAATCAAGATTCCTGGGTCCCACTGTCGCTGATTTAATGTTACTCAGTAATAAAAGAAAGAAAAATAGATTTTCCATGTGCTAGTGTTTTTACTGGTAATGTGGTGTGAACTGGGCATAGAGGATTCGAATTTGGATCGCCTTTTTCCAGGTGAATTCTCGACCCACACCACATCTATCTCTCTCTTGCTTTAGTTTGGTGCTGGACTGCACCCTGCATAGGTATACTGTTAAATGACTGAATCTTTAAATAAATCTCAATATTTATATTTTCCTACAGTTAAGCAAAAGCGCAGAAATTTGAAATTTGGTTCCTGCAAAGGAAATATTTGATGTGTTCTTAAACTGGCTAAAAACTGTCAAAATTATTTTTGAACCTTCTTATTTCTATAGCTACTGTTAAAATATTGAATAGGAAAGATTATTACGAGTGTACATCGTGGAGATGAATAAAAGTGTAGAGATAGTAGGAGATACAATAAAGTGTCCATTGTGGTGTGATGAATAGAAATAGAGAGATTTGAATTCAGTTGTTCAGAAGACAATTTAGATTTTGAAATTGTTTTGGTTAATATCATTAAAGCAAAATTTGCTATGGTTGGTAAGGAGTGCCGTTAACTTTTCAATCAACAATAATTATTTTCATTGATTAACCTTTCTAATCTGGTCACATAAAAAAAAAATATATTTTAGCCACCCGACACTCAAAATTGAACGGTTCAAAATTATTCCGGTCCTTGGAAGAGTCTTTCTAATATCAATTAATTTTTTGAACATTAATTTGCAAACAGTAGCTCTTGAACTTTAAATAAATTGATCCTAATACTTTGAAATAAAACTAAATTCATCCTTAAATTTATAAATTAAGAAAATGGATGTCCTGATTTGCAAAATTCTTAAATTATCCCATAACCCCGTCCCCACGTTTATCCCATAACAAAATTTCACCTTACACCGTTAATTGCATGCTTATTTTGAAAGATTTACTGCGTATCCTTTAATCGATATTCAAAATGTATAGTTAAAATTTCTGATTGTGCATGTTTACAGGACCCAACATCAGTCTCTACAAATATAAACACTCAGAATTCAGAATGGTCTGAACACCAAAAAATTATAATAAATTTAATCAAAAGATTGTTGTTCGTAGCACAAGAAGATAGTATTAGTATAAAGTCATAAACACTTCAAAATATTTTGTATCATGAACATTTTCTTGACACCATAACATTCTAGTATAAACACAGGACAGTTTTGTTCTTAACACTGATTGTCCAAGTTAGTATAACCAATCAGGGTTTTCTTTCTTAATAGACTTAATTGCACTCTTAATGCAACTTAGGGCCGTAAGAAAAGCTAGTAGCTCGTGGATTACTCCTGACTCGGGATCAAACCAAATTTGACTCATCCATTATTGAATCAAGCCATTAGCAAATCAGTTCGTTAAGCTCGTTAAGGCAATTAGTAAACCAAGCCATTCACTATAATATTGGATGATTAATTTAGTGTTTTGCTGTTTTTATATATAAGCTTGAAAAATCAATCATCATCGCTTTCTCATTTTTCTTTTTCGTTTGATTACAACATCGAATATTATTGAGGTGTTCATGCTAAAATTGTTTAACGAAGTGCCACACTGCAACTAAGCACAATGTGCCCCTAAGCCTGTGGCCTTTATACAACGAAGTTTGCAAAGTCGCTGAACTCTAATTGGGCCTAGAGTTCTATATTTTTAGTGTCACAACAAATGTAGGGATCCAAAATAGAAAATATCCTGCTGGCCTTCTAGGGACTGAGAAATCCAAATAGCCGTTAACTAAACGAGTATAGAAAAAGCTGAAGTAGGTCTTGTTATTACAAGCCCAATACTTCTGACTTAATTTGGGCATTTCATATGCTCTTTATTTTGAATTCACACCCTCTAAATTACTTTATAGAATAAAGTTTTCAGATTTAAATATATTTTGTGAATTTAAAGATGAAGATTTGAGCTCGTACAATCTGTCACATTAATTTTATATATTTAATATGATGAACATTTTAAAAAATATCACACATTATTAAATATGCAAATGCATACTTTTATGTATGTGACACCGCACCATATAAACATAAGCAAATCCATATGCGACCATATAGTCGCATTTCAATGACGTTTAAATTCTAACACTTTCCATATGCAAGTTAATGCGTTTCTTTTAAACAAATTATTAACTTAATAAAATTGTTTAAAGTAATTGCCTCACATTTTTATTTATAATTAAAATCGGAATTAACAATTGCCAGTAGGGCAGAAATATTGGTAGAAAATAATTTCTGAAATTAAGGGACCTTAAAAGTTATTGTGGAGGAAACGTGGTGAAAGGACGAAAATTCAAATTTCATCTTACTCTCAAGTGCAATTTTAAGAGGTTGATGGAGGTGACTCGATGGCAATTGAGAAATTTTTTCAACAAATGTTACCTTTCAATTTGAGACGTATAAAAATTCACCTATGCCTTGTTTTCTTTCCCTTAAACACAAGAGTACAATAGGGATACTAATGGGTACAATATGAATTGCGGGAATATATTTTCATAATATTAACAGAAATCTTATTTATACTCTAGTCTGTTACGTTAAAGTTAGTTTTATTCACATCTTATTATTATCCATTAAAGTTAATGTAATAAAAATGAAAAATTATTCAGTAATTTTTCTTTAAATTATTATACTAAAAATATGACAAATAAATGACTAGTAATTCAAACACAATATATGCATAATATAATAAAATATAAATTAGAAATATTAATTTCATTATTTATAGAATAGTATAAATTCAAATTTTATTAATATTATCATAAATTTTTAATTAAATTATATAATATATTATTTATTAATCAATTTCATATAAATAATAATGTAATATTTATATATTACAAAATTAAATATATAATACACATTATCACTCCCATATTTATATACTTGGGCGCTATGCATAGTTAGTTACCGAATTAGCTATGGGCTAAAAAATATAGCTAAAATATATTTATATTTTTTATGGTTATAAAATCATTATTATTGTAAATCATAAACACAATACATTTTCTACTTCTAAAAATAGACTTTTTTTTTTCAAAAAATATAAATTTGGTCTCCAAACATATTTTAGTATGAAGAATACTTTGAATGATTGAATCAATGACTTGAATTCAGAAATGAGAGATATGATGTGGAATATAAAAATATTTTATACTTCGTTACTAACAATAGCATAACTATATCTATATATATAGTCCGGCTATGATAATTTCATAAGCACTTTGATCAAATGCTTATAACTCGAATTTTAAAATTTCGTGTTTGGAATTTTAATTTAAATAGCTTAAAGATTTTTCATATCATAATCTTATAGGTTATTAATTTTCATCATGTTTAGAATTAGTTTACTATACTTAATAATATTTGAAAGATGACAACATTTAGCCTTCAAAAATTAGTATTTTTAATTATTTTTAGAGCTATCTTTCAGAAATTATTAAACATAGTAAACTAATTTCAAATGCGATGAAAATTGATAGTTTGTACGAATTTTTTAAATTATTTATATATAGTCTTGCTATGGTAATTTCATAAGCACTTTGATCAAATGCTTATAACTTGAATTTTAAAATCTCGTGTTCGAAATTTTAATTTAAATAGCTTAAAGATGTTTCATATCATAATTTTATAGGTTATTAATTTTCATCATGTTTAGAATTAGTTTATTATACTTAATAATTTTTGAAAGATGACAACATTTAGCCTTCAAAAATTAGTATTTTTAATTATTTTTAGAGCTATCTTTCAGAAATTATTAAACATAGTAAACTAATTTCAAATGCGATGAAAATTGATAGTTTGTACGAATTTTTTAAATTATTTATTTTAAAATTTTAAGTATAAAATTTTAAAATTTAAGCCATACATATTTCAGAATGAAATGCTTATAAAATCACTGTAAAATTATGATGCTTCGCAAATTAGAGGTTTTTTTACTTCAAATAGCATAGCTGTCCGATTCACATTAAGATTCGCACCGATCCTGTCGCGAAAAGTTTTTGAATTTCGGTTTTAGCAATCGCGCGATTGTTAAAGAAAAAAGCGGTTGAAGCACTCTTCGTTTCCTTTGTCTCCGCTCTCCAGTCACGCGATCGAAGGCGCTTCTCATTCGCTCCCTGTTAGTTTAATTTACACCCTGCGTTCGCGCGCTCTGTTCGCCTCCTTTTTCCTTTTTGACTCTTTCTTTCTGCTATTAACCAATTCTGACCCCAATATAATAATACACTCTCTCGTCTTAGAATCTAGATGGATCGCGTCCCACTTCATATTCTTATGCAAACCAAGGTACATGCATATTCAAGTTTTAACTTTCAAGTGTAATTAATAACTTGTTCCATTGTTAAATAAACATTTAAAAAGTTAAATCATTTTAAAAAGTTATCTTGTCTATACACTGCCACTATCAATTATAAACATTTAATATGTTAATGAATTTTTTTTCTTATCTATGCTCATACTCGATAAATCAGAAAAAAAAAACATTTAATTTGTATTTTTTTTTCCTTTAAAACAGTTCTGTATCACTTCGGAAATAAATGATAGTGGGTGGTTATTTTGTCAAAAAAAAAAAAAAAGAAAACCACCTTTAACAACGGTTTTAGTAAAAACCGTTGTTAAAGTTTTTTTTTTGTGCAATTACATGAATTGATATGATTATAACATTTACAAAAAAAAATTGCAAATGCTAATTTGACATTAGAAAGTTCGCTAGTTCAGCAATATGAAATTCAAATTGTATGTGCCAGGTCAAATTTAACAAGTCATTCCTGACGTGCGATGGAAATGCTTTTATTGTCCACAATAATAATATTTATATAAGAAGCCGCATGTTTGAGAACTAATAAAAACGTCCCTTGTGTATTTTAAAGTTGAAGACCTTCTCTTTCTGTTTTTTAAACATGGTTGATGGACTTTGTGTAGTTAATTAATGCACAAATCTATTGCCATAAGATACGGGTTAAATTCTAAAAGTTATAAAAATGGAGGTGTCTAGAAAGGGCGAAAGTAGGATTTTTAATTACTTGGGAGGGCGACAAATGTAGAGATAATATCGTTGATAATTTTTCTCAATTTTGAACGTTTTTCGTCCTTACAATTACCCATTATTTTTTAGAAAAAAATTATAGCACGAATCTCAATGCAAAAAATTGATGTCACTCGTTTGATATTGACCAAGATGTAATTTAGAGTCTTCATTTATTATTTATATGACAATTGACAAGAGGAGGAGTTCATTTTTTTATATATATATTTTTATATTTGCCTCGTTCGTTACAGCTCATTATAAAAGTTTTTTTTTTTCAAAAAAAATATATCGTACGTACATCTCTTGAGATACTAACGGCTAACTCATTTGCCAAGTTTAGAGAAGATTAAAAAAAAATATTATACGAATAGATAGATAATAAGATAAAATGGAAAAAAGGCCCACAAAAGTCCATTGTTTAGAAAGCTCCGTTAATTGAAGGACTTCGATCGCACTTGTCAGTTTCGTTTCTTCCGAGTTCCTTTTTCAATATCGCAATGGGACCAAATTATTCAGATTTTAACAATATGAAAAATTATCATAAATATCAAAACTATATAGATTTGTTTGACAATTAGCAGGAGTTTATGAATCTAGTTAGGAGATCAATACATATATAATTTTCAAAAATTAAAAATAATAAGTTTTCGAAATGAATATATTTATTAGTGTTTATAATAAACAATATTATATCCAGATAGTACTTTAGACAACTAACACCAATTTATAAATAAAAGCTTATAATGTCACTTTTGTTTTTGGATATGAATAGTCTGGATATTCGCATTATTTTACAGTTCAAATATAAATTTGTGTTAATTAATCCACATTATTTTTACGGAAACGGAACTTATATGAATATGAATAATTAATTCGGATATAGAACTTTAAATATCCACATACACCTTACAAGGGCGGACCTATAATCGACGAGGAGAAAGATTTTGAAAAATAGTATTTTTAGATACATTAATAAAATTGTCTGATTATTTTTATTGAAAAAAATATTTAATATCGTGCATAATGAAATAATTATAAAAATATCAAAATATAAAAAAGGAAAACTTTATTCATCAACTTAATTATCTATTATTTGAGCTTTATTTTTTGTTATTTTTAATATATAAAATTTTATTATTTTAATAGTTTTTTATTAGGTAAGAATATATATTAAATTATTATTATTATTATTTAGTATACATTTAGTTAATGAGTTTGAATCCGATAATCTATTACATTCCGATAATTATGAGAAAATTCTCGTGCGACTGAGTCTGAACCCTTCCTCATTGAATAAACTTGATACGAGTAATGCAGGGGGAGACAGTGATTACGTACTCTTTGCTGGTAAAACATTGAGATGACTGAAGCAACGTAATATAATATGCATATTTGCTTTTAAATTAACGGAATGAATAATTCAGATATATTTTATTCTATTGTTTAGCCGAATATATCCAAATTCAGAGGCCAAGCATTACTATAAATACCGTTAACCAAGAAATTAATGTCATCTCATTGAAGCTCAACATCTTAGTTTCTCTAAAAGAGCTGAAATATCAAATAATCTCTAATGGCCATTTCTTATAGATAGATGCTTGGTCACTTTTCTTGTTTTGTTTGCCCTTAGTCCCTTCAAAAGAGGTCCTGTCTCCATAACAGTTGCTGATGATCCTTTGTTGCCAGTGTTCGAGCAATGGATGAAAGATTATGGTCGGCTCTATGGGTCTCCAACTGAGAAACTACAACGCTTTCAAGTGTTCAAAGACAACTATCAGTTTGTCGAATCCATAAAAAATCAACCGGGACTTACATATACTGTAGGGCTTAATGCGTTTGCAGATCTCACAAACGAAGAATTTGCACAGAGGTACACAACACGACTTGGTGCTAGGTCCACAACATCCACTTCATTCCGGTATGAAAATATGGCAGCATCAGAAATTCCATCCTCTATTGATTGGCGAGATCGTGGTGCCGTGACGCCCGTTAAAAACCAAAACCCATGTGGTGAGTTAAATAATTAACTTTAATTAATTAATACTTTTCTGAGTTCTTTTTTTGGATAAAGGGGATAATGCAGATATATATATATATATATATATATATATATATATATATATATATATATAATTTGTTATAATAATGCTCATATTTTGTATTTTAGAAATGTTTAAAATAATTCAATAAAGAACTTTTATTGAAAATATTTTTAAATTTCATATATATATATATTTTTTTTCATAATTTAGACGGTAGATGGAGCGAATGTCCTCCGTTTTATATTTCTTTAACAGTATTGTTTTTGTGTAAATGCATACAATCTTATCTAAGAAAAAAATGGATATTCGACACATAAATCTATGGCTCCCCGGATACTGCAAAAATTCAGCATAGTTTATTATCATAATGAATAATTTTCCTTTCGTAGTTGAGTACTAAATTGTCTATGGATTTTTAAGGAGAAAGATCGGAAACTGATATATAGCTAAGGTACCACCATGAACTTTTCTATATAAAAAGTCTTGAATTAATAAGTACTGTCATGTGTAACTCTTCAGGTAGTTGTTGGGCATTTTCGGCTGTGGCTACAATTGAGGGAATAAATCAAATCAAAACAGACAACTTAATAAGTCTTTCGGAACAAGAATTAATTGATTGTGATAACAATTCAGATGGTTGTAACGGTGGCAGTCCATATAGCGCTTTCGATTGGGTGATACAAAATGATGGCATCACAACAGAAGAAAACTATCCTTACACAAGTAATGCCACCCTAATGGCGAACACTTGTAATTCTTCCAAAACGGGCGATCATGCCGCCACCATCACCGGTTATGAACTTGTTCCGGACTGTAACGAGACAGCTCTTGCAATGGCCGTGGCTAATCAACCCGTCTCCATACTAATTGATGCTCAACGCTTGATTTTGAGAACTACGTGGATACGGAATTTTCTCGGTCCATGCGGAACAGATCAGAATCATGCGGTTACTGCAGTTGGTTATGGTACCACTGCTGATGGAACCAACTACTGGATAGTCAAAAATTCCTGGGGCACATCTTGGGGAGATTCTGGCTACGTATGGATGCAAAAGGACATTGCTAATTCCACAGGCCTATGTGGACTCGCCATGGGTGCCTCCTATCCTACATATAAGTAGTTTGAATAACAAAAAATCTTACGGTGTGGTGTGCATGCTTAAAGAATATGAGAATATGATTAATATTCTGTGTAATTTGTACTGTATTATTTCTGGTTTGTTAATAAGTTTGGCTTGAAGAATATATGTTTTAACTTTTAAATAAATAATGTACGTATTTGAGATGCTATATATGTCTGTGTGTGTTTAAATAAATAAATCAAAAAGTTGTATTGTCATGCTCTATATATTTCATTATTCATGCTATAAATAATTTACGGAATCACTTTTTGAATAGAGAGGAGATAATGAGTTATTTTGACAACTTTGACATTGGACCTCTAAATAAGTACAAAAAATCTTAAAAATAAAAAAAAATTACAGATGTGTTCTTTCTATGAATTGATGGTCATTTAAATTTCATATAATTTCATTATCGTTGGTAGTCCATCAAAAACCATCAAATTTTCATACAATTTACAACGGTTCAAATCTAACAGTATTTGATTGACTATTAAACGATAATGAAATTAAATAAAATTTGAATGAACATCAATCAATTAGTAGAAGAACATATTTATAATTTTTTTTCATTTATTTACTTATTCAGAAATTCATTGTCAATGTTATCAAAATAACCCATTTCAACCATCCCCCACTCTTTTAAATAATCACTAATAGCTGTGCATACTTTTCGGTACCTGTCGCCCTTTAGAGTCGAATTCTTTCTTTATAGGAGCTCAAAGCCCATTTATTGTCATAAATAAATAATGACAGCATACATATTGTGGCTGTAAATAGGCGCATCCACTGTTTTAGCCCTACAGTAATGCATCTCAAATCATCTTTTTTACACACTACCACACCGACAATCATAAATATATAAATACCTAATTTGTTTTTCCTTTTACGTCAGAGTGGATTTAGTCCTGAGTTTTTAATTTTTTTTTCCACCTTTTTGTTTCCTTTAGGAGTCTGGGTTGCTACTCGCTATGCAGTATAGGACCTATAGGTTATACGCATTCTTGGATTAAAAGATTTAACTACATAAAGTCTTTTGGAAACTAAGTGTTCTATGTTGCTAGAGCCCAAAAGTTTGTGGTTTATAGAAGAGCATGTTAGAGACAAACCACATAAATAAGTAGAAAATAGGGATCACTTGACTGAATTAGTGAACAAATGGCCGGAAAAATACTAGTAATCAACCAATTCGGTTATCAGGGAACGATTCGGAATTTTAGGGAATTTTGACATGAAGGGTTAATTTTTCTATATACTGTTCGACACGTTCCTCTTCATATAGGCCGTCTGATTTTTTTTTTCATACATATTGGAAAGTTCAAGATGAATTGATGTCGTTTTTCACAAGCAATAGCCGGTAACTAGGAGGGCGCAATAGGTCACCTAATGTTTTAAAAAGGACAATTTCATCGTTCCAAATACTAAAACAATAGCTCTCCAGTGATCGAAACCTCCATCATGATAACTTGAAGTCCAATCAAAGAGGCAAATTTAGATTTTTATCATATTTTTTTAAATATTAATAAATATTCTAACTATTTACAGCTTATAAATGAACTATTCATATTAAGTATACAAATACATTATTATAACGACAATATGATAATATAAAAGATCAAAGGCCGCTAATGTATTTACTACTACACTTTTTTTTCACTTTGATGCTATTTGTATAAAATACTCCGATTATTTAGATCTTACAAAAAAACTATTTATATTAAATATATAAACACATTATCATAAGTGCAATATGTTATTATAAAAGACAGAATCTTACTGGAGAGTATACTACTATTCTCTTTTCAACTCCAACGTTATTTATACCCGATACTCTAATATTTTTTTTATCTTACAAACTAACTATTTATATTGAATATACAAACATATTATTATTACTGCAAAATAGCAAATCAACATATGCCTTCTTTGCTCCACTGATATTTATATCAAATCCCTTGATTATTTATTCTTGTTGCATCGTATCATATCTTACCTTTTTTTAGCATACAGAAAGTTTGTCTCTCTCTCATGTAAATTTGTGAACACTATCAGATAAACAATCTAGATTAGAAAAGATGAAATATTCTTTTTTTTTTTCAAAAAAAGAAAGAAAGAAAGAAACAATGAAACATGAATAAATAGATTCGAGTTGAAAGTGATACAAAATGAAATCAAATGAAAGTTGGTTGAAGAGATCTATCACCTCATTTGAAAGACAATAGAGAGGAAAGATGCCAATGCGATTGGAATTTTTAGATTTCAATATTTCATTGATGTTTGAGTGGTTAATAAGATAGAAATTCAGCAGACGAAATGGTTTAGAGAGAACATAAGAAACAAAGTTTTAAAAAAGGAGCATAAGAAGGAATCGATAAGTGGAGTTTGAAATAACGAAAAACTTTATCGCATTGATCAAATATGATAATTAGTCGTTCGGGACAGAAAATAGGGATGAGTAATTGGGATATAATAATTATCCAATTATTTAAATCCAGAATTTCCAAATTCATAATCACATCATGCACGTCAAATAATAATTTTCAAATTAAATTTATATCTCTATCCATTACATTTATGAAATGAAAATAAAACGTACTACTTCTAACTTCATGTTATATCCTTCATCAACATATGACGTGTCTAAATAAAAAAAAGAATTATCATTGCATTTCTATGATAAGAAGGCCCGTCGTATGTAATCAGGGAATTTGGGTGCATTTCTAAAAACCTATTCGGCATTGATTTGGGAAATATTTTTAAATGCGGATTTTTCATATGCAGAGAGAAATTGCATATCATATATGTGGTATACGACTGTATATGCGCATTTTGATACAAAACTATATATACATATAATTTTGTTAATTAAAAAATTTAAAAATGATTTTTTTTATAAATGTATTTTTCTATCTATGGATTGATGATCATTTAAATTTCATGCAATTTTATTATCGTTTGATAGTCCATCAAAGACCATCAAATTTTCATGTAATTTACAACGATTCTAATTTGATGGACTATCAAACGATAATGAAATTAAATGAACATCAATATATAGATAGAAGAATATATCTATAATTTTTTTTTAAAGTCCATTGTGAGGATTGTCAAAATAACCCATCGTCAATTGATCCCCTCTCTGTATATAATTAAGTTCGCAAATAACTCAAACCATTTAATTGTCCAGTGGTTGTTTGCTTGGGACAGAACGTCTAGGCCTAAGTTCAACTCTCAAGGGAAGCAAATGTTTCTTATTTTCAATTTTCCTACCAAAACCAGCACTGCGGTCTTCTGTGACAAGGATAATATGATTTTGGTATGGCCGCACGTCAATGAAACCGTATGAACGGAGTTTTTTTGAGAACGGTAAATCCATTTAGGCATGAAGAGAGATTTTTTCTCTATGTTGTTCGGCACATTTCTCGGTGAAATGAGATTTGGGAAATTTTCAGAGGGTGCGATGAGCGAGGGCGGTGAGTAGGGTGTAAACGGATCGGATACGGATAAATTATGTTTTTATTATAGTTATATTTGTTATTATTTTTCGGATAGTATCATATATGAATACGGATCGGATATCAGACGGATATAAATATGAATATTGATATATTTCAGATATTAAATAAAAATATTATAGGTATCATTAAAAAAATCGTATAGTATTTTATGATAAAATTATTAATTATAAATTATAAATATTTATTATTATTATATTAGAAGTTTAAATCATGTATCAATGAATTATAAAAAAAAATATGATACATTAACATAAATTAAATATAAAATAAATTAGATTTATAATGAATGCTAAAAATCTAATTAAAGAATATATAATAGAAATATTTTAGATACATATTCAGATAATATCGGATCGGATACTTTCGCATAATGTCGGATATTGATGAATAATAAATAAACGGTCAGATATGGATAGGTAAGGATCTTACCGTATCCACATCCGTAAAAAAATTTCGGATACTGATGTGGATCGGATAATTTTTATTATTTTTCAGATCGGATCACGGATAAAATCAGATATTATCCGATCCGTTAACACCCCTAGCGGTGAGGGAGGAGAGAAGGGGTTTAAGGATTGCTACTTGAAAATTTTTAGGCCATGTTCATAAGTATGTCTCTCCACCTTCTGGAGATATGTTCGGATGTATTTTATCAAAACATAGGATGTAATTCTTTTCCCTCTCTCTGCTCTCATCGCTTCATAAATTCATCAAAAATGATCTATTCACTCCAATCGAATAATTATTTTCATCTGCTGTGCTTCTTTCTCGGGAACTTACAAGACGTGATGCATGAAACCCGCAATTACAAAACTCATTTATATAAGATGGGGTGGTTCCATATGGGACCTTAAGAGAGGAGAGGGATCGGAAGGAAGAGAGGCACTAGGGATTGGGGTTTTACCAAATTCAAAATCCATCTTTAACAATGATTCAGTTAAAAAATATGATTATAACATAGACAAAAAAATGCTAATGCTAATGCTAATTTGACATTAGAAAGTTTCCTAGTTTAGCAATATGAAATTACAATTGTATGTGCGATGTCAAATTTAACAAATCATTTCGGATGTGCGATGCCATATGTTTGAGACCTAATAAAAACGTCCCTTGTTTGATAATTTTTTTTAATTGTGCGATGTCAAACAATATGAAAATTCATGGCATGAATCTCAAAGCAAAAAAATTGATGTCGCTTGTTTGATACAGAATCATAATTTATTATTCAATGACAGTTGAGATGACAAGGGGTTCATTTTTCATATATAGAAATCAAATAGCCAAATGACTACAATTCTGAAAACTATTTTGTTTAATAGAGATCTCATTTCCCAACTATTATAAATAAGATATCTGAATGGGACATACAGCAAAACGTTTAAATCCTTAAAATAAGTTGTGCAAATAAAAAAGTATTCTTATTTTTTATGTGCGCCTCGTTCGTTACAGCTCATCATAGATTTTTTTTTAATTGACTACTCTCATACAGTCGTACGTACATCTCTTGATACTAGCTATATATACCGCCCGTTGCAGACTTTTTTTATTTAAACATTAAAACATTATAAGATAAAAAATTCATATTGATGAGATTTTCTACACAGTATGAGTTAATGAATCATGAATTTATGGTACAAAAGTGAATTATTTCAATATATATTATCACTATTAATTTCTTACCAAACATGCACAAGGTTGCTAAATAAAAAAAAACTATATTATGGAAATAATAAAATAGATAGAAAGAAATGGAGAGAAAAAATGGATCAATGGACGTAATTACATACGTTCGATCAACAAAAAATAAATATTATCCGTCTAATTGAGGGATAAAATTGGTATAACAAAAAATTACCATGACAAAAAATGGACTCTACAATTTGCTCTAGATAAAGAAAAATTATACATTAATAAAGGAAATAATGATGTAATATGTTTAAAAATTTTAAGAAATTTATTTCTTTTACGTATTAAATTTTTTTACTATAGAATGGAATGGTGCGGATAGATATCCGCTCCGTTTACATCCTCATCTAAACCCATCCTCATTAAAGAAAATGTATACGAGTAATGCATGAGAGGGAGACTGATTATTCTTTGCTGGTAAAACTATACAGAGATCAGCATTTTCTATTAAAAGATTGAGATGACTGAAGCAACCTAATATAATATGCATATTTTACTTTTAAATTAACGGAATGAATAATTCAGATATATTTTATTGTATTGTTTAGCCAACAAAACCAAAATTCAGAGGCCAAGCATTACTATAAATACCGTTAACCAAGAAATGTCATATCATTGCAGCCCAACAATATCTTTCTCTAGCTAAAAAGAGCTGAAATATCAAATAATCTCTAATGGCCATTTCCTTTAGATACTTTGTCACATTTCTTGTTTTGTTTGCCATTGGTCCCTTCCAAAGAGGTCTGGTCTCCATAACAGCTGCTGATGATCCTTTGCTGCCAGTGTTTGAGAAATGGATGAAAGATTATGGTCGGGTCTATGGGTCCCCAACTGAGAAACTACAACGCTTTCAAGTGTTCAAAGACAACTATCTGTGGATTGAATCCATAAATAATCAACCTGGACTTACATATACTGTAGGGCTTAATTCGTTTGCGGATCTCACAAACGAAGAATATCGACAGAGGTACACAGTACGACTTGGTACTTCCTCCAGAACTCCCACTTCATTTCGGTATGAAAATGTAACAGCAATTCCGTCCTCTGTTGATTGGCGAACTCGCGGTGCGGTGACGCCCGTTAAAGACCAAAGCCCAAATTGTGGTGAGTTAAATAATTAAATTTAATTAATTAATACTTTTCTGAGTTCTTTTTTTGGATAAAGGGGGATAATGCAGATATATATATATATATATATATATATATATTTGTATAATAATGCTCATATTTTGTATTTTAGAAATGTTTAAAATAATTCAATAAAGAACTTTTATTGAAAATATTTTTAAATTTCATATATATATATATTTTTTTTCATAATTTAGACGGTAGATGGAGCGAATGTCCTCCGTTTTATATTTCTTTAATTTCAGTCCAGCACTTTTAGGCGGTATCTTTTTAAAGACGGGTTCCTTGCATAGTAATGAATATTTGACACACATAAGAAAAGACAGTATTGTTTTTGTGTAAATGCATACAATCTTATCTAAGAAAAAAATGGATATTCGACACATAAATCTATGGCTCCCCGGATACTGCAAAAATTCAGCATAGTTTATTATCATAATGAATAATTTTCCTTTCGTAGTTGAGTACTAAATTGTCTATGGATTTTTAAGGAGAAAGATCGGAAACTGATATATAGCTAAGGTACCACCATGAACTTTTCTATATAAAAAGTCTTGAATTAATAAGTACTGTCATGTGTAACTCTTCAGGTAGTTGTTGGGCATTTTCGGCCGTCGCTTCAATTGAGGGAATAAATCAAATCATTACAGAAAACTTAATAAGTCTTTCGGAACAAGAATTAATTGACTGTGATACCAATTCATATGGTTGTGACGGAGGCTGGCCAGATTATGCTTTTTATTGGGTGGTACAAAATGGTGGCATAACAACAGAAGCAAACTATCCTTACACAAGTAATGTCACCGGAACGGCGAACACATGTGATGCTTCCAAAACGAGCGATTACGCCGCCAACATCCTCGATTATCAGTTTGTTCCGGCGAATAATGAGTCAGCTCTTGCAATAGCTGTGGCTAATCAACCCGTCTCTGTAGTAATTGATGCAGACAACGCTTATTTTGAGAACTACGTGGACGGAATTTTCTCCGGTCCATGCGGAACAGGTCGTAATCATGCGGTGACCATAGTTGGTTATGGTGCTGCTAATGGAAGTAACTACTGGATAGTAAAAAATTCCTGGGGTACATCTTGGGGAAAATCTGGCTACATTTTCATGGAAAAGGATATTGCTAATTCTACAGGCCTGTGTGGAATCGCACTAGATGCCTCCTATCCTACGAAGTAGTTTGAATAACAAAAATCTTACGGTGTGGTGTGCATGCTTAAAGAATATGAGAATATGATTAATATTCTGTGTACTTTGTACTGTATTATTTCTGGTTTGTTAATAAGTTTGGCTTGAAGAATATATGTTTTAACTTTTAAATAAATAATGTACGTATTTGAGATGCTATATATGTCTGTGTGTGTTTAAATAAATAAATCAAAAAGTTGTATTGTCATGCTCTATATATTTCATTATCCATGCTATAAATAATTTACGGAATCACTTTTTGAATAGAGAGGAGATAATGAGTTATTTTGACAACTTTGACATTGGACCTCTAAATAAGTACAACAAATCTTAAAAATGAAAAAAATTTACAGATGTGTTCTTTCTATGAATTGATGGTCATTTAAATTTCATATAATTTCATTATCGTTGGTAGTTCATCAAAGACCATCAAATTTTCATACAATTTATAACGGTTCAAATCTAACAGTATTTGATGGACTATTAAACGATAATGAAATTAAATAAAATTTGAATGAACATCAATCAATTAGTAGAAGAACATATTTATAATTTTTTTTCATTTATTTACTTATTCAGAAATTCATTGTCAATGTTATCAAAATAACCCATTGTCAACCAATCCCCCACTCTTTTAAATAATCACCTTTTAGCTGTGCATACTTTTCGGTACCTGTCGCCCTTTAGAGTCGAATTCTTTCTTTATAGGAGCTCAAAGCCCATTTATTGTCATAAATAAATAATGACAGCATACATATTGTGGCTGTAAATAGGTCCATCCACTGTTTTAGCCCTACAGTAATGCATCTCAAATCATCTTTTTTACACACTATCACACCGACAATCATAAATATATAAATACCTAATTTGTTTTTCCTTTTACAGAATCATAATTTATTATTCAATGACAGTTGACATGACAAGGGGTTCATTTTTCATATATAGAAATCAAATAGCCAAATGACTACAATTCTGAAAACTATTTTGTTTAATAGAGATCTCATTTTCCAACTATTATAAATAAGATATCTGAATGGGACATACAGCAAAACGTTTAAATCCTTAAAATAAGTTGTGCAAATAATAAAGTATTCTTATTTTTTATGTGCGCCTCGTTCGTTACAGCTCATCATAGATTTTTTTTTTTAATTGACTACTCTCGTACAGTCGTACGTACATCTCTTGATATATCAACGGCTTGGCTAAATCATTTGCCAATTTGAGATAAGATTAAAAAGTATTATACGAATAAATAGATAATAAGATAAAAAATGAAAGAAAGCCCACACAATTCCATTACTTAGAAAGCTTCATTAATTGGACTTGGACCGCACTTTTCAGTTTCGTTTATTCCAATTTACTTTTCTCAAGATTGCAATGAGAGTATGAGACCAAATTATTCAGATTTTCAACAATATGTGAAATTATCATCAATATAAAAAATATTTAGATTTGTTTGACAATGAGCTGGTGTTTATGTATCTAGTTAGGATTTCAGTACATATATAATATTTAAAAATATAAATATCATTAATTGGTACAGAGATTTGAAATTCATGGACCCTGAGTCTAAATCCTTCCTCATTAAAGAAAATATTTTAAACAATAATAAGTATTCAGAATACATATATTTGTTAATATTTATAATAAACAGTGTATTATATACAGATTCTGAAACCTAACACTATTTTATGAATAAAAGCTTATAACATTAGTTTTTATTTTGGATATAGATAATCTAGATATCCGTATTATTTTATAGTTTATATTAAATTCATGATTATCCACATTACTTTTACGAAAACGAAACTGTCAGGATTTGTAAGGGTTTTGAGAAGTATCAATCGGAAAGGGAAGAGAGCAAAAGCGACACAGACACACAGCAATTTTTTTTTTATTCTTATTATTTTTCAAAGAGTATCGAGTACATATATCAAGTTACAGTAAAAATATGGCCCATAGGCTCAAAACAATTTGGTCATAAATATAACAGTCTCCATCTTAAGATAAATTGCACTTAAACCTAAACTATTATGATTATAAACTAAACTAAATATAATTATAACTAGCAAAGCTAGTACCAAAATGACAACAAAATAAAGACACAAAGCTAACATAAAGTAGCCACAAATCGATATCAAAATTGTACAATTCTTGAACTTTACAATTAGAAGAGGCTTCATGAGCATGTTCGTAAGGTTCTTCTCCATACCAACCTTCTGAGACTATATCTTGTACAAAATGATAACAAATTTCAATATACTTGATTCTCTCATGATGCATATAATTTTTGTTAAATGAATCACACTTTAATTATCACAAAACACCACAATGGGACTGTGCCATTGACCAATTCTGTCCCCCAATATAATAATGCACTCTCTCGTCTTAGAATTTAGATGGATCGCGTCCCACTTCATATTCTTACCCAAACCAAGGTATATGCATATTTCAGTTTTAACTTTCAAGGATAATTAAAAACTCGTTATGCTTGATCATGTTATGAAATTATATATTACACTATGATCCTCATAACTGAATAATTCTAAGAATATGATAGAAAAATAAGTTGTATTGAAGACTGCATCATGATAACCCTATACAAAAATGAAGAACATTCAGGAAGACACTACAAGGCATCATCATTGATAAGTGACTCTCTTTGAGATTTCATCATCGGAGATGGTTCGAATATTTTTTTCTTCTTTTTAGTCATGAGATTTTCTGATGTAGTGTCCTGCATTTAAATACACTAGTGAATAGATAATTTATAAATTTTTATAAACTTAAATATAAATAATTCACACCTCATGAATCTCCATATAGTCTACAGACCATTGATAAAATACCTAACAAGCTCACTAAGATACTCCGATCCATTTAGCAGTGAAAACGAAACATAATAGTGGTGAAATCCATCTTTAACCTCGTCGGGGGCAATACAAACCTCATCGAGAAAGATGGCTTAGCCTTGCATTATCTCGACGAGCTCAATCAGAATAACCCTCCTGTACTGTCAGATACCGAACACCATTTATAACAATGAAGATATTACATGGTGCAGTAGTCTGTAATAAAAAATAAATGATAGAAATATGAATTATGTTAGTATTTATAATAGCTGACTTGAGTCGAGATTTAACTTCTTCAGTAGAAGGGGTGTATAACGCGAATCATTGAGAATTTATTTCAACATTCTCTGAAATAAATTATTCAATTGCGTTGTCATCTCCGCTCTTTATTGACTCAATACATCTTACAACTCAAATTTACTGATGCAAGCAACATGAGATGTCTTTCGTTTTAATCCCTTTCCATACATGACTTAGATACCGGTGCCACTGAATCCTCTTACTCTCCCCGAATGTTTGGGTGTCCCAATCGAAATGATCAAGACGTCATTATAGCATCATTGACTAAATTTTCATTGTAATTATGTATTTTCTTGCATTGACCACGTCTTTTTTTTGAATATTCAATAGCATCCCGATTAAACTTTCATAAATATTTTTAATAACATGCATTTCATCAACGTAATGTCTAACATCCATATAAAACTAGTAAGGAAGATCCCAAAATATATTTTTTTATATGCCATCAAAAATATTTTTTTCTTGAAAGTTTTTACCTAATTAGACATTTATGTCATTCACTACAGAATAAATTCTTTTCTAAATAATGAACATTTGTGCTCTATCCAACTTGACTTACACCATTGAAAGCTTTATTCTTTCGCTAGTAGGGTGATTCATGTCCCAAGTAAATATTCTTTTCATAAATTTTTAATCATATGATATGAGTGTCTTCCCCGCAAAAAGGACACTTTTGTTCCTTTCATTCTATGACCGGATAAGTTATCATATGTGAGAAAATCATTAATCATATAATAAATAATAGCATGGAGAATGAAGTATTCTTTCAATTATGTATCAAATATCTTGACACTATCCTTCCATTATTTTGTAAGGTCCTCCAATAATGGAGCAAAGTACACATCTATATCATTATCCGGCTGTTTAGAACCTAAAATCAGCAATGATAATATTATATATCTTTTTTTCATGCAAAACCAAGGGAGAGATTACAAATACACAATAAAACTGGTCATGTAGTGTTATAACTACTCATGAGACTGTAAGGATTTATCTCATCCGTGCATAATCATAATCTTAAATTTCTCAGTTCATCGTCAAAGATCTTGAATATTCTGTCAATGTTTCTCTATTTGGAAGAGTTGGTAGGGTGACAGAACATTCCATTATCTTCTCTATAATTAACATACCACTGTAATAGTTGAGTGTCTTTTAAGTTTGCAAATAGACACTAAAACCTTAATATAATCGATAAATATCATAATACTTTGGTTGCTGATCATTTTTGAACTTCTTTAATATCATCTCTCGGTTACTTGCAGTCATTCAGACATGTGTGAATTCCCTCGACTTTCATACTCAAAAGACATAATAATTTTCACCCTATATATGAAATCGGACATAAGTTATTGTCTGAAAGCATTTCTCCTAAAAGTTACAGTAAAAACACAATTTTTTTATCATTTCATCCACTTTTGTCTTTCAAGTTATATAATTTAAAAATAGCAGATTCTTTTCATAAATTTGTGCAACTAGAAAATAACGATATATGAAATCATTGCTCAAGTTTTAAAAAATATCAAGAATATCAACAAAGTTCGTTGCAACATCATTCATAATTCATCCAATTGATGAATTATCTACATTTTCTATATTTTCCACATTTTTTTATATTTTCATTCTTCAATTCATCCTATTTATTATTGTCTAAATTTAAATGTCCTGCATAATCACTATTTGATTCATCTCGTATAATATTTTCAATATTATCAATAGTTTAGAATATTTTTTCATGTCATACTCATTAGATGTATCGCTCTATAAATCTACAGAGAATTAAGTAAATTCTCATTTTTTTTATATTTTATCTCCATAAGTTTTGATGATTTCAACAATGACAAATAAGTTCCGTGCATCTTCTTAGACACATTTAAGAAATTCATCAGTTTTTTTTTTTTAAATATTCAATTGCATTTCATTTGATTTCATACATTCAAATGTCATGATCTATCTGTAGAAAAAAAATTTTATTGTCAGATTTAAGAATTAGAAATTAAAGTTTTAGGTTTTAGATTTAGAGTTTAGTGTTTTGAATTTAAAATTTTTGTTGCAAGTTGGATCAATGTGGCTTCATCGGTTTCAGTAGCGCTGGAGGGCTATTCTTATCCTTCAGGTACTAACGTTGTTTACTTTCCTCAATTGTTTTTGTTTCTTCAACTTATTGGCTTCAGTCATATCTTGTAAAATAAATTACATCTGTGCCCCCTAAGATAGCATGCACCGGCGCAATGAGGTTTATTCTGACCTTTATTCTGATCATTTGTTCTCATTTTCCTTCACCATAATTCACATTGTGGATTTCTGACTTATGATTTTGCTCTTTCCTGTGTTGCAATGTTTGTTTTGCTTGTCATGCTCTTTTTAGTACGATGGGACTTCCCACCAAGTGCTTTTTCTGCTGCCTTATTGTCCTAACGGTCCGTTATTTTTACTTGCATTCTTCTTACAAAATCGGGATGGATGATCTGTGCTAGAAAATGATGTTTTGATCTGATAAAAAGAGGTCAGCATATATAGTACGAAAATTTTCCTTAGCATAAACATATGATATGTACAAGTTATCTTGCTTAGAACCTATATAATTGCTGGTACATACGGGCAATATACTAGTAGTAACATATACAAGGTAATGTGAATCAACTAAAGGCAAGGTCTCAACTAAACACAAGGAATTAATGCTCACCTACTTTGCAGTACTTATCTTCTAATATTTGGTTTAGATACTAATTTTCATCTCCCTTCTGCAGCCGAAGGCTCTGCAATTCTTGCTTCCTTTGGGGTCTACAAGGACTGCTCTAACCTTCTTCCTATCACTCCACATGGTGAGACGCGGCTTATGATTTTTAAAAGAGGTCAATATCATTATTGAAGTCTTTAAATTAAGTTGACTAGCATATATAACAAAAACTGAAAATCAACTAAAGGCAATTTCATCATTTAAGCTTTGATTCATCTGTTAGAATATTTAAATATTCTAATATTAAATGTGTGACCTATTATTAATAATTATGAGTCAAATTCATTTATGGATAATTAATTAATGGGTGTATCTAAAAAGTGCATCTGTATGAAAAAATTCAGTTGTCCAAATTCATTGTATTAAATCTCAGAGATTGCCTCAGATATTATATATAAAAGGACTCATATTTTAATATTTCAATAGACTTAACATAATTTCATCTACTAAAGCAAATAAAAAAAGAGTTGTAGGAATAACATCTAATTATATATTGGTTCAAATTATTTTTAAATAAACTTGGTCCGTCAAACTCTGTAAAGCACACAAATAGTGAAAATTGCTTTCAATTGGGTTTGAACCCGAAACCTCTAGAGTAAGATGGTCTTACCACTACATCACACTTCAACTTGTGTTAGAGTAGTGAGAGAGAGAGAGAGAGAGAGAGAGAATATTAGGCTACGGTGCTTTGCAAAGAAAAAGAATGTTGTGTACTTTGCGCTCTATTTTCCATTTCAAGTTAGAAATGATCGATCCAAATCGCTCAATCTAATCTCTATATCAAAATCTATTAGTAAACTAAATTTTATATTTTTTGAAATTTATTTGCTATTTTTTTGGATAAGGGGAAAACCGTCATTTTTGGATGAACCAAAATTCTCAGATCGAGTCATTTTCTCCTCATCAGAAAAAATAGCAAAAAAATCTAAAAGATATAAAATTTGGTTTCCTAATAGATTTTGATATGAAGATTAAATTGAACGGTTCGGATCGATCATTTCTGACTTGAAATGAAGAATAGAGCGTAAATCACACAACGCTCTTGTGCTTTGCAAAGCGCCGTAGTCGGACTATATATATATAAAATCTGAAAATTTTCTATATTATTTTTTTTTTATTTGAATGTTTATTTTGAGACCGAAATTTTTTTAAGTTCTTTTTTTTTTCAAAAAAAAAATTGATTTTTTATAAATTAAGATATTAATTATATATTTGTTATTTCTATCAATTTTTTATGGGAGTTTTGTACAATAAAATGATTAATATTAATAAAATTTATAGAATTAAAAGATAATTGTGAAACTTGGTGATCTTTCAATTTTAATTTATAAATATTATTATTATTAAATTATTTTGAGTTTGTTGCAAAACTGTATGTGTTATGCTAAATATTAAATAATTTATATTAAGTCATCAGAATTACATGATGTCCTAATTTAGTTCATTTTTTTAATATTTTTTAACAAAATAGCATTTGTATCTAAGAATATTTGACAGAAATTAATAAGTGTGAAAACTTAATTAAGAAAATTATGAAATTTGGGTCATGAAAATTTATTATGTCAATCCCCAGAACGCTTTAAACAACATGGTTTCATTCAATGTAGTTAATTTGTGCAGCCCTAGTCCCCCCATATTCCTTCGGTATGCATATCTGATCCCATGTTGTATATGCTAGATAGTGAGTCTGGTTCTGCTTGCCTCAAAAAAAATCTTCTTAAAATGGCCTCAATCTTGTTCAACACGGTCTTGGACAGCAGCGTTTGTGCCCCCATATTAAAAAAAGGGTAGCATTTATAGACAGAATTCTACAAGAACCAATTTACCAGCGTGGGATAGCAGGTGTAGTTTTCGACATTTCTATTAGAAAATCATAGTGCTTGCGCGACAACTTCCCTTTGGGGTATTGGGTAACCTAGATATAAGGTGTCATCCCCCGGTTCTTTAGCTAGTATTGCTGACAAAACCACTTCTTTTTGATGTTGTGATGTGTTGTGGGAGAACCACATCACAGGTTTCTCATTGTTCACCTTTAGTCCAGAGACATCCCCAAATTTGTCCATAGCCTTCACCATATTTTCCACCTCCTTACGTACATACTGTGAGTGAGCGGGGGGCACCGTGAGCAAATGTGATGCCTTTCAGAACTCACCACTGCTACTGCAAGAGCTGACTCATTATTAGCCTGAACAAACTCGTAACCAGTGATGGCGGCGGCATAATCACTTGTTTCGGAATAATTACATCTATTCGCACTTCCGAGGGCATTACTTGTGTAGGATAGTTTTTTTAGTACTGATAACAATCCCCATTGATTTGTCCCCGCACGATATCCCCAAAAGTTTGACCGCCCGTGGTCAAGCGCGTCAACCAACAAATTCAATTTTTCATTTAACGCTGCGTTTGGACTATTTATGTGTAAAATGAGTATATAAGTTAGATGTTATTCACTCGTACTTTTATATTTAATAATTTTATACGAAAATTGTTTGGAAGAGCATGTGGCACCGTTTTAGAAGAGTCATTTTTCAGCGTTATTCATAGTATTTATTTTTAAATGACTTGTAATATATTATTTTCATATTTATAATTACTCGATATTCTATTTAAATATTAGTTATTAATGTATACCACAATGACTATTTATAATAATATTTCAGCGTTATTCATAGTATTTATTTTTATCTATTTATAATTACAATTCAAAAGTAGAACAAATGTTAATGAATTAATTTTCTAACCGACCCTTAAAAAGACACTAATCACAAAACTAGTTCAAAAATTATGGTAAAAATTATGAATTTCAATTTACGGGATTCAGAGTTTTGTTTCTATATAACTCCCCTTTTAAAAACTTGGGCGACATATCTAAAATGATTCAAATAACTAAATTTCGAATACTCTTTTGTTTGACATTTCCCCTTAACACAGTCTTATACTAAAAAGATGAGATCCAATCACCCAAATTATAAATTTACTATGGGAAAGGACAAGTGATCCAATCATCCAACAAGGAAAAGCAATCAACAATAAAATAAAATAAAAATTTAGAAGAGTGATGGAAACATGTACGATCCGTCAGAAAAAAATGGCGACCATGAGAGAAAAAAAATAAGAAAGAGAGTATAGAGATGTTGTAACTTTGAATTTAAATTAGAGTCTGTTATTGATACGAATGGACGTTTTAGCGCTTGAGTTTTATTTTACTAAAAAGGAAAGAAATAAATACGAATTAGTAGTCAGAAAAGGAAGGAAATCGCTGGGGACAAAAAATGGGGATATAATTGTGGGGATTATGATATTTTTTTCCTAGTTTTTTTCTGTTGTTATGCCACCATTTTGTACCACCCACTCAAGCATAATGTAGCCAGCCTCCGTTACAACAAGATGAATTGGTGTTACAATCAACTAATTCTTGTTCTGAAAGACTTGTTAAGTTTTTTGTTGTGATTTGATTTATTCCCTCAATTGAAGCCACGGCTGAAAATGGCCACCAACTACCTGAAGATTTATGTATGAGAGTACTTATTAATTCCAGAATTTTACATATAGAAAAATGTTATGGTAATATTAAAATTTTGTACATAGCTATCAGTTTCCGATCTTTCGATTCTGCTTAAAGTTCCATAGACAATTTAGTAGTTAACTGTGAAAGGAAAATTATTATGATAATATACTATGTTGAAGTTGCAGTATCTAGGCCGGAGGCATAAAATCAAATATCCCATATTTTCTTAGATAAGGGAGCAAGCACTACATAAAACAATATATACTGTCTTTTCTTTGAGGAAGGGGGCCAAGCAAGCCGTCTTTAAAAAGTTCTGCCTAAAATTGCTTGACTGAAAAAGAGAAAAAAACGATCGGCTTTATAATAGGCACAGACTAAATAATGAAAAAAAAATATGAAATTTAAAAATATTTTCAATAAAAGTTTTTTATTAAATTATTTTAAACATAATTTAAAAAATACTATATTAAAAATAAATATCTGCATAATAATAATCATAGTATTCGATCAAAAAGAAATAATAATCATAGTAAGTCATGCTGTTAAACACATGATATTTTATAAATAATAACACTATTTAAGAAATCATAATTTCTCTTAGAAATATATTACACTCATCTACTTTAGATGAGGACAGATAAAAACCATACACAGATCAGTGAATCAAAGTAAATGAAGAGGATCGAAAAAAAATTAGTAATAGAAAATAATAATGAAGTGTTATGGAAAAACAATCTCGAAGTCTAACTTCTTTATGTATTATGAATTTAATCCACTTAATTATACCTGCCCGACCGCGCAATATAAAAGATTTAATTTTACAATATTCCCCCCTAATTGTTGTAGATAATTATAAACAAAACATCTATATCAAATTATACATATTGCATATTCTTGAAACTCAGTCGATTAAGTTTACCAAACGCAAAAATAAAAATAAACATGATTTTCCTATGTCTTTTTTTAAAATTGACTTGTCCGCTGGTGTAGTCATCTTTTATTCAAGCTTTAATTTTTCTTGTACCTTAAATATTAAGATCCCACTTAAATTACGCTGCGTTTTTACAGATTTTTTTTTTAGTAAATAAAAGAAATAAATAAATGAAAATGACCAAAAAAGTGTGTACTTTTGCGCGGATAGCCTGGCCCGAGTTTTGAACTCAGGTCCGGGACCTGGGACCGTGTTCAAAACTCGGGTCCGGTTCCTTTAATTTTTGCGCTACCCCCCAACGCCTCTCTCCCCTCTCTTCCTTCCCTTCCCTTCCCCCAGTTCCGGCCTTTTGCTCAAAACCGTTTTTTCCCATTTTTATAGATCTAACTCAATTTTGCTCCAATTTATAAACCGTTTGCGCGAAACTTCTTATCGTTGGAAGGAGAGTCAAAAAAACCCATCGATTCATCAATTTGACCGTCATTTCGAAGGTATTTTTTGATTTTAAGTTTAAATCCGAATATATAAAAATTAGTAATTTTGTTAGATTTAGTTAGTATAATTATAGTTAATATAGTTTAATTTGGTTGATTTGTGTTAATTTTTTGTGTTAATTTTGAAATATATTGTTATAATTAGATTAATTGTGTATTAGCACTAACGAGGATAATTATTTTAAATTTATTAGATTAAATTAGGCCAAATACTGTTAATTACATGTAGATAGGTTAATTATGTGAAATTGTTCCATTGTACTAAATTATATCAAATTATACCAAAATTTAGCAAATTGTAGCAAATTATACCAAATTGGACCAAATTGCATTAAATTAAACCAATTATTGCACCAAATTGTAATTTGCATGAAATGACACCAAAATTTATCATATTGTATCAAATTGCATCAAATTAGACCAAATTGTACCAAATATACAATTAATTTAATTCTACTAAAATTGTACCAAATTTGTAATTTTTTTCAAATAATTGTAGTGAAAAATGGAGTATCCGCATCAGCTTGTCGTACCCCAAAATGAACATAGATCGCAAAAGGTCAGAACTGATGTAAGTATTCTTTATCATATAATATGAAAAAAAATATACTTTATAATTAATTTTATCATGTATATGTAACAAAATAATTTTTGCAGCCTCATAGCACTCTCCATTTGAATGCACATCGTCCGAAGATACCATACAATGCGCAGATGGATCCATATCTGCATCGACTGGGTTTGTACCAGATAGCGATCATGGGTGATTGCCAGTTAGATAAATCACTCCTGACAGCGCTTGTCGAGAGGTGGCGACCAGAGACATCGACATTTCATCTACCAGTCGGCGAGCTGACAGTGATGCTAGAGGACATGTGCTATCTATGGGGATTGTCTATCAGAGGTATTTATAAATTTTAGTATGTTATTCTATATATTTTTTTCAAGTCTACTAATCTGATTTTGCAAATTCCAAAAATACAGGAAAACCAATAACAAGGATGACTGACGATGAATGGAGCGGGACGGTGGAGATGCTCATTGGTTTGAATATTGATCCATACAACTATCAGGACATCACCGATAACACGTGGCCGTTTAAGACAAGTAACATGGGGAAAGAGAACGAGTACATTCAACTCTCCAAATTAAGTATCCGGCTCGCGTGTTTGCGAAAGCGTTTCCAAGAGTTGCCTCCTTATTCAGATGACGAGACCGTCCGACGGTATAAATTTTACTCACTCTATAAATTTATTTTGTAGGTACATATGAGTACTAATTTTTTTATGTAGGTACACACGAGCATTTTGCTTGGATTAGTTCGGGTCCGTGATGTTCCCGAACAACAACGCAGACTCGGTGCCGACAGTGTATTTGACATTTTTTGAGGACACGCTCAACGTACCGGAGGACGGATATGACTGGGGGCAAGCAGTACTCTCTTACTTGTACTTCAACCTCTCTCGGTCATGTCTGGAGACGGCCGATTGCATAGCCGGACCACTACTTCTGCTTCATATGTGGTCGTGGACACGATTCCCGATCGGGAGACCGAGGTAAATCATTATTACTCAACTCAATGAAAAAAATCGTATTTTGTTCATATTTTATTGGCGGTGCAAGTGTAGAACTGAGGAGCCTCCACTTGGCGGTCTCGAACCTCAATTGCGGCCTCCATACGGTGTCAAATGGGCGACCCGATACTTGTTCAAGTACACGCCACGACATGGAGGACCCGGGCACTTTCGGGATCAGTTCGAGAATTTGCAAGACGATAACATCAATTGGACGCCGTACAGTGCCTACCACGATGACTTGCCTTCGGTGTACTACGCGCATTTCAATTTGTAAGTTTCTAAAATCAATAAAATTTATGTATTTCAATTGATACATGAATTTTATTTGCTAACTGTAACATATGCAGTTGGAAGTGTCATGTGTGGATGATTCATTTATGGATGATTAAGAATCACTATCCAGATAGAGTCATGCGGCAGTTCGGTCTTTTCCAGCAGGTTCCTCTGCCGGCGCTGATCGATTACCAGCAGGTGTTGACTTACTGTATAAACAAACACACGTCGGGAGGCGGTGAAGGGAAAAATGTCGATTGGGCGCAGTATTACTGGTGGGCACAGGACGAGCCCGAGTTCCCTATCACGGAGTCGCGACCGTACGATTATGCCCAACACTACACGTACATGGAGTGGTACTACAAGAGAGGGATGACTACAATATGGTACGACATGAACATTGACGAGCACTTGAGCCAGCCATTACCACACCCTGAGGAGCATGTGGATGAGTTATCGTACGTACCACATTCACACCAGACTGCCCGAGCAGTTAGCATTTAACCAATCTATATTTTCTTAATTAAACTCTTCACATAACTTGCGCTATAAAATAAAAACAATTATATATGCAGATGTTTCGTTTGGTAAGGAATATAGCCACCGCCATTGGTTGGCTTATGACGCCCAGGCATTCAGCGTTTGGCAAGCATGAATTGCGCCAGATAAAATATTTGATGGGTGATTTAGGTCATCCACATATTTTCACTGTGATACTTGCTTTTGCAGGTCAATATTTAAATTTTTTTTATTTTAACTTGTGTGTATTTTTAATTTAACTGATTTTTGATAATTTAATTCATGTATTTTTTTATAATTTACTCGTACAGGTCTTCCGACGGATCTTGAGGACATCGATATCTCTACCGATGACCGTTCGATTAGCGGCCCACCTGTCCCGGCGCCGGAGCCTACGACTGATGAGTTCGACTTATTCCATGGAGATTTCATGTCGTACTCTCAGCTGATGAGTCAGATGAATCTCGATCTAGGTGATGGGACCTCTGGTACCCAATATGATGCTCCGCCCGCATCATCGTACAACACTCCCGGTCCGTCCACCCGAGTGACCGAGACGCAAGCACCACCGGACGCAAGACACGAGCGCACTCGCCGTGAAATTCGGCCAAGAGACACATACAATATGTCTCTCATTCAGAGGATGTTTCGTATGCGTTGATGTATTTTTTCAGACTATTTTTTATATGACTTTTGTTCATATATCTACTTTTATTTTCTCAGTTATGATTTCAAATTTAGTTTTCCTTATATATGTTTTTACATTAACTTCTTACAAAATTTTCATATAACATAACAATTTTTAAATCATTAACAACAAAAAAAATAATTTTTATTATAATATTTTATATCAATCTACTGACTGTTTTCGGAATAATCTTATCATTTCCATTTATTTATTTCTTTTATTTACTAAAAAAATTTTGGCGTTTTTATATTTCAATCTCATAAAGCACAAAATAACATTAATTATGATAATTTACTCTGAAAACGGTTAACCTTTATGTCTTTTGGTACCAGTTGTTTGATACCGGACAATATTAGAGGTGGCAATCGGGCGGGTCGGGTCGGGTAAGTTTGACCAAAAAAATTATTGAGTTTTTTCAGGTCTCGGATCAATTAGGGGGGGGGGGAGGCACTATTATTGGAGATGCTAGATGTAATTGGATAAAAAAACTAATATTACTATTCAAAACATATTTTAATATGTAATTGTTCCAACACTATTACTGTTGAGTATAAATAATATAATGGATATGTCGGGTTGGGCTTCAGGTTATTAGTAGCTCAGTTCATCTCGGATTTCGGGTCATTCGGGTTCAGGTCGGGTGGGGTTTCAGATCATCTCGGGTTTCGGGTTATTTCGGATCGGGTCGGGCCGAATCAGGTTCTTTTTTTGTCATGTTTTATTTCGGATCAGATCGAATTTCGGATCGGGTTGAATTTCGAGTCGTTAGACTTTAAAATACTTTCTTCAATAATGCATTTTAGTACCTCCCGTTACATGATCTCTCGGTAATTAGCATCATTATGGATGATTTCATTTTAAAGATTCTGATTGTGGTACCTCCGTTTCAATTTAACGCATTGGTTAAGATCTCAAACTTAATTTGAGGATTTTTTTTGAAGAATAACCATAATCTTGATCTTTTTTAAATAATCATATTCTCGAGTTTTAAATAATCATATTCTCGAGTTTTTGGTAATGTTGAATTAGAAATAAACGGTGATCAAATTTTTAGTTTTGATTTTATTAAATACCTACTATTACCCTTCGGTCCTACCCCTCGAATTGTCTTATCAATTCTGATCTTTCGTTAAAGAAATTTGATTAATTGATGTTGGAGTCAAATATCTTATTCAAAGGATTAAAATTGTAAAAATCCTTCAAATTCTAAATAAAAAGAAGCACAATAAAAGTGAGCTTGTCTGTGCACCGAACTATCATTATCAAGATTCTTTCATTGGTATTAACTTGCAGTACGATTTTTCATGATACCAAAACAAGTTTTTCCGCATAGTGATCTATAACACAATGATGTCATAAAAACTATAACAGAAATATAGGATCCACATGTATTTTTCTTATTTTAAATTCTAATTATAGTTCAATCGTATTTTAATATTTCAAAATTAGGTCGGATTTCGGGTCATCTCAGGTTTCGGGTCATTCGGGTTTGAGTTGGGTCGGATTTTAGGTCTTCCAATCTCGGGTCGTCTCGGGTTTCAGGTTGTCTCGGGTTCGGGTCGGGTCGGGTTTCTAATCATCTAATTTCGGGTCATCTCGGATTTTGGGTCGTCCGGGTTCGGATCAGGTCGGGTTTCGGACACTCTAATCTCGAGTTGTCTCGGGTTTCAGATCGTCTCGGGCCAGGTCAGGTCAGATCAGGTTCGGATCAGTTTGATTTTAAAAAAAAATCGGATCGAATCGAATTTAGATTCAGACAGGTAGGACGAATTTTTAAGATCGGATCAGATTTTACCACCTCTAGACAATATATATTACATTCCGTTTCAATAGGTGGGCTTTCCCGCACATTTATGAAAATAAAAAAACCCTCTCAAAAGTACAAACTATTAATTACTTAACTCACCACAATATGGGCTTTGGTTTTTAATGGGCGTCACCGCTCCACGAGTTCGCCAATCAACAGAGGATGGAATTGCTGTCACATTTTCATACCGAAATGAAGTGGATATTCTGGACGAATTATCAAGTCGTTCTGTGTACCTCTGTTGATATTCTTCGTTTGTGAGATCTGCAAACGCATTAAGCCCTGCAGTGCAGGTAAGTCCAGGTTGATTATTTATGGATTCAATCAACTGATAGTTGTCTTTAAACACTTGAAAGCGTTGTAGTTTCTCAGTTGGAGACCCATAGGTTGACCATAGTCTTTCATCCATTTCTCAAATACTGGCAACAAAGGATCATCAGCAAAACAAGAAAAGTGACAAAGTATCCATAAGAAATGGCCATTAGAGATTTGATATTTCAGTTCTTTTAGGAGAAAACTAAGATGTTGAGCTTCAATGAGATGACTTTTTTTTTTGTTAACGGTATTTATAGTAATCCTCAGTCTCTGAGATTTGAATATATTGGCTAAACAATAGAATAAAACATATCAAATTATTATTCCGTTAATTTAAAAGGCAAAATATTTCAAAAGATATGTATTTTTTTTTCTGAAAATACTATTTTTCTACATTTTTAGTTATAAATTTTGCTTTATTTTTAAAAAAATTTGTGTTTTATTTTAATTATATTTAAAACCTAAAAAAATAATAAAAAAATATTAAAATTTCTTTCAAATCTAATCCTTAGCTAACTCTTAAGGCTCGAAAAAACTGATACAAATTGAGTTCTTCTATTAAAAATCAAACTCTTTAAACCCGACTCTTTAAAATTCATTTTCAAAGCTTTTCCTTACCCGATTCTCTCATAAACCCGTTAGATCCGGTCCTTAAAAAATCTAACCTGACCCTAAATACAATGCCTACTATTTGGCACGTAATAATAACACATCCATATACATTTCTGATTCGTCTGGCATAGCACCCAGAGTCCAGAGAGCTGCCACGCGTTGCCACAAGATTTTGAGAACAGTCAATCTTATATATACGCTTGAAATGTGTTTCGAAATTGGAAAAACGGGGACGCGTACGGGTTTCCAACTCTGGTTAACACGTTTCCACCAAGGTCAATGTGAATGTGAATGACCACTTTTCCGCTACGCTGCGCCGCTGCCAATCATCTTGTCAAGCAATGCGTTTGATATTAAATTTTTTATTGACACAATTTTTAAATAATTGATTCAATAATAGATATATGCATTGAATCAATTTTTTAGTTCGATGGGCATTGAAAGTCCATCGTTCTCTTGATATACAATGTTGATTCGTTTTCTGTTCCGCCAATGATTCATCTAGCTTATATTTTAATATACAATGTTGATTCGTTTTCTTTATTGGGGAAGGATTTAGACCGGGGGTGTACCGTGTACATGGAGCGAGCGAATATTTGTACCATTTCGTTTCGCACTGAACAACTCAGTTTGTTTGAATTTTTTTAAGAAGTGAAATTTCAAAAATACCCTCTTGGATGCACTTCTCGATTCGTTCTCTCTCCCATCGACGGTTAGGATTAAAAATATTAAAGAACCATATGTTTTAGCGATTATTTTGTACTCTCCTCCAGTAAAAACAATTATTTTTTCACTGATCAACGAATTAACCCTCCTCTTTTTTTTTAATGGACGAACAATCTTCTCTCTAACCCGACTCTAAATCTGCTGTTATTTTTAAACAATTTTCGGCTATTGGGATTTAATGGGTATGATTTTTCTTAGTATGATTTTTCTTTCTCTAATTAACTACTTAGGTGCTATGCATAGGACCGCAACGCACGTTCAAAAAAAGATCAACATTTTAATACCGAACATTTACAAAATTGTATTACCATAACGAACGTTCAAAAGAAAATTCAAATCACGAATCAATTTTTTTTATTTTTTAAAACAGATCCACCTTTTATATTGTAACATAAAGTTTAATTGCCTTGTATAATATGCAAAATGAAGAATAACATGTTTACGTTCTGATGTTTTGCTCAGTTCTTCAAAACGCAGAGGCAAACATTTCTACAAATCCATTATTAATCCATAATCCACAACAGGTATCATATTATCACAGCTTAATTTCCTTTTCTAAAAAAAAAATACAATACATCAAACCTCTGATGGCATTTCCTTATCGTTGCTTAATCATTTTTTTTTGTTCTTTTTTTGCTAGTCTTCAGCCCCTTATTCACAACAGCAGCTGATGATTCTTTGTTGCCAGTGTCTGAGAAATGGATGGACTATATATGGCCGATCTTATGGTTCCCTAATTAGGAGCAGATCCCGGAAATTGTACGTAGGGTTGAAATTTATTATGTATTTTTATTTTGTGCGATGTATTGACCTCTCTAATTTATTAATTTTAATTCTCTAATGACGTAAATCCACATCTCAACCCTTTATACTAATATCCTGATTCCATCCATGTACCTAACCAAACAACTAAAACGCTTTAAAATGTTCAAGGATAACTTTCAGTTAATTAAATCCAGAAAAAATCAGCCAGGACCAAAATATACTGTAGGCCTCAACAAGTTTGCAATCTCACAAACGAGGAGTATTAGCGAAGTTATGCAACATACAGAACCGACCATTCACTGAAAGCAAAAACTACATTCATTAAAAATCAAGGCACTTGGCGAATTAAACAGTGAAACTTTAGTACTAGTACACTTTTTTTGTCTTACAACGAATTAAAGAACACAGGTCATGTTTGTTTGAGGTATAAATACCCTTATTCCTCACTTAAAGAGTCAAATTTGTATTATTTAAGGAGTCATAAGTGAAAGTAAAGAAAAGAGAAATTACAGCTCTATATATTAAGGAGCTTAGAGATGTAGTATAAATTATTCCTCAATTTATGAGACACGTTTCATACTAAAATTATTATTATCATTAGTATTATTTTTCATTGTGATAGTCTGTGGTTATAAATAATATTTAAATTGAGTGATCTCTCAAAAAATCTACCCCACAAAAATTATAATATTATATCATTTGAATTTTGAACATATGTAGCCTCTTGCGCTTCAGTATTTAGATCATTCATCTTCAAAGGAGCTCAAAACCCATTTATTACGATGAATAAATGGACTTTGAGAACATAGTTCCGGTCGTACAATGGGCCGAACATAGTTCCGGCCCATTAAGAACGTTATGGGACCGACCATGTTCTCGGAATGTGAAGAAAAGCAATAGTGTGCGATGCAATGCACTAATTGATACTTCACCAAACAATTATCGAGATAATATGATGATGAATGGATAGATGCATCGCACTAATAGTTAGTAAAGTAAACTCTCTCTCTCTGACTGATGATAAATTGTGATGGATAATTCCTTCAATCCAACGCCAACCCCTTCTCCACTTTACACATCATCTCCTCTTCTGACTTGTGACCTGCTCTCTGAGTTTTCTTCACCTAATTTCCTTTCATTTCTAATTCATACCTCGTTGCTTTGGTGTCGTCCAACCTCTGCCAACTCTGTTTTTTCATATATTTCCTACTGTATTTTTCTAAAACGTTGGTTTTCCTCTAGCTGTATATCATTCACTTCATTTATTCAATGAAATATACAAGTAAATCCATATAAATGCTTAAATTTGTACGTGCATATATGATTGATATTATTTTGAATCTATATCTTATTCATTAATTATTTTCTTATTAAATACAAATCCTGATTTATTTTATCTATATATCAAATTCAAATTTGACATGATTAATTCATCCATTCATTAACTTGGTAAGTAGACCCGTCCGAAATTAATAAAGAAAATAGTGTTTTTTTTCATGAATGGTGGTTAAGGTGTCATCATTATAGTCATTGATCCACTCTTTTCTTGGTAACAATACTCGTCCGAAATTAATTAACAAATAGTATTTTTTTTTTTGTTTGCAAATCATATTCCAAGCGTCACTCACCACCTCTCTCTATCTACCATCTTATTTTATAAATTGACTTCCCCCATCATATCTGTGCTCCACAAAATTAAGCTCCTCTCACTGTGAATCAAGTGCAATCAGTGTATATCTCATATCAATCCAATCCATCCACATCCAGATAGATGGCATCCGACAAGAGCAAAATCTTGATCATCGGTGGTACCGGCTACATTGGAAAGTTCGTGGTATCTGCAAGTGCGTGCTTGGGCCACCCCACATTTGCTCTTGTACGAGACACTGCTCCCGCCGACCCCGCCAAGGCCAAGCTTCTAGAGAGCTTTAAGGATTCTGGTGTCTCTCTTGTCAAGGTCTGGCCATTGACATATATATATATATATATATATATATAACTTCTAAATTAATTGTTAAATTAACAGATCTGTTATGAGAAAAGAGGGACATCAATTAAGTTCCTGATATTAAATAACATTTTTCTATATATTTGCAATTGATTAACTGATCATGATGAGCAGGGAGATTTGTATGACCATGAGAGCCTGGTGAAGGCAATAAAGGATGTCGATGTCGTCATATCCACTGTCGGTGCCCTTCAAATAGCTGATCAAACAAGGATCATTGCCGCAATCAAGGAAGCTGGCAATGTCAAGGTCACAACTGATATACTAAACTTACAAATGAAAATGTAGTTAAATATTATTAGAAAATATATATAATCAAGCTTATTCCTTAACACACAATAGATCAAAGCAAGTTCAATGACAAAGTTTATTTGCTCCCAGATATAATTAATTAGTAGCTCTTGAACAATTAATTAATGCGTGCAGAGGTTCTTACCGTCAGAATTTGGAACTGACGTAGACAGGGTGCATGCAGTGGAACCAGCCAAGTCAATTTTTGCACTCAAAGCATCGATCCGGCGGGCCATAGAGGCGGAGGGGATACCATACACATATATTGTGTCTAACTATTTTGCTGGCTATATGATTCCCACATTGGGTCAAATGGCACCCCCTACTGATAAGGTTATCATCTTAGGGGATGGAAATACTAAAGGTATGGAAAAATGGTGTTGCTGGCTATGATCATTTAAAGTGATGAAAATAACATTAAGCAAGATCACATTGCTTGCATTTTGATTGGTAATTACTATTTGAATTGAAAACATTGGGGTTATTTTCAGCGGTCTTTGTTGATGAAGCTGATATCGGTACATACACCGTCAAGGCAGTGGACGACCCGCGTACATTGAACAAGGTGCTGTATCTGCGACCACCGGCAAATACACTGACAAAAAATGAGTTGGTGTCACTGTATGAGAAGATAACAGGAAATAAGTTCGAGCGCATTTATTTGACTGAAGAAGAAGTCTTGAAGCAGATTCAAGGTGCCATTAATTAACTAATTAAATTAGTTATATGCTGAGTTATACATCAATACATGCAAATTTATATACCAAACCGAAATCTCCCAAATTCCTAGATCACACTGCCATTGAATTTGCTTGATTAAGTTGGCATGGCTGGAGAAAGCGAATAAAGTTTATTCCACAATACCAATCAAGTATAGTGGTATTATGTCTTTTCTGCATAGATTAATTATTATATGTTGAATTTGTTAAATTTCAGAGTCGCCTATTCCTCTAAATATAATTCTATCAATCAATCACTCGGTGCTTATAAAGGGAGATCACACCAACTTTGAGATCGAGTCTTCTTTCGGCGCTGAAGCCACCGAGCTCTACCCCGATTTCAAGTACACCACTGTTGAAGACCTCATTAGACGCTACACCTCCCACTGATTAATTTATATGGAAAGGGGAATTAAGATGTTGCATGATTAATATATATACATATATATATATATATATATATACATATATATATATAATGGATATAAAATAATTATATCTGCATATTTGTTTCCAAGTTTTTATCAGTGGTAATTAACTGTACGATCTTGTGGAGTAGTTGTTATTGTTATTGTTTGTGTGTGTGTGAGGCAGTGTGGAAATGCATCTTAATTCTTTACAAGCAAAAAGACTATGCATTGAAACAGAGATAGTCAATTTATTTCTCTGTATGATTGATCTAATTGAACTGTCATAATACACGTATATATGTTAGTATGTTAATTTTATGGTGCTATACATAACACGAATAGCTTTGTACTACGAATCATTTTTTTAGTTTTAAAAATTAAAATGATCAATTTAAACAATTTAAAGTGATTTTTATATAAAATTCTAATTATAAACCATTTTTTTATTTTTTATAAGTGTTTAACTATTTTTTAGATAGTAAAATTACTTGATTTAATTATTATGAACCATTCTTTTGAAGAAGTTATTTTCTGACTATCAAAAAAGTTTAAAAAATTCAAAAAAAAATTGGTCTATAATTAACTGTTTATGTAAAAATTATTTTGAGCAGTTTAAATCAACCATTTTTATTTTTAAAATGAATAACTGATTTATAGCGCGGGGGCAATCCGTATAGCACCAATAGTGATAATTTTCTTTTTGCTCAAAAATGACAAAAAAATTAAAAATATATATATATAATTTGATTTTTTTATACAAATTTGATATGAAGAATAAATTAAATGATTCTAATTGGTCATTTTTAATTTAAAATTTAAAATTTTAATACATATTACAAACACATCCGAGTACAACATTGTATCATATACAGAGAGAGCTCCTCTCTCATCAAATCATAAGAAGAAGGAACATGCTTCATGGTGACGGGACGTGTATAATGTGCCGCAATTGCCCCTTCGAATCAATGCTGCACTTATTTTTTCTCTGTCCCATTGTAATAGAGATATGGAGTCTATTACGACAACATTATCACATGGAGTTTTTCACACCTGGACTATCTACAATGCTCATTACACAACAGGGATATCAAAAAGCCAAGGCCATGCCTTGGGACCAATTATCGTTGCGGTGTACCATACTATTGGCAGGTTGTAGGCAAATATGGAAACAGAGGAACTCGTACATATTCGACACACCCGCATCTCAATACTCGGTGCCAGTGCAGATAATCGTTGATAGAATCTGTGTAGATGTCAGTTTATGGACAAGATGTTGCTGAAAAGTACCATGAAAATCCTACCCAGCAAGTTTTATGGTTCCTCTGATGTCACATGAGGCTGAGACGGGGGTAGTTTTCACATAGTTATAGTTGTTATGGGTTTGTTTAGCACTTTATGGAATAATAAAAAATAGGAATAAAATTATTGTTTTGATGAATTAATTTGTCAAATGAATTTTAGACTAAGTAGAAGAATGCGGAAGAGTGCTAATTTGGTATATCAACTTATAGGTGGAATACCAGATTAGCTCTCGTTGGAATAACGATTATTGTTTGATTATATTATATTATTGTTTACCCCTCAAAGGTCGAGAGAAGAAACACAAGGAAAAAATCAAGATCAAACCCTAAGAGCTGAAGTAGTAAAATCCCTGTACAACAAAGAACCGCGTCAATGCCAAGCCAATATTTTGATACAGCCAATCATAAGAAATCTCAATGTGATTTTGCTTTCAAGGCTGACCAGGTGCCAAAACTGTGAGCAACCACCTGATCAAGCCAAGGTTTGTGATAATTGTTGACAAGTAATCAGCTGTTGACCAAATCACCTTCATGAATATGAATTGAAAGTCAATTTCACAAGACTGATCAGATGTCAAAGTTGTGAGCAACCATCTGATCAAGTCTAGATTTATATCAATTATTGACAATTAATCAGCTTTTGATCAAATCAAACCCTAATAAACATCAATATAACTCTAATTGGTATTTAATTGGGGGGAGTTTCTGTAAGGAAAATTTATTTGGCAGAGACACAAAGTTATAATTGGAATCTGAGATTAATTGAGAAGAAAATAGGGTTTCCTTGATCAAGGAATTTTTAACATAAGAAAAGAGGGGTAAAATGAGAATCTAAAAATACAGAGATGATCATCATGATTAGGGATTTTTTTTGGGTGAAATTTTCATGATTTTTGATGAAGGGATCTGTTGAAATAAATTGGAGAAAGAATATCAGGCTAATTGGAAGACTAAGATTTAATCAAGGGGCTTTTAAGGGTGCAACTTGGAGCAAAGAACTTAACTGGGTGCAATCTGGGATGCTAAGAAAAGGGGACACTTAAATGGCGCTGGAGAAACTTTTGAAAGAAAGGATAATTTGCATGAACTTGGTGCACGACTGATGTTTCTCATTAACCATGACTTGTGGGTCCAAAACTCGTGTGCCGAGTCCACCCGAAGTGCACTATCTCCCCCTTTCATTTCTCCCACTGACAAAGGGGTCCCACGAGGCAGAAAACCCCTCTCTTCCTCTTGCTGCTGCAATTCCTTCTCTGCTGACCCGATTTTGAGCAGAAAATAATTCTAACAGTAACAAAAAAAATATAAATAATATATCGTTGGAAAGCTCTAACCGAGGAGAATCCATTGAAGCAATTTATTTTGAAGATGGAGCACTGTACAACACTCACATCAGAAGAGAAGTAAATCGGGTGTGAAATTCAATTGGATGATTTAAAGAGTAATCAAGTGAATTGGTAGTTCAGAGGGCTTTGTGTGGGTCCCACGATTCTGTTAAGGCAGTTACTGGCACAAGTTAGCTTCATTTTGCATGATTTTTACTGTGAAATTGGTGTACCAGATTGTAAGTCAATGAGATAGGCCAATTTGTGCGGTGTTTGAAGAGGTAGGAGCAAGGAGGAATGGAGCAACGCCTATAGTGCCATTATGGAAATCCAGACCTTAAAATCCACTTGCAACAAACATAAATCAGATTAATCTGCACCATTTAATTGATAGATGAAGGGTTGAGATTGTGCCATGTCAATGATCCGTGGCATCCAGAAAACACAAATTATGTTGAGAAGAAACACAATTGAACAATTGATCCCTATATAAACTCCTGGGCAGTCAAGAGAGAGGCGGGAAATTGACACAAGACAGACACACACAGAGACATATACATACAGAGAGAGATACACAGAGCCCATAACCCCTCAAGATCATTCAAGAATCCTAGAGAGCAAGTGAGAAGCCAATTGGCCAATTAATCTCAACAAGTGTTGAGAACTTGGTATACAATCATCCCTCTCCACCATTAATAGTCAATTCAAGGGTCTAGAGCTATAGAGAAGAAGGATATGTGAGTATAATCAATGAAAGCTAAGAGCTTGAGATGTAATTGTATTCAATTTTGATCAATTTCAGTAAAATTCGGTACTGCTATAAGTTCTTTGTATTTTTCTTTTTAGTTCTGTCGAATTTCTTAATTTCTTTGATCAAATCTCTTCAGTACACTGTCGCCTTGTTGCATAAATCATTTCTTCGATGTCTCTTTGCTTCTTTCTTGATTGAATTGAGTAGATGACGATTGAATCGTGATTGTCAATGAAAGCTAGTCGAAGACCGAGTGATCTCCTAGCTCAAATTGCAGTAATTAGTTGATCGAAGGTCATTGACCTCTCAATCTTTATATTTTCAAGCAGTTGTTTCAAGATTTCAGATTTGAATCGAGTAATTGATTCAAATTCTTGAAGTTTATCACTGGAACCTGAGTTGATACAGCAATTATGCATCGAAATATTACGATCAATCAAATTAATTGATTTGATTGATGCACATTGCATAGGCGATGAGCTATATGTTGTAGAAATCAAAAGAATCTTGGCAATTGATTGGAAATATAGAGATTGATACTGAATCCACGACTGATATCAATCATAGTTATTGTTCAATCATGATTTACTAAATAATATAGGTAATTACAATAATTGAATCACTTCTGAACATGATTAGGATTTAGAATTACGCAATTGAATCAATAATTGTAAGAAATTGTGATCAGAATAACTCAATTTGAGAGAAGAGCGCAATCGGTACCAACCGGTACAGAACCAGTGAAAGGAGGGGTCAATGCCGGCGATCCACCGCACCAATACATGATCAGAATATACCAATTGACTCATCACGTCAAGGTGATGCCAATGGTGGTGGCTGATCTTCGATCAGACCACCAGAGCAATAAGATCACATCTCTAGCGCATATCTCAAAGCACAGGAGAAGAGAGACTGAAGAGAATTGTCTCTACACCAATCTTGAGAGATCACACGAATCCTGAAGAAGATCAAGGGATACGAGTTATTGGACAGTTAAAAAATTAAAGTAGGGATTAATATGGGCCTTTGATCCATCTAACACCAATCTCAATTCAATATAGCGGCTCAAGTAAGAATAAAGTTAAATAAGAGATATGTGTTAATCTTGATACAAATCCAACAGCCCAGATTAAATTCAATCTATTAAACAAAAAAACAGTAATAAGAAATATATAATAAAAATAAAAATAATAATAATAATAATAATAAATAAATAATAATAATAATAATAAAAAATAATAATATATAAAAATATATATATAATAAAAATAAGGAATCGTTGTAACGATTCTCTGAGTCATTATACGGTTCACCAAAGCATTGAACGCTTCACGAGACGTTAGCAACGCTTTGACTATTCTCTGATAAGTCAACATGTTCTAAAGAATCGTTATACGGTTCATCAAATCGTTATAATGCTTCATGAAACGTTGGCAACGATTTGACTATTCTCTGACAAGTCAATATGCTCTAAGGAATCGTTGTAATGATTCCTTGAATCGTTATACGGTTCATCATATCGTTATAATATTTTATAAAATGCTGGTAACGTTTTGACCCTTATTGACCAGCTCCCTGATAAATCCGCTATTCTCCAAAAACGTTATAACGACATGTTGAAGCGTATAACGATTGATAAGATGGTGGCATAATTTATTGATTGCTGATAATTCACCACAATATGGCAGATTCTGAATTGGCTTGTTTAGAAGTTTGCCCCTTTGATAAACCTGTTCAACATTAGACCAGCCATGAGCCCCGAGTCTAATTTTGTGCACAAGGTAACCCTGAACCTGTGAATCGGTTAAATACTCAGAACCCATGATTTAGAGGTGATTAAACATGCTCACACAAGATGATGTGAAGTAACACAATGATTTTTGCACAAGTAATGCAATATTCAGAAGAGCCAGTCGAGACAAGAACATCTCGACGCCCGTCGAAGAATGACTAATACTATGACATTAGCACAAGCGAAAGAACATCACGATGTCCAAGGAGGTGATATCATGATGACTCTGTGTCATGAACAAGTAATTCATGACCGATCAGCTAGTAAGATCAAACTAATCCGCGATAAGTTTGTCTTCTAGTCCGAGAGGATCGAATCGTTCGTAGTAGATTCATCCTCAAACAGTGGAATGAACCGTTCTGTAGTAGGTTCTTTCACTGACACACGCCTCAATGTCAAGCTGGCTCAGCGCTTCAGGTTTGACTTTGTGTGCAGTTGTGTTCCTAGGTTTATGGATCTGCTTAGTGCTTGGAATCCATGATCTAGAAGATCAGTGAGAAGTACCATGTGGGCCATATCCGCCCTTCTCCTGATTCACCAACCTCAAGATCAACCAGCTTAGTGCTTTGAGTTGTATTTTGTGTGATTGGTTGTTGACTAGTTAAGATTGAACCGTTCTGTAGTAGGTTTATCTTCTAGATCAACTGAGGTCTAGTCGTTCGTAGTAGACTCACCTCCCATCCCTCCGTAGAGATCAATCTGATTTGTAGTAAGGTTATCTCTCGGAGCGGTAAAGATTGAACCGATCTGTAGTAGGTTCATCTTTTCATCCCATATCCCACTGGATCAACCTTTTGGTAGATCCAGAATACTCCAGTGATTTCTGATCATAGGAGCACGCGACCACTTGACTATTATTTAGCTATACTATTTGCTTCCCCCTTTTCAAGATCTAGAGGTTCCTCGAGGTTAATAGCCCAGGGTAATTAACGGTGGGGGCTTGCGCCTATCAGAATCTATAAGTACTCAAAATCACTAAAAACCCCCTTAATGTGCATCCCAATGAGTTTAAGACTGCGGGACCAACCGGCGTTAAACAAATGCACGTTCAGGAGGGATCTCCGTGTCCTTCTTCCGCATCCCATCGCCCAAGAACCTAGCGGCGGTGCAGAGCGCGCGAAAAAGGGTCACACAATTATATTATATTATATTATATTATTATATTATGATTATAATTTATTATTATTATATTATATTATTATTATGATTATAATTTATTATTATATTGATATAATAATTATTATTTATTATCATTATTATCATTAAGAATAAAAATACCGTGAGATTAAGCTCACGGAGGTCTTCCGTGGGGTTAACTCAAAAAGTACATCAAATCATCTCAAAATTTTAATTTATCATCCTTATTAAATTCTTTATATGAAAATCTTTCAATTTTTTTTATTTCTTAAAAAAATATTTATATCAAAATCTTGTGGAAGACAAAAATTTACTATTTTTTGAGTCATAAGTATTTATTTCTTATATTCTTTAAAATAAAACTAAAATAATTAATCTTTAAAAAAATCAAAAATAAGTACTTAACAAAATATAAAAATAAAAATTACCACACTTCCAAAGTTATTCCTAAATTTTCCAAACTGACCTTATATTTTTAAGAAAAGGGTTAAGTACAGCCATCTGGAGTAGGACTGGATGGTACCAGAACTATGCCGGCTCTTTTATTTTCTTCTTTCGGCTGGTCTTCTTAAGGCACAAGTAGGAAAGCAAATCATTATGGACTGATGTATCAGTTATTTTACAATAATACAATCCTTGACAATCGTTGTCAAGTTCTCAAAAGATATATATATATAGAGAGAGAGTAAAACTAGGATCCTATTAGAGAACGAAGTCTCTCTATGCTTTTAACACAAAAATATACTTAATCATCTTTAAATTTTTATTTTTAATTCTCAAAAAATTATTTATATCAAAATCTTGTGGGAGATAAAAGTTTACTATTTTTTGAGTCATAAGTATTTATTTCATATATCTTTTTAAAATGAAACTTAAATAATTAATCTTTATATATGAAATTTAAAAAAAAATAAAAATAAGTACTTAAGAAAATATAAAAATAAAAAATATATATCTCATAAGATTTTCATATAAAGAGCTTATTGAGACGTATAAAACAAAGTTCAAAGATGATTAGATATATTTTTGAGTTAAGAGCACGAAGAGGTTCATGCTCCTAAAAATATATTAGTTTCAGAACCATTATATATATAGAACTATGTTATGGTGCTTTGCAAAGCACGATGAATGTAGTATTTCAAACTCAAATATCTAATTTTAAATTAGACATGATCAATCTGAAGATAATCTCCATATAAAAATCTATTAATAAATCAAATTTTATATTTTTTTAAATTTTTTTGCTATTACTTTGAATGAGGAGAAAATGATTTGATCTGAAAATCCTGATTCATCCAAAAATAATAGTTTTCCCCTATTCAAATAAATAGTAAATAAATTCTAAAAAAATATAAAATTTGAGTTGCTAATAGATTTTGATATGAAAATTAAATTGAATAGTTCGATTAATCATTTTTGACTTAAATTTGATGAGGATGAAATAAAAAAAAGATTGGTAAAGAGTGTCCGAACAAACAAAAAAGGATGGTTAAATTAAAAGAAGTCTGAACCGATAGGGGTGGAGATAGAAATTTTTTATATGGGGTTCAACATCTTAGATCTTTATATTACACAAAATAATTATTACTTCATTTGTATACTTTTTTGATATATGGGGTCAATAGAGTATAAATATATGGGGGTCAATTATGGGTGTCAATGGGTCGGGTTGGGTCAGGGTCGGGTCGGGTTATATTATTTTATTATTTTATTATTTTATTTGACCCAATCCGGTTAAATTCGGGTCAAAAAATCTTGACCCGACCCGACTCATGTAAAATAATTAATTATTTTTATATAAATTTAAGCAATAAAATATTAATTAATTTATAATTAATCTTAATTAATATATAATTAGTGTATATTTAAGCTTTAATTAGCACTAAATAAAAAATTACTTCAAAAAAATATAATTAATTGGGTCGGGTCGAGTTGACCCGAACCCAACCCGACCCGATTTGGGTTAAAAAATTAAACTGATACCTGACCCATTTATTTTTGGGTCATGCGGGTCAGGTTAACTCGTCGTGTCGGGTCAATAATTCCCTAGGGTCAATATTGATGAATTCACAAATTTTATCCAAAATATGGCAAAATTATATATAAATTTGTGATTTTTAACAAATAGGTCAATTTTTCATACCCTAAAATAATTAAACGGGATTAGGGATGATTAATCTCTCCACGTACACACGATGAGACGTGCGTACGGAATGCTAAATGAATAATTACAATAACACAAAATAAATAAAATAAAAATAATAATAAATACATGACAATACAGTCAAGAACAACCGAATAAAAAATACAACGCCAACATCGACGGGGCTGACTCCATCAAAATGGGCAACAAAATATCTTAAATAAAATTCAAAACCTGATAGATCCTAATCAGAATTATCCTGCTCACAGACTGATGCGACGAAGCACCTCTGTCATCATGCAGGACTACACCTAGCACTCTCCAAGAATCTTACAACTACCGTGGAAATATGAGTAATTTAAAAATTACTCAGTACGGATTTAGATCCAGCCTTAAGATTGAATTTTCTTTTGTAGACTGGACCCAAATATCGACACTGGTGTTTTAAATAAAATTTAATAATTATTTATAATTATGATTAATAATTCTATGCACTTTTTTTTTGAAAATCTGATATCATGCAATGACAAAGCAACCCAAAATATAAAATCTGTGAAAATAATATAATGTACTATATAGTACAAGGAAGAAATCAACCGTAATAAATATCCAGTTTGTAAATTATCAGATCCATCTCAAGGGGGTGCCACCAGTGTCCCAACTTACGAACTTGAGCCTTGCCTAAGTGGGTGCCACCAATGACCCAACTTACGAACTTAGGACGATAACGTCTTAGGAGAGTGAGCGTGTAAAAATACGTACTCTAGTATGCTAAATCTAATAATTCACCTTATAATATAAAAGTAAGTGGATTAGAGTATGAGTTTAGTTGTCATATCGCCAAAAGGAGATAATTATCTGTGTGATGACAAAAATAAAATATAATACAAATGGGATAATCTCTGTACCAACCATGGGCCAAGGAGAGCTCCCGACTTTCTCTATACCAACCAGGGGCCAAAGGAGAAATCTCTTCGGACATACCGAGATCTCAAATAATCCAACTAAATAAAATAATATAATAAAAAAAATAGATTTCAGACTCGAATATGGTCGCCACACTAAACACTGAAAATCATATCAATCCTAATCGCTCAATTAAATTTGAAATCAAATCATATAATGAGTAATAAATAATATAATATTGATCAAAGAAAAAACACTCATGGCACTACCGAACCCGTCAAATGATGAAGTCAGTGAATGACCGACAAATAAAGGTGCATAGTGTATATATAGACCAAAGAGTCCCACGGGTCGATTGGTCACTACACGTAACCATGTTGGTCTGGTTATACAAGATAACTTCGGACTGAAATCAACCGGCCCGCCTCTCAACACTCTCATTCATTTAATGCATGATTAACTATCTAACTTAATTATTTAATAATGATAATAATAGTATTTATCCAAATAATTATAATCTATAACTTTATTATTTTATTTCTAATCTAATCATATCTCGGGACTAATTCCCGAATCTTACTCACATCTTATCTACATGTAATATGACATGATATGACATAAATACAAGTAGAACTCAAAAATACTGTTATATTTATCGTATGTAATGACAATTCAATTCGGGTCTCTAATCAGTATTTGGTCAGAAAATATAGCAGTTTAATTTGTTTTGAAAATACGTATGTTTCCATTTGGGTTCCTAATTCAGAAGAAAGAGAATCAAATCTCAAGAACTATACTTGAGGGCGTTGGTGAGGATCACGGAATCGCTCTACTCCAGAGCAGGTCGCCCATCTCGGGATCGGCCTCATACTCCGCAAGTAGATCCGAGTCGACTATATCACCTATTAGTAATTTTAAATTAAGTGTTTTTTAGTTTTAAAGCAATTTATTTTATAATTGATATTTAATTATAAATGGCATTTTAATTAAGGTTTGTTCGTGTTTAACGTATTTTTTTTTAAAATTTTCTACAGTATTTTTGTTATATTTATAAGATGTCAGAATTTTAATTATTGCATTTATGTTTATTTTACGGTGTTTGTCATATTAATCACTTTTATATGTCTTTTATTAATTTGTTCGGGATTCTTTAATTTGATCCATTAATAGCGTTAAGTGTTTATCATTAATTATTTTTATTTTATTTAAGTTTTAATTATAAAATCATCTTTTAATCGTGTATTATTTTTATCGTGTTTTAAGTCAAGTTTTTTATTCATTGTGTTCGTTAGTGCAAATCGGTAAATAACAGAAAAATCAGAAAAATAACAATCACACAATCACAAACACAAATAAATAGTCCATTTTATTAATTTTGATTTCATTTACAATTACAACAGATTAAAAGAAATAAAAAGTAAAATTAAACAAATAGAGAAATTTATAATATATATATATATATATATATATATATTAATACTCTATTTTTATTAGTTAGAAATTAGGTTTAACAAATCAAAAATCAAAATAGAAGAAAAAAAAAGAAAAGAAACTCAATTAATTAAAAATATTTTTATTTAATTAACGTGTTGGTGTTTTAATGTACGGGATCAGAGCCTACCTCAATATCATCGTATTTGTTCGGTATATTTTATTTTGAGAAAGATAATGTAATCATTTCCTGATATTCAATTTTACGTATTAGTCCTTAGATACCGCCAAAATTTTTGGGGCGACTTCTAGTTTAATTAGTCACATTTTAATTTAGTCACTTTATTATCTTGAAACTTTTAAATTACTAGGTCTTAATTTATTACTCTAATCCCTAATTAAGTTTAAGTTAATTAATTTCTCTTTTGTAGGCCCAATAACCATTTTAAATTCAAGTCCATATCATTTAGTTGGGCCAAATTCTTTTCTTGTTGCTTTAGTTTCAATTTTCCCATTTAATTAACTTCGACCCAAATTAGTTCCAACCCAACCGGCCATACATAAGCCCAAATCAAAAATTGACACAATAAATCAACAAGCACATCCAGCACATGCAGAAGTCCAAGGGTGAAACAAGCAAGGGTCAAGCATACACACAAAAACCAATTCATAGCAACATTCTGATTCAAAATCAGACAATCATTCTAATGGAAATCAAGTGTAGTATTAGATAGTAACCATGCATCAAGAAAGGGTTAGCAGTTCATCAATTTACTAGCAAGTACTAGGGCCAACAGATTAATACTAGATCATTTACCAGAAAGCCAGTACAGGGTCAAAGGCAGGACACAACTCAGCAAACAACAGCAAAGATACAAACAGCACCAATTCAGGGGTGTGCATCTGAACCAGCAACTGGTACACCTACAAAAAGAGGGGGTAAAGCAGCAATTCGGTTATAAACATCAGAACAGAGCCAGAAAATCAAGCAAGTATCGGTACCAGAATTCCAAAGGGTTATCAGTATAGTCAATCCGGCACAAACAATCCAACAAGGAAAAAAATTGTCAAACCGTGAAATTTAATTAAGAAATAATGATAATTAAGATAATAAATAAATTAATTTAACAACAAGTTAGTAAATAACGTAAACTGCAATATAAATATATATATATATGTAATAAGAATAACAAACGAACGAAATAAATTGAATATTGAAATTAAACAAACATTTAATTGAACAATACAGCGCTAAAAATAAATTAACACTACAATATTAATTAAAACATGATGCAACACGGAATGTCCCACCACCTCACCACATAAAATCTCATTTTTATCCCATCTCACTCTCATTAAAAACCCACTCAAAATCTCCTTTCTCTCTTCTCTCTCTCTCTTTCTTTCCCCTGCCCGTGACTGTTTTCCCCTTTCCCTCTTTCTTTTCCCTTTTCTCTTTCTCCCCCGGGCGACAACACCAACCACTCTCTCTTTCTTTTTTTTTTCCTTCCCACCCTTCCGATCCATTGCCTCTGAATCCCCCTTTCTCGTCGTCCTCTTCTCTCCAACCGTAAACCCCTTTCTCCTTTTCTTTTTTCCCTTTTGCCCTAAACCGAAGTCGTCGCTGAACCTCCTAGCTCGCCTTGGCCGTCGCTAGCCAACCCGACCTTGCTGCCAAACCTGGCCGAGCCCTCCCTCTTGTACTCACTCTTACTGCTTTGTGCCTGGTAAACTCTTTCCTCTTCTTTTCGGCCGTGTGGGTCGTGTGCCGGGTGAGCTCGTGCTCCTGTTGTCCTATATTGCTTATACATGTCTTTTGTGTTGATTTTCATAACTGGTACCGACCTTGGTGATCTTGGGGGTTGTTGGGTATGGGTTGCTTGTTATATCGATTTTGGTGCTTAGTTGATGCTGGTGACAGATTTTTCTAGCGCTAATCTTCCCTTAGTGTTGTGCTTGAGAATGTAGAAACTTGTGCCTATTTTCTGATGCTATATTATCCTTATTCTAGTTTGAGTTGTTTGATCTATTCACTATCAAGCCTGTTTTTGAGCAATCTTGTGCCCTCTTTTGCTTGTTGTGTATATTGCTCTAGTTGTGGGTTTATCGGCTGACCAACAAAGTTGTGGTTGTCCCTTCTTTTGATTGTTATCACGCCTTGGTACACTGGTACCGATCGGTACCAGTGAAGCGAGGATGGGCATTATACCTTGTTGCTTGGTGACGGTCCTGATGGTATGCTGGCTCCATTTTCCTTGTTGATGATGAACTCTGACTCATTGTCTTTGCTGGTACAAAGTGAAGTGAGGTGCCGGTCTTGTTCCACACTATGTTGATGTTCTGACTTGGGTTGGTTTATTCATTTCTGGTTCAGTTCTACACGTGTTTGCTGATTTGATTTTCTATAACATTGTTGAATCAATTGGCAGAATTATGTCATTCTTATGACTATGTCACGATAGTTGTTGTCAAGGCTGAATTGGGATGATAGAAATAAACTAAGGGATCAAATTAAAAATATTGTGGTAATAACTCTTTTGAGGGTTATATGCGCAAAAATTCAACCTTTACGTACAATTGAAACTATAAGAATAGTCGGAAAATAATTTGATCTTAACTAAGTGGGTCGAAAGGTTAATTTGGATAATAGTGTAATTAATTAATTAGCAAGTGCCGTAAATTTAAAAACATGCGCAACTAATAATTAATTAATACTTAAAGATAAATATGGGAGATGATTACATAATCTGCCTCAATAATGAAAATCCGAACAGATACAGTGGTTTCGAGAGGCAGCCTATGATCCCAAACACATTAAAACACCAACACAGTTTAATTAAAACAAACACGTTAAATTAAATTAAGTTTCATTTAATTAAATTTTCTTAATTTCTTTTACTTCTATTAATAATCTCTAAATTAAAAAAAATAATACTAGTATAACTAAAATAAAACATAATTAAAGAATATATTATAAACAATTAAGAGTTATAAAATAATAATTTAGATTTTAAAGTATATATTAATCGGTTTCTCTATTTTTAATTAATAAGAATAATAATATTATAATTTATATATATATTAAGTAACTTATCTATTTTAAAATTAATAAGAATAATACTAAATATATTAAATATAAAATATTATATATTAATTAATTTCTCTACTCCTAAATAATTAATTATCTTAATTATAATTTTATTTTAATTAAGTGATAATAATTAGTTAGCTTAATTAATCAAATAAAATTTAACTTAATTATATTAAATCAAAATAAATATAATCTTGAAACACCGACACAATTAATAAAATAAAAAAGTTAAATTAAATTAATTTAATCGAGTTTTGTTAATTTCTTTCACATCTATTTTATTTTCATATAACATAACCTCCAATTTATAAAAATAATACTAATATATATGTGCGACCCTTTTTCGCGCGCTCCGCACCGCCGCCGGGCGATGGGTTGCGGAAGAAGGACACGGAGATCCCTCCCGAGCGTGCATCCGCCGGGTGTCCGCCGATTCTCGCCGTTTAGAGATTATTTGGATGCACATTCGTGGGGTTTTTAGTGATTGTGAGTTCTTGTAGATTCCGCGGGCGCAAGCCCCCACCGTTAATTACCCCCGGGCTACGAACCTCGAGGCACCTCTGGATCTTTGAAAGAGAGAAGCAAATAGTATAGTTAAAAGATGGTCAAGTGGTCGTCTAATTTCATAAAAAGGGGTCTACGGAAGATGAACCTACAAACAGACGGCTCAATCTATGGAAGACAAACCTACAAACAGACGGCTTTGTCCTATGGAAGACGAACCTACAAACAGATCGGTTCATTTATGCCACCTCAAGATGTAACCTTACCTACGCACTGTGTTAATCTCTTTAGAGGGGCTTGAGGTGAGTCTACATACGTATCGACTCGACCTCCGTTGATCTAGAAGATAAACCTACAAACAGACGGCTCAATCTTAACTAGTCAACAACCAATCACACAAAATACAACTCGAAGCACCGAGCCGGTTGATCTTGAGGTTGGTGAATCGTGAGAAGGGTGGCTATGGCCCACGTATTTCTTCTCACCGATCTTCTAGATCATGAATTCGTAGCACTAAGCCGATTCATAAACCTAGGAAACACACCGCACACAATGTCAAACCCGAAGCGCCGAGCCGTTCAACATCGAGGCATGTGTTAGTGAAGGAACCTACCTACGAACGGTTCACATTCATCGTTTTGTGGATGAATCTACCAACGTACCGATTCAATCTCACAAGCTCGGAAATGAGTCGTGAGACAAACTCATCGATGGACGAGTTCAGCCTTGCTACTCAAATGGTCATGAATTACTTGTTCATGACACCGAGTCATTAAGATGTCGCTTCGCTCGACATCGTAATGTTCTTCTTCTTCAAAGTCGACATATCTTTCCATGCCGATGTCGTAGCTTTGGTCATTCTTCGCCGAGCGTCAAGACGTTCTCGTCTCGACTAATCATTCTACATGTTGCATTACTTGTGCAAGATTACTATGTTGCCCTACACCCTTGTGTGAGCGTATTCAATCATGAGTTACTTGCTCATGGCAACGAGTCATTAAGATGTCACCTATCTAGGACATCATAATGTTCTTCTTCTTCGAGTCGATATATATCTCCATGTTAATATCGCAGCTCCGGTTATTCTTCATTAAGCGTCAAGATGTTCTTGTCTCGACATATTCACTCATGTTGCTATCAAAGCCTTATTCATCTCACGTCAAGATGTTCTTGTCTCAACGTATCTTCTATCGTATTGCTATTAAAGCCTTAATCATCTCACGTCAAGATGTTCTTGTCTCAACGTATTTTCTTCATATTGCTATCGAAGCCTCAATCATCCTACGTCGAGATGTTCTCGTCTTGACTAATCGTTCTAAATGTTATATCATGTGTGCAAATATTCTTATGTGGCTCTACACTCCTTATGTGAGCATATTTATTCATTTCTAAAATGCACAAAGTCTATTATATAATATCTTCCATTATTTTATTATAAAGATGCATTTATTTATTATTATTATTATTATTATTATTATTATTATTATATTCTTATTACTATTATTATTTTTTTTTATTATTATTATTTTTATTTCTTAAACTTTATTTATCTATGTAAAAAAAAATTATTTACAAAAATAATAAGAAAAGAGGTAGCTATTAATTAGAATTTCATTTATATTTTTGGGATTTTTATAATAGCTAAAATAGTAAAATTTTATTATTATTTTTTTATTATTTCTAAACTCTATTTACTTTGTAGAAAATCACTTACAAAAATAATAGAAAATAAAAAAAATAAAATGGCTATGATTTTTATTTGTATTTTTAAAATGTTTATAATAGCCAAAGTAATAGAATTTTATTATTATATTCTATTATATTGAAATACTATTCATTATGTAAGAATCATTTACAAAATTAAAAGATGGTTAGCTATATTATTTTTATTATTATTATTTTTTATTTTTTTAAAATCCATAATAGCTAAAAAGAAATCATTATTAATATTCCATTCTATTTATTATACTATTCATTATATCTATTTTTATTATTTCTATTTATTATTTATAGAAAAGTATAAGATTTTTATTATTAGTTGAAAATAGCCATAAGAGATGAAATTCATTATGTTTTTATTACAACTATTATTTTTATTACATTTTATTCATCAAAAGTATTTTTATTGTATATGTTTGTATAGAAATAAAAGAAATACAATTCATATTATAAAACTATATTATCATTCTTTATTATAAAAGAAAATGCATTTTACTATTTATTACCATGGTATTATATTTTTATATATTTTGTGCTATTTATTTTTATTATTCTTTTTTTACAGAAAATATCAATATAATATCTATTATTATTCATATATATTTTTTTATTTATCAAAGAATATAGCTAATCTCATTGTTTATTATAGTATATTACTATCATCATTATTATTTCATGGAAAATCACTTGAAAAATCACTAAAATATATCTAGTTATTATTTATGATTTTTATTTGTATTTTTGGAATTTTTATAGTATTTAAAATGGCAAGTCAAAGCTAGGTCAAATATACCAATATATGTAATGTATTTTGCTTTTAAATTGTTTTAACATGATTATATTTTTAAAACTGGAATATTATTGTATAGAAAAATAGTATGAAAAATAAGGAAATTTTAGAAACAAATTTGAGTCAATTTGGAGTTCAATAGCATTTTCAAATCATTCATTTATTCTATATTATTACTATTCTGTTATTATTTAATTAATGGGCCTAATCTGGGCCGCCAGATCTGTATCAAGATCAGCGCCTATCTTTCATTTAACTTTATTCTTATTTGGGCCGCCAGATTAGATTAAGATTTGCACTGCGTGGATCGACGGCCCAGATCAATTCATGCTTTAATTTCCTAAACGTTCAATAGCTCAGATCCCTTGGATTCGTCCCAATATTCGTGCGCGCTTTGAGATTCGTATAGGAAACGTCCCCTTCGTCTCTCTCTCCCGTGCTTTGAGATGCGCACCGATAAACGATTTTGATGTTCCGGCGCCTAACGAGAGATCTACCATTACTACGGCGTCGCTTTGGTATGGGAAGCTAGTCCGTACCTTCGGATCATACATCGGTGCGGTAGATCATCGGCGCGTCGCCATGATCAATAGATCGACTTGTACCGTTTTGGTACCGAATCCATTTCCGCTTGAATTACGCCAATTCCAGATCAATCTTTAGCGTTTCTTGATTTGTTTATGCAATTCTAAACCTCAATTAACATCTTTGATGATTTACTCGTTGTAATTACCTCTATTCTTTCTTGATTCACCAAAGATGTCGATTCATGGTTGATACCGATCGGCGATTCAATATTATATCCTCGTATTTCCAAATCAATTGCCAAGAATTGCTTAATCTTATTGATATGAAACTCATCGCCTATGTAATGCATCACAATCAAGCATATAGCTTGATCAATCGGGGTGTTTTCAAGTGTTTTGCATTATCGGTTCGAGTTCCAACATTAGTTCCGTAATTTCCATCAATTACTCGATTGAAAAGTTGAATTCTTGGAACAATTGCTTGGAAATGCAAGTGACTAAGAGGTCGTTGACCTTCGATTAGTCTATCTTCCTTAATTAGTGCTAGAGATTATATAATCTTCGACTAGCTCTTCCGCAAATCAATTTGAGCTCTTGATCACTTGATTAATCAAGATAAAGGCAAGAAAACAAAACAAGAATGATCTATATAATGAGGCGACAAATTAAAGAAAAGAATTCAATCAAGAAAATTAGGAAATTCAATCGATTGAAAAGGAAATTTATGAAAATGCAAGTAACAAGATTTTAAAGCTCAAATTACTCAAAATCAAGCACAATTACAACTCAAACTTCCTATGCACAATGAATACACTCACCTTTCCTTCTTCTCTCGTAGCTCGAGCTCTTAGATTGATTGTTAATAATGGAAAAGGATGACTGTTTGCCAAGTTCTCAACACTTGTTGAGATCAATTGGCTTTCTAGCTTCTCACTTGCTCTCTAAACTTCTCAGAGATCTTACAAATGCTCTAAGGGTCGTGTGTATGCCTCTGGTTTTTTTTTCCAGCCACTGGCTAAGGGTTTATATAGAAATCCATCGGTTTGACCGATTTTGACCATCTCAATCCAATTGCACATGGTGTATTATACTCTTCACTCTAATCGCTTCCTTGTATGCCTTATGGTCCCCCGAACCGAGTCTTCATTGCCTAGCTCATGTGCAACCGCCTGAGGCGCTTATAAGTTCATTTTATTTGTCGATTTGCCACCATCCGGTCCCCATACTCTTGCAAGCCTCTCTAGCCCTTTCTAGATCCTTCCGCACCTCATACCATGTCTATATAAGTCCGCTAGCATGCTCCCTTAACTCCATTTTATAGAATTGATCTCAATTCACATCTTTTCTCCCATTACAAGCCATAATCAAGCTTCAATCTTTCATTCCAATTCCTTGCTTGTTTCTTCTGTCTCAAAGCTTCACCATCATCAACTCGTGTCGTGCAACTCCCCGTGCTCTCATCTAGTCGATTTGCAAGCTCCATCACAAATTGTTTGATCAACTCACTTCTAGGCCGAGTTGTGAATTGGTGCAACTCCTACATCCGCATTCAACTCCTCTCAATTGTCACTCTAACACCATCGCCTAAGGTCTTAGAAGCTCTCCCACCCTTAATTGCAAGTTTCAAGCTTCAATTGGCAAGTTCAAAGTTTTGACCCGAGGTGTTGCTTCTTGCCATTTCTCTCTTTATATTGCATTATTCTCAAATCTAAATCCATACACCTTCTCTCCTTTGTACTAGATAGCCAGTGGCTAAGAGCAATTAATCTGAAGTTGATCCCTTTGTGTGATCTCCATTGATGGCGCCATTGATGCCTTCAAATGCATCTGGGAAGAAGAGAAGAAGAGAGAGGAGGAGGAGCGTCCACAAGCTCACCGCGTCCGTGTTCATGCGCCAAGGCAAAGGAGAAGAAGAGTGCAGAGAGAGTCCCTGTGCGCCAGTGCATTCACTCTCTTTCCTTTTATTTAAATTTCGCTAATGCTTCGCATGGACTTGGTTTGCCATCTATTCATGCATCATAGGTTCATAACCCGACAAATGGGCCCCATCTCGTAGGATTACCGAGTCTAGGCGCATAGAATGGGTTAATGATTGATTAGTGCATGATTTGGGTTAATTGATATGATATGGCATGTTATGATTGGCTCATTAGTTTAATCACCCTCCTTTATCTCTCGATTATCCACTAACCAATGCCGAGGTGGCCTTATAAGATGGTGCCACGTGGCGCGCACATGGTCGGGTGAAGCTGGCTCCTCTCGGGCCGTGCCACGTGGCACTGGGTCGGGTGAAGTGGCCCCGTGATGTAGTGCCATGTGGCACCGGGGTGATGAGGTGGCCCCGTGATCGTGTCACACGTGGCACCAAGGCGCGGGCCCACCGTCGCCGACTCATACCAAAGCGGGGCCCACTCACGACATGGCCCAACGAGAGGCCGCCACGCGGCACACCCTCTCTCTTCGATTATTTTATTCCTTCGTGTTTCTTGCACCCGCTTGCACCCGTAGCTGTTATTATCTCCAATTTGTACCCAAAGTTGCTCTGATCAAATCTCAGCCTTTGATTAATTCATTTATTCTGCCTTTATTTTCCCTGAATTTATTTTAATAGCTTCACTTATCCAAAAATCATGAAAATTTCACCAAAAATCCCTAAATTCATGATGATCATCCCTGTAATTTTTAATTCCATTTTTGCCCTTGCCTCTCTGAATTAAAAATTCTTTTATCCAATAAACCCTGTTATTCCTTCTGAATTAATCCCTGATCTCAATTATAGCTCGTGTCTCTCGCTAATTATCTCTCTCTTGCAGAAACCACCCTAACTAAATACCAATTAGACTTATATTGATATCCATTAGGGCTTGATTTGATCAAATGCCGACTACTTATCGCCAATTAATACAAATCTAGACTTGATCAAAGTGTGGTCAAGCTCCCACTTTCTGCACCCGATCGCCTTGTGAAATTGTCTTTCAATCCCTTAACATGAGGGTGACTTGGTCAAAGAACCGACTACTTATCGCAATTGACACAAATCAAAGCATGGTTAGGTGGTTGCTCGCAGCTTTGGCACCAGTGTCACCTTGAAAGCAAAATCACATTTGGAATTTCTTATAACTAGTTGCATCAAAATGCTAGCTTGGCATTGACATCATTTCATGTAGCATAGGGATTATACCGTTTCACCTCCTTTCTAGGGTTAGCTTCAAAGGCGATTTCTAGGGTTCAATTCTCGACTCTTCAATAGATCACCGAGGCGCGGGTCCACCTTGTCAAGTGAAAATAGTCACATGGTGACTCATCGATAGACTATGTTGTTAGATTCATCTACAAGGGACCGCCAAAGTGGGTCCCACTTGTCGAGAAAATGTAATCAAATGGTCGACCCATCAAGAGATTTTCTCTCTCCTAAATCTCCCGAGGGTCACCCACCTCGAATGAGTAGGAGGTGGTGGGGTATTTATATCCTCGTCATTCACCCTATTATTTCATCGTGGGATTAATGCTTAACCTCTCGTTCCGGTTGGTTAGCTTTCTTAACAAAATAGGCTAGGTCCATGTCATCGAGCTACTCATGAGGGACCGCCATGCGGGTCCCACTTGTCGAAAAGATATAATCACATGGTGACACCCAAGAGGTCTCCTCTCTCCCTTGATCTTCGGGTGTCACTCATGCCGAGTGGATAGAGAATAGCGGGTATTTATACTCTTCACTTCATGCCCGCATTCCATCGTGGGACTAATGGATTTGTTCCGGGTTAGGGCAAATGACCTCTTCCGATCAAATGGCCATCTTTCCACCGCTCTCTCTCTTCCCCCTTTTCTTATGATTTATCATTATTCATCAATTTATTTTCATTTATTTATCTATTCATCCTTGAAACTTTTCAAGGGTAAACAAAGAGCCACCCACCAAAGCGGCCCCGAAGATTTTTAGAAAATTAAGGGGGTCGTTTTTTGGTGCATATATTCGTCGCACATTTTCTTTTCCTATCTTCTTCCCTCCTTTATTGTTGACTTTATCACCTCTATTCTAGATTCGACCATCTCTCCATATGGCACGATTCCTAGACGTCCCTGAGTCATTATCTTTCTCTCTACGAGGATCCGAAGGACCGGATACCCACCATTAGGGTTACACGCGCACCCCCATACATCTTCGAGCCGGTGGCCCGATTTTTCGCGACGAGCACCTCACGATATTACACCCTTATCGCCTCGAGATCTTTCACCGCAAGATTTTCCTCGTTCATCTCCTCGCAAGGAGATGATCGATGGAGAGGCCTCTCGTCGGGGCTAGCATTGACTTCGCCTTCCACTCGATATCATGGGCATCGCTAGATTGGATTCGCTACATCCTTACACAGAGAGGGATGCCCTTTGTAGTTCAGTGTGTGTACGCTTGTATTTTCCCGTCGATGTTTCGCATCACATCGACACACCTCGGCTCGTGCTTTCGCGAGCGCGGAGCTACTCTACCAACACCCTCTTTATCGACGATCGAGAGTCGACTCCCACATTATGGGAGATTCGTCACCGACCGGGCTCGCCCGTATTCTGGCCATTATTATGACGAATTCTTACTATCGAGGATGACTTGAGGGACCCTTCCCTACATCCAGCCTTCTTCTGAGGTGTACAGATTTATGATCGGGCTGAGAGGCGCATCTTCTCTCGTCCCCTTCGTATTCTCGGATATCTTATTTCACCGACGGCACATTCTCATACCGAGTGTTGTGCTTCTACTCGTGACCCTTTTGGTACCGGACATCTCTGCCTTTTCAAAGGATGTGGTCGCTCCTTCACAGACACTTTATGCTCACATGAGATCGATCGTGAGACTTATTTGACAAATTTTCTTTCCCGGTGGATTTGTTTCTTTCTACTTCCCGCTTCGGGGGCCCGTACCATTCGTCCCTCGCATTTGTGATGGCGAGTCGATTGCTCGCGCGAGAGAGTTTCATTGGCCGTGCCTCGTCTTGGCCAATATCTATAGGAGTTTGCGAGGTATGACATCTTCACGCGATCCTTCTCACCGTAGGAGTTGGTACCTTGGCACTTCATTAGTGGATGGTTGCATATGTATTGGTCCGGCTTGTATCACCCATCCTTATCATCGACTTCGAGGGCCCACCTACCCATCTTGGGTGACTTAGCCTGGCACAGAGCCCGCCTCTTTGACTCCGCAGGATGCTCGTTTCGCATTCTACCGCAGCCCATGACCATCCGAGGTTAGCTCGTACTAGATCGGCTACTCACCATCCGGCCGGGACCACCCGCAGATCTCTAGTTGATGCGCATTTCATTCTAGAGGTTCTTCTCCTCTCGTAGATCAGCCGTATGTCTTAGACTATTTCATCGCCTTCGCCACGGTTCTTACCACTCCGTATCGGCGATTATGCTTTCATAGAGCCCTATTCTCCACACGATGTGCACATCGCTTGGTTTAGACCAGACGTGCCTCTCTTTCTCCTTCGTCCCGAGTCTTTAGCGATGGACCTCGAGGGCCTCGGGTGGTGCTACTCACATCTATTCCGCTTAGGGACAAGTTCTCACTTTCGTACGGCACCTTCTTCCCGTACACCCACGTTCTCGAGACGCTACATTTGGTGGTATTATAATGTCATTCGCTCGTACTCGCCATACACTCCTTCAAATGGTGGTACGCAAGATTTGCCCTGTGGATAGAGGCGCTCATCATCTAGCTTCTCTTATGATGACTTCATCTCTTTCCCGCTTCTTTCTTCAAGCGTTGCCGGATTTTCGTGGGTTAGATAGCCGCCGCCTTTGTTCGTCTACTAGGACTCACCACCGGTACACTCTAGATTCATCCCTTCCTTATCTTTAAGCTTAGATTTCAAAGTGCTAGATTTTTGATGATTTCTTTTTAATCGATTCTCGCATATGAATATGATGAGGCAGAGCCCGCTTCTCGCCCCTCGCCCGAGAGCCGTTGACGTTTGTTCTCATCCACCCGCCGAGCCACCGGCTCCGCCTACCATGGGGAGAGATCGAGACGGCGCTTCTCGCCCGTCTTCTCCATCTTCTTTTCCTTCTCCTATTCCGGTGATTTTCTTTACGACTCGCCTATCCTTATTCAGCGCACTTCATTCATATCTCTCGATTAGAGTTTATTTTCAGCTCACGGACATCTCCCCGTAGAGGCGCTCAGATGACATCGTAGCGCATCCATCGCCGCCGCGAGTGCCGCCATTTCGTGGTTTTGCACCGACCTTGTCGTCGCAGTTCGTGTGCTCCATTTAATACCTAGTTGCCGCATGCACTAGTATTTTCATTCTTACATGTAGATTTTACGCACCCCGAGGCCGATGACATGGCGTCTCCTCACCGCTCGAGCCTTTCTTTTATGACGGTCCCGCTTCACCGTCGATTTTGTCGGTACCCACCGGAGATGGTGACTCATTCGATGTGGTTCTCGGGGCCGCTGCTCACTTTGTACGATCGTAGGAGGCTTCTTTAGAGCAGGGAGTCCATCGGCCGTCGAGCCCGCAGCGACGAGCCACTACCGATCGAGGGAGGTCCATCTCATGCTTCTTCATCTCTCGACGGCACCCTCTCATGGCCACAGATGACGAGTCTCGACCGAGCGGGTTGCGCCGACTATGACTCGTAGTTGGATGAGAGCCGGCCGGTGAGCAAATTATTCCACAAACCCCCGCAGACGGGTTTCCGACTAGCGAGGGTCTCGCCGAGCCTCATGCTTCTCCCGTATCTTATATTCCTTTTATTATTCGCCCGTATTTTATTTTTCATGTATTTATGCCTTCCATTTTATTTTGCAAATGTCCGGTACACACTGCGGTCCTCCCGAAGCGACCGACATCCCTATTCCCGACTTCGGGCCCGCCCGCTGTCTCAAAGCGACGAGGCGATAGGTTAAATCTTTTCTTCCTTCTATTTCTTCTTAGGTTATAACAATTTGTCTAACCCATTTATTTTACTTGCGATGTTTCATCGAGGGATGTGCACCGCCCCTGGCCGCGCCGGCGGATGCACTCCGGATACCTTCTTCGAGGCTATCCGCTAGATTTCGAGGTCTTGGACTCTCTCGCCCAGCCGTTTCTCTTTTTGACCGGTATGGGCCGACGCGGATACCATCGCGCCGCCTCTACTCATTGCACCTCGTCTCGAGAGCACTTTCATTTCTAGGAGGTGCGAGGAGCCGCTCGTGGCTTACCAGATGCGAGCTCTCTCGTTTATCGCACGAGTTGGAGATTCATGAGCTACGCAGCATTTGGAGGCCGCTCGACTTCGCTATCTTCACGCTCTCTTCTTGTGCCACTCTCCGCTCCATGGGAGTCGGGGTGGGCCCGCTCGACCGCTCGTGCAGAGCTAGAGGACCACGCATCATCGGTGGAGGGCTTCTCCCGACATCTAGCGGACGTCTCCCGTAGCCGCATTCACACGAGCGTCCGGATAGTGCCTTCGCTCGCTTTTGGATTTTGAGACGGCTTCGGAGGAGGACAGCACTCCCTCCATGATTATCCGGAGACTATTAGTACCGTGCTATTAGAGTTGGAGTCCCGCTTTTTGGGCCCATAGACCGTACTTTTCATTTCTTCTTTTCTCCTTTTCTTTTACTATACTTGATATAGGATGCCTTGACACTTATCATTTTGATCTCTTGTTGTGGATGATGCTTGCCTCTATTATTATTCTTTCATCGCTTCCTCTCAGCCGCGAGGAAGTATTTTATTGATTTCATGCTATGCACCTCCAATCTTATTTGCAAAAAAAACGCCTATTACAACCGCTTCATTCTTTCGCAAATCCTCTAAACATAATAAAGAAAAATCTTACAACATCCTATTACATTCATTCTATGTATGTTCATCTTTATTTATTGCAATACAAACTCAAGTAACCGTGGTATTTTACTTGATACCGAACCTCGTCTCGTATCGACCTCTAGGCCGGTATGAATAAACCCGTTTATCCCTTTATTACCGATGGATAAACTTACCAAAGATCAATTGGATTATGGATGCAATTGATAACACCATTTTGTGGATGCTCCTTGTATATTTAGTTGACATTTATTTGTGGAAGCTCACCCACTCTCCCCTCATTTGTGCACCGTTGCGTGCTAAAGTGGAAACTCACGTTCACTCATCTCCACTCAATTTGTTTTATGGGGGTACTACCCTCAAACATCCATCACGCATCCCTCGCGAGACAAGCCATCGGTAGGTTCGCTCTCCATGACCCGAGTCACTTCTTTAAGCGAATTACTTTATTTGACACCGAATGTCGGGCAAAAGCATAAACCCTTAGTCCGACCCTCCATGATCTATTTTGGGATTAGAAATGACCACCTCCTTGGGCGTGTGGTACTTTTGCGGATGAATGCACCCAACCTAGTTTTTTTATATTTTAGCTACCCTCAAACATCCATCACGCATCCCCGCGAGACAAGCTTTCATCGGCAGTCCGCTCTCCATGACCCGAGTCACTTCTTTAAGCGAGCCGCTTTGTTTAACATGAAATGCCTGCACAAGCGTAAACCCTTGTCCGACCCCTCCATGATATGTCGTGGGATTATGACACACCATTTCTTCGGCGTGTGGTGCTTTTACTGATAAATGCACCCAACCCGGCTTTGTATAACACTCATGGTGTCGGGACAAAGGTGGCAACCCCTTATTGAAAAGGTTTTATTATTTTTTTTTTTATTATCATCATTTTTTTTTACGAGTAGGAAAATAGGTTTTTATTGTTTTACATATATATCCTTTTATTTTATTAGAGAGAGCAGATTTTTGTTATTAGTGATACATGTTACTAATAAGACGAGAGTTATTTATTTATATGCCCTCGTGCGACTATTTACTAGCCACCAATTTGCTCGACCTATCCCTTGGCTTGCGCCGCGGCGACCAATATGAGCAACTTTCGTCATCGGGCAAATGTATAGTTTGAGGGACAAACCGCAAACCCCGCCCATTTTTGTGTTTATTCTCGTATCAAATGGACAAACCCAAAGGGTATTTGTATTATGAGCCCAAACACCAAGGCTCTCGCCTTACATTCTCGCGTGGTTTTGGCTTTGAATTCTCTTATTCTATATATTTTTTTATTTTTATAGGGCTATACGTGTTTGTGTGGTTTTTGGATTTTTGGATGCATTCTATTTACATATGCACAAGTAGGGTTTTTGGGATTTTATGCAAAAGTGGAGGTTAGACATGGGTTTGTGTTTCGTGCACGTGTGTGTAAACGAACATTTATTCCCTCCTTATTTATTTACAATAGATACTACTCTATTGGCCCCTCTCTCGGGCTAGGTGTAGTACTTCTTCGTATATCGCCCATTAATCGGTGGCATGGGCCTTTCACCTTCATGGTCTATGAGTTGGTATGCGCCGCCCCGTATACCTTCTCAATTACGTATGGCCCTTCCCAATTCGGAGAGAATTTTGGGCCGATGTGCCGCCAATGATCGGCCTCTTGGACAAGAACAAGCTCCCCTTGTTGAAATGCCCTAACTCGCGCCATTTTGTCATATGCCCTTGCCATTTTTGCCTCGATATATTTCAAGGTTCTCACCGGGCTATCGCCTCTTTTCGTCCATGGCATCCAACTCGTCCCGCCTAAGTTGTTGGCATTCGTCCATGGTCATATCATTTTGCATAGCCACCCGCAATGACGGTAGTTCCACCTCAAGAGGGAGAACGGCTTCAACCCCAAAAGCCGAGAATACGGAGTAGCTTGCGTAGGCGTTCGTATGTGGTCCGATAAGCCCATAATGCCTCCCGTAGACGATTGTCCCGGCCTCGTTGGTTGCCGTCCACTCGTCTTCTTCATGATATTTATTAGGGTTTTATTAAAGGCTTCGCCAGCCGTTGGCTCTTGGGTTATAAATGGACGAGAATCTCCAATCAATGTTAAACTCGCTCCGCCAGGGCATAAACTTTGGAGTTCTTGAAGGCCGTCCCATTATCGATATTATCCGTCGCGGGGTGCCGAATCAGTAGAGGATGTGCGTCTTGAAGAACTTAACCACATCGGATGCTTTAACTTCTTTAAGTGGGACGGCTTCGCCCATTTTGTAAAGTAATCTGTCGCCGCCAGATGAACCGTGACCTCTCGACGTTGGAGGGTCTATGGGCCCTACTATATCCGTGCCCCACATATTAAATGGCCAGGATGCTACCGTGGGGTGCAACGGTTTGGCGCTTGATGTATAAAAGGGCCGTGTATCCGGCACATGCGCACTTCCTTGCGTGCTCTTCACAATCGCCACCATCGTGGGCCAATAATACCCCATTCGCTTGATCTTCAACTTCATTTTTGGCCCAGATCGATGTGCTCCGCATAGTCCGAATGAACTTCTTTCATAACCTCGCCTCGCTTCAGTGCCCCGATACACATCTCACCACAATCGATCATAAGACCTACTGTATAGCGTATTGCCCACATATGCATACCGTAGTACCCGTTTTCTTAGTTGATCGCCTATCCTTTTATCCTTGGGGAGGGTGCCATGCCGGAAATATTCGATGAACGGTTGTCTCCAATCATCGTCTTCTTCGCTTATCATTGTTTCTTGGCATTCCATCTTTTCTAGCCCAAGATTTTCATTATTCACATTGTCTCGTCGTCCGACACAATGATAATGGTCTTCTATTGCGACGATGATGTGGATTTCCGCTCGTTGGTTCACCCAAATTTTTAGCGAGTTTGGCCAACGCATCCGCTTTCACCATTCACGCCCTCGTGACCTTCTCGATGGACACGTACGGATTTTCTTCATTAATTCCATGGCCTTTCGGTGATATTGTATTAGTTCCGCTTTAAAACCTTATATTCGCCAATTATTTGATTTATTATCACCGTGAATCCCCAAAGATACGCACAAATTTGATTTCCACTCTCCAAAGATAGCTCTAGTCCGGCGATAAGTGCCTCATACTCGCTTCATTATTTGTGCATGGTTCGGTTAAAGCCGAGAATGTCGTATTATCCCGCCTTCCGGGTTACGAAGACTAGTCCCGCGCCGCCGCACATTGGGACTCCCGGCCCGCGATCGGCTTGATCGACGAGGCGCCATCAAAGTACATCTCCCATATGGGACTTCCTTCTTCAACATGTAGAGTTTCCTCATCGGAAAGTCACATTTTAATGGGGAGTCATCTTGATCGGGTGTGCACTGCAGAAATCTGCTAGCGCCGCCCCTTTATCGCCTTTTGCGTGTATAGGTGATGTCGAACTCGGTAAGAATGATAGCCCACTTGGCCACCTCCCCGTCGCATTGGCCGAGTCATCGTGTATTTAAGAGGGTCCACCTTGATATTAAAATGATTTTATGGGCTAGCATGTAGTGCCTCAATTTCTTCACCGCGAAGATTAGGGCTAAACAATGCTTCTCGATCGGTGAATACCCATGTTCTCGCCCCTACCATCATGCGACTTAAGTAATATAGCGCATTTTGATTACCATCCCGGTTTTCTTGTGCCAATAGGGCTCCCAGGATCCATCCAGGGCGGTTGTATATAGAATGAGTTCCTTCCTGACATGGGCGCCGCCAATACCGGAGGGTCGAGCGTAGATATGCTTTGATTTCTTCAAAGGCTCGTCGGCACTCGCCATCCCACTTAAACGGGATATTCTTCTTAGTCACCTCGGTGAAGGGTTGGATTTTACCCGATAGTCAGGCTATAAACCGCCCGATGTACGCCAATCGCCCTTGCAAAGATCGCAATTGTTTTAAATTCTTCTAGCGGGGATAGTTCGGTTATTGCTTTGATTTTGCCCGGTCTATTTCAATTCCCCCGTGGCGTACTACAAACCCCGTAAATTTACCTGATGATACCATGAATGCGCATTTCAACGGGTTTAATTTGAGCGCATGTTCTCTCAAAGTGTTGAAAACGACCTCAAGATATCGGAGGTGTTCTTCATATGACATGGCCTTGATGACTAGGTCGTCCACATAACATTCTACTATCTTGTGGATCGATCGTCGAATATCTTTGTCATCGCCCGTTGGTAGGTGGCACTCGCATTTTTCACCCAAACGGCATGACTTTGTAACAATATATGCCAATCGGCGTGCGGAATGCCGTGTGCCTCTCATCTTCTCGGCGCCATTTTAATTTGATTATAACCCGCATAACCGTCCATGAAGGAGAAGACTTCATAGGAGGATGTATGATCGATTATGATTTCTAAGCACGGGAGCGGAAATCATCCTTAGGGCACGCCTTGTTTAAGTCCCGAAAATCTACACGTATGCGAATCGCCCATTTTTCTTTTTAACCGGACAATGCTAGCCACCCATTCTCGCGTCTCTTCTTCCCGTATGAAGCCGCGTCGATGAGTTTCTTTGTTTCCTCCACGACCTTCTCTTCGAGTTCTATTCTCATTCGCCTTGGCGCTTGTTTAATCGGCTTGAAAGTTGGATCAATTTTTAAGTAATGGACCGCTACGTTGGGATCTAATCCAGGCATTTCTTTATAACTCCAAGCGAAGCGAGCCCATGTAGCTTTTAAGGAATGTCCTCAACCCGTCGCCCACCTCTTCCGCAAAGACGCGCTTATGAAAGTTGGTCGTGGGTCTTCTTCGTCCCCAAATTAATTTCCGCTAACTCATCGACCGTGTTAGGTTCCTTTTCTAGTCGCTTCAAAGCATTTTTCAGACCGGGGTATTGTCTTCTTCTCGTTTCATTATCCGGCATTTCAACGAAGTCATGCAAGCCTCTCTTCCATACGGTGCACCCGTTGAGAGACCCTCAAGACATGCCGCGTCATCGCAGCTTATACCCTAACCCCCGGTGTATTTTATTTTACCATCCAGGCCCGGACCTTATTCTCGCCGCCATTCCGCAGTTCATCGAAGCGCTTGGCTCGGCCTTGGATATGTCTCTCGTACATTTTGCCCTTTTTGCCAATTTATACGCTTCCTTTCCAAAGGGATGAGACGCAGCCACACCGCTCGTTGCATTCTCCGATTCTTGTTCTATCACCCACTTCTTCCAAGTGTTGTGATCGTGGGTTCTTCGTAGACCGGGTTGAATCGCTCGATAGAAAATTATGGCCTTGTGAATGATAGTTTTCCCTTTGATGCGTTCCACCTTGCCGCACAATAAAGGTTTTCGTGGGTTTGGATGTGGTTCACTTCCCTTGGCATGAGGTCTTTAAAATGCCTTTCGGAACCACAAGAATCTCTAGCGCCGCCATCTCCTCTTCTATTTCAATATTCATGACCGAGTTGGAGCGGTAGATTTCTTTGATCGGCTTTCGTCTCGCAACCTTAGGTTTGCTAGGTACGGAGTATGCGAGATCGTATAGCAACCCCTTTGCCCTTGTTATTCAAGTTATGCGGAGCCGGGTCTTGTTGAAAGCTCTTCGGGAGTTGGATTGTCCCGTTTCTATGCCCTTCTTTTATAAGGTCCTTGAATACCCAAAGATTCTTCAATTGTGTGACCCAATATGCGATGATAAGGGCGAATTCGCCTTCGCCGCTCTCTCTCTATGTCTCGCGGTCGTTTACGTACGGGAAGTGTTAACCCACTTTTTAAGGCCTGCTCAAATATCCGAGCTGTTTTATTTTTTAAGAAAGAGTATGGTTTACTCTTCTTGACTTTGAGGGTTTGCATGACGGTCGGTTGCTTAGCTTTTGTTTCTTCCCCCTTTGATTCATCTACTATTACAATTACCCGCTTACCGCCATCGGGTGCTTGCCTTTCGGGGGTCCCGGAACGGGGTTCGCTCGTCACTTCTTTGAGTAGCTCGGAGTTATAGATCGCGGTTTGCGTTTTCAATCATTATCATGATTTCATTATGTTGCACTTTGATATCCCGCATTACTTCCCATTGTTCGTACACCTCCCTTCTATTATTTTCAACTTGGTGCCTTATTTCATCGATCGCATTCCGTACGCGACCTTCGAAATTTTCCCGCCATGAGCGTTCTTCATTTATAGGCCTCGCCTAACCGGTTATCCCTTCCGCTACCGGTCCCGTGTTGATCATAAATGACTCCTCACTTTCATTATCTGTTTCAGGCCCTTTGTATGGCTTTTTAAGGATGTGATAAATGATCTCTTCGTCAGACTCCTCTTCCCAGGGTTGACGATCATGGCCAGATTCTTCTCCCGAGGTGGTATTGCCCAGGTTGTTAGAATCTTCGGAGTCTTCTTCCGAAGTTGCCTCTATGATCTGAATTTGAGGGGTGTTGGCAGGCTTAAAATTGAAAATGACCTCCTCTTCGAATCACTTGCATTGATTTCGCTCGCTTTATTTGGGCCTTATACGCACCACCTTTTTTGAAGCGGAAGGTTGCTTCTTCACCCGACTTTCTTCCGGTCTTTGGGCTCGAGCACCTCGGGTTTAATATTAAATTTGACCTCTTCTTCTTCTCCGGATGAGGTATCAAATTTAGGGCCTTTATTGAAGGGTTTCTGACCTACTTTTGTTATTGGCCGGCTTGGCGCCACGGCGGATTTAGGCAGAAAATACTGGGCGTCATTGAATTTAATCTCATGCACCCCGAATGGCTTGACATCTCCGTCAATTCTCTTTTGCTTACCATTCTCGATATATTTCGGACAATCGGTGCAGTAGAGGTATGACCTGATTGCTATGAAGCCACGGGCGACCCAGCAACGCCCGATAAGAGGTTTCAGCGTCAATGACATAGAATTTAGTAGGCGCTCTTAGGCTTCCACATTGCAGGTTCAGAGTTATAGCTCCCAGGGCCTTTTGGGAGTTTTGATTGAAGCCATGAATAATCACCTTTTCATCAGATAGATTCTTTACGTCTAAGGTGATGGTCTTCAGAGTTTTGAGCGGCATGATATTGATCGAAGACCCTGCGTCGACCAAGATGCGGCCAATCTTTTGCCCTCCACAGTTTCCGGTGATGTATAGCGGGCGGTTATGATCGACGGTGCCTATTAAGAGGTCATCGTCTGTAAAATTTATGCAGGCGGCCCGTTTGGTGGTGAATAGGGCTTCTTGCATATTTTGCTCTATGAAGTATGACTTGTACTTCTCGGGATCTTGTAAGGCCTGGATTAGCACCTCCCTTAGGTCTTGTGACATCATCAACGCGTCAAATATGCTTAATAGCGCTGGAATCTTACGCGATGTGCCAACACGTTATATTCTTCGCCCGTCGACCGGTCTTTTCTCGGGTTCTTGCTTAGGTTCTCGACCTCTTTGCCTTTATTCGGGGCCTTATCTTTTCCCTTATCGGAATCCTTGGGAGCCTGTCTCTCGGGTATATAAGTCCCGACCGAGCACGACTTTGCATTCTTCATTTTTGGTCCCGCAGAGGTGCTTGCTTCCCCTTCGTCATTTGGGAAGAACATCTCTTCTAAAGTTGGCATATCTTCATCGTGAGAAGAATATACCATGTTGCACGAAGCACCTCAGATCTCTTCGCTTTCTTCTTTATTTATTTCTTCATCTACATCTTCTTTCTTTTGACCTAGGGTTAGCTTCTCCCGCCTTCTTTGGAGATGAAGTGTTGAAGGTAATCACCTCGGGGATCGCCCGCTCGTACTCTTCAATCTTGTTCTTTCGGACTTGTTGTTTCTATGCTTCTTTTTCTTCTTAAGAACTCGATCTTGGCTCGGTCCACCTTATAATATACCCCGGGTTTTGGTGGGACCACCGGCGTGATATCGTCTTTCCATTTCATGCCAGGTTCTTTCTTGAGAGCTTTAAGCATTTTAATTGATTTCTTTGATAAGTGCGTAGTCCATTGTTCTTCCTGGTCTTCACATGACTGGCCCGGGACTTTCTCTTCTTCGTGAGAGATCATATTGGCCTGTTCATGGGCCGATGGGCTTTGCAAGAACCCTTTAGGTAAAGTAATTTCACCATTTTTGTACGCCTTCTCGACCCAATCTTTGAAGACCCAGCAATCTTCAATTGAGTGCCCTAGTACTCTGTGATATGGGCAGAAGTTGGGTTCGTCCGATTTATCGGCATCTTCCGGGCGTTTACTGGCCGGTAGGGTTAGACCATTCTTTAGTGCCCCCCTGAAGATCTGAGCAACTTTATCTTTCCTGAAGGAGTACGGTTTAGTCTTCTTTTGTCTGAGGGACTCAAAACTCCGTGAACTCCCTCCCGGATTGGGCCTGGGTCCCTTGTTGTAATTATTGCCATTTGTGCCACTGCTGCCGCCTTGGGTGTCTGCGTTGGCAACCATCTTATCTTTTAGCGAGGTGAATGCCACCTTGGTCTCAGCTCGGGCTCCTCGTTGCGGCCTATTATTCATGAAGTTCGGCACGGTGTGCGGTGACATTCTTTCCATATTGGATACCGATCTGAGCAAGTCTTTGAATGTGTTGACCTTTGTCACACCAAGAAGCATGCCCATCCACCCGTCAATGTTTTTCATGATTAGGTTGACGGCCTCATCTTCAGTTAATGTGCGGTCGCATTTAATGCTGAGGTTCCGCCATCTATTGATAAAATCTGTCATTGACTCCCCTTTCTTGGGTTTAGTACTTGCCGATCGGCTATGTTTATCTTATCGGACACCATAACAAATCGCGCCCTGAACGAGTCCGCCATCTCGTCCCAGTCCCGATCTTGTTGTTTTCCAAATGAATAATACCATTGGAAGGCGGTTCCCACTAGGCTTTGAGGGAATTGTCTTAACAACAACAAGATGCATCATTGCGCCGTGTTGCGCATGAGGCTACAAAGTGGGCCGTGTGTTGTTCGGGGGTTCGGTCTTTGTTGCCTTCCCGGAGAAGGTCCCGAAACGGGGAATCACATACCCTTTAGGATATTCTTCTAAATCATATATGGCAGGGTATGGATGTCCACAGTTTTTGACGGGAGGGATAGCGTATCCACCTCCGGCTATTTGCATTTGCTGGGCAATCATGGCTTGAATCTCCTTCCGGGATATTCCCGTTGGTTCAGCCTCCACTTCTATTGTTCTATGTGGATGGGGTTTAGAATCGACAGGTTGTTTTCCCTTATGATTGCTTTTGGTACTGTGGACCCCTTCTTGACGGGAGCTACCAGCTTTGAAATTGGCGTCTTGTGATTCTTGCAACGATTTGACCGCCTTAATCAATTCTTCGTTCTGCTTCAGCATGGTAGCAATTAGCTCCCGTTGCCTAATTAGTTCTTCGTCTCGTGCCTCGATGTGGCCTTTTAATATTTCAATTTCATCGATAGGCACTTCGGGACGTGTTTCAACGTCATCTTCATTATCGAAGAAGTCAGGGTTTTCGTTGTGATCTTCCCCTTCCCTGCTATTGCCCTCGGGGTTGACTCTCTTGGGTGGTCTCCTTTTCTACCATTATTTTTGTTGGTATTGGTGACGTGAGCTTGATTAGGCGGGACCGGTCATCCTGGGTCATATTCACCTCAAAGATCGTCGGTCCTGGGATCGCATCGTAGCTTATGCGATGGTGTTGATCGAGAAGTGCTCTTCGTAGCGAGCGGTTCTTCTCTTCTTCTTTGTTTGGTCGTGAGCGCTTATTTTCGTACTATTAAGTGGTATTCTCGAGCCTAATCGGCTGAATACACTCTTCTGGCCTAAGCGGCTAAACACGCTCTCGAACGGAGCGTTAGACTTGCCGGCCCTCCTGGGTTGGGCTTGAGACTGGGGTTTTGTTGGCTGGAAACCCTTCGGGACCCATACCTGCTGGGTGCTAGGTGTTACCTTTGGTATAGACCTCCTTGTGTTCGGAGTGGAGGCAATGGCTTGCGGCTGAGCCATGCCTTGAGATTGACCGGAGCGGGAGACGTATTGTCTCGACCTAGCGTTTCTCACGCTCTTCCTCTCGTTTGAGGGCCCCGTGAGCCTTGTAGATGGCTTCTGCGGCAGGGTTTGAGACTTGTCTGGCGCGCGCCGAGGCTTTTGAGTTGGGCGAGGTGTGGGCTTAGGCACCTCCCACGCGGAGCGGAGCGGCACATGTGGCCGAGTTCTTGGCCACTATTCGGAGTGCCGTGAATTTATTGGAGATCGGGATAGTGCGGCCTAGCCACCACTGGGCCTTCGCATATGCATCCAGGGCCCTCTTCCCGGACGCTTGAGAGTTGTGGGTAGTTTGGGCTGCGGCCGTTGGGGGCACGTCCTCTTGGACGGTCGCCTTCTCCTCTTTGGGGAGGTAGTAGGAGAGGCCATGACGTTGTTGGAGATGCCCGGGAGTCGGGGTAATCGAGTCCTCCTCCTCGTCCGGATGGAGATCCGGACGGTTGCGGAGTGATTGTGGCCACCGGAGCCGGGCCGTAGATGGTGAGTTCTTGCGGGATGGTCCCAAAGAACATGAACAGCTTGCCCTCTGGGCTCTGTGCAGGAGTAACGGTGTAGGGAGCGAGGTTGAAGTTGCCGAAGTATGCCATTTCCTGCAAAAACAAAAATACTTGAAAATCATTAGTCATTTTAGCACATAGAAGACCACTTGTATCTCTTAACTATTCTATTTGCCTTTCTCTTTCGAGAGATAAGAGGAGAATCTAGGTCCCACCGGCGCGTGCCGATCTGTGCGACCCTTTTTCGCGCGCTCCGCACCGCCGCCGGCGATGGGTTGCGGAAGAAGGACACGGAGATCCCTCCCGAGCGTGCATCTCATGCCGGGTGTCGGCCGATCTGCCGTTTAGAGATTATTTGGATGCACATTCGGGGGTTTTTAGTGATTGTGAGTTCTTGTAGATTCGGTGGGCGCAAGCCCCCACCGTTAATTACCCCGGGCTACGAACCTCGAGGCACCTCTGGATCTTTGAAAGAGAGAAGCAAATAGTATAGTTAAAAGATGGTCAAGTGGTCGTCTAATTTCATAAAAAGGGGTCTACGGAAGATGAACCTACAAACGGACGGTTCAATCTATGGAAGACAAACCTACAAACAGACGGTTTTGTCCTATGGAAGACGAACCTACAAACAGACGGTTCGATCTATGCCACCTCAAGATGTAACCTTACCTACGGACACTGGTTAATCTCTTTAGAGGGGCTTGAGGTGAGTCTACATACGTATCGACTCGACCTCCGTTGATCTAGAAGATAAACCTACAAACAGACCGGTTCAATCTTAACTAGTCAACAACCAATCACACAAAATACAACTCGAAGCACTGAGCCGGTTGATCTTGAGGTTGGTGAATCAGGAGAAGGGTGGCTATGGCCCACGTATTTCTTCTCACTGATCTTCTAGATCATGAATTCGTAGCACTAAGCCGATTCATAAACCTAGGAAACACAATTGCACACAATGTCAAACCCGAAGGCCGGTTCAACATTGAGGCATGTGTTAGTGAAGGAACCTACCTACAGAACGGTTCACATTCACTGTTTTGTGGATGAATCTACCAACAGACCGATTCAATCTCACAGTCTCGGGAAATGAGTCAGGAGACAAACTCATCGATGGACGAGTTCAGTCTTGCCAGCTCAAATGGTCATGAATTACTTGTTCATGACACCGAGTCATTAAGATGTCGCTTCGCTCGGACATCGTAATGTTCTTCTTCTTCAAAGTCGACATATCTTTCCATGCGATGTCGTAGCTTTGGTCATTCTTCGACGAGCGTCAAGACGTTCTCGTCTCGACTAATCATTCTACATGTTGCATTACTTGTGCAAGATTACTATGTTGCCCTACACCCTCTTGTGTGAGCGTATTCAATCATGAGTTACTTGCTCATGGCGTGAGTCATTAAGATGTCACCTATCTAGGACATCATAATGTTCTTCTTCTTCGAGTCGATATATATCTCCATGTTAATATCGCAGCTACGGTTATTCTTCATTAAGCGTCAAGATGTTCTTGTCTCGACATATTCACTCATGTTGCTATCAAAGCCTTATTCATCTCACGTCAAGATGTTCTTGTCTCAACGTATCTTCTCGTATTGCTATTAAAGCCTTAATCATCTCACGTCAAGATGTTCTTGTCTCAACGTATTTTCTTCATATTGCTATCGAAGCCTCAATCATCCTACGTCGAGATGTTCTCGTCTTGACTAATCGTTCTAAATGTTATATCATGTGTGCAAATATTCTTATGTGGCTCTACACTCCTTATGTGAGCATATTTATTCATTTCTAAAATGCACAAAGTCTATTATATAATATCTTCCATTATTTTATTATAAAGATACATTTATTTATTATTATTATTATTATTATTATTATTATTATATTCTTATTACTATTATTATTTTTTTTTATTATTATTATTTTTATTTCTTAAACTTTATTTATCTATGTAAAAAAAAATTATTTACAAAAATAATAAGAAAAGAGGTAGCTATTAATTAGAATTTCATTTATATTTTTGGGATTTTTATAATAGCTAAAATAGTAAAATTTTATTATTATTTTTTTATTATTTCTAAACTCTATTTACTTTGTAGAAAATCACTTACAAAAATAATAGAAAATAAAAAAAATAAAATGGCTATGATTTTTATTTGTATTTTTAAAATGTTTATAATAGCCAAAGTAATAGAATTTTATTATTATATTCTATTATATTGAAATACTATTCATTATGTAAGAATCATTTACAAAATTAAAAGATGGTTAGCTATATTATTTTTATTATTATTATTTTTTATTTTTTTAAAATCCATAATAGCTAAAAAGAAATCATTATTAATATTCCATTCTATTTATTATACTATTCATTATATCTATTTTTATTATTTCTATTTATTATTTATAGAAAAGTATAAGATTTTTATTATTAGTTGAAAATAGCCATAAGAGATGAAATTCATTATGTTTTTATTACAACTATTATTTTTATTACATTTTATTCATCAAAAGTATTTTTATTGTATATGTTTGTATAGAAATAAAAGAAATACAATTCATATTATAAAACTATATTATCATTCTTTATTATAAAAGAAAATGCATTTTACTATTTATTACCATGGTATTATATTTTTATATATTTTGTGCTATTTATTTTTATTATTCTTTTTTTACAGAAAATATCAATATAATATCTATTATTATTCATATATATTTTTTTATTTATCAAAGAATATAGCTAATCTCATTGTTTATTATAGTATATTACTATCATCATTATTATTTCATGGAAAATCACTTGAAAAATCACTAAAATATATCTAGTTATTATTTATGATTTTTATTTGTATTTTTGGAATTTTTATAGTATTTAAAATGGCAAGTCAAAGCTAGGTCAAATATACCAATATATGTAATGTATTTTGCTTTTAAATTGTTTTAACATGATTATATTTTTAAAACTGGAATATTATTGTATAGAAAAATAGTATGAAAAATAAGGAAATTTTAGAAACAAATTTGAGTCAATTTGGAGTTCAATAGCATTTTCAAATCATTCATTTATTCTATATTATTACTATTCTGTTATTATTTAATTAATGGGCCTAATCTGGGCCGCCAGATCTGTATCAAGATCAGCGCCTATCTTTCATTTAACTTTATTCTTATTTGGGCCGCCAGATTAGATTAAGATTTGCACTGCGTGGATCGACGGCCCAGATCAATTCATGCTTTAATTTCCTAAACGTTCAATAGCTCAGATCCCTTGGATTCGTCCCAATATTCGTGCGCCTCTTTGAGATTCGTATAGGAAACGTCCCCTTCTGTCTCTCTCTCCCGTGCTTTGAGATGCGCACTGGATAAACGATTTTGATGTTCCGGCGGCCTAACCGGAGATCGGCCATTACCTACTGCGGCGTCGCTTGGCATGGGAAGCTAGTCCGTACCTTCGGATCATACATCGGTGCGGTAGATCATCGCGTCGCCATGATCAATAGACCGACTTGTACCGTTTTGGTACCGAATCCATTTCCGGTTGAATTACGCCAATTCCAGATCAATCTTTAGCGTTTCTTGATTTGTTTATGCAATTCTAAACCTCAATTAACATCTTTGATGATTTACTCGTTGTAATTACCTCTATTCTTTCTTGATTCACCAAAGATGCTTGATTCATGGTTGATACCGATCGCGATTCAATATTATATCCTGTATTTCCAATCAATTGCCAAGAATTGCTTAATCTTATTGATATGAAACTCATCGCTATGTAATGCATCACAATTGAAGCATATAGCTTGATCAATCGGGGTGTTTTCAAGTGTTTTGCATTATCGGTTCGAGTTCCAGCATTAGTTCCGAAATTTCCATCAATTACTCGATTGAAAAGTTGAATTCTTGGAACAATTGCTTGGAAATGCAAGGTGACTAAGAGGTCGTGACCTTCGATTAGTCTATCTTCCTTAATTAGTGCTAGGAGATTATATAATCTTCGACTAGCTTTCTTACGGCAAATCAATTTGAGCTCTTGATCACTTGATTAATCAAGATAAAGGCAAGAAAACAAAACAAGAATGATCTATATAATGAGGCGACGACTTAAAGAAAAGAATTCAATCAAGAAAATTAGGAAATTCAATCGGATTGAAAAGGAAATTTATGAAAATGCAAGTAACATACTAAAGCTCGAAATTACTCAAAATCAAGCACAATTACAACTCAAACTTCCTATGCACAATGAATACACTCACCTTTCCTTCTTCTCTGTAGCTCTGAGCTCTTAGATTGATTGTTAATAATGGAAAAGGATGACTGTTTGCCAAGTTCTCAACACTTGTTGAGATCAATTGGCTTTCTAGCTTCTCACTTGCTCTCTAAACTTCTCAGAGATCTTACAAATGCTCTAAGGGTCGTGTGTATGCCTCTGGTTTTTTTTTCCAGCCACTGGCTAAGGGTTTATATAGAAATCCATTGGTTTGACCGATTTTGACCATCTCAATCCAATTGCACATGGTGTATTATACTCTTCACTCTAGCTGCTTCCTTGTATGCCTTATGGTCCCCTGAACCGAGTCTTCATTGCCTAGCTCATGCGCAATCGCCTGAGGCGCTTATAAGTTCATTTTATTTGTCGATTTGCCACCATCCGGTCCCCATACTCTTGCAAGCCTCTCTAGCCCTTTCTAGATCCTTCCGGACCTCATACCATGTCTATATAAGTCGCTAGCATGCTCCTTAACTCCATTTTATAGAATTGATCTCAATTCACATCTTTTCTCCCATTACAAGCCATAATCAAGCTTCAATCTTTCATTCCAATTCCTTGCTTGTTTCTTCGTCTCAAAGCTTCACCATCATCAACTCGGTGTCGTGCAACTCCCCGTGCTCTCATCTAGTCGATTTGCAAGCTCCATCACGCGAGTGTTTGATCAACTCACTTCTAGGCCGAGTTGTGAATTGGTGCAACTCCTACATCCGCATTCAACTCCTCTCAATTGTCACTCTAACACCATCGCCTAAGGTCTTAGAAGCTCTCCCCACCCTTAATTGCAAGTTTCAAGCTTCAATTGGCAAGTTCAAAGTTTTGACCCGAGGTGTTGCTTCTTGCCATTTCTCTCTTTATATTGCATTATTCTCGAAATCTAAATCCATACACCTTCTCTCCTTTGTACTAGATAGCCGGGGCTAAGAGCAATTAATCTGAAGTTGATCCCTTTGTGTGATCTCCATTGATGGCGCCATTGACGCCTTCGGCCATCGGGAAGAAGAAGAGAAGAAGAGAGAGAAGGAGGAGCGTCCACAAGCTCACCGCGTCCGGTGTTCATGCACCAAGGCAAAGGAGAAGAAGAGTGCGAGAGAGAGAGTCCCCGTGCGCGCAGGTGCATTCACTCTCTTTCCTTTTATTTAAATTTCGATTAATGTTCGCATGGACTTGGTTTGCCATCTATTCATGCATCATAGGTTCATAACCCGACAAACGGTGGGCCCCATCTCGTAGGATTACCGAGTCTAGGCGCATAGTAATGGGTTAATGATTGATTAGTGCATGATTTGGGTTAATTGATATGATATGGCATGTTATGATTGGCTCATTAGTTTAATCACCCTCCTTTATCTCTCGATTATCCACTAACCAACGCCGAGGTGGCCTTATAGTATGGTGCCACGTGGCACGGTGGTCAGGTGAAGTGGCCTCCTCTCGTCGTGCCATGTGGCATGGGGTTGGGTGAAGTGGCCTCGTGATGTAGTGCCATGTGGCACCGGGGTGATGAGGTGGCCCCGTGATCGTGTCGCCACGTGGCACCAGGGCGGGCCCACCCATCGCCGACTCATACTGGGGGGGCCCACTTCACGACATGGCCCATGAGAGGCCGCCACGTGGCACACCCTCTCTCTTCGATTATTTTATTCCTTCTGTGTTTCTTGCACCCAGTTTGCACCCGTAGCATGTTATTATCTCCAATTTGTACCCGTAGTTGCTCCGATCAAATCTCGACCTTTGATTAATTCATTTATTCTCGCCTTTATTTTCCCTGAATTTATTTTAATAGCTTCACTTATCCAAAAATCATGAAAATTTCACCAAAAATCCCTAAATTCATGATGATCATCCCTGTAATTTTTAATTCCATTTTTGCCCTTGCCTCTCTGAATTAAAAAATCTTTTATCCAATAAACCACGTTATTCCTTCGAATTAATCCCGATCTCAATTATAGCTCGTGTCTCTGCTAATTATCTCTCTCTTGCGAAACCACCCTAACTAAATACCAATTAGACTTATATTGATATCCATTAGGGCTTGATTTGATCAAATGCTTGACTACTTATCGGCCAGATTAATACAAATCTAGACTTGATCAGGTGGTTGCTCCAAGGCTTTGCACCGATCGTCTTGTGAAATTGTCTTTCAATCCCTTAACATGAGGGTGACTTGGTCAAAGAACTGACTACTTATCGAATTGACACAAATCAAAGCATGGTTAGGTGGTTGCTCGCATGACTTTGGCACCAGTCGTCACTTGAAAGCAAAATCACATTTGGAATTTCTTATAACTAGTTGCATCAAAATGCTAGCTTGGCATTGACATCATTTCATGTAGCATAGGGATTATACTTTGCTTGACTCCTTTCTAGGGTTAGCTTCAAAGGCGATTTCTAGGGTTCAATTCGACTCCTTCATAGATCACCGAGGTGTGGGGTCCAATTGTCGGTGAAAATAGTCACATGGTGACTCATCGATAGACTATGTTGTTAGATTCATCTACAAGGGACCCGCCAGGTGGGTCCCACTTGTCGAGAGAAAATGTAATCAAATGGTCGACCCATCAAGAGATTTTCTCTCTCCTAAATCTCCCGAGGGTCGACCACCTCGAATGAGTAGGAGGTGGTGGGGTATTTATATCCTCGTCATTCACCCTATTATTTCATTGTGGGATTAATGCTTAACCTCTCATTCCGGTTGGTTAGCTTTCTTAACAAAATAGGCTAGGTCCATGTCATTGGAGCTACTCATGAGGGACTCGCCATGTGGGTCCCACTTGTCGAAAAGATATAATCACATGGTGACACCCAAGAGGTCTCCTCTCTCCTTGATCTTCTTGGGTGTCACTCATGCTGAGTGGATAGAGAATAGCGGGGTATTTATACTCTTCACTTCATGCCCGCATTCCGTTGTGGGACTAATGGATTTGTTCGGGGTTAGGCGGCGACTCTTCGATCGATGGGCCATCTTTCCACCGCTTTCTCTCTCTCTTCCCCCTTTTCTAATATAAAATAAAATAAATTAAAGAAAATGATATAAATAATTAAAATTTATAAAACAATAACTAAAATATAATAAAAATTTATATTATAAAATATATATATTAATCAATTTCTCTATTATTAATAATACAAATAGAAACAATAATGATAATAATAAATACTATAAACATATATTAATTAATTTCTCTATTTTTAGATAATTGAATTTTCTAATTTTAATTAAATTAATTAAGTGATAACATTAGGCTAACTTAATTAATCTAAATAAATTAAGTTAGTTACATTAATCGAAATGAATATAATCTCAAAACACGAACACTAAATAATAATCATGATTCAGAGTCTGGTATACCCTGACCTAACCAGACCAAACGTGAATAGGATACTCACCAATTTAATTTATTTTGACTTCATAGGTTCTCGAATCTTATCTTGACGAGCCGACCAACGACTACACTCAAAATGAGACGGCTGACGAGATCGTGATGCGCCACCGGAGACTTAGCAATTTGACGTTATCGAGCTAACCAAATCATTCTCAGGTACGGTTTCTTGGGATTTGATTTTCTTTCTTCAGAATTTGGAACCCAAACCGAAAAATAAAATGTTTTTAAAATAAATCTGAATTGCGGTGTTTTTGACTAAACATGATTAGAGACTTAATCTGACTGTCATATGCATCCGGTAAATTGACCAGCATATTCGAGACATACCCGCATTCGCATGTCATATAATGTCATGTTGCATGTAGACAGGATAGGAGTAGGACTCGGGAAATAGTCCCGAGATAGGATTAGGTTAGAATTAAATAAATAAAGTCATAGATTATAATTAGTAAATTAATATTATTAATATCATTGATTATTAATTAAGTTAGGCAATTAATCATGCAAAATGCATGGAAGTGTTAAGAGGCGGGCCGGGTGATCTCAGTCTGAGGTTGTCTTGTATAACTAGACCAACGGGTTACAATCCCCTTGGTCTGTATATACACTGCGCACCTTTGCTTGTCGGTTATCCACTGACCCCCGTCATTTGCCGGTTTTAGGCATGCCAGAGTGTTTTTCTTTTGATCAATATTATATTTTTACTATTCTTAATATGATTAAGATTTTTAATTCAAATTTGAGCGATTAAGATACTATGTTTGTCAATGTTTAGTGTGGGCGGCCATATCTGAGTCTGGATTCTACTCTATTTTGTTATTTCTCGGGATGCGGTCCTCTGGCCCCTAGTGGGTACAGTGTAGGCTCCCATTTGTATCATCTGTTATTTTGTCATTTCTCGGGATGCGGTCCTCTGGCCCCTGGTTGGTACAGTGTAGGCTCCCATCTGTATTATATTTCATTTTGTCATTTCTCGGGATGCGGTCATCTGGCCCCTGGTTGGTACAGTGTAGGCTCCCATTTGTATTAGTTTCTGATTTGTTATTTTCTGGGTAGTTATCTCCTTTTAACGATATGACAACTGAGGACATACTTATTCGCTTGCTTTTATTTTGTAAGGTGAATTACCAGATTTAGCAGACCAGAGTACGTGCTTATGCGCGCTCACTCTCCTAGGGCGTTATCGCCTCGGGAGCCCCGAATTGCCGTTTATGCGGTATTGGCGTCGCATAAACATAAAGTCCTAAGTTCGTAAGTTGGGTCGCTGGTGGCGCCCGCTTAGGCAAGGCCCAAGTTCGTAAGTTGGGACGCTGGTGGCGCCCGCTTGGGATAGATCTGGTGATTTACAATCTAGGTATTTATTTCGGGTGTTTAAATTTCGTACTTTATATTTTATATTATATTATTATTTTCACATATTTTCTTTTTTGGGTTTATTTGTCATTTCATGTCATTCATGTAGGTGTTTTCTCAAACGTGCATGAAATAACATTACATCAATATATATTAATTCAATTATAATGCATTTAAAATACAGTATCGGTATTTGGGTCCAGTCTAGGAAAGAAGATCAAATCTTAAAGCTGGATCTAAATCCTGTACTGAGTAATTTAAAAATTACTCACATTTTCACGGTGGTTGTGGGATCCAGGTTTACAGGTACGGGATCGAGTTTTGATGAGAGTGCTAGGTGCAGTCCTGCGTGATATCAGAGGTGCTTCGCCGCATCAGCACAGTGAGGCGGGTAGATGATTAGGGCTTATCGGGCATCGGGTTTTTGTTTCTTTTTTTGGGTTTTATTTGAGAGATTTTGCTATCCATTCCGATGGAGTTAGCCCCGCCGGTGTTTGGCGTTGTATTCTACTGTATATTCTAGACTGTTATTATTTTGTACTATTATTATTGTTTTGTTTATTCTGAGATTTATCTTATTTTATTTATTTAGCCTTTCGTACGCACGTCTCGTCGTGCGTACGTGGCGGAATTAATCACCCCTAATCCGCTTTATTATTTCTGAGATGTGACAAAATCAGCCAACAAATACCCATGTACCAGCACAATCATAGAGGGGTAGCAAGGACAAGCCAGTACCAGCAACTAATATGAAACCCTACCCGGACCACACCAAATAGTTGGTGGATCACGGGAGTCAGGTGGTACCACCAGAAATAAGAAATCAGCCAACCAGAGCACAATAACAAAAAAAATCAACAGTTCACAAGGCATACAACACGATCCCAGATCAGTCAAGCAAGCAAATCACAGGGCCTTACAAGGCATTTTCAATAACAGTATAGACCAACAAGCCAAAACGGTACAACTCATCTCGAGACTACACCGTATAAACGGTGAATCTCAGGGATAGAGGGTACCCACAGAAAAGCAAACAAACATAAAGCATAGTATTAAACTATAAAAACAACAAGATGAAGTGAAACTCACCAAATTTGGAATCTTAACAAGACCCAAAGATGGACTCACAATCAGTCAATATCAGGCCTTAATTAATTAGTGCGGTGACTAAATAACTAGGAGTTGGATGGAGAGTGCTGACCTACTACAAGAGTTAAAAAAAGGACTAATCACCAATTATTACAAACAAGGGAATTGCAATAGATCACACTGGCAACAAAGAATTCTGAGGCATGAGAGTGTTGCAAATTATAGGCTGAGTGCCTGGAGTTTATCAGATAGAAGAATCACTAATTGTTAATGTGAGTTATAAAAAGTTGAAACTTGGTACTACACTGCTACTACTTATAAGTACATAATATACAAAAAAAATTAATCAATTGGTAACATACTGGTATATGTTTTTTCTTGTTGTTCTTATGTACTGTTTTCAGTTGTTCACTTAACCGTGCTACATTGACAAAAGGAAGTGACCAGTAACTGGTAAACTACAAGAAAAACAACTCAATTGAATAGGAAGTTCTAAGAACACTGGTAGCAATCAAACAACAGAAACAATAATGAATTAATTATGTTGCAGGTATATATTCGGAAAGCAATGAAAGCTGGCATCTATGTGATGCTTTTCTTTTTCAAACAAAATATGTTGCTGGTTAGTCTCTGTTCAACCACCCAATTGTTCTATAGGGAAAGTGAGCCTACTACGTGTATGGTGTATGGTGTAAGACGGTTTTTCCTTTGTGTATGCAACAAAAGTGGAAGAATTGCGTCATCTGCTAAATTCCAGACAACAATTGACAGTTTGCACTATTCAGCACTGCTTTTCTCCGTAAATGCATTCAAATATTTGGCAGGTGGTCTTGTTGGGAAATTAACGGCGTTATTGTGACAGGCAATTTGTCGAACTTGTAGACAGGTCTAATTGCTCTATTTTGGTGTCACATGCATGGTGGCCGCGACACAGTTCTCCTGAGAAATTTGCTGCATGTGATCTTGTTGCTTTCGCTCCTAATTGATGTATTAAGAGCCCAATTAACTAAATGTGATTCTAGTTGGATTTAAAGCTTGATAATTGATATTTACACACAAACCTCACGTAAAATTAATAATTAATAATTCATTTAAAACTTTCGTCAAACTCCGTAACATTCCATCTTCAAAGAAACGTCTCTGTTAAAAATAACGACGAAAAAAATCGGGTTCGTGACAGTATAATCAATTTAACTAATGAAATCAGTATCTGGAAAATTTAAACCAAATTTCATATATACTTGATAACCTGATGGATGCTGAAGTTCTACAAATTTAGCTAGATCTCAATATCTCATTAATTGTTTGACATTAACATCCAAAATTTTCAGAATTTTGTAACGGAACGGTAACAGACAGCTGACATAATAAAAATTCGGAGGAAGATAGATTGCTCATAACAAAGTACATATCTCCACTAGGATGGACGTATATAATACAATCCATATATAAATTAAAAGCTTCTGGTACATATTTTTAGCAATATATAGTGCATAATGTCATTGCTGTTCAGTTAATATCATGCACAAAGATGTCATAATCACTTGGGCAAGTCCGCACAAACATCTCTAATCATCTTCTTCAGTGCTACATATGACGAACCTCCTTGACTCATCGCTCGTCTCGCTGCTGCCGCAAGCTCATCAGCCTTCTTCTTTGCCGCCTTCCCTTCATCCTTGACAAGAAACTCTCTTGTCAACCTCTCCACATCCTCAGCCTTGACCAAACCGTGCTTGGTACCGTCACTTGCACGTATCCTCAACCCCATTCTTAGCTCCTCCACCACAAACTTTGCATTCAGTCTCTGCTCAGCCATCATCGGCCACACCAACAGCGGCACACCCGCGCACAGGCTCTCCGTGACTGAGTTCCATCCACAGTGAGACATGAACCCCTGCACGGCTTTATGTGCCAGTATCTCTGTCTGATCCACCCACTCCTTTACTAGCATACAACGATCTGCGACTCGTTCCTCATATCCCTTGTCCCAATCGAAATTTTCTCCCGGTACAACCCAAATAAAATCAAGCCCTGACCGCTCTAACCCGGTCGCAAGCTCCTTCATTTGGGTCGGAGAATGCCTTACTTGTGTACCAAAAGCGACATACAATACCGGACGGTTCGTGCTGAGCCTTGAATCCAGCCACTGCAAAACTGAGGATGCTAACTGGTTTTTCTTATCACTTTCCAGTTGCACGAGACAAAATGGCCCGACTTGATAACTGTTACCACCGAACTTGCTATCAAAGTAATCAAAATAAGGTGATTCAAGCTCATAAAAGCTGTTCATAACATAACCACGGCTAGCCGCGTTGGCAGCTCCTTGTTCTTGCACGAAGTCCCAGTGCGGTCCTTTCGGATCAGGGTCATCAAAAGGGGGCTCGAGGTCCGCTTTCGTGAGCAAAAGGTGTGGATATCCTGGGACTGCAAAGGGTTCATAAGGAGACAAAACCTTTGCATGCGGCTTGTTGATGCTCACTATAATAGATATTGCCAAAGCAAACCCACCCATGCCATCGAACACCAAACGCGGTATGTTGAGCTCAGTGGCAACGTATTGTGTCCAACCGAGGAATCCATCGGATATGAGAAGAGATGGGCGTGGCGAGAGCTGGCTTAGTGCCTGTGAGAAGGCAGGCTGTAAACAAGACAAGGCGGTTGCAAAGGGGATAAATAGATCAATCGAGGGGAGTTTATCAGTGGATTCTATTCCGGGGGGTATGTCATCTGCGAGGTGGTCGGGGAAGGGGAGAGCGATGATGTCGGTATTTTGAGCAGCGGTGGAAGACAGAGAGGAGCGAACGAACGGTGCGTTGAGCGGGGTGGTGAAGAAAGTGATGTGTGAAACAAGATGGTGGTCGTGGAGGAGGTGGGCCAGGCGGAGGAGTGGTATAACATGGCCCTTTGACATGAAAGGGAACAAAGCTATATGAGGGAGAAGTGAATTAGAAGAAGTCATTTGAAGAGAAATGCACAAGAAGAACTGATGCGCAAGTACTGTTATTATTAGAGGTGACAATCGGGCGGGTCGGGTCGAGTTCGGGTCGGGCGGGTCGGGTCAGTTTGACTTTCTAGAAGAAATTAGGTCGGGCTGGATCGGATCGGGTCGGATCAAGTCAATTTATATGTTGTGTTTTTTCAGATCGTTGATAGATTATTAAATTTCGATTGGATTGAAGACCATTTGATCTCGGATCGGATCGGATCAGTTTGACTTTCTTAAAAAATCGAATCGGATCGGATTCAGATCCGGACGGATCGGACGAGTTTCTCGAGTCGGATCGGGTTCTGCCACCTCTAGTTATTATTTTGCTTCGTTCAATTGTTAATTTATAGAACTGTTGTGTGTAAATTAGTTAGGGGCGGCATTTATTTATTTTTGGATAATGTCACCAACCCCTTCTAATCTTTTAAAATTTGTAAGACTTGATAAACATTTCTCTAACTTTTAAATATCGTAAATATCCTCTCAAACCTTTAACTTGTGACAACTACTCCCTCAACTATTAAATACAATTAACATCATTAACTTTGTTGAAAAAATGATGAAATACTCTTATATTTTAACTAGTTTATAATTAGAAAGAAAATTTTGAAACATACAAAAATCATTTAATCTTTTTTTTCTTACATGAAGGATCTAACATAAAATAAGTTATATAAAAAGTTATCTATTTGGAAATAATATAATATGAAAAGTAAATATTACAAAAAGGTCCTCAAACATATGAAAGTTTAAAACTCATAAATTATGCTAAATATTTCTAAATAGAAAATAGAAAAAAAAACTCTTATCATTAAAAACAAATAAATAATATCACTAAGTAGCTCCTCTATTACACCGGGTTTGGATTTAGACGTTGTGTTGGTGCATTCACGCAATAAATTTTACTTTTGTAGTTTTTAATGAAATACTATTTCAAAAAAATTATATAATTTATTATATTTTAAATCTTTTTTATGAAAACAAATATATAAATGAATATTTTTCATTTTTCAACATTCCTTCATAATTAATGAAATAATTAAAATGAGTGTTAAAATATAAGGGAATTATCATCATTTTATTAATAAAAATTGACGATGTTAAATAAATTCAATGTTGAGGGTTGTTTATCAAACCTTGAAAGTTTGAAGGGGTGCCGGTGACATTACCCCCTTATTTTTTTGATAATTTGTATCGTCACATAATATTTAACATCTCCAGTGTTGACAATTGACCTCAGGGGATGAAAATTGTGACAAATTAATATCCGGGACATCATACATTAAGACTATATTAATTGTTATTGTACCAGAAATCACACACTAATTTATTTATGGGTGCAGATACAAATACAGATACATAATCGGTTGTAGTATCAACATCAACTTTATTATTCAAGTGAAATAAATTATAATTCGCCGTAATAATTTAATTACCCAACGTATTTTGTGTAGTATTTTGTTATTCAATTTAAATGAATTATTATTCAGAATTGTGGTATTACTTAAATTGAATAATAAAAATTATACAAAAATAAATTGCACAATTAAGCTGATAATATAAATAATAATTCGTTTAACTTGATACCAATTATGACATCAACTATGATGTCTTCGAGATATTTTCCTTTATTTATTGACCGACCTTGTACAATCAAAATATAATATTTTGTGTTCTTGATGATCGTTGATTTGATTGCATTAGTGTATTAAAAACGGAGCGGGTCGGGTCGGGTCGGGATGGGATGGGTTTGTACGGGTCAGCGGGTTTTGACGAAACGAGTCGGGACGGGGCGGGTTACCACGGGTTCATTTTGGGGTTTGACCGCGACTCGTTCTAGACCCGTCGGGTCGGACGGGTCGGCGGGTCGGGACAGGTCGGGTCCAAAGATGGGGCGGGTCGGGACGGATGGGACGGGTCGGCGGGGCTAAATTTTTTTCTAAAATTCTGAAAAATCCAAATAAATTCTAAAAAATTCTCAAAAATTCAATAATAATTATTAAAAATATTTAAAATATATAACTACTTATATTCTTGACCAAAAAATTATTTTTTTTGTCATTTTTTTCAAAGTTCAAAAATAATCAAAAATTCAAATAAATTCTAGAAAATTATAAAAAACTGAAAATAATTATTTAAAAATTAAATAATATCTTAAATGACATGACTTAAATAAATTGAAATAAAATTTTAAATGATATAACTTAAGTAAAGAATTAGAATAAAATGATATAACTTTAAAAAAATGATAAAAAAATTTAAATATCATAAAAATTAAAATAAATGGGTTATAAATAAAGTTACCCTCCTCCTTTATTCCAGGTTTGGGACCGGCTATTTAATACATAGGTGGAGTTCCAATATTTTTTTGGTTAGTAAAGTTTATTGAAAAAAAAATCAAATAAGGATTGTAAATGCTACAAAAATATTAAAAATAGGAAAAATAAAGAATATAAGTGTTTAAAAATATCATCTAAAAATTCAAGTTCAAATACCATAGCTCATTTTCTGACATACCATCTGAGTTTGTATCTGCTTCAGTCATAAATTCGTCGGATGGTTGTTCTACGGATGCATGTTGATTACGTTGTTCTGCATCAAAGCAATCTTTCAAGTATACGAGTCGTTTGAATGTCTTTGCACCCAATTTGCTGCGTTTATCTGTTAGTATCATATTTGCTGAACTAAAATAGGATTCAGAAGGGACGGTTGACACGGGTATGATAAATATATCATGGGTCATCATGGCAAGAGTTGGATATGTAGTTTCATTCCTCTTTCAATAACTGAGGATGTCAATATCTTCGGATTCCATACTTCCTAAATAATAGCTAACTAATTCATTCATATTTGTTTGCATTTGTGAGTCGTCATCTTCCTCTAAGTCTTGCAATAATGCAGACTGACTATTGCTCCTGACATAATTCAAAAAATAAAAATATTAGTCTCATAATATTATAATAATATAACGAGTTCGAATATTATAAATATATTATATTTTAGTACCTAATGCTATGAGGATTCGAAAAAGATGGTTGATTCGTTTGGTTTGCATGAAGTTAAGTGTTGTACAGGTTAAACATTTCTTCCAATGTGGATATCACAGTGAGTCGTCATCTTCCTCTAAGTCTTGCAATAATGCAGACTGACTATTGCTCCTGACATAATTCAAAAAATAAAAATATTAGTCTCATAATATTATAATAATATAATGAGTTCGAATATTATAAATATATTATATTTTAGTACCTAATGTTATGAGGATTCGAAAAAGATGGTTGATTCGTTTGGTTTGCATGAAGTTGGGTGTTGTACAGGTTAAACATTTCTTCCAATGTGGATATCACACGTTGTTCCTCTCTCATATGTAATAAATTTAGATTCTTCTTATATCGTTCAAGCAATTTTATAGTATACTTCCTTTTGAATGAAGGATGGAGATAATTGACAAGAATTATAATGAGAGGAATTTCATCCCAATATTTCAAAAATTTCTCTCTCATGGATTCTATAATCGGTGACAGAGGCGAGTCACTGTGCATATCCTCCGCGATTCGATGAATATCTATATCCTCCAAATCATGGTATACCTTAAAAAAATAAAATAGATTAGTAACTGTGCGGCCCTTTTTCGCGCCTCTCACCGCCCTGAAAAGAGAACTGGACGATGAATTACGGAAGAAGGACACGGAGATCCCTCTAAGTATGCATTGGAGTATATTTATATGAATTTATAATGCACATTTAAAAGTCTTTTAGTGATTGTGGGGTCTTTAAGATTCCAATGGGCGCAAGCCCCCATTATTAATTATCATGGGCTTTGAACCCGAGAAACCTCTAATTAAGAAAGAAAAAAAATAGAATAGTTAAGTAATTTTAAGTGGTCGTTGTGAGTAAGAGCATGAAAGATATGGACTTTTTAAGGTAGTCTAACCTCGTGAATTGACTTTTATTTTTATTGATAAAATGATTTATTTTTTTATTATTTTTTATTTTTTATTTTTTTAATTTTGTTTATATATTTATTTATATATTTATTTATTTATTTATTTATTATTTGAACTTATCTTATTTAAATTTATTTTGCATCGAATATTGAGAGTTATTTTTATTTTAGATTAAGATTGGTTTAATTCTAAAATTTAATTTTTTATTTGATAAGAAGAAAAAAATCTTTTATTTTTTTATTATTTTTTTTACTTATGTTTTATTTATTTATTGATATTTAAATTTATTTAATTTTGAAGATTGAGGGTTAACTTTTTATTTTTTATTTTGATCTTTATTTTAGGTGAATGTTGATTTAGTTTTGAAATCGAATTTATCTTTAATTGGTAAAAATAAAAAATAAAGTTTTTCGCTTTTTTATTTATGTATTTATTTATTTAATTCATTTTTATTTAACTTTTATTTGATTTTGAATCAGATTTATATTTTTATATTTTCATTTATTATATATTTAATTTTTGTTTATTTTAGTATTTTAGTATTTTTTTATTTGGAATTATTTAATTTAGAATTTTATTTAATGAATAAGAATTATATTTATTTATTTATTTATTTTAAGAAAATTTTTATCTTATATATTTTCAATGAATGCATTACTTTTATTTTATTTTATTATGATTATTCTTTAATGAAAATGACTTATTATGAAACTTTTTTTATTTATTTTCTTAAGATGTGTTTATAAAAAAAATTATTATAATTTTACTTATACTTATTATCAAAATATTTTTTATAGAATGGATCAAAATATTTTTCTGATTTTTAACGGTAAAAAAACATAATCAGGTAGTGATATTTTTAGATTTTTTGAGAAAAATATATTATTACCATACTATTTTATTTGACAAAAATATCAATAACAATGTTATAAATAACTTTTATTATGAATATTTTGTTAATTCGAATCCTCTAAAATATTATTTCGGAAGGAATATCAACAACGAACATATCTAAAAACTAATGAAGACTTCAACATATAATACTGTTTTTTTTAATGAAATGAGCTAATAACATACTGATTTTATTTGACAGAAAAATCAAACGAGATGTTACGAATAACTTTTATGTTGAACACTTTTCATTTTGAGTACTTTAAAGTGCTGTTTTGAGCAAAATACCAGCAGAGGACGGTTCTAAAAATCAGGAGCTGTCAAGATTGTTTTGCTTATTTGAAAGATATTTATAGTGTATTTTTGCATGAAAATTTATGTACAAGATCCTACTGATATGTTGTTTACCCCTAAAAGGTCAAAGGAAGAAACTCAAAGAAAGACAAGATCAAACCCTAAGAATCAACCCTCAGAACAAACCCTAAGAGATGAAGCAGTACAATCCCTGTACAACAAAGAACCGTGTCAATGCCAAGCCAGTATTTTTGATACAGCCAATCACAAGAAATCTCAATGTGATTTTGCTTTCAAGGCTGACCAGGTGCCAAAGCTGTGAGCAACCACCTGACCATGCTATGATTTGTGCCAATTGCTGACAAGTAATCAGCTTTTGAACAAATCACCTTCATAAGAATGGATTGAAAGTCAATTTCACAAGACTGATCGGGTGCCAAAGCCGGGAGCAACCATCTGATCAAGTCAAGATTTGTATCAATTTTTGACAAGTAATCAACTGTTGATCAAATCAAACCTTGATAAGCATCAATACAAGTCTAATTGGTGTTTAATTGGGGGGAGTTTCTGCAAGGAGAGTTTATTTGGCAGAGACACTGAGCTACAACTGAGGAAAACTGGGATTTATTCAGAAGAAAATAGGGTTTTCTTGATCAAGAAATTTTTAGTATAAGAAAACAGGGGTAAGAATGGGAATCTAAAAATACAAAGGTGTTCATCATGAATTTAGAGAATTTTTGGTGAAAATTTCATGATTTTTTGATGAAGGAAGCTATTAAAATAAATTGGGAGATAAAAATTAGAGCAATCCAAAGGCTGAGATTAATCAAGAGGATTTCTTGGGTGCAATTTGAAGCCAAAAGCTCAATTGGGTGCAAATTGGGGAGTCTAAGCAAAGCACACCCTGATTTTGGCGCTGAAGAAAATCAGAAGAGAAGAAAATATGTAAATGCACTCGGTGCATTAGCCCTGTTTCTCATTAAACCCAACATGTGGGGACCGTTCACGTGCGCCGAGTTTACCCGAAGAGTGGCTACTTCCCACTCCTTATGCTCTCACTTACACTTGGGTCCCATCTGTCGGGAACTCTCTCCCCTTCTCTTACTTCAGCTCACACACACCAGGTCTATCCAGACGAAGGGACAAGTTTAATTTCCCTCTCAATTCTCTTTCTTCTTCCTCGACTTCTCCCTGGCAGATGATCGAAAATGGTGACTAGGAGAATTTGTTCAGAGAGACCCCTTCATTATATATCGTAAGAAAGCCTACGAAGAGGAGAAGACAGATTAAAAACTCATTTGCCAAACTATGCTCTATGGTGCACTCGCGTTGGAAGTGAAGGTAGCTCAGCCAAAATGCATTAGGAGCAATTCGACACTTGAAAGCCTCAATTGACTGGTCGTAGAGATTCTCTTGACTCACACGACATCAATCAAAGCCCCTTACTAGCCTTTGAAAACTCCCCACATAGTGCATCACCAACCCATTCTCTGTGCCGGAGAAAGAGGTGCTCAAACCTAATGTCAGAGTGTGAATGGTCAAATAAGCCTGCTAAACTAATTGCTGGAGTCAAAGCGATGTTAGCAGGGTTTTCAATTAGAGAAATTGATAAAAGAATGAGTGAAATTGTGTTGAGGCTTCAAATCAGGTTTGGGTGAAAGAAACGGGTCTCAGGTGCTAACATGATCCATTAACACGCTGAAAGGTTAAGAAAGGAGTGCCACAGTGGTGTTTGAGTTATTAGAAGGTTCCAGAAGAATCTAGAAGGAGAGAATTGCCTAGATGTCAATAGAGTGGCAAAACTATAAATTTAACTAAAATGTAACTAACTGAAGTTTGTTGCTGTCTTGATCTGTTGTGAGTTAGGAAGTTGCTTGAAATTGGTCCAGCAGACCATGGAGTGCCTAAAGGGGGGTGTATAGACTAACAAACTTGAAGCCTAAGTGCAAGGAAAGTAAAAGTTCAAAGGAACTGCCAAGCTGACAATCCAAGACTCAAACTGATTCCTTTAACAAACACAGTTGAAATCAATCTTAACCACTCAATTACTGCACCAAGGGTTGAGATGAAGCCACCTAAGCAATCCAAGGGAGAGAAGAAACACAAATTGTGTTGAAAGAAGCACAATTGAGAAATTGAACTCCATGGACCTCTATATAAGTCCTTAGCAGCCAAAAGGAGGGGGCGGTCTTCAAAAGAGAAAAATACACACACACTCATCCTCATTCACCAGTAGTGAGAGTGCAAAGAGAGTTAGAAGAGAACAATACACTAAGTGGTAAAAAGGTGATACTATCTTAGGAAGAAGGCAAGTATTCAAGTAAGATTTGTATTTTCTTTGTTTTGTCTCTTGGAAAACAGGATGCAATTTGATCCAAGATGCTCAATTTACTTTGAAAGAGGTGATCTTTGACAACTGCTCTTTGATTCTTGTCGTTTCTGTTTCAAATTCCTTTCCTTTTCATCCATCATCTTCTCTTTTTCTTTAAAAAGCTTCAATTGAACACTAAATTGGATTTAGAGCTGATATCCAGTGAGCCACTGGCCCAAACACAAGGTGTTTGATGTGCCTTTAGGCCTGGATTAACCATCAATACAAGGAATTTCATAGTGTCAATTGCTATTTCAACCATTTCAATTGAATCTCGTTTCTGCTCCTTTCTTTTCCTATTTTTTCAGTTAAATAATAATTGAGAACCAAGGAATGTTAACAATCAAGCACATCTCGTGAGCCACTGGCCCAGGTAAATCTGGTGAGCCTTTAGGCCGAGAAGGATGCTAAGTGAAAGAAGAGGAGACGAGTGCATCATTCTGTATCTGCTGAAAATCATCACAAGCTGTAATCAGCATCTTGAGATTCTAGTGAACATCAACAAATTAATGAACTTATCAGGCAGATTAAGCGCATTAGATTAGGAATCTAGCACTAAATGCAGATCCAATTCATTAATTCATCGACCCAGATGTAATTGGTACTGGATCGGTACCGAAGTGAAAACGGTACAAGTGGTGTCGTGTTCCCACCGTACGGATCTCCAATCAGGCGACACCATGGGGATGAGGGCGCCAAGACGATGCTAACCCCATTGTTTGATCTTCCATTGGTATTCCCGATCATCGGCGACGTCTTTCTACGTGGATCTCAAAGTACGACGAAGAAAGAAGTTGAGAAGATCACCTAGCGCTACTGTTGAAATGAAAGCACCAATCTTGACACGCTTGCACCAATCCTGAAGTAATTCAACGACGTTAGAGCGATGAAAAGCTTAGATGACAAATAGAATACATCACAAGCATTCATCTATTTCAGCACGAATCTTGAGAATATCCAATGGATGCAAGAAAAGGGAAAAGGGGCTGTGCTGTCAGCCCAGAGATAAAAAAAACGACGAAATGGGCTAAGTTTGCTTAAAATCAAATGAGCCCAAAAATCTAGCCTAACAGCGAAATAAAATAATAAAAATAAGTTTGGGCCCAAATTGCAGAATAAAGAACTCAGCCCAACAGTGAAAGGAAGAAAATGAAATAGGCCCAGTCAGTGAAAATAAAAAAAAAAATATAAATCTCAGCCCAATTCAACTAAGCCCAAAACTCAATAAACAACAGAAAATTAAAAATAAAGTGTAAATAAATCATTTGGAGGTCTTTCCAAACTCCAAATTGACTCAAATTTATTTCTAAAAGTTCTTTATTTTTCATAATATTTTTCTATTTAAAAACATTTCAATTTTAAGAATTTTTCTATACTGAAACAATTTAAAAGCAAAATGACATTGTTTGCTTTTCTCTATTTGACCAAAGCTTGACTTGTTATTTTGGCTATTATAAAATCTCGAAAAAAATTTAAATAAAATTCTTAATAATAACCAATTTATTTTCTATTATTTTTGTGAATAATTTTCTACAAAAATAAATAGAGTTAAAAATAATAAAAAATAAATTCCTATTACTTTAGCTACTATAAAATCTCCAAAATTCAAATAAAATTATAAATAATAACTAATTCATTTTCTATTATTTTTATGAGCAATTTCCTATAAAAATAAATAGAATAAAAAGCAATAAAAATAAAATCCTACTTTAAAAGGGTCTAGAATTCAAGTAAAATTCATTTTCTATTATTTTCTACAAGTAATAAATAAAATGAAAGTAATAAAAATAAAAGTTTAAAATTCAAATAAAATCATAAATAGAACAAAAATAATAATAATTCTTTTAGCTATTATAAATCTAAAATAAAAATAAAAATAGCTAACTCATCTTTTATTTTGTAAATAATTTTCTATTACTTTGGTTATTATAAAAATCCTAAAAATTCAAATAAAATCATAAATAATAGCCAACTTATTTCCTATTATTTTTGTAAGTAACTTTCTACAAAAATAAATAGAATTTAAAAATAATAAAAATAAAATTCTATTACTTTAGCTATTATAAAATTCCAAAAATCTAAGTAAAAATTCTGAATAATAGCTAACTCATTTTCTATTATTTTTGTAAGTAATCTTTCTACAGAAATAAATAGAGTTAAAAAATAAAGATAAATCTACCTTTGTAATTGAGATAATAATGAAAGGAATTATCTTAAAAAAATCAATAAAATGTAATAATCTTTTTACACTTTAGAGATGATTAAATATGCTCACAAGGGGTGAAGAGTAACACAGTGATCTTGCACAAGTAATGCAACATTCAGGACAATTAGTCGGGACAAGAACATCTTGACGCTCGTTGAAGAATAACCAAGACTGCGACATCAACATGAAGAAATATGTCGACTTTAAGAGAGAAGAACATTACGATGTCCGAAAGAAGTGATATCTTAATGACTCGGTGTCATGAACAAGTAATTCATGACTAGTTGAGTTAGTAAGACTGAACTCGTCCGTTGATAAGTTTGTCTTCTAATTCATCTCTCGAGATTGTGAGATTGAATCGTTCTGTAGTTGATTCATCCACAAAACAGTGAATGTGAACCGTTCTGTAGTTGGTTCCTTCACTGACACACGCCTCAATGTTAAACTGGCTTAGTGCTTCATGTTTGACTTTGTGTGCAGTTGTGTTGCTAGGTTTATGAATCAACTTAGTGCTTGGAATTCATAATCTAGAAGATCAGTGAGAAGAAACACGTGGGCCAAATCCACCCTTCTCCTGATTCACCAACCTCAAGATCAACCGGCTAAGTGCTTCGAGTTGTATTTTGTGTGATTGGTTGTTGACTAGTGAAGTTTAAACCGTTCTGTAGTTGGTTTATCTTCTAAGTCAACTAGGGTCGAGTCGTTCTGTAGTTGACTCCCCTTTCTGTTAGTTTGTAATAATCTTGAAGTCAATAATACGATAAATTTGTTATATAAAGGTTTGTTCATGAATTGGATATTTAAACGATATTTTGTTTCCTTGAGTATTATTGAATTTATGAATCATTCCGAGTTCATGACTGGAATTGTGAAACTTCATAATTCACTAACCAAGGTAATTAGCAGAATACTAATTAACCGTTATCGTGTTAGTATGTGGATTAAATGATGGTCAAGTTTTACGGACCATAGACAAAGAGTTGTCATTTTAATCACATAGATAGATGTTCTAGGAACATCGTATTTGATAGACCCGAATGAAACATTAAATGGAATTGTGTTCGTGTCATTAATGTTTTCGTTCGATATTAAATTCTAAAGTATGAGGTATTCATCTTTCCTACATAAGATATGTATGTGTGATTTCTACCAAACGTTATCCGTAAAAGGTGGCTATAAAGGTAGCTCTTCGGTATACATAACTTATGCGGAGGAAGAGATGGTTTGCCAAAAGTACTATTGTCCCTCGTATTTCTATACGAGTTATAAGCATCATTTGGGCCCCTTGATAGAGTAAGATTATCTGCTAGCAAGTATAATTACAAGAGTAATTATATTTGATAATTTACTCGGGATCAAGAAAAGATTAAGTTTGCAAGGATGACACATACCTACCTTGAAACCGATCGATAGCTATGAGACAAAAGAATTAAACACAAGTAAATAGTTTTGGATCATGATATTGTAAGATCATCATCATCTGTGTAATTGGATGGTCATAGTGCATTCGCAGGATGCCTCCTATGATTATAGAAGTTAAAACGGTTTTAACTCTATTTACCAACATAACACGGATCTGTCGGGTCACACCGTATAGGAGTTAATCGGAGAATCTTATTGATTAATTATAAATTGTTTATAATTAATAATAAGATGGTTATAATTAATTATATATGATATAATTATATTTGTCATAGATATGACAAGAAGCAAAAATCGATTGAATTTATAACGTGTTGGACACGTCGTATAAATTAATAAAAACAATCGAGAAAAATATAATTGTAGATGACAATTATATATATTTGATTTGGATTTTAAATATTAATTATGGATTTGAATTATGGGCCAAAGCCCATTTATAATTAAAGTCTTAATTAATAATTAAAAGCCCAAAATCAAAAAAGCCCAAAAACCGAAAAGCCCAAAAAGGCCCATGATGACCTCCAAGGGTATTTTGGTAATTTGTCCAAAAGCCTAAGGGTATTTCGGTAATTTGACCAAAAAGCCCAATGGCGTTTTGGTAAATTGGATAAACTTTAAGGGTATTTTGGTCTTTTCACATTGAAACCTCCCTACTATTCATGAGGGCATTTTGGTAATTTGTCAATTCCACTTTTTCTATAAATAGAGGGGTAGGGTGAGAGAAAAAGTTCCACCAAATCGCTCTACTTTCTCTCTCCCAGGTATACGGTTGTTTCAGAATTCACGGGATCGGTGAATAGTGTTTTTACGAAAGTTGCGGTATTTCTGCACATTTGTGAAATAGAATTACTGCGAGTCGTGAATAGTACTATTTCGTCTTTTTCTGGGGTGAATAGTGTTTTTGCGAGAAACGCGGTTTACGGTATTTACGGCGAAAAGAAATAAAGCCGCTCTCTCTGGTTAGTCCCGTGGATAACCTACAGAGGCATCGACGTTTGGTGCTCCGAGACAAGCCGATTTTCATTCCAATTAAAATTTGGCGAGGTATAACATCTTATATTAATCTATTTAATTGTTAAGTAGATTAATATTTTAGAAATCAATCATGGAGTAGATCAATAAAGGTTTAAAGAGGTGTGTATCTCTCGGTAATCATCCGACACATCACTTTAACCCTAAGCTTAAGTTAGAAGTAAAATAATATTTTACCGTCTTTTGTAAAGGATTAAATGTCTGTAACTCTCGGTTATTATCCGACATACTTTAATCCCTAACTTAAGTAGAAGTAAAAATTTTGTTCTACGGTCTTTCCGCAGCTTGAGCATTAATGGGATTTGGGCATTCCGAATCCTTTCACTTTCATCCCTCCGCGAAGGTCAATCTCATCCGTTGATAAGATTACCTTCTGGAGCGGTAAAGATTGAACTGATCTGTAGTAAGTTCATTTTTTCACCACCCCATTTCACTGGACTGACCTATTGGTAAGTCCAGGATGCTTCAGTGATTCCAATCACCGAAGCACATGACCACTTGATCATCATTTAACTATACTATTTGCTTCTCCCTTTTAAAGATCCAGAGGTGCCTCGAGGTTAACAGCCCAGGGTAATTAACGGTGGGGGCTTGCGCCCACCGGAATCTACAAGAACTCACAATCACTAAAAACCCCCTAAATGTGCATTCAAATTGGTCTAAACGGTATAATCAACCGGCATTAAACAAATGTACGCTTGGGAGGGATCTCTGTGTCCTTCTTCCGCATCCCATCGCCAACACCCGTTGAGGTGGTGCGGAGCGCGCGAAAAAGGGTCGCACATATGTATTTTATGAATATAAAATAATATATATGTCACATTCACGGATCGGTATATTTTTTAATTATTTTCGGATAAAAGGCTGAACTGGACAGCTGAGGGTATTTTTGATAATTTTGAAAAAAATTGCTTAAGAAACTTTTCGAACCAGATCTTGATATTATCAATAATTTATGATGAACAACTTTTATGTTGAAAATTTTCTTATTTGAAATCGTTTTAATGCACTTTGAGGCTATTTAGCAAAGAAACTTCAAATAAAATTTTTTTATTGTATTTTCAGTTATTTTAGGGCTGATTTTGCATTTATAATGGATTCTGTAATGATCTTCTTGAGACAAAATACAGTTTAAAATGAAATTTATAAGAATTGAAGAAAGAAGAATAATTGGGGATGAAATAAGGATTTATTAATATGATCTGATAGAGAGATTACAAACTGTTGATAATAGAGAGTAATAGAAAATAAATTTTGAGTTCAACAATTATCATTATCATCATAACGCTAATGAAATGAAAATTATAATTTATACTTATCTAATGAGAATAAAATAAAATAGACATATAAACGGCTTATTCAGAAGGTCTGACGCTGAACAACTTCTCTTCAATGGTCTATGGACGCTTCTCCAGTTCTTCAGCATATGTTCCCTCCATTTGGCCCAATAGGATTTCCCACCGGGCCTTCACATCTTCCTTAAACTCAAAGCCCAATTCCATCGACTCAGCCAACTCTTTTTTTCCGTACCATTTGACCAAGTCAATTTCTTTCTCAACGGCTCCCAGGTTCTTTACAATACTGATGGCTAACACTGCTCCAGTTTCCATACTTGTCTTGTCCTCAAGACAAAAATCAAGAAATTGTGCCTTCAGTGCTGAATAGTCCCCACATTAAAACTTCTCTCACTCCTTTTCATATCTGCATACTTCTTCATTCTTGCTTGGGCCTTCACCAACTGTTACTTGGGCCTTCACCCAGTCCCCCACATTAAAACTTTTCCTATCAATCAATAGTTCAGTAGCAGCCTGATTACTACCTTTAGGTGGAGTGCCCATATGAATGCTTAGAAGAGAATAACCATACATAGTTTGGAAATGAGTTATTTTGATAGTTGTGTGGTAGTTGGTATTGTACCACCATTCAACTATGGAGAGCCACTTTACCCATTTTTTGGGATTATCAAAGATCATACACCTAAGGTAAGTTTCTACACACTGGTTCAGTCTTTCAGATTGACCATCAGTCTGTGGATGGTAAGCAGTAGAAAAATTCAATTTAATTCCCAGTCTTTCCAGCAATTCCTTCCAAAAGTGACTGGTAAATACAGGGTCTCTGTCAGTAACTATCTTCTGTCGTAACCCATTCAGCTTATACACAGTATCTAGGAAAATTCCAGCCACTGTTGTTGCCTTGAAATGGTGGGACAGTGCTATCAGGTGGTAATATTTGATCAGTTTATCAATTATGACCAGAATTACATCTTTACCCTCACTCCTTGGTAACCCACACATAAAATCCATGGTGATAATTATCCATTCCTCCTCTGGTATTGGCAAGGGTTCAAGTAACCTAGGGGTCGGTATGTGCTCACCTTTGCTTAATTGGCAAATATCATATTGTTGCACATGTTGGAGGACCCCTTCTTTGAGTTTTGGCCAGTAAAATAATTTCTTAACCCTCTGATAAGTACCCAACACCCCGAATGCCCTCTTACACTACTATCATGTAATGTGTCTATCAATTTAGACCTCCACTCAGCATTGCTTCTCACATAAATTCTTCTTTTCTTCCTTATTATTTCACAATGAAGTTTAACTTGAGAGGGTAGCTCCTGTTGAGTGGTTTCCTTATGAATTATGTCTTGGGCCCACTTATCCCCTTGATAACTTTCTTTGAGTTCTTATAACCATACAGGATTGATTTCAGTGATAGCCATATTTGTACTTGTTGGGATTCAGAATGCCCAAATCCCGTTAATGCTCAAGTTGCGGAAAGACCGTAGAACAAAAATTTTACTTCTACTTAAGTTAGGGATTAAAGTATGTCGGATAATTACCGAGAGTTACAGACATTTAATCCTTTACAAAAGACAGTAAAATATTATTTTACTTCTAACTTAAGCTCAGGGTTAAAGTGATATGTCGAATGATTACCTAGAGATACACACATCTTTAAACCTTTATTGATCTACTCCATGATTGATTTCTAAAACAATAATCTATTTAACAATTAAATAGATTAATATAAGATGTTATACCTCGCTTCCAAATTTCAATTGGAATGAAAATCGGCTTGTCTCGGAGCACCAAACGTCTGATGCCTCTGTAGGTTATCCACCAGGACTAACCAGAGAGCGGCTTATTTCTTTTGCCAGAAATACCGTAAACCGTGGTTTCTCGCAAAAACACTATTCACCCGAGAAAAAGACGAAATAGCACTATTCATGACTCGCAGTAATTCTGTTTCACAAATGTGCAGAAATACCGCAACTTTCGTAAAAACACTATTCACCGATCCCGTGAATTCTGAAACAACCGTATACCGAGAGAGAGAAAGTAGAACTGATTTGGTGTAGCTTTCTCTCTCACCCTACCCCTCTATTTATAGAAAATGTGAGATTGACAAATTACCAAAATACCCTCATGAATAGTATGGAGGTTCCAATGTGAAAAGACCAAAATACCCTTAAAGTTCATCCAATTTACCAAAACTCCATTGGGCTTTTTGGCCAAATTACCGAAATACCCTTGGGCTTTTGGACAAATTACTAAAATACCCTTGGAGGTCGTCATGGGCTTTTCATGGGCCTTTTTGGGCTTTTCGGATTTTGGGCTTTTTCAATTTTGGGCTTTTAATTATTAATTAAGACTTTAATTATAAATGGGCTTTGACCCATAATTCAAATCCATAATTAACATTTAAAATCCAAATCAAATATATATAATTGTCATCTACAATTATATTTTTCTCGGTTGTTGTTTCGGCGAATTTATACGACGTGTCCAACACGTTATAAATTCAATTTGATTTTTACTTCTTGTCATCTCTATGAAAAATATAATTATATCATATATAATTAATTATAACCATATTATTATTAATTATAAATAATTTATAATTAATCAATAAGATTCTCCGATTAACTCCTATACGGTGTGACCCGACAGGATCCGTGTTATGTTGGTAAATAGAGTTAAAACTGTTTTAACTTCTATAATCATAGGAGGCATCCGGAAGAATGCACTATGACCATCCAATTACACGAGATGATGATGTATGCTTGTACAATATCATGATCCAAAAAACTATTTACTTGTGTTTAATTCTTTTGTCTCATAGCTATCGATCAGTTTCAAGGTAGGTATGTGTCATCCTTGCAAACTTAATCTTTTCTTGATCCCGAGTAAATTATCAAATATAATTACTCTTGTAATTATACTTTTGCTAGCGATAATCTTACTCTATCAAGGGGCCCAATGATGCTATAACTCATATAGAAATATGAGGGACAATAGTACTTTTGGCAAACCATCTCTTCCTCCGCATAAGTTATGTATACCGAAGAGCTACCTTTATAGACACCTTTTACGGATAACGTTTGGTTGAAATCACACACATACATATCTTATGTAGGAAAGATGAATACCTCATACTTTAGAATTTAATACTGAACGAAAACATTAATGACACGAACACAATTCCATTTAATGTTTCATTCGGGTCTATCAAATACGATGTTTCTTGAACATCTATCTATGTGATTAAAATGACAACTCTTTGTCTATGGTCCGTAAAACTTGACCATCATTTAATCCACATACTAACCTGATAACGGTTAATTAGTGTTCCTGCTAATTACCTTGGTTAGTGACTTTTAAGAGTATATTCTATATTATGAAGTTTCACAATTCCAGTCATGAACTCGTAATGATTCATAAATTCAATAATACTCGAGGAAACAAAATATCGTTTAAATATCCAATTCATGAACAAAGCTTTATATAACCAATTTATCGTATTATTGACTTCAAGATTATTACAAACTAATAGTACTGTCCTCTTGCACTATTTCTCTTCTTAACAAGGCATCAGCCACCTTGTTATCCACCCCTTTCTTATATTGAATGACATAATCCAACCTTAAAAGTTTGCATAGACCCTTGTGCTGGAGTGTATGGTTGAGTCTTTGCTCTAACAGATATTTGAGGCTAATATGGTCTGTTTTTATAACAAAAGGCTGACCTTTGAGATAATGCCTCCACTTGGTCACAGCTGTTAGTAATGCCAGCAATTCCTTTTCATACGTTGAAAGATGTTGATTCTTCATTCCTAGAGCCTTGCTGATGAACGCTATGGGTCTACCCTTTTGCATCAATACTGCCCCATACCTTTATCACTAGCATCAGTTTTCAAGGTGAATGGCTGAGTGAAGTCAGGCAGGGCAAGGACTGGAGTTGTGCACATAGCCCTCTTCAAGGTTTGAAAGGCTGTAGAGGCTTCAGGTCCCCAATGAAATCCATTCTTCTTTAATAGGTCGGTGAGAGGTTTGCTGATTACACCATAGTTCTTGATAAACTTCCTGTAGTACCCAAGTTAATCCAAAGAAACCCCTAAGTGCCTTTAGGTTTTTGGGCACTGGCCACTGTTCATAGCGTCTACCTTACATGGATCAATATTAAGTACCCCTTCTGAATTGATTATATGGCCTAGATATTCCACATTATCAACTCCAAAAATACACTTAGACTATTTTACCTTTAACTCATGAGTTACCAACTTATCTAACACTTTGGTCAAATGGTGAACATGGGTAGGTAAATCCTTGCTATACACCAATATATCATCAAAAAACACTAGCACAAATTGCCTTAGAAAGGGTCTGAACACATGATATATTAAGGCTTGGAAGGTGGCTGGGGCATTGGTGAGGCCAAAAGACATTACTTAAAATTCAAAATGCCCATCATGGATTCTAAATGCCGTTTTAGGAATATCTTCTTCACACATTCTGATTTGATGGTACCCTGACCTCAAATTAATCTTAGAAAACACCCTAACTCCATGCAATTTATCTAATAGGTCATCAATTATAGGAATTGGATATTTGTTTTTGATGGTTTGAGCATTCAACTGCCTATAATCAATGCACAATCTTCAACTTTCATCTTTTTTCTTCACCAATAGGGCTGGAGAGGAAAAGGGACTAGTGGAAGGTCTTATAACAGCACTGTCTAACAATTCAGCCACAATTCTTTCTAATTCTAATTTCTGAAAATAGGAATACCTGTATGGTCTCAAGTTCACAGGTCTATAATTATGTATGAGAGGGATTATGTGGTCTATATTTATTTTTGGGGGCAAGGCAGTTGAGCTCTCAAACACCTTATAAAATTTCTGAAGCACTGAATGGAGAGCAGCTGGGATTTGGTTAAAACTATATTGGTTTTGCTCTTTTTTTGGTTCACACATCCATATCTGAGCTATCATGACTTCACTGCCTCCCTTGAGCTCCTTGCTGATTTGTATTTCCTCACATAGTTGAATCATAGCTTGTTCCTCTTGAACCTGTAATCTAACCTTTCTTCCTTCCTTATCAAACTCTAGCCACTTGTTATTCCAGCCCACCAACATTGGTTCAAACTGTGATAGCCAATCTAATCCCAAGATTAAATCATAACCTTGTATTTGCAGCAATCTGAAATCTCCAGTAAAATCATACCCTTGCAATTGAAACTGAAGAGCATTGCATTTAGAATTTGTCACCATCTTGGCTCCATTATCTGCCATTACTATTAATGGATTAGTCTCTTCTATCTTGTAGGAGGACCCTTACAGCACTATGGGATCCACAAAGCTGTGGGTACTCTCCGTATCCACTAGAGCACAAACTGGTACCTTACCAATTGCTCCTTTGAACCTCAGGGTGCTGAGAGAGTGTTTGGAATGTGTGGCGTGTAGGGACACAACAACCTCTTCAATGATTAGTGGTGGGTCTTCAGGTGGGATAGGGCAAATATCATCATCTGCTTTCAGTACCTGATCTTGCCCCAATAACATCTATACATTGACCTTATAATGGTGACCAGGGAAGTATTTTTCCCCACACTTGAAGCACAAGCCCAAGAGCTGACGTTGATCAAGAAGGTTATTTTTAGAATTTTGGTGAAGGGCAGGTTTGGGCATCATTGCAGAAGTAGTACCTATGGGTGGTAGCTTTAACTGTTTGAGCTGACTATCTAAGGCGCTCTCCATGTGTAAGGCAAAATCAAAAGCATCATCCAAAGATTGTGGTTTAAAAACTTTAACAAAGGCCTTAAGTTCTGGTTTTAATCCCCCCCCCCCCACAAAAACATCTAAGAAATCAGCTTCAGAAAATAAATGGTTTTTAAGTAGCAATCTAGAACGTAAGCGCTCAAACCTTTCAATGTAATCCTCAGTGTTACCCGTGTGGTGTAAATCCAATAACTCTTCCATACCGTTTTTAGTACCTATACGATTGAAGCGCTTACGTATCAGTCTCACAAGATCTGGCCATGGGGGTGGGTCGTGATCCACTAGGAATTCATCATACCACTCACTAGCACGATGTTGAAATTGGATCATTGCTAGATGAGTACGCATGTGATCCGGGACACGATGCATTTCAAAGTAGGATTGACTACGTCGCAACCACTCCACTGTATTGGTTTCATCAAAACTAGGACAGTCGGTACGCGGTACTTGGTACCGATCATCCACTTGTTGTTGACGCGCTCCAGATCCTGGATTTGGAACACGCCATCTTGAGTCATGTGTCAATGGAGATCAGGTGTGTCTACATCAAAATGAGTGGTTTCACGATTGATCGGAACAAAATGAGCTAATAGTTGTCGGTACAAATGGTCTTGGGTACTGGCCATATGATGATTAACTTGTTCAATGACGATCTGTACCAACGATTCTTTTGACTTGGCTAGCTTTTGATCGGTCTCTGCCTGTAATTGCTCAAACTTGGCATGAAAGGCGGTCATGACCGCTTCCAGCTCCGCTTTGGTCGTCGCTGATGAAGGTAAACTAGCGATGGTGATGGGTGACTGGCTTTGATACCAATTGTAATTATCTTCATGAGACCAATTACAGTTTAAAATGAAATTTATAAGAATTGAAGAAAGAAGAATAATTGGGGATGAAATAAGGATTTATTAATATGATCTGATAGAGATATTACAGACTGTGGATAATAGAGAGTAATAGAAAATGTATTTTGAGTTCAACAATTATCATTATCATCATAACGCTAATGAAACGAAATTTATAATTTATACTTATCTAATGAGAATAAAACAAAATAGACATATAAACGGCTTATTCAGAAGGTCTGACGCTGAACAACTTCTCTTCAACGGTCTATGGACGCTTCTCCAGTTCTTCAGCATCTATTTCCTCCATTTGGCCCAATATGATTTCCCAGCGGGCCTTCATATATTCCTTAAACTCAAAGCCCAATTTCATCAACTCACTCAACTCTTTCTTTCCGCACCATTTGACTAAGTCAATTTCTTTCTCAACGACTCCCAAGTTCTTTACAATACTGATGGCAAACATATTCATTGATCTTAAATGATTTAAATACATCATTTAGTCTCAATCTAACATTCAATGATGTTTTATGTAGATTTGAGCTAAAAGAAAAGAAAAAAAAAGATCGAATTGCAACATAAGAACATCAAGAAAAAGAAGAAAAATCAATTTGCACATGAAAAATTTCATCTTTATTGCACGAATCAAAATTACAAGCTCTAATACACTCTTGATATCTATATTTACATGATATATGCCTACCTAGATCTAATTTGTCGCTCGAGTAGAAGAGGAAATTGATTGAATCTTGTATCTTTGGGCTTGATTTTGATCTCAACTCAAAGATTGGATCTTATTTTGTATCTAATTTGAGTTTCAATTGGTTTTGACAGCGTTTTGGATTAGCATACAGTTTTGGATAGGTTGTGTTGTCTTGTTTGAAGGAGAAGAGGGGTTTAAACAGACCTATGGGGTGGTAGATAGGTGTATGAGATCGGTTTGACTTTTCTTTGATCAATTTATGCACCAACTCCCTTCATTCATCTTCTCATACTCTTTTGAATATTTTGTGTTATGTTAGACTAGTTCTAAGTGTTTTAAATGTGCTCTAACAGCTGAGAGCACAAGTGGGGCACAAATGTAGTTTGTTATGTTTGCTGAAAATTTACAAATTTGTCATCCCTAACCACCACTTGGTCACCAGATGATTTTAGGGACTTCTAGAAGGTTGTAGAGCTTCAAACACGTTCTTGTCACTCTCTTTCTGCATTTTAGACCTTATCGGATCCCAATTATGCACCTGAGACCCGTTCTTACCTTCAAACCCGATTTCAAGCCTCATAGTCGTTCTCCTTCATTTCTTCATCATTTCTTGTGTTTCAAAGCTTGATTAGCATCTAATTGATCCCAGAAATTGATCTATAATATTTATTCAATTAATAGAATGCTCCGGTATAGAGTTTGACCAACTCGGTTTTTGACCCGATTTGCGAGTTTGTAGTCTCACCAATTTAAAGCTTATGAAATTCAACTAAGCCCTCAAACAATCTCCTGTGACCATGGAGAAGGTGTTTGAAGTGTCAATTTAATCAATTATGGCTTAGAATGCTCGATTAAATTTTTGATAGAAAAATTCCCCTTCAGTTTTCTCTCAAACCGCTCAACCATTTTGTAAGTTTTTTATCTCATTGTGTTCTCCTCTCCGTGCTCTTTCCATCGGTATATAATATGTGAGTTTTCGTCGTACGGGACATAGGCTCCATTTTCGATTTTGAAATAGTGGGGAAATCGCGTACTGTAGCTAGATACTGTAGCTACATGGGAATTTTCGAATTTAGCCCCTTTCCATTTTAATTTTTAATTGGAGTCCTCCATTTGCTGATTTTCTTATTTCTCTTTTGCTTTTAAATTTTTTCTTAAAGATCCCTTTGTCCTAATTACACCAAAATTTGCTGAAAAATTTCTTGAAATATAACAAAAATTATGGTAATTTTTATTTACCATTTTTCCCCTTGGTCAAGCATCAATTAATTTTTTAACGCTTAATCAATTAATTTTTTATTATATTAATCGATAATTTAGAATTTATTTGACTTTCATAACTCCAAAATTATCAAGTAATATATGAAAATTCTCAGAATTTTGAATTTAAATTTGAATTTGTAGAGTTTCGACATTTAATTCTTTTCTTAAGAATTTTGATTTTTTGTGCATTTCTATGAATCCATCTTTTTTTTCTTGGTGTTTTTGGACTTGAATTTCTCCTTAAATTTTTGAATCTTTTGTCCCAAGTTACTTTTTAATTCCCCGAATTTTCAGGGGTAAACAGTAATGAAATAATTTGAAATTTCGAACGAAATAAGTATAGAGACGAAAAGAAAATAAACCTTGGATATCAAATAGAGATGTTGAAGCAACTGATGCACGAATGGTGTGTATGAACATGATAGTTGGATCGTTGCGTTGAAGAAAACTTCTAGAAATGTGCGGAGTTGTTCGAGTTGGTCTCATTCTCCCGTTGAGCACAATAAGGGTAATCCCTCGGGTGACTTACGTAGGGTCTCACTTATAGCATGTTTGTATGGAATGACACGATGTAGCATTCTATACGTTGAATTCCAACGTGTATCTATATCCCACAGTACTCTTAACTTGCTTAAATTTAATCATCCACACAAGGCATGCAAATCTTATTTTCTTATATTATTAGAATAAATATGATGAAGACCATCTTTAAATTTACAATTAAATTATTAATTGAATTTGTCTTCAAACCAACCTTAACAGTTAAACTTAAAATATGACATGCACATTTTTGGTGAAACATTCTGCCATCCATAATTAGATTTACTGCACGTGTAAATAAATCAATAGATTTAATATTGTTGCTTGCATTATCAAAAGAAATTAAAAATATTTTATTTTCAAAATCTTTTTCAAATTATACTCACGCAATACATTTATAATGGCTTGATAAATAATTTGTGCGGTGTACGAATAATCCATGGTTCAAAAACTTAATTTTTTTTTTGTAAAATTCAATCATGATCAATATAATGTGAGGTAACACAACTATAACTAAGATCATATTTATCGACGGTTCATATATCTGATGTAATTGATATTTTATTTGTTGCGACTATAAATATGGCTAATAATTCACTTTTTTGTTCAACATAGTATTTTTTAACTCGGATACCATTTTGTTATGATGGAAACTTTTATATAATGGTTGACCACAACCCCTAATTATCAATCGTGCAAAATCAAAATAATATGCCATACTTATTGGTTGTTCTTTTTTCGTCATATTTGGCAAGTGTTCTAGTACCGTCCGAGTTCAAATAACTTTGTACCATACGGATATCGGGTCTTTCTTGGGGTTCTTCATTGTTTTGCCATGTGTTTATCGACATATTTTTTAAATTGACTTAAACCATTTTTATTACATAATTATACGAAGTTTTACAATTACTTATCTTGCATCGTGCATTGATTAGAACCACGTCGGGACCTAAAGTTTGCTCGTAGTAACGCCACCAAGGTGCGTCATAAGTTGGGGGAGATATTTTCCTTCGCTTATCAGTTCTCGATTCGACCGGGGATTTTGGGACGCTTGAGTCGAGTGTTTGCGTGGAACATCCCGCACTCGTTGGATGTAGCGGTGCAAGTCCAATATTATTTGTTGTATCAGTATTATATTGGGAACTTGAAGGATTTTGAGAGCTTGAGGGATATTGAGAACTTGAAGGATTTTGAGAGCTTGAGGGATATTGAGAACTTGAAGGATATGAGGTCGAACCTTGTCTGGCACTAAAAGAAGTAATTTTGCGGTTGTGATGGATAATATTGTTGTGATGGAATTTATTGATAATAAGGATGTGGATGGTTAGGATTTTGTTGATAGTATGAGTTCGGAGGGTTAGAACGTGACATTTCTTCACCGAAAATTTCAACGCTCAACCGATGTGCCATTTCTTCAGTATGAGAGGGATTGGGAGATGTCATTTGATATTGCTAAAAAAAGAATGTAACAAAAATTAAAGAATATAATTGAAAATTAAAGATTAAAATTTAAAAAATATAACAAAAATTAAAGAATGTAACAAAAATTAAAGAATATAGTAAAAAAATAATTAAAAAAAACTAATTATAAAAATAAAAATGTAAATATTTATTTAAAAAACAATTATTCAAGAATGTTTTGTAAAAATAACTAACAAAAACTAATTAAAAATAAAGAAAAGAATGACAAACAATAATTACAAAAAGTATAACTAATTATAAAATAATAAAGAATGTAATAAAAATTAACTAAAAATATAACTAATTACAACAAAAAAGAACGTAATAAAAACTAATTAAAGAAAACGAATGACAAAAAAAGAATGTAAATATATATTTTAAAAAATTAATTATTATACAAAAATATAAACTAATTACAAGACAATAATTATAAAATATAATATACACTAATAAGTAATAACCAACCTTTTTTTTGTCGGAATCGAAATATTGCCGAAAATCCGCAACTTTAAAATGAATTAATGAGAGATAATATAACGAATACTAAATGGAAAATAATAACTAAATAACACTAATATAAATATTTTTGATTTTTTTTTGATAATATAACAAAATTACTATAATAATATAATTAGATGATTGCTAATATCTAACGATTAACGAGAGATAATTTGGTTTGGAGAATTGAGAAGAGAGATATAATGAAGTTGTTTGTGTGAGGAAATGAGATGGAATGGAGAGTATTTATAAGAAAAATTTTGAATTATGATTTTTATTTTTATTTAATTATTTTTGATTTTTTTCGATTTTTTTTTTATTTTAGCCAATATTGGGTCGGGTTTGACGAGTTCAGCGGGTCAGGTGGCCGAGTAAAGGGGGGCGGGTAAAGGGGACGAGTTTTCCGGGGCGGGTCGGGTCGGGACAGTCAAAACGGGTCGGATTTCGGATGGATTTTTTTCAAAATTTTCTACCCGCTTCCATGCTAGATCCGCCGATTCTAGCAGGTCGCGGAGACGGATTCAGCGGGTCGGGTTTTTTCCGTTCAGACGGGTTTTTTTAAAACGCTATTGCATATATAACCATTAGAGTATTCAAATGGACCGCACGGCCCGACCCCGTCCCGACCGGACCGACCGTGGCGGATCAGTGGACCCACGGCGTACTGTCGGTCCAACAATGGGTCGGTCCTCTTTTCACCCGAAAATGGATCGTGCCGATCCGTCCCGTGCCGGGCCGTGGACCGACCGACCGGACCGTGGACCGTGCGGGACCGTGGACCGACCGACCGACCCCCCCCCCCGACCCCCCCACCCCCCCCCCATCCCAAGTCCCACCCGGCCCCCTAAGTCCCACCCGGCCCCCATCCCTAATTTTTATTAACTATACGCAGCATTGAAAGTTATTAATATAAATTTTAATTTTTATACGCAGCAATGTAACTTTTAATTTTTTAGCACTATTAGATTTTTAAACAATTAAAAATAATAATTCGAATTAGTTAAAAATTATTATTAAAAAATATGATAAATTATTATTTTTTTCAATTTATAAATAAAATAAAAAATTTGGACCGGACCGGACCGTACCGTGGACCGGACCGGACCGGACCGTCCCGTGAGGGTCCGGCCCCCGGGGGCCAACGGTGGGACGGGTTCGGTTTTTTCGAATTTGGACCGCCTTAGACCGGACCGTTTGAACCGTGCGGGACCGTGGACCGTGGACCGTGCGGGACCGTGGACCGTGCGGAACCGTGGACCGTCCGGATTTGAACCGGACCGGCCCGGACCGGACCGTCTTCAATACTCTAATAACCATCCATCAGGACACTTGCGTGCAGTAATGTTTATTTCAAAGCAGCAGGCCATTTAGCTTTAGAGTACATCAGAGTTCAGACTGACAGGACCTTTTGGCGCAATAAATCGTCCTTGACTGATTGTTATATATTATATTATATTATATTATAATTTATATAGAGACTTGCAGATTGCTGGTGTTTTTTTCCAACACTTTCCGCGGTTTGTGAAATATCTGGAAAGACCACAACAGATGAAAATTCCAATTGAACTTCTCGCTTATATTTACATCAGCAACAGGAAGGTCTGAAAAGGGTACGATTACATTACACCTTTATTTATTTTTTATAATTTGTCACGTCACATAATATTTAACGCAGATTTTATTATAAATAATTATTAATAAAATAATATTATTAATAATAAGAGTGAGAACGGGTAAATTCCAAATATACGAACGGAACACGCCACGCGCGCTGGCGCGTTTTAAACGCGCCATGGCGTCTTTCACAAACGCGCCAATCGCGGTAGTGGCGCGTTTCCTCGACCACGTCAATGCCGATGGCGCCTATCTTTGCTATAAATACCGGTCCGCGGTTCATTTCTCACAACCACAAAAACAACAAACATCCAATTCCAACAAACATTTTTCTTCAAAATGCTACCGGATTTAAATTATAATCCCGATGAAGAAAATTATACTCGCAGAACAACCGAAAGCGGCAAGAAATTTTTGACGGAATATTTCCAAACCAAAATGAAACCAATTCCTATCCAACCCACGATCAAACCAATTCCTATCAAACCTACGATCAAACCAATTCCTATCCAACCCTCGATCAAACCAATTTCTATCCAACCCACGATCAAACCAATTCCTATCAAACCTACGATCAAACCAATTCCTATCAAACCTACGATCAAACCAATTCTTATCAAACCTACGATCAAACCAATTCCTATCCTACCTACGATCAAACCAATTTATATCCGTATCCAGCTATTTACAGTAACAATATAATTTATCAACAACCAAACCCAACGGTGCCACTATATAATTTTTTTGGCGGTAGTAGTAGTACTACGTCTGGGTCGTAATTTAGCCGATAATATTGATGACGAAGTAGTGTTGATCCAACGATAATGGAATTAAGTGATGATCGGGATGAGCAAGATGATGGCGGTCCGTATTATTCAAATGAAGAAGAAAAAGAGAGGATTACACTGACTATCGGATTTTTCGATCGATGAATCAAGATGAGGAAATTCGAGATGCGATACCACATTGTTAGTTACCGACGAACCGAGAGACACCATCCCGTAGAAGCGTTAAATAATTTTGAGATGTTTGACCGTTTAGGCGCGAATGAATATCTTTTAGGACTCGATGATGAGTTAGTTTGAAAATAGAATATTTGCTTCTAAATCGGCTTTAAATTGGGTAATTTGTGATTGGAGTGTTAGGAAAAACGTTCAATGTTGGATACAAGAAAGTTGTAAAACACGACTTATTATGAAATGCAAAGAAGGTAGTTGTCCTTGGAGATTATACGCTAGACCAAGAGGGCTCGACCACATGGAGGATCATCACAAATAAAAACCCCCACAACCGTAGAAGACCATCGGAGACCGCAAACACTTACAACTCACATCTAATTTGATTGCAAGATGTGTTCGACAACATTTAAAGAAGGATCTCTCTCTAACGAGTTCAACAAATCGGTATGATTATAGAAACAAAATATCCCGGTGTGGCACCGACGTACGGTAAACTTTGGCGTGGCCGAGAAAGAGCAATTGAACAATTATTTGGCACTTGGGAAGGATCATATACATTGCTTCCACGAGATATTGGAGGCGATTGCTCGGACTACTCCAGTGTACAAAATTTAAATTATTGACGTGTGATACTTCGGATAATAATGTAAAAATGTTTAAATCCATAGTTTGGGCTTATGGACCGTGCATTACGAGCGTTTAAACATTTAAGGCCCGTTATAACTATTGACGCCGGATTCTTATCGGTAGTTATAAGGGTAGATTATTGATGGCGTGTGGATACGATGCGAGAGAATAAAATCATTCCTCTAGCATTTGGAATCGTGAATGCAGAAAATGTGGACAATTGGGGTTGGTTCATGCGATGGGTCCGTAATGAAGTGATCCAATGTAATATGAAAATATGTGTTATATCCGACCGTCATAGGGGAATAAAGGGAGTTTTTGAACGACCGCATTTGGGATGGTCTGTACAACATGGAGAGGCGGTACACCGGTATTGCATGCAACACGTCGCAGAGAAATGGAAGCAATGAACCTGCATAGAGCATGCAAGCAATGGCCAAAAAAAATTGATGACATCTTGGCAAAACGTGACGACAAAGCAGGTTCGTGTTGATATTATTTTATTATATTTTACAAAATTTTGAACATATCGTGATACCTTTTGTATTTGTTTCAATAATTACAGCTCGTATGAACGTAATTCCACTCGGAACTGCTCGAGGAGAATATGAGGTTCATGTGCTTGGTGAGAGGATCGAGAGTGGAGGGTATGGACCGTTCAAGTACACTGTTACAATTTCGAGTGAACGACGCAATCGAGATGACCCACAATTGCGGAACCGCACCGCACGTGTGATTGTCAAAAACCTCAACTGACTGGGATACCCTGCTCTCACGTAATTGTTGTATGCCAACATAGAAACTTTGATGTGTACGGTTTCATAGATGAGCGATACAATACAGCTCACCTACTGAATATTTGGTCCGGATAATTTCATTGTTACGGTGATCAACAAGTTTGGCCGCCATATCTTGGAGAAACTATAATACCAGATAAAGAACTGATAAAAATTGGTCGGCGTGCGAAGGTTAGACGTCGAATGGTAATGGATGAGATGGAGGGCGGGATACGGGGTCGAGGTAGAACGAGAAATATACGATCTTCGAAGGTGGGTCATCTCGAAGAGATGAAATGAGTCATGACCCACTTCCAATGGATACATTACAATCGGACGGCATAGGAGTAGGGCTTCAAGTCCCACAACAAACAAAGAACCCAAACTTCTCAAAATACTTTGCAATCATCGAGACACTCAACTAGTTATGATCCAAGAGATAACAACAGAATAACTCAAACTTCTCGAGATGCCTTGCAATCGCCGAGACACTCAACTAGTTATGATCCAAGAGATAACAACGAATAACTCAAACTTCTCGAGATGCCTTGCAATCAACGAGATTCTCAATTGGTCATGATCAAGAAAGACAAGCTGTCAATGCTTCAACTAGGGGTGCTAGAGGAAATAATTTTGGAGGTAGAATCTTAAATTTTTTCGCACGGAGAAAAAAAAATGATGTATGTTTTATTTTTTCGTACTATATGTGTGTTGTATTTAATCAAGGTTATGTTGTATTTAAGCAGAAAATATGTTGTATTTAAGCAGAAACTCCATAATAATACAACAATAAAAAAACAATAAAAAAACAATAAAACAAATAATACAACAATAAAAAAATAATACAACAATAAAAACAAATAATAATACAACAATAAAACAAATAATACAACAATAAAAAAACAACATAGAAAATCCATAATAAAATAATACAAAAAAAAACAATATCCATAATAAAAAAAAAACAACATATAAAAAAACAACATATAAACTACTCCTGACGACGCCTAACATATCGACGTGCTCTCGGACGTGTCTGTAAAAATAAAGATGGTATATCAGTGAGCTGATTATTTTTTTTAAACAATTAATATTGACTAAGTTGTAGAACAAACAACTAACCACGCTAGGTGTATATCGAGGAGGTGGATGAACGTCACGCTGCTTTTCAGTCCTCCGCATTTCAGTCCTTGGCATTTCACGTCTGTGCAGGCTTAGTCCTTCCGGGCATGGAGAGTCATCGCATATTCAGGATGATGCTGGAGAGCCTGCACAGACGTCGATACCTCCTATAGTCCTCCGCATTTCAGTCCTTGACATGCCACATCGAGACGCCGATATAAATAACCAAGTACCGCAGCGCCCCAATTTCTTCTTCTACCGAATTGTAAATCTTCCTGTAAATTAAATATTAGTAATAAAATTATTTAATTATGAAAGATAAATTATTTTAAAATCCTTAAAATACTTACCGTCAAAATCGGCAAAAGAAACGCCGATGAGAGTCTCCATTGTTGTCGGGAACATGATACACCCCGCCAACTCCAAAGCAAAACCGATCGCATATCGATTAAGACCCTGATGATCGTCTACCTCTAGAGCGTGATCAAAGTGAGACCGTAACTCTCGTAGGGAAATAGAACGTCTGCAAAAATTTACATTTAGCTTAATCACAGTTTGTGAACGAAAAAAATTAAAATTTTTGTACAGTTTAATAAATTACCTCCCATCTTTGCGAGAATCGTGATATATCATCCCGCCCAAATAATCGACGGATGTATGCTTGAAAAATCTCCATCGATATCCAATCACCGCTCACCAATGGTGGATAAACCCCACGAACATGCGACGTCCTAAAAAAAATTATATTACTATACCATCTTTTTAATTTTATAATTAAATTAATAATATTTTAGTATTTACCTCTAGAGTCACGGTCATCTCGCCAAAATTGAAGTGAAATGTGTGAGTTTCTGGCCTCCAAAACTCTATCAACGCGCTCAATAAACCCGTATCAATCTTTAAGTTACGGACTTCCGCTTCTTGGACATAAATCTCACGCAGTCTGGCGAGATGAAGAAATCCCATAACTCGCAACCTACTCGAATGTGCGAGATGTATGGTATCGTCGGACGGTGAGTGCGAAACGAATGATATTATTATCTCTCTGTAATTTTCATTTCATAATTAGCTTCTCATATATATGTATTTTATTATTATTTTTAAGAATATAATGTACCTCTGTCTGACTATAATGTGTCCGATGTTTGTCTTCAGGGAGATAAATTATGATATTGTCATTTCGTTTCTCGTCTGCCATTATCTAGTACAAAAATTCATTTCATAATTAATTTATAATTATTTTGTACTTCATTTTTAATCTATCTATCATATAATTAAATAATCAATAAATTTTACAATTAAAAGCCTAATTAATCTATAATTAAATAATAAATAAATTATTTCTACAAAAATAATTAATAAATAATCTAAAATTATAATTACATAATTCTATATTTTTTTAATTAAATAGACAATTCAATATATAATTCATGAATAACTAATAAATTTAAACGTACAATTAATCTTCACATTTAAACGTACAATTAATCTTCAATTAAACGTACAATTAATCTACATAATTAAATTATAATTAATCTACATAATTTCACATTTAAATTATAATTAATCTACATAATTAATCTACACAATTAAATTATAATTAATCTACACAATTAATCTACACAATTAAATTATAATTAATCTACACAATTAAATTATAATTAATCTACACAATTAAATTATAATTAATCTACATAATTAAATTAAATTATAATTAATCTACACAATTAAATTATAATTAATCTACATAATTAAATTAAATTATAATATACACAATTAAATTATAATTAATCTACACAATTAAATTAAATTATAATTAATCTACACAATTAATCTACACAATTAAATTAAATTATAATTAATCTACACAATTAATCTACACATTTAAATTATAATTAATCTACACAATTAAATTATATTTATATAAAATTACCTTTAATTGCAAAATTTCAAACACAAAAATGCACTCGTACGTAGGTTCTCTTCTCTTCTCTTCCTTTTTCTTTCCTTCTCTTCTCTTCTCTTCTCTTCTCTTCCTCTTTCTTTCTCTCTTTCTTTCTCTCTTTCTCTCTTTCTCTCTTTCTCTCTCTCTTTCTTTCTCTCTTTCTCTCTCCTCTCAACACAAATATAAAGATACCCGCGCGTTTGCCATATGTAAGAGGGAAACGCGCCACGCCAAAGTGGCGCGTTTCAATATAATAAGAAAACGCGCGCGCACCGGCGATCGCGCGTTTTCAATCACGCCGATGCGGCGCGCGCGATTCGTATATATTAGAATTTAACCGTTATCGGTCTTATTATTAATAATATTATTTTATTAATTATTATTTATAATAAAATCTGTATTTAACGACTCCAAAGATTGACAATTGATCCCGAGAGGGAGGAAAGTTGTAACAAATTAAAACCGAAACATCATACATGATACATCAGTTTTTATTATTAATAATTATTATTAAATTAATATTATTAAAAATAAGAGTGAGAACCGTAAAATTTCAAATATAATGGCGTGGCGCGCATTACAGTTAGTGGCGCGGACAAAAACGCGCCACCGCGCGTGCGCGTTTCGTCAAACCCCGCGGAGCGCCTCCATCTCACTTGCGCGTTTTGTATATATAAGAAGTAAATGCCCACGGCGCGTGGCGTGTTTCGTAAAAATAATGAAACGCGCCTTTACGCTGGCACGTTTCAAACGCGCGATGAACGCGCTTATCGCCAGTGTGCGCGCTGCCATTCGTATATTTAAAATTTTATGTTTCTCACTCTTATTTTTAATAATATTAATTTAATAAAACTTATTATTACTAAAAACTGATGATACATCAATAATTTATTTATGGGTGCTGAACTGCTGATACGCAATCGACACTACAATTGATGTCAAGTGAAATAAATTATAATTTGCAATAATTTTATTTTATATAACAACAATATTGAATGATAAAAATATTATATAAAATAAATTGAATGATTAAATTATTGCAAATTATAATTTATTTCACTTGATATCAATTGTAGTGTCGATTGCTTATCAGCGCCCATAAATAAATTACGGGAACAATTCATATAGAGCGAACAATTTTGCAGTTCGTTTTCTGGCACGCATTTTATGATTTTTTAATAATTTAACTAGCAGCTTTTTTTTATTAACGACCAAAATAGATTAAAAAAAACTTTGGAGACCACACATGCTTTGCTAGCAAGATGATGCTTATGATTTTTGGTTCAGGATCATATGCTTGATATTCTTTTACTCATTTATTTGATTCATATTGTATTTGATAAGATGGTTATGAGTAAAAAAAAATTTATTAACTTATTTGATATGGATAAAGGGTAAAATTTTTATTTCATTAAATAAATGGATAAGGGTATGGATAAAGATCATTTCGTACCCGTTTGCCCTATATAATAAATTATTAAGAAAATAACTTATATTATTTCTAATATAATTATCTTGTATTAATTTTTTTTTATTTTGATAAATAAAATAAAAAAGGGAATTAATAAGAACACTCAGAAGTTATGCGCTACTGGCTAGTAGTTTCAAACTCGGTCTAGGTCATTAGCGCATAACTTCGGGGTATTCTTACCAATTCTCTATTTTTTAAATTTTATTTACCAAAATAAAAAATATGTATGTTAGTTTCCCCGATTTCTATGAGTTAATTACTATGAATTATAATTATTATCTTTTTCAAGTTTAATCATCTTATAAATTATAATGTTTGAATAATATTTAGTAGAATACTTATTAAAATGATTGAATGAGATAATATTAGATTTTATTTTAATCAAGATATTATTTTTGCTTTTATTTTATTTTATTTTCTACTTAAAGAGTTTGACAAGAGATCTTATTTTTTAATTTATTTATTTTGAAATTATTCAAGTTAGAATTGTTTGCATAGTTATATTTTTATTTCTTATAAGTAAAATAGAGATGTATTTATATGAACGGAATTAGTTCATATTTTTTTTATAAATGATAATAAACTAAGTAATACATTTAGTATTATTCGTTGGAATGTTAACCGTTTATTTTAACAGGTAAGGATAAGATATGAGTAAGTCTAATTTTAATGGATAAGGATAGAGTATGAATAAGAATAATCTAAAATGAATATGATAATGAAAATATTTTCACCCGATCCGTACCCATTGACACCCCTACTTCCATAACATTGAGTGGGACCGCAAATGCATGCCGATTTTGTGGAATATCTGCAAAGAATGCAACAGATGAAATATTCCAACTAAACATCTCTTCTATATTTACATCAGCTACAGGAGCTGGTACATAGCCACATAGGGATATTAGGGATATTAGTAGGGCTGGCAAAAAAATTTGTGGCTCTTGGCTCGCTCGTGACTCGTTCGGAATCAGTTCGCTATTGACTCGCTCGTTAATGAACCGAGCCGTTAACAAATCGGCTTGTTAAGCTCGTTAAGTTAATGAACTAAGTTTGAGCTTAGGTCAGCTCGGCTCGTTAGGCTCGTTTAGCTCGTTAAATTATTAATATTTATTATTTATATATATTTATTATGAATTTTTAGTATAATAAATAGTTTATAATATGATATGTACTTAAATTATTATATTAAATTATATGAAATATTTTGTCATTAGTTATTTTATTAATTTTTATATAAATTATAATATAAAATATCATAAAAAAATATTATTAACTATTAAATTAGTCTTAATGAGTCTTAACGAGCCAGCTCGGTTAGCTCGTTAACTTAATGAGCCGATCTCAAATCAAAAATTTTGACTCGGAATTAATTAGTGAGCTAGCTCAACTTCATTAAACTAATGAGCTGAGCACAAGCTAGACTCAACTCGGCTCGGCTCGTTTAGAGCTGTAGATATTAGAAACTGATGCGAGTTGTTAACAAACGGTACATATTTTTTGTATATTCTTTCGCTTCCGTGTTGTACAATTTTTTTTTCCTTTTTTTTTTTTTTGCTTCTTTACTAAAATTAAAAGGCGTGTATTAACTTGTTCTTCAGGAAAAATAATTTTAATATATGACGTCATAGAATTAGAGTCTGAAAAAAAAATTGAAGGTATCTCAAATACGTCAGATGAATGTATAGTAAATTTTCAATTTTATAACAGATATACATTATAATTAAATATTGTTTATAAAAATATATTCAAAATAAGCACCGATTTAGTATTATTACCTGCACAGTATCCAATGGCAATGAAGCCAAGTAGAGAAATTAGAAGAGCTCCTTAAACAATCCACAAAATATCTGAAACTGCTAAAGAAGCTACCTTAAAGCACAGATTATTACACAGCCAGAGATACCCGCATTCATGCATAGTACAAGTATAACGCATAATTTTTCCTTCAATTTTTTTCTTTTTCTTTTTTACAACCAAGCCGGGTTCTTCAAAGGAGAGACAACAGCCTTGACCTCGAGGTAGTTCTTAAGGCTGTCAATGCCCTTCTCTCGGCCAACACCACTCATCTTGTAACCGCCAAATGGGATCGCCGCATCAAACACATCAAAACAGTTGATCCAAACTGTTCCCACACGCAGTGCACGCATCAGTGTGTTTGCTGTGTTAAGGTTATTGTGAATACTCCAGCGGCTAGCCCGTACCGAGATGCATTCGCCCTATGTATTACCTCATTTAGATCCCTGTTATAATGAAAATGAAAAATGAGATATGCTAGAGAAGTTCTTTTTGGCTATGGGTTGCAATCAGATAGCTAACATAATTTATCTTGTATGAAATGTTAAACCTTTTGTATAAAAAACTCCATAGAAACCAAACATGGCCCCTTATGATTTGGTAACACCAAATAGCATGTTTTAAGAGTAATTCATGCAAACAGTTAATACGGGCTTATCAATTTATACAATGCATTACATGTATAATCATCATACTCACTTGAACTTGAGAATGGACTGAACTGGGCCAAAGATCTCCTCTTGTGCTATGGCCATGTTATCCTGAAAAGAAACAAAAAGAGAAGTTAAAAACAATGCCACTAACATCTTAATTGATTTATAAGGAACAAAGAAAAAGAATCCCAGATGGGAGTCTTTCATTGAAAGTTGAAAGTTGGATGGCTCAATCTTCATCTTTTATGTCAAAAAAGGAAGGGGGGAAACAGAATTCATGAAGGCAAATTACCTTGACATCAGAAAAGATGGTGGGCTGGATGTAGAAGCCCTTGCTACCTGCTCTATCTCCTCCTGTCACAAGGTTGCCACCAGAATCAACTCCCAACCTGATGTACCGCAAAATCTTGCTGAACTGCTCACCATCAATCTGGAAAATATCAAATTTTCTTTGTTACATGTCCAGGTTCAGTTCTTTGTGCAATTGACAGAGGCTACATTAAATCTACAATGAGAAATGAGGTTTGATTGCACAATTTTTTGGACCAAAATGCGGCTATGCTAATCTAGCACACACATACCAAATTAGAGTTTACCAACCGTGACAGAGGAACAATTGTATCGAAATAACAGACAACTAGTGGAGGAACAATTGGGATGAATTCTGAAGTTAAATAACCTTGGAAGATTACAAACAAACAAACCTGGGGGCCTTGTTCTACTCCCTTCTTGAATGGGTCGCCAACAACACGTTTCAAGGCACGTGCCTTAGATTTCTCCACAAACTCATCATACACACGCTCATGAACGAACGTACGGGACCCAGCACAGCAGCATTGCCCCTAAAATACAAAGAATGGATTTGAATAAAAACCCTTCTTTCTTATTGTAAGCTTTCTGTTATTATTATCAATTTATTATTATTTCCTTATTGCTTTTTGGTGATGTGGGTAGAAGCGGAAAGGGTGGGAGTGGGGTGGATTCAACCATTTTACCTGATTAAAGAAAAGAGCAAAGTGTGCAAGCTCAACAGCATCATCGACGTTAGCATCATCCATGACAATAAAAGGAGATTTACCTCCAAGCTCCAGTGTCACTGACTTTAGATTACTTCTTGCTGCCAATTCTTGTATAATTTTGCCTGTGTCTGTTGACCCGGTGAAAGCAACCTAATATTTTTTAAAAGAAAAAGAAAAAAATTAATGCTAAGAAATGGGATATGAACAAAGCTACTAAATAAAAAGAACACTCTGTCACCCATTTGGTAAATTTAGTAGCATCTTCCCATTGCAAGTTCAATATCGCAACTTGAATAGCAGAATTTAGTGACTTCGACCAGATAATATACTTTCCAGCACACATTTTCAAGCAACCATTGAATATTGACAATTGCATATCTTCACAAATGAGTTTTACAAATGTACCTTATCGACATCCATGTGGCTAGCAAGGGCAGCACCGGCAGTCGGGCCAAAACCTGACACCACATTCAGCACACCATCAGGAAGGCCCGCCTGAAATGTTCAAAGTATCAGAAAAGGCCATGGATTATCCAAAATTTAAACAATGGAAAACTGAGTTATTACTGACCTCATGCAACAGTTTGGCAGCATAAACAGCAGTTAGAGGAGTCTGCTCAGCAGATTTGAGCACAATGGTGTTGCCACAAGCCAGAGCAGGCCCCACCTTCCAGCCAAACATAAGGAGAGGAAAGTTCCAAGGGATGATCTGACCCACCACGCCAATTGGCTCATTCAAAACCTGTACATGGTAAGGACCGTCTGCTGGCACAATCAGCCCATGTATCTTGTCGACCCATCCTGAATGAATTTATAAAAGTGGAACCATGAATCTTTTTTAATTTTTTTATATGTTTTTGCAAAGAACAATGAAAGATTCTGAAGTGTGAAAACTAAGAAACGATTCTACTTCAGGAGGGAAAATAAATAAATAAACTAACCCCCCCCCCCCCATTTTGGTAGCTAACACACATAAAGTTTCTCAAGCTACAGCTTAAGGACAAAAGAGGTTAACAGAGATAAAATATGCAGCATTAACTGAAAAGTATATTGATTCTATTGTATGGATTCAACAGTTCAGTGCAAACCACACTAAAGTCATTACTGTTACAGTACAGGTGTAACAAAATAAGAGCGCAAGCAGAAAGGAAAATAACAATTTGTCCTACCAGCATAGTAACGCATGAGGCGTGACAACATCGGGACCTCTACATTTGCAGCCTGTTCATAAGGCTTTCCATTATCCCACGTCTCTAACGTTGCCAGCTCATCATTGTGCTTGTCAATCAAATCAGCAAACCTAAGCAAGATACATGACCTCTCCTGTAAACCAACAGCAAATTATAATCCCTTGATTAATCGTTACAGCAAACTATAAATCTATTGAGTAAAATTTCAGTACGTTTAGGTGAACTTTTTGTACAGTCAATCAAGAAGTTTTAAGGCCAATGCAATGTTTCATGTACTTGTAGAAAACAACAAACCAGAAATAATAATATAATGTAACTTGTATGTGTTTAACTAGATGGTTCAAATTTTCTTTTTCCCAAACTCCACGGCCCTTTCCCTTATGCCTACTCTTGAAGAATTATTAGGATCTAGTTGTTTTCCTAAACCAGTTAAGGGCGATTAGTAATTTGGTCATGTTCCAGATGGGCTAATTTTACAGCTGGGTAATATTTGTACTTGCCCCCAAAAAATCCTGGGGTTTAAGACAAAGGATAAGAAGAGAGAATTCATACATAAGCAGTCATTTTAGGCCATGGTCCTTCATCGAATGCCTTGCGAGCAGCATGGACGGCATGGTTGATATCCTCTGCATCTCCTTCCGCGACATCTGCAATTACCTCACCTGTGCGTGGGTCTAGAGTTGGGAACGTCTTGCCTAGTAAAACCAAGTAAAATTAGTTCTAACAAATACAGATCAATGATACTAAATTTTAAAAAATATGTGGCAGTAAAAAGACTTATTCATTCTCCTTTGATTGTATACCGGCTCGTACAACAAAAAAAGATTTTATGTAATGTGGTGGATAATATTTATAACAATACAAGTTATACGCATTTTGGAACCTTTCAGATATCATGGGTACACCCACAAAACATCTTCTAAAGAAAGTGAAAAATAACTTCCATCTCCATTCCATATTTTTCTTCAAAAGATAACCGATCTAATAAATTCTTTCACTTTGCTTCAAAAGCATAGGCACAGAATGTGAACTTCTGCTGCTGCTTTTTTTTTTAATAAACTACGAGTGAGGGTTGAAAAGGTGATATTTTCCAGTGTGATGAGTTCAATCATTGTTCACACTTTTGAGGTTTGCATCCTACATTGATTTACAGTGCATGCGTACAATCAACTTGTATTTGTTGGTACATGTACTTTGAAAATATCTGTTAAATGATTGAATGAGCAAGCCATTATAAGCTAGTTGACATGTATGAAATAACGTTCCCAGAAATAATAATTTGAACTCCCTATGTGCTGCCAAAGACATGGAGTAGAATATAAAAGGAATCAGCAGTACAACCCAAGTCAATAATAGACTCAGAATTCATTAATTTATCTTCAATCGGATAAGATTGCATCATCTCAAAATTCAGTCTGCCAATGCAACAATGTCAACTACTTAGTTTAAACTGCAATTAAGTTCCTGAGCTGATTCATTGCATCAATGATTCTTTTTAGTTTTTTTTTTTTTCTGATTTATGTGGATCAGATGAATTTACCTGAAGCTGCATCCATAAATTGTCCATTGATAAGCAGCTTTGTGTAATTGACTTGAACTGATGGTACTATGGGAGGATCTTCTATGGCTGCCTCTGTACTGTATCTTTGTAATATCCCAGCTGCAGCTCCGTGTGCTCTTTCTGCGAGAGGGTTTGGAAAGAATAAACGATCAGATTATTTTTGAGAGAGAAAGATAAGTTTTAGCTCACAAATTTTATTTTGTATCTTGAATCCATCATTTTTTGGGACCATATTTATTAGCTATCATTTGAGATACCAAGTCATTTACAACAATCAGATTTCTTTCATACATATAAAAATAAAAAGTGGTTATACATATAAGGCTGGTTTTCCCTTCCCCATGGATGAAATTCATATTATGTAATCAAAAAAATTGTATATATGAATTGCTGATGCTGAAGAAAACAAAAAAAATTAACATAAATCTACGATTTCAATATAGATCGTTTATTCCGATTAAGCTACAAGACGACATTAGGAAAAACACTATCTCTATCACACAATTACAGATAAAAGGACGAAAAGGCAAGGGAAAAAAAATATGCTACAGCAAAGTCACCAACCTTTATCAGGAAATTACTATTTTATCCTCTACCAAATATTCAAAAATAAATAAATAAATTAGAGCTCCGCAAAAATAATTGTAAAAGGAAATCCAAAAGAGAAAAAAATAACAGCTTTAATGAATCCTTAGGCAGATAGGAGGACTGAGAATTTCGCTGAACCAAAAAATAAAATTTAAGAGAAAAAGGATAACAGCTTTTGGTGAACCTTTAGGCAGGAGAGAAGGGCTGAGATTCCTGGGGGAGGCATAGAGGCACCGAGATAGTAGAGATGAAACAGCCCTTCGAGCCGACATAGCTTTAATTACCCGAAATCTAACTCCTCTGCTTCTTCTTCTCTCTTCAGTAATGGCCTCTCAACTCTCAAGTGCTCGCTGTGATGCTGTTATATGAATATCCGAGAAAAGAGGGACAAGAGGATCAGTTACTTTATGATTGAAGGGAAAGATGTAGTGGCAATTTGGTAAATATTGTTAATCCAGAGGGCTTATTTATTGGTGGTCCTTGATTTAGTGAGTTCAGATTTGACTCATTTGAGAAGTTGGATATATTCTATTTAATTTAACGATGGGTGTACGGATCCTTTGCGGTTTCTTGATGCAGTAATGTATACTGTACAACAGCATAATACATTAGAGAAGGGATCAGTTGACAACGAGTTATTTTGATAACGTTCATAATGGATCTAAAAAATATATAAAAAATATCTTAAAAATGAAAAAAAATTATAGATATATTCTTCTACATTTAGATTGATGATCATTCAAATTTCATGCAATTTTATTATCGTTTGATAGTCGATCAAAGATCATTTAATTGGAACCGTTGTAAATTATATGAAAATTTGATAGTCTTTGATGAACTAGCAAACGATAATGAAATTGTATGAAATTTGAATGATCATCAATCAAAAGGTAGAAGAACACATCTATAAATATATTTTTTCTATTTTTAAGATTTTTTTTGTAATTTTTAGAGATTCATTATTAAAGTTGTCAAAATAATCCATTATCAACTGATCCCTTCTCAATACATTATACAATAGCTCAAACTTCATACAGTCATATATATATATATAGTAAGATTAATATACTCCTCGGAGGATGGAGCTCATTCATACTCCTAACTTAAAAAATATATTTAAATATCTCTGAATTTTGATTTATGTGTCTCAATAAAAAATTTATATCAAAATCTTATGAATTATAAAAAAAATTAGAGTTTCTTAAGTGCTTATTTTATATTTTTTAAAATGACTTATTTTTATGTGTAAAGATTGATTATTTTATTATTATTTTAGGTTCATCTTAAAAAATATGAAATAGATAGTTATGAAACTCCAAAAATAATAAATTTAGTATCCCATAAGATTTTGATGTAAAGAATTTATTGAGAGAGAAAAATCAAAATTTGAATATAATTAAATATATTTTTGAGTTAAAAGCACGGAAGTGCTCAGTGCTCCTAAAAACATATTATATATACACACACGTTAATTCATACATGCGCCCTGAGGAATAAAATTTAGATGAACCATTGTGTATTGATTTATCACAAATCGGATAACATAGTTAATTAAAAGACGATGTATTTTACACTTATATAAGACAATTTTTTAATAGAAATAGTTATTTTCTAGGATATAAGTCTTATCCTCTTGATCTAATCAACCCAACCGTTCACATCAATTTGACTCGAAATTTACAGATTAGGTGTTAGGTATGAATTGGATTTTTTTTTGTTTAAAAAAAACGGTTAGTTGAGTTTGGATACAAATTTTACATAAATATGTTAAGTAAAACTTTATCTGGCTGTTATATGTTATTTTCGCTAAAATAATGTATTATTATATAACAATTATAGTAATATCATTATAAAAATAATATTGTATCATGCTAAGATTCAGTTTTTTAATTAAAATTTCGCTGTTTCATTATTAGTTTGATTATGTTATTTTTTTTGCTTGTATTTTTATTGTAAGCACATTCTATTTTAACTATATTAAATGTATTTGTAAATATCATTGTCAATAGAATAGATATGCATCAGTAGCTATTTAATTTTGTCAAAAGAAAATATAAAAACCAGCTATTCATAATCGGTTCATATTGTAAAAAACAGTACTGTGTGGGATACATAATTCAGTGGAAGCTGAACAATTTTCATGTGGGGTCATCCAACTTGAATACATGATCCTCAAAAAATCTTATTGAATTATTTAACAATTAATGCGGCGGTACTGAATTTTACACATTAGACATGCTGTGACAAAAGTAATAAGATATACTTGAAAATATAAATATGCAACTCCAAAATGTCAAGGATACACTCTTAAGTTTATTTAAAGGGTGGGATTCTTTGACAATTATTTTTTCTGACAATTTTAGCAACTAATTTCATATAAATTCATAAATAATCTTAAAAAAGAAAAAGTTTATAAATATATTCTTAAATTTATAAATTGATCATGTTTCTATTTTGGTATAATTTTAGTGTCATTTGTTATTCATCAAATATCATCAAAATTATATGATAATTTCAACGGTCTAAATTTAACGATCTATGATGGAATATCAAATGGCACTCAAATTGTATCAAAATTAAAATATAATAAATTCATAAACTTAAGAATATATTTATAAATTTCTTCTATTTTTTTTATGATTTTATATAAAATTAGTGTCAAAATTATCAAAAAAAAAAGTAGTTATCAAGAGACCCTGCCCTTATTTAAAACGGCTTTATTTGAAACATTTGTATTTTATATACGGACAAACCACTAATTCTCATACTTTATTTTCTAGCAGACTAAAGCATTTCTTTTTTTTTCCTTTTTTTGGGTAGCAAACAAAGCCTTCAAATTGCACCACTCGGAACTATAAGGATATTGTTACAAATTTAATCATCTTTTTTTTATAATTTTTCTTATTGCTTTTGAGTGCTACGGTTGTCCAATTAATATGTAGTTGATGTTACACGGATAAACCACTGCCATGAATCATGATGTTGATGGGCGAATGGGAGTGGGAGAAAATGTTGGGAGCCAACAAGCGTCCACATTAAACATTATGTTGCCAAGTATGTTGTTACATTTTACATGTATTAACCAAACGATGTGTTTTTTATATTCACAGTAACAGATTAATGTTTGGAATATCATTAGAGAAAGATTTTTTTATTCATATATAATAATAATAATATAGTATAATTTGAAATACTTTGTTTTTTCCCGTAACATATATATATATTAAGTATGGTGTTATGTATAGCCACTCTGGATCTAGTTTTAAACTAGATCCATTTTTTTTCTGCACATATTTATTTGTTTTGATGAGTTAAATTAGTTTTGTTGGTACTTCTTTGTTGACGAGTTAAATTAGTTTGTCTATTAAGTTTAAGGGATAAAAATAATATAAAATTTAGAATGTTACAGATAAATAAAGATAAATAAATAATATACTGTAAAAGATTAGAAAATATATAATATTATAATAATTAAAAATAATGTCAAATAATACTTAAAATATTACAACAACAATAAAAAAATTATTCTCATAATTCTCATAAAAAATATTAATACTAGTACATTAAAGATAAAAAATCATACTTTGCTTGAACGTCCTCGACCTCGGCTTCGAGTTGAAAGTCAGCTGATATGACCCTCCATTTCATCCATAATCATTATAATATGTATCTTTTTTTCTCCTGTCTCTATTGGTTTTTGCTAGATCTAGTCTGATGATCGGACCGTTGTACATCGGCTAATCTCATTTGTTGTCATAACTGTATCAATGACCAAATCATGTGTTTACGTAATTTTGAATACTATAGTATGGACTAATATACTATGTGTGATCTAACCTTCTGAATGAATAAACCACAAGCAAGTTATCACATAAAATGTTCATTCAATTATTGTTTCTGACACCAATAATTTTCAATTCCCGACGTAGCTAGTTCAATCTCATATTTTATTTCTTTCATGTATCCCTATAGTTTAAAACAAAACTCATAAATCATTTTGTATATGGAGTTAATTAAAAAATATATAAGTCCGGAAATATATTATTTCAATAAGTATGTTTCTATTATAAATATTATAATTATTTATGTTTTAATCCGGTGATATGATATCATAAGTTTTCCCTTATAACTGTGATATTTTATCAGTTTTATGATCTTTTAGGAGAAGACCAAAGCTTGAGTTTTCCAAACTATTATAATTTCTCAATAATTATAGATCCACTCAACACATTTATGCCATGTGTTCTCCAAGATAACACATATCGATATTTATCTGGCAACCATGAGCATATTGTTCGGTGATTCTAAATCATTAGTTGTCATTATATCCTAATGATTTAGACATACATCTAAATATTGTGCATATCTTTCATGATATAATGCAGCCAATTGATCTGGAACTAACTCCTCATAATAAAAAATTTCTATTGATATTTATTATGTTGGTACCTATGCAACATTTTGATTATTATATTTTTATTATTTTGAGTCATGTTACAGCTAACAATCATTGAGGGTTTCCTTAAATAATTCATTACGTACTTATGAGATGCTGATCTGATGTTGTTGATTTTTTTTAATTCCTCACACCTCCACAATTTCTTATGTCTTGCAACTACTTTGAAAAGACTTTTTACTCCCTGATTAATGAAAGGGACAAGACATTTATCACTCTTTAACTATTTTTTGGACATCATTTTTGTCCTCAATTTTATTCATATTTAAATCTACTCCATCCTGGATGTCATCCTCCTCGACATCCATGTGATCATCCTCGGCATCAATGTGCTACTCTTCTTCTTTCTCATTCTCATCATGTATCGGGACACAAGTTGGTAGGTGTTCTCGGGCTCGGGAGCGGATTCTTTCGCAGCCATGATTGGGTGTTCCCGTATTCGAGAGTGGGTTCTTTCCTCAGTCAGGACTGAGTTGCTATTTTCAAAAGTACTTATCGGATACGAATCATAAGGATCAGAACTGGAAAATAATTGAGATTCAACTACTAGCTCCAGTGTTTTGTACCCAGACATTTGGTATGGACTATTATTGTCACACCCCAGAAATAATAAAGCGGATAAAGGGTGCTTAATCCCGCCACGTACGCATGACGAGATGTGCGTACGAAAGGCTAAATGAATAAAATAAGACAAATCTCACAATAAACAAAATAATAGCAGTCCAGAATATACAGATAAATACAACGCCTGACACCGACGGGGCTAACTCCATCGGAATGGGTAGCAAAATCTCTCAAATAAAGCCCAAAGAAAGAAACCAAAAACCCGATGCCCGATAAGTCCTAATCATCTACCCGCCTCACTGTGCTGATGCGGCGAACCCTCTGATATCACGCAGGACTGCACCTAGCACTCTCATCAACACTAGATCCCGCACATGTAAACCTGGATCCCACAACCACCGTGGAAACGTGAGTAATTTAAAAATTACTCAGTACGGATTTAGATCCAACCTTAAGATTTGATCTTCTTTCCTAGATGGACCTAAATACCGATACTGAATTTTAAATGCAATGAAATATTTTAATATATGTTAATGTATTATTATTTTATACATATTGAGAACACACCTACATGAATGACATGAAATGACAAATAACCCCGAAATAGAAAATCTGTGAAAATAGTAATATAATATAAAATACAAGGTACGAGAGTCAAACACCCGTAATAAATACCCAGATTGTAAATTTACCAGACTCATCCCGAGCGGGCACTACCAGGGCCCAACTTACTAACTCGGGCCTTGCCTAAGCGGGCACTATCAGGGCCCAACTTACTAATTTAGGACTTTATATTTGTGCAGCGATAACGCCGCACAAACGACAATTCGGGCTCCCGAGGCGATAACGCCCTAGGAGAGTGAACGGCTATAAAGCACGTACTCTGGTCTGCTGAATCTGGTAATTTACCTTACAAAAATAGAAGCAAACGGATATAGTATGTCTTCAGTTGTCATATCGTGAAAAGGAGATAACTACCCGTGAATTAACAAATCGGAAACAAATGGGAGCCTACACTGTACCAACCAAGGGTCAGAGGACCGCATCCCGTAAAAGTGTCAAAACGAAATATAAACAAATGGGAGCCTACACTGTACCCTCTAAGGTCAGCGGACCGCATCCCGACTTTCTCTGTACCAACTAAGGGCCAAAGGAGAAAGCCCTTCGGACAATACTAGAATCCTAAATAAGCCGGATAAATATAATAGTATAGTATCACGAAAAAGATTTCAGTCTCGGATATGACCGCCCACATTAAACACTGAAGGACATGATATCCTAATGGCTCAAATTTGAATTTAAAAATGAAATCATATTAAGAATAATAATAAGAATATAGTATTGATCAAAATAAAATACTCGACACAGCCGAACCCGCCAAATGATGGGATCGATGGATAACCCGACAGTCAAAGATGCGCAGTACATATACAGACCGGTGGGTCCCACGGGCCTATGGGTCACCGTACGTAACCACAACGGTCTGGTTATGCAAGGTAACTCCAACTGAGAATTACCCGGTCCGCCTCTCAGCACTCTCATGCATTTAATGCATGATTTACTACCTAACTTAATTAATAATTAGTAATAGTAATAATATTTTTCTAATAAATATAATCTACAACTTGAATTATTTAAATCTATCTAATCCTATCTCGGGACTATTTTCCGAATCCTACTCCTATCCTGTCTACATGCAATATGACATGATATGACATGCGAATGCGGGTATGTCTCAAATATGCTGGTCAATTTACCGATGCATATGACAGGTCAGATTTAAGTCTCTAATCATTTTTGGTCAAAAACACCGCAATTCAGGTTTATTTTAAAAATATTTTATTTTTCGGTTTGGGTTTCCTAATTCTGAAGAAAGAAATTCAAATCCTAGGAAACCGTACCCGGAGAGTGCTGGTGAGGATCGCGATGTCGCTCTACTCCGGAGGCAGCGCGTCCGTCTCGGGATCAGCGCCGGCGTACGCGAGGTCGGGATCGGCCTCGGTCTCCGCGAGTGGATTCGAGTCGACTATATCACCTAATATTTATTTAAATTGAGTGTCCGTTAGTTTTTACGTGATTTAATTTAGAATTATTAATTAATTAAAACATATTCTTATTTAACGTCCGTTCGGTCATTATTCCCCTTTTCCCTCAAAATTTTGACAGCATTTCTGTTGTAATTAGGGGTGTCGGAATTTGTAATTAACGTATTCTTATTCTTAATGCAACATTTGTTATATTAATCGCCTGTTTTAGTGTTTGTTTTTATTTTGCCTGGGTTCATTGATTTAACCATTTATTTACGTTAGGGTTCGGACGTGAATCCTCTTTTTGATTAATTTAAGTCCCGATCATAATTGTCATTTGTTTTATTTGTTCATTATCTTTAGCGTGTTTCTCATTAAGTGATTCACTTTAGGTTAATTGATGTTTTAAATTCAATAATCAATAAATACTCAGGGAAACGTCAATAAATACTCAAGGAAACGACTCCAATATATAACACATAAAAATACTTATTCATTTTATTATTTTATTTCTGTTACAACTACAGTTTACAAGTACAATGAGAATCAAAATAAATAAAATAAAAGAAATAAAATAACGTACAGGTTTTAAGGAGATAGAGAAATAAATTAATATATCCATATAGTATATATCGTATTGTATCCTAATATTCTTTTATTTATTATTAATATTTAAAATAGAGAAATTAATTAATATATATTCTAATATATATTAATTATATCTTAATTATTATTTTTATGATATTTTTAATTTATGTAGTTTACTTTATTTTATATAAGTGTTATTATTAGGTTAAGTTAGAGAAAATAGTTTTAAAATAAAATAAAGGAAATAAAATAAAATAAAATAAAAGAAATAAATAAAATAAATTAAATGAAAAATAAAATAAAATTAAAGAAAAGTTTTTATATTATAAATGTGTTGGTGTTTTAATGAACGGAATCATACGTTGACTACCGAGCCAATTGTGCCTGTGCACTGGCAACCCGAAACGGGGCAGTCAGGGAATTTAATCATTTTCCGATTCTTAAAGTTTACGTATTAGTCCATGGATACCGCCAACCTTTCGGGCCGGCTTCCAATTAATTAGTCATATTTTTTTTAATTTTACCACTTCATTATCTTGTGACTTTTAATATCGGACCTTAATTATTTCTTACTAATCCTAATTATCATTTGATTAATTAAAGTGGATTATTTGGTCCAATAGCAATTTTATCGATTTCCAAGTCCATATTAAATTTTGGGCCTAATCCTATTCTTTTCTATTTCACTCTCCTTAACATCTAATTTAGGCTCAACTAATCTCAAATCGAACTAGCCGCATAACAAAAGCCCAATTATATTATATTATATCTCTCAGAAATCAGTCAATCGACAAGTACCAGTGTCTATTCTAAAAAAATGAGTTTAACCTCAGCGCATGAGTAACCACTCATCAGGGGGATAGAGAGGGGGCCGAAAGTCCTTTTATAGGGTTGAGGAGTACACGCCCATGTTTAGGGTTAGATTGAAAGGTGGTCAGTGAGATGGGACAACCCAAATTGAGTGAGGCGACTTGATGAGGGGGGAGCGCAGTGAGTTTAGTCAAGGGGTAGGTGCGATCAGATGAACGTATTTGAGTGAATCGTGTGAGAGAGAGAGAGCGAGCGGATGGGGGTCTGTCGCCCCTCTCGTCGCGGAGAGAGAAGCAAGGAAAGGAAGAAGGAAAAGAAAAGCGACGAGTCGCAGAAAGAGCGTCAGGGTGAGCGAGTGAGGAGAGAGAGACGGGGTGTGAACGGTGAGGAATAAGGAGAGAGAGTTAGTGGGGTGTGTGATTTTCTATAGTCATAGTTATGCGGTCTATTGTGTAATTTCTGAATATAAATTATGTGCATTAGTTGAGAGGCAATTTGATTTTTTTTTAATTCTATTTGATTCATTGGTTTATTTGAATATTAAGTTGGTTAAAACTCTGAGCATGTCAAATTCCTTAGTTTATGTCTTGATCTTTGATATCATTAATCGCATATTCTAATTGTTAGTTATTGTTACTTTAAGGTTATAATTTTTATTATTATTATATTTTTCTTTCTCATATTTAATTATTTGTCCCAACATCAAATTTATTTTTATTTGATCGTTAACTAAATTATTTTAATTTATTTGAAATTAGTTTTCATCCACTTGTCTACGTAAGTCATCAAAAATTGGTAAATTTATTATTATCATTATTTTATCTTATTCATTTATTTATATATATATATATATATTTATTTAAGTGTAGGTCTATGTCATTTATTAATTGGTTAAATTATTTTAATTATTATTTGAATTCTTGTTATTGCTCAATTAATTTTCGTGGTTTGACAATTATTTTTGTCACTCCCTAATTTTTTTCAGAAGCTACCCCAAATAAACTATAAAAATATCACCCGAACCTAGTTGGGTAGTGTCGATTATGCATTAATGGTTAGTTGAATTGGTTAGGGAGCGGCTCCAAATCAACATAAATATGTCTCCATAAGTCATGAATATTGATTGTGTCATATGTAGAAAATGTGTACACATCGCAAATATTGTAACACACGCCGGTTAGAGTGTTTGGGATTTGACCTCCATGATACACGTTGATCAGCAAACATGGTTGATTTTTTTATAAAAAATAAAGTATAAATCTACTATCATTGTATTTGAATTTAAAAAAATAATAGCGCAAATAAAAAAAACTTACAGTAGAGATGAGAAAAGACTGTTAAATACGGATCTGAACTGGATCTGTTGAAACACACTTTCAGTTGGAAACTCTTACAAAACTAACAATAATGATTTTGAAGAAATTATGCCAAAAAAAAGAAGATGGTTGGTTTTGGGTTATATATATAAAAAATATATTTCTGGGATCGAGTTTGAAATTCGCTCTAAAAATTTTTGAGTTATATGTAAAAACCAAATATTTGCAAAAAAAAATTAGGACTAAATTTGAAACTCAGTCTAGAGAGATTGGGACTGAATTTCAAACTTAATACAGACTATATATATATGCACTTACTCTTTCGTTATTTCTTAATTACCATAAAAAAATGTTGAAGGTTAGTCCCACTTTCTCTCTCTCGTCTAGGCTGAGCTATAATTTAGAACTTAGACATTTGCATGGCCGTAGATTTGTAGGAAGGTCTAATGGCAACCATTTAATCCACGCGGGATCAAATTAATTGACAAATATGAGCAGTGGAAATATGATCACAAAAATGGATTAGCTGAAACTATGGCAGCGATATTATTTGTGGCTGACATTGAGATCCATTTAATAATAAATCCTCTTAAATCTAATCTAAAACGTTTAAATCAATTCGATAGCCGACGATTTGTATCATATTTTCTCTGTCATAAAAAGTATGGTAGCGAATTCAGATTTATGATTTGACGGTATGCTATTTAGCACATTACCCCTATAATTTTAATAATTTTCATTTAGAATTTTTTAATCTCAAATAATTTGGGTTGTTCCATACAGTGCAAAGTTCTACAAGAGCAAGTCATGAGTGGTGTCTGGTTTTGATTTTCGGAAGTACATGTAAAGTAAATAAACTTTTATAAATAAAAATTATCTAAGTATCTAAATTTAATTAAAAAAATAAATCTATAATATCTAAATATTTGAAAACTAAAACATATTTATTAATTGCGTTTAAACTTATGAAACAGATTAGATCCTCATAAGCTATATTTTAGTTTTCATGATGGACTCACATTTCTTGTCCAAATTGAATCCCTAAATTACCGTGGAATTGTTGCGTCCGCAAAATTGTTGCCGAAGAATAAGTCGTTGGTTCTTGGTTAAATTCAAGCATTTAAAGTCAGAAAAGTACACATATCACTATATCAGATAAGTTTTGTGGGCCATACGAATTTTAGATAAGGAAGAATTGATGACTTGTTGGTGTCTAGAGTGTGAATTGTCAATTATTAATTTGATCGATTCGATTTGATTAATTATATATTTTAAAATAATTTTATTAATTAATATTAGTTAAGTCATATATACATTAATTATATATTAATTAAGATTAATTATATACTAATTAAGATTAATTATAAATTAATTAATATTTAATTACTTAAAATAATATAAAGTATTTAATAAATATTTAATTATTTTGTACGGATCAGATCGAGTTGACCCGTAATCCGATTGGATCGGATATAGATTAAGATTTTTTAATCCGAATATAATCGGATTGGATTTGAATCAAATAAAATAATAATAAAATAATAATGACTCGACTTGTATATGATCGGATCCAATCCATTAACACCCCTAGTGGCGACTATATGCACAATTGCCGGCTACAGATTGCTTCTGTTCACACACGTGGATCTACAATAAACAGAACCTTTTTCTTCTGTCAAAAATAACAATTATTATCGTATCATTTGCTTTGAAAAGTATTAGAAAATAATACTCAAAATCTGGTTCCATGCATCTGGACGTGTTGTACAAAAGCATGCTTTTAGTTTTAGTTGGTAAACAACTAAAATAAATATTTGAAGAAAAATAATGACATATGTCATCTACTTTCATTTCATTTTAAAACTGATACATAAGAGTTTTAAAAAATGGAAAAAAATATGTTATATAATTATAATAATTATTTTTGAGAGAAAGATGAGAGTACATCTAATAAATTTCATTTTGTGTTTATGAAACTTAAATCAAATGACTTTTTGGATGATAATTACAACAAAATTGAAAAGAGTTAAAAATAAAATAAAGCTGCGACTATATACAACAACAGAATGGGCAGGAAATAAAATCAGCAATAGAAATTGTTTTTTTTTTTTTTGCGATCCTCACACCCCCGAGAAGTGGTCCGACTTTCAATTAGAGGTATCAAGTAGTCAAGTTTATACTTTAATTTTTATTGTTGCTCGATTTGTGCGCTCTCTCTTTTATTGTCCAATAAAAAATGTTCTGGATTCCTCTCATTACTGTCATCTAATAAGAGAGTTGAAAATTTCTCACGTACTTACCTCTCAAACTATTGTGCCTATAGTACTAACGTGTGCCTCTCAATAGTAAATACTATTTCTGCTGGACTAGTGTTTTAAAAACGAATCCAGTCGAAATGGGTCGGGAATGGATTAGGATAGATCGACGGGTTAGATCGGGATGGATTAGAACGGATCAGCGAGTTTGGTCGGGATAAATTAGAACGGATCGACGAATTAACACAGATCGATTTATAAGAGTGCGGCCGCGATCCATTCTAGAATCATAAATCGGACATGTTGATGGGACGAGTTGATGGATCTTATTTACCTCTCAATACTATTGTGCCTATAGTACTAACGTGCCTCTCAATACTATTGCACTCAATATAACACGCATGCATTGGACATCGTGTACGTTCCAATCAAAAATCTTTTTGATCCAAATATGATGGTATCATGATAGTTTTCGGTACCATAACCCAAAATATGGGCCTTTGTTTCAATGACCGGCCTTAACAGGGACCGGCATTTAAGAATCGGTATCTTATGTAGAGTTGTATGTTTTTATTTTATTTTAATTCGTTTGATCATCAATTAATAATTTTTATTTAAAAACAATAAATAGTTATGTACATTAAAATTTATATTTAAATTCATCACAACTGTAAAAATTACAATGAACTGTCGACCATCCAGATTTCTTTGTGAAGATCTCCGCAGAGAATTTGCTCCAGCCTTGATAAAAAAATATTTCTATTGAATTATTGTATTGAAAATGGAAAAGTATATTGAGGATCGTTAATAAATCTGGCCCGTATATATTTAAAATTAGACTTGATATTTTCTTATATATATTTGATTTTAAAAACTATGTGACTAATTTTTTTTTAAAAAAAAGGAGGTCGATAAGCTGTTAGTGCTTTTACGTTTTGTTGGCCTATATACTATAGGCTTTGAAACAAAAGATAAGTATTTTTTTAATAAACTAATCTAACTTAAAAGTGGCAATACATCAATCACTTAATTCTATTTTAATAATCATTTTTAAGCATTTTTGTGGTAGTGAAGATTCATTTCTTTTTTCCTTAATTAAGGTTGTAATTCGGGTTTCGTCCTTATAATATAGTTCTCAAATAAATAATTAACAATATAAACCTTTAAATATATTTAATAAAATTTTATATTAAAAAATATAAATACATTTCTAAATGTTAAATAATAATAATAATGATAATAATAAATAATATAACTAACACATAATAATCTATAAAGATCATATAAAAAATTATATCATTTTAAGAGTTAAGCTTCAACTTAAATATTATATACTTTACCTTAAATGAGGCGGAAAAACTATTTTATATGAACCCTTAAATTTAAAAAGATGAAAAATTTAAACAAAATCAATGGTGAAAAGTGATGATGTGGTATACTTAAAAATGTTAGAAGCTTAAACCTCTTTATGTATTAAAAATTAAAAATTTATTTCTTTAACCATTTTGATTGAACACTAATGTAACTGTTAACACAGTTAATAGCATTGAAAAGGGAGGACCTTTAGAACTAGCTTTTGGTCTAGTGACAAAAAGCAAAACTCTCTATGTGGAAGATCGTGGGATCGAAATCCGAACGGAAGGTCCTTATGGACAATTATGAAATTTGAGATGTTGACTCTCATCTTTTCAATAAAAAAAAAAAAAAAAAATAGAGAGGACCTTTTAGCCTGACCTTAATAAAAGAACATTTTTTTTAATTCCATCTTAACGTATTTAAATTATTTCATTTAATTTCAATAAAGATTAAGTCCTAAGAAATAAGCCTTACAATACCTTATACCTCAACACACACCAACGAAGCCTTGAATTTTTCACATATATTAATTTTGTTCCATATGCATATACGTACATCCTCAATTCTTAGTCCAAAATCACATTCTTTTAATTACAAAGTCCAAAATTCCAACTGAGAATTATTAATAGTAGCACCTTACCTGGTTTTAGAGAACGATGTAGAAGGTCCTTTTCTGATATAATGTCATGGCTAGAGCTCATCAATTTTGTTCAAGTCTCTATCAGTAGTCTCTTTATTCCATTTCTTTCTTTCTTTTGTTTGATTTACGATCGAGAGGGAGCGAAGGCTCATAAGAGAGCCAAATTTCTTTCTTTTTGGTTATTTATTTTCAGAGCTAACCCTGGATTTCTATATATTATGAACATGTTGAACATTGATATCAAATGTTTTTATAGATAAATATTTCTCAATTTATTAGATAATTATATTTTATTATATTCTCAGAACAGAAATTAACTATTTTCTAAACGTTAAAGCATCTCTCATGAGAGTTTCTATTGCTACGTGTCACTATTTTTTTTATTTTAGCGTTGGAGAGATAGTTTCTAATTTAAAAATTTTAATCACATTTTCTAATTTAGCAATTCAATTCTAATTGCCACATCAAATTAGCAACTCACTTAATTTAGCATTGGAGGGAGAGGAAAGGCACAGAGGCGTAATTTTTTTCTTACAATTATTGTTTGACGTGGCACAAAAATTGCCATCACACAATTTTAGCGTCGAAGAAGATTAATTGTAATTAGTATTTTTTCTGACGTGACTTAACTAAGAGTTTAAAATGATACGAGATTTAAATAATTCAATTTAGATTCAACGAATATATTATTTGAGTGGAGCTCATTCATCATATATACAAAAAAGAATCTATCAATATTATTATGAAAAAAAATATATATGATAACAAATACGTTTCTCGTGTGAACCCACACACCTAGAAAGCAGAAAGCAGAAACCTTATCCGGCTCTGAGCATTATTTGTAATTTTTTGACATAACAAACTTCATGATATATTGGAGGGATTGTTTATCCGGGCATGAAAAGCATGAAATAATATAATAATATAGCAAATCGTAGAATGAGGATATCCGGATGGCCTGTGGTTCCTATTTATGTTGTGCACTGTACAATGAGCCACTGATCCAAGGACCCCACTTATTTCATCATCAAGAGCGGCATTAGCATTCTACGGTAGGGTGGACAGCAAACACCGGATGAAAAATATCATAAGAATATTATAGTGAATAGGAATATTGTACAATCCATAAATCACCATAGAGTAAAATAAAATTTAAAATATGACAGTACATAATATTCATCGATAATAGACATACAAAAATGGAAATCGACGAAACAACGACTAAATGTAATAGGATAATATTGACTTACATATTATTATGAATGCTATATTAGTGGCTTAAAATTAAAAATGCGCTGAATAATTGGATAGCATTAATGTTGATGCAAATACTTTTTTTTCTTTTTTTATAAAATATTTTTCTTCATGATATTTTTCTCATTTAATATTTAGAAATAAACTATCACGTTAGAGAGTCGTTTAAACATTTGAGAACACATGAATTTGTGAAAGTTGCACGGTCAGACACGATCCGGATGCCATAGTATGTTGGAAATAAATAAATAAAAATGTTATAAAACATCAACACAGACTTTATGAAATATATTGAATGAGTTATTATCTCTGTTAACGATTTTATTATGATTTATTTAATACGTTACATCTATTATGCATAAAAATTCATTTTAGTTGTATAATAATAATATTGTATAAAATAAATTTGCATACTAAAATTATTAATACGCATAATAACTTATTTAATTAACATATATATTAATAAATTTGCATAATGTTCTGGTATGAAATACACGTTCATGCGGTACGCACAAATCCAAGTCTATTATTTTGGATTTTTTTTTTTTTTAGCACGGTAGTTACAACTTACAAGTAGTGGTTTCTAATTTGTTGGCCGACATAAAGATATGAAACAACAATCTATAGTAGTTTGAGCGCCACATTTAATCTTTACAATAAGCAGCAGTTTGGAACCGGTCTCGTGATTTGATGGTCCCATTTTCTTTTTTCTCTCTTCCTCTCACCATCTGCACAAAAATCTAATAAGAGTCAAAATAAGTGACTTAGACGGTTGGCGAGGTCAGAAACTCATGTTCTGTATTTAATCTTATCCATGTTTGCTATATGAAGTATTAATTAATTGATAAAGAGATTAATTTGGAGAAAAATAATGGACGAACTGAAAAAAAAAAAAAAATACTTGTTAGCTGTTTCCTAATATAGTAAAATAACATAACATAAGATAAAGTATATGCTTCAATTAATCCCAGTTGAAGCCAATTTATTTTTCTCATTGCAATTCCATAAGCACCAAATTATTATTATTATTATTATTACTGGCACTAGTATCCAGTGTCAATGAAGCAGATGAATTACAAGAGTTGCTTAAACAATTCTCAAAATGTCTCAAACTACCAGAGAAGCTAACTTATAGCATCAGATTATTACACAGCCAGGGAGACCCACAGACGAGCACAGAATATTTTTTCCTTCATTTTTTACAACCAGGCTGAGTTCTCCAAAGGAGAGACGACGGCCTTGACCTGGAGGTAGTTTTTAAGGCTGTCAATGCCCTTCTCTCTGCCAATACCACTCATCTTGTAACCACCAAATGGGATCGCCGCATCAAACACATAGAAGCAGTTCATCCAAACTGTTCCCACACGCAGTGCACGCATCAGTGTGTTTGCTGTGTTAAGGTTGTTTGTGAATACTCCTGCGGCTAATCCGTATCGAGATGCATTCGCCCTCTGTATCACCTCATCCAGATCCCTGTTATAATGACAATGAAAAATGACATATGCCACTATGCCAGAGAAGTTCTTTTTGACATATTTCAAAAATACATAGATTCTAACTCAAGTTCTGAAATATATAATTTTAAAAATATTTATACTTAACACTGTGTGTAAATAAGTTGTACATAACTTGGTGTTAAAGAATAATTTCTCTATAAAATATTACATATATTATCAACAGACTCACTTGAACTTGAGAATGGATTGAACTGGGCCAAAAATCTCCTCTTGCGCTATGACCATGTTGTCCTGTAAATAAAAGAAACAATGCCACTAACATATTAATTGGTTTATGAGGGGAAAGAACCTGGATGGGATTGACTTCTAAAGTTGGATGGCTTGACCTCCATCTTTATCTCAAAAAAAGAAAAGAATTCATGAAGACAATTAATTACCTCGACATCAGAAAAGATGGTGGGCTGGATGTAGAAGCCCTTGCTACCTGCTCTATCTCCTCCTGCCACGAGGTTGGCGCCAGAATCAATGCCTAATCTGATATACCGCAAAATCTTTTTGAACTGCTCGCCATCAATCTGGTAAATGTTAAATTTCTTTGTTAAACGTCCAGGTTCAGTTCTTTGTGCAATTGACTGAGGCTACATTGAATCTACAATGACAAATGAGGTCTGATTGCACAATTTTTGAACAGATATGCTTCTATGCTGATCCAGGCACAAGGGCCAAATTAGAATTTACCAATTGTGACGGAGAAACAATTGTATCGAAATAAAAGACAGCTAGTGACAGAGGAACAATTGTGACGAATTCTAAAGTTATAAATAACCTTGGAAGATTTTAAACAAACAAACCTGGGGTCCTTGTTCTACTCCCTTCTTGAATGGGTCGCCAACAACACGTTTCAAGGCACGTGCCTTTGATTTCTCCACAAATTCGTCATACACACGCTCATGAACAAATGTACGGGACCCAGCACAGCAACATTGCCCCTGAAATACAAAGAATGGAGTTGAATAAAAACTCTTCTTAATTATCATAATATTTTTATTATTTATTTTTTTGTGATGTGTGTGGGGTGGGAGAGGATGAGGGGTTCAATTGTTTTACCTGATTAAAGAAAAGTGCAAAGTGCGCAAGCTCAACAGCTTTATCAACGTTGGCATCATCCATGACAATAAAAGAAGATTTGCCTCCAAGCTCTAGAGTCACCGGCTTTAGGTTGCTTCTTGCTGCAAATTCTTGTATAATTTGTCCTGTGGCTGTAGATCCGGTGAAAGCAATCTGATTTTTTTTAAATAAAAGAAAAAGAATGCTAAGAAATGGGATATGAACAAAGCTACTAAAGAAAAATAACACTGCCATTCATTCGGTAAATTTAGTAGCATCTTATTGTTGCTAAGTTCTATATCCCAACATACACGAATCGCAGAATTTAATGACTTCAACCAGATAATATACTTTCAATTAAGCACACATCTTCAAGCATGCAACTATTGGACAAAATCACAGAACGCAAACAATTGCATAACTTCACAAATGAATTTATAAATATACCTTATCGACATCCATGTGGCTAGCAAGGGCAGCACCAGCAGTCGGGCCAAAACCTGACACCACATTCATCACACCATCAGGTAGCCCTGCCTGTAATGTTCAAATTTTAAGAAACCAGGCCATAGATTATCCAAAATTTAAACAGTGAAAAACTGAGTCATTACCAACCTCATACAACAGTTTGGCTGCTAAAAGCGAGGTGAGAGGAGTCAGCTCAGCAGATTTGAGCACAATGGTGTTGCCACAAGCCAGAGCAGGCCCCACCTTCCATGCAAACATGAGGAGAGGAAAGTTCCAAGGGATGAACTGACCCACCACACCAATTGGCTCATGCAAAACCTGAACATGGTGAGGACCATCTGCTGGGACAATCGACCCATGTATCTTGTCGGCCCATCCTGAATGAATATGCCAAAACTTTGCTAGTAAATGAGCAAAAAACTTGCTGCATTTTCAAAAGTAAAACCATGATATCTTTTTATTTTTGTAATGCTTATGCAAAGAACACTGAAAGATTCTGAAAACTAAGACCCAATTCTACTTCAAAAGAATAAAATAAAAGAAAGAAACAAGCCCCCAATATTTCGGTAGCTAGCACATATAGTTCAACTTTTTACACACTAAGTCAAGGATGAAAGATGTTATCAGAGATAGATGTAAAATATGCAGCATTGATTGAAAAATTATATTTGGTTCTATTATATGGCTTCATCGGTTCAGTGTAAGCTACAATAAAAGGCATTACTGTTACACTACATGTGTAAAAAAAATAAGAGCGCAAGCAGCAAGCAAAATAACAATTTGTCCTACCAGCATAGTAACGCATGAGGCGTGACACCATTGGGACCTCTCGGTTTTCTGACTGTTCATAAGGCTTTCCATTATCCCAGGTCTCTAGTGCTGCCAGCTCATCACTGTGCTTGTCAATCAAATCAGCAAACCTTAACAAGATACGTGACCTCTCCTGTAAACCAACAGCAAATTTTAATCCTTTGATTAATGGTTTACAGCAAATTATAATTCTATTGAGTAAAATTCAGTACATTTTAGGTGAACCTCAACCAGAAATAAAAATACTGTAAACTGTATGTTTAGTTAGACGGTTTGAATGATATTTTTCCCAAACTCTGCAGCCCTTTTCCTTATGCAGTTATGCCTACTCTTAAAAAAAGTATAACTATTAGGATCTAGTTGTTTTCCTAAATAACTTAAGATGTGATTATCTGAAGTTTGTGAAGTGACTTGATCATTTGATCATGTTCCGTGCTAATTTTACAGCTGAATAATATTTGTACTCGCCCCAAAAAAATCCTGGAGTTTATGAATAATATGAGATATATGTTCAATCTCATTTGCAAAGAAATCATAAATAAACTAAGGTTAAATACAAAAGATAAGAAGAGAATCTGTACATAAGCAGTCATCTTAGGCCATGGTCCTTCATCAAATGCCTTACGAGCAGCATGGACAGCACGGTTGATATCCTCCGCATCTCCTTCTGCCACATCTGCAATCACCTCACCTGTGCGTGGGTCTAGAGTCGGGAAAGTCTTGCCTAGTAAAACCAAGTAAAATTAATTCTAACAAATCTAGATACATACATGATATTAAATTCTACAGAATATGTGCCAGTAGAGTATACTTTAAAATTGTGGTGGATAATATGATGTACCGACTTTAAAATCTAGATACATACAACACAAGTTATACACTTTTTGGAACTTTCATGTAAGAACATTATATATATATATATATATACCCTGAGGCCTTGTTTGGGAGGAGGATAAAGTGTTGATTATTAAGTAATAAATTTATCACTTGTGAAGGTTGTAATAACTTTATCCCTTAGTTAACCTCATCACAAAAAGAGCCTGAGGAATCAGAAATAAATTTGGTGAACATTATTCTAGAGAAATTTGATGTAGACCTTAAATAAACAAGTAAAAGCCTGTTTGAAGTGTCATTCCCAAGGGGATTTTTGGGAAAATCAGTCCAGCAGGCAGCAGGGAATTTTATCCATCAACTATTCGGCACCTCAGAATTTAATTTATATTTCCATTCCCAACCCCCTTTCCCTAAGGAAAAAAGAAATCAACTTTGACCTCCGTTTTTTTTTCCCACGAGCTGATCCATCTCGAGTCTCACTTCTGTGCTATTATCTCTCCCTTTCTTTGCATAACATAAGTACGCTGTAGAGCAAATAACTTACGTAACGTTAGACCCTTGTACTGTTGTACAAAAAAATGAAGAGGGGTCCCACTTAGAGCTCACAGAGGTGAAAGGCATGACCCCATACGTAGATGCTCAAAAACAGTGTTTTTTTCGGTAATTTTCGGTAGTTTTGCCCTCTGGAAAAATTTTTTTGCCCCACCGAATTGAGGTAATAAAAAATTATGCAAAGATACCAAAATATAAAGTTTTATACCTTCATCAACTTGATTATCTATTACTTTGAGCTTTATTTTATTGTTATTTTTAATATATAAAATGTTATTATTCAATAAATTTTTATTTTATATTTTTATTATTTTTTTATTTAGTACCCGATTAGTTAATGGATTTAAACCCGATAAACTATTACAATCCGATATTTGCCCCCTGACTAAAATCCTGCATCCGCCCATGCATATGTAAGATATCAATTCTTTATTTTATTTTTTTTGTTTTCCTTTGTTACAAAGTTTGAAATATCAATATATTGATATGGGATTCAACTTTGAACTCGGCAGTGGTGGAACTTAAGTAGGGCCAACCTGGGCAACCCTTCTTAAATTCTGAAATTTTAAAATGAGATAGTAATATTATGGATCAAATAATATCTGATCTAGCTCTCCAGTTCTCAGCTTTTCCTGTTTCCTGATCTCCTCTCAGCATCTCCTCTCTTCAATGTTGTTCTTCTGTTCTTCTCCTCTCCGCTGTTCTTGTCATCTCCGGGTCTTGCTCCACTGTTCTTCTCCTCTCCGCTGTTTTTGTCATCTCCGGGTCTTGCTCCATTATTCTTCTCCTCTCCGACTCTCTGCTCTTCTCCTATACAGACTAGGCTCTACCGACTACTGGTAAATTGTACTACTAAGTACTAATTAAGTAGGGTTTTGTCTAACTAATTTTTCTCCTCTACTAATAAATCGCACTAATGCACCTATTTGTTTCACACTTTCACATCCTTATTTCTCAACAAAAAAGAACTAGTTTGTATATGAAATTTTTTCCTTGATGCACTGATGCACTTATTTATTTGTTTCAGTAATTGCTCACTAACTTTTTTTCTTACAAATTCAAATGAACATAATAATGATTAAGGACAAAACAGTTTTTTTCCTTATAAGTTCAACTCGGCAAGCAAATTATTTTTTCATGTATTCATATGATATCTAGAATGGTACTAGCATATTCATAAATCATATTTAGAGCATTTACATTTAATTTGTTGTCATTGATTGATAATATGGTGCTATCATAACTCAAAACAAATAACAAGTAATATCAAAGTAAAAAAAAAAAATTCCCAAGAGATCCTAACACCTCCATGAAATATGTTTCCATGGACCTTTTTCTTAAGGGATTCAACACTTCACAATCCAAAAAATTTATATTTAAGTAAAAATAAAACAAAAAAATATTAGGGTAAATTATACATGAAATTCGGGATCTACACTCCACGGAATTACCACCCATGTGCTCTCACTCCACGAGATTACCACTCACGTGGAGTGCTCCCACTCCATAAAATTGTCACCCACGTGGAGAGCTCCCACTCCACGAAATTGTCACACACGTAGAGCGACTGAATTTCAAATTCTCTCCTCTCTTCTCCTCTTTCTCTCTCATATTGGATTGAATAAAAAAAATGACTCCACGTGAGTGACAATCCCGTATAGTGAGAGCACTCCACGTGGGTGGCAATCTTGTGGAGTGGGAGTACTCCACGTGGGTGCTAAACCTTAGAGTGTAGATCCCGAATTTCACCAATAATTTACTTCAATATTTAATTTTAATTTTAATTTTACTTAAATATTAAAATTCCCGCTTCACAATACCCATATCCTAGGGATATTTTTCAGATAAAATTTTGGGACATCTGAAAAGACCCTCACTTTGCAAAATGCGAAAAATCATGGGTAAACCCACAAAAACTTCCCCTACTGAAAGTAAAATAACTTCCATCTTCATTCCACATTTTTCTTCAAAAGATGGCCAAACTAATTTGTTCCATAATCATAAGCATGGAATATTAACTTCTGCTTCTTTTTGTTTTCCTTTTTTTTTAATAAACTACAATTGACGGTTGACAGGTTCGGATGAGTTCAATCAGAGATTCACACACTTTTGAGGTTTGCATCCTACATTGATTTACAGTGTATGCATACAATCAATTTGTTGGTCCGTGTACTTCGAAAATATCGGTAAATGATCGAATGACCAAGTCATTATACTATAGTTGACATGTACGAAATAACTTCCCCAGAAATAATAATTTGAACTCCCCATCTGGTAAAAAAGACGTGGACCAAAATATAAAAGGGATAAGCACTGCATCCCAAGTTAATAGTAGACTTAGAATTCATTAATATCTTCCATTTGATAAGATTTCATTATCTCAAAATTCAGTCTGCAAATGCAAAAATGTCAACCACTCAGTTTAAACTGCAATTAAGTTCCTGAGCTGACTCATTGCATCAGTAGTTCTTTTTAGTTATTTTCTTTCTGATTTATTGGATCAGATGAATTTACCTGAAGCTGCATCCACAAATTGTCCATTGATAAGCAGTTGTGTGTAATTTACTTGAACTGATGGTGCTATGGGATCTTCTATGGATGCCGCTGTACTGTATCTTTGTAATATCCCTGCTGCAGCTCCATGTGCTCTTTCTGGAAAGAATAAACAATCAGATTTTCTTTTATACATAAAAAAGTAAATAAGTGGGCATACATATGGGGGAGAGATCACTTGATAATGGATTGGTTTGATAATTTTGACAACGGGACTTGAAATAAATTCAAAAAAAAATATTAAAAATAGAAAAAAAAACATAGATATTTCATACAATTGAATTTAGTTATCAACATTTAGTTATTATTTGATAGCCCATCAAACTTTAATATAATTTGTAATATTTGTAATTTAATGATCCTTGATGAATTATCAAATAATAATTAAATTATATCAAATTTAAAAAATATATTTATAATTTTTTATTTTTAAGATTTTTTAAATTTATTTAGAGGGTCATTTTCAAGTGATCCCTCGTTATACATATAAGGCTGATTTCCCCATGAATGGAATTTATATTATATTATTAAATCATATTTGTACAATAACGTAAATCCACTTGTTCAATATAGATCGCTTATTCCAATTAGCTAAAACCTAAAAGACATTGACAGTAGGCAAAACAGTGTCGTCATCAATCACTCTCTCTGACGCATAATTACAGATAAAGGACGAAAAAGCAAGGGAAGAAAAAGCTACAGTAAAGTTACCAACCTTTATCAGGTAATTACATTTTTAACCTCCACCAAACACCCAAGAAAACCAAAAAGTAAATTAGAACTCCGCAAAAATCATCGTCAAAGGAGATCCAAAAGAGAAAAAAATGGCTTTTAATGAATCTTCAGTTTAGGTAGAGACGAGCACTGAGAATTTTGCTGAACCAAAATATAGAAATTGAAAGAGAAAAGTATAACAACTTTTGAAGAACCTTTAGGCAGGAGAGAAGGGCTGAGATTGTTGGGAGAGGCATTGAAGCACCGAGATAGTAGAGATGAAACAGCCCTTCGAGCCGACATAGCTTTAATTACGTGCAAGCTTGCTTCTCTGCTTCTTCTTCTTTCTTCAGTAATGGCGAGTCAGAGAGTATATCCTCTCAAGTGCTCACTGTAATGCTGTCTGTATCCGAGACAAGAGGGTCAAGAGGATCAGTTGCTTTTTATGATTGAAGGGAAAGATGTACTGGCAATTTAGTAAAATCTAGAGAGCTAATGTGAATTGGTATTCCTTCGTTTTGAAGCTTCATGTCTAATACTTTTTTTAAAATTAAAAGGGCTCACTATATATTATTTTTTATATACTTTTTAAAATTTAAATTTATATAACTATATAGAGATGAAATTTATTATCATTTGTACTAAGTATATTAAAAATTCATGATTAGAAAAATATTCGGTGTAATAAAAATTTTGAGATTCATAATTCGAAAATAGTTCATTTCATATAATATAAATAAAATATATATTAAAATATTAAAACTTTAAAATATATAAAAAGAATATAAAAACCATTTAAATTAAAATATTATATAATATATTTTTTCATGAATAAAATATTTTTTATTAAAAACGCATTGTATATTAAATTGGTAAATTATTTGTGAAACATCCAGCTAAAGATAAAAAATAAATTATTCGTGAATAATTGCGGATCATGTGACTATGGTACTAAATTTGTAGGATACCAAAAATTCTAAATCCTATTCTGAAAAATGATTGATCAACATAAATTGAAGTTTTAAAATAGATCTAGAATAACACTAATCTACTAAATCATCAAAAATTATTTTAGAAAATTGTGATCCATTTCTCTCTCCTCTCAATCAGTAAAATTATTTTTCACTCAACCAACCAACTATCAATCTCTCTCCAAAATAATAATAAATGATAATAAAGAAATTAATAATAAATAATAATTATAAGTATTAAATAAAATAAGAATTAGTAATAATATAAAATGATATTAAATAAATAAAATAATAATCATAAATATTAAATAAAATAATAATTAATAATAAATCATATTACAAAATAATAATTTTCAATATTAAATATAATAGTAATCAATAATATAAATTAATTAATAATAAATAAAATAACAATCATTAGTATCAAATAAAAATAAATAATTCATTACTTTATTTATCCTCTCCATCATTATTTTTAAATTATCATTCAAATAATATTTTATTAATTTGAATAGTAAAAAATGAATTATATTCTCATTTTTTTTCTGTGATGCCACTAATTTCACATTATTCTCAATTACTAATTCAAAAAAAAATACTATTCTTAAACTAATCCATCCGCCATCTTGTGAATCGAAATTCTTTATCGTTAATTCATTATGACCATTTTGTCTGAATTAAAGATCCAGCAATCCGAATTTGAAAAGTTGTCCATTGCACAACGCGCAATACTACTGACAATTCGGACTCTTGATTTGGTGAATTTAGAAGTTCGGATATTTTATTTAACAATGGGTATACATATCCATTACAGTAACTTGATGTAGTAGTGTATAACAGTATTATACATTATACAATAGTTCATATTGCCCTGAAGAATAAAATTTAGATAAGCCATTGTTAAAAATTATGCATTTTGCACTTGTGTAAGATAATTTTTTAATAGATATTGTTATTTTTTTAAGATATATAATCCTGTCGCACTCTGATACGCTACTAGACATATCAGATTAATTTAAATATTTAATCGGTCAAACTGATGGATATGGACAGTATACGCTGGGATTCGGCTCAAATACGCGGGTAAACTCATTCAGAACGATCGCGTCACATGCGTGGCCGCATGGAGTAGCCACATGTAATCACCCTTACACTTGTAAGTGGAGCAAAACCCGTTGCTGAAGCGCGACTCGAACACGTGACCCCCTGCTAGTCGCTACCAAACAAGTGTGCCGCCACTAAACTTAACTTCACATTTGTGATGAAAGTCATTTTTTACTTTATATATTCATTCAAGTTGCCTCCATGTAGTAATTACTTTATGGGAGAATCTAAATATTTGTTAACTTTCTACTCTAACAAATGTTTTTTCCTATTCTATTTATAATTGCTCATGCACTCCTTTCAATTTGTTTATTAATTTTATATAATATTTAATATTATATATATTAATATATTATATTACCGCATCTTGTATTTTTTAAATTTTACGTATCGCCGCATCCGCACCTGTATCAGATACGATACCCGTATCTATACCCACACCCGTGTAACATAGAAGTTTGCAAAAGGATATCTTTGTTGAAATATCAGTTGTTATCATGAGTAATTGATAAAATAAATGTATAGAAAATTGAGATTTGAGAAAAGAAAATAACGAGGTAGGAAGAACACATAGAGAAGAGAATGACAGCAGAGGATAAAAAAAATAAAAATCAAGAAAAAGATCTTCAATATATAGAATATTCATAGTGATCATTACAATTTATAATGCGCAAATGAGGGGACGAGCGCAAAAAAAATGAGCAATGAACAAAAAAAGAAAGATAAAAGAACGATAGAGGGAACACAATACAAGCGTCGAGAGAAGAGAATGAAAATGATAAAAAAATTTGAAAATATTCATGAAATAGATCTTTAGCAGAATATTAATAGTATTATATTAGATATTAATAGTAATCATTAAGAAGTTATAATAGTTGTCATAAGCAAAAGATAGAAAAAACACACAAAAAATGAGCAAGAACAAAGAAGAAAGAGGGGAATGAAATTGAGAAAGAGATTTTCAACACAATATTAATAGCTATTATAATAAATATTAATAATAATTAATAATAATAATAATAATAATAATAAATATTAATAATTAATAATGAGTTATAATAGTTATCATGAGCAAACTAGATACGCAAAAGTAGCTATTTAATTTAGTCAAAAGAAAAATAAAAACCAGCTATGCATGATCGGCTCATGTGGTAAAACTTATAATTACAGTACTGTGTGGATTACATGGTTCATTGGAAGTTGGGATAAAGAAGCCTATTTCTGTTCGGAGAAAACAAACGAAAAGTTGAAAATTATGAAATGGTCGTAATTTTTAAAAAGAAATTTGCATTTACCTCTTTACTAAATTATGTTTATAAACTAATTATTTTTAAATGTCTTTCTTGTAACTTACATCAGCACAGTTCCATTAATGTTTTTTGGATGTGTCAATTATTGTGCCTGAAATATTTCATTAAATGATGTAGGAGAAAATATATTTTAACGAACAAAAAGTAGTTAATAAAATTTTAAAAATAGAGATAGTGATAAAGTGCCTCTTGTCTTGCCTCCTTATTTTACCCTATTTCACTGACGTGCGGGTCCCGCTAATTGATGTTTTCAAGGATGCTTTTTGTGATGCCCTTTTGTTAGTAGTGATTAGAGCATATTGGGGTATAAGATTGGAGACATGGAATCTTTTTCCCAAAAAAGTACATTGAGGCATTCTTCTACAATGAACAAATTGTGCAATTCTAAAATTCATGTGATCATTGATCAGTGTTGGTAGTTTCTTTTGGATAAGGATAACAGACCAGCTTTCAAATTGCTCATTGGAACTAGAAGAGTACTATTACAAATTTAATTATCTTCTATTTTGTTTATTGCTTTTTGAGTGCTACGGTTATCCTTATCCAATTAATTTGTAGTTGATTTTATAGGAACAAACTATGACATAATGTGGGTGGGATGGGAGGGGGGAAAGGGAGACAAGGTCAAGGAAATCACATTCTATGTACTATTTTATTGTCCATAAAAATATTATTCTGTGAATTTAAATCATAATTATCATATTTATTTCCGACCGTTATTTAAATATAATAATTCAAATGAATCTAAACAATTATTCCACTGTAGAGCACTATAGAGAAACTGGATCCAAATTAAGAAGTCGTCAAGCATTTTGCTTCAATAACTACATAGAGCCAAGTATGTTGTTATATGTATTAAGCAAAACCTGTTTTCATATTCATAATAACATGTTAATGTTTCGAGTATAATTCAAAAAAAGAATATAATTTTAAGGAATTATATATTCTTGCGGGCTTTAAGTTCTGCATCCAATATTAGATATAAATATTTCCTCAAAAAGAATTAGACTATGATGATATGTATAGTATAAATTGTCTTGATGCTATGATTTTTTTTAAAAGTCTAAATAGACGATTCGGACTATTGAACATGATCATTATTTGCAATTCACTTATAGACAAACTTTTAAAAAAATTAGTTATTTTTATTATTTTTTAATAATTAGAAAATTCACTTCTTTTGATGGTTCATAATAATTAAATGTAGTGATCCATAATAATTAAATGTAGTGATCTTCTAATTATCTAAAAAAATAAAAATATAACCCACAAGTAAACTTGCTTATGAAAATTGATCCATAATACCAAACGAATCATATTATATATCTCATTGTAGCATAACTCTTTTAAAAATGTATGTTTCAAAATTTTAATTAGAGGTTATATGTTAAATATATATATATAGTTATATAGTTATATATATAGTTAGACTATTGTGAAAACGTTTACATTTCAAGTTCAAGTGCATACGGCTCAAATTTTATTGTAACGTCCGAAATTCAAAATTATCATCTCATTAAATTCTTCATATCAAAATATTGAGGGATACAAAAATTTGGGGTATTTAGAATTTTCTAAGTATTTGTTTTGGATTTTTGAAAATCAGCACTAAAATAATAATAAAATATTAAATTATTGTTGCTGATTTTCAAAAATCCAAAATAAATATTTAGAAAACTCGTAATACCCCAAATTTTTTTATCTCTAATATTTTGATATGAATAATTTAATGAGAATAATAATTTTGCATTTCTGACGTGTTACGATAAAATTTGAGCCGTATGCACTTGGGATCGAAATTCAAACATTTAAACAATAGTTTAACTCTCTCTCTCTCTCTATATATATTTATATATATATATATATACATCTAACATTAGACACAAATATATCAATCCTCTATTTTATTCATATGTAATAAGAATATTGATATAATTTGAAATAGTTTGGTTTTTTCATAACCTACGCACATAATATATCATCATATTGTAATTTCTACAAAACAAAAAGTTTGTATAGAAGGATATTGATATGTAATAAGAATATTGATATAATTTGAAATAGTTTGGTTTTTTCATAACCTACGCACATAATATATCATCATATTGTAATTTCTACAAAACAAAAAGTTTGTATAGAATTATTGGCGTCATATTCATACAATTCATCAATGTAAAAATAATTAGACAAACTATTGAAAAATCAATTATACGCATATTATTCAGAAATGTCGTAACTATGCTTAGAGTAAAAAAGAACCCTAAAAATATCGCTACAAAAAAATTCTTTGGTAAATTGCTACATAGTACATACAAATTGTGGTGGGGACCTGGGAGGCTGGTCCAACTCTCTCTATCCAGCGCAGGCTGCACTGTTTGTTAGACTTAGATCTACTCAAATATATATATATATATATATATATATATATAGAGTGGAGATAGCGTGAAATTTTGGCTCACAGAGGCGCTTTCTTCCGTGAAACTTTAACTCAAAAAACATATTAAATCATCTCGAAATTTTAATTTATCATTCTCATTAAATTCTTTATATGAAAATCTCATGGGATGCAAAAATTTGGAGCGTTTTGAGCTTTTTAAGTCACCGTTTTTAATTTTTTAAAATGATGTTCAAGTATTGAATATATTATTATTATTTTTAGAGCTGATTTTCAAAAATTAAAAACGATGACTTAAAAAGCTCAAAACGCTCCAAATATTTGCATCCCATGAGATTTTCATATAAAGAATTTAATGAGAATGATAAATTAAAATTTCGAGATGATTTAATATATTTTTTGAGTTAAGCTATCTCCACTCATATATATATATATATATATAGTTAGACATTGTGAAAATATTTGCATTTTGAGTCCAAAAGCATGCTGCTTAAATTTTATCGTAACACGTCTGAAATTCAAAATTATCATTAAATTTTTCATATCAAAATATTAGGGGATACAAAAATTTGGGTTATTTAGAGTTTTCTAAGTATTTATTTTAGATTTTTGAAAATCAGCAACAACAATTTAATATTTTATTATTATTTTAGTGTTGATTTTTAAAAATTCAAAATAAATATTTAGAAAACTCGAAATACCCCAAATTTTTGTATCCCTCAATATTTTGATATGAAAAATTTAATGAGAATGATAATTTTAAATTTCGGACGTGTTACAATAAAATTTGAGCTGTATGCATTTAGACTCGAAATGCAAACGTTTTCACAATAGTGTATATATATATATATATGTGTGTTAACTTAGACGTGTGCAAGGCCGTTGATTTTGACGGAGGTCAAATGGCGACCGTTAATCCATGCGAGATCAAAATCAATTGAACAAATATGTGCAGCTAAGGTGACAGCTGATAGCGACCGTATAAGCTGTCATAGATTTCTGACCGTTAAGTACTTTCTCGTGAATAATCAAAATTCAAAATGTGTTTGTATACCATTTGAGCATGCATTAAGAAAAATATAGTTTAGCACGCACTTACTATTATTCAGAATAGAAATGGTGAAGATCAAGATACTGTCATGGGCAACTATCAAACCGCATTTTAAATTGATCAAAATTTTGTTAACAGTTATGTCCAAGAATTTCTCAAAATTAAATACGTAAAAATAGTGGCGGATGTACGTATATCCAACAGTCAGTTGACGCTCTCTGAATTTTAAAAAATTGTGCCAGCTGGCTTCTTTGAATTTTGTAAAATTATGTTTTTGAGTTAAATTATTGCTAATTTAATATCTTAGATTTATTAGGTAAGAATATAGCTTGAATTGTTGATTTTTTATTTTATTATTTTAAATAGTTAATGAATTAAATATAATAAACTCTTGTTATTCAATTACTAATTTTTTTGATCAAAATTTTGCATCCACCTCTGCATACAAAAACGACAAGAAAAAAAAATTAAACTCGTTGATCAAAACAAATGAAATGATTATTGGAAGAAAATTGCCTCTTTCATTTCCTTTGCAGTCTGGAGATGAAGGGCTTGTTAGGAGTAAGACAATTAGGCTTGATTTGGGCCAATTCTTGAACCAGCAATGTAGTTGGTCCAAAATTAGTTTGGTATTTCTCAAACTAATATTAACAGTTGGGCCTGGATTCTAACAACGCTCTGTTTGGATCGTGCAAAAAATAGCGTAAGAATAGAGAAATTGAAAATAACACATGAAGATAGTGAAAAAATAGTGATTTTTCAGTTAGCGCGAGAATAGTAAAAAAATGATGTTATTCCGAATTATAGAAATATTATTTGGAATAGTAATGGAGAATTGAGAATAATAACAGTTATTTTATCTCCCTCATAGAATAGCAGAATAACAGTTATTATCACTGTTTCGAACGATAAATTTGCGTTTGAATGCACAACTATTATTTTTATTCCGAGAACAACGACTATTCTGCTATTCATTGACCCATCCAAAGATACCCGAATAACATTTCTGAGATTTCATATTATTTTCTTCAGCTTCTTTTCTCCAATCTTGCATTTGTTTCACAAGGTTTCAATAATTTTTGGAGTGCATGAATTAAATACCGATCCATCACGTACGTTACAAGGACACAATCTGTGAGATGGATGGTAATCGTGTTGAAATGCAAGTTGTCTAACCGTCAAAATTGAAATTTGTATCCATCATTTTCTGACAGAGATGGTATTAGACGAACATAATAGTTGGTGTCGGTGCAGTGGTACTTGATGTATGTATGAAAGAGAGAAAATGGAGAATTATATTTATGGATAATTAATGAAACGGTAGATGTTAAGAATGTTCCTGATGTAACAAATTTTTTTTTATTTAAATAAAACTCCATTAACTCTGTTTTTATATATCATTCATGGAATTAGAATATGTGTCACTGTGTGAAAAGAGATGAGATTTATTATTATATGTACTAAATTTAATTTATAAAATTTCATATTCCAAATTGATTTTAAATTGATAGACTTATGATGTCTTAAAAAATGATTCCTGAATGGAAAGTTCCCTGCGTACAACAGGACAGCATTTTCCTTTTAAATTTGCAACATCATAACATCGTAATCGTCTCTTCTTCTTTTTTTTTTCACTTTGCTTGCTGCCAAATTAAATTAGTCGTTAAGAACATAATTCAATTTCCTATTTCTGGTTCAAAATCGGAAAGAGATGAAGTAGTTTCTGTTGGAATTAATTATTATTAATTATAATATATATGGATTTATATGTAATAAATATATATTATATAATGAATGATCAAATTATATTTGTTATGAAGTGATTAAATTATGTATTATTAATCGGGTTTAATATGTGTCATGAGAAGTGGGCTATTTAATGTGTAGAATGCGTATTAATGACTTTATGATTTAGTGATGATCTAAATTATATAAAGTTTGATAATACAATTATGTTATTGGTCTCTGGAGAACACAATTATAGACAGTTTTCTGATTAAGCAGCGAATCTGTTAAAAGAGGATTTAGATCTGATATAAACCCGCTAAGAAATAATTGTTGTCTCAGTTATGTACATCTATTATATACAAAGAGACTGTTGATTTTCGAGATAATTCCTCATTCTTTATTTTTTGGCACCTTTTTGTTTTCCAATAAAATCCAATTATTATCTCAAGACAAGTTCCAGAAGAGACAAAACTGTGTGCGTCGGACCTCTCAATCGCTCCATCGGATTAGAAGAATATCGCTAGAAAGTTTAAAGGAATATGGTGATCAACAGAGTTGTGTCTCTCTGGAAAGATCGACAGTATGGATCAAGATAATTTATTTTATAATTAGAGGTTCATTAGAGCATCACGCCCTAAAATTTTCTAATAGTTTTCATTAAATAAAAAGGGAGGCCATTAGTCCATGCCTCCAAAATTGTGTTTAATTAACGTCGGAGGTAAGATATGGATATCCAAAAATTCTATCCGAATCCTCGATAATGAATATCTTGAGAACGAATTCTATTTATTTTTTTATTCGCATTCGGATCGTGTGTGATTCTAACCTGAATTCATTATAAGTTCACTAAAAAATATTAAGTTTTTAATAACAAGATGCATATATATGATAATAATTATCTTTTGTATAACAAACTTTATAAATATGATTATAATAGTTAGGTTTGTCTTAAAAGTAATTAGATCACATTGATTTTAAGAAAAAAAAATCATATTTATATTATTTTATAATTTAAATTGTACATATTTTATTCACATTAAATATGTATTCTAATGTTTTAAATATTTGAAAATAAAATACAAAAACATAATCCGAATTCGATCCGATATCTGGCATATAAGTGAATATGAATTCACATTTAGATCTTTAAATTTTTATTGAATATGGATCCATATTTGAATCTTACAAGATCTTATTATAATCCAATCCGTTGGCACTCCTAGTAGGAGGTGCCAAACATTACACTAAAAGAAGGAAAATTATGAAAAAGTTGATGATAATAAAATACTAAACAGTATCATTGCAATTGAGTTTTAGACCTTGTTAGATCGAGACTAAGAAATATGTATTGCATTTATGTATCTTGCGTATGAGACATTAGTAAGCAATGAAAAAGTGTTATCCTAGCGTGAATGCAAGTAATATTGTTGACTTGCTGTGTGGATACAAGTACTACTATTGAGTACCGTGGATTAAAATCACAATTTTGAGCCACAATTTTCTTGATTTTTAAGACGTCTCTATTTCATTAATTAAATCTTCTTTATTACTCTTTTATCACTTTTTTCTTGGTTAGATTTTGTCTCTTAATCCACGCAATACAACATATAACATGTCCATTAGGTCTTTCCTTAACACCAAAAAATTCTACCCATGTGATTTTGATTGAGATCCTTGTTGGTCAATATATGTTATATTTCTATCTAGTGAATAGTGATGATGAATATTCATTTCACTATTTTCATATGAAGAAATATTTCATTTAAAGCCAAGAACATCTCCACAATTTCTTCCTTCTTGACAATTTTGCTCGTAAATCAATGTGTAGCGTTGATTTGGCGCTAGTCTAAACAAATAATTAAATGCATATAAATGACTTAGTAGTTCAAGTGATAGCTAATTAGTATGACCTTAAAGAGGTCATGGATATGATACTACTGATAATATTTAAATTTATAAAAGTTGATTACAGTTTAAATTTGAAAAGTTGTAAAATTTACAATACTATAGAGGATGTGGATTCCATTATTTTAGGTTTGAACTCTTCACTGCACTATTTGTGTATAATTAATTAATTGCTTGAGTAAATTCAGTACAGTGACGAAACCTGATTGATGTACTTCATTTCGCACTGTTAAAATTTTTAAATGAAAACAGACCTTCCATGTATAAATATAAATAGTCAAAAAAAAAATACCCTACGTAGTCATCCCATTTTTTTTGTACACATCCATCCATCGTTGTTATTCTACCAATTTGTGGAATAGTACTATAGTATCAATTAATGGTTTGATAAGGAAAGATTGAAAATTCCGCAAGCATGAAATTTCAATCCATCCTTTGTGGTTTGTGGTGTGGGTTTCTTTATAGTTGTAACAACATAACAACGGCTCAGACCAAAAAAAGAAAATAAAATAGAAAGAAAATGTACCTGATAATGTAGATTTACAATGTCACTATACAATTATTATTCTCAGCCGTCGATTCTGAATTCAATGCTTTTCAACTTTTCATTAACCGACCAACTCGTTTTATGAATGGAAATCATTCAAATTGATTATAGACTGACAGGAAAATATTAATATAGTATGATTATTACTACATCCATACTAGTTTCAATATTAAAAATAATGCTATGATAAATAAGAGTATATCATTTTTGTAGGACCGATTTGATATAAATCAAAAACTTTGAGAGCTAAAATAATATCTTTTAAACTTTAAGAATGAAATAGTAGTAAGATAATACTTAAGCACTGAACTAATAATTTTAAAATTGTAAAGACTAATTTCATAAAAGAGTAATGCTTTCAATATCATTTGTACAATCTACTCTAAAATTATGCTAAACTTAAAATCTTTTGAGTTAGAGACTTACAGGAGAGATCACTTGATAGTATTTATTTTGACAAATTTGTGCATTGAATTAAAAAAAAAATAGAGTGAAATTAAAAATAATAAAAGTAAAATCATCAATATATTTAATAGACATGATATATCAATGCTATAGATTTCATATTCATAACAATGAATTGTAATTTAAAATTTGTATTCATAACATTAAATTGCATTTTACAAGCAGAAGTAATTCTCCATCCTTCCGTCAGGCACATTTTTATTAAAAAAAAAAAGTTGGAAATTTGGAAAAGAAAAGTAAATGCATTGAGAAGCGAAACCCTAATTTAACAAAACCAAAGATTATTGATTACGAACCAACTTATTTTCTGATGAATTTTATCTGTGAACGCAACTACATAATAGTATATGTAGGGAATACATAAATTAACAAAATTGATTTCACAGATACATCGAATCATATTTGGTTCACAGATACAACTGCCACCCTAATTTTTTTTCTACATATACAATTGTAATTATGTATATTTTCAAAACAAATTAGAAAATATCTTTATTTTGTTTTTTTAGAAGAAAAAAAATCAACTGTAAAATACGTTAGATTTTTCCAAAACAGGAGAAAACGAGAGCCCAAAAATGTGTCACTATTATACAAACACAACCCAGAAGGGAATTCAAAGTTGAAACTAACAATCCGAGATTTGAGGTGTGAATTCTTTCACTAATGAAATCATGAAGCTCAATTTCTTAATCTCTTCTTATACACGTGGCGAACTTAGAACCTCCCCAAATAAATCCGCAACAAATTTGCTCTCCTCCTACTGACAACCAATAGTTATTAAATTCGTGTGGCATGTCATGGTGCACTACACATGCACATCTCTCTGGTTTTTTATTCGAAATATTCTCGTTGTTCTTATTTTAATTTTGGTTGGTCATGCAGAGAAAGGAAAAAAAAATGATAAGCAATTATAGGCTTACGTAGTTTGCCTTCTTAATTAGTCTCGCCAACGAATAAAAAATTTAATTCTCTCGTGTTGCCTCTTACCTACTTTTCCTACTCTTCGAAATATAAAATATTGCCCCTGCTTTTGTATAATTGTTACATATTATTCGTTTTAAGATGCTCGCGAGCAAGGAATAATAATTTCAGAATAAATTGATTTAAAAGTTACTTTTTAATATTTTTATGTATCCTATATAATTACTATATAATTAATCTTAATTAGTATATAAACAAACCTCAATTATATGAATGGGTCGACCTAATATGAAACATATTATATGATCGATTTATTTGTGAATCATGTTGGATAAAGTTGAGTTCGAATCGGATCAACTTGTCAAATTGGAATGGAATAAAATCACCTCTCTTACTGCTTGAAGGTATGTTAAGAAAATAAAAGTCATTTTATCTCGTGTGAGATGGCAATATAAGTTATTATTTTACTTTTCTGAAATCATATTGATTCAGAGGCAAACAAAACAGCGCATAAAATATTGGGAGATTTTTTGTATGGATCGAAATAATTTCAGACTCTTTAATTTTAAGTATCTAGATAAAAAAAAAAATTGGTGTGAACAGAGAAGAGAGACTATAGATGAAAAATATTGTTGTTGATTAATAAATAAACGATATTTCTCTCCAATTCATAGCATAACTTACCTGAAAAGTAACTTCCATTCTAATATAATCTCAATATTTTATCGCACAATTAATATAAATCACTAAATGACAAAACTATCACCTAAGCGCTCAAGTTCATTTTACACTTCTAAGTTATCATCTTTTGTCTGGTTTCTTCTGGTCAAATGCAAACAGTAAGAATGAAGAAGACATTAGTACTATTCGGAGAGACTTGGACTTTTACAGTCGTTGTTGGCATATACAATCAGAGTGGGATTGTTTCGGAGAGACTTTTACAACGGTATTTGAATTATATTAAATATGAAACACAATCTATCAATTTAAAAATATATTTATAAAATTTTTAATAAATTTACTAATATTTTGTCCATATGTTACTACGTTAATATCTTTTTAAAAATATAAAAATTCATATCATCATGTGAAAAGAAAGAAAAAAAAATGAAGATAATTTAGAAATTAATATAAATTTTAATAATGAATATATAATTAATGTAAAATAAATGTAGAATTGAGAAAAATTGATATTCATAATTTAAAAAAGTTTAAATTCATAATTGATGGCAATCTAAAAAAATAAATTAGAGTGATTGTACTCCTAAATTATGCAGCATTTCGCGTAACAATCAAAATTGAGAGAAAATTATAACTTCAACATAAATGGCCATAGAGATAATAATATTATTTGATGAATAACTCAATTTGATAACTAATATTAATTTTAGAAATTCAATAAAAATCTGAACAATTGAATGATTAGAATGTTTACATGCTTAATAAAGAGTAAAGATAGAGATGGAGAATTTGAAATTTGTAGTTAAGATTGTGACGCTTATCAAACAATCCCACTCTGATTGTATCGGGTAATGCACATTATTTTTTCTAAAAATAGGGAATAATGTTGAATATTATATTTCGCATAACCTTAAAACAGAATAATTTTGTTCTTAGAGTATGTTTGGATCGAGTAAAGAATAGTATAAAAATAGAGAAATTGAAAATAGTAAAAAAATATTGAAAAATAATTATTTAGATAAGCGTGAGAAAAATGAAAAAGTTATGTTATTTCAAATATAAAAATATTATTTAGATTATATGTTCGCAACATTAACCACTATTTCATCATTCAATATGGACAACAACATAGCAGTTATTTTTATTATTTCGGAACAAAAAATATTTATTTAAATCATCAATTACTATTTAATTCCTAAAAAAAGATGCTATTCTCTATTTTTCTCTACTTTTCAAACATACTCTTGTATAAATGTACTGTATTGCTCTTTGCCCATAATTATTTGTCGAAAGTTCTTGTAGTCGAGAAGGAAAACTTTGAATACAATAAAAACTAAAATAATTGCAACACAGACAAGTAAGGAGAGAAACTGACCGGAGAACCAGGTCAAGAATGACGTGGCTTTTCATCCTCGTGGAATTTTCACTTAGCTTATCAGATAAGTAGGGGTAGGGGAAAAAAAGGGAATGTAGTGTAGAATATTGGAGGTATTTTTATATTTATATTTATTAATTTTTATATTTATATTTTATTTATATTTATTAAAAAATATTTATCTGTATCTTATTCTTATTCTTTAAGAATTTCAGTTAACGGTGGATAATGGATAAATAAAAATAATTCAATGAAAAAATTATATAATTTAAATAAATAAATAAATAATATTAAATAATTATATTAGTAACGTGTAATAATAATTAATATTTTAGATATAAAAAAAATAATTATATAATTATTTATGTCAATTATGATAAAAATATATACTAATTACTAAATATATATTTATATAATTTAACTGTTATTTATTAGAAATATAAAATAATTATATTTATATAGAGAGAGAAAGTTTGTCTATTGTGTTTCCAGTAGCACTTCGACCAAAACACTATCAGCTCAAATTTTAATTTTTCATTCTCGAAATTTCAATTTAAGTAGTTTAATAAAATATTTATATCATAATTTTATAGAATATTAATTTTTATCATGTTTGGAATTAGTTTACTATGCTTAATGATTTTTAGAAAGTAAGCATTTTTGACATACAAATTTTATTATCATTCTATTATTTTAGGGCTATCTTTCAAAAATCATTAAGTATAGTAAATTAATTTTAAACATGATAAAAATTAATATTCTATAAAATTATGATATAAATATTTTATTGAGCTATTTAAATTAAAATTTCGAGCATGAAAAATTAAAATTTGAATTGGTAGCACTTCGGCCGTGAGCTTAACTCAAAAAATATATACTTTCAGAATTTTAATTTATAATAAACAAACTATATATATATATATATATATATATATATATATATATATATATATATATATATAATTTACCCAATGATAATGAATGACGAAAGCCCCTTGCTTCTGAACATCAAACTAAGTGGTTGTGACGGTAGAAAAAGTAAACTGAGGAGGTACTCATATCTATATCCGATAAATTAATAATTTTTTTATCCATATCTATATTTATATTCGATAATTTAATGAAAATAAAATTTTATTCATATTCATCTTATTAGATAAACGGATACGATATGAATCAAATAAACGTTCAAAAAATTAAATTGACCGCCCTACCGCCCTTCCATCCCCTCATCCGGCATCCATCCCTGAATTTGTCGCTCTCTTTTGATAGCATTATAATTATCGAAGAAGGATAGAATTTCAAAATTGACACCGCCGCACTTTTCCTTCCTTGATTGCTTCTCTGTTCGACTGTTCCCCTACTCTAATTAATTACGGGACCACTGTCAGCAGCAGTATCCACCTTCAACCAGATTATTTATTATTTTTTGTTACATGATTGTGTTGTGACGTCTACAAAATTAGTGTTGGTATAGAAAAATATGAAAATTATTCTGACAAATGAGATCAAATAAACTATTGAATGGTATGCTTGTTTATCTAACAATTTGACATACATATCAGATTTTCAGATTTATTTTGTTAAAGTAGATAAACACCATCTATATTTTGTGTTACATGTTTGATTGAGTTCTAGGCTAATACAAAGCAGCTTTATTTATGTTTTGTTGGTAAGATATTACGGTTAATTTCTACTTATTTACTGATACATGATTTATCAAGATACAATCACTTCTAATTAAAATATAAACACTTCAATTTAATTAAAGTTGCATTCATCATAGAAAATCTTATCTAGCATAAATACTTGGAACGAGATATAAATCACCTCTAATTTGAGATACAAACACTTACTACATCAACTTAATTACATGTTACATTCGTTATGGAGTAAGACTGTAAATGAATAAAATCAAATCGAATTCAAACTAAATCAAACCAAGTTAAATTAAATTCAAACTAAAATCAAACCAAACTAAAAAGAAATCGAGCTAAAACTGAGCCGGACTAACAAAAACTCGAGCTGATGTCGAGCTCTAAAAGAGCTCAATTATTATAATATTTATACTTATTTTCATATAATTATAAATAAATAGAGTTATAATAGCTAATATTTTATTAGTTATGTAATGAAATTTGAAAAAAAAACTAATATTTCACATTATTATATATAATTGTAGCTTAAAAAGTATATTTTTCTACATAATTGTTGCTTAAATAAGTATATTTTTCTATTTTTTATTATTAATTAATTTATCTATATTTTACTAATTTATAACTAAAATATATTAAAATAGTTAATAATGAGCTATCTACGAGTCAAACCGAGTCGAGCCATTGAAAAAAATTATGAACTCGAGCCGAGCTGATAAAGAATCGAACTCAAACTGAGCAGTTAAAAAATCGAGCCAAATTCGAACGAGCCATGAACCTCAAACTTTTCTTACCGTCCTATCATGGAGAGAGAGAGTCTTTACTAGTATAATCACCTATACTTAAAATATAAACACTTTACTACATCAAATTAATTACATGTCACATTCATCATAGAGTTTTTATTAGTATAAATACTTGAACCGATATATAATCACCTCTACTTAAAATATGAATATTTTACTATATCAACTTGAAATATGCATTGCATTCATCATGTGGAGTCTCTACTAGTAACACTTGAAAATCATATATAATCACCTTAATTGAAAATATAAATACATATTATAGTAACTTAATTATATATCACATTCATTATGAAAAATCTTTAAAGTATAAATATTTGAAGCCGAAATATAATTACTTTTAACTAAAATATAAACTTATACTATTAAAATATGAGCACCTGAGATAGAAATGTATACACTAAAATTAAGATTTAAACACCAAATTTAATTTTGGACAATAAAAATAGAAACACTTAAAATTAAAATATAACCTACAATTAAAATATAAAGACCATAAAATTATATATATACACACATTAAATTAAGACTTAAACACTAAAATTAGTTAGGACAATTAAAATTAAAAAGAAATATAAACATTGGGAGTTTATATGTAAAAATGAAATTAGGCTACAGAATTAAATACTGAAAAGAATACTTAAACTTAATATATAAATACTTCAGCGATAGAAAACTCAAATCTAACAGGTTGCGAATAAACAGTCATCACTCATCAATCGCTGAAAATGTTTTTTTGCTACACGTTTCTTCAGGGCTGTTTGTGTGTTCTCAAGAACGATTGAAGAGTTTTTCCATATATACAAAGTTTGTTTGGGGATAACAAGGAGAGATTTAATCGGGGTACTATTAGCAGCTCCAAAAAAAAAATATTAACTTATTACTTATCAAATAAGTGTTCCAATAAAAAAAAAACTAATTGTATCGCGGTTAAATACAAAACGGTACAATATTTTTTTTGCATGTTTATTAGATCACGTCATATTTATCATTAATATAAATTTTGTGTAATATTTGTTATTGTGATTGATATTATCTTAAATAACGAGACTTATAAATGGTATTCCTTTTTGTTACGTTCGATGATGTTATTTTATCACTTTTACGTATTTAGTCGTTTCTAGTTATTAGGTCGGATATGAAGTACATAGATTTATTACTTTTAGGGTGGGATCCTTCATACTATTTTTTTAAAATAATTTTGACAACTAACTTCTTATCATTCATTAGATATTTTGAAAATAAAAATATATGAACATATTTTTAAACATATAGATTGATTGTATTTTGAGTTTGATAAAATATGAATGTTATTTGATATTATGTCAAATATTAAAGATTTAAACCATTAAAATTGTGAGAATCAACATTTCTTCTAGTGGAAAAGGTAATGCTGTCCGATGGGAGGTTGCAGATTCAAAAATTGGATTAGAGTTCTTTATGGACATTAAAAAATTAGATAGCTCACATTATCATCATTAAACCATTAAAATTATCATACAATTTTTATGGCATTTGATAAAATATTAAATGATACTCATATTACATCATATTTAAAATATAATCAATCCATAATTTTAAAAATATGTTTGTAAAGCTTTCTCCATTTTTTTAAAAAATAATTGTCATTAGATCCCATCCTTATTTTTATTTAACAGTTATTCATCATCTATATATACTAGGGGTTATTATTCACTGACTTTTTCCTGAAAAGGAACCATTAAATAAATAATTATTCAAAATGAAAAATATATATATAAGATTTTATACTAAGTAAATTTTGAACTCAAAAATTTGTAATAATTCATCAACGTTAGTTGGTGTATTTATAAGTTAAATAATATATTGTGGCATGCTTAATAAATCAAGATATCGGCGGTGTGGAATTGAGTGGACTCGGCGTTGAACTTGAATGCATGTTATCGAATGGAATGGAAAGTTTGGATGAATCAATTTATCAATGAATGATGGAATTTTGCAGCCAGCTCCTTCCAATCTTTTCATTATGCTCCTCAGGTATTTCAATCGGATAATAGAAAATACTTCACGGAGTAGTGCAAAACTCATATTTTAAACGGATATAATTGTCCATAACTCATATTTTAATAGAAAATACTTGCAATTAATTATTTTGATGCATCAATCCTGTTCCAACTTCCAGAACCTAAATTATCACAAAAGCAAGGATCAACATGCATAATCATCCCCTTATCAGCCTTTTATATGGACAGTACAATAGAGGTACAGAAGCAACATCTTTGACAATATATATTTTTTAGCATGATCATTGACAATTTCAATTTCCACCTAATGATAATTAGTGGCATAAGCAGAGTATAATGCCTAAAGAATCTCTACGTCATGACCTACTTTGATATTTGACTCAGCCACAATTCCACTTTTTGATTTTCCACAAATGCCACTAGATTTCTATGACAGGAAAAGTTTAAAAAAGAGATCATTATGTTTTGAGTCCTTGTCTATTTTGCTTGCGTCCAAAAAGCGACCTCTTAGCAACTAGTGGATATATAAGAAAAAAAGGTATCTTACAATGATGGTGAACTTATCTAATCAGTAGATATATAAATATTTAAACGGTATGTTATGAAGTATGAACTCATCCATTTTTTGTAATTGTTGTAATTTAATAAAATATAAGCTTTACACTGTTATGTCTTGCAATTTTATGAAATATATATATTTTACTAATGAAGAAAATTAGAAAAAGCAGTAACATTTTTTTATTGACGCATCAAATTAAAAAGGAATACTAAATGTTTACAGCTCTTTACAAAATTTTCCAGACTTAGTCAAGTACAATATATATATATATATGAGGTCAAAGATTTATTGATATACCGCAATCTTGATAATTTCAGAAAGAACGTTGAGAGGAGTACACGCATATTGCGTTACAACATTTCTACCCAGTGTACCCACTAGAGTATCAAATTTAAATATTTGACATAACTGTTAATGATGTATACATATTTGTTACAAAAATAGATATAACTATTAAATGGAAGACATATTTTTTATCAGTCTTAAAAATTATCTAAATTTTTGGACACACGTGGAGTATAAAAGTTGAAATTGTCTAAATTTTTAAACCCACGTGCAACGTAAAAGTTGAATGACTGACATAATTATTAACGATAGTTATATTTTTATTAAATAAAAAAGTATCATATATATTAAACTAAACTTATATTTATTTAAATATTAAATATAATTTATATTTATTAAAAATTGCTCAACTTTTATATTTAATAATTATGTATTTTGTTTAACAATTATGGGTGTTCTCTCTAATAAATATATAACTATTATTAATAATTATGTCAGTTGTTCAACTTTTATATTGCATGTGGATTCAAAATTTTAGGTAATTTTTTGAGTTGATAAAAAAAATGTGTTCTGATTAATAATTATGTCAGTTATTTTTAACAAACATGGTATTCTATTTAACTCGTATATATCTGCCATTAATATTATATTAGATATTTAAATTTTATAACCCATATGAATGTACATGAGATGAAAATATTATAACGAGAAATTGAATGGACACGGATCATTTTCGTTTGGAAAGATTTCGATCTCTCTTATTTCGAATCTGCTTGGACATCATGCACGCCTCTTTCTACCCCAATTGCTAGTACGAATTAAGAACGATTCAAATGATTAATAAATAATTGTTTTCTTTATTTTAAAAGAAATATTCTGTATTATGAAGTAAAAGGATAATTAAAATATTTAAAAAGGAAACAAGGACATTCATTTCATTTTCTGTTTCACAAATTAAATTTGTATCACAACTTTCATCACAAAATTGGGCAAGTGTCTTTAACTCATTAAATAATTGTAAATTGCAGACGAAATGTTTAGTGATAACAATCGACTTCGTTACCCTTTATCATTTACAACCTCTCATTTTCTTTTTTAAAAGAAAATAAGGAGAAGGAACAAAAATATGAATTAAAAAGATTTCGTCTTTTGCATATAAAGTCGCACATTTAATGAACCACTTGAAAGTAAAATTGTTATGAAAAAGAAAAAAAACGTAAATATAAAAATAAGTTAGATACTTAGACGAAAGGAAATGGACAAAATAATTATCGAGATCTTTCGAGAAATATCACTTCCACTGAGGATTTTCCACATATTTTGTTTTTGTCGTAAAAACAGTTTAACATTTTGATAATTGATTTGATGATTTGATCCGGCCTAGAATTTGAAATTGTTCATGTATGTGCATCTAAAAAAAATACACTCATATTATTCTGATTTTTTTTAAATTAATAAAATTTAGTCGGATCAACAATTAATTACACTGGTTTGAATAAACTTATAAATATCCCATAATATAATTTTCAATTCTCAATCGATTTAAAATTGTTGAGTTTGATTATTTGATGGAGTTAGAAAAGCTTGAGAAAACACAAGAGAATCAATGTTTTTCATGATAATTAGGGGTTACTAATGCACCCCCACTATGTGGATGAAAGAAATCCCAAATCGAATTTTTTTTGTAATATTTTTTGATGCAATAGAATTCAACAAAATTGATATTTTTTTTTTTGCATTAACGGTTCACTTGTTTTCAACAAATTGTTGGTGTTAATATTTTTACCTTGGTCAGATTATCTAGACAGACTAAACGCTCATCATTCATCAATTAAAATAATTTGAAGATTTTTTATTTAGGTCTATATAATTTTAGAGAGCCACCACGGATGGAACCTCAAGCCATTGCAACAGAAACAGAAAGAGGAGGAAGAAGAAAAGGGACCAACCCCTTTCAATAATTGTACCATTTTGCTTTGAAGGAAGAACATTCCAGAAGTAAAGCACCCCATCCATGATCCATGCTGGTATAACATTGGTACCGCTCTTAATTAGAATTCGCATTATCACATGACAGCTGTGCAAGTTTGTGCTGTGCTGCTCTTCTCTCTGATTCATGCACATGCACATGCAAGCACTGTACTGATGAGACCATTAATTGCATCTAGAGATGCATCATTAATTGGCCTTTAAAGTGTCACTTGCATCGGTTTATTTCTGGTATCTATTAGATTTCGTTTCTCACCCTACCATTTGACAAAAGCTTGTCGTCAAGTCCAAAAAAATTGCCAAAATTTGACCTCGTATTCGTTTGCATCACATCTGCGGAGTGTGTACAATAAAAGGCAATCAATCAATATTGTATGAGAAAATTTAATCTAAATTTACGTGGATAAATTTAATTGCAAGTTATATTAGTTTCTAAAAGCACTAGTATTCAAACTCTTGTTGATGATTTCATGTTTGCACCTAGTGGTATCATATATAATGTGATCCCAATATTTTGTTAACATAGTTAGACTAGTATGTCTTTTGGTTAGTAATATTTTATTAGAGAGTAGTGGATATAACTTTTGGACTGTTATAATAAAAAAAAAACTTTTGGACATCATCTTTGTTATAAAAAAATGGTGGCTTTATCACTTTTTCAAGAAAAATAGAAATGCATAAAGAGGGATTAAGTATGTCATATCATTATCTATTGGATTTATTTTATTTTTCTTTATATACCTCACGTGCAATTTATTTATTTTTGTAAATAAAACCATCATTTTTGTATTTTTTTTGTATGAAATATTATATCCAGAAAACAAATATTATTTATCATTTTTTTCAGACATCACCGGAAAAATAATTATTTACTATCATCTATATTTTTTTTCAAAAATCACCGGAGAAATATATTAATTATTTTTTAACATTTTTTTTTTGCCAAGTATCATTTAAAGCTCTAATGTACTTAAGTACAAGTGTACAACCCTAAATGCTAACTATACTAGAAGCAATTTAAACCATCCAATTCGAATCAAACATATCAAATCAATATTATATGATCTTTGAAAATATTATTTTTCTTAACCAAATTAAGATTCAAATAATAATTTGAATTGATGATTCAAATCGTGTACGGCAGTTGTGTCGCCGTTGAGACTGTATTAATGGATGAGAAAAATGGTACTTGATGTATTCATGTCGGATTAAAGTTAGTGTCAACGTGGATGCCATATCCTAATCCCACATTAGCCATCTTGACCAGGATCCAAACAAAAAAAAAAAAAAAAAAGAAATGGAAATGGTGGCTTAGTGATGCAAGTTGCTTAGTGAACCTTTCAAAAATATTTTTGTAGCTGGGGGAATCCCTGATGTATTGACAGGGAGCCAATTAAAAAAGTTGGAGTTGACACGTGTCGTTAAGCATCAATTCTTCCTGTCATTATATATGTGAATGGGATACCAAAATTACACAATTGAGTTGTGCTGCCACATGTTTGGTTTAAATAAAAGGACACGTATTTCAAGTTTAATCCTAACACGTTGAGAAAATTTCTCTTAGAATTTGTTGGGAGAGCATTGAAAGTTTTATTTCAACATGTACACAAGGAATTATGTACAATTCACTCTTACACCATGAATGAATTCATGATATAATAATATAAAAAAAAAGATACAACCCAATATGATGAGAAAAAAAGAAAAGGGAAAAAATATCAGGAGAAGTTCAAATCAAGCACATTCTTTGTCCATTCATCAACCTTTTACCTAAAACCTAACTAGAAAGCAATGGCACCAAAGAAAATAAACTTTTCTTTCATGCTCTTTTCATTGGTTCCTTTTCGGCCAACACTAATTCAATACTCCATTACCATTTCCATCTTTATGTGTGTTTATTTTCTAACGTGAATAGTGATATATTTTAATATCTAATGGTATATAGACTCAGACTGTTCACACCTGCCCACCTTCCTTTTTTTTCCCTTCTAAACCGTTGATATTTAGTTATTTACAAGTGAACACAACTTGTAATTAAAATATCTCATGCGTCGCCAATTGACATTGGAGTTTTTTAAGTAGCAATTAATAAGGGGAGATGTCTGAAAATACAATTAATTTTGTTTTAGCCATAATAACATTTAATAGTTATTACTATGAAGGGTTATTACTATGTAACCCCTCAACTAATCCGGATCAATACTGCAAAACTGCTTGCTTTATTTTTAAATATATATATATATATAAAAAACAATTTCTCAGTAGTGGTAACTTGCAAGTTGCAATCACAAAAGAAGGCTTAAAAATAGTAAATTTATAATACCATGGGAAATTATTGCAAATTTAATGCAAGTCATGATCAGATTTACTAATCCCAGAACAAATCCGGTGCTTAAATTATCCAATAAAAGAGTGCCCAAGCTTCATCAAACCTACCCAAGAAAAGAAAATAAAACAAAAACTAGAAAAATCTACGTTTAAAAGTGAAATCAACTTTAAACCCAAAAATCTCTCCATGGAAAATCTCTCCTTGGAAATTCTCTCCATTGGCACAGCACATTTTTTTTTTTATGGGAACTGCCACTTCACTACACTAAAAAGAGCAGTCACCTATCTGCTCTGTCTTGATAAATTATCACCCTCTCCGTTTCTTTCTCTTTCACCCTTCTTACAAAATTGAAAATTCAATGGCCGTACGCTCTGTCATATTTCTAGTGTAAACACCTGGAATTTTACTTCCCTCGGAGCCACTCGTTCTATTTATGAAACACATGTTTTTTTTATGTATATTAATATATTGGCTCGAGATAATCTGTTTCGAATAGAAAAATATTTAATGACTCACTCTCACTTTTACTTTTTTCTTTCTCAGAGGAAAATAATAATTGTATAATTCTATGCTAGAGTAAAGGAAAAGGTGTGATGTGTCAAAAGAATAGAACCGCTCGCCAAAGTTGTAATGGCAACTGTTTCACCAAAACAATACTTAATTTTTGCAATGTAGAAAAATGAAGAACAGAGAAATTTATGATCGCTGATTCAATCCCAACCAATAAAGCCGCCTTCTCTCTGTTTCTCTCTCTCTTCCTCTCCTCTCGATCTCATCTTCTCTCTCGCATTCCTTCCCCAAAAATCTCACTGAGGCAAGGCAAAGCCCATCTCTTTCTTACCCAATACCTACTCTCTTTCTCTCTCTCTCTCTCTCTCTCTTTCTAGAAAGTGTCACACTCCAAATCTACTTCTATTCCTGTCGAATAAAACCAAAAGGACTCTCAAGACATACCTCTGTTTTTTGTCTCCAGAAAAAATCCGAGCGTGGCTTGTGGTAGAGCCAGGAGCAACAAGCCAAGGATAAAATCAAAACCTCTCTCTCTCTCTCCCCTTCCAATCGCTTTCCCTCTTCTTATCAGAAACCTCCCCATGAAGAAACGAAATACCCCCACTTCACAAACCGTCTGATAATTTCTCCATCAATGGATCTAGAAGCGGTGCATAACGACACTCTGCGAAAGGTGAGATGATTTCCCCACTAGTTCTTCAAATAAGTTCTGGCCTTTGCCAGTTTGCTTCCAATTGAATTAAGGTCGATTTTTGTTTGTATAGAGAGATTCGTGGAGGTCTGTTCTCCTTCTTGCCTACCAAAGCCTAGGCGTGGTGTATGGAGACCTCAGTATTTCTCCTCTCTATGTGTACAAAAATGCATTTGCGGATGATATAGAGCACTCGGAAGGGAACGAAGAGATATATGGCGTTCTCTCCTTTGTTTTCTGGACATTAACGATCATACCCTTACTCAAGTATGTACTTATAGTTCTTTCAGCCGATGATAATGGCGAAGGCGGCACATTTGCACTCTACTCCTTAATTTGCCGGCATGCGAGGATTGGGTTTTTGCCGAATGGCCAGATTATAGATGAAGAGCTCTCGGCGTATAAGAAAGGAGGTGAAGTAGGGCCCACTTCACAGCCGGGTCAGGCATCTTGGATTAAAGCTTTGTTGGAGAAATCAAGGTTTTTGCAAAAGATTTTGTTGATCTTTGCATTGCTCGGTACTTGCATGGTAATTGGAGATGGTGTATTAACACCTGCAGTTTCTGGTTCGTACTGTCTCTTCCTTTTTCTTCTTTTTCCTTCTTGTAATAAATTTGGTAGGTTAGTCATACTTGTCGATCCCTTATTATTAGGTCAGTTTTCGTGAATTGCTTTTACTGGTCATATCTCATATCTGAAGGCGAGAATTAGACAAAATTGCAATAATTTTTGGGTTAAATTAGAAGAAATTGAATTATAAAGGGCCCAATTGCATAACTGTGCATTATCAAGAAAATTGGAATTAAGCTGAGAAGCATTTTACTTTCCTATTTTTATGATTCCTTTCTGTGCTGAATTGGTGATTTGCTTGGTTTTATGCAGTTTTTTCAGCGGTATCAGGGCTTGAGCTTTATGTCTCTGAAGAGCAGCATAGATGTAAGCATCTTATAGATACATGTATTGCTGTTTAGTATTTACCACACCAGTCTATGATTTCTTGCATTGCGCTCATCATGTTGCTCAGGCAGCAACATCTTGTGAATGGAGTCTGAATTTTTTCCCCTTTTCTGTGGGCTTTTTCTTAGAACATACATTATCTTCTAAGCGTTCTCGCAGTCATATTATGCGCTGTTATTCATTGTATAATCTTGAAGTATCTTTAAAATATATGTTGCATTTTAATTTCCAGATGTGGAAGTTCCAGTGGCATGTCTAATACTTGTATGCTTGTTCGCATTGCAACATTATGGCACACACCGAGTTGGTTTCCTCTTTGCTCCAATTGTCGCCATCTGGCTTATGTGCATTAGCATCATAGGAGTCTACAACATCGCTAGGTGGGACCCCCATGTGCTTCGGGCCCTCTCGCCATATTACATGTACCGGTTTTTGAAGAAAACACGGCGGGGCGGGTGGATGTCCCTTGGTGGCATCCTTCTTTGCATAACTGGTTTGTGAAAAATGCAACTATTAATTGATACTTGAATGGAATATTTGCAAATATTGTTCTAAAATTGTGTTTGTAAATTCTCAGGTTCAGAGGCAATGTATGCAGATCTGGGGCATTTCTCACAAACATCGATAAAGGTTTGTGATCTACTTAGTTTTGGTTGGTACTGGATTGACTAGTCCTCACTCAGCACTATTTTTTTTTGGAGGTCAATTCTCAGCACTACTCATCAACAGGGTCGTTTACTTCTTTGTTGCATTTTTTTTTCTTAATGAGTGTTCAATTGGAATACTTGACTGATAATGTTCTTATATATGTTGCTTGTCTCTCACTTTAACCTTAAAAGACCTTTGTATTTGGTGCAGATTGCTTTCTCATTCGTGGTGTATCCTGCACTTGTTCTGGCCTACATGGGTCAAGCAGCTTATCTCTCTCAGCATCACCAAATTGAAGAAACCAGCTATAAAATTGGCTTCTATGTTTCTGTTCCTGGTACTTTCCCAGAGAAATTCTTGTATATGTTGCTTTAGTGATGTACGTGGTTACAAAGCCCAATAAAGCAGACGAGTCAAGAAGTATAAACCAGTTTCTTTAGCGTCTATAGAAGTGTAACCAGGGATGGTGTTTGTTTTCAGGATAGCTGGTAAAATACAAGATGCCTTCATCGAAATTTTTTTTAACTTCATGCCCAACACCCAAATGTGGTTCAATGGGTGTACCATAAAGGTATAGTCCCTGCAGTGCTGGTATTGATTAGGTAAGCAGTGCTACTACTGCTCAACTCTGCAGTTGCATTATGTGAACCCTCAGTTACATCTTACATTCTTCACCTCTCTCTGTCTTTCTCTAGAACAAGTGAGGTGGCCAGTGTTTGTGATAGCAGTGCTAGCAGCAGTAGTGGGCAGCCAGGCAGTGATTACAGGCACCTTCTCTATCATAAAACAGTGCTCCGCTCTTAACTGTTTCCCCAGGGTTAAAATAGTCCATACATCTTCATCTGTGCATGGCCAGATATATATCCCTGAGATAAACTGGATTTTGATGCTTCTCTGTCTTGCTGTTACTGTCGGCTTCCATGACACCAAGCGCCTCGGCAATGCATCAGGTTTTAATAACATATACCAAAATAGACATCATTACCTATAAGTCTATAACATCCGTAACAACATCGCCCATACACAAATTCTGTGGATATAACATTCATGATTGCTTCTACATGTGTGATCTCGATTGTTTCTGCAAAAAGTAACTCTCAATTATTTTCTAATGTTCCTATTAATCTTTTATCTCTTGATTCCAGGGTTGGCGGTGATAACAGTCATGCTTGTAACTACCTTTCTCATGTCACTTGTAATATCCCTCTGCTGGCACAAGAACCTGATTTTCTCCTCGCCTTCCTCTTCTTCTTTGGCTCAATCGAGGCCTTCTACTTTTCAGCCTCGGTCATAAAGTTCCTTGAGGGAGCGTGGGTCCCGCTTGTGCTCTCTTTCATCTTCCTGTTAGTAATGTATGTGTGGCACTATGGTACGCTCAAGAAATACGAGTTTGATGTGCAAAACAAAGTCTCTATCAGGTGGTTGCTTAACCTGGGCCCTTCGCTTGGAATTGTGCGCGTGCGCGGAATTGGATTAATCCATACTGAGCTTGTCTCAGGCATTCCTGCCATTTTCTCTCATTTTGTGACCAATCTGCCTGCTTTTCATCAGGTTAGATTCTGCTTGAGTTCTTCTCATCTTTCTTGTGGTTTGTTATCTGCACTGAAACACTTAGATAGTGAGATATGCAACAATGAAGAAGTTTTGAATTTTCATTATTTTATTTGTCTATTAGATAGAAGGTAATAAATAGTCAATAGAATTATAAGATAAGTACAAAGCACACCTAAAATTAAAAGAAAAGAAAAGAAAATAGTGGAGAAGTACCACCGAGTTGGGCTGAGTAATGATTCTCATTAAAGTGTATATGAGGCTGTCCTCAATTTGTTTCCAGGTCTTTACAATTTAAAATTCCCACAGGTTCTGGTGTTCCTTTGTGTTAAATCAGTACCTGTACCTTGTGTGCAACCTGAAGAGCGATTTCTTGTGGGCCGTATTGGGCCCAAGGAATACCGCATGTACCGGGTCATTGTTCGATATGGATATCGAGACATACAAAAAGATGATCTGGAGTTTGAAAAGGAACTTGTCAGTAGCATATCCGAGTTCATCCAATCTGGTTCTGCATCTGGTATCAACCATCATGATAATGGCGCCAACACATTTTATGATGACTCAGAGAAGGTAAATGAGAAAATGGCTGTTATTGGTACACCTATTGGTTTGTCAGAAGAGTATGAACATGAACCAGAAAGCGAGTCACCTGGCCCATCATCGAATGGTAATGACACTGGGATGGATGGCCTTGTCCCAAAGAGGAAGCGAGTTCGGTTTGTGCTACCGAAGAGCCCTGAATTGGAAAGTGGGGTCCGGGAGGAGTTGAGGGATTTGATGGAGGCAAGGGAGGCAGGGATGTCATTTATTCTTGGGCATTCTTACACCAGGGCAAAGAGCAGGTCCGGTTTCGTCAAACGGGTTGCAATAAATTTTATTTATGAGTTTTTGAGAAGAAATAGCCGGGGACCCGCATATGCAGCTAATATACCACATGCATCTACATTAGAGGTAGGTATGGTGTACCATGTTTGATGCGGAAACAAGCCGTTTTGAGCTTGTTTTATGAGGTATACAAGTTGTATGCTTAATCAAAATGTATATGGTAGAAGCTTCCAGGAGGCCCGACTAACTAGTAACATGTCTAATTTTTTTTTTTTTTTGAAGAGAAATAGATCTAGATTTGAATTATTTGTACATATAGTTGTTCTTTTTGGTTATAATTTGTTGATAGAAATAATGTTGGGTCCAGAACCCATGCTAAAGACTTGAGACAGATGAATAGTGGGAAGAGCTTCAACGATTTTGTTTTGTTGCATCTTCTTTGGTGCTCTGAGTTTGATGTATATCTGGAATCTCATATGTTTGAATTCACGCTTGTTCATGTGATGTGATGTTATTCATGCTTTCTGGACTTGCGACAAGAGCTAGCAGTGAAGGGAAAAAAACATGTCAAAATGTGAGCGGATACACATACAATGAAAGAAAAAGAGAGAATCAGGTGCATTGAATGATACTGGTGTTGGAAACTTTTCAACCTGATCCAGCAGAGAGGGGGCCACTTTTCAATTCGTGTCTCCACAGGCCCATAAAACGACATGATGTCAACTGTCAAGCATCATTTCATGAACGACCGAGGTCGGAGGGGAGTCTTCTGAAACTATTACCAGCCTGGATATGAGCATGCGAGAAATGCCAAAAAAGAAATAAAATTAAAGGCACACAGTAAACTATATAATAGTACCAGGGCATGAGTCGTGACGATCAAAAGCAACTCAAGAAAAGGCGTGCCTTTTTGGATTCTCTCTCTTTTTCCGTTGCTTTTGATTTTTGGGTAGAGAAGTATGGTGTGTGACTGTGTGTGTGTGTGTTATTTATTCGGGGCGGGTTCGAAAATCAATTGAGTGATTTTTTTTTTCTTCTAGATATTAAAGGTTGAAAATTTAATTAAGGAAGGTTTTTGTTTAGGGAAGCAATTTTGATATATGAAAATTTCCTAGCACTAGCAGTGATATTCCATGTATCTGATCTCTCTTTTTCTTTCAGTGTCAAGTAATGCCATTCATCGAGAATATGAAGAAAAGCATTCATGATTGACAGAGAATTTTATTAACAATGAAAGTGATTTTAGAAAGTAAAATGATAATGATGAATGAATTTGATAAATACTAAAAAATAATTCGTAGTTTTAAATTTATATGTTTTATATGAAAAAAATAAAATGTGCATATATATAAAATTTGTTATTGCCTTCATTGAATATAAATATCTGTAATTTTTAAATATTTTGTTTTAATTTAAAAATATCATCAAGATAACTAGGTTAACCTATCAACAAGTCTCGGCCATTTTGCAATGATCTCATTTATTTATTGATCAAATTAAAAAAAAATAGATATTTTTAGACCGTCATTTATACAGAATCAATATAGGCAATGAGTGCTCATGATGTTGATGAGTGGTTATGTAAATAGTGATCAAAATATTTTGCTAGTACAATCTTAATCAGTGTTTATGAACAAGTCCCCAATAGGAAATATGAGTAGCTGAAATTCCATTTTGATTATATTAAGTTGAAAAGCTTTTTCTCCGTCCATCTCATCAAAGGAAAAAAATAAATAATAAATTTGAGCTTGTTGCCAAAATTCAGATCGTTTTTCATTTTACTAATTTAGTACCTGAATTTCTCAACAAACTATAATAAAAATATATCGTTACAATGAAAGCGTCTTTCGTCATTTAAATACGTTGGCATCAACTTTTAATAAATGCCAGTAAAGATATCGCTCCTATATGTGTGGGTCTTTATATTTTTATAAAAATATATAGTATCAATTTCAAACAATAAATATACATTACTTTCATTGTATGAATTATTGTAACATCATATAAAAATAATTTGTGTAAAAGAAATACCACTGCAACCCAAATATTTTAACAACAACAACAACAAAGCCTTTAATCCCAAATAAATTGGGGTAGGCTAGAAATGAAACCCAATCGGAAAACATAAGATCAAAGATCTCAAATATCAGTGATAATAATGAATATGATGAAAGAAAAAGAAAATAAATAAATAAAATAATAATAATAATAATATATAAATAAAGATGATAATGATAATGATAATATGCTAATAATAGTAGCAATAATAATAATAATAATAATAATAATAATAGTACAATAAACCTCTATTATAAAATCTATTTCTCAATCCTAAAATTCTATTTTAAAAACCTAATTCTAAATTCTAAATCCTAAAATTCTATCTAAACCTCTATTTCTGAAATCTATTTCTAAATTCTAAATCCTAAAATCCTAAAAAAAATCTAAGAATATAAAGTCTATAACTCTACTATTAGACTCTAACTCCTAAATCATGGTTCAGGTACATGAATCGCTATCTTCCACGCACTCCTATCCAAAGCAAGCTCTTTGGGTATATTTCATTCCTTCAAATCTCTTTTTATTGCTTCCTCCCATGTCAGTCTCGGTCGACCTCTTCTTCTTATTGTATTTTCAGGACGACTTAAAATACCGCTGCGTCCTGATGCTTCAGGAGGCCTTCGTTGGATATGACCAAACCATCGCAAACGATGTTGGACTAGCTTCTCTTGAATTGGTGCTACCCCAAGTTTGTCCCTAATATCATCATTTCTGATTCGATCTTTCCTTGTGTGGCCACATATCCAACGTAACATCCGCATTTCAGCTACACTCATCTTCTAGATGTGTTGTCCTTTTGTAGCCCAACATTCTGCGCCATACAACATCGTGGGTCTAATCACCGTCATGTAGAACTTGCCTTTTAGTTTGTTTGGGACCTTCTTGTCACAAAGAACACCAGATGCTTGTCTCCAGTTTACCCATCCAAAGCTCTTTATTCTATGACTCACATCTTCATCGATCTCTCCTTCACTCTCGCAACATCGATCCCAAATACCGAAATGTGTCATTCATGAGTACTACTCGTCCATCCAAATACTTTGTTGGAAAACAAAGTCTAGTTCAGGTTCATAAAAAAATCAAGCTCCATATTCCATTATTTGACTGGGCATAGAAATTAAACCCTCAAGTTTTTGAACGAAGCATGCAAGCCTCAGGATCTCTTGAATTTTCGGCTAACAATTTAATATAAGCCTTTAATTTCCTAACCAGAATTTTCCTTGAGCCTGGAAAATTTCAAAACCAAGCCAGGTCAAAAGAACTAAGGTTTTGGAAATAAATCATTTTTGTTTAGTAAGGTATAAACAGTTTATTATATGTACAGTTTGGGACTGAAATTTGCTGTTATCCAAAATCTCTATTATGTTTGTAATTCTCTCTCTGACAATGAATCCTACTATAAATCAAAATTAAATAGAACACACTGTCAGAAAGAGGATAACATATATAGAGTAAATATACCGTAAGCTTAATCTCAAAAATTATATTAAATCATCTCGAAATTTAAATTTATCATCCTCATTAAATTCTTTATATGAAAATCTTATGGGATGCACAAATTTGAAATGTTTTGAGTTTTTTAAATCATGATATTTAAAAATCAGCTCTAATAATGATAATAATAATAATAATAATAATAATAATAATAATAATAATAATAATAATAATATATTTAATATTTGAACATCATTTTTAAAAATTAAAAATGGTGACTTAAAAAGTTCAAAACACTCCAAATTTTTGCATCCCACAAGATTTTCATATAAAGAATTTAACCAGGATGATAAATTAAAATTTGAAGATAATTTGATGTACTTTTTGAGATAACCTCACGGAAGATATTCGTGAATTTAAGCTTACGGAAGGCCTCCGTGAGTTTAAACTCACGGTATCTATACTCAACATATATAATATGTATTTTGAATAACAATGGATTTCATTGTATACATTTGGGCAGCAACTAGTGAGAAAGAGAGGAAGGAGCGAAGCGATGAGATGAGTTGCAAATTTAGTATAGAATTGTTGGATTTTTCTTCGCTTAATTTGTGATCAAATAACTCCTAAATTCAAATAAATTTTAATGTAAGATCTGTTACAATTATTAAATATCATAATATAATATAGATATTCATACCTCTAATTCCAATATTTTTTTTCAAAGAAAAGGAAAGTAGGTATTCTGGAAGAAGAAAATAAGTGTACACACGCAATAAAAAGCGCAAAAATGAACAAACTACTCAAATCAGATTTTTTTCATTTTAAGTTTTTTTTCTCTAATAATTTTAGGGCTCATTCTTCTCAAATACCGAGCCTATGTAAATTTAAAATTTTCTTCAAACTATTTTAATACTGTAATGAATTTATTTAAAAAGAACAATATTACACCCCATAGGTCAAAACTCAATAGGGATTTTGAGCAATGAAAATGTTGTTTCTCTCTTGGGAGCTTGCAAAAAGAAATCGACAACAACCTCATTTCAGCCGCTGAACAAGAGACACACAGACCTAGGCATCATGTTTTTGTTGGTCCATTTCAAATGTTAGATCAAGCACCACTCAAATAAAATTTCATAAAAATCCAACATAAGTTACACATAACACTATCATATATCAGAGAGAGGCCCAGAAAATGGGAAATAACATATGCATCCTACAACACACATATGCTTCTTACAATCGTCATAAATATAAAATATCATGTTGTGAGATGAGTACATATATATCGCCTAAGTACGAATCTATGATAATGTTTGATAAATTTGTTATAAATAAGAAGGATTAAATTTTAGATTCATTTTGTACTGCATAAAAATAAGGATTAAATTTTAGAATCTATGCTTCGTTAATGTAATATATTCTTTGAAGTAAGATAGTTGTTGCTTTTTATGTAAAAATAAGGAAAAAGTAATTCGTAACATAATTATCTGTGTTATAATAAAATTATGGGATAGGTTCATATCAAATCAACAAAGAACTATGCAGACATGTTCTCAGACATTATAAATTTATAATTCCACGGGACTGTGATGATAATTTAATCTGTTAACAGGGTCTGACAAGGAAACTTTTCTATAATTGGTGTTTCCTGCTAGGACTGTATTGGGCCTCTAAATAGAAATGGGGTCCACAAACCGAACCCATCTAAAGAGCCTCATGGTCCACAACCACAACCCACTTCTCTTAGATGCCTACTACCAAATGACCTTTTGCCTTTTCATATTATAATAATTTCAAAGCATGTAATAAGAAAATGACACGTCACTTAAAAGAAAAAAATCAGAAACTGTAAAATAAAGTTAAATCAGTCGTAGTTCTGCTTTCAACGACTAGTAAAGACAAAAACTAAGAGTGGATTTGCCTTTAATAGAGATAGTTATGATTTCATTAATTATGCTTTGAAAAGAATAAATGTCTAGCTTTAGGGGCAGATCTATGTATAGACAAGCCCCGATTAGTGTCTGAGTTTGATTTTCTAAAATACCTATAAAGTAGTAAAATTTTTATTTTGAATCAGAAAAATATAGTTCAAAATTATATTAGTGCCTAGACTTAATTGAAAAAATTATATTTTTCATATTTAATTTTTAAAATTTAATATTAGTTCATATATTATGCCCTGACTTATTAAAAAGCTGGATCCGTCACTGACTTAGATGCCAAAGTAACACTTACATAAATGAGGGAGAGAATATACTAGTGTGGTTATTTATTAAATTTTTTTATAAAGATAATAGAGATTGCAAATGGAATTAAAATATTTGCAGGACCGTTTGAGATATATCCTGATGCCCTCTTGTTTCTTTGCTTGTTTTATTCATTTATTCTTCTTTTTGGGAGGGTTATACATGGAATTTTTCTTATTTTGTTTTTTGTTTCACATCATTGACATATATCCTCTCGGAACCAAGAATGCCGAGAGCATAGATCTGTCTGTTTATTTATTGATTTATTTATTTATCAAGTATCACATAATTTTGGTACGAACTTATAATAATGGAGCCGTAGATACCCAACTTATGTTTGATCGAATCCAAACAAAACAACCACATGCAATGAGTATTTTCAAAAGGAAAAGCAAAAGAAGGGCATTGAGTGCATGAAGAATCTATGCGCATTGACCCACATAAGAATTTCTCATCTTGTAAACAAATAAAATGAGTAAATAATTGGGACATTTTTTTATTGAACAAAAAAATCACAAGATTATGCTTACAATGTTTCTAGATTGATCCAATTACGTTTTATTCTAAATAATAGCGATTCTAAACAATGTAACATCCTTGACATTTGTAGGTATGCATTTTATTTCAAGGCATGACGTTTAAAACTATTTTTTTCTGGTGTAATATTTGCGCACAATACTAACAATATTTTATATAAAACTCTCCATTTAGCTGAAAATGACTGCAAAATAATACCCATTTTAACATACGACTTATAGTGTTGTTTAAACAATAAAACATTTTGGAAGAATTTAATTAAGAATATTATTAATTATGAGCTACGACGGTGTCAATTGTTTAACATCTTATATCAGAAGTGCCAAAGCAAAGCATGTTGTGTCGAAACTAAAATAAAGCAAATCGCATATAAATAATTAGCCTCTTCAATCATTTGGACCGTTGCTATTCGTGATTTCGTGTTGTGGTATGTGTAGCGAGTCACACGATTTTGAATTTTGATAACTGTTTGTGCGCATGAGATTTAGATAATAAATCGTTGGAACTCGTGAATATGGCACCAATAGCAATAAATAAATACAAGAAAAATAAATAAAGCTAGCCACCTCGCCACCTCTCTCCAGCTTTTGCTGATCTTTTTATTAAAGCCAGGAAGACTGCATTTTATTACTGAATACTGATACTAATACCAGCATAGAATTTGGACTCGTTGATGGTAGATCTCTATTATTGTGCCATTCCAACCGCGTGAAATTCTTCAACTGTTTTGCTTCCTGAACTAAAGAAAATAGTGATAACAAAGAAAATCAAAGCATTACAAATATTTTTATATCTTATGCATCATAAATCTGACTTCTGTCAAGTCATTAAAAAATTAGATTTATTCATAATTGTATATATATGAATAGGGGAGGGATCATTTGACAATGAGTTATTTTGATAATATTGACAATGAACTTTTAAATAAATATAAAAAATCTTTAATATACTTTTTACTTATAGATTGATAGTATTTTAAGTTTCATACAATTTTATAATCATTTGATAATTCATCAAAGATCATTAAAATTTTATACAATTTGTAACATATCTAATTTAACGTTCTTTTAATGAAATATCAAACGATAATGAAATTAAAACACTATCAATCTAGAAATACAAGAACATATTTATAAAGTTTTTCTATTTCTAAAATTTTTTAGATCTGTTTAAAAATTCATTATCAAGATTGTCAAAATAACCTATTGTCAAATTTAAGATTTTTTTTCATATTTTTTTGCACAATTAATAATGTAAATTGGCTTGAAATGACAAATTTGATATTTTGTGAAAAACTCTTAAATTTAGATAGTTTTTTTTTAAATTTAGAATTTTCAATTCGAACATTAACGAAATGTTAATGCTATTGTTCATATTGATCAATTATTTTATTTTAAAAGATCACATACAAATTGTACAACACAGTGTTGTCAAGTTCCTTCTAACTTGTATTTCGAACAAATTGAAAGTTTAGAAGCTTGAGAAAAATAAAATCAAAGTTTAATGATTAATTTGTCTATGAACTTCTATCTATAATGACAAAACATAGATAAAATTGGAGACAATTAATCTCACTTAAATTAACAAAGTTATCTTTTATCAATGCATCAATTTTATAAATGTAATTTTCACGAACATTCTTATAATTATAAATTAAAAAATTCTTAGTGACATGAACATCAGTTTATAGTTTACATTTGGTTTATTTCTTAGAATGAAAATTGCAAAACAGAGCATGGGGCTACCCAGCTTGGTAAAGATAAAAGCAGAATAGTAGAATACTAAGCCTAACAAACTTGTCTAATGCTTAATTTACAGAGCACGTGATTTTCTCTCACCTTACCTCTGCCGTTTTGTCCGAAACCAGTTCCTCTGTTATTATATGAAAATGGAGGTATCCGTTACATAGAACGCCTGTATTTTTATTCATTGTTTTGTGAAGATAATCGAATAATTGAAAAAAAATAATGCAAAAGTTTGAGACTTCATTTGTTTTTTTTTGTTTTTGTGAAACAATGATGGTATTTCTATTGAAATAATAATCTAATATGTCATCATTTTTATTAATAATTTAAATTTATGAAAATAATAGCATTTATTCATTATACATGCATAGATGAAGTTTTCTTCATTATTAGATGAGTTATGAATAAGAAAGTTTACGAAGAATTTGGGATAATCAATGATAATTATCTATTTCATAATATAGTTCTATCATGACAAAAAAAAAGTTAATGGATACCTTTTCAATAGAAATATAATCTACTTTAATTTTATGAATAAAATTAAAATCTGAACTATAAAACATTAATATTTAAAATATAAAACTCAAAGTTAAATACCAACAACGAAACCGGAAACCCTTAAAAAAATTCAGCATGAAGTCCGCAACATGGCCACCTTTCGAGACTGGACATATCCAGTATCATGAAACGGAGAATTTCGTGATTCTCACTCTCCGCCACTTTAACTGATGTTCTCAGCTACTCGCTCTTCCTTAAACCCACACCAGCATTAAACTCTACTCAGAACGAAAACAGCCATAGAGAGAGCGAGAGAGCGAGAGAGCGAGCTCAAATACACCTCAACTTTGGTCCTTTTCGCGCTGCTTTTGCTTCCACTACCGCCAGAGGCCAGCATCAGCTTAGCTATATAGCCCATAGCTTTAGCGAGAAATAAAGAACAAAAATTAAACAAGATTACAAAGTTTGCCTTCTTGGATCCTTTTCTCTCAAGGAGATATTTTTTCACATGGTTTTCGCCCTCGAATAATGGAGATCGGGAAGAAACCGATCGCTCTGCTACTCGTAGCCTTGCTTCTCTCCAGTTGCACTGCCTCCGTCTCGGCTGCTTACCCATCCAGTATGATTTCTCTCTCTCTCTCTCTCCCTACCTCTTTACCCCCTTTTTAACCATCTGAAGGTTTCTTCATGGAAGCTTTAGCATTTTGGTTTGATTTGGTTAATTGTCGCAGAAATTGTGAGCAATTTTGTCTCAAATGCGGCTTCTTCTCTGATCAAGCGGCTCTGGTCATTCAAATCTACCACGAAGACGGGTAAAGGTTTACTTCTTTTCTTGATTTTGTTACTCTTGGGGTCTGATCTAGTAACGAAAAAGATAAATAACAAAAAGTGGTGAAATTTCAGCGGTTGCTAGCCGTTCGATGGTGAGATTTGAGAACGGATACACTGTAGAGACTGTGTTCGATGGAAGCAAGCTTGGGATCGAGCCTTATGCAGTGGAAGTGACACAAGGCGGAGACCTTTTGGTGCTTGATTCAGTAAATAGTAATATTTACAAAATCTCCTGCCTTTGTCAAGATGTACGCACATTCCTACTTCGTAATTTCTCTACAAAGCTATTTTCTTGTAATGTAATAGCGAGGAACTTTTATTACTTCCTTTTGTTATGAGAGACATGAATTGACCTGTCAATTAAATCTCATGAGACGTCCCCTACCTTTTGGGGCTAATAGCTCTTAGCGTGCCAATTTTCTGTTGTTGTCACTATCAACTAATACGAGGATTAACCTTTCTTAAATCTAGCCCTACATGCTTTCCTAAATTAGACAAGAAAACAAGACTAACATTGATTAGTGATAATGACATTAGTGGCCTCATCTTTTTTGACCTAACCCTTTGAAATTTATTGTTCTATGAAAAGTCAAATACATTTTTTTTAAGTTGGACACTCTTTATTTGTAATACTTGCTTGCCCAAGCTGTTTGCCAACTGCCAGTCTCTGCTGATAATCTTGCATAAATATTTTTTTCACACGTTTATGATCTAGTTGTTGTTTTAGCCTGCTGGTTTATTTTTCAAAAATTGCAGACAGTAGACCTAAGCTTGTGGCTGGTTCATCCGAGGGGTATTCCGGCCACGTTGATGGCCGGCTACGAGATGCAAAGTTGAACCATCCCAAGGGGCTGACAATGGATGATCGAGGAAATATTTATGTCGCAGATGCCATGAACATGGCGATCAGAAAGATCAGTGATGCCGGTAAAATACTAGATTCTCGAATTATTGAATTATGAATTGTTGAATTAAAGATTTGATGCCCCCCAACATTCTCATCAAGTTTTACAGTCCTGATAAATTTCTCCTACCAAAGAGCCATCAAAGATATATTGCCATCTTAGAAATTACTAGTCTGATTGATAACCAAAAAAAAAAACTTCATAGCTAACAAGAAAAAATAGCACAATCAATGATTCCCTACTGCAAATAGTCTAGTAATTGTAAATAATATATGCCGAACTTGCAACACTACACAATACAAGAACAGTATTATAAATTGTAAAAGAGGTATAACAACTAGCATACAATATGCAATTATTGTAAAGGCTGAAACCCAAAAAATTACAGTATTGATAAATCCAAAATACCATAGTGGTCCTCTGAAACAGGGAAAATCAGGTCCTGTGAGTGCTATCACTTGATTAAAAATAAAATAAAACAGCAACCTTTTGCTGACCTTATGATTACTATTTTCTGCTTGTAGGGGTGACAACAATAGCAGGCGCGAAGACGGGAAGAAGTGGACATGTAGATGGGCCAAGTGATGAGGCCAAATTCTCAACAGATTTTGAGGTGCGGTATTTGGGCAGTAGCTGCTCCCTCCTTGTCATTGACCGGGGCAACCAGGCCATCCGTGAGATCCAGCTCCATTTTGATGACTGTGCATATGACTTGGAAACTGGTTTTCCATTAGGTAAGTGCATTGGCTGTCATATATATATATATATATATATATTTTTTTTTGGGGGGGGTGATTTGTACCCCTTGTGATATGAGATATGGTGTGCTTGGACAATGAACACCAAACGTTTTACAGCCTAGACATTTTTCTTTTGCCTTTCTTTTTTGTGTTGGTTTTTTCATACTTTCATTTTATTTGTTGGGAGGTGAAGGCAATTACAGGTTTTGTTCTTTAATGAAATAAAATGCATGCAAATATTAATCTTATACCTAGGACTTCGTGAATTATCTGGTAATATCTCTGTAATGTTCATTTCCTTAATTTGTTGAAAAAGGTGCCAAACTAACTCAATTCATTGCCTGCTAAATGGGGAATGAAGAGGGTTTGTGTATTTCAAAAGAAAATGAGATGAAGTGGGATTTGGATACTCAGATTGCATTTCATTGCTGTACTGAAAGTCTGAAACTAACTAGCAAGTTATACTTCTCTCTAACGGCAATCTATGTATATATGATAAATACAGGGATTGCATTGCTTTTTGCTGCCGGTTTCTTTGGCTACATGCTTGCATTGCTTCAGCGCCGTGTTGGAATAATGGTTTTTAGCGAAGATGTAAGTACATATGAAAATGATCATCTCCATTGTTTATAGTTTTTTTATACTTGTCAACTCTGTATCTAGTATGGCACTGTCTTCTTCAGTGACACTGTTCCTCATAATGAGTAAACCACAAATCATGCTTGCTGATTTTAGCTTTGTACACATTAAATTAAATTTGAAATTCTCATTTTGCCCTTGCAGGAACCACAAGCACTGCTGATGAAACAAAACCATACCATTCCACCTTATCAGAAGCAGATGAAATCTTCTCCGAGGCCGCCTCTTATACCACCTGAATTTGAAGCAGGCAAACAAGAAGAGGATGAAGAAGGGTTCTTCACCTCCATTGGCAAGTTACTTGGTGGGGCCAGGTCGTCATTGGGAGAAATACTCTCCGCACTTGTCAGAAAGAAACAACCATCCTCACCTATTATATCCACCAACCCCTATCAGTACCAGAGCCCGCAGCACCAATTCCTGAAAACAAACACATGGCCGGCACAAGAAACTTTCGCAATCCCACACGACGAGTCACCGCCTCTAGTAGATGCCCGTACACCGACTCCAAAGAAGAGCTATGCATTTATGGCAAAAGAACCTGACAAAATACATCATTTAAGGCATTCACGATCATTTGGGGAGCCACAACAGCAGCAGCAGAGCTTTCAGCCACAGACACAAACTTACTATCAGCAACATCTGCAACAGCACAGGCAGTACTCAGCAGGGCCCCAAACAATCTATGAACAGAGTTGCGAGTCGACAAACGAGATAGTGTTTGGGGCGGTGCAGGAAGTGGATAGCAAGAGGCATGTTGAGATCAAGGCACTAAATTATGGGGACTCTTACTATGAGCAGTATGGGATGCGCTATCGGCAAAATTATATGGGTTATAGCAACAATTTCTAGATGGTATCATTCTGCCTTATTTTTTTTCCTTGATAAATGTAGCATTGGTTTATAATGAATTTTGCTAAACAAGTGGAATGCAGGGGGGAATATAAAAAAAAGGCAGTGAAGATTTTGAAAAAGGGGCACTGTCATTTAGTTGAGAAATATTTCTTTCTTTTTTTGTTGATTATTTTTGTGAATTTGGTTGTAGATTGTAGGTCTTTGATAATCGCCTGCCCCAAATAGTTATTATCTGAAAAAAAAAAGATTCCGGACCTCTAGTTAAATATAGTATATTATAAATTTAATTTTCTTAAACAATGGTTCAGTTAGTTGTTTTGCTGACGATGATGTAAAGCTATGAACAGTCTGCTACAAGTTGGACGCTGTTCATCACGTGAAATTTCTTTAATTACTGTGTAATAGTGGGTTAAAGCCATGATGCATGTTTCAAAAGGCTCTTACATGCTATGTCAAGAAAAGAAAAAGAAACAGAGATGAAATTATTGAAAGTGGTGAAACTTTATATTTCCATGGAATGAAGCATTTGGAATTGAGTGGACATTTTCACCTCATTTCCCTTCTTACAAAATAAGTAAAAGGACCACTGTACTAATATTTGGTCTCAAATATTCTACAAAACAAAACCGAGTTTTCTGTTGCATGTGACCACGACTTGCAAAGCAATTGTGTGCGACTGTACGTGACAGTATATATGTTGCCCCAGAGTGAACAATAAGGGACCAAACGCCACATGATTGTCATAATTGTTATAGGACATGTACATGTCAGAAGTCTCAGACCAAGTAGTTCTGTGAAATTTTGTGAAACAGGCAAGATCAAGCAGTTTCATTTCTTTAAATTTTAGAAAATGGTGCTAGGTGAATTGCGCACTACTGCACCGAAGGACCGTCAAGGAGCAACAGTGTGAGACAGAGGGCACTGCTTTACCTGTAGTCCTGTACAAAGCACTGGCAGTCAGGTATCTCGTATCCAGTTTTGGGTGCATTTTGTCCTCTTCTAGATTTCACTGGAAGTGAGCTGAATCTATGGGCCATTTTAGTGAGCTCAACAATGGACCATTGTAGAATAGTACGCATTTGATTATACTTTTGGAGTCATAATAAAACTGCTCAGATCGGTGACTCAGATTGGTTACAATGGCAATGATATAAATAGAGAAACAATAGCCCAGTTCAGAAATCATGGATGATTTTGCTCCCCACCAAAATGTGCTTGCTCAGCACCACCGGAAATTTCCTTGTCCCTACCGTACTACCGTACTCCAGCTTGATAGTTTCCACCGCCCGTCCAGAGTTGAGCTCTAGAATTTGAAGGTGGACTTGATAAACCACCTACAGACGCTTTACGCCCAATCATTCCGGATAACGCTTGCATCTTTGTATTATCATGGCTGCACTTATGCTGACTCAACTGCTACTTATGTTTATTTGATACTTGCACTTCTCTCTATACTTGTAGGCTTTCTTTCTTATATTCTACTTAATTCGCTGTTTATACAAATTATAGGAGCTAGTAAACAACGATATGCACAAATTGAGGACGGAATTAAGCTCAGTGCCAGACTGCCAGTAGGTGTCTCAGATCCCCTTGATCTATTGAAAAATAAAAAAAAATTCTTCTTAATACAGTAAAAAATAAAAAATTTCTTGACGACAATCTATTTTCTTAACCCCGAGCACCCCTACTGATCATGTATGATTCCACTTCTGCTCAGCACAAACAGCAAATTCCGGGTACAGTAAGAAAAATACAGAAAGAGACGGGGCCCATATGGAAGAAACTCGGCGTATAATGGACCTAAAATCTAGGTAGGATAATTGTACTAGCTTGAATATATCAAACCATATTTTTCGCCCTCCTTTTAAAGCATTCCAAGCTCTACAATCCAGCAGGGATAAAAGTGAATCCACCACTCCATGATCTTTTCTTTTCCAATCCCGATTTGTTACAAGAATTTGTTTGTTCTTCATTTCTACTCGTGTCACTGGAGGTTGGTTGTGCTGCTTGTGCATACTCTCTAGATATTTCAGGTCATATGACAATAATTTTATTTGAAAATCAAATGTATTATTAGTTATTAAATAAGCGGAGAAGGAAAAATAATAAACTATTGATCCCTGCAACGAGGTAAAATTTCAAAACCCTTTCACTCTCCCAAGCCCCAACAATTTCAGTGAATACACAGAAAAGTGATGAGCTCAAAACGAATCAGAATGAATTGCTGCTAACAATCATCATGGTGGGAGTAGATATGAAATATGTGAATTAATATGCCGATTGCATAAATAACCCTACAAAAATTGAGAACATTCAGTGCTCCCTCCTTTGCTTGGCTCGTTTCAATGTCTGGCGGCCCTTTATCTTCCATTTTTCAACATCCCTTGGCCGGCGTGATTCTTGTATTTCCACAATTTTACGCTTCCTGGATTTCATTAATAGAATTTGTTAAAAAATTCTCACAAGCTTCATCAGAGGAATCTCAAAATTGGTTTATCCAATACTCAGTTTTTTTTATATATAATATTCATAATATTTATATTATTAATAATAAGAGTGATGAAATCAAAATTTTAAAAATACGAATAGTAAGTAGCGTCACTCGTTTTTTTTTTTAGTCATCTCCTTGGCATTTAAAAAAAACTGAAAGCCACGCCATGTTTTATGTTTTTTTTTTTTTTTTATATAACTAATAAGTAAAAAAAAAAAAAGTAAAGACGTCACCGGCAGTTCTTTGTAGCGCACCACTACCATTTGTATTTTTAAAATTTCAATTTCATCACTCTTATTATTAATAATATAATTATTACAAATATTATATATAAAAAAACTGTCCAATACTGAATCATTTAAACTGACTACTTATTGGACTTGCATACAACTATTGTAACTTCAATTAAGCACAGTCCGCACCGTTAACAAAAACTGTAATAATCAATTCTGTTGACTTGTGTGATTTTTCTGGTCAAGGTAAGGAATTATTTAGGTTCTAGTTGGTGTCTGTCAGGTCCAAAATATTCATGTACACCGTGATTGCATGTAGTTGTTGAAGAACAAAACTGCTAGACATCAACAGATTACTAAACAGAACAAGTCCTTACTTATAAGCTTTGAAAGCTCGATCAGATAAAAGTTCATCTGCCAATGTAGGCTTCCTCTCTTTCTTTGTTAACCGGCCTGAGTAATACTCAGATGCTGGCTCAATAACAGTGCCCACCTGAATGCAAACACAAACAAAAGTGACAACAATAGACACAACTAGAAGTGATAATATTCAATTAAGCAATTTTCATATACATAAGATCAAAAGCCATGTAACAGGGCACAATGAAATCAACTATCCAACAAAAAACTTTTCCTTCAACTCCGTCAATTTGAAAATTTTAAAGTCATCTTATCAAATTAGCTGTGAATGTCCCATCCACTAAATTCTTGACATTGACACAGTGATTACAGTTTTTTTCTGTAGCTTCTAGTTTATCATCCCAGAAAGTAATACAATACCACTTTTGACTTGTAGAAATCTTGAAAATATACCCATCAAAACAGCAATTATAAATTATGTCTTTTGTTTTTCCTGGGTTCATTATTTAGTTTCAACTGGATCTGTTTTCCAGTTTAGTGGAACTCATTTCAGTCCTACAAACGAGTTTATAGGATAAAGTCAATTTCAAGCAAATTTTCCTAATTGCAAATTATAGTATGATATTTTGGACTTTAGATGCTTATTTTCAAGTTCAGGCCTGTTATGTAAGTGAAGTTGTTAGTATTGATGCCTTTTCATTAGTATAATTTATAAGAGACGTGTCCTCAAAATTTACAGATTTGAAAACAAATAATTTATTTGACTGAATTGTTGGTCCCTAAAGTTTTGAAACTCAACTACTGAGAAATTTTCAAGAGAAGTTGATACCTGGAAGTACTTAGGAAGGTCCTTTGAGTTCCCAGACTTCTTGAAGTGTTGCTTTGGATCAATTACACTCCTCAACTGAAATATTTAAATTTAACATAGGTGTTTTAATGAAGCTATACGCACATCTTACAGAAAAGAAAAATGTCTTCATGTGATTAATGCAATTAAAAAAAATTGAAGGAAGTACACACTCTAAGGATCTCAAGGTCAGCTTTTAGCTCAGGTGTAATAGTTGGAGCTGGCATATCAAACCTACAGAAAATAACAAGTAATTAACAAAAATTGCATCTCAGTGAGCATCGGCAAAGACTTCCATGAAGCCCAATGCTGACAAGTGGCAGTATGATAAGAAAGGTGGAGTGGTACCAATATAAAAGGAACAAATATTAAATGGCAGTCATGAATGGCTAAAATTGTAGGCACACTTTAAACACAAAATAATAAACTGATCACCACACCATCAGACCAGTACTCAAACAGCTGCTACAGTTTGTCATCCGGCATTATAACCTTTGCATTTACTTACCAACTTTTTCCAGTGGTATCTTTCACGTTTTTCCTCATCAGTTTATTCAGCTTGCGTGGATCCCTAGGTGGGACGAACAAACCATCTACAAGCTGGGTCTCAGGCTTCCATACTGAATCTTGCATTTTTAAGGTTGATGCGGTTTTCTTCGACTCATTTTGTGTAAGGGAGATTTTGGGGCACCATGTTAGGCCGATCTGGGATTTATTTTCTAGCATCTTATTTCACCTGAAGAAAAGAGGGAACTAATCAATCATCAATGAACTATCAACAGGGAAATAAAAGATTGTTAACATGTTATGCACGCCATATGGTTTCCCAATTAGCCTCAATCATAGAAGTTAGTATTGTACGATACACGATATGTATAGTATGATACGGTACGAGTCATAAGGTGAACGGTACAGATCGTATCCGTGTATCGCAATCCCAGTGAATCGCGAGAATCGTTCCGATACGGAAGCGCGATACATGTATCGTATCGTGTTTGCGATTCTGAATGTTGTGCATCGGGATTAATTTCGCCTTTTCCCTCCTTATACCCCGATTGACCTTTTCGTTTACCCCGATCCCAATTTCGCCTTTTCTTCCTTCACCTTTTCGCGCGCAGAGAAAACCTAATCGCCAGCCTCGTCACCATCATCGTGCCAAGAGAGAAGCTCGTCGCGCGCTGAGAGAAGAAGCGACAACGATCATATCGCGCTGAGAGGAGATAATCGCCCGTCGCGCGCGCTGAGAGGAGATAATCGCCTGTCGCCAAGGTCTGTTATCGTTTTTTTTTTTTTTCGTTGTAATAAATGAGAAGACAGAAGAGACTCATTATAATGGTTATCTGACAGCTACTCTACTCTCTCATCGAGCTAAGTGTATATGTCATGGGCGCTTAATTTGTCTGTTAAATAAAGGCTGTTAAGTGTTAAATACTTAAATTAGTGTACTGTTAATTAGTCTACTGTTAATCAAATAAAGGCTGTTAAATTAGTCTACTGTTGTTAAGTTTAAAATAAACTTGCTAAGAAGTTTTCATTAAAAAACAGAAAGAGGAAATATAATAGAGGATTGTTTTATATTATCATATTAGAGTAATTGTTTAGAAGTTAACTGAATGTATGATATAATAATACCGAATTATATATTTATTCTTATATTTTTAGTTTAATTACAATTAAATGGTGATAGACATAGCTTCTTTTGTTAATAACTAGAAATCTAGAACATGACTATAACATATTCTAATTAATATGTTCTTTTGTTAGTTATTAGAACACGACAATAAATTTTTTTGTTAATTAATATGTTTTTCTTATTAGTTACTAATTTATTTTAACTTTTTTTTGTTATTTTAAAAATAACTTAGTGTATCTTAACGATACGATACACGAAACGCAATACGATACAAAATAAAACGATACACGATACATTTTATGATTCAACTTCTATGGCCTCAATAACAATAGAGATCATCCCGAAATAAATTTACTATGAAGACTGAAACAGAAAGCTACAGGTCCAAGAACCAGTTATAACCCATTCCACAATTCATAATTTATTACGCAGAATATACATAAATTCAAGAAGTACTCCAAATGCCTCATATTTAGTGAAAACAGTTAATGAGAAATAAGAAATTGGCAACCAAATGAAACAAATACCATAAAATGATATAATAAGGTCCATAACTTGTAGCAACTTTAATTGAAATTTTTCTGAGAACTGGAATAAGTGCTTAACAAATCAGCCCAAACTGAGATGAAAAACACCAATGGAGATAACTGGCGGAATACTGTTTGGGTTCAGTGAAACAAATCAAGTTCGAGCATACTGGGCAACCCAAAACTCAGCTTGAAAAATTCTATTATTTTGATCAGATACTGATTTCAGGCTCTGTCTGAACCATTTAGTGTTTAGCTCATTTTTTCCATGGGGCTATAGGGGTTTAGATTATTGTCGTCTAGACTCGTTGGTTTTAGGCAAATCATTCAAGAAATTGTTACCATGTCAGAAGAATATTTTATCAACACCACCATCAGCCACATGTTTTTTTTATGTGAAAAACTATCTAAATTTAATATCAATGAAAAAGTGAGTTCCAGGAATCCTCCAAGAAAAAATCAAGCCTTCAGCTCCAGTCCTCCACTCTCTCGACCTCCTTTGGGTGCACCGATTAGGCCTCAATCAGTGAAACAGGCCTATGCTGCTATGCACACACTTATTCAATGATATGGTAACTAGGGTTGCATATGAGCCGAGTTCGAGCGAGCTGAGGCCAACTCGAACTCAGCTCATGGTAGTGGCGGATGCAGAACATATAGGCAATGGTGTCAATTCTAAAGAAACATTAAAACATTTTCAGAAATGTTTATCAAAAACTCAACTATTTTAATACAATTAATATAATTTGGTTCTAATGGTTCAATTGCACTACTCCTGACATGATATAATTTGGATTGTAATAAACACAATTAATATATGATGCACATAATTCATAAGAAAAATTTACAAAACAATCCCTATAAACTAAGAAAAGTTCAAATCAGAAACTGCAAATGCAAAGCAATAGTGCAGAACACGTAATACAGAAATTCAAACAAAAAACTAGTAAACAATCCAAATTACACATTACCTTAGGCGATCTGGTAAGACTTCAGAGGGAGAGATTAAGCCAGAGGCAAAGAGGCGGGCCTGGCTGGACCAGCTGGTTGAGGCCTTGAGAGTGATTTGCGGAGAGAGAGGAAGCTGAGTTGCGGCTGGTGGTGAGAGGGGAGGCGACGCCGCTAGTCCGCGACGGTACAGAGAGGAGGTGGTCAGCTCGGAGGAGTGCAAGTGCGACGGGAGAGAGTAGAGAAAGGAGAGGAGATGAGGTCGGGGGGAGGCCGAGTTAGGGTTAGGCGGAAGCAGAAGAGTTGGGTTTAGGGCTTTAGGCCGAGGCGGAAGTGAAATTTGCCTTTTAAGGAATTATTAATGTATTAGCTTATAAGGAGACGAGCCGAAGATTTCGGGCTGAGCCCATTCCGAACGAGCCCGCGAGTCGTGAGCTTCCTAGAGAACAATGGGCGTTTTAAGTGATCCCTGAACGAAATACAGCCCTAATAGAAACTCCTCTGGCGCTGCCTCTGAGCTAGAGGTTCGTTTGACAAATTAAGGAATAATTTTGAAAGAGTAATAGATCGAGTGATGTGTCTATCTATCTTTTATTTTTCTTTTTAGGGTTTAAAAGATAACACTGATTGAGTACCATAAGCTCATTTGTATGGATAAGATGATCAGGAAAGAAAGCCACACCACCAAAAAACCCGAAAAGAATTTAAAATCAAGTGGTAGAAGAGTGATATTCTTGATTATTCGGAAGAGCGAAAATATCATTTGGCGGTTGTTAATCAAAATAATTAAAATATGGATAATTATGATACTAACAATGATGATGATGATAATAATAATAGTAAAATAATAATAATAATAATAATAATGATGATAATGATAATATAATAATAACAATAAAATAATAATATTCTTAGTTGTAATCATAATAATATAAACATAATCAAAATATAATAATATAATAATAAAAATTATAATTATAATCATAATCATAATAATATAATAATAAATAATAATTCTAATAATAAAATAATAATCATAATCATGATGATAATAATCATAGTCATAATCATAATAATATAATAATATAATAAGAAAAATTATAATCATAATATAATAATAATAATAAATAATTATAATCATAATAATATAATTATAATATAATCATAGCTATAATCATAATATAATAATATAATAAAATAAATAATAATAATGATAGTCATAATCATAATAATATAATAATAATATAACCATAATCAGAATATAATAATATAATAATAATAAAATTATAATCAAAGTCATATTAATATAATATAATAATTATAATCATAATAATAAATAATCATAATAATAATAATAATATAATCATATTTATAATTATAATATAATAATATAATACTAAAATCATAATTATTATAATATAATAATAATAAAATTAATCATATAATAATAATACTAACGTGATATTAATATAATAATAATAATAATAATAATAATAATAATAATAATAAATAATAAATAATTATCATAATATTAATATAATAATAAATCATAATCATAATATAATACAACATAAATCAAACAATAATCGCTATTCCGGTATACCGCCTATAACTTGGTATACCGGATTAGTCCTCTTCTACTTAGTCTAAAATTCATTTGGCAAATTAATTCATCGGAATAACTATTATATTCTAACTTTTTGCCATTTCACCAAGTGGGGTGTAAACGGATTGGATACAATCGAATAATAATTTTATCATATTTTCATCTGTTATAATTTTTTGAATAAGAATAAATATAAGATAATTTTTTGAATAAGAATAAATATAAGATATTTGACGGATACTCATAAGTTGGACGGATAGAGATAGATACGGATATATTTTAGATATTAAATAAAAAATATTATATACATCATTGAAAAATAATTATATATTATTTTTTAATAAAATCAGTAATTATAAAAATTAGAAACTAATTATTATATTAGTAGTTCAAATATATTAATAAATTATAAAAAATATGATACATTAGTATAAATTAGATATAAAATTAATTAAATTTATAATGTATGCTAAAAATATATAATGTGAAATTTTTCATATATGTATTCAAATCTCAGATCAGATACTTTCGGATAAGGTCAGATATTGATGGATAATAGCTAAACGGTCGAATATGAATATATAATAGCCAAATCGTATTCTTATCCGTTAAAATTTTTCGAATATAGATATGAATATTTATATACTGATATATTTACATACGGATACCGATACATATACGAATCAGATCATAGATAAAATCAAATATTATCCGATCTGTTAACCCTCATACTTTGAGCCCATGCCAACGATCAGCTGCATTGCACATAGCTCCCTAGCGCTACCTCTAGATCTAGATTTTCGAGTATGGAGTGTTAGATCCCTATCCTCTATAGAATTGTAAAGTTTGAAGCTAAAGAAGAGAACAATACCACGATCAGATGAACAGTATTAGAGACAATATTTAGATTCATGTGAAGTCTGAATAGCTCTGTATTATGTTAGAGGATGTGGATTCTCGAGTATGGACCCAACGACAGCACCTCGGTTTGGTCAGGAGGAATGAAAAAGCAAATCCTCGTAAGAGTTTTGTCTGGAGATTTTAAAAGTTAATCTAAATAGTTGTGAGGAAATTTAAATATAAATCTGCATGCACGAATAATTTATTATTATTAAAATTATGATCGTTAATTGTTAATCGCAGATTGAACGATTCCGATTAAAAGTACCACAGTGGAAGTTATTTTTTTTGCGCTTTAGAGGATTTCATTTCGGAGGAATGGAGGATGTTTTGTCCAAGCTTTCAGTCCTGTAATTGTTTACATTCTCGAAAATACTATCTTTGTAACCGACCCCACATTGCAATCTTCTGGTGGACGGTGTTTATCTCATGTGGAACTCCAGCTCCATTCATGGATTGGATTCTCAATTTTTCTCTATCCAATCAAATCACAAAAGTAGTTTTCATTTTCCGACCTCACCTGGGCCCCGCCCCCTCTTCTCTTTCCCTTTCGGCATTTCCCTCCTCTTGTCCCTCCTCGCTCTCGAAAAAAAATGGCGACGCAACCAACCGCCCCGGCTCCGCTACTAGGTTCGCTACACTCCGCGTTCAACCATCAGAGCCGAGAGCGCCTCCTCCCCACTCTCTCACTCAAGGACGGTCCTGACTGGTTCGAAGAAGAGTGCCCGCGCCAGGGATGCTTCCAACGGTGTTTCAGATGGACTGCAGATCTCGGCCCATGGATGTACGAGATGATCGTGGCCTTGTGGGAGTTTGGCCGGTCGGACCCACGCAAGGCGGTCTTCGCCGGAAAAGCGGGTCTCGCTTTGGCCATTGTTTCTCTGCTTGTGTTTGTCGACGATCACCCTTTCTTTAAAGAGGATCTGGGGAAACACTATGTCTGGGCTATTTTAACTGTCGTCGTGGTTTTTGAATTTAGTATCGGTGAGTTGCTTGATTAAAGTTAATTTCCTTCCCTTTTTGTTGGTTTTGACAAATTTCGTAGGAGCGACCAATCAAAATATTAAAGAAAGACTTGCATTGCCTTTCTTATCTGAAAGTATAATTCATATTGATTACAGCGAATTATATAAGTATATAAATCTCGTGAGATTTGTTAAATTCTGATGAAGTGAAGTGATTGCTTGAAGGAAAAAAAAAAGATGAACCATCAATATTTGTTCGAGTCTGGTGCTTAACTTCTTATTTTTGTTATTATTTTTCAAGCTTTTCCGCAGTATTTATTTTAATTTTCACTGGCGACGTGGCACGTGAAGAAATTGATCTGACATTTTACTAGGCCACCTCCCAATATTATGAGTATAGCCAGTTAGCCACAAATTATGTTGTCAAGTTGACTTTACTCAGTACTATGGATTTAATTTGTGTAGCTTCTGCTGAAATTTTCAGCTCTTTTAGAAAAGTAAAATTAATGTGATCGTGACTTGAAATAATTATTCATAAATTTCTTTCTGCTGACCAGCATGTGATGGAGAGTATCTGAGAGAGAAGGTTCTTTGTCTGTATGTTGTTATTATTTCCATTAAAATAAGAACCTATAATTTAAGGTGATTAAATGGTACCATTTTCAATTTGTAGTTCTATGAGCTATAAGCATGAAATGAATGGCATGAAAGAAAAAGTCAAATTATTTAAACGCAGCTGCTCATTGTAGTTATAGTACTGGGATAACCCGATGAGGTCTTGTGCTAACACCCGCCATTCCTCATAGGTGCAACACTGAGTAAAGGATGGAATAGAGGCATAGGTACACTGTGTGCTGGAGGACTTGCACTTGCATTTGCTGAATTGTCTACACTGACAGGAAATCTTGAAGAGATTTTTCTTGTTATCAGTATTTTTGTTGCTGGTAATCATCTAAAATTTACTCTGATTTTTGTGTTTTTCTTCATAATTACTAGATACCTGCTACAAGGGATTGCCATTCTGCCCAGTAACAGTACATATTGTGAACATTTACTCTGTTCTGAGTTATCTCGTTATTCAATTAAGCTTTAGTTATTGTTTCAGGGATGCTGTGAAAATTTGATATCCTATGATCCTCTTCTTGCTTTCTGTTTGTCATATCTATCTTTTAAATGTAGGGTCTGTGGCAACATACTTGAAGTTGTATCCAACATTGAAGCCGTATGAATATGGGTTTCGGGTTTTCCTGATTACATTCTGCTATGTGATGGTCTCGGGTTACAGGACAAATGAATTTATTGAAACAGCCGCCAGCCGGTTTTTACTCATTGCCCTTGGTGCAGCTGTTGGGCTTGGTGTAAATATCTTAATTTACCCCATTTGGGCTGGTGAGGATTTGCATAACTTGGTTGTGAAAAATTTCATGGGTGTTGCCAAGTCATTGGAAGGTCTCTCTCTTTTTCCCCTTTTCTCTCTCCAAAAAAACTCGGTAAAAGGGAAGTCAACAATGTTAAGAAAAAAATGTGCAAACTAACTTGTCAGGGTGTGTGAATGGATATCTACAATGCATGGAGTACGAGAGAATCCCGTCTAAGATTTTGACATATGAAGCTTATGAAGATAGTTTGTACAGCGGTTACCGCTCAGCCGTGCAGTCAACATCCCAAGAGGATAGTCTGGTATGCTTCAACTACGTAACCTAATTTAAAATTGTAGAAATTGTAGTGCAGCTCAAATGGATTAGTCTAACATCAGAATATTTGGATAAACTCATGTCAGTTAGGTTTTGCTGTATGGGAGCCACCTCATGGGAAGTACAAGATGCTGAATTATCCATGGAAGAGCTATATAAGAGTGAGCGGTGCACTGAGGCACTGTGCTTTCACGGTGATGGCATTGCATGGATGCATTCTGTCAGAAATTCAGGTTTGTGTCATAAATTCCCTGAATCACTGGCATTTGCATACTTTTGCTAATACAAGTTAGTGGCTATATCCAAGCTGAATTCAAGGTTGCTTACTGGCCAGGTTTACCAGCACTGATTACTGGTGCTGGTATGCGCTTGTGTTCATCTCAATCACTCAGAATGTTATTAGAGCAGAAAAAAGTATTGAATGTTGCTATTGTAGGCACCACCAGAGTATAGGCAAATAATCAGTGCTGAGCTACAAAGAGTAGGAACTGAAGGGGCGAAGGTGCTTCGTGAGCTCGGTGACAAGGTGAAGACAATGACCAAACTAACCTCATCAGATATCCTAGCAGAGGTCCATGCCGCAGCTGAAGAGTTGCAAAAGAAGATCGACCAGAAGTCGTACCTCCTGGTTAATGCTGAAAGCTGGGAAGTATTTAAGAATGGAAATGATGCAACAAAGGATGGAACCTCTGATGTGGTCACTGGCGGAAAACTTATACGTGAACGGTCGTTACATGAACTAAGATCCGTTAAAGGCTCTGTGTTGACCACTTCCTATAGCAGGTGCAATGGCTGTACTTTTAGTTTACTCTGGTATAGATTGTCTACAGTTGGCAATGGTATCAGCAAGTCCAATACAATTTTCTTTGTGCTGACATGTCATTAATTGGGTTTGGTGCTGGTTCCAGTATATTGTTTGCTTTGGGCAGCTTAGTGCTGGAAACAGCATCTACCTTCTTTTCTTTGTTTTTTTTTTGGCAGTGTACTGTATGCTTTATTATAGTGGGTATGGTACTTTTTTTTGTGTTGGTTTACATTGGTACAGTATAAGTTTATTCTTATTTACATTGCTATGAGACCTACACCATAATTCTTGCTAACCAGAAATTATTTTTTTAAAAAATAGCACTATCTTCCCTTTTCTTGTGGTAAGCCGTGATCTTGTTACTCCAAATGAGCAACTACATAAGAGTTTTGGTCTACTAAAATGAGGTTGTTTTGCAGGATTGATTCATCTTCAACAATGGACATGATGCTTCGGTCGCAGTCAATGTGGCCAGCACGGAGGTCATTTCACCGTGCTGATCCTCTACCCGGTGAACTGGAGTCGAGAACATATGACAGCGCCAGTGCTCTGTCCCTAGCAACTTTTGCTTCCCTCCTGATTGAATTTGTTGCAAGGCTGCAGAACATAGTTGATGCTTTCACTGAGTTGAGTGTGAAGGCTAATTTTAAGGAACCTGTGATTGAACCAGGGGAGGAGAGCAAAGGGATCTGGACCAGATTTTGTCATGCAGTTGGGCTGAAGAGATGATATTTAGGTTGTCGTACAGACACTTTTTTTTTCAGTTTCTAATATACCCCTCTCGAGTGAAAATGTTAAAGAGGGTCTTACTAGGGAAATGAGAGAACCCTCTTGTTTAGGTCTAGAAATTGCCAAATGACATCCTAAAAAGGCATTACAATATTATTCTTGTAATCAGTTTTGATCTTGATGTTATAAGGCTGTTGATGTACTATATTGTTTTATGGACAATATTTACTAGAACAGTTTAAAATGTAATACATTATTACATATTAATTGTGAAAAGCAAATTTTTATTGTCTACTCGTGAGATGCGGTCAAAGAAACCTGAGAGAGATCTCGCTCCAGAAGCATATTTGCTTTATGACACAAATAAAATGTCTTGATGTTGCTGTGGTGTTTTGTGTGTGTTGTGTGGACAGAATCTGCAAAATTAATCGTGATTTCTGGCAGCAAGTTTCAATGAAATCAAATATTTTGGATAAAAAACATGATCCACAACATTTCAGGGGCAGGACGTAAATAGAGAGCAATAATTTTGAAGAATTTCAAAGTTGATCTGATACAATAGTTTGTTCTTTACAACATAAATTATACATGAATCTTGCTTTCGCATCTCCCCTAGCTTGCAGAACACAACAAATTAACGTATCCAAATATTCATGACCAATATGCAAACTATCTAAATTACACTTATTATACATACGCATATATATATTTACAAAACACCAAAACTAGCTAATGACCTTTGACAATATGGCCGGTCTTCTTTTTCTGCTAAGATTGGATTTGAAAAATCACATGCCAAGGTAAAGACACTGGGTATGTTTTTTTTTCTATAGTTATCTAAGTTATGTACTATTATTTTGAAGAAGTTGATCACATGGCATTTTAGAACAAAGAAGGGAAGTCATTAGTTTTTTGTGGCCGGACGCAGTTTGATTGGGTCCATCCAATTCGATTTTGTTCATTATCGTATATCAGCAACTTCCCACGAAGCGAAACATCTACAAAATGTAAAAGAACATGAGAGTAAGATGGATGGCATACCAGTATTAGCTAAAGAACAAGTCCAATAAAGGCTGTGAAATACATTGAATGTTAGAACATAATACCTCCAAGGATAATGGTTAATCCTTGTTGTATTTCCATTCCATTAAGTATCCCTAAGCAGACATTGCCCTTCTCCTGCAGAGAGAGAGAGAGAGAGAGAAAACTGAATTCAGATTTCAATGTTGTTGTCTTGTACACAACAAGTTATCATGTAACTTTTCAACTCAAGCTGATAAAGGAAAGGAGACTTACACTTATAACGAGGTAACCTTCAGGAGGGATCACATATGTTGTTGGCACGAAGAACCATCGTTTTGCAAAATGCAATGTAACAGGCTTAAAGTACTTCTTCACATCACTGACAGAGCTGAACACAAGCAAAAACTTCAACATGGAACTCAAAGTTGTTTATGGTTATGGTATTTTCTGACCAAATGGTTTCTATGATCCAAGAACAAAATGAGAGTCCGCTAGAATTACCTGATGGGAAAGTCAGTTTTCCAACATAAAGGGAGAGTCTTATCTGAATCATCTTGCACAAGATTGCTGATTGATTTAAGCTGATTTTTTTTAAAAGAAAGGAATGAATTAAAAGTGAGCTGTATGCCTTTGCTAGAGATGGGTAACAATTACAAACTAGGATTCATGAAGAGTGGAAAGAAAGAGGCGATTCGCCGGGCGAACGAAAAAACAAAAAAGAAAAGAAAACCCTAGGAGGGGAGGTCGCGCCGCCGGCCTCCCCGCCTCCCCCACCTCTCCGATCTCCTCCCTCTGTCTTCTCCTCTCCTCCTCTACTTTCTCTCTCTTCTTCCCGCCCTGAAATACAAGCAAAATTTAGCCTCTCCTCCGGGTATGGGTCGGTAATCACTCCTTGACAGCAGTGACAACTGCAACAGCGAATTTGATGTACGGATCTCTCTAGCCACTCCTCGGCAGCAATGCCTACTTTTTTATCGTAAGCGGATCTCTCCAGTGTCACTGCCTTCTAACCTGAAGTTTGTGGCAGCCTCTCCTCCACCAGCGGCCGCGATGGCGATGGTCCCCTGGCTCTCTCTACCTTCACCTGCATCTCTTCCACCACCGGATCAGATCTGTACTGCTCTCTCCCTCTCTCTCTCTCTCTCTCTCTAGGGTTATCTATCGACAGATCTACTCTTGGTACTCAGATCCAATCCAGACAGTTTCGGATTGTGGCTGTCAGCAAATCAGGTATGGATCTGCCCCCTCCCTCCCTCGGGTTATCTGTCGATAGATCGGGATATGGCACAATGTTTGCCCTCGTGCGATGGGTTATCAGGGTAATGGATCCTATGTGGTTACTAGGGTGCTACGGTCTGATGGGTTCTCCTCTTGCCTGCTCCAGAGTTGGAACGTGACGAGCTATAACAGGGTGCTGATTAATGAGCCGCACCAAGACTATTTTTTTCATTTTTCTTTTAAATTTCTTTTGTATGGATATGCTTGTATTTCATTTCTTTTTCTTTTCAACTTTCTATTCTATTTGTAACTCTTTTTCAATTTGATTTAATAAAATTTCATAGTAGGCTATTCGCTTGCTACTTCAAAAAAAAAACAATTACAAACTGAGGATTGAAGGATATAGTAAAAAGAGAACTGACCAAAGCTACAAGTCTGGTGTATGCATCATTTGGAAGATAGGTGTATGAGCTCCCACTGTCAAATATAACTTGCATTACCTTATTTCTTTGGCCCCCAGCACTTAGCTCTTGATCGCCATACCTCATTTTTTGAACAGATGTATGGTACAAGTTCCTGAAATGTTACAAAAAAATATAAAGAAGAATAAGGTTAAGAATAAACATTACAAAAAAGCTGGGACCAAATAAGGAACCAATACATAGATAACATGTGAAGATAGATCCAAGTAACTGCCATAGCCATTAAAAATTCTTATTTGGGAGTCTTTGTCACAAAATACATCTGGTTTCTTTTATAAATGTTGTACACATGCTTAGGTAGAGGGTATGTGTAAAGTTATGATATACTTTAAAAAAAAACTATGCTCTGGAAGAGGCCTGCATGGGGCTGCTTCTGGGGCCTCTTTATAATTTTCTTCATAATTTAGTGAGAACAGGATATACAAATAATATATTTTCCAAAAAGGAGAAAACAAAAGGCCGGTACCATAAGTAGAGAATGTTTTATTATTCAGGTGAAGATAACAGTGTGTACTTACGAAAGGCTGGTAAGGGTGGAGACCCATGTGACACCCCATCTGGGGACATAGTCATCACCTAGGAATAAATACCCACCGCCACTTGGCTCACTAGTGATGCAGTGGCCTATAATGTTGGAAATAACCCCTTGATCGGCTAGCTGTGATGGGAGGCTAAGTCTGGCAGCGCTGAGCCCCAAAATCCCATCAGTTTTAGCTGGAGAGGCCAGAAGCTGCCCTCGTTGGTTGTATGCACATCTGTAAACATAAAAAATAAAATCAGCAAAATATACCCACTCATGGAAGTGAGGCAAGGTCAACAATGCAATCAGCCCTTGCTAAAATACATACTAAAATATACATACAACAAGTACACACATAGGTAAGCTCACAATAAGAAAGAATAATTTCAATTCAACTTAAAATTTTGACACCCAAAAATGAAAAAACAATTCCAACAAAATTATTCAGTTCAGGGTTAGAAAAAGTAAATGGGAAGTTTAAAGAGTTTGTTAATGAGACGGTAATTTCATTCAACCAAGAGGTAATCATGGCATCTTCAGGCCCCTAGATAACTGGGTTCAGATCTCACAGTATTGCTTTTCATTTCTATACATTAATTGAACATATTTTGACACAAAATTAAGTAGCCTTTTGGACATTCATATGGGTCAGGTTCCAGTCACCACGCTGGAGAAACTGGATATGAGTTGGGGCATTTTCAGGTTCTTACCATGTGCCCAGGACACTAAAAACAACAAAACACAAGTAACTGAATAACTATAATATTGTAGGGTTCGTTTGACAAATCAAGGAATAGCTTTGAAAGAGTGATAGAATAGTGTATTTTTGAAAGAGTGGTATTTTTTACTATTCGGAAGAGCGAAAATATCGTTTGACAGTTGTTAGTCAGAATAGTTAAAATATGGATAATTATGATACTAACAATGATGATGATGATGATAATTATAGTAAAATAATAATAATAATATAATAACAATAAAATAATGATCATAATCCATAATCATAATCATAATAAATAATAATATAATACATAATCATAATATAAGAATATAATAATAATAAATTATAATTATAATTATACTCATAATAATATAATAATAAATAATAAATAATTATAATTTTAATAATATAATCATAATATAATAATACAATACAACATAATCAAATAATAATCAAATAATAATCATAATCATGATAATAATAATATAATTATAATCATAATCATAATATAATAATAATAATAAATAATTATAATCATAATAATATAATTATAATATAAACATAGATATAATCATAATATAACATAATAATAATAAAATAATAATAATAATAAGTAATAATAATCATAGTCATAATCATAATAATAATATCAACCTATTATTTAAATTCTTAAATAACAAAACTAATTGATAATCATTTCGATATTATTTATATAAGCAATATAAAATCAACGGACCAAATAATTTATAATATTCAAATAAAATTTTTTTTTTCATATACATACAATTGAGATGATATCATCTAATCATTTTTAAATTTATACATAAATAAATAAATAAATAATCATAATCATAATATAATAATATAATAATAAAAAATTATAATCATAATCATAATAATAATAATAATAAATAATCATAATCATAATAATAATAATAAATAATCATAATTATAATAATATAATAAAATAATCATATTTATAATCATAATATAATAATATAATACTAAAATCATAATTATTATGATATAATAATAAATAAATAAATAATCATTATAATATTAATATAATAATAAATTATAATCATAATATAATAATATAATACAACATAATCAAATAATAATCACTATTCCGACGAGAGCTAATCCGGTATACCACCTATAACTTAGTATACCGAATTAGCACTCTTCTGCACTCTTCTACTTAGTCTAAAATTCGTTTGGCAAATTAATTCGTCAGAATAGCTATTCTATTCCAACTTTTTGTTATTCCACCAAGTGCCAAACAAACTAGTAGTATTGTAGCCCCCTGAATATGGACCAGGGTAATTTCTAAATAAATTGTGTCGTGTTCTACCATAGTTGTTATTTCAGCATACCCAAAGACAAAGCTTAGTTTTTCTCTCTCAGCATCAGAAGTCACAAGATGCATCTCGTCTCTTGCCAAAACACCGACAGAGGAACTCCGATCTGCATACTCAATCTCATAATCACATTGCCTACATGTGGCACAGTTGTTCTGGTTTCCTTGCAACTCCTGGCACAGAGAATCCCTAGGTGGCACTATCTTCCCTTTTACCGGCTTATACAATGGATGTGGTCCCTGTGAAAATAAAGAAGAAAAACTGAAAATACAGTAGTTTGTCATTGACATGAAACCATAAAATTACTGCTCCATAGTATATAAAGTATGAGAAATACATAATCCCAGATTCTGGTTAATACCAGTAAAAGCAAGTTAAGTTACCTTCGCACAACTGGTGCAAGGGGCATCACACTGTATCCATGTCAGGTCACTACCAGTATCAACATCGAGATAATAAGGTCTTGGTGGATTTCCCACAAATATAGATGTATAGTATGATCTGTACTCTTAAGAGAAAAATAGAATATCAGTTTCTGGTCAATGTTTGGAAACCAAAATAAGCATCTTGGAAGTAAGAAAATCATGCAACAAAAATGATTGATAAATACAAACCAACACAGGCGGACTGTTATCTATTTAAAAATAAGTATCTAAAGACAGTATTTCGAGGAATCCTCAAAAAATACAAATACTTGCATATATTTGGAATTAATATTAATTTGTGGAACTTAAAAGACAATTTTATTAACTAATTTATGCAATCCATGATTAGTTACCATAGAACATATCTTGCAACGAGATCTTTTTTTCTTTTACTAAATTAAAAAAAAAAGTCAGATCAAGGGAGTGAGACGGATTAGTCATTAACAGCGCTATTTTTAACTTATCACAAAATGGTAGAATATTCAAGATAATAAGCTAATTTCGACGAAATAGCAATTCACTTGAACAACTGATTACTCAGCTTACCCGTCTGGATATACATTGCCTTGAATCGGGAGAACCGTACTGGAATTCTCTGAACCACTCGGATCAGACCGCACCGTTTCTGCCATTTTCTCCTCGATTCCATCCTGCGACAGCTTCACATCCCCGGTCTCTCTCAAAACCCTTCCTCTCTGTTTCGGATACAACTGAAGGAGAAAAGACTTCGTCTCGTTCTTTCTCATCTCCTCTCTTACGGATCCGCTCAACAACTGATAAGACAACTCGGAGTACAAGCAACCGTAAATCGACACGGCGACGAAAACAGCAGCTAAGAGGTAAAGTATCACTTTTTTTGGAGAAAATAGCGATGTTCGAGGAGGTGAGAGTGGTTGCGAGAAAGCGGAGGGAGTGGGAGCAGTAGGTGGCGGGGTGAAGGCAGAGTCGCCATCAGAGAGGGTGAAAGCGGTGACGGTTTTGCCCTTGGAGGGGTCATCGGAAGGGGGGAGAGAGATGATCACGACTCCATGGAGTTGGGGATTAGGTTCCATGGAGAGTTCGCCGGCGGCGAGTAGCGTGGAGCCTCCCCTTTGAAGAGAGGAGGTCAGAAGAGAAATGTTCTCTTGTCAATACACCGCTATGGCAGTTGACAAAAGATGGTGAAGAAGGCTAGATAAATTTTTGGGTTTTTTAACTTAACGGGGTTATTTTGTTGAAGCGCCCTTGTGAAAATTGGAATATGATTTTGTCAAGGAAAATGATTTCTTGGTACGTTGTTTCCATAGTTTTCTGGTCAAGTATTATTGTATTAATAATATGAAAGTTTACAGATTTTAGAATAAACGGTGTAAGTAAATTCTTTTATATTATGATACAGAAAAGTTCGTAGTTAGTGCTCTAAAAGTCGTTGTTTTTTGAACTATTATAATATATTCTTTTTGTCTTCATTAATTCATGAGAAAAGGATTTTTGGACTTTGAATTTTCTAATTATTTAAGGGAAAACGATACAGTCACTCTCAATCGTAATTTAAGATTACTGTTTCATTTCTTTTACAAACTTTACAACATCAAGAAACATACGTTATTATTTTTTGTGCTGATAATATTATTGCATTGTGAAAATATAACACGGTTCTTTACTAATTCTTATCTAAAAAAGGACTGAATTCGCTCAATATTTGATGAATAATACTCATCTGATAACATTCTAATGGTAGCGTAATGATTTATATTAGTAATGTAACAATGAACATATGATAATGAGTCTCTTGTCGCTCTTTGAAGTGATGCTAGTATAATTTTTGAAAGTGATATATAAAAAATAATATGTGTTAGACTTACAAAAATCAAAATAGATGAATAACACATGTTTTACGTTTTCTCTAAAGGGCAGGACAATTTGGAGAAATTGTCTTTAAAAATTGAAGCGATTGCGGTTAAATCAAGACTTTACAAGGTCTTGTATGAAACACGCAGACAAGTGGGACCAAACCCTTCACTATATTTCGTCGGCTGGTATAATTGGCCATGTCATTGCACTCAGGGCGGAGCTAGCTTTTTCAAGTATGGGGTCAATTAGTGGTGTCAATTAGTATTCAATATAATCAAATTTAAATTAAGTTTATTGGTCCAAACATCCAACCTTCAGTGGGGTCAAAGGTGGAAAATTATACAAAATATCATTGGGTTCAAATCGTGATAAAGAAAATTATCAGAAAAAAAAGACATCTAATATAATTGTAAAATTAAGTGGTGTCAATTGACACCATTATAATATATATAGCTTCGCCTCTGGGTCAAATTAACATGAGTTTAGCACCTAACTAAAATTCAATTTATTTTTATTTTATAATTAATTATTTCATTTTATTTCATTTTATACAATAAATATTCATAATTTCATCTTCTATATACTTGTGTTAGTGAATCATGATCACAACAATCCAAACATATCATAAAGAAATTAAGAATAATTATCGCTCCTGCAAAATAGGAGCATCAGTGACTCTTCAAAAGAACATGCTTATTTTAACAATATAATATTTAGTTTAAGTACTAATAAAATATGATGAGCTTGTAATCTATTATGTGTATGAAATTATAATACATGCAAAGGATCCATTTATATAAGGTACTACCTGAATTGATTTTAAATATTAATTTATTTAAATAGGAAAAGAAAAAAGACCATCTTAAAATATTTACTTGAAAAAAAAACTAAAGACCGTCTAAAAATATTTTCAATGACTTATAAATAAGAAATTGAAAAATCAATAACTAGGAATCATAGTCAAAGATGTTATGTAAAAATCGAGATTGGTACAAATCAGTCTAGCGGGTACAATACTAGTACAATAGGTACCAACTATCAAAAACAGCCTCAAACAACCCCAAATAACCCTCAACCCATACATAAGGGAAACTCTAGAAAATAAAAACAAAACCAATCAAGCATGCAACCAACCAAGTATAATAGAGCAAGAGATGTTATCACGGGATAAATCGAGTTCAGCGAGCACACAAGAGGAGACACAAGAGTTTAAAGTGGTTCAGCCAAGCTTACTCCACCGAGAGACAAACGACCAACAAACTTACTATAAATCAAAAAGATTATAAGAGATTACAAGAATATTTTAATTACTAGAATAAACAATCACACTCTTTTCTATTCTCTCCTCTCACTCTCTTTTGTTCAAGACATATAAAAAGATGAAACTATAAATTTACTGTAGCACCTAACTTTTCAGCCACTTAGACAAATAAAGAGGTAAAGAGAATAAATAAAGTTTAAGAGATGAGTACATAAGGCAAATGCTGAATTTGAGCCTAAAAATTCAACAAAAAATTATGACAAAAAAATAATATTATACATCTTTATATGAATATACAATACATATCATTGATATAAAAATTGTGAAAAAAGTATGGGATCGATTAGTTAGGTTCCTAAAAAAATTTCTTACAAGAATAAAAAAAATGAAGAACATATTAAGAATTTCTAAAAATAAATGGGGTCAACTGACCCCATAACACTACGTGGATTCGCTTCTGATTGCACCAAATTAAAAGAGTACCAAATGACAATTCTCTAACGGTCGACACATTCTTATTATACTATTTAAATTAGAAACAATTCGAAAACTCCGGGTGTAGGTATGAACTAAGAAGAAATCTTGGCATTTTTTTTTTTGAACTCGATGAATTATTTCCCGGAGAATGCGTGCGAGCAGAGCATATGATGCTGATTGGCCGATAGTTTGACTACAACAGCTTCCTGATTGGCCGATAGAGAATCAGAGACAATGGACAAAGAACTATTGGATGGAATTCATAGATCTTCTGTTGCTGAAATGGAGTGTGAAATAGTGTTTCAAGTCTCGGATAAGGAACCTTCTTCCCTCAACTGATGGCCCCGCTAAGTAGCGAGGGGATTTGAGGTTCAAAGGGTTTTAAATTTAAAATTTAATTTAAAAATTCTTTCATTTATTGATTTTGTATTAAAATTTTGTATTAAAATTTCATATTTTTAATTTGATTTAAAGCTCACTCTCATCTTTTTATGAATCTCAATGCAAAATTAATAAGTAGGAAATGCTTTACACTAAATTTTGTGTTTAAAACCCTTTGAACCTCCTCCGATCTCAGTAACGAGGGTTCCGGTTGTAAATTTAAATTTAAAAAAAAAAAGATGGATAGTTTAGGATATTTAGTCTTGATTTTTTTTCTTTTTGTGTTAAATATGCAGGTTCTAAATTTCAAATGTGATTGGAATCAATGATAAAAGCAAATGAACCTCGTCTTTATTTAGGAAAGAAAAAAAAATGCAACAGAGAGTGTGTCGATGTTCATTATTTTCTCATCACTTACTACTACAAAGAAGTAAAGTACATTAACTTAATGAAAGAAGATTATGTAATATTTATGTTCTTTCGTAACAAGGACAATTTGACAGGTTAATTTAAAAAATCGTACCATTTACATAATTTGTAAGAGGTATTAATTCATACTATAATATTGAGTTCAGTAATACTAATTATGATAGAAGTTATTTCGGACGAAATAAATTTTTTGTTTGCTTAATGTGTAGCATCTATCTATATTTTGATATTTTTCAATACAAGGAATAATTAAAATATAGCTCTCATAAATTTCTATTTCAGTAGTTTATTTGCAAAATTTAGACCACCATTCTATTTTTGTATAGAAAAATATTTTAGTCTAGCATAAAGGGAAATTGGATATGTACCCATAAAAATTTTGTTAATTGAAATTTTTTCATTAGTTCTTTGAATTTGAAAACTCATTTTACTGATTCATCAATTATCCTCAGTAAATCAATATTATAATTCATTAAAAAATTAAAAGACTAAAATACCCTTCATTAAAAACTAACTTTCTCAGGTAATTTCCTTCTCCCCCGAAAAATTGAATGTTCTCTTTGACCAACTGTCGTAGATCATCTTCTTCCACTTACTGCTTCGTCTCTCTGTCATCTTTCACATACAACTCATTATTGCTTTGACCAAGTACGTATTATATTTCACATACTACTTAGTATTTACTACTGCTTTGACCATGTATGTATTCTAGATACATATTCTATTTATAAATGAATTTCAAATTTTAAGAACATGTGAAACGGTTTGTGCATCTCACGAGTTGGCGAAGAAAGCCATGGATGCTGAATAAATAAATAATCATCCTTATATTAATATAATAATAAATCAGAATCATAATAATAATATAATAATAAATCATAATCATAATTATAATCATAATATAATAATATAATATAACATAATCAAATAATAATCGCTATTCCGACGAGATCTAATATGATATATCACCTATAACTTGGTATACCGGATTAATACTCTTCTACTTAGACTAAAGTTCATTTGGCAAATTAATTTGTTTGGCACCATTCACAGTGATTGTTATTCTTTGTATTAAAAATTAAAATTTATTATTATTATTATTATTATTTTACTATTATTAGATTAAAAATGAGTGAATTTTGAATTTCAGGGCCTCCAATCAGCAATTAAAGTTAATGAACCGCTTCTCTTAATAAGATTGTACATTTTAATTATTTATTTAATAACTTATTTCACTGAGGGATAACTCTCGTAATAAATAAATAATAAACAAATTAAATTGGCCTGAATTATTTTTCATTAACTAGATAACTAAATAGAGGCGGGATTCAATCAGTGGTCATTGATGTTCATTGTGTTTATATATATAATATAAATGTAAAGTATTAGACGTATTCTACATCATCTCAATAGAAAAAATTATATGTTTATAGAAAAAATATAAAATTTTAACTTTATTTCAATAGACATCAAATAAGGACGTTAAATTATAAAACTTGATCCATTTATTTTATTAACGTTTGATGTACAAATAATATTTGAGATGATGTAATATTTTGTGTATACATATATAATGATATATATATATATAGAGAGAGAGAGAGTGGAGATACCGTGAGCTTAAGCTCACGGAGGCCTTCCGTGGGCTTAACTCAAAAAACATATCAAATCATTTTGAATTTTTAATTTATCATTCTCATTAAATTCTTTATATGAAAATCTCATAGAATGCAAAAATTTGGAGCGTTTTGAGCTTTTTAAGTCACCGTTTTTAATTTTTTAAAATGATGTTCAAGTATTGAATATATTATTATTATTATTAGAGCTGATTTTAAAAAATTAAAAACGGTGACTTAAAAAGCTCAAAACGCTCCAAAATTTTGCATCCCATGAGATTTTCATATAAAGAATTTAATGAGAATGATAAATTAAAATTTCGAGATAATTTAATATGTTTTTTGAGTTAAGCTCACGGAAGGCCTCCGTGAGCTTAAGCTCACGGTATCTCCACTCTCTATATATATATATATATATATATATATATAGAGTGATGATCTTATGGTGCTTGTAGTAAAAAATTTTTGTGCTTCGCATCCATATCTCGAATTTAAAAGTTCAAACGGCCGATCCAAACCGTTGAACATCATCTTCATATTGAAATATCCTTGGAGATCAAATTTTATATTTTTTTGAATTTTTTGATATTTTTTAGATGGGTACAAAGTTTGTTGATCTAAAGATTTCTGCACCATCCAAAACAAGCGATTTTGTACCCATCTAAAAAATATCAAAAAAATTCAAAAAAATATAAAATTTGATCTTCAAAGATATTTCAATATGAAGATGATGTTCAACGGTTTGGATCGGTCGTTTGAACTTTTAAATTCGAGATACAGACGCGAAGCACAATTTTTTTTTACTTCGCGAAGCACCATAGCATCACTCTATATATATATATATATAATATGTTTTAATTATTTTTTTTATTTGAGGACTTAAATAATTATTATTTGATAAATATTGATATGATATCAATGACCATGATTATTTAATCTCTCCTTAATTAAATAAAGAAAATTAGCGAATAAATAATGTCTAATTTTTTTGGGTTCCAGTGGGATGTAGTGAATTGAAAAATGTGTGTTGTGTGTGTGTCATGTGCCAAAACGTGATGTGTCATGTCAACACACATTCACTTATTTAGACGTGTGTGTTTTAATGTGTCAATATTTAAAAATTCAAACGTGCTCATTTAATATATGTGACGCAGTGCAAAACATATATCATGATTATCCATGTTGTCACGTGTTGATAGTTATACATAACTTCAGAAAAAATAAAAATTGTAAAAAAAAATCCATATAAGTAGGAAAATATGATAAAATTAGAAAAGGATTAGGAAAATTATGAAGTGCTATATGTGTTTTTGTACGTACTATACGTGCTAGATGTGTGTTTTCGTGTTCGACCTAGATATGCATGTTTAACCATATCAAAATTATTTTAAAGGTAAATACACATGTTTAAAAGCACGACACATTTGACACGTAAACATGTCACGTGTCGACACATGTAAATATATATATATATATATATACGTACTTATTTATATGTCAAACATGTCTATTAATTTGCTAGTGGGATGAGATGCTGACAATTGACAAGTCGTTGCAAATTAAAGCCGGGCTTTTTTCCTTAAAAAAAAATTAAGCGTACATTTTGTTGATTTGTGTGTGAATTACTGAATTGTTTATTGTTAGAAAAAAAAACTTGGATGCTTGCGTCATCTGCACGTGGTTACAGATGCTAAATACAAAAGTCTAAAGTCTAAACCGCAAATGAGGGACCTCAATTTGTATTTTCTAAGCACTAGTTTTTGACTGTACATGCGGTGGACGGTTGTTGACGATTTGACCTCATGTCGCAGTAATCGCACTGCCCCAAGCATTGCCGAGTTGTATTAAAATCACATTAAAGTGTCTTTTGTACAAAATAAATTTGCACATTTTTATAGTTTCAGATACTTTGATTACTAATTTATTACTGACTTATAAAAATTACCAGTGTATATTGGGATTAAAACTTTGTAATTTTATTATTAATAAGATGCTGAAAAATAGCATGATAGATAAAAAAAGGTGAACATTTAATATCGCTTTTTTTAAAAAAAAAATATTAGCAATAAATTTATGGCAGAATCTACCAAGTAATATTATTATCAAATCGGAGTACAAATTGTAAAAAGGTCCAAAACTAGCATGGCACCGACGCGAATTATGATTGTTGTAAGTTGTAACTTGTGTGTGTAAGCATCATATGTGTATAAAAAAATATAAAGGCGGGACCAGGGTCTATTTACATATCTATATTATTATATAAAGCATCTAAGAATTGGAGGATCCATTTTTTGTCATGGTAAATTTTTATTATACCCATTTTATCCCTCAATTAGACGGATAATATTTATTGTTGGTTGATCGAACGTATGTGATCGCATCCATTGATCCCCTCTTTCTTTCCATTTCTTTCCCTTATATACTATTATTTCCATATTTTTTGTTTTTTTATTTAGCAACCTTGTGCATATTTGATAAGAAATTAATGGTGATAATATATGTTAGAATAATTTACTTTTCTTGCCATAAAAATCATGAATCAATAACTCATATTGTGGAAAAATCTCATCCAAGATTAAATATAGTCTTTATTATATGTTTTCTCTATAATTTGGTGAATTTATAATTTAATATTAGATAAATGTGAATTTTTTTATCTTATAATATTTTAATATTTAAATAAAAAATTCTGCTGCAACGCGCGGGTATATAGCTAGTTTATGTAAATGTGTAGAAAAAAAATATAAAAGTTAATTATATTTGTATATTAATTACCAATTAGGTCTCTATAATTTATTTTAATAATTTAATTTTTTAGATCTCATCAACCGGCTCCTCTATTTAAATTCTGACTTCACCTCTATTTACAAATTACAAATTTGTTGCTTGTATTTTCTTATCTATCAGCAAAAATATTAATGCTCAAAAGAGTGATAATAATTATGATTTGCGCCCGGGCAGAGTCAAACGCGAATTAATATACCTTTTAACTTTAGTCAGAATATGATGAGTAAAATCTTCATTTACTAAAAGCTGTCGGTCTAGAACATCAATAAGACTCGCAAATTAGACAGTTCCCATTTTTTTTTGTGGGGGGATCACTTGACTATTGACAATGGCATCTTAACAATAAAAAAAATAGAAAAAAGTTTATAAATATGTTTTTTTATATGTAGATCGATGGTGATTTAAATTTTATATAATTTCATTATCGTTTGATTGTCCATCAAAGACCGTTAAATTAAAACCGTTATAAATTACATAAAATTTTGATGTCATTTGTTGGGTATATCAAACGATAATAAAATTGCATGAAATTTGAATCATCATCTTATAGAAAAGATAATATTTATAAGTTTTTTTTTGTTTTTAAGATTTTTTCGTATTTATTTAAAAATTTATTGTCAAAATTGTCAAGAACTCAAAATAACCCATTGTCAAGGATCCTCCCATTTTTTTTTATATATCAGAAAATGGTAACAAAACTCTTTTTGCTCTCAGCATCCTGTTAGAAGGATCCTAATTTTCTTATTGAAGTATTATTAAAAAAGAATATAAAGTATATATACATTAGAGAAAATTACGTTTTGTTTCTTATTTTTTAAAAGATAAATTGGTTTTTGAACTTTTATTTGAATTAAATTAATTCTAGAGCTTCTTTAAAAAGGATCAAGATAATCCTTGAACTTTGTCAAAAACAATTAAGGATTATTTTTTGACAAAGTTCAAGGATTAATTGTTTTTGACAAAGTTCAAGGTTTAGGGATGAATTAATTTCTTTAAAATGTTTACGGACTAAGATCTACAAAAATTTGAGAAGGCATGAAAAATTGTAGATCTTAGTCCGTAAACATTTTAAAGAAATTAATTCATCCCTAAACCTTGATTTGCATCAATAAGCGTCAATTCTTGATTCGGCCAATCGTCCTTACGCCCTTACCTAATCGAACTGATCTCCAACTAATTATTTTTAGATAATGTTTATGATATCATTAAAAAAAGTTGATTCGGGTTCGGTCGAGTCAATATTATTTTATTATTTTTCGAACAGAATCTACTGGTGCCAGACAAATAAAAATTTAAATCTCATATTTGATCCATTTTCACGAGTTGGATAAGGTCGACTCATTGGATCATATTATGAACAGACGCCTCTTGATTAAAAAAAGTTAATGTATCAATTTTGTTTTTTTTTAAGTTTAGGAACTAATTTAATTTTTTTCAAAAATTCAGTGACTTAGTGTAATAGAAAATGTAAAGACAAAATTTCTATTTCTGAAAAAAATACAAAACTAACTTGATACAAAATTTATATAAAAAACAATTTTACCATTTTCTTAAAAAAATGATCATATACCAAATATGAACTCTCCTTATTAGAACGCAACGCAAAGCAATTTTACTCAAAGTTGACAATATTATAACGCAACATAATTTGGAGATGCTACTTGTGATATAAAAGAAAAAATATATCAATTTCCAAATTACCTATAGTACCAAAATCAATAAAACAAAGCCAGCACTACATCAAATTTAATGATTGTATATACCGTGATCTTCTAAAAAAATTATGCTACATTCCAACTGCTGTCAACCTCAGTTGAACCTCAAAAGCAGAAAATATTATTGTGTTTTCTATAGGTACTTGCAAGATCCAGAGGGTTGGGGGCGTTCTATTTTTTTTTAAAAATGTCTACAAAATATATATAATTTTATAAAAAATTAAAAAAAATGTATATTTAATTCTCTTTAATATTTTTTTTTCTGTATTAAATATCCGACTCCTCCAATCTCCATCCTCCAATTTAAAATTCTCATTCCGTCCCTATTGCAAACCAATGGAACTTGCCAATTGAGCCTCCCTTTCAGAATTAAGATTGATGCGTTCCAAACGGACCAATCTGAGATGGAAATGTGTGCACCATTTTATAAACGGTTGTTACCCGCAACGCGGATTCAGACTTTGGCGGAGTTAGATTTTAGTGAGGGTAAAAATTAGATTTTTTTAAGAGGTAAATATTGAATTGTTTTTCAAAAATTAAATTAAATTTTTTAATATAAATATTTTTTTAATATTTTTGAAAATATATATAATTATAAAGATATTTTTTAAAAATATTTCTGATTAAAGTAGTCCGTTACAAAAAAATATTTCTGGCCAGAGGGGTCAACTAACCTCTGACATCACGTAAATCCACCCCTAATTATCTTTTAATTTAAAATTCATAGAGGTAATATACTCATATGTGCACTTATTTATACCCCTAACACCGATGTGTAGATGCTAGATAGTTAATCCTATTAAAATGTCTATGGGTCCGTTTGACAAATTAAGGAATAGCTTTGGAAGAATGGTAATTTTGAAAGAGTGATAGAATAGTATTTTTTTATGGATTGGTAGAAGAGTGGTATTCTTGACTATTCGGAAGAGCGAAAATATCATTTGACAGTTGTTACTCAGAATAGTTAAAATATGAATAATTATGATACTAATAATGATGATGATAATAATAATAGTAAAATAATAATCATAATAGTAACATAATAATAATAATAAAGTAATAAAAATAATCATTATAAATAATAATATTTTAATAGTAATATAATAAAAATATAAACATAATTATAATATAGTAATATAATAATAAAAAAATATAATTACAATAATAATAATAATAATATAATAAAAAGTAATCATAATTTTAATAATATAATCATAATATAATAATCATAATCATAATCATGATAATAATAATTATAGTCATAATAATAATAATATAACCATAATCATAATCATAATAATATAATAAAAAAATATAATCATAATCATAAAAATAATTATAAATAATTATAATTATAATAATATAATAATAAATTAATCATAACTATAATCAACATATAATAATATAATATAACATAATAAAATAATAATAAAGTAATAAAAAATAATCATAATAAATAATAATATTATAATAGTAATATAATAAAAATATAAACATAATCATAATATAGTAATATAATAATAAAACATTATTATTACAATCATAATTATAATAATATAATAATAATAAGTAATCATAATTTTAATAATATAATCATAATATAATAATCATAATCATAATCATGATAATAATAATAATTATAGTCATAATCATAATAATATAACCATAATCAATATCATAATAATATAACAATAAAAATGTAATCATAATAATAAAAATAATTATAAATAATTATAATTATAATAATATAATAATAAATTAATCATCACTATAATCAACATATAATAATATAATACAACATAATAAAATAATAATAAGTAATAATAATCATAATCATAATCATCATAATATAATAATAAATAATCTTGATCATAATAATATAATAATAAAATAATTATATTTATATTCATAATATAATAATATAATATTAAAATTATATTTATAACAATAATAAATAATATAATAATACTAATGGTAACGATAATATAATAACAATAATGATAATAATAATTTAATAATAATAATATAATGATAATAATAATAATAAATAATCATAATATTAATATAATAATAAATATAATATAATAATATAATAATACTAAATCTTAATCATAATCATAATAATATAATATAATATAATATAATATAATCAAACAATAATCGCTATTCCAACGAGAGCTAATCCGGTTTTCCACCTATAAGTTGGTATACCGAATTAGCACTATTCCACACTCTTTTACTTAGTCTAAAATTCATTTGGCAAATTAATTCGTCGGAATAGCTATTCTATTCTAACTTTTTGCTATTCCATTGAGTGTCAAACACTCCCTATATTTATTGACATCATGCCCTGTTGCTATGGCTTGTGTTAAGGATTTAAAATTCTTAGAGTTGAATTTTACTGGTTCACAGTAAATTTATGATATAATTTTTTCTTTAATGATGTCTAAACAAACGGCAAGTGGTGTACATTTACGTATCAGATTTGAAGCACTTTAAACAGTTTTTTTAAAAAAAAGGTACGAACATTTCCGAGTACAGCATTTAAACAATATCTTCTCATTTAAATTTAAGGAGGTGAATAGGTGATAACATGACTCTTTTTAGTTTTTTATTATTGGCATCGCTTACTTGCACTTAAGACGTGTGAATATTGTTATCGTAAAATATTTATACTTGTTGACAAAAGTATGTTTATAAATTATGTTAACAAATAATAATAATATGCTGGAAATTGTATTTTTTTTATTGTGAAAAAAATTATATTCAACTTTTTTTATGATTGTCCAAAGACCGAACAGCTAGCAGCGGTGAAAGATGTAAACATTATAATTTATATATATGAACAATTTAACATTAAATATAAATATTTTCAGAAGCAGATAAGGAATGCAAAAAGTGAGCTCAAAGAATACTTTTTCTTAGACGCTAAACTAATCCATAAACACGTAGAAACCTGCCATTCTCCTATTCTCAGGAAAATCTAAACCTACATCTATGCTTCTTAGAGAAATCTCATTGGAACTTTGTCTCGTGTTTTGATCTTTGTTGTTATTTCTTTTTCTTTTTTAGGCTCAATTATTAATAGTTTCTGGTTCCTTTTGTATTTTTTCTTTCAACATATTTCCACATCTCTTGGGGTCACATTTTATTTACATATTTTAGACTTTTACTGATAATAAAATTTTCAAAGATAAGGGCTTGAAAAATATATATATATATCAAAAAGGATAATCTTTTTAAAGAGCGGGCCTTTCTTAAGACGACAATCACGGCCCAAATTAACCTCACAGAAAAGTAATCTTCATGCCACAACTAAACCAGGCAACCGGCCCACACAAACACACATCAGATGCTTTTTTTGATAATCTCAGTACATTGTGCACAGTTCCACTCCGAGCTCAGTCTCAGACTCTCAGTGGATTGTGCTCTCAAATATCTCGCGAGTCGTGACCACCTCCTACGCCGGCGGCGGCGGCCACAATGCCTCTTTTACCCTTTCGCTTCGTCGGCCTCGCGTCGACCGTTCCATCAGCACCACCACCACCTCCGACGAAGCTTGCTTCTCGCCTCATCCCTACCCTGAGACGCGCCGAGTCCTCCTTCCCGCGCCGATCGCGACGTGTTGTTCTTCTCCAATTCCGTCTCCGTTGACTCGTTGCGAATCTACGGCCGGGTCGTTGTCCACTTTGGTTCCGACTGTCGAACGTGGTGGTGCCAAGTGGGCCGTGTCTGTGGAGAGACCTCCGCCGGGTGCGGGGCTGTCAAGGGCTGAGGTCATAGATTACTACGTTGATACACTATCAAGGGTTTTAGGAAGGTATTTGAAATTGGCTATCCTGTGTATACCAGTTATTACCACTGTATGGGCAATTGGGCATGTACTGGTAGTAGGTATTGTAGATAAAATCATAAAAGGTTGGTTCGCTAATAACTACTGGTTGACTGTTGAAACAGTGAAAAGAGGCACAGATGTGCATCTACAATGCATCGTGGCAAGATAGCTATTGTTTCAAATGTGACATTGATGAAGAGTCGGCAATAGAGCTCTCAAGTAATCATCATCATCATCATTATTGATGTTGTATGGTTTTTAAAATTATTAGTATTAATAATAACAGTAAACAACTTTCATTATCTTTTGTATTGTAGAAATTCAAGGAGTTTTATCGATCAAACCAGATACGGATGAAGAACAACGAAGGAACAACAATACCAATAAAATCCTCTCTTTAGCTAGCAAGACAAGCATGGAAGGCAACCCCAAATTTTCAAATTCAAGTGAGTTAAACCAATACTGGTTTGTTCAAACAGGGGAGCCAGGCATTGAAGCAGTGACTAAAGCCGAAGTAGTTGATTATTACACCATGATACTAACAAAGGTTTTAGGGAAGTAAGTAATTTAATTTACATCCCTAGGTTTTTTGTATAATAGTAATATTATCAGCCAACAGTGTAGATTTGTAATTTGGGTTAGTTTTTGATGTTTGACTAATTTTTCAACTACTCAAATGGGCTACATGTTGTTGAGACAGTTGTTTATTGGTACTGGACATTACTGATTGTAAATTATGAAATTCATCAACTCTTTTTCTGTTGTTTCAGTGAGAAAGATGCACAAGTTAGCATCTATCATATTTCTTGGGAAAAAGATTTCTGGTTTTGCTGTCATATTGATGAGCAATGTGCACGTGAACTAGCTGGTATGCTTGAAAGACGGGTTAATAATTTTATTTCGGTTGCAGATCTGAATGAAAGAAAAAAAATTAAAACAACTTTTAATGACTTGTCTCAATACCATTTTTTTCATTTGGCATTGCAGATCTGAATGAAGTCATGTCTGTAGAACCAGACGACAATTTCAGTACAAGTAACAAAAATAATGAAGGTTTGTGAAGTACCTTTCCAAATCAGACCGTTGAGTTCATGGTTAAATAATGAACTAGCAGTGCTGATTGTGAAGATACGAGAATATCAACCAGTGTAAATGTTGTATTAAGACCCAACTTTAACTAGCATAAAATTCATTGAAAGACCACAATATTTTTATAATCATATCCTTTTGTATGTTCAAGTGTAGGTGAGAACTCGGTTGAGCTTTCAGAAGCAAAAGATCAAGCACCTGATGTGAGAACTACAAGGCTTTTTGTCACAGGTAAGTTTGCATCCTCTTTAACACAAGTACAATGTGCAGCATGAAAGCCTGTCTGTTTATTTCTCTCCCTGGCCTCCTCACATGATTTTGCTGGTTTTTTGTCAGGGCTTTCATTTTATACATCTGAGAAGACCTTGCGTGCAGCTTTTGAGCAATTTGGTGAACTCGTTGAAGGTCTAAAACTCTGCTTTTAGTTCTATTTTCCACAAATCAAGTCTTTATTTAGTTCTTATCAAACAATCTTTAACAGTTTGTTATTCTTTTTTTTTCTTTTTTTAAATAGTCAAAATAATAATGGATCGGATATCAAAAAGGTCGAAGGGGTATGCTTTTATTGAGTACACCACTGAAGAAGCTGCAGCTGCTGCTCTCAAAGAGATGAACGGGAAGGTAACTATTTTATGCCATTTTGCAGTAACACCCTTGTGAAATTCACAAATGTTGTTTCTTTTATCACTTTGATTGTATGTTTTTTCCCTAAGGTTCACAAGTGAATATTGATTTTTTAACTCCAGAAGCTTGCTGTGCTGCATCTTGTCATACCTTACAGTTTCAGTATGGATGACTGGTAACTGTTATGGCAATATTTTATTTCATGAGAATATAAAATAGGATAACGTGTCGTCTTTTCTTTGATTTTACAAATTTCAGATAATTAATGGATGGATGATAGTAGTAGATGTAGCAAGGGCTAGCCCGCCCCCCAGGTCTGGTGGGCCCCGCTCAAAACCATGAGGCACATCACCTTCCTTGTGCTGACATGTAGTTAAAGAACAAGGAAGTCATGGTGAATGTTCTCTTGCCTGGTCCGAATTCATTTTTGTCAGTTGATTTACTGCTAATTGGTAGTGCATCTGAAGTGCATATTGTTGAGATTTGTTGTAACAAGCATATTTAACAAAAAGTCACTTGTATATGCATCATAATTCATACAATTATTATTTCTCTTTTGTGATATATGCCAAACCAGAAAATGATTAAGAGCTAATTTATCCATCTTTGCCACATTTGCTGGGAATTTGTCTGAGGGAAATCAGCGCTCATATTTACATTCAACTTAAAATCATATCTTCATAGTCTCCTTGATTCAGTTAGTTGTCAGTTATATGCTTGATTAAGCTTAATGATGATGCTGAAGTGAGGCAAACGTTTGAAATGAGTCAATCATGTTAGTGTTGTTTAGAAGGATGTGAACCCAACAAGGTAGTGCATATATATATATATATATATATAGATAGATAGATAGATAGATAGATAGGTAGATGTGTTATGGTGCTTTGTAAATTAAAAAAATCATATTATTTTGGGGTGAAATTTAATATTTAGAGGTCATAAATAATCAATTTAAATTGTTCAATAATTTTTTTATGTTAAAATTTTATGGATATTAAATTTTATGATTTTTTGAGATTTTTAGTTATGTTTTAAATTATTTTTAAAATCAGTCTTGTTTAACATAAAAAATAGTCTATTTTAGGGTTGATTTTAAAAATAGCTAGAAAGCTCAAAAAATTATGAAATTTAATATCTCATAAGATTTTGATATGAAAAAAATATTAAGCAACTTAAATTGATCATTTATGACCTCGAGATATTACTCACTCTAAAGCAATAAGATTTTTTTACTTTGCAAAGCACCATAACACACACACACATATATAGAGAGAGTTAGACTATTGTGAAAACGTTTACATTTCGAGCTCAAGTGCATATGGCTCAAATTTTATCATAACACGTTTAAAATTCAAAATTATCATTCTCATTAAATTCTTTATATCAAAATATTAAGCGATACAAAAATTTGAGGTATTTCGATTTTTCTAAGTATTTGTTTTGGATTTTTAAAAATCAGGACTAAAATAATAATAAAATATTAAATTATTGTTGTTGATTTTCAAAAATCCAAAACAAATATTTAGAAAACTCAAAATACCCTAAATTTTTCTATCCCCTAATATTTTAATATGAAAAATTTAATGAGAATGATAATTTTGAATTTCAGACATGTTACGATAAAATTTGAGCCGTATGCACTTAGGCTCGAAATGCAAACATTTTCACAATAGTCTAACACTATATATGTTATGGTGCTTTGCAAAGTAAAAAATTATATTACTTTAGGGTGAGATTTAATATCTCGAGGTCATAAATGATCAATCTAAGTTGCTCAATAATTTTTCATATCAAAATTTTATGAGATATTAAATTTCATAATTTTTTGAGTTTTTTAGATATTTTTTTAATTATTTTTAAAATCAGCTTCTGAAATAAACTATTTTCTTATGTTAAACAAGACTGATTTTAAAAATAATTTTAAAAAAAAACTAAATTTTTTAAAAAATCATAAAATTTAATATCTCACAAGATTTTAACATGAAGAAATTATTGAGCAACTTAGATTGACCATTTGTGACATCGAGATATTAAATCTCACTCCAAAGTAATTTGAGTTTTTTTGCTTTGCAAAACACCATAACATATATATAATTTCTGATATTGGTAACTTAATTGAAGGTTCCGGAAGAACTTGTATTTTGTTACCTGAAGGAACAAAATTAATTATAAATGACGCATTATACTCTAGTAAATTCAGAAGAAATTTACTAAGTTTTAAAGATATTCGGCGTAATGATTATCATATCGAAACCATGACTGAAAATAATATTGAATATCTTCAAATTAAAACGATTAAGTATAGTCAGAAGATCATATTGGAAAATATGAAAGCTTTATCATCTAAACTATATTGTACGAACATAAATTCAATAGAATCAATTATGGTCAGTAACCAGAAGTTACATGACACGAAAATATTTACTTTGTGGCATGACAGGTTAGATCATCCAGGAAACATTATGATGAGGAGAATAATTGAAAGTGCAAATAAGCATCCCCTAAAGGACCTGAAGATCCTATTATCAAAAGATTTTATCATGTGCAGCATGTTCTCTTGGAAAATTGATATTTAGGCTATCTAAAAATAAAATTGAAAATGAATCTCCTTTATTTTTAGAGAGAATTCAAGAAAATATTTGTGGGCCTATTTCTCCGTGGACTATTTAGATATTTTATGGTTTTAATTGATGCATCAACTCGATGGTCACATGTTCGCCTATTATTAACTACAAGAAATGTTGCATTTGCTAGGCTATTAGCACAAATAATCTAATTGAGAGCAATTTTTTTGGATTACCAAATTAAAAGTATCCGGCTTGATAATTCAGGGGAGTTTACATCTCAGTCTTTTAATGATTATTGTATGTCAATTGGGATTAAGGTAGTACATCTAGTTGCTCATGTATATACACAAAATGGTTTAGCTGAATCATTAATTAAAAGATTACAACTGATTGCTAGACCATTAATTATGAAATGTAATCTATCATCTTCTGCATGGGGACATACCATATTACATGCTGCTGCACTTATTAGATTAAGACCAACTGCATCTCATAAATTTTCTCCATTACAATTGGTCTCTGGAAGAGAACCAAAATTGTCCCATCTTAAAAATTTTGGTTGTGCTGTGTATGTTCCAATTTCTCCCCACAACGCACAAAAATGAGACCACAAAGAGGAATGAGAATTTATATTGGTTTTTACTTTCCATCAATTATTAAATATTTAGAACTATTAACTGGAGATGTTTTTACAGCTCGTTTTGCTGATTGTCAATTTGATGAGACAATATTCCCAATCTTAGGGGGAAAAAAAAAAGCTGAAAAAACAAGTAACTTGGAATGCATCATCAATATCTTATCTTGATCCCGAGTGGTCAATGTGAACTGAAAGTTCAAAAGATTATACATTTGATAAGAATAGCAGATGAGTTACCAGATGCATTTACAAATACAAAAAGACTGACTAAATCACATATATCAGCTTTAAATGCACATGCTCGAATTGATATAACCCCAGCAGAGGTTACTATACAAAGAAAATGTGGAAGACCAATCGGTTCCAAAGACAAAAATCCACGAAAAAAGAAAGAACATAATAATGCAGTTGATGTAACTTTAGTAGAAGTTACCGATAAATCCTAGAAGATATTATTAGTAAAATCTTAGAAGAGATTGGAAGTAGAACCTCAGAAGAGGTCGTTGATAAAGTTCAAGAAGAAACTCATGCACCGAATGATTATGAGATCTCAATAAATTATGTACATAATGATATAATATAGAACCGAAATGAAACACGTGTTGATGAAATTTTTGCATATGCTATAGCAATTGAAGTGATAAATGAGGAATATTATGTGTCAAAAACTCCAGAAAAGTGTATGCACATAAATAATTGGCCAAAATGGAAAGATGATCTGAAGGCTAAATTAGATTTGCTTGAAAAATGAAATATTTTTGGACCTATAATTCTAACCCCTAAAAATGTTAACCCTGTAGATTACAAGTGAGTTTTTGCAATAAAAAAAATGAGAAAAATGAGATTGTGAGATATAAAGCAAGGCTGGTGGCACAAGATTTTACACAAATATCAGGAGTTGATTATGAAGAAACGTATTCACCTGTGGTAGATGCAATAAATCTTTGATTTTTAATCGGTCTCACAATCACTGAGAACCTTCAAATGCGTCTCATGGATGTTATCACAACCTATTTGTATGAATTACTCGATAATGATAACTATATGAAAGTCCCTGAAAGATTAAAAATGCTTGAAATATTTAAATCAAAATTTCGAGAAATGTATTATATAAAGTTAAAACGATCATTGTATGGACTAAAACAATCGGGTAGAATGTGGTATAATCGACTCAGTGAATATCTCATAAAAGAATGATATAAATCTAATATAATTAGTCTATGTGTTTTTATTAAACGATCAATCTCGAGTTTTACAATTATTGCAGTATATGTTGATGACTTGAATATCATTGAGTCTCCTGAAAAGATCGAAAATACTATAAAATTATTAAAGAATGAATTTGAAATGAAAGATTTTGGTGTAATAAAGTTGTGTCTCGGACTAGAGATCAAATATTTACATAATGGTATCTTTATCCATCAATCAAATTACATCCAGAAGATGTTGAAATATTTTAATATGGACAAAACTAATCCTCTAAGTACACCAATGATTGTTCGATCACTTGATGTGAAAAAAGATCCTTACCGGCCACGAGAAAATAATGAAAAAACTCTTGATCCTCAAGTATCATACTTAAGTGCAATTGAGGCTTTGATGTATCTTACTAATAATACGAGACCTGATATTATTTTTTCTGTAAATGTATTAGCAAGATATAGTTCTGATCCAACACGCCGACATTAGAACATAATCAAACATTTATTACGTTACCTTTGTGGGATGCGTGATATGAGACTATTTTATCGAAAATATATAAAGTCCAAACTAGTTGGATATGTAGATGCAAGATATTTATCAAATCCGCATAAAGCTCGGTCACAATCCGGATATGTGTTTACATATGACGACACTGTAATTTCATGACGATCGACAAAGCAAACATTGACAACAACATCATCAAATCATGCCGAATTAATTGCTATTTATAATGCTGGACGAGAATGTGTATGGTTAAGATCTATGATCCAACAAATCCAAAGGAATGCGGTCTCGAGTCAGTCAGAAAAAACCCGACGGTGATATACGAAGATAATACTGCATGCATTGTTTAAATCAAAGAAGAATATATCAAAGGTGAAAGAACCAAGCACATCTCGCCAAAGTTCTTCTCAACACATGATTTACAGAAGAATGATTTGATAAATATTTATCAAATCAAATCAAACGATAATTTATCGGACTTATTCATAAAATTATTGTCAAAAAATATTTTTGAGCAATTTTCACATAAAATTGACATTCGCCGCTTAAAAGATATACATTAAAATGAGAAGGAGTATTATACACGTTGCACTTTTTTTTCCTTCACTAAGTTTTATCCAATTGAGTTTTCTTAGTAAGGTTTTTAATGAGACAACATAACTGATCCAGAAGTATTAGTTAAATGAAGTTGGTCATGAAGTACCAAAATTTAATATTTATCATGTAGTACAATATTAATAGTGTATAATATAAGGCGAAACATCTAAGGGGAAGTGTTATAAAATATTAATAATAGATGTTTCACCTCCTTCATCTTCTCTCATAATGATAGACATTTTTCATTTTCTTTATCTCGTCTTTAATTTTAGATTTAATTTTGTATTATCTTTCTCCTTTATTATATGATGTTTCTCTAGTCTATGAATAGAGGCTTGTATGTTATTGATTGTCATATATCTCTAAAAAAATAATATAGAAATAAAATTTTAGGCTCTCATAATTTGTCTACTATCTTTATATTATAACAATTATAACTTATTACCTTAACATCCTTTTCTAAAAAAAAAACTTACCTTAACATCTTTCGTTGAAAGCTTTTAACATAGCTTCAATGGCCTTCTCCTTCTGTTGCTTTGCCCCTCTCCTATTAGTGCTCGTCTTTGGTCTCTTTGAAAAGGTTCCTACCTTCAAAGCTGTTGTTGAAGATCCTCTGCTTGCGGTGTTTGAAAAATGGGTTGGCGACTATGGTTGTCTATGGATCTGCAACCGAGAAGCTACAACGCTTTCAAGTGTTCAAAGAGAACTTTCAATTCATTGAATCTATGAAGAAACAACCAGGACTAACATATTCTGTAGGCCTAAACAAGTTTGCAGATCTCACAAACAAGGAATTTCTGCAATGATACGCAACATACAAAACTCCTAGTGAATCTCAAGCATCAACACCATTTAAGTATGCAACCTGATAAGTCTGTCAGAACAAGAACTAGTTGATTGCGTCACAAACTATCCATATATTAGTGGTACCACAAATACCACAACTCAACACCTGCATCGGGTCACACCAAACACCATCGATCGGGATCCTCCGACGGCGGTTCTCTTCTTCCTCCTCTTCTTCTTCATCTCTTTCTCTCTCTTGGTGTGGGGCGAATGAATAGTAATCGCACAGTAGAGACACGACTTATGTCTTGTGCGTGCTCTACTCTTTTGGGGTACGTTTGACAAAATAGTAAAAAAATGGAATAAAATAGCTATTCCGACGAATTAATTTGTCAAACGAATTTTAAACTAAGTAGAAGAGTGCAGAATAGTACTAATTCGGTATACCAAGTTATAGGTAGTATACCTGGATTATCTTTCGTCGGAATAGCGATTATTGTTTGATTATGTTATATTATATTATTATATTATGATTATGATTATAATTATGATTATGATTTATTATTATTATTATATTATTATTATGATTTATTATTATATATATTAATATTATGATGATTATTTATTTATTATTATTATTATATTATAATAATTATGATTTTATTATTATTATTATTATATTATGATTATAAATATGATTATATTATTATTATGATTATTTATTATTATTATTATTATATTATTATTATATTATGATTATATTATATTATTATGATTATGAATATAATTTTATTATTATATTATTATATTATGGTTATGGTTATATATTATTATTATATTATTATGATTATGACTATGATTATTATTACTTATTATTATTATTATTATATTATATTATAATTATATTATTATGATTATAATTATTTATTATTTATTATTATTTTATGATTATGATTATAATTTATAATAATTATGATTTTAGTATTGTATTATTATATTCTTATTATAAATATAATTATATTATTATTATATTATTATGATTATGATTATTATTTATTTTTTGTTATTATTATTATTATTATTATTATATAATTATAATTATGATTATTTATTATTATTATATTATATTATTATGATTATGATTATAATTATATTATTATGATTATGATTATAATTATATTATTATGATTATGACTATGATTATTATTACTTACTATTATTATTATATTATATATATTATATTATGATTATATTATAATTATATTATTATAATTATAATTATTTGTTACTATATTATGATTATAATTATTTATTATTATTATATTATGATTATGATTATATTTGTTTTATTATATTATTATATTATTATCATTACGACTATGATTATTATTATCATGATTATGATTATTATTTAATTATTATTTGATTATGTTGTATTGATTATTATATTATGATTATATTATTAGAATTATGATGACTTATTATTATTATATTATGATTATGATCATTACTTTATTATTATTATCATCATCATCATTGTTAGTATCATAATTATTCATATCTTAACTATTCTGATTAACAACTGCCAAACGATATTTTCGTCCTTCCGAATAATCAAGAATACCACTCTTCTATCACTCTTCCAAAAATACACTATTCTATCACTCTTCCAAAATTACCACTCTTTCAAGGTTATTTCTTAATTTGCCAAACGAACCCTCGAGAAGAAGAGACTCCTCTCTTTAAACCAATAACAATTGGATTGGCCTTATTTGGGTTGGTTCATAAGTTGGGAAAAAACCCAACATGTATTGCCCGTAAGAGTTGGGGTAACCAATTGAAAACACACCCAAAAACATCAAACTAATGCAGTTTGATGATGATGTGTTGGGGTGTTTGATGTTGTTGTTATTGTACGATGATGAATATAATTTAAATTTTATTTAATGAATATTATCTAAAAATGGAGTAGCTAGGAGTATAACATAACAGGACTTGAGAAACTGAAAACCTGATTATAAATTTCTAATACCTTATACAATTTCACTTCTAGTTGTGGCAACATAATTTAATATAAAAAATCGGATCAGCACCTCAAAAATTTGTGTCATTTGCCATTGCCTTCTAAAGGCATATATATCTCTGACACAAAAATGCAAATCTATAGATATAAATTACAAAAAAATGCTATTTCCGGCTCTAGTGCAAATTCTAATCGAGACTGACAAATTACACTTATGACTTATTTTTATAACAAAATATCATTTCTTGCAAATTCTTTAACAAAATATTTTTCTTGATCTATTTAAAATTATCTATCATGATTAATAGAGGGGTGAAAATCTTAATTGTATGGTTATATCTTAAATGTACATTTTTAAATTAATTAAAATATTTTTTAATGAGTGACCGATGTGCAATATCTTTTGGGCATCTGACCCATGTCCGTACATGCCACAGCAATTGAATAAAATAAAATCTGACTCCATGAGAAACACTTTCCAATAGTGCACATATAAATATTGATAGAAGCCTCAGCAAATCAGAGAAATTCGAACTGGTGCATGCTCCCCTCCTTAAAGCCATTATAATTTATAAAGCTTCCTTCCTCCTATAGTCCTATTGGAATAGAATATTAATTCTCTTCTTACTCCTCTTCCTCTCAATTCCAATTGATCAAAGGAGGTTTATACAGAGAAGGAAAGAGTTTCTCTTAAGAGAATTTTTGGAAATGGGGAGAGGGAAGATAGTGATAAGGATAGACAACACGATGAGTCGCCAAGTGACTTTCTCTAAGAGGAGCGGCCTCGTCAAGAAGAAGGCCAAAGAGTCATCCGTCTTGTGCGATGCTGAGGTTGGCCTCATGATTTTCTCCTGCACTGGCCGCCTCTACGAGTTCTCCAGCTCCAAGTGCATACCTAAATTGAATTTACTCTCTTCTCACCATTGTTGCTTAATAATTGGTTTACATGCAGATTGCAATTTTCAATTTTCATTATAGAAACATTACTGTAATTCTGAAACAAATATAAGTATTACCAATAATATTTTTCTTATTACGCCAAAGTGAATATAATTTAATTTAATTTAACATGCTATTTGCTTTATTGCAGCATAGGGTCCGTGATTGAAAGATATGAGAAGGTAAAAGAGGACACCAACACCATCATGGACCAGGGAACTCTTCTTTTGAGATTAAGGTACAGTACATGATATTTAATTTGATTATCATCAAGTACATGCTTTTAGCGCTATTGTTTCACAGCAGGAATAATTAATATAACCGTATTTCACAATCAGCTCATATGATTATTTTCCATACAATATTTCCCTTCTTATTTAACTAAGTCTATGTAATACCAGAGCCAAACAATTTATCCTAGCACATTGTTATGCTATTTGTTATTGCTTCATGATTATATAAAATGACAATGGCGGATCTTAATGGAGACTGGGGAGGGACCCGATCCCCTCCAAAAATTTGAAAATTAATATATTTGTCAAAAATTTATGATATTTTATAATGTAATTATGATAATTTTTTAATTTTAGCCCCTCCAAAATTTGAGATATAGTATATAAGATATATACAAAAAAATTAAGCCCCTGTGATTTTGAGTTCAAGCTCCGCTACTGTAAGATGATGAGAGTTGAGAAATACACTGTGAGATGATGACCATTGTAATTAAGCCCTTGTGATTTTGACCACTAGGTTTTCAATTCTAAGTAAATTAGCTCGCGACATCCTCTGCATTCCACTCACAACAGTTGCCTCTGAATCAACCTTTAGTGCGGGTGATCATGTATTAGATGACTATCATAGTTCTCTTTAAAAGGAAATGGTTGAGATGTTGGTCTGTTCAGGTGATTGGATAAAGTCAAGTACAATAGCTGAGTTGTAGACTTTACAAGTAAGTTTCTTCTAATACTTGTCCTTCTGTAAATTCTGTTTCCTTCTAAAAAAAATAATTATGCAAGTTATGTTAATATTCATGTCTTATTGGGCATTGCAGTAAGCTGCAAAGGTAAGGAAAATTTGGAGATCGAGTTTCCAATTAACCAGCTAAAGATCAACTAGTTTTAACTTTTAAGGCAAGCTCTATTTACTTGGCAAACTTCTGATTTCTTCAGTTTGGATCTGAATGCTGATCCTCAGTTTAGATATGTTTTGCTAAATGTTGGTTTCTTCAGTTTGGATTTGTTTGAAGTTGTGTGTCATGTTTTGTGATGTTTTGTGATGTAGTACTGTTTGTTTGTTTGAATTTTGAAGTTATGTAGTGGTTATTATCAACTATTAAATGTTTTTTTTTTTTTGCAATTGAATGGTGTTGTGGTTTGAAGTCATGTAGAATTTTTGTGCAAATGTTCTTTAAATGCTTGGTGGACCTATTCTTAACGAGCTTAATGAGCTAAACCGATCAAGCTCATTTACTTAACGAGCAGTCTCGATCTGAGATAATTAGCTTGGAACCAGATTGCTTAATGAGGTAACTTGAGCCAACTCGTTAACGAGTCGATTACAAGTTGGGTCAGCTCGCACTGATTCAGGTTAGTGGATGTATAACTCTGCTGCAATTTTCGTTTCAAATCAAGGTCGCATAGTCAAAGCACTAAAATGGATCCATTTGATTGATTTGTGTGGGTAAAATTGAGCCAGATGATAAGATGTATTAAGAGGAAGCATAAAGAGCATCATGGAGATGGAAAGGAGGGCCTTTCCCTATGAAGCACTTGTTTCTCAGAACTAGTTTAATGCTAGGCAAAAGTCACCAGGTCTAATTAAAACCCAAGTCAATAGCCACTGTACGTTTCTCAATTTATGTCAGACTATTTCTTTAGTTTAAATAAGCCATTTTCAAATTTGTGAGATTTAATGAAATTTGGTTGTAACAATAATTAACACTCTTGCTGTAAACTCATTTAAACTTTATTTAATGAAATTTCATAGTAGGCTATTCGCCTACTACCAAAAAAAAATGCGAGATTTTGTAATTTAGCTATATAAGATGTACCTATTTCTCACTATATGATTGGTTATCAACTATCGTGTGAATGCTTTAAACTCTGAACAATTGGCAATTTGATTCTAATTATAGTTCCATTGGTTCATTCGGCAGTTAAAGTTTCATTCTTACTAATTTCATCTCAAATCTCAATCTTTTAGATGCTTAGCTTCTAAATTATATTTTATGATTTCCTTTGGGTTAATTGAATTTAATATTATTGTACTCTGATTGATATAATTGACCTTGTTAAATAAAATTATACTATAGAGTTCAAAAAAAAAAAAATCAATGCATGGATCCCCAAGGTTTTGCAGCTTCTAAAGTGCCAGTCGACCATATGAAACACGCTACTCTCAAATATTTTATGCTGCGAGTCCAAGAAATATGCTAGATTTTATAAAATTGTCCCTACGAAAGCAGTAAATTATATCAGTAAAAAAAGTATTAGTTCAGATGCACAATAGATGCACTCAAGACCTTTCATTTTCTTTTTTTATTTTCCTTTTCGCAATTACTAGAGCATACAAGGAATAATCTACGACCACACTATATTTTACAACAAAAAAAAAGCAAAAAAAGCTTTTCATACGTTGACAATCAGATTGGCCAACCTAGGCTAATGCTTTCTACAAAAATTTCACAATTGTTGGGAGACTAGTAGATATTGTATAGCGACCCTATTACAGCCTAAGGCTCCATGAAAATTGGAGAGGCACAAAAAACAATTGTTATGTACATAATATACACGAAAGGCTGATAAGTTGTCATCAAACAAAAGAATTCCATTTGAATCGAAGTATTCACCTGCATTGTTTCAGGGGAAAAAAAGATCAAGGTTTACAAAGTTAACAGCAGATTACATCTGTACCAATGGGTCCTGATTGGGTATTACACCTTGTTTGGATGGGGAGTAGGGGAAGGGGAAGGGGAAGGGAAAGGGAAAGGAAAAAAAAATTCCATTATTATTTTTATTTGATTAAAAATTTAATAGAAGATTAAGGTTAAGGATACTCATTTAACTTCCTGTAACTTCTTAAAGCTTATATTTTATTACTCCCCAAATTAGAATGTAACAGAGGTTAACAAGATGAACCAAACAAGAGAATGTAAAAATATTATAATTTTCCTTCCCATTTTATTCCCTCCACTTATATATTTTACATTCCTTCCCCTTTACTCCGTGTTATCCAAACAGAGTTAGTTTCCACAAATACCTTGCTGATATGGGCAGAGTATTCTTTAGAAAAGAAGTTTTAAGTGATCACAAGATGTTGACTTACACTGTACAATGTTGGGTCTGCAGGATACATGCCGTGGCTTTGTAAAATGCAATATCACCGCTTCCTCGCTAAGGGATAAAATGAAAGTGTCACTAAATAACTTTAAACACCACAGGAAAAAGCCAAAAATATTAAGAATTTTTGTATCAACCTTTGTCTAAATAGCAGTAGTACCACTAGGACTGAGAAGGCCCAAGATACTTCTCCATAGATTCTCTCTTATGCTCAGGATCCAGGCTGCAGTGAAGTAAATTTCTATTAACAGCCAAGATGATTTTACTTTTTCTTTTTGGTAAAAAAAAATGGAGATCAAGCCTCCAAATTTCATTCATCTGTAGAGGTTACATGATCACTAATGGGTGAGCTTTTACACTACAGGAAAAGATGATTTTACTGACTTCCTATTATGACACCCAAGATGATTTTCGACTAACACCCAGATAATTGTGGAGCGTCTAACAGCTTTTCTGATACTACTCGTGCTGATGATTAAGTTTTACCGAGTCTACAAACACATTTTCAATTGAGACGATCACCATTCTAAACTTTAATTTTCACAATTACCATCCCCAACTTTCAATTTGTGACTATTAGCTCCTCCTAAATTCAAAAGTAGGAATGTTCATTTAAATAAAATTATCTAATTTATATTGAAATACAATAAATTAAACCTAAATTCTATAAATTTTCAAAAATAACATATTGTCAATAAATGAAGTTTCTAGTATAAAATGCAAGAGATAAGCTGATAAATTATATAAAAGTAAATAACTATATGGCCATTGTCTTCAAATTTAAGAAATATTAAATTTAATAAATTATGTATCTGCAAGGGTATATTGGTAATGGTCAGTAGAAAATTAACAAATTTACTTGAACTAATGGCCTGATTGTCACATGCTGAAATTTTGTCAAAAGGTTAATTGTCCACAAGGTGAAAGTTTAGAGGTGGTGTGGTGGTTTTAACCCAAAACAGGGAAGGAAAAACATATTCCAGTCGAGACCAGCACCAACCAAAGAGAGGAAAAGCACTACCTGTTTCTTAGTCCAAGAAGCGCATAATGCACAGCACCAGCAGAAGCAGAGATAGGAGCTATGACAGCACCAGGGGCAGAGCGAAAAGCAGTTGCCAAGGCAGACCCTGCACCGGCCCCATGCTGGTACACCTTTAGAGGAGTCCTAATTATTGCGGAGGCAGTCCGTCCTAGACCTTCTGTTAAGCTCTCATAAGCCTGATTGTAAGGGAATATTATGTATGATTTAGAAGACATAAAATGTGAAATATCTTCTGTCCAAAATCTAGCAGCAATAGTACAGTGCTGAATTGCATAATGATAGATACAAACAATCAGTTCGACATCAGCTCAACACATGACATGAATAAAAAGAACTAGTCAATTATTTAACTCTTAATTTAAATTTTCGAAAGACAAGTTTGAGACAGGATAAAGCACCTGCTGTATTCCTTTCTGTGCGTCCTCAGGCTGATTTGACCTAATGTTTGATTTTCTCCTTCCATCGGACTGGGGCATAGGTGGAACAACGGTCAGGATGCATTCAGTCTTTAGCAGTATCTCATGGGCCCCAGCAGCCAGATGTACACCCAGGCCAACAGCTTCTATGGAGATACTTCTTATAAATGCTACAGCACCTATATCAACCATTTGACAGTCTTAAGTTATGGTTTCTGACAAGAAAACAATAAAGAAAATAAATATATTACATTAACTTCAACTACTTGTTCGGTCACACAGTTTTGAATGCAAGTGAGAATATACCACTGTGTTCTAAAATACTACAAAATCAGCCCCCAAGTAGTATTGGATGCTTAATTTTGAGAGCAAGTTTTGGTAGAATTACCCCTATTCAAATTGTACATATTACCTCTTTGCAATCCCTTAAGCAACTTCCCATCCTTTCTGTAGCTTTTGATAGGCAAGGATACAAGCTTCGAAGTGCCTGAGCTAACTGCAAATAATGATCTTATTGGAGGCAATCCCTTTAGTAGCTTATGAACCTGTATTCACCAAGGGAGCCATGCAAAGATATTTTAGTTCTCAACTTAACCATTTTTCAATCTTTTGCTACTCTCTCAAACAATGCAAAGCTGCTACTCAACAGTTTGCTACTTTCCAAAACATATTCTTCTTTTATTTCATGACCCTCCATAAGTATTTAATTTCCATGAAATTCAGCAAGTTCATGACAGCCCTTCATCAAAAGGTCATTCTGAGGAACTAGTATACCTGACAGAGCTGAAAAAGTTCCAAAGGCAAATTGAAAAGATAGCATTTCAATGCAGTTTATACTTTGTCAATATTCTTGCCATCAAGACCCCTATAAATCCCAAACCTGGCCTGCCCCTTAGATTCCAAAAGAGGTAGACTTTATATGCAATTATGAAGGACGAGTAAGGATGCACTAAGGCATATTTAAATAAATTCTAGACTCACGAGTAGCGGCAGTGACTGTTATGCTAGTTTAGCAAGCAATCTAGTGGGGTGTTTAGGTTTTTAGTTACTGTTGTGTTAGCTTTCTGTACTTGGACAAGATTTCTGTAATGAAATGTGTGACTTCTCCATTTTTCTCCAAGAAAAATAAAGAAATAATAAGATTAACAATTAAGTACATGCAACAAATATCAAATAGAAGTATTTGTAACTACCTGATTATGAGAAATGTCTTCCAGCCACTCCCCAAGTACAGTTTCACATATGCTACCCCACCCATAAACACCAACAGCAGAAACACTCTTCAGTTTCAAATCAATTCCCTTCAAAAACAACATAAAAAGATCACATCACATAAAGAAACACACAGAACAACATAGTGGTGGCTTACAGAATGAATTTTCAAGGCTAAAACTGAGGACATCAGGTACAGAATGGAAGAACTAGGAATTCAAATTGTAGGCATCAGGACTATAAAAGATTAAATAAGTGGTGGATGAAACAACGTCATGAAAAAAAAAATGTTTAGTCTATATTAAGCCAGTAAAATAATGCAATAGTACCTTCCAGGGAACCAAGTTCAGAATTTCAGCATAGTTTCCTCTGCTTAGTGCGACTGGGTCAAATTGGCGTGGAATATAATCAACCCTCACTACAAGAGGTCTTACATCAAATTTCTGTTATAATAAAATGTAACACATTGTTAGAGATTTGATGTGCCAGTATCAAAACTGTGTTTGCACACCCAGGATAAAGGAAATTGCTAGAGAAACTCAGTTCAAGGTCTGGGAAATGATATGGAGCAATAGTTGACACTGTGGTGAGAAAGAGACCGTGGATATTCTTGGGGAAGGCAAAAGATATAACAGTTCTTGTGTTAGAGGCTGGAAATGATGCTCAACAGTGGCTGAATCACCACTAAGCAGCTTAATTTTCTGGTTATGAGAGATTTTGATATGAACAAATTGAATATTTGTGCTTCCTGTTAGCCTGCATTATGTGTGTTTTTATTCTTTATGGATCACTATTGAGCATGCTACTATTGAATTTACCAGCACAAGAGCTACAGCTCATTTATTTTCCCTCCCACTAAGCATGAATGTTTGCAGCCAACTAATTGCACTTTGCTTGAGCTGTCACCTCATTTTCTCTTTTCTCAAACAAGAGAAAAGTAACAGAATACCAAACCATAAGATCAAAAATTATACAGTAGCATGGAAAAGAAATAGCTAACAATGACCTGAAAAAATGGAAGCAGAGCTTCTTCAACAATAGCCTGGCTTCCAGAGGTGCTGGTGCTTTCTCTTGCCGAGGCATCAAGCTGATCACTGTCATGAGGGAGAAGGCCTGACAAATCAGGATCATTGCCTGTATCATTCCGAAAGAAATTTACGAGGAAGTTGAGCTGTCCTTGATCCAGATGCAAACGCAGTGGCAATATTTCAAGCTGCAACCTGTTGAAACTCATTAACTTTTAGAAGGAAATTTGAGTATAAAAGCAAAGTGTACCAAGTAATAATCATAAAGCTGAAAGTTCCTCATTTATAGGTCCACATGATGTACTGTTCAAAACATTTTTAAGTACATCTCTGGTATCTACTGCACAAAATTAAATAAGCTACATACCTGTAATCCTCTAAAGGAGTGGGCGGTTCTGGTCTAATGGATTCCAATTCAAGCTTGAATGCCTTAGAACATGATTCTCGAGGATACTCTTTTGAACTGTACCTCCCCAAAATCTTTTGCAAAATGGAAAAGAAAAACACAAGCATTAACACCAGAAAATTGTGAGATCCAACATATTAAATGAAGTTTAGATCCAGTACCATTTTCCAAGGGGCACTTTTGCTTTGGTCAAAGAGATTCATATCCTGTGCTGAGACACACATCTTCGAGACATGAATTTCATCATCAGGATACATGTCATAACAGAGATCCAACCCCAACAACATAAGCTCCAGGCATAAGAATTCATCCCTCTGATTAACACTTGAACTGCATGATGGGCTTTCCTTGGAGCAGTCAGACCAGTCATTGCCCGCAAACATTCTCAAGCTCACATCAATTTTTGTAAGAGCAATTTGTCCTTTGAGGTTGCATGGGACCTCAGCACTTTCAACTGTGTCAAAATAATAACTGCCTCCTTGGTCAGAGCTCTCCCCTTCAGTACTGTTTCTTGCTTCAGAAATGTGGTCTTCTACTATATTTAAGGGCCCATCACCATACCACCCACCACTACCACGATCAGCATCCTCATTTGACAAAGATGAAATTTGATTTCGAGCTGAAGAGGAAGGGAAGTCTGGTGAACAGTATGCATCAATAATTTCAGGTGAAAAAGAAGTGACATATTCTCCTTCAGAGCTTGCTGCTGCATCTTCATATGATAGATTTACAGCATAGTAATCGAACGGCCCATGTTTCTCTTCAGCATAAAAGGCATTCTCTACTATCTCATCCAGCAGTCCTCCAGTTCTAGATCCTTCTTGACTGACTGATGGATTTTCATTTTCACCCTCAGAAACTCTAGAATGACTGGGACCAAGTCCTTCAGTCTCCTTCAGTTGCATGCTATTCCACCTGGACTGCAAATGGGCTATTGCATCCTGCATGTCAGGCGCATAAATCTGCTGGAGCTGGGAACCAAGCCGGATGAGACCATACAAGGTGTCATGGCACACACCTATGTTAAAACTTGAATCTGCCATCTCGAGCTTCCAAAAATTGCTGCTTGTTCTTAAAGCAGCATCAATAAGCGTGTTCTGTGCAACTCTGACGTACCCAACTCTTCTGAGATAATCTGGGTTGCAGCCGTGAGCAATAATTTCAGACCCATCAGACTCAGTGATAAGAAGCCCAAGATCTTGCAAGTGGATATCATGATCAATTGAGGTGGAGGTTGACATTGCATTGTTTGATAGGCTTAGAGACGATGCAGCCAGAAGGCAGGCTACACACTGTTTCTCCATCTCTGTATCAGGTTTAAAGTAGAAACTGGGTCCTAAACTAGAAATTTCTGTATTTTCTGTAGGGTTCTGCACATGCGGTTCATAGCTCAAGGCCACATCCACCAAATCCAAGTAAAAGGATGAAGTGCCAATGGTCTGGCTATTTATTGCACCATCCATGCTTGATTTGTCAACATCTTGTGAAGGCAAGCTAAAGAAAAGAATAATTGCATGCATCCAATCTAACCGACCACCTGGGGCAACTATTGTTGCACAACACACTATAACAGAACTATAAGTCTCCAATGAATCTGAATTAAATATGGTTATGAAGGAGGTACCAGCTTTCCCACAAGATAGTGCATTTGTAGCCAAACCATCACCACGGCCAAAAGCTGAGTCAGAGCAAACTACCAAAAGGAAATCTTTACCACTCTCCATGTTGGAAATCTGGGGCTGGCTTATGATAGAGCCCAAAAGTTTCCCCTCGCCATGGTTTACCCACATAAACCGTGCATCTTTGACCCCACCAAGATTCGAGACAGAAAGCAGTTCAAAATCCTTGATACATAACTTCAAAACCTTCCAGGAGCCCTTCAGTTCTCTCTGTAACAAATGGCTTGCTTCCATTACTTCATCGAGCTGAGCACAGACATCTAAAGTTCCACATTCTAAAAAGATAGAAGTCTGAAGGGAAGAATTGTCATTTGAAATAACCTCATTTTTTTTGTCAACTTCTCCCTCACTAGTGTTAACTGCATTATTTGACAACCCATGGACAGCTTGATCTATGAGTGAAAGCAGCAGGGCATAATGCTTCTTGGAAAGATCAATCAAAACACGGCTTAGTTTCACATGTAACAACAATTGTGTGCTTAGAATAAGTTCCTGACGAATATTAGAGCATGTATCATGTAAATCTCCCAAGCTAGTTGACGAGGAAAAACCAGATCCTTTGCCAGCACGCCTTTTCACACTCTTTTGATTGTGCAATGTTGCCAGACTCCATGCCCGAGACAGAATCGAAGGATCTGTCACACGACCGGTTTGCCAGCTGAAATTTACTCCAAATCCATGTTCAACAGTAGAATTGCTTGTTGAGATGATCTTCGTTGCAGAGAAATTTTGGTTACATGGCTCTATAAGATAAGCATCCAAGTTTTGCACATCTAAATGGACTGAACTTGAGGAAGAAGTTTGATGCTCGCCCGATATTTCTCTTTCAAGTTCCTTTGAGTTAAGGGATAAAAAATGGTCAAACACAAGAAACCTGTCAAAAGAGGATGGGTGACTCAAGTCCCAATCAAACTCTGTTGGGAAGCATAAAAAAATCCTCAATGGTGGAAGTATTATTCTGCACTTGGAAGTTAATTTTGGACGCTCACTTGTAACTGGAGATTTACTGACTTCCATCTGATTGTTTCTCGGGCTTTTCTTAAGAAAACTTTCAACTCGGTTATTGAGTTTTATGAGCATGTGTAACAAATGGAAATGAACCCAAAAGGTGAAAGGAGGCAGAGAAATGACAAGAGATGCAGTTGTTGAATTACCATCTGAACCTGTGAAACTGGTTGTATATGACCAGTTGCATTTGCCAAAAGATTTCAACAGAGAAACCCTAATAAGCCCAATCTGGGAATTTGCATCATATCTCTGAGCATTAGGTTCATCAAATGAGAATGGTGGCAGAGAGCCCTGTATATCTCTCTTTAAATGGGGTGTTAAAAGGATCTGCTCATTGTAACGTCCATCATAGATCTCGTCAACACTTGTTTGCCCAATTGAAGCTTTCAGCTTCAGATTTTGAGGGTAAGTCTGTAAAAATAATTTAACAAAGACAAATTTAGCAACTAAGAAAAATTGAACATCGAATAGCTAAAGTCAAACAAATTGGGTTTATTGTGCAATTGCACCTTAATCAAGTTTCAATGTACCAATACTGGCCTCTAGTAAACTACCAATTTATTAAACAAACAATTGAGCATTAAGAAAAACAGATGGTAACCCAGAAAGGGAAGTCTATCTAGTTCTCTTCTGGTATGTGTGAGCACCAGATATAACTAACTAACATCCATCATTGTAATCCCTAAAGGTCAAGGTCCCAAAATAGAGATGGGTAACTAACAGCTGAGTGGTACCTCAACAGCAACAGAAATATCCTGAAGCCAGGCTTCTAAATGTCGCAATTTTATGTTGTTAGAATCTGTTTCAGTCGTTGATGATTGATCAGGATGCATGGATGCAAAAAACTCAGATTCCTTCCTCTCTGTCATAAGAGGTCTTCGTTCATCAAAATAAATTATGATGCATATCTCAGAAATCGACGCATGCACTGTTTTCTCAGTAGGTTGCTCTGCATATACATTGTGAAAAGAATTTAAATAAAAACCTTAATGTACCTAAAGAGAAGGTCCAGTCTTTTTTTCTTCCTTTGTTTTATCTTTCTCGGGTTTTCAAAGTGCATAGGAGGGGAGAATGGGAGGCAAAAACACATTATCCTGGTATTCATAAACCGAAATATCAACAATTTGGAGCTTTTTATTTGCACACTTAACCTAAAAAAACATCACACTGAATTACTGTACATACTTGTACCTATGATATCTATATCATAAAGCTTGGTCTCATAGCCTCACTAAAATAGAGGTACAGCACCGCATAAACAGTTACAACAATCAACACCAGAACGGAAGCAGAAGACATTTATATGATAAGCAAAAGGAAAACCTGGCGGAAGATGGTTGACTCCAGAGGCAAGTGTGTTGGCAAAAGTTATGGCATTGAAGACAGAACATGTCCAGTTCCATATGCCACTGTTCCCTGACACCATCTGTGAGCTCCTCATCCCCTCAAAGCACTCAAAAAACTGATCGATGCTGCAGAGAGGTACCGATAAATTATTTTGATTTCCAATATTAAGCTCCAATAGTAATGCATGGAAGACCATATTTGAGTAAAAAAATTCCCTCCCAGATTTGTTACTGTTTCAGTCAGGTTCTATTGGACAACAATGATGATTTTCTGGTATAGCAGATGCACTGATTTGACAAGTTTTATTCTTTTTTTCCTTGAAAAATGATACAAGGTATCACCAGTTACAATTTTTTTTAAATGCTCATAGAATATTTACAATCATAGTTTCTGTACCAGATCCAGACCATATGATATAACTGATTAGGAAACTATTATCTTAAAGCCAAACCAGATACCAGTATATACAGGCCATACTTTTGGTAGAACACGACCAAATTAAGAAGACATCTTTAAAAGCTAACCCAGGTACAAATATCTCCTGGCCAATATATTGGAAGAATGGTTGTGTCCCAATTACAATAAATGAGGGAGAGGTAAAGAGTATTCAAGCCAGAAAATTTTAAAACCAAATTATGTAGGAACATAAATAAGAACAACATGAACTTCTCAAAAAAATCCTCCAAAATAGGGCGCAAACCTGGTATCATCATCATAATCAGAATCAACTGCACCTTGTTCATCCCCGTCAGCCAGTTTTGGCACCCAATTCTGAATAAAATGGGTTCCTCTAAGAAATTCTTCCTGTGTCTTCTTTTGCACCTTTGGTGGAACCTCAACCGTGCCAACATTGCTGACAGAACTCATATTTAACGCCGGACTAAATCCGGATAAATCCATCCCCTTATGCATGTTACTCCTTGAAGAGATCAATTGCAAAGATTGCCAGACATCTAAGGCCCATTCGATGGTGCTAGGCCGCATATTTAATTCCAAAGAATCAACAGAGACATCAGCATCCAGCTTTTGGAGGCTCAGCGACCCATTTTTCCATGGAATGCTCAAGTTTAGTGTCCCAGAAAAACCACCAGTCGGCCCTTTCAACACAGGAGTAGTAATATCTCCAATTGAACTATTGTTTTTCTCTAGTTCTTCCATTTGAAGGAACTCCAAGGCCGCCTCTTTAAAATTCATGAAATTGTTTAACTTTACTGATGCGTCCTCAGAAAGGCACGTGCCAAACTCAGTCTCTTTAATTCGTAGAACAAGAGATCGGTTAGATGCTGAATTTCTCACCTCAGGGCTTGTTGAAGGATCAAACACAATGTAAATATTTTTAATCCTGATGTGAAAACTGGTTAAAAACCATTTTACAGCATTTGCAATTCTTTTAACCCCTTCATCGACATCCCTAGAGGAAACAGCATTGAAAGAGGTATATCCAGGATCAGCTACTTTTTGGGGATCTTTCATTTGTTGAGGTTCAGTGTAACTTGAAGAAGTTGAACAGTAAGAATTAGAAATGGGAATGTCGGTTGTGATGGATGGTGCAATTATAAGCTCTAATTCTTCTATTTCAATCTCACAACTTTTGAGCTTTAAAGGTATTTTGATGGAGAGGGATCTCATTGATCCTTCCTTTAGTATCACTGTTGAACCGACTATCTGCAAGATACGAGAAAGAGATGGTATGAATTTATACTGTACCATAGAACAGGATGTCTTCCAGACCGGAAGAAGGGATCCAATGTTCATTGTCATTGGCGCCAACAATTTGGTGCCAATAAAATAGTCTCATGGTAACTATTTTTGAAACTCTTAAATATACTAAATTAATTGATTGGATATTTTGTATATATCATGCTCTATGAATACACAATAATGAAATTTCAATTTTATTTCGATGTGCATCAATTGCTAACAAAATTAACGGACCCATTTTTTTATTTAATCCTCTCCCCTGAGGGATATCAGAACAAAGATAAAATCCAAAAATATTTTATATGAATGTAATTAAGCTGATTAGAATATTTCCATTTGTTAATTAAGTACAAACCAAAAGGTTGGCAAGATGGGCACCAATGACCATGGACAATTGGACATTCTAATCCATCATCCCAGACCGGACACTGCAAGATTTGTCGGTCTGTTTTGCCTATACATAATTAGTATCCAACTACCTAAAATAAAAACTGTTTGGACTAGAAATACTTGTCTGTTCTATTATCCCAGACCTATCTGATGATTAATTGCCTAATCGGAGTTAATTCAGCCAAAATAGCTCTAAAAAAAACTTGAAAGAGATGAACATATAGTTCTAGCGTAGCCTCCTAATCCACTATAACCTCTAATAACTTTCTTTTTCATATACACAAAACCCTAAACATTGCCAAATTTGTGGCCAATTCATACTCCCGCCACACATAACACGCGCATGGACCCATGTCCCTGAGTAAAATTAGTAAAAAGAGGAGGGAGATATTAAGAAACATGCCTTTTCGTTAATGAAATCCGCATTGAGCGCGAGGTCGGAGAGGTGAAGCGTGCCTTTAGAAAGTTGCACATCGAGCTGATCGAGATCGATATCTCCAAGCAACAAGTCCCCCAACTTCTTCTTCAGCAAGGATTTGCACAGCCGCTTGATCAGAGTAGTCCCAGAGAAATCCCAAGAAAACCCCATGACTACAATCTTTCGCCTCCTTTTTTCTCTCGCTTTCTAATCCCCTCGGTTTGGAGGCTGTTTGTTCAAGCTGAGAGATCGATTGTCTGATTTGATGAGAACGAGGAGGCCATGTGGCGAGGCGCGGTGGCGTGTGGAAGTTGGAGAGCGAGAGAGTTGTTTGGGATGAAAAGAGGAGAAAGAGAGAGGTAAAGAAGTGTGGAATCCATTATCTCCTACGGGTTTAAATCGAAAAACAAAAGAATCCATTATCTATTTCTCTCTGGTAATAGAACTGATCGTGACGGCGTGGGGTCGTTTATTTATTTTTATTTTATCTGTTGGGGTCATATTAGCGGCCTATTTTGTTATAAATTTATTTATTAACCACTTAAATGTTTACATAGTCATACTATTTATGTATTATGTGTAAAATAAAAATAATTATAGCGAACGGTATGCTGAATGTTTTTTATTTGTAATTTTTTTTAATTAAATAAAACCATCATAAATTCTGATCGTATATTAATTTTCATATATCTATCGGGATTTGAATTTGTGTCATTTTGTAACCGGTTGAGAGACAAAAAGTATGATCATCTTACTAAATATGCAGTTGATTCTTTAAGTTTGTATATTAATGACACATTGACATAGCAGGGCAATATTGCACAACATAAGAACGAATTTTGTAAAACATTAAAATAACAACAGAAAAAAAAAGAATGTAGCCTCTCTATACGTATATATATTTTACGGTGCTTCGTAAAGTAAAGAGGCGTTTTGTTTCGGTCTAAAAAATCTCACAAAATTTAAATTTAAATTATCAATTTAATTCATCCAACATAAACTATATATTTAAATTTTATGGAATACCTAATTTAATTACATTTGAAACTTTATAAGTATTTTTTAATTTTTAAAAAATATCCAAAAATAATAAAATAATAATAATAGGTGCATCTAAAAAATATCATCTTTCAAAAATAAAAAATAGTTACAAAACCCCAAAAATAAAATAGTAAAATTTAGTATTCAATAAGTTTTCAATATCTAGATTATTGTGAACTAATTAGATTGATATTTTGAACTTTCGGTATATGAGATTTGAAACTAAAACAAAACACATATTTGCTACGCGAAGCACCATAAAGTCTCTATATATATATAATTATCCTATCGTTAGTCGTAAAATATAAAATATTTTGTACTTTGCTCCATATCTCTCATTTTCGAATTCAAAATATCGATTCAACCGTTCAAAGAGTTCTTCATATTAAAATATGTTTGAAGACTATATTTAAAAAAAACTATTTTTTAAGGGTAGAAAATATATTGAGTTCATGATTTTCAATAATAATGATTTTTTAATCTTTCAAAAAAATAAAAATAAAAATATAAAATATAAAATTTAATCTCCAAGTATATATTATAATATGAAGAACACTTTGAATGGTTAGATTAGTGTTTTGAATTTGAGAATAAAAAATACGGTGTAAAATATAAAAGACATCTTATATTTCACAACTAACGGTGACATTACTCTCTATATATATATATATACACACACTTATAAGCGGAGCTTCAACTTCAATTAATCAAAATTAGGGGGGAGGCAATTCATATATATTATATAGTAATTTATGTAAATTATTATTTATTTATTTATCAAATTTCTTAAATAAGAGAGGCCACAACCCAAAATAAATGCACAAAGCTCCGCCCCTCCTTATGCTTATGATAATGCAAATGAAATAATTGTGCAGACTGCAGAGCAACAAGCTCTATGCAAGTTGCAAGCATCGCACTGCTCATATCATGCGGTCATTTATGTTGTGTCAGCGTATAGTGATATAGATGCCTCAAAGGCTCAAAAGCATAGTACTTACTACTAAATAGTAACCAGCATTTTTATATTCGAGGAAACAAAACTTTGAATGGTTAGATCAGTACTTTTACTATAAGGCATCATATTATTAACAATAAATCATCTCGAAATTTTAATTTATCTAAAAAATATTTTTTAAGTCACCGTAATTTTTTAAAATGATGTTCACTACTAATATGATTTTTGAGTTAAGCTCGGAAGAATCTCCACTCTATTAACAATACTAATATTGTATACTACTAAGAAAGAGGAAAAACGTCATTTGTTAAGACAACATATGATTGAAAAATACTAATTTTGTAAGTTTTAATTACGGAGGAGGTTATATTTAGTTACAAAACTCTTAACAATAATTGACTAATCGCCTCTAACTAAATAGCAAACTATTAATAAAATATATATTTAAATCAAATTATAAAGGCTGATTTTACAATTACGACATCAATTCTAAATTTTGCATAATAATTGTTAATTTCGTAAGTTGATTTTATATAGCAATTTAGACCATTTGTAGAATAAGTGAAAATTTCATATGTTTACTTCTCGTAGTAAAATTTGTAAATAATCTCCAAATTTTGGAGATTGATAATGTATATACTTCACTTAAAATCAGCGTGATTGATAACGTATTCATCAATGTTTGTAAATAATCTCAAATTAACCTTTTGCTACGATGTAAATATGAAAACATATTAAATACTTAATGACGCTAACAGATTAAAATTATGGATGAATTATAGAAATCAACATGCTTCAGTTAGGATATAATGTTTCACATGTACATATCGCCCCGTATTAATTTTACATTCAAATCCTAAATTCTTGAATTCAAAAGGTCAATCCAAACTATTAAGTGTATATCTAGTATGAAAATCATTTTGGAGACCGAGTTTTATATTTGTGAGAATTTTATTTACTATATCCTTTTTGGATGGTAAAATTCCGATTTGGATATTATAATTAAAAAAAATAGAGTGACAGTATGGGAGATTTAGGGGTGTCAATTCTTGATCCGACTCGACGGGTTAACCCGATCCGATCTGAAAATAAATGGGTCGGGTATGAGTTCAATTTTTTGACCCGAATCGGATCGGATCGGGTTCGGGTCAACCCGACCCGACCCGATCCGATTAATTATATTTTTTGAAGTAATTTTATGATTTAGTACTAATTAAAGCTTAAATATACACTAATTATATAATAATTAAGATTAATTATAAATTAATTAATATTTTATTGCTTAAAATTAAATAAAAATATTTAATTATTTTACGGGTCGGGTCGGGTATGAGTCAAGATTTTTTGACCCGAATTTAATTGGGTCGGGTTCGGATCGGATAAAAAATAATAATAAAATAATATGATCCGACCCGAACCCAATCCGACTCGACCCATTGACACTCCTAGAGAGATTCCATATTTTTTTAACTCGTAAAAATAATATTTCTATGTTTCTTGATAGATACGTTTGAGTAATATATATTCAATTTCAGAAAAATGGACCGAGAAATATATCATTATTATTAATTTATTATCAACACATTTTTTTGTCACCATTTTTGACGGAAAAATACGTGTGACCGAAGACATCTAACGAAACGCATTAAGAAACCCCGTTCAATCTTTTTATAAGGCCTGTGTAAATTAGAGGTTAGATCTGATATATATTTTTTAAATATTAATATTTTTTTGTGTGTGCCGGAATTTGAACTCACGATCTTAACGATAATGATGGTGTCACTGATCATCTGTACTGAACTTCACATTCAAATTAAAAAAAGTCCAAAAATGAAAAAAAAAACAATTTTGGAACAATGTAAAAATGCTGTTAATTGGAAAACAATACCTCAGCCGACCATGCAAATCAGTTTATTAACAACAACAAAAAAAAAAGGGGAATTACAACCCTTCAATTGAAGGAGCAAAGACAACAATTCAATCCATCCCCAGAAAGAGGGTTAGCCATCCTCTCACCACAGCTATGCCATGTCATCTGTCTATTTTTTTCTCCTTTATTTCTCTCAACATTAATGATTCATCTTCTGAGATTTTATAACATCCTCTATTTATTTATTTTGCCCTCCTTTATTTATGTAGTTATATGTTTTTTTCGTCTTCTGCCATTAATTGTGATGTTATATGAAAACTTTTCCCCCTTTATTTCCGCATGTATACATCTTATGTCCATTAATTGTGATGCTATATGGAATTCTTTTTTGTCCCTTTATTAATTGTGATGGTATATGAAAAACTTTTCCCCCTTTATTTCCGCATGTATACATCTTATGTTTCATAGTATATAAAGTCTTTTTTTAATCCTTTCATTACAAAATAAACAACTGGCCCATCTTAATTAAACAAACGGACTGTCTTAATTTCGTCCTCTACTATGTGTGTGTGTGTGTGTGTGTCAGTTTGGAAAATAATATAAACAGTCCCCGTTGTAAAAGCATTGAGGTTATATAAGTAATTTAAGTTGTTAGACATGATCACATATATAGCTGATATATAGACCAATAAAATTTTGGAAAAAAAAACAGTAAATTATGATATATGTATATGATTTTTTTTTCATTAGAAAAAGTTAAAAAATTCTCGTATTTCTGAGCTAGATAATTAATAGAATATGAAATATCTTTCACAATAAACCTGCCTTAATTGTGATATGATATGAAATATTTATTTTTTTAATTACTTATGGTTTCTAACTTTTCTATCAATTAACTCATAGAATATGAAAAGTTCTATTTATTTTTATATTAATACTTCCTTCCTTTGGGTTCTTTCCATTCTCTACCACATCCTATTTGATCAAATCTCACCGGTATGTACTTTATATTTTTCGATTGTTATAGTTGTTTATTTTTTTTTTATTTGGAGATCACATTTAATTCATTGTGGAACATATATTATTTTTTGAGGAAATCTTATAATCCCCCGTCTATTATCCCCCAACTCCATCCCCCCTAGTTTTTCGCTCCGACATATTTATCATGTGCGTTATTAGGCTCCCTTTGACCGTAGTCAATATTTGTTAGTCTAGTTAGTTCGAAAATTAAGAAGATGATTCTAGAACTAATACATCCTTACATGTAGTCATGTACCTTCAACAATGAGAAGTTGAAAACACACCCGACTTGCTCATTGAATTCCTCTCGTCCTTTTTCCAGTTTCAAAATTGAGCATATATTAAGTTATATATGCCTTAGATTTTTGAGAATTCAAAATTGCAATGAGAAATCGAGCTTGTGTAAACTATAAATATTTGGTTGAAATATAAACACTTGATTGAAATATAAAACACTATTTTTCAGTTTTTAAGAACCATAAAATAAAATATAACACTTGAAATTAAAATACAAACACCTACAATTGAAATATAAACATCTTATTTTAAAATATAAATACTTGATTTTTCAGTTTTTAAAAAGCTTAAAATAAAATATAAACAATTGAAATAAAAATATAAACACTAGCAATTGAAATATAATCAGCAGATTTTAAAATATAAACACTTGAAATTAAAGTATAAAAACATGAAATTGAAATAAAACATCTGATTTTAAAATATAAGCAATTAAAACAAGATAATGTTATAAGCAGGATAAACACTTGAAGATTAATATATACATCAAGTTCAAAGAAAATAATTAGTAAATGTATAGAAAATATAAATATTAGATTGAAAAATATAAATACTGGTAAAAATTTAAATACTGGCAAAATATAAACACTCAATTGAAAAATATAAATACCGGTAGAAAAATTATGAATATATGAGTACATGACGTAAATCTAAATATCCGATTTGCGATAGAAATCTAAACACCTTGATTGAACAATATTTTGTTAAACATGTGGTATGAGTACTTGTAACTTAAATATAATAATCACTCGTTAGAATATAAATAACCGTGACATTAATATAATCATAAATTTGTATTATGTCATATTGTGTACTAGTATAAATATATAGAACCTAGATATAACTATTTTTTATTGAAATATAAACGCTAATTTAATCACGGAACAAATTATATCATGTATTATTTGTCGGTATAAACACTTAAATAACATAACATCTCAGGGGCAAACTACTACAATTGAGCAAAGGAGCGTTGAATTATAAAAACCTGAAACCTTCTATAGTCACATGTTACAGGTATAAACACAAGAATGCTGCTAAAGGCGCTAGGTGGAGAGTGTATCGTACTTCATTTCTTTTCATTTTTTGCTTTAGTTGACCGGTCAAAATGTCTATTTTAAGAAATTCTGTTAGAGGGACGCTGGCGGGGGATTGGATTAGGGGTACTATTAGCAGCACCCTTATTTTTATGCATTAGATCCTTTTTTTTAATCTTCCATTCACCTTTTATGTTAAGAACACAGTTTCCAATTGTGGGCTCATGTGTGCCGAATTTGTTATTTACACTTCTTAAAGTTAATCTAGGAGCTGCTATGCGATCAGTACACTGCATGTTTGTTTTTTTGATGAAAAGATGAGGGTCAAAAGCCCTCAAATTTCTTTTTATATATGAATATAACACCAGCGGCGTTATTTATTACAGTTTGAAAATCAGAGTCTTTGCGAGAAAGACTAAAAAAAAGAACGTAATAATCAAGAATGCACAACGGTATTAGCAGTGCCTTGGCAAGAAGAAATTGCTTTCGGTACCAGTGTGCTTGTCTTGTGCTGACACCCAATTTTCCGGTACCAGTGTCTGTTAATGGCTTTTCCGCTGTCTTACATTGAGAGCAACAATTATGGGTTACCATTAGCAGTAACATCTGTAATTGACAAATGCTACATTTTCCAAATAAAGACCGACAGAAAAAATCCTACTCCTCAAGGCATTTGTTCGTCATAAACAGAACATTTGATGTACACAACATTTCATCCAAAGAAGTTGTACAAGTACCATCATCTCCCGAGAAGAATTCACCAAATTATGAAATAACAATAATAATTTAATTACGCCACTAATAATCATTCAACAAAATGAAATAACAAAAATAATTTAATTATATGTTTTTTTTCTCAGGATTGATGGAAAATGCAAATTTAGTAATCAATTGCCTCAATCATCCGGTTTGTCGAAAGAAATAAAAGATCACACTGATTCCAAAAAAAAAAACTCTTCATACTTGATGCAGAGTGAGTTCTATTAACAGAAAAAGAATATAATCAAATGAAAAATAAATTATATAAATAATATATAATATCTGAGCCTTTACTTACTATTATTTGTTTCCATACATACATGAATATACAAGGATAAAGCTCACAAGAAGATCAAACCTTTAAGTTTTTTTTGCAATTATATAAGAAAACTTTTCAATTATGTGTGAACCTATAAAAATAAAATTATTTTATACTATGAAGTTACTTCAATGATTGATTTATATTTCTATACGCTTGTGTTTCTCAATATATTAAATAAATATATACATGTTTAATGTTATAGAGTCATCTTGATTGTTATGTTATATTTCATACAATTTACTATGTTTGCAGTTTGTCAATATTGTTTAATATATTAGTTTGATTTGTTCTCTTTTAATTGCTATTTTACATTTATTATTTTTATTTTCGGAGCGAAGTCCGGTTACAGCCCTAGTAATTTGAAAGAGGGTTGGTTTTTCAATTTTTTTAGTTATATTACATCATTTATGTTTTTCAACATTGATTTTATTTCTCTTTCTTCATTTATCTTAATCAAATGACTTATATCATTTTTTCTCTTTTTTTTTTTCATTTAAAGAGATGATATGATGTCTCTAAGGTATAATTTAAATACTAAATCATTACAATCCTTTGTATTCTTTTTAATGAATTATTATGTAACAAATTATAACATTTATCATTAAATATAATTTTATCATTTAAAAAAATATTTATGTTAAAAAAAGTTCCTAACAAAAATTATTTTATAGTTATTTTATAGAAAAAATCATTTTAAAAATCTGATTATTTATATATGCTATATTTTTTCAGGGCAAACCCCGATGAATAGCCTTAATATTCTTAGTATATAAAGAGGATTAAGCTTTCAAATTTTTTAAACATGCTACATCATCACTTTTCTCTACCATTGATTTTGTTTAGATCTTTTTATCTCCTTGAATCCAAGAGTTCATATAAAATAGTTTCTCTCTCCTTATTTAAAATAATGTATATAATATACTTAAGGTGAAACTTAACTCTTAAAATGATCAAATTTTTTATATGATCATTTATAAATTATTATGTGTTTAATTATATTATTTATTATTATAATTATCATTATTACTTAGTGTTTAACAATATTATGTCTAAATTTTTTAATGTGAAATTTTATTAAATATATTTAAAATCTTATAAAGAGTATTAAACTTTTAAACTTTTCAAGCACGCCACATTATCATTTTTCTTTATCATTGATTTTGTTTAAATCTTTTCATCTACTTGAATCTAATGATTCATATATAATTTTTTTCTCTTCTCATTTAAAGTAATGCGCGTGATTACTTAATGTGAAACTTAACTTTTAAAATGATCCAATATTTTTGAGTCTTTATAAATTAACATATTTAATTATATTATTTATAATAATAATTATTATTATATACATATTTAGCTTTTAAATAATTGTGTTTAAATTTTTCTTTAATGAAAAACTTTATTAAATATATTTAAAATTTTATATTTTTAATTATTTTCTTTGAGAAAAATAATATTGTCGGGGCGAAATCCAAATTACAACCTAATTAGAAAAAATAATTAATAGTTTTTTTTTCTCAATCGTAGAAAATTAATAATTTTGATATCAGTTGCTGACAGCGGCAGAGTCAACGCACAGAAACAGTTGGGAAGCACATATATGTAGGGAGCAATTTTAAATTTGTTAGACCATATACGAGATTTATTCATTGATACTTATTCAAATGAGCATATTAACTCAAGAAAAGTGTATGCTTAGATTGTTTTTCTTTTTCTGTTAAGATCGTAATATGTTTTCTTTTTTGACAAGTGTAGGCTTTTAAGGACCTTCCTCTTGGCCTCCAAGTTGTATTTTTCCTTCAAGCATCAAAAGCATGATGCCTCCATTCGTATCCATCCCGAAATCTACAAGCTCAATCAATCTTTCAAGGCAAGATTGTAAGATTCGATCTCTTTCTTCAACCCGTCTCACTAGAACATTAATCAAACACCTTGAGTGGATGAAAGTGAGGACAATACATGAGAAAGATAAAAGAAAGGGCTAGATATGAGGGGATCACTGGTATCATCCTCATATATCATGTGATATCAAAGATTCTTAATCAAGTCGTGTTTTTGATATAAACTTGCTTGTGAAATAATTTTCTTAAGCTGGTTTAAAAAGTAACAAGATGAGAGCTCCTTAAATCATTTTTACAATTCAGAACTCATCATCAGAGTCGCATGACACAAATGATAAGCTCATCTATATGTGCTTATCCAATTCTTTGACATCTCGCTACACATTTTATTTTGGTTTCTTAAGGTGAAGAAATAAGATGTATCCATCTTGCTCAAACCTAAGAACAATTGCTCAGGTATGAAACCAACCAATGAAGTTGGTTCCATCAGAGCAGAGCTCTTCCTTATTTAAATTTGATTGCATTAGGACTTATAGGTTGTCATGATCATATTAAGATTTAAGTTTAGTAAATGTTCTACCCATTCAAAATAGAAGTCATGGCTTGTTGAAAATCTAATATTTTGAATAAACATTTTTGCAAGGGTGAATATGAGTAATTATTGGGCGTTGATTTTTCAAATTATTGATTCGTATAAAGTGAAAGTGAAAAAGTGAATAATATTTTTATGTGCAAGAAGAGAATATGATAGTGTCAAATCTAACAATTTTAAGTTAGTTCTAATTTTGTGTTGTTAGAAATTTGAAAAAACAGAGGTAGGGTGGACACAAAAAATAAAGACATTTAAACCCTTCTCCATAAATAATCAAATCTCACGATTCATATTTACACTATTTCTATTGGATTAAACAAAAATGTGCTTCAACGGTTGTTTCTGAAAAACAAGCCAGGCATTTGTCAGTTTTTTATAATAATTATTTAAATAATTCTAATTTTAATAATAAGAGTGATAAAATCAAAATTTTGAAAATACGAATGACAACGCATCACTTGGAGTGACGCGTTTGCACCTTTCAATTTTTTTTTTAAGTTAGAGTTGTTGATGCCAGTGGGAAAACGTCACTCCCACTGATGCCTTTCATTTTTTTTAAGAAAAATCTAAAAACTAAAAAAAAGGAAAGACGCCACTGGCACCACTGGCAGTGGCGCGTCACCATTCGTATTTTTTAAATTTTAATTATATCACTCTTATTATTAAAATTAGGATTATTTGAATAATTATAATAAAAAAAAACTGGCATTTGTCGGACGTAGGCGCCAAAATAACTATTGCTTCACCTTTTTCTAATCTTGACTAAAGACAGTTTACATAATGGAGGATGGCAGGGACAAAATAAATAATTGGACCAAGATGTGGGCATTTGTGGAAACTCTGGAAGGAAAAGAAATCTGCTATGTTTTGAGAAATCTCACTGTGAAACCTGTTATATCTTTTACTAATTACTTCTTTGATTGAATATTGAGCCGGTTCATGAACTGATTTTCTTGAGGAAGATCTTCAATTCTAGCTTCCTACTGACAAGAAGATATGCAGCTTCTCGAGGTGGCAAGTGGCAACGGTTCTGCATATTTCTGATGGGGATGGGGAACATTTTGCGTCATAAAATTGAGCTGTATGTTATAAAAATTCCGGTACCATCTGGTACAAACTTTGCTGTTGCTAGGGTAGTACTGAACTGCTGATGATACTGATGTTGCAGCCTAAGGATGGCCTATTCTCCTTTTTATGAATCATCTCTCTGACTCCCTTTGGAGATTGTAATTGTAAACTTTGATGAGGTTTTAGCATGATGCTGAGATTAGGTACCAGTTAGAAACGGCTCTCTTTTGTGTTCATTCTATTTTTTGGTTTGTTGAACTCTGTGCTTTGCTATTTAAACAAGTTTTTTACATGTGCAATTTTTTTTTATTTAATAAGATAAGATTAGATGAGGCTCCTTAAGATCACTTATGGAAGTTTTGTTTTGTTTAATTACCAAAACTCGATCAACTTATTTATGGAGATGTGCCAGCGTAAAAATGTTAATGTGTATATCGTTTTTACCTTAGATGCTACACATATAACTATTATTCGTGTTTCATTTTAAGAATTATGTTTTATTAATATGACCTAAATTATAATATCCCGTGCATGCCACGGATTATATTCTAGTATGAACAATATTAAAACCTAGGAAAGGACTGAATGCTTGCCTGCGTTATCTATATGAAAACACAAACAATAGACATAAATAAAAGCGGAAACCTAACACAAGAAGCAATTCCAAAAACATGTTTGGCATATTATATGTACCACGTTCACTGCCATTAATCATAGAGAATGTTTGGACATAACTTACAGTTACAACAAAATGTGGCACAAACATACCACGTTCACCTGACCTGTTCAAGAAAATACCAGACCCTTGGCATTAGATAACAAAAAGACACATATCATGGCATACCCACAACAATATAGTTTTTGTTCCAAAAAGTGAACCACTGCCATAAAGCAGAAATTGAAATATGCTCATTCTGCTCCAGCCAAGGATGTCAAGAAGCCATCCTGTGATTCATTTTCCTGTATCAAGAAATATACAAACTGAAGAATAAGTCTGAGTTACAGAATATTCAAAATAAAAAAAAATTATGTAAAGCAATATTAATATTTCAGTTTCCATCATGTTGGTCAGGTAAATCCTCAGATAGGCAGTAGTTGGACATAACTTTCTACAGATATATTTTCAGGTATTCTTCCTTTAATTCTCATAAATGCCTAATGGATAGTAGTTCCAGCCTCATGTCTAATGGTTCACAGCTTAAACATCACCATAATCTGATGTTTTACACTGTCATTTTATAATGTCATTATGAGTAGGTGCAGGATAGAAATGCATCTATAAGATGACATTGCAAATCTGAAACAATTGAGTAATTCATACCTTATAGCAGTCAAGCTGACTCAACCGAAACTCGTCCGCCTTGTCAGTGTCATAATGTAAGCTCTCCAAGGCGGCCACTTTGATGCAGTCTTCCAAATCCTTCTTTAGTTCCTCAGGCTTATCGACATAATGTGACAAGGTGCCACCACTGCATGGTACCAGACTCCCCTTTTTCTGTTCTTCTTCTCCAAGCCTAGTTTCCATCTGGCTTTCATTTTGGCTCTGGCTGAAGAGGAAATCATTTAGCACTGAAATATTCGCTGCCAGCTGCTGAGAATCCATGAGATCTTGAGAGAATTGTCCCTCACAATTCCATTCTTTCGATTCTTCCATCGGATGTGTGATCTCATTATCAGTTTTTTCATGCTCATGATGCTCCGTAGGATCTTCCCCCTTCTGGATTTCGGGGACATCCACCTGCTCTTCTGGAACAGTCTGGATGATAAATATAAGCACTATAATTCCACTGTTTATGAATATGAATTGAATTTGAATAGAACGTCTTAGTCTCGACCTGTCCAAACAACCCTTATATGTACTAGGACTGATAAATCAGAGTTCTTGATCAAACATTAAAAGGTAAGGAGCTTCACTATTTGATCAAATGCAGTACCAAACTAGCATGTGATAGGTACAACATTAATTGAGATTGGACCAAATGATAGAAGCCCAAAACATTATGGTTGTGGATCCAAAAATGTAGAAAAACAATTCAACACAAAGTACAGACAATGCTAACCAGCTCAAAAGCAAATTCCGGTTCTTGAACAGTCCCCTCATGTCCTGTCTGATTGCTGTGGTACAACTTGGGCACATCAACCATAACCGAATCCAATTCCATTCCTACTGCATCCACCCCATCAACCCCAACCAAATCCTGTGCAATCTTCTCACCCAGTTTCTGTCCCTGCTGCTGATAAAACAATTTTGATACTACATATTCACCATCCTTCTCGTCCTCATTGGTACCAAGGTGGTACTGGTGCAAAGCCCAGTTTGTTTTTTCTGGCTTCCTCCCCTTGGATGTACTCATGTATAGCACCATTATCTTCTTGCAACCGATGTGTTTGCCATCAATCAAAACAAGCTTTGTCTTGCCAGTCTTGTGCCAGCGAACATCACCTGAAGCATCGATGTTTATCTTTCGTCTCTTTCTAGTGCCAGTGTTGTATGCTTTGAAGGTCCGGTGGAAGAAGTGGGAGACACTACCATCCTGCTTTACCCCTTTTAGAACAAAGGAAATGTTCAAAAGCTGAAAAATAAAACATTTAAGTGTAGGATGGATGCACTACAGTGAAGTATTAGATTTTCAGACGGACTTTGATATTGGGAATTACCTATGATATGGATGCTACTCATACAACCTAGTACAGATCATGTATAGCACCAGCTTTTCTTTTATCTTTTCCCCTTTTGTGTCCATTTGGGCTATTTTTATTGTGAAGACATAAGAGCTGCCACAGATCATAGAGGTACAAGTTTTCTCTTTCTTTTTTATGGGAGTTCATTTAGGTTATGTTATTGAAAAGATATCCTATTTTGTTGCTGACAACAATGATATTTTTTTCATACTAGACCTGAAAATGCAGTTTTTTCTTCTAGGAGAAGTAATATAATACAGGGATTAAAAACAGGCTTCTCTCTCTCTCTCTCCGTGACACACACACGGACCTGGTAATCGCTCAGGATGAGTGTAACATATCCCCTCATCTTGATCAACAGTTGGAATGAACTCATCAATAAAAGGATGAGGCTTTGTATTGCTTTTTTCAACCTTAGCAATTAAATGCCAGAGAAGCTCTTGATCTGAAGGATCAAACTTCACACCTTTTGGCAAGCCAGGCCACTCATGTACAACCTTCAAAACCAAAGATTAAAGTCATTCTTATCATTATTTATAGTTTTATACTGTTAGCTATTTATCTTGATCTTGCAGAATTAAACAGAAGAAATTCTGAAATAAAGGAACATTTTCTGTTGCTGATTTACTTTATAGCATTAAATTCATTAAAAAAATATGAAAGATGCAAAATCTTACATCACTATTGTCAATAACATGGTTACAATTTGGGCAAGATTTAGTCGGGTTGCTTGGCCATTTGGCTCCAGTTGGATCTGTCTGTTCGGAGGCATTCTTTATCTTAGACGCAATCCTTCTGCTGTCAACAAGCCATGAAGGTCTATAACAACAAGAAAACCATAAAGTAATTAATGCTAACTGCATATTAGGTATCCAAGTGCAACCATAACCCAGGGACACCCTGATGGCAGTGGCATAGTCTTCCTACTAGGAGACCCAGAATCAATAACAAAGTGGGATAGGTTGGGGTCTCAATTATTCAAAAATAACGAAATAAGCCCCAAGTACAATGAGCCATTATCAGTATCCCCAAGAAGTACTGAAGCTTTTCATTGGAAATAGAATAAAAGTTTATACTCAATGAAATAGCATTACATCAGCATTTTTTCTGAAAAATAAAATGAAGAGTACTTGATTTTACTTCTGAAGTTAAAGCAACGAAAGCAATAGTACGAGTACCAGGGACTAATGATAGAATATCACCTAGCAATAGCAATTAACTGCGATCAAACAACAAATATTCTTACAGTCTTACTACCACGACCTGCCTTTACTCACTAAAATTAAAAAAAAAAAAAGTAATTTCCGTGATTTTAAACCAGATAAACGAAACGAGTGCAAGAAAGGGAAAAGTAGAAAAACCAGACCCCGTCATCGCTTGGCGTAGAACTCGATTCTTCGAGGAATACCCAGCTCTCTTCGATTGGTTTTGGGGTGTGTGTTGGGTGGGGGGTTCTGTGATATTTTACTTTTGTTTTGGAACGACAGAGAGAAAGTGACTCAATCATTCAAATAACGGACTCGAGAAGTGAGAGGGAAGAAGTGGCGCTCGCGATTGCTTCTCGTTGAAGGCCTCAATGAAGAAGCTTCGGTGCAACTGAAACTGGGCTTTGGGCTAAATTCTGGGCGCAGTAGAGTTTTCTCTCTTTCTCTTTTTTTTTTCCTTCGAAACATCTAACCTCTACCATTTGAGTCTTGATCCTACGCAGCACCGTACAGCACAATATGTGGATCATTGGATCACTTTAGAATATGTGCTGACTCGAATCACGAGAAAATCTAATGGTCTATATGCTACACTGCACGGTGCAACGTAGCAGAGGATATGGATTCCTACCATTTAGGCAGTAAACGAATCGAATTTGATCGAACTCGTCGATGTTTGAGTTTGATTTAAAATTATTTCGAACTAAATCAAATTCAAACTAAATCGTACTCAAGCTAAATTGAATTTAAACTAAAATTAAACTCTAAATGAACTTAATTATTTTAATTTTAACATTTATTTTCATATTATCATAAATAATTAGAGCTAAAATAATTAATATTTTTTAATTTTATAATAAACTTTGAAAAATTAATTAATATCTATTAATTTAATAATAATTTAATAATTTAATAATAAAATAATTATATTATTGTATATATTATTGACTAAATAATTAAAAATATATGTAAATAATTATATATCAAACTAGAACTAGTTCATTAAAAAATTATCGAACCAAACTCAAATCGAACTAATAAAAAAGTCTAATCGAATGAGCTGAATTCGAGATAAAATTAAATCAAACACGGGATGAATTACGAATTACGAACTTTTCTTACGGCCCTACTACTATCTACCATAGTATTATTTTTTGAACAGCTTGGTCTGAAGACGAATAGTATAAGTAATTGTGAAATCATCGCAACCATCATACCGAACCGTCAGAATTTTATTACGTTAGTAACAGTGGCAGAGCTAGAAACTTACTAAATGGTATCAATTAATATTTAATATAATCAAATTTAAACAAAGTTCATTTATTTTAGAAAACAAAAGAAACTAAAGTTGCTTTATTATAAAGCACAAGTTAATTAATCACCTTATTGGCTAAAAAACTTTTCAATACCTAACAACTTATATGTTTTGTGTTAATTTAAACGTATGTGATCCTATTTACATCTTGATAATAAAATTAATAATAAATAATTTCTTCATTGTTAATAATTATTATTTTTTAATCTCAATATACATTACCAAACATGAAACGTAAAGCATTTTTTTTCAATTTTTTTTAAATAGAAAAAAAAAAAGATCCGCGTGATTTTGATTGTTTTTTTTTTAGAAGCACTAGTAAGGATCGATTTTTTTTTCGGACCATGTTGCTTGATCCGAAAAAAAAACTCGGGTCACTTAAATATATTTTTTTGCACTAAATTGAGTAGAGATGAGTTTATTTAAATATTTTACTCGGAAATTAACAAACGAGTTACATTTGTTTAGTTCACAGACTAAACAAATGTAAATTAACAAAGTTCCACATGGAAATTAACAAAGTTCACAGACTATAAATACAAACGAGTTACATTTGTCTTGTCTATGAATATGCAACTCGTTTGTATTTATGTAGGAACTGATTTATTAGAAATTATCAGTTCCTATAAAATCATTGTAGGAACTGATTTTTTAGTTGCAACCAAAGTGTCTTCTTTGTCTGTAAGTGGGGCCTTTTGTTCGGTTAGATGATTAGAATTTAACCCGTTCAAGTCTGATCCGAATTAAAAATTCGTGCTAGTATAAGATGGCTCAACATGAAATCTAGGTATCCTCTCTGACTAGTGACTACATAATACCCAAGTCCATTTGCATATTTTGTGAATGCCTGAAATTCGTAAATGTTGTTAGCGTTGAACCAGAGGCATCAACAAGTTCAGAAGTTTGTGTTCGAAAGTGTTTGCTATTTTTTCAAACGGAGAGAAAATGATTTGATCTGATAATTTTGGTTCATCTAAAAATAATAATTTTTCTTTCAACCAACAAATGATAAAAAATTATAAAAAAATATATAAAATTTAGTTTGCTAACACATTTTAATATAGAGATTATATTGAACGGTTCGAATCGATCATATATAATTTGAAATTAGTGATTCGAATTTGAAGCACACTAACCATAATGTTTCACAAAGCACAATAATCTCTCTCCCTATCTATCTTTATATAGAGAGAGAGAGACTATGATGCTTTACGAAGTACAAAATCATTCGTGTTTCACGTCCGTATCTCAAATTTGAAAGTCCAAACAACTGATTCAAACCGTTGAACATGATATTCACGTTGAAATATCTTTAAAAATAAAAAATTATATTGTTTATATTTTTTGCTATTTTTCAGATGAGCGAAAAATCACTAGTATTGATGCAGAAATCATTAGATCAGTAAACTTTGTACCAATCTAAAAAAAATCAAAAAAATTTAAAAAATATATATATAATTTAATCTCCAAAGATATTTCAATATGAATATCATATTCAACAATTTGGATCGACTGTTTGGACTTTCAAATTCAAGATAAAGACGTGAAACACGAAATATTTTGTACTTCATGAAGCATCATAACCTCACTATATATATATATAGAGAGAGAAAACTATGGTGCTTGACGAAACACAAAACTTCTCGTGCTTCGCGTCCGTATCTCGAACTTAAAAGTTCAAATGGCTGATCATAACCGTTGAACATCATCTTCATATTGAAATATCCTTAGAGATCAAATTTTATATTTTTTTTTGATTTTTTTGCTATTTTTTAAATGGGTACAAAATATGCTGATCTAATGATTTCTACACCATCCAAAACTAGTAATTTTGTACCCATCTAAAAAATAGCAAATAAATTCAAAAATATATATAATTTGATCTCCAAAGATAGTTCAATATGAAGATCATGTTCAATGTTTGGATCGGTTGTTTGAACTTTCAAATTCGAGAACGGACGTGAAGCACAGGAAGTTTTATGCTCCGTGAAGCACCATAGCCTAGTTTGTAAAAAAACCCGGACGGATCAGACCCATCCCGCGAACCTGTGGCCGCGACCCGACCCGCCCCGACCCATGACCCAACCCGTCAGACCCGTGACTCGTTAGAACCGACGGGTCTAGCACGGGTGCAGGTAAAAAATTAAAAAAAAATTGTGCTAGATCCGACCCGTTTTGGACCCATCCCGACCGAACTAACCCGCTCAACCCATGCAAACCCGCCCCCAAATCGCCCCGACCCAACCCGAAAACTCCCAAAACCCGGAAAATTCAAAAAAATACGAAAAAATTAAAAAAAAATCATCAAAAATATAAATAATTATATATTCTTAATATTCTTAATAATTATTTTTGAATATTTCAGAAATTTTAAGAATTTATTTGAATTTTATTAGGTTATTTTTGAATTTTGAAAAAAAAACTCGCCGACCCATCCCGTTCCCGACCCGACCCACCCCACCCTTGGACCGACCTGCCTCGCCCTGCCGACCCGTCCGACCCGACCGGTCTAGGACAGATCGATCACTTAGTCAAACCCCCAAAATAGACCCGTCCTAACCATCCCGTGAAAACTCATTGACCCGTCCCATCAAAACCCACCAACCCGTGCAAACCCGCCCCATCGCGACCCGACCCGACCCATTTTTAATACACTACCATAACCTCACTCATTTGTATATATAGTTAAACTATTATGAAAACGTTTGCATTTCGAACCCAAGTGTATAAGGCTCAAATTTTATCGTAACACATCCAAAATTCAAAATTACCATTCTCATTAAATTCTTCATATCAAAATAGTTCTGATTTTTAAAAATCCAAAATAAATACTTAAAAAACTCAAAATATCCCAAATTTTTGTATCCTTTAATATTTTGATATGAAGAATTTAATGAGAATGATAATTTTAAATTTCGGACGTGTTACGATAAAATTTGAGCCATATGCACTTGAACTCGAAATGCAAACGTTTTCCCAATAGTCTAACTCTCTCTCTCTCTATATATATATATACATACACTAGTAAAGTGTCCAAGCATTTTAGTGAGATGATAATATTATAAAAATATTAATTATGTTTAAAATAATAATAATTATTATTATTATTACGGTACGTAATTTTCAAAATTACGATCCATAAATTTCACCCTTTCTTTTTCTCCAAACCATCTCCTCACCTCTCACACCCCTTCAACTCTTCAAAAACGAAAACAAACCTCCTCCTCCTCCCTCTCACATCACTTCATCTTCTACCCTTTCAACTACATCATTCTTCTCTCATTCTCACCCTCTTTCCATTTCTCTCACCATTTCTCCTCTCTAAGCATTATCCTCTTTCCTCTCCAAACCCTAGGTGCGGCCTCTACATCAAATTCATCATCTCAAAACCGCTATAATCACATCTAGGCATGAGAAACTTCAAATCCCGCACACTTGCACCACTATTTACAGTCTGCAACCCAAAAACTTCGATCCGCAATTTTTGTGGTTGAAACCCTAACCGACTTTCTACAACAAGCAAACACCATGAATGTCAAGAAGACATCTACGGGGCCTAAAGGCGCATCCAAGGACACCAAAAAGCAACGTGGGAGTTCAAGTAGGGCACCCGAGCACGAAATGGAGGAAGTTAACCTCTCCACCATGCCGCAAGAGCAATGGCCCGAGAATAATCTCCCATACAGAGGCATCAAGTGGGTTGCCCGGGCAACTCAATGCCGCAAAAACTTCGATCTCTTTCAAAAGAGAAAGTTTGTGCCTTCTCGCTACCTCGACGTCATGATCTTGCGCCCTTGGCATCTATGACGAGGTAAAGCTTCTCCTTTTTGAAGTTGGGTTGTGGGATGTATTGATAACTAAGCAACCCTCCTATTGCACTCTCACCCTTGAATTTCTATCCTCTTTTGAATGGGATGAGACAGAGGAGAAAATGAGCATCTGATTCCAACTTGATAGTAAAGTTTTTAATCTTAAAGAGGATGATGTGTGTGAAGCACTCTCGGTTCCTCTTGAGGATGACATGTATTTGAAAATCGATTGAGAACATGACATCACTCAAAGTGAATTCGAGACGCAATTGTGTGGGGCTCTACAAAATACCATGATGGCGAGCCAAATCAAACACCCCGCCTTGAAATACATCCAACAAGTTTTGGCTCAATCAATTTTGAGTAGGGGGAGACATCTTCTAAAATGAGTGTGAAATAAATATTTTTCTTGTATTGCATGCTCCATAATTGGAAAACAAAAACACTCAAATGACATATCGGGTATTTTGTTATGAACAATTTGGCCAAAATTGTAAAGAACCCGGAGGCTTCGGATACCATTTTCATTGGGGGTGATCACTAGCATTGCATATTTTTACAAAGTGCTAAGTGATGAGGAACTAATTTACCGCATGGTTGAATCCAGTCCTACCAAGATCAATTTAAATCAATTGGTAATTGACAAGATGCTTTGAAAAAGGGCAGCAAATATTTCCAAATCGAGCCCCATTTCATGAGACTTTCACTACCCCTTCTAATAAAACTCGACCCCCAAAACCTTGACATTTGGGCCGATCCGACCATGTACCTCACAACAGCTAATCTTGCTCCACCAATGTCCCCTCAACCCCAAACACCATAGTCCACCCGACATACCCCACAATCATCCCGATAAGACGAGGTCACAAACCAAATGCTCTATGAGCAAATGGTTCAAATGAACACCAACTTCACTGCCTTTACCACTCAAGTCACCTTTCACATGCACAACATATATGATTGGATGAGTGACATTGACCGTCGGGTGCATGACTACCCACAACCCTCCATCCCTCCATACACTTGTAGGGAATATCGATTTATACATAGAACAACACTACATACTGCATATACAATATGGAACCCCTACAAGTGTGTGTGTGAACTCAGAACTTTATCATGTAAGTTTAGTTGACAGTACATGAAACTTATCTTTAGCTATGAGAACTTGACTCCTCTAGAGACATACATATATCTCCAGAATTAAAGGAATTAATTCTATTTAACCAGTGCTAGATGCTTAAATGACAAATATTACATACATGAATATTTCAATATATTTAAATAAGGTGATATGTAATAAGCAAGAGATAAGGGTATTGAACCAATCTTTCATTTCTAACATCTTTATTTCTTAGTTTAGTTGTGAAATTATGGGGAGATAATTTTATCCTAGCATGCTCTATAGTATACATATCTCTAGAGTCTATAATTTAGGAATTAATATTCAGCCATAACAGTTTTAGCAAGTTGCCATGTTACCCCATCTACTAAGAGTGATGAAATCATGTAGGGAGATGTGTCATACCAGTAGACCTGACTTTGAGTCAACTGATTATCAGTCTATAGATAAGTAGCCTTTAAAAAAATATTTCACGGTTTTTAACGATATGACAATATTTTTTTGTTAAAACGGAGTTATTTAATGTTTTTTAACGGTTTAAATGAATTTTTTTATTTAACGTTAAATTTTTTGATATAGATAAAATGTCGTTTAAACGATTAAAAAGAATTTTTTTAAAAGCTTGGCCTATAGAAAAGCTATTCTGGGCCAATTTGACGGATCTGAGTTGCTCAAAATAAGTTGTCAGAAACATTTGAGTGGCAAGTTGGAAACAGAATTTGAGATTGACACTTGATAGATAATAAAGAAATTTAATCACATAACGATAGGAAGATTCCAAATGCTAGACATATTTTCTATCGAAATTGAACTATTGTTTGAACGATCAAATATTAAATTACTTCGTCCGAAATGTTAACTAATTTGTAGAATAGTTTGATAGAAGAAAATATATCTACAAATCAAACAAACATGCTCTAAAAAAAATTTAAAAAAAAAAACTTAACAGACGAAAAATATGTTAAATCGATTGTTGACTTTGTTTCTCGCCACTTCCTTTTTCCAACTTTAGTTTCTTTAAGATCTCAACGAACTTTGACTTGAGGATTTTATATTTTTATTAGTGTTCAACTTCAATTGCTCAGAAAAAGGGCATCCGTATCATAAATTCATAATTGCTTCCTTTTTGTTTTCGTCATTTCTCCAATCTCCTCGTGCATCTAACTTAAACTCCCTCCCTGTAATGTTTTTAAAATTTCGATGCCTTTACCCTGAAGTTGATAAATTGCCCTGCATGGTTGGGTCCAATAAAAAAAATGTCAGGAACTCAGGATCATGAATGAGCTCATCTGGATATAAATTTCTAAATGTTAAAATCATTAATTGATGCTCTGTTGCATATTGTACATTTTGGTGATTAAATGGGTTAATTTTCCAATGGGTCATTGAACTTTAATGTTTATCCATATTTGATTACTGAATTTTTATTTATTCATTTTTAGTTGCTGAATTTTGATGTTCATTTATATTCGGTCACTCCTATTAGTTTTTTCATTCAAAAATAATTAAAATGAAATTATATTTGTTGCCAAAAATAATTGAAATGAAAAATGGATAAATTAAATAAAATTATATTTATTTTTCCATTAGTTTTTCAATTATTTTTAAATGAAAAAATTAATGGGAGTGATTAAATATGGATGAACATCAAAGTTCAGTAACTAAAAACGGATAAATAAAAATTCAATGATCAAATATGAATAAACATGAAAGTTAAATTACATGTCACAAAATTAACCATTATTAAATTGAGAAGTGATAGAATTCTAATGTACAAGTCGCCGTAAGTGTTGAGAATAAAGTTAAGATTACATAGTCTTAACTTTTCTTTGATGGATAAGGAGCGATCCGTTAAAGAACCAGCATAGTATTCCGGAATTGAAGATGGAAGGGATTTGATGGAATTAGATATAGTTTATAATTGCTCAATTTTTGAATTCAGTTCGACCGGTCCTTTCAAAAATTTGGCTCTTATCTGATTCTTATATGTTTGATCCAATCTTTTTTAATAGTAAGTGTCGGGCTCAATCTTTAAAAACACAGATCCTTCTAACTCGGTCTTTTCCGACCCTTCTCGGACACTTTCTTTAATATTTTATATTGTATATTAATTACACTTTTAAAAAATTCAAAAAATTTAAAATTTAAAATAAAATATCAAACAGAAAAATATAACTTGATATTTTTATACAAATATAAATTAACATTAAAAAAATATCTAATCATCAAAAAAAATATATCAAATCCTTACCCGTCGATCTTTATCCGGCCCTTACCCGACCCTTAGAGTACGAAGGGATTGGTAAGTGCCGAGCTTTTCAAGGGTTGGGCTCACCATTAAAAATCAAGCCCTTTGAACCCGATCATCTAAAAGTCCTTATCAAACCCGGTCCTTATATGTTCCTCTCGTAGGCTCGCTAGACCCGACCCTTGAGAAACCTGATCTGATTCTTAAGGATGATGTCTAGATGGAACTATCTTTAAATACTAATTATTGTACGATGTTATTGTCATCATTGAAAATGTTGATTTAAATTATATTTTAGAAGGACATTGCGTACATATTACATATATACTGCACATACACAGTATACGACCCCATGTATAAAGGGAAGGGTTCCTTGATAATGGGTTATTTTTTCAATTTTGATGATAATTTTTTAAATAAATATAAAAAAATAAAAAATAAAAAATTGTAAAAATATGTTTTTTTACTTAGATTGGTAAGTCATCAGAGATCATCAAAATTTTATACAATTTACAATGATTCTAATATAATGATATTTTATAAACTATCAAATGAAAATAAAATTATATGAAACTTGAAACACTGTCAACAATTAAAAAAAATACCTATAAATATTTTTTTTATTTTTAGATTTTTTAAATTTATTGAAAAGTTCATCGTCAGGATTATCAAAATAGTGGATCCTTCCTCCCCATATATATATATATATATATATATTAATTTATGGAATGCTGCGCATCACACTATTGAAAGTGTAAATTAAATAAAATTCGTAATTGTTATAGTAGATGTCTTGTCATTGCTTAACTTGCCTTCAAGTTTACAAGTCTCAGAAATACAATTAAATTAGAATACAATGAAGGTATCGGAATTCAGAAGTGTCCTATAAATCGTTTTTCCCCGGAAATTGAAAATTACAAATATTGGATACGAATCATTTTTTTTTGTTGAGAAAATGAATCAAATTTTCAAGGGAAATTGGTGTTGCTCATCACATCGTTTACTTGTTTGAACAATTAAAATTTAGCCAATAAGGGGATTGATAGGTTATCACCTACCCGGTTTTGTGAGAGGCGGGATATTTTCATTGAGAATGAAATTATTTTATTTCTAAATATCTGTTATTTATAGGTTGGCACCTACCGGTTTTTTTAGACTTCCCTTCTATTGGGTGAACTACAGGTGTTTCATGGCTTCTTCCATGGAAGGTCAGAGTGATTTTTAATTGATAGGATTTATTTTTCACTTAAATTGTAAAGATAATATCTGGTCAGCTGGCTACCAGTGCAAGATACTTATTGAGCAATGGTTTATTACGAGTTATTCAATATTTCTCAGCTGGTAAGTAAGATTTCTGAACTGTAGTAGGACTGATCATCTGACATGCAAGGTATAGGTTTTGAGTGTAATATTAAGGGTTAGTGATATTTTGATATTGTATGTTATCTAAGTTTATATGTGTATTTATGTGTACATATAACAAACGAACTCATAATTTGGTGGATGTCAGATGTTTTGCTGATACAAAGGTTGACATATAAATCTTTTAAATATATCTTACTAATATTATGTCGGTGGATGTTTAATGGTACAGAACTCTCTGTAAACCTCTTCTTGTCTTATTGACTCCAGGAAGCTAAAAGGGAATTTAAATAATTAAAAAATGTATCCCTATATCTGTAACAAATGATACATTTGTAGTCTTGACATGCCTCTACCGCAATATCTATATCTGTAAATTGTCACTACTAAAAAATCCCTATGCAGTATCAGCAAGTTTGGCGTGGACAGTTTTTTCGCTTTCCCCCACCGTTGCCTTCATCCGTGAGTCTATTCTTCTCTTCCTTCATATTTAAAGCCCTGATATAAAATTTATTGCAATTGATCCGATGCCTTCTTTCACTGACTAGGCTTCGAACTATGCAGATGGCTATCAAAGGAATTTAATAATAGTTGACCTGAAGCTGCTCTATCCTTGTTGGGAATTTGTTGGGAAATAGCAATGTACTATTCTGAGTGATAATGAAGGAACCGAAGAGTAATACAGCAGCAACAACATATAATTAGTCCTGTACTGGTACGCATATACCAAATAGTAATCTGGTATCAAAAATCAATTCTGTTATGCATATAATCATTGTCCCGGTTCATTAATTGCCAATTAAGCATTGCTTCAAGATTGAAATCAATAAGGTAGAGAAAACGGTTAGATCTTTACTGTTATGGCCATGATCCTCTAGTGAACCCTAAACATAAATTAAGTTATCTTGATCCATGCTGTCAGTCTTCCAGAGAGACACAACCCCGTTGATCATCAGACTCCTTTAGCCTTCCAGCGATCTTCCTCTAATCCGATGGAGTGATTGAGAAGACCAGCGTCAGACAGTTTCTTCTCTTCTGGAACAGTGTTAAGAGAGAGAGATTTGGATCTGTTGGAAATGAAAGGGTGTCAGAAAGTGGGGAAATGAGAGATGTCCAAAACCAACTGTATCCCTGCATATATATGGACGTCCATATAACAGAGTGCAGTTATACCTTAACGGGTCCATATCGGATCCAGATTCTCTCTTAACGGGTTCGCTGCTTAATCAGAAAGCTGTCTATGGTTGTGTTCTCCAGGGACTAATAGTATAATTGTATTATTATCAGACTTTATATAATTCAGACCATCACTAAATCATAAAGTTATTAATACGCATTCTACACATTAAATGCCCCACTTCTCATGACATATAATAAACCCGATACAGAATTTGATCACTTCATTATGGGTATAATTTGACAGTCCATTATATAATATATTTATTACATATAAGCCCATACATATTGTAATTAATAATAATTAATTCCAACAAAAACATCATGCATTTCTTTGCAAAATGTCCTTGAAAAGAGGAACTGTTGCAAACCAGAATATTCATACAATGGCAGTGGCAAATGAAAAAACCTTCTGAAATGTTTGCTTCCTGCTTTCATTATTCAGGAAAAATACAGAGAAAGTATGACACCCATAACTCAAAAACTATTAGCAATGAATCAATAGCACAACAGAAAGCAGCAAGGTAAATGATATTACAGAGTCAGAAAAAAGAAGGGAAGAAAGCCACCAACGGCAAGATGCCAAGATCCTACTCTGAGCAATTTTATGGAATTCAGTGGTGACCATGTGTCAGTAATAGAAACCATTATGGGCATACTGGGGTATGAGAATTCTCTATGAGCAGGTTCCATTGTGCATTTGGATCATCAGTCGAGAACTTGGTCCAAGTAGGAGTGCCATTCTCATATCTACTATGTGTGATGCGATGAAACTTCATTACATCCTTATTTTTATTTATGTCTTCAGGGTCAATATCTACAGTGAAGACATCTCCATAAGGCCTCACAGAGTGCAAGAACACAGGTAATGATATTGGATCAGCAGATACTGCAGCAAGATCAGCAGTTACAGCAATGCTCCTTCCATCCGGACTGAAAACCGGATGGTTCACGTGGCCAGCAAGATGATATGCACTGTTAATCACTCTCACCACCACTGTTGGATTGCTTGGATTCACTAGAAAAACTGAAAAGTATCCTGGATCGAGACCATTATCTAGTTTTGGTGCATCTTCAGGCTTATCACGGGTTGATGAGAAAACTATCCAATCTCCATTTGGCGACCACTGGCAATGTGTATCAGTCCAAGGTCCTTCTGTAAGCCTTATTATCTTGCCTCCATACTCCCCAATTTCTGCATTATCCATTATATAAAGATTCTTGCATCTTTTATCTTCCCCTCTTGTTGATCGAAAAACTAGTCTGTTCCCTACACAGTAATAATCAACCAAATATCAGAAATGTGAAGCCAAATTAAGCACTATATTTTTCTAAAATACATTAACATTTACCATCTGGACTGGTGGATGGGAAGAAATTATTGAAATTTCCCTTTGTGAGCTGTCTGCGTTGCCCTGAAGCACTGGATATATTAGGGATGGCGCAGATTTCCAAAGGCTCATCAGCTTGGAAAGGCCGCCCCAGGCATACATACAATAAATCTTTTTCAGGATTTTGGTTCCAAACTGGAGAGGAGATAGTGTCTGGGCTGTCTAACTACACGCAAAATTTAATCATTGTCAAAACAAATCAAATAAACAGCACCACCTCTACATTCTTCTAATCTATAATTGTATACCTCATAAACAATACGAAGCCCTCGACTATCAGCTAACCACACTGCTTTGAACTGATTATCAACAAATGCAAGCTTGGAGCCATCTTTGGAAATTGTTGGAAAAACACCAGACACCCTAAACAATCCTACATTTTGAAATGGGGATTGGAGCTTGTGGAAATGTCTCGCAACACCGTCTTTATTCTGCACATGTACAAATTTTTGACTTCTTACTAATGTATTAGAGTAAACAAAATCAATGGAATTAATTCACAAATACATGCTCCTGTACCAGGCAAGGGCTCGCATTGCAACGGTGGTAACCAATTCGCTTGCCACCATCCATCACAAAGGGGTTGAAATGGTCATCATTCCATCTAATTTCTTGAGTGATTTTTATTGGCCATTCTGGAGCAGTTGTATCAAAGATCTCAATATGCCGGTACTGCGCTTCTACACGTACATCAGTCAACATTGATTTCTTACGAATAGTTGCTACTGCCACTTTGGTTTCACTGATGGCAGCTGGTGTTACTGCATCAATTTCTTTCGGAGTCACAGGGGTGGTTTCACCTGTGCTTATGTCAAAGCGAAACACGCGCCAAGCTGTAGAATCATCTGGTTTGGAGCCATAATATTCCTTTCTATGGAAAAATAAGATGTTCTCACTTCCCCATGTTGGCCATCCACCATTCACTATCACTCTTTTGCGTTGTAAACCCCATTGTGACTGGTCTACATTCATCACATAAATGTCAGTTTGTAGATCCTCAATTTCACCATCCCAAGCCTTTCCTTGAAATGAAGCCACTGCTATCTTCTCTCCAGATGGTGACACAGAAGGACTTAAATCAAACATCCCTATTGATGTACACGAACTTAATTTGGTGAAAAATCAAATAATTTAGCTAAATTTGTCATCATATGTCTTCATATGAGTAAATTAGGATGTAACTTGTTAGTAAATAGTGACAAATATATATTTAGATGGTTGAGAGAACAAACCTGGTGGAGTGAGGCGCTCAGTTTCCCCCGTCCTAAGATTGGTTTTATAAACCACAGTCCAGGGGCAGCGACGATCTTGTACAGGCTCCTTAGTGGATACATAGACGAGGAAATGATCGATAGTGCGATTTCCAACCTTATAACCTCCAGCAATGCAACCACTGTCTTCCATGCGAACACCTTTGAATGAATCAGTGCCGTAGATGTCAGCCAAGCTGAAGACTTTAACTTTAGGTAGGTTGTCATTGAAGTGGAGAGCTATTTGAAGCGTTTCAAGGCCGTTTTCTCTTTCTGAGACGAAAATCAAGCCAGTGAGACGACCTGAATCAACATTGGCTCCTGTGGCTTCAGATGCCAATTTGGGATGCTTGAGAATTGTCTTAAGAGCTTCCGAGGGGATGACTTGGCAGTTGTAGTTGTACGACAAGCCATCGGTCAAGTGAAGCTCATCATCCTTTGATTTCGGTCGAACTGGACATGAGAATATGTCCAGAGGCACCGATGGTCTATAGGTTGAAAAGAAGGCAATGCTTCCCTTGTTCTCTCCCATTCTATCAGTTGTTCTTATGTTCTTTTCTTTGGTAATTAAGTGTAAGCAACTGAGGAAGTCAATGAGTTGCAGTTGTATTTATATCCGCACTGTCTTGTGCAGCCCCCGTCAGTCCCTCCTATGATAAAGTACGTTTAAATAATACACAAAGAAAAGTGCTTACGATTGCCAGTTGGGTCAAATTTTATGATATCTCAAATCATACACAATCTATATATAGCTGTCATCGAATATATTCACTGAATCATGTCATGTGGCATCATGCTCTCGTTAATTAAGGGAAGCAAGCCAGCAGAAAATAAGGTCAATAAATAGTCGGTTGCTGAATAAATCGTCTTCACACTGCAGTCTTCCTGTGAAAATAATGATGTGAATTAGCGGTTGAGGACGGAGATATTTTTATATTTATATTCGTTAAAATTATCTTTCTCCATATTTTATTTTTATCCGTTAAAAAAACTTATTCATATCTTATCTTTATCCGTTAGGAATTTCGGGTAACAAATGAGTAATGATAGATAACGGATAAAAATAATAATAAGTCAATGTCAAAAAATTATATGATTTGAACAAATAAATATACTAATAAAATGCAACAATGAATAAAATTTTATATACAATAAAAATCATATAATTTACTCATATCAATAATCATTAAAAATATATATTAATTTTAATTTAATTTGGTTGTTATTAAATATAAAATAAATTATTATATTTATATATATTTATATAATTTACACGTTATTTAATAACGGGTACAGAAGTTTTTACTAATATCTTTGTCCAATAAATTAACGAAAAAAAATTCTTATCCAAATATATACTTAAAATAAAAACTTACCTATATTCATCTTAACTTATAACTGATACGATATGAATCGAGTAAACTAACAAACGAATTTCATTAACTGACCTGGTGTTTGACAACCACTTCTCAAATCATACAATCTCTAGCTGTTATCGAATATACTCACTGAATCACTGTCATGTGGCATCATGCTCTCATTAATTAAGGAAAGCAACCCAGCAGAAATAAGGTCAATAAATAATCGGTCGCTGAATAAATTAATCGTCTTCACACTGCGGTCTTCCTGTGAAAATAATGATGTGAATTAGTGGTTGGCAAACCAATTCTCCCCACAAGAAGTCTTGTCCCTACATTTGATAATATTTTTTGTGCAATTCGATTCATATATTGTGCTGACAATAATAAAGCTTATTTTATAATAGAAGAAAATTGGTTCAAAGTTGTATAATTAAAATCATACTACATCTATTACCATTTTATTCCCAATAATCAAGGAAAGCAGGAATAAATCATAGATTTAAGATAATCAATGGATAATTCCCAATAATTATTCAGGTCATCACGGGATCACAGGACTCTGTAATCGCAATTCGGATCGTAGCTGATACGGTTCCATTTAGTAGCTTGTTAGTTGAATCATGATTGTTTCTTGGGAGGATAGTGATAAAATTCGTGAATTATTTATAAATAATTTATTTTTGACTCTTAGTAAAGAGTCGAATGTTTTAAGAATTACATTTTTTCAATTTAATTGTACGTCAAACTCCGCTGTGGCAATGCAATCTTTCTTCCTAAGGGATCTCAGTAAGCTCAATATATCCTCTATACCAGGTGTTTGTCACAACAGAAAATGGACAATATGTATGGAGGTGAAACGCAAATGGGACATGTCACATTCTCCTCCAGCTCGGCTTACATTCGCCTAATGAATCCGGGCATCCATTCATGCCTGGGAAAAATCATCTAACGCCTACATGAACTAGAAACAATCAAAATATTCCTATGGCTGCTACACAGGGATCGACTTCTAACAGCGGATAAGTTAACCTCATTAAAAGGTCATGCATGGCCTCATTACAATCATTGTGTACGTAATGTGCGGAACTCAGATAATAGAGACGACGCAACATTTCTTCTTACACTACATTGCATTGCAACACAACAAAAATGGTACACGATCACGGCCAATAATCCGATTGCACCACACAGGAAGCCAGTCGACTACTCGTCGACTTGGAGAACAAGCCTACCGGAAGTTGCATTATCAGCGTGGAACCAAACCTGCTTTGCAGTTTTCTGAAACATTTGAAAGGAGAGGAATAGAAGGCGCACATTAGAAAAACCAAAAAATATTATCTTAAGAGATATCCAACTCTTTGCACGAGAATTATAGTATATTAATTTCAGGGAATACAGCTGTAAATTATATCCATCCTTGTACATGTAACTCTTTTTCTTAGTTAATAAAAGTCTCGGTAGACTATGCCTACCACATCACTATATATATATATATATATATAGAGAGAGAGAGTGAGGTTATGGTGCTTTGTTAAACACAAAATCTCTCGTGCTTCGCATTCGTATCTCGAATTTAAAAGTTCAAACGACCGATCTAAACCGTTAAACATGATCTTCATATTGAACTATCTTTGGAGATCAAAATTTATATTTTTTTTATTTTTTTTGCTATTTTTTAGATGGGTACAAAGTCGTTAGTTTTGGATGGTGCAGAAATCGTTAGATCAGCAAACTTTGTACCTATTTAAAAAATAGCAAAAAAATTCAAAAAAATATAAAATTTGATCTCCAAAGATATTTCAATATAAAGATCATGTTCAACGGTTTGGATCAGCCGTTTGAACTTTCAAATTCGAGATACGGACGCGAAGCACGGAAGATTTTGTGTTTTGCGAAGCACCATAGCCTAACTCTATATATAGTAAAACTAGCGTGCTCCTAGGAGCAAGGAGCCCCTCCGTGATACCAACTCAAAAAGTATATCAAATGATCTTCAAACTTTGATTTATCACTCTCATTAAATTCTTCATATTGAAATCTTGTGGGGTTCAAAAATTTGAGGCGTTTCGAATTTTCTAAGTCATTTTTTTTAAATAATATATAAATATTAAATATTTATTATTATTTTTAGAGTTAATTTTCAAAAATTAAAAAGAGTGACTTAGAAAACTCGAAACACCCCAAATTTTTGTACCCTATAAGATTTCAATATGAAGAATTTAATGAGAGTGATAAATCAAAATTTAAAAATTATTTGATATATTTCTTGAGTTAGAATCACGGAGGGGCTCCGTGCTCCTAGGAGCATATTATTTTTACTATATATATATATTGAGGCTACGGTGCTTCGTGAAGCACAAAACCTTATGTCAAATAGTCGATTCAAACCGTTGAACATTATCTTCATATTGAAGTATCCTTGGAGATCAAATTTTATATTTTTTTTGAAATTTTTTGCTATTTTTTAAATGAGTTCAAAGTTTGCTGATCTAACGATTTCTGCACCATCCAAAACTAGCGATTTTGTACTCATCTAAAAAATAGCAAAAATTTTCAAAAAAATATAAATTTTGATCTTCAAAGATAGTTAAATATGAAGATCATGTTCAACGGTTTGGATCGGTTGTTTAAACTTTCAAATTTGAGATACGAACTCAAAGCACGGGAGGTTTTATGCTTCGTGAAGCATCATAGCCTCTTTCTTTATATATATATATATATATATATTATTAATAAAAAATATTTTATTTACAAATAATATTATATGAAACGAACTATTTTCGAATTATATCGTAGAGCAAATAATAGGGTCTGGGTTAAACTTGATCCGTTATTACGCACCACACCACTCAAATATCTGCATAGGATCATCACACGCAAGTTAAACCCGATTAAAAGGATCATAAAATTTGGTCCAATAAATATCAGAAAATTAATTTTGCGTCCACTGGAGTAAATGAAAAAAAGATGAAGCAATCAAAGTTAGTGCGTCGACTTTCTCACAAAAAAAAAAGTTAGTGCGTCGACGTGCGCGCGTTAATAGAACAAAAGGTTATATTTTTTATTTAAATAGTAAAAAAGACATCGGTTTATATGTGTGCATTGAGTAAAAGCTACTAAGTTATAATCATAATAAGAATGATTTCGAAATATTGAAAAATTTTCAAGCTAATATATTTTAATATAATAATTAGTATTATTATTGAACAATGAAAAAAAAATATGACCCTATATATGAAGTATGCTAGATTATATATACATAATTCCAAGAGAAAGTGATAAAATAATTATTAATGGATACTAGGCGATTAGTTAGCTTGAGTCTTCACCAAATTCATTTCTTCACTAGATTTCACTACATGTACATTTCTTTAAATAACCTTTATAACGTTAACACCACATCCTTTTTTACGAGAAGATTTCAGTTTTTTTATGTCAAAAATAAAGACGATCTAACTCTTCTTCCTTTTTATCTTTTTCATTCATATGGGTTTCAACTTTCAAAGTTTCGAGTCGTACCTCTCGGAAGCATAATTTAATTATGATTTGATAGTTTATTAAAAGTTGTTTAATTAGAAGTATCATAAATTATATAAAATTTTAGTGTTCATTCATATAATATTTAAATTATGTAAAATTTGAAATACTATCAACCTATAAGAGTTCAAGAAAATATCTATATATCTTTCTATATTACTTTCCTGAATTTATTTCAACATTCAATTCTCATGATTGCCAAAGTAGCTATTGTGATTTGTGAAGTGATCTCCCGATCCTCCCATAAAAGGGGAGGGGATCACTTGACATTTGACAATAATTATCTTGATAATGAGATTAACTATTTTAATAAATAGAAAATAGTGGGGATCCATTGACAATGGATTATTTTGATAACATTGACAATGAACCTCTAAATAAATACAAAATAAATCTTAAAAATGAAAAACAGTTTATAAATGTGTTCTTTTACATTTAGATTGATGATCATTCAAATTTCATGTAATTTCATTATCGTTTGATAGTCCATCAAAGATCATCAAAATTTTATGCAATTTGCAATGGTTCCAATTTAATGGTCTTTGATGGACTATCAAATGATACTTAAATTACATGAAATTTGAATGACCATCAATCTAAAGGTATAATAGCACACCTATAAAAAAAATCCATTTTTAAGATTTTTTTTTTTTTGTATTTATTTAGAGGTCCATTGTCAAGGTTGTCAAAATAAACCATTGTCAATCAATCCCTTCTCAATAGAAAAATATGTATAGACATTATTTAACTATAGATTAATTATATTTTATATTTTATATAATTTATTATTTTTTATAGTATTTGTGCCAAGCAATGTCTAAATTACTTGAGATTTTAAACACTATTAATTTTGGTATTCTTAGGCATTATTGATTGGTCTCGTCAATGTTCCCAGTTGTATTATGTTACCATTTTCCTTTTTTTTTTTCCCAAAGAAAAGAAGCGCATGTCATTCCATGAGATTATCACCTGCACCAGAAAGTCTCTCTTGTGACATTGAACTTATTTTTAAGTACATTCTCAAATTCGACGAGCTTGTATCTGTAAGTTTGTTAATGATATATTAGATCACATCACACAGAGGGGGTGCAGCATTTTAGTTAGGAAAGTCAATAATTCAAGATAAATTCTTATCTAATAAAAAATTATCAAAAAAATTCTGCATATTAAAAATAACAACAAAACAGAATTCAAAATAATAAATAATTAAATCGATGAAGAAAAAAAATTATACGGAACTTTTTATTTTGAAATTTTACATAATTCTTTCATTATTCACAATATTAAGAAAATTTTTCTTAATAAAAATAATAAAATAATTCAGGGAACAAAAAATAAATTAGCGGGATCAAATTAGCAAAAACGTTATCTAAAATGCTATTTTTGAAATGCAAAAGAGTCATGCATTAAATCCGCCACTGATATCACGGATCTTCAGGTACTGATTATAGTCTATCGAATTGAAATTTTAATGTAATAAATTGAATATTCCAAACCCGGATGGGGTACTGATTCAATGCATGTAAATCAGTAAATCTATGATCGCATGATCAGGTTTTGATCTGATAGTAAAGATAATATTTTTTGTATGTAAGTTCATAATTTCAATATGGAATTTTTTTATGAACATTTAAATTTAAATAGTTTAGACTTTCATCTTCTTTAAAAAAAATGCAATCCCCTCAATTTTATTGTGATGTATTCATGCTGTCATTTACATGCATTTAATCAGTATGCATTTCATGATACAAAATTTTGAATGTACCCCCAAATACAAACATATAAGTGAATATGAACCAAAAAGTGGTCAAATATGTACAAATTTAATTAAATAAGAGTGAATGGTAAAGCAACTTCAAGTCAGTTGGCAGTCTATAAATTTACCTTAATAATTATGATGTGTGTGATCGTGGCGGATCCAAGGTAGGCGCCAGCTGGCGCCCGGGCACCCCTCGGTTCACTGAAAAATAAAGGTCGTATGATAAAAAATAAAATTTCTTTTGACCCGAATATTTTATTTATTTGAACCGGGCACCCCCTATCGATCGTTTCTGGCTCCGCCCGTGTGTGATCATCAGCCCAACGCATTATGCGCTTCAAAAAGCTTCTCGCGAGCAATTTTCAGGTGATCATCAGCCGCAGCTAGTGCGTCTTTTAACATATCGACCATGAACTCCGGCATGAGTGTTTCGAAAGTGGTGCTAGTCGGAGTTTAGTCTTGGCCCTATAGTAATAGCAAACAGAAATGAAGTGTTTGTAAAAGAGAGACCGATGGTATATATGAACCATGGAAAAAGGGAAATGAACTGGAAACCGCAGAGATATTATACTAAGAACGCTGAGAGATTTTTATTTCATGCGCACTTATGTGAGGTGTAAAATTTGAATGCCTGATAAAACCGTTAATGACGGATATGTATTTGTAAAACGAAACATTATATTTGTTAAAAAAACATAATTATTAAATAAAACATATATTATTTGTCAATCTCAAAAACTGTCTAAATTTTTAAATCCAAGTGCAGAGTAAAAATTGAATATCTAACATAATTATTAATGATAATTATATATTTATTAAACGAAACATACATATTTGTTAAATGAAACTCATAATTATTGAATGTAAAATTATCATATATGTTAAATTGAATTTATATTTATTTAAAAATTATGTGTTTCATTTAACAAATATGTGTATTTCGTTTGACAAATATATAATTATCGTTAATAATTATGTTAGTCGTTCAATTTTTATGCTGCACATGAATTCAAAATTTTAGATAACTTTTGGAATTGACAAAAAATATATGTTCCGCTTAATAATTATGTTTGTTCTTTTAAATAAATATGGTGTTTCGTTTAACAAATATATATTCATCGTTAACAATTATGTCATATATTTAAATTTTATAATCCATGTGAATGTATATGGGGTAGAAATCTTGTAACGAGAAATTATGTGGATACAAAACATTTTCGTTATACTAATTTAAACAGGAGTTCGTACTAGTATAATATCTGAACTTTTTTTTTCAAATTCAGAATATAACATTTAAATAAATATTAGTAATATACGTAATATCTTTTCGGCCTCATTTTTTCTCAACAATTCAACAAAATTAAGTTTACGCATTTCCCTCATCCGACATCTCATCATGAATTTCAGTAAAGAAAATATATATAGAGAGAGAGTAAAGATACCGTGAACTTAAACTCACGGAGGTCTTCCGTGTACTTAACTCAAAAAATATATCAAATCATTTCCAAATTTTAATTTATCATTATCATTAAATTTTTTATATGAAAATCTCATGGGATGCAAAAATGTGGAGCGTTTTGAGCTTTTTAAGTCATGGTTTTTAATTTTTGAAAATCAGCTCTAAAATTAATAATAAAATATTTAATATTTGAACATCATTTTAGAAAAATAAAAATAGTGGGTTAAATAGCTCAAAACACTCCAAATATTTGAATCCCATAATATTTTCATATAAAGAATTTAATGAGTATGGTAAATTAAAATTTAGAGATAAATTGATTTATTTTGAGTTAATCTCACAAAGCTCACTATCTTTACTATATATATATATATACATATATCTTTAATATATATATACATCAGAAACATAGTTTTCATATTTGAAAAGCGGATCGTTCTTTAAAAGCTCACACTTATTATTGCTTGGCCTCTTTAATCACCACAGACGCATAATCAGATTGCTATAGTTTACCGAATTTAAATTTATTAACTAATCAGATATTAAATAAAAAAAATTAACAATTCAATATACATTCTTATCTAATAAAAAATTATCAAAATAATATATTTTTATATAATAAAAAAAAAAGTAAAACTCAAAATAATAAATAATCAAATCAATGAAGAAAACTCCTCTCTGCGGTACTTCATATTTTTGAACTTTTTGTATAATTATTTTTTTATCTACAATATTAAATATTTTTTTCTCAATAAAAATAATTAAATAATTCAGAGGAAGTCAATTAAAAATTATATTAGTAAAAATTAATTTAAGAATACTATTTTTTAAAATCAGCTGAGCCTCAACAACACTGAATCCGCCCGTTTTTAATATTATTTTTTTCTCCAAAAGCACTGCGGGATGCATATGATCTCAATTGTTCAGAATTCCCGCTTGCAGCAGAAATTTCTTTTGACGTCTTAACTCTTAAGTAGGTCAGTAAGTGGATGTGGTGCATAGAGGTGGCAACCGGATGGGTTGGGTCGGGTTCGGGTTCGGGTCGGATCGGGTCAGTTTGATTTTTTAGAAGAAATCAGATCATTCGGATCGGATCAATTTATATATTGTGTTTTTTCAGATTTTTGATAGATTTTGATTGAATTAAAGGTCATTTGATCTCGGATCGGGTCAAATTAATTTGATTTTTTTAAATCAGATCAGATCAATTCAAATTCGAGGAATTTCTCAAATCGGATCGGGTTTTGCCAATTCCAGCTGGTGCATAACTAAATACGAACACCTCCTCTTTAGTACTTCACATTTAAAGTAATTGTTCGTAAAGTACTACGTACAGACTGATACGTTGTTTGCAAACACATATTTTAAATTTAAAAAAAAAATCTAATGATTGTGATTATATATACAGGCGTTACTCTGCTCTCAAGTACTAAAGTGAATGTGAATCCGGTGAAGACACGATTATGTTGACCGATTGATAGCAAACTACGTAATTTTTTATATTAAATAAAATAATTGTTATGGTTGTTGTAATATGCAATCATTCATTTTCTCTCAATATTAGAGTAAAGAATAATTCATTTAGCTAGTCTTTTTTCTTATATATGGGGTTCCATCTTCTTTGGTCTTCTCTAAGGGTCCGTTTGGCAAATCAAGGAATAGTTTTGGAATAGTGGTAATTTTGGAAGAGTGATAGAATAATATTTTTTTTGGAAGAGTGATAGAAGAGTGGTATTCTTGACTATTCGGAAGAGCGAAAATATCGTTTGGCGTTGTTACTCAAAATAGTTAAAATATAAATAATTATGATACTAATAATGATGATGATAATAATTAATAGTAAAATAATAATCATAATAGTAAGATAATAATAATAATAAAGTAATAAAAAATAATCATAATAAATAATAATATTATAATAGTAATATAATAAAAATATAAACATAATCATAATATAGTAATATAATAATAAAAAATTATAATTACAATCATAATTATAATAATATAATAATAATAATCATAATTTTAATAATATAATCATAATATAATAATCATAATCATAATCATGATAATAATAATTATAGTCATAATCATAATAATATAACCATAATCATATTCATAATAATATAATAATAAAAATATAATCATAATCATAAAAATAATTATAAATAATTATTATTATAATAATATAATAATAAATTAATCATAACTATAATCAACATATAATAATATAATACAACATAATAAAATAATAATAAAGTAATAAAAAATATTCATAATAAATAATAATATTATAATAGTAATATAATAAAAATATAAACATAATCATCATATAGTAATATAATAATAAAAATATATAATTACAATCATAATTATAATAATATAATAATAATAAGTAATCATAATTTTAATAATATAATAATCAAAATCATAATCATGATAATAATAATTATAGTCATAATCATAATAATATAACCATAATCATAATCATAATAATATAATAATAAAAATATAATCATAATCATAAAAATAATTAAAAATAATTATAAATATAATAATATAATAATAAATTAATCATCACTATAATCAACATATAATAATATAATACAACATAATATAATAATAATAAGTAATAATAATCATAATCATAATCAACATAATATAATAATAAATAATCTTGATCATAATAATATAATAATAAAATAATTATATTTATATTCATAATATAATAATATAATATTAAAATTATATTTATAATAATAATAAATAATATAATAATACTAATGGTAACGATAATATAATAACAATAATGATAATAATAATTTAATAATAATAATATAATGATAATAATAATAATAAATAATAATCATAATATTAATATAATAATAAATTATAATCATAAATATAATATAATAATATAATAATACTAAATCTTAATCTTAATCATAATATAATAATATAATATAATATAATCAAACAATAATCGCTATTCGATGAGAGCTAATCCGGTATTCCACCTATAAGTTGGTATACCGGATTAGCACTATTCCACACTCTTCTACTTAGTCTAAAATTCGTTTGGCAAATTAATTCATCGGAATAGCTATTCTATTCTAACTTTTTGCTATTCCATTGAGTGCCAAACACTCCCTAATGTAACAATCAATTAGTGCTCCGCAAGTCAATGTCCTTCGGATGAGTATGATAACGATCTTTTTTCATTATTCCTATTAAATTTCTGGTGAAGTCTTATTATAATATAAAATTCATGATAAAAAAAATTAGTGATCCCATGACAATGCATTTTCCGATAAATCCAAAAAAATAAAAATACAAAAGATGCTAATCATAATTTTAAATTTATAGATTGATAGTATTTATCAAAAATCATAAACAATTTTCCTATTATCTCATCTACAAGCTATATACACTTTTGAATTTGTTTAAGGTTAACATTCGTATACATATAAATATTAAAATATGTGTATTGTGGTCGGTGGCCTGGGGGCGGAGCTGGTCAGAAAAAATTTCAAAAGTACTTCTGCGATTATGTGTATTTTCAGAAAAAAAAAATAGAAAAATATATTTATATTGAAGAAAATTTTTAAAATTTGTCCGCCCTAAAAAAAAATTGATTTCCCCCCTCCCCGACCCAATGTCTAACTCTGCTCCTGTCAGTGGCTGGGGCAAAATTTACTATGGTGCACTGCGCACACCCGTAAATAACTAAAAATGAAGGTTTGGATTTTAAATTTACCCCCCAAAAAAGAATGTTTGAATTTTAGCTCTCAATATTTTTTGTTTTGATTACTATAATTCCTCTTTATATTAAAAGGCTGCATTTAATATTTAATTTTTTAAGGTGTTAAGATTTCTTTCTAAATTTCATTGGATTTGATGGTGTCACTGTTAAACACCATCTTATTTTAGCTCACAATATTCATTCACAATAATAAAATCAATAGCATGTTCCACGAACCGTAACGACAAGATGAGATAAAGGAAAATATTGACAATTAATTATTCATTGACCAATGACCATACCTTTTATTTTTGTTTTCTTGCTTTAATAACAGAGTATCAAATCGGATGATAGAGATTGGTTGAAATTGAGATATTATAAAGTCTGAATCAGCAACGAATTATTTTTTTTCGTTATTTTAATAATTTATTGTTATTATATTGGCAGCATAATATATAGATCAATTTGTTGAATAATTAATATTGGGTAGGAAGAACACATCTTGTGGGAGGATTGTGATGTCATACATACACTAATTCACTTGTTTACTTCCACATTAAGCAATGAAATTAAATATAAAAAAACTAATTTATTAAAGAAACCTTCATCCAGATTGAACCCGTGACATTTTACATGGAGTATATTACATTTACATTAGATCAAAAATTTGTTCCCCTAAACATGGATTTATTATTTTTAAAAGACAACTCGGTTTCGTCAATTTGTAATAAAAAAAAATAACATCGAACCTTGATGTTCGAAAGGATTATAAAAGCTGCTAGACATATTCTCCCCTAGTATAAATTATCATAGTGATGTCAACGTTTAATACTTAGTATCTATAAAAAAAAATTGGGAAGGTATTTGACAATGAACTCTTAAATAAATATTAGAACTATCTTAAAAACAGAACAAAGTTATAAATATGTTCTTTTACTTATAGATTTATAGTGTTTTAATTTCATGCAAGTTCACTGTTTGATAGCTCATCAAAGACTGTTAAAATTTTATATCATTTACAACAGTTCTAATTTAACGATTTTTAATGAACTATCAAATATAATGAAATTACATAAAATTTAAAATACTATTAATCTATAAATAAAAAAATATTTATATATTCTTTTATTTTTTATTTTTTATATTTATCTAAAAGTCAATTATCAAGATTATCAAAATACCCCACCTGTATCCTCTGAGGTGGGCTCTCATTTTAGAAAGAGAAGTGGGCAAAAAACATTCATTCACGAGCTACAGTACTGAGCAACACTAGAATTCGCACCGAGAAATGTGTAAAGTGGAATTTACACAAGCAGAAATACTTCAGAGGATCTGAATTCATCGTGGATCCCCCCTAAAATTTTCTTACTCTACTTGTCTAATTGTAAATATTTTGCTTTTTGGGTACTGGATTGGGCTTCATAAGAAAGCCCATGTAATAACACCTGGGTTTTTTTCTGGGCCGTCCTCTCTCTCCCTCCTCCCCAGTTCCACTGATCGCTCTCTCCTTTGCCTGCAATAGCATCCCTCTGTCGACTCTCGCGTCGTCTGATCTAGTCTGGTCGCACAAGGTCGAGTGGACGGCGCAGCTCCTCTCCTCAACTCTTTTGCCTCTGTACATTCTCTTATAGTGTCTTCTTTTTCTGTCCTTTTCGTTTCTCCAACCTGTCAACATCTGTTTATTTATTTCAAAATTTGGCGCTTGGTGGCTTTCATCTTGGCAACGGGTTCTCTTTTAATTTATGATATTTTTATAGCTGTGTCGGATCTTTCAAATTTTTACTTCTCTGATTGCATTTCCCTATGATTCTATCCACACCTTTTAATTCATATCATAATTGTATGGTCCAAAATTGATTTTCTTTGTCATGATTCAAAAATAAAGTGTGGCTATTAGCTCATCTCCATATTTCATATCGCATATAATTAGTTCTGTTTTCATGGAGTATGTCGCATTTTTATTTCTCGTATAGTGAAACAGCGATGTCTTGATTTTTCAATACCATTGGGGTCACTTGCAGAAAAGTTCCCTTTGCCTATACAGACAGTTTTAAACAGGCATTTTATTTTAGCCATTTTATTTCTCGTATCTATTTATGTGTAGTATTGTTTTTTTTCCATCTAGAAGGGTGGGTTTGATTAATGTTGCATCCAATGGCTGCTTATTTTCAGGTTAGCATTGGTTTTGTCTTTGTAATTTTGCCTTGCTTAACTTTGTGGTCATCCTAATTGTATAGTTCACAAGCAGCAATATAAAAAGGTATGATTGCTTTGCTTTTCTATTTATTCTCTGTTGTGTGCATTTGGGTTTATTTGTGAAAACACCTTTCTGCTTCTGTGCAAATCATACTCCTCTGCTCAGATCACACCCCTCTTGTGCAAATCACTCCTCTCCAGCAGCGCTCAGATCTTCAACAGCTCAACGGCAAGTCTCTTCCAGTTTTGTTTTGGTTGTTGTTGTTCCTTACCCTTTTCTTGCCAATTGGGCGTGTCTTGCTTGTTGTTTGTGTGTTATAACTTAGCACCATGCTGCTTGTTCATTGTTTGCCCAATATTAAACCCTTGTACCTATTTCTTGACAGCCGTTTGGCCGCTGTACCAGCTCTTCTCGCCTATCTGGGTTGGTACACCCCTTGAATACCAGCCTTGCTTTCTTAATTGATCCCTGTGTTGTGGTTTGGAACCTTGCTCATATCGATCAGTACCAGTCCTGGTACACACTGTTGCATCCCTGATACTGTAGACTTGTGGTTTTTGGTATGGCTGATTTGTAAAGTCAGTAAGATATACGAGGCTTGTTATTTTGTTCTAAATTATCTTCGTTTGTACTAAATTATCTTCGTTGGTGCTAAATTTACTTATTTTATTTCATAAATTAGGTTTGTAGTAAATTCTATTTTGATTTCCTGTTGGTGTTTTGTGCTAAATTCTGTTTTTTCTGTTGTTGTTTTGTAACTTATTTTGTGCTGAATTATGTCTGTTGTAAGACTGTATCACTGTAATCTATTCTGTTTTGCTGTCTTGTGCTAAATGGTTGGGCATGGGCGGCCTTATATGAGTAATTCCATGACACGAGTGTGTATATACCTAAAATCTGTTTAGCGAGCTATGCATCAAGCCTTTTTCCTTCTTCTATCTTCCTAAATATGTGTCTATCAAGCGTGCAGTAAGTGCATCGAAGTCTAATATATGTAATATATGCAGGCCCAATGCTTATGCACATGTGAAATAGAAGAAAAGGTCTAGTTTTATCTCATTCCTTGGGCATGTATTATTTGCTAAATAAGTTCACTTTATATTTGGGTTTTCCGTCTTTAGTTGTGTCATTTGTTTGATTCAAATCAATGTTGCCATACTGTTGCATATATGTTGCTTACAATTGACTTGCTCAACATTTACTCACTAAGCCTTGGTATAATTGCCAAAAATCAATTGTGTTGACTCTCCTCTCTTTTGCAGACGGAAATATGTACCTCGCTGTATCTCCACAAAATTCAGCTTGTCACGCCACCCAGCAAACATCTCAAAGTGTGAAGAGAAGACTCAAATCACTCACTGTCCCTTCCATTGAGAGGCTGCGTCGAAGAACCCTCTCCTTGGCCTCTCTCCTTAAAGTAAACAGCCACACTGCGAAGACCCTCAAGACTGATGGCTCTCTGACAAGTGAGTCCACCACCAGCTTCTCCTTCTAATCCTCACCTTTATACTCTTCTTTTATATTTTCTATGTTTTACTTGCTAGTTTCTCTTTCCTTCTAAATTTTTATAATTTAGGGCCTCTAACGAGATCTGATGTCAACAACTCAGGAAATGGTCCCAAGTTAAGAGTTGCTTATCAGGTGACTAATAAAAAAAATACGATAAACTATATGCTAAAAGGTGTTTGCCCCTTTCTTATAACCTTTATTTTTGGTAATTTAGGGGGTGCCAGGGGCACATAGCGAAGCAGCTGCAGGAAAGGCATATCCAAATTGTGAAGCTGTTCCTTGTGAATTCTTTGATACTGCATTTGATGTCAGTGTTGATGCTCAATTGTTTTGCAATAAAAAAGTAGAATATAATTTTTGAATGTGCAATCAGAAAAGTAGAGGCTAGAAGGTAATAATATTGAAGCTACAATTAATAAATTGGAAATTTCAGAATCAGCTGGTTTTGCATTTTATGGTCTGTACCATACCCAACTTAAAGTCTGATTCTAATATTTATGATCTGTTGCATATCTAATAGGCAGTTGAGACCCGAAAAGTTGATTGTGCTGTTTTACCAATTGAGAATTCATTGGGGGGGAGCATACATCGTAACTATGATTTATTACTGCGCCATAACCTGCACATTGTTGGAGAGGTGCAACATGCTGTTCGCCACTGTCTCTTGGCTCTTCCAGGTGTCAATCTTGAGAATATCAAGAGGGTTCTCAGCCACCCCCAGGTTAGTTTACGCATGACCATGTTTGTGGACACATATGTGTTTGTAGCATTTATTTTTTGATTATTTAGCATAATTTTTTAAATTATGGTTGAGAAATCAATCTGTATCTATTTTTGGAAGGGCAACTTTTTTTAATTTTTGTTTAGTTTAATAAGTCTGAGACCTGAAGTAACTTGTGGTTTATATTTCCATTTTAATATTATGTCAAAGAAAGATCAAGTCTAGTAACACTAGTTGAGTAGTTGGTGTTTAGGAAAATGATATATGAAAGAGCTTTCTGTTTTATTCATCTTATCCTGACTTTATTCTTTTTGAGTCCCATAAAATTTGATTTTGACTAATACTCAGGGGAATATTTCTTGTCACCGATATATAGTCCTGTGTTTAATTATTACACCTTAAGTTGGAAAAAATATATCTTGTTTTTCTGCATGCATATATACTGGGGAGTATTTTTTAGATCAAAATGCCTTCATCTGTTAAAAGGAAGGAAAATAAACATATTTATTAAAATTGATTTAATTGACTGTGATCTTTGATTTATAAGTCTGGTTGTTACCATACAAAGATATTACACTCAACTTGCAACCACATCACTGGCCTTTTGTGACAATATTAATTGTCTTGAGTTTTAGAGAGAAAGGGAAGGGATGTATGAAAAATGGGATATTAGTGCCTGGTCATGTCCCACAGTGCTTACCATTTTTTTCTTTTGACCTGCACAGTTATCCTCCAATTAAACTCATTGGCAAGGTTAAGTGAGATGTACTTCCCAATTTTTGTCCTCTCCAATCGTCCAAAACTCGAACCTGCATTGGAGCACACCTATAAGAATTTTCCTCCCAGATAACAAAGTTATTCAATGATTTTACTCGTTTAGTTCTTTCAAGCAAGTTTTAGATTTCTAGGTGGTACACGATTTCCTATAGGTCTCTTACTGAAGAGCTTTAGTTACAGAATTGTTTGTTGATATTCTTTTTTCTTTTGCTCTCCAAAAAGAAGGCTGTCTCTTTTATCCAAAATAAATATCATTGTAGGCTCTGGCACAGTGTGAGCACACACTGACAAAGCTGTTGACAAACAAAGATCTGGTTAGAGAAGCTGTTGATGATACAGCTGGTGCTGCAAAGGTACCAATCTCCTTTAAGTAATAATTACCACCATTGTTGCTGTTCTGGATTCTGTATCAGGGAGCATTGTACTTGCTAGCTGCCACCTTCTCTGTGCCATGTGTTCTTGTGGTGGCTGGATGGTACAGGCTAGCCTTGGTGCAGTTCTAGTAAGTGCCTAACTGACTCAGTACCTGCCATGTGTCTTGGATGGTATCCATTATGTACTAATACTGAGCATGAGAATTTAAGCATTCACATTCAAGGCTCTTGTTTTAGGGGTGTAAAATGATCAGAGAATAGTCAAATTGTATCCTTATCCATCATAATTTTTCGGATACGGATATGAATACGGATATTAATCGGATACTAAACGGATACTAGATACAGATACGAATATTAATATAATCCGGATGATTATAAAACTAATATAATGCAAGTATCTTGTTTCCATTCATAGAATTAAAAAAAAAATCATTAAAATATTTGTTGACTACAAAAAAAAAATTGAGAAAACAAAATATGTATTGGGTGGGTTCTTTTAAAATGATTTGACCATAATTTTCGGTAAACAGATGGCATAGGCTTTCAGTAATAATAAGAGCACTACGTATGAATAAATGATGCATGGGATCGATACATGTACTCAGCCCAGTTCACCTTAGTTCAAAATTAAACTGACCCTAGCTACGTTGATTTTGATGTTGTCAGTGTGCTTTGTCTATTTACTTTCCACAATGACACCTGCTGCCAAACAAAAACCTAGTCTATTATTTATTATTAAATGGATCACTTGTTAACAGTTGCTTATTCTCCCCTGTGATGTGACAGCACCATTTATACAAAAATTGGGTCTGATATGGCGGACTACATTCATGAAGGTCGACACCCTATAGCATGTAGGTTTTGCAGCCCCGAGACATTAACAATATTACATTGAGAAAAGCTCAGATCTGGATACCTGCCTAAAATATAGGGTTATGAGCTGAATCCAGATATTCATTTATTTTGAAAAAAAAAATTATCCATATTTTATGTTGTATCCTTATCTGTATCCGAATATCCGTATGAGTTATAATTTGGATTGGGATCCGGATATTATCTGATAATATATGATCCATTTACACCCCTATTGTTTGGGTCACCAATGATTTGACATAGCATGGTTATTATGTCTTATGTCTGAGCTGGAATGAATTTAACAAATGTTGTTCTGCTTCTGAAAAATTGAATTTTGAATAACCAATAACTGTTTTGTAGTATATCTCTCTTAACAATTTACGAGATGCTGCGGCAATCGCCAGTGCTCGTGCAGCAGAGCTATATGGCATGAATATTCTGGCACCAGATATTCAGGTAATTTTACCCCCCCCCCCCCCCCCCCCCAAAAAAAAAAAAAATAATAATAATAAAATAAAATAAAAAATATAATAATAATAATAATTTCCCCCTACTGTTGTCATTTCTTTTGTAATTCACATGTATATTATTTATATTGTAATGGAGGATGACCAAGATAATGTTACCCGTTTCTTAATGCTTGCGAGAGAGCCAATAATGCCTCGTATCGGAAAATCATTCAAGGTAATTTGTTTCCTAATCTTTTTTTCCCTTTTTTCTGTAGACTGCCATGTATATTATTGTTATTATTTTCTGTTTGCTTTCAGACTAGCATAGTCTTTTCTCTAGAAGAGGGCCCCGGTGTGCTTTTCAAAGCACTAGCTGTATTTGCTATGAGGGATATCAACCTTACTAAGGTACAAAATATTTTGTTTATTTTATTGTGCTTTTCATATTTAATATAACCAATTCCGCATGGTGTTAAGATTATCTACTTTTTCTGATATGCAGATAGAAAGCCGGCCGAGCAAGAAGAGGCCGCTGCGCATCTGTGATGATGGCAATGGAGTTCCAGCAAAGTAAGCACATTATACAGCTATGTTATGTTTAGAAATAAAAAAAAAATTGGGATCTTAAATTCAAGAAGAGCATTGCTGATGATAACATGTTTGTTTTGGTATATGTTTTGGTAGGTACTTTGACTATCTATTTTATGTGGATTTCGAGGCATCAATGGCTGATCCTAATTCCCGCAATGCACTTAACCATTTGAAGGTACAGTATTATACTTACTATGGTAACTATTATCCATCATACTCGTAGATAAATCAACACGTCTGTTTGATTCTATGGTAGGAATTTGCAACCTTCTTGAGAGTGCTTGGTAGTTACCCAATGGATGTGAATCATGCATGAGTCTTTCACTTCCATGATCTAATTTTGCTCTAGGTGAGTGAATTTGTTTCCATTTTCCTCAATTTCACACTTTATATGTATGAGTCATATTTGCTTTTTGCAGGTCAAATCATATAGACAGTGAAGCCTAATTGGTAGCAGTATGTTGGAACCATTTTTTTGCATCTTGAGATAATTTGTTAGTTGGCTTAATTATTTGCTAAGCTAACTTGAATACTTGATGGTAGCAGATTAAAGAAATTTGAGGGGATGTTGAGTAATGCTAATTATATTTATATAGTTAGCTAGTAGCCCCTGCAAAAGCAGTTGCTGTTTTACTCTTCCATTTGGCATCCTTTGCTCTTGTTTTAAGTTCATGTCTGTGAATTTGGATATTTGAAATATAGGAATCCTATATAATTTATTCGTGTTTATTTTATAAATCATTTGATATATTATTTTTTAGATATTATAGAATACAGATTTGAAAACTTGTCTTACAAACAAGAATGAGGCAGAGATTTTTGTTAGGTGCTATCAGTTTTGATCGAATTTGAACCGTGCTCGTTATGATCTTGGATTTTTTTGTAGCTTGAAAGGCTGGAATTTTCTGACTTCTGAGGGTAGTTCCTTGTTTTTTTTTCTTTTCCTTTCTTTCTGTTTCTTTTTTCTTCCTACTTGTCAAGATCGTAAAGTGTCAAACACATGTAATGTGCATAGCTAATAGTTAGTGTGAACTTTTATTAAGTTTTTTTTTCTTAATACTAGATGAGCTTGCTCAAAGCTGAAGATTACAATTTATTTTCTAGTTACTAAGGGAAGGAGAATAACAAGATTAATAAGCACCTCTTAAGAACTCAGTCCCTAGACACTTCCATAAATATTTTCTTCACGCACGTGTTGACGCGCATTTGTCTATTGTGAAAATGCATATTGGCCAATAATATTGATGTATATTTGCATTTGTACATGTGTTATGTTCAGATTTCTTTTTTTTAAACTCTTAAATTGCTCATTTTAGTAACGCGTTTTCAGTTTACTAACAAAAGAAATCATAACATAACACATGTAGGCTATATAATATTCCACCACCGGAAATGGTTGCAAATTGGTTGACGAGCGACGGTGCCTCATATTTTTTCACTTACTGAACCCGACTTTTTCACCAGTAATATCCTTAACCGTACAAACAAGTCTGACAGGCTTTTTCACCAGTAAAATAAGAAATATCAATACAGAAAAATGCAAAAGCATCAACATATGAAACGCTCTTTGGAAATAAGGAAGAAATTTTTTTCTGACAAAAATTACCAGATTAGTTCTCAAAATGTCTTTGAAGAACTTAACAGAGGTAGAAAATAACATAACAACAAAAACATAGGACAATTACAGCATAGCATCCAATTGACAATATAGTAAAGCGTCCAAGAAACATTATTCAGCAAAATGCAAAACTTTCAAGTAAAATTGGTAAAAGCTCTAACACTACAAACTCCAATCATGCCCTTTTGTACCGTGCAACTTCAGCATCATTGGGGAAGAAACCCATCAGACGGCCAGCTGAGTTCTGGTATGCATACATGAAACCTCCCATTACTCCAATCAGTCCCCCAGTCACCATAGATGGGCCTCTAATGTTCGGTTTTATCCCTACAATATGAACCAGGGATTACAATTCCAGATTACCTCCATTCTAGTTAGCTTTCAATTGGAACAAAGGGAAACAAAATGATAAATCTTGTTTCCCTTTGATCCAATTGAAAAACTGATGCCTTGTTTCTACTAAATTGGCCACATGTATTATAAGGCCACTAAAATAGGGATATCCTAAAATAAAAGCATTCATAAGGCTCTCAGATATAGATATATTAGAACCCCATATTTGTAAACTTAAACCAATCCTGATTAAAGAACCATAGAGAGTTTAACTACAGTCAACATATTATTCCTTACCATATCCAAATAATTACTTGAAGAGAACAGGCAGTAATATTAATTTGTACAGGATATGTACTAATCAGTAATCACCAATCAAACTTTTAAAAGTAGCCCAAAAAAAAATCATCTCAGACAGTTCTAACTTTTTTTTTATCAGAAAGATGAGAGTCAAGATCTTAAATTTCATAATTGTCCCTAAAGACCCCTATCTAGATTTCAAACTTACGAACTCTCATTCAGAGGATATTATCTTTTGTACTAAAAAGGCCGGTTCTTCTCAGACAGTTCAACTTGCTTCAAGAGAGGTCACAACTAAGAAACAATAGCTCAAACTGTTACAATGCCCTTTAAGCAACAAATACTGGACAGAAAGACAAGGAATTAGTACATAAACAGAACTTTTTTTTAGTATTTACCCAAAGAAAATCGAGCAGAAAAAGATCCGAACAAGATCGACCGCGAACAACTGCTGTTTGATTAATCGTACTAGAAACATTAAAAAAATAGAAGGAACGAGAGGAGAACCGGAGAGGTAACCGACGGTGACGGAGACGGCGGTAATGGTGGAAAGACGGACGTAGTCGAGCGTGCTGAAATTCGCTACGGTCTTAGTAAACGGAGGGTTGCGATCGATCACCGGGTACTCCGGCTTCACTGACGCTGTAATGTCGGTGTTCATCTTCGTCTCCTCCTCTCTCTCTCTCTCTCCTCTCTCCTCTCCTCTCCTCTCCCTCGCTCTCCAATTATGCTTCGCACTGAGCTCCTGTGCAGTTGAGCCCTCGAATTAGCAGGTTTATCGGGCCTGGCCTACAAAACTAAACAAAGAACGGGAAAGATATTTTCATTTTGGGCTGTTATTGGGCTAGATCAGACGGAGAATCTCTGGATTAACCGTGTGATAGTTATCTAACGGTCTAGATGTGTCTGAGGTTGACGGGTGATAGTTCAACTTCAACTTGCCGTTGAGCTGTAGAGGTAATAGTTGTATGATTCGATATGTAGAGAAGAACCATACTGTAATGAGAAGAAACTAAAATAATGAATGAACAGAGTATTGAAAGTGCCTGAGCAAACGGTACGAATCGTATGATATGCTCAGCTTTCGAGATATTTTTTGCACTCAACGATGCATGGCGAGACTTTATTAACCCCCAATTCCAATCAACGTCACACACGCAACCAAACCTACACGCACACACCACCAAAGCCAAAGGTAAGAAAATCTTACCAATAGGCACAATCAATCAATCATCTGTTCACCACTCACCAGCAACCAGCTCAGCTTTTACTAACTTTACAGGGGGTATTGGATGCAACTTTCAATACAAATCCCAGTACTCGTATCGTTTTTCAATTTGCATACAAACGAGGATATTTTAATGACAAGATAATATTTTTTTGCACCTGATCAAATCAACTAGCTGACTAAAAGCCTAATTAGCATATCCAGCTAACATAAATTTTAATCTTCAACCCGCAAATGCTGGATTTCTTTTTACTATAGATTGAAGATGAGCAGAAGTTAGCAAATTCATTCTTTCCATTTCTAATTCTAGAACCCCAGCTTACAATAAAATGGAAACTTGCAAGGCTACTCAACTACAACAAAACTTCTATAATATATCCTGCACTACTGACTTACACAAGACATACAGCAATTCCAAATTTTACAACCACCACATGAACCAAAGACAGATGGTGAACAAAATTGTGCATGGCTAGGTAACTTTTACAGGTCAGCTAAATGTAGGTAAAAGGAAAACAGAGCGTGTCATGAATCCCTTGGGCGAGCTAACCAGAGAGAACTAAGAGCTTTTAGGCGAGCAAAGTAGTCATTTATGACAAGAAGTGCTCGTGCAGCTTGGCGAGTCGTCAATATGCGATGCATCTGTTGTAACGTCTGTTGCCTTAAAAGATCAGCCTGAAAAAAGGACGAAGGAACATCAAGTTCATTTTCAGACTTGTAATATGTCGAAGCTGAGAAAAATCATACAATAGGTTTCATTGGTATAGTGGTAAAAGTGTTATCGGTGTATGAATACACTGGATCGTAAAAGATACAGGAGATGCATTTGGAATATGATTCAACATTGATGATACTCCATAAATGTATAGTCAAATGCATTTGGAATATGATTCAACATTGATGATACTCCATCCCATTTTGCATAGTTCACAAGTTTTTCAGAAACACAGAAGAAATTTATATAGGCTCGATACCTGGCGTAGGAAGTTTTCTAAAGTGCCAAGCTTTCCCATGGCGATGGCCATGTGGCCCATGTAATTTGCTACATTGTCACAGCTAGCAGACGGGCCGAGAGAGGCCGAAGTTAGAGTGTCGAACAGAGACTGCTGTAATGCCTCCATTCCTTGAGTCAATGCATCTTCAGCCTGCTGAGATGATTGCTGAAGGTTGCATATACCCATCAACTGTTGATCCGTCAACGGTTCAAGCTGGCTTACAAGTACCTATGAAGGGTTAGTTTATCAGAACAAAAGAATATGTAAGAGATCTATTTTACAAACTAGGCTCCATGCTCTGATAAATTGCAATTAGGCGGAGGTAAAAATTAGAATTGAGTTGCAGTGGTGTCGATTTAACTTTTTAAGGCGTATAAAAAAGAGCAAGTAAACTAATTTATAGAAGACATTTGCAAATCTCAGTGGGGTGATTAAATTTAATGTCCACGCACTGCATGATCATCTAATGTGTAGATTAAGAATGCAGATTTATTGATGGGTATAAACAAATGCAACAACAAATCCCAGTTGATACCTTGAGGAGCTCAGATGAGCGAAACCCACCAAGCCACATGAAGAACCTCTCAGCAGGGGAGGTCCACATGCCAGAGAGAATGTGAAATACATCAGATTTGGTTCCCATGCTTTTGAGCCTGAACATTTCATCATAATGCATCATCACTGCATCAACGAGAACACAAAGATCATCATCTCTGATATGGGAATTCAAAGCCGATCTGAGGTCGATGATATGGCGCTGGTGCTCATCGAGCCACCTTGCATACTCCATGTCAAAAGCCAAAGCCCCTACAGGATATTTTGTTGAATATTAAATTGGAGATGTTGAAAATTAAATCGGAGCATACTCCATTTCACTCCCTTATTATCTGATCTAATCAAAATCAAGGATACATAGTTGAAAATTAAATCATGTAAAATCTAATCCTATCATATCACATACATAAAAAAGGCAGCTTAACCAAAACATAGGTTTTTAAGGACAAACCATTTCCTCCGATCGAATAACCATTCTCGCCAACAACCCCACTGGCTATGAAGATACCCTACAAAAGCACAAGCCATCAAAATATTTATTCAAAAGAATATAATGAACCAATTTGATGGGAAAGAAGTTAGTACTTGTTGTCGCGCTCTTTCTAGTTCTTGTTCAAGTTGCATGAGCTTTATTCTGCTATTCTCTAGTTGCTGAATATATGCCTGGAAAAGTAGAATAAAAATCCAATAATCTTGTTTTACATATTAATTACAGACTAAGAATAACATACAAAAGCCACGACATCGAGTAATTCTCAATTCATTAAAATTACTTGGCATGACAAAATTAAACAAAAATTAAAAGGTGTTTTTTGTTTGTCTCAAAGAAGTAGAAGCATCTTGCATGTGACTAGGAGATGAAGCTCTCAACCCAACAAAATATAAATTAATTATAATATACCGATGTAACTATCTTGTATTCTCAAAGATTTGAAACTGACAACACAAGTTTTTACAAGCCCGAGGCATAAACTATGATAATATTCCATGAGATTTAAGGAAATATTAAAAATAAGAATGAGAAACGTAAAATTTCAAATATACAAATGACAGCACGCCACTGTCAGTGGCGTTTTTCATTATTTTGACGAAACGCGTCACTGTCAGCGGCGCGTTTCATTATTTTTACGAAACGCGTCATTGACAGTGACGCGTTTGCTTCTTATATATACAAAAACGTGCAGCGTCTCTCCATCTCACTTGCGTGGGATTTGGACGAAACGCGCCACTGCCAGTGACGCGTTTCGTCCGCGCCACTGACAGTGGCGCGCTGTCATTCGTATATTTGAAATTTTACGCTTCTCACTCTTATTTTTAATAATATTAATTTAATAATAATAAAAACTGAAGGAAATGATATTTACAATAAGGGGTATGAGTCAAACAAACATTTTAGCTAGGTGATCTTTACTCGGAAAGACAAAGGTCTTTTAGAAAGTGGAACAATCTAATCCATTTCTGATTTCACACACAGAACAGCACAGCACACTCATTATCAGAAAATAAATAAGCAAAATGAAAAATAAAATTTACCTTTTTCCTCAAACGACTTTTCCTCGCAGCCTCACGGTTTTGAGCAAGCCTCCTTAGAGTCTGACCAAAGGGATGAAACGATTTCTTCATGATAAGTAATCCAGCTCAAACTAAATAAAGTACAAACTGACAAAAATACGAACTAAATTTATGAAAAAGTTGGACAAGATTCGGTGCATACATACCCTTTGATCACCTATAATTTCTTTTGACATAACAGATGTATCCAGCCCTGCCACACCCTTCTGTTGGTCGCTTCCTCCAACCTAAAGAACAAAGCTTCATCAAAGCGACGCTCTTTTAATCGTGTGAAAACAGAGCAAACGACAAAGTTGTAATTGATCGCACTAACCAAGTTGTTGATTCTTTCTTCAGTGTCTAAATCAGTGGAGGTATCAGTAATGGGACTGGAGACAACCATGCCAGAATCAGCCCAGTTCTCTATCTGACCTCTTGCTACGATCACTTGCGCCGCTGCCATTTCCAAAGTTGCCATTCCCTTTTAAAACAAAGGAAAGAGAAACACACTGGTTCAGTATCATCTGGTGAGGTCGCTTGGATCAAGAGAAGGTACATAGATAGAAGACCCTTACTGCATTTGCTAAGCCACCGAACTGAAGATGAAACGGAGAGGAGTTAACGGCGGTGAGGTTGCTGGAAGACTTGGAGCTGATATTCGGACCTAACGCATTACAATTTGTTAACACAAAGAGGAGGGAAGAGAGAGAGATAAAACGAGAGAAGAGGTTGAAAGGAGAGATGAAATGAAGACATTACTGCGAGGGAGGTCAGGAATGGCATCTCCAATATGGAACCCAGCTGTGCTCTGCTCCCCACTGAAACCAAAAAAAAAAAAAAAAGAAAGTTTGAGAGGGAAAAAAACAAAAGGTGGGAGAGGAGGAGGAGCTGAAGAGGCAACAGAAGCAATAAAATACAAATGAGAGAGAACTACAAGAACCAAAGTTGGCTTGTGAGACAAAAACAAATAATAAGTTTTGTAGGGATGTGTACATACCGAAAGAAATGAGGCGAGTACATGGCGTAGAGAGCAGATAAAACAAAGGAAGGATTTGGTTTGGGTCTGTGAAAACGGACAAAGGGTGCGGAAGACTGAAGAGAGAGAAGCGTTAGCGATACCACACATGGTAATATGGTATGGTATGGGATGGGATGATGATATAGAAGTGCTGGAGAAGAGATGAAATGGAGAGAGAAGGAAATTAAGGGGAGGAACCAGGCAGGGATCAGAATTTCTTCAGAGGGTATTATCAATCAATCAGTTCAACTTCAATCCATCAGAGAGAGGGCTTCCTCCTTTATAAGAGCGGAGTCCCGGGGCGCGCATTGTACAAAGGAAGTGATTAATTAATAAAGAGCCTCTTCCTTCTCTCGTAGACTCGTAGCAGTGTCTTGGAAGTAAGCAGTCATGTCTACACCAGTTTTTTTTATATAATAATTAAAATAATTATATTATTAATAATAAGAGTTATAAAAATAAATTTTAAAATTTACGAATCACAACGCATCATTGGTAGTGACGTGAAGCAAACGCGTCATTGGTAGTGACGTGGAGCAAACACGTCATTGGTAGTGACGTGGAACAAACGCGTCATAATCAGTGGTGTCTTTGTGTAAAACAGTGTAAACCAGTGGCGTTTTTGCTCTTACTCATCTTGATCACGATTTCATAATCGTTAAATCAACATTACTACTGACATCAAAAACGCCACTGTCAGTGACGTGTAACAAAGACGTCACTACCAGTGGCGCGTTTACAAAGACGTCACTGTCAGTGACGCGTTTGCTCCACGCCACTACCAGTGGCGCGCTATCATTCATAAATTTTAAATTTTATTTTATCACTCTTATTATTAATAATATAATTATTATAATTATTATATACAAAACAAAACTTTGTCTACACTTTTGCCTTGTCCTTCTTTTCTTTTCCCTTTTACAGGAGCATTTTATTTTTTTCTTTTTTCTCCTCCTTTTCTGATTAAGGTCTATCGGCTGGGCTGGTTCTGGTTTGTGATTAATTGTAAAAGCATATCCGTCCTAAATTTCAAATAAGTTGCTTAATTTGAAGTTCCAAATTACCTTGTCAATTTAGGAATTGACAGGACCATTATTCTAGGAATTGATAGGACCATCGCCATTATCATCATTGTATTTGATTATTTGTAAGGTATTCTTAAAAATAAGGAACCATGATTTATGACAGCAAGAATAATAAGGTTGTCATGGCAGTTACTAATATATTATAAACTATTTTCAATAATATATAGGAAGTTATGGTATAAAAAATTATACTAATAATATAGATAGAATATTAATAATGATGCATAAATTATCAAGATGTTACAATTCTAATGTAATTAGTACAATAGTACTATATTGCAATAATAATAATAATAACAATAAGCACAATCATAACTGAAAATTGGGAATGAATTATTTATGAATTAATGAATGAACAAGATTCTAATTAAGGCTTTTTTGGGCCTTTTTGATTTTGGATTTTTTGGACCTTTTTTATTTTGGATTTATAATTATTAATTAAGGCTTTAATTATTAATGGACTTTCAACCCAAAATATAAATCTATAATTAACATTTAAAATCCAAATCAAATATATATATATTTGTCATATACAATTATATTTGTCTCGGTTGTTGTTTCGGTAAATTTATACGACGTGTCCAACACGTTATAAATTCAATCTGGTTTTGCTTCTTGTCATCTCTATGACAAATATAATTTATATATAATTAATTATAACCGTATTATTATTAATTATAAATAATTTATAATTAATCAATAAGATTCTCCGATCAACTCTTATACGGTGTGACCCGACATGATCCGTGTTATGTTGATAAATAGAGTTAAAATCATTTTAATCGCTATAATCATAGGAGACATATGGCAGAATGCACTATGATCATCCAATTACACAGATGATGTTGTACTATACAATATCATGATCCAATAAATTATTTACTTGTGTTTAATTCTTTTGTCTCATAACTATCAGATCAGTTTCAAGGTAGGTATGTGTAATCCTTGCAAATTTTTTTTTCTTGATTCTAAGTAAATTATCAAATATAATTACTCTTGTAATTATACTGCTAGCGGATAATCTTACTCTATCAAGTGGCCCAGTGATGCTATAACTCGTATAGAGACGTGAGGGACAATAGTACATTTGGCAAATCATCTCTTCCTCTGTATAAGTTATGTATACCCAAGAGCTACCTTTATAGTCACCTTTTACGGATAACGTTTGGTAAAAATCACACACATACATATCTTATGTAGGAAAGATGAATACCTCATATACTTTAGAATTTTAAACTGAATGAAAGCATTAATGACACAAACACAATTCCATTTAATGTTTCATTCGGGGTCTGTCAAATACGATGTTCCTAAAACATCTATCTATGTGATTAAAATGACAACTTTTTGTATATGGTCTGTAAAACTTGACCATCATTTAATCCACATACTAACTTAATAGCGGTTAATTAATGTTCCTACTAATTATCTCGGTTAGTGACTTTTAAGAGTATATTTTATATTATGAAGTTTCACAATTCTAGTCATGAACTCGGAATGATTCATAAATTCAATAATACTTAAGGAAACAAAATATCTTTTAAATATCCAATTCATGAACAAAGCTTTATATAACAAATTTATCGTATTATTGAATTTAATATTATTACAAACTAACATTAATCGTGCTATATTTGTCTTTATAAAACTTTATTTTAATTCGTGTTGTAATATTTTAGAATAATCTATTAACTGTCGTGTTTTGTTTTTAATATAACACACAAACGTAAAAAAACTGGGATAAGTTAAAACTCGATACAGTTACTTGGAATTAGTTTTCTATTTTTTTCATTTATCAAAATAAAAAAAAAATCTGCAAAATTTATCGAGACAAAAGCAGCTCCGCGGAAAAAGCCAGGAGAGAAACGCCATTTTGGCGTGTTTTTGTCATTTTGTGGCATATAGTTATTGTATTGGTTTCTTCTTTTGAGCTCAGTAAGTTAATTGCCTCTTTTATATTTGGGATATGGTGCGTTTATAGAACTGCGAGTCCCGGATTGTTTCATCTCCAGTTTCGTAAATCTCACAGATCCTTGGACAAGGGGAGATCACGTGGTCCCTATGCTACGAGTCGAGACTCGAGACAAGACTATGGACAATGCTCTCCGTTTTTGTCTTCACTGGAGTGGAATGAGTTCGCCATGTTTACCTTTTTTCTCACGAGTCATGACACGATGGCAGGAGAGCAGGAGAGCAGGAGCACAGGGGGCGCAATAAACTGCAGTTAATGACGAGACCAACATTATCAATTACTCTAGAATCTGTTCAGATCTTCAGCATAAGACATAACTGGATAACTGGATAACACCCGCTGGACCATTATTAATGTATTTTCAATTATTTTTTCAAAACTGAAATTTATGGAAAAATAAACTAATGAGTTATGATGTTTGGCTGTTATTAATGATGTGAATTCAACGAAACAAAAGTTCAAATTAATTCTCGAAAGAGATAATTTTTATTTTTCAATATTTTAAAATTAGTCTTACACTTAGTTCAAATTAATTTTCAAATGAAATAGTTTTTATTTTTCAATATTTGAAAATAAACCACAAACTTAGTATAAATGGTACTGAATCTCACCTCTCTACGGAATGACACATTTCAAATCCTGAAAAAGTAAAAAAGTAATATATGCCGGAATTATTGGAAGCACTATTTTTAAAAGTCTTACGCTTAGTTAATTATAATTAATTAAATAAAATGCATTTCTATGATAGAATAGACATGATTGTTGGAAGCCCTATTTTTAAAAGTCTTACACTTAGTTAATTATAATTAATTAAATTAAATGCATTTCTATGGTAGAATAGACATGATTAAATAAATTAAAAGACGATTCTACACGGATGGTGCTGTTATTAGTTTTTATGGTGTCTAGCATGATCAGAGGGAAAGATATATGATGTTTCAGTAGTGGGAGGTTAGAAGCAAAAATGTTTTTTTTTTATGAATGAAAAAACTGGTGGTGCCTAATGCAACACTAATTGTAAAAAATAAACCATTAAATGTTTTGTTTTTCATCCACTCGTAATTTGAAACGAACTTGAAAATTTGCGAAATATTATAAACAATCTCTCATGAGTCATGAGTATGAACAAGTGAAGAATAACAAATTCAATAATTTGATATTTGAATATTATATTGAAAATATAAGTAAAGAAAATGAAATTAGAATTGAAGTCAGATCTCAGATCTATTCTTAGTTATATAGTTGACATTCTAAAAATTTAGAATTGTAGTCATTAATAACTACAATATTTTAACCCCTTGAAAATAAGTTAGAAAAACTTATGAAACCTCAAATATACAAATAAAAGAGGTCCAATGTCATATGGAGTATATGATTGAAATTTTAAATCTTAATTCTTTTTATTTGAAAAATGAATATGAAAAATATTAACTGTTGATATTTGAATTTTAAATTGATTTAATAAACTTGGGTAAAGAGATCGCTTTCGAGCCTTGGGTCAGGACTCAGGAGGGTTTCTTCAAAAAAAAAAAAAAACTCAGGAGGGGTGTCACTGTCAGCGTATCGGTACGGACGCCTTTTTTTCGTCCCTTTTTAAATAGAAAAGGAAAAAAACTTTTGGGCCTTGTAGCAACAACCACATCCTCTCCAGAATTTTCATAGTAACGAATTCGGAAATTATTCGAGATTAAAAAATATAATATGAATATAATTTAAAAATTATTTAGTTTATATATTATAATATATATATTAAAATATTAAATTATAAAATATATATTAAAATTTTAGAATTTTAAATATATTATAAAATATAAAATTTTATTTATAATATATAATGTATTTTTTCGAATAATTCACAAATAAAATATTTTTGATAAAAAAAATATACTATATATTAAAACGATGAATTATTCATGAAACACCTGATTATAAATAAAAAATAAATTATTTACAAATAAAACACGAATTATATTACTATTCTTATACTATACACTACTGCATAATGCATACATTCAAACTCCTACCCAACTCCCCGTACAATTTATGTGCGGTTTTGGGTTTATATTATATTTGATATATTTATAATTTGTACCAGCATCTAGGGTTGTTAAATGAGCAAGCCGAGTCAAGTCAGAGACAACTCAAATTTGAACCAAGAGTTACAGGAGTCGAGCTGACTCGGATCAGCAAGTCTAATTTGAGCTAACAACCTAACTCGTACTTCGTTCGTGTTTTGCTCGAGCTAGCTCACGTGTTCGTCGAGTACTCGAGTTAACTCATTTTTGTGTTTTTATTTGATAGTTAATTTCAAAATAAAAGCTAAAAACAGAACAACTAGTGTTGAAGAAGCTGACGATAAAACACTGGACAAGACCAGTTCAAACAAAACTGGAGACACTGCATGAGCTGAAGAGATCGTTTCAGAATCGGTTGAGTTAGTTACGCATTTAATATAGCATTAAATGCTCGATGTAATTCTGTTGTGTATTCTGTTACAATAGATGATTCCAGAACTGATCTTAGATCATTATAAATAAACTCTCCATGTAATTGTATGAGAGGAGTGAAATAATGAAAAATCATTCCAAGTTCAATTTCTCTTAATTGTCTTTATGGTATCAGAGCACTAAACAAGGAGCTCACGCTCTTCTCTTCTTTCCTATCTAATGGCGAATCTCTCGTCAACTCCTCTTGCAATAGCAGCAACATCACACGCTGCTCCAGTTCAGTTCTCGCATCAGATCAGAACAACACTTGATTCTGACAATTATCTCGTGTGGAAATCTCATATTGTACCTGTACTCAAAGGTCATGGTCTGATCGGTTTTCTTGATGGATCGATCCAACCTCCTGATCAGTTCATCAAAGATGCATCGAACAATCCAGTCCCAAATCCCGCCTATGATGCATGGGTCAAACAAGATCGTTGATCCTCGCTTGATCTTCACTCGATTTCATCAACGGTCTTTGAAGCGTGTGGTACGATGTGAGACTTCCTATGATGTCTCGGTTCATGATTCAACACCTTCACTCCTCTCAATCCATGGCGAAGGTGCTCGATTTCAAATTGTAACTCCAAACAACGAAGAAAGGTGCATCTACATGTTCACAGTACCTCCAGCAAATGCAATCGCTTGTTGATCGCTTGCTCAGCGTAGGTACGATAGTCACATATCAAGAACTTATATTGTATATCTTGCAAGGTCTCGGATCTGATTTCGAGTCGTTTGTCACTGCTTTTACCATGAGATCTATCCCTCCTTCGATGCTTGAGTTTAGTAACCTCCTCCTTGCTCATGAATCTCGTATTCAAGCAAATCTCAGATCTACGACAACATCAGCAGTCAATCTGACAACTCACGCATCTTGTCAATCATCTGGTCAAACTCAATCCCCAACTGACAACTCTATGTTCTATGCCAATTCCTCAAATCCTGGTCAAGGTGGATACAAAGGCAAGAACAACAACTACAGAGGTCGAGGGAACCAGAGAGGAAGGGGTAGAGGCAGACACAACAACAACAACAATGTTCAAGATCACTTACAATGCCAAATTTGTGCCAGACATGGGCATGGTGCGCTGGACTGCTACCATAGATTCGACATAAGGTATACTGGCCCACCTACTACCTTCTCCACCCAGGATTCAGCTGTTCCACAACCTCAACCGCAGAATCCACAACACCAGGACACTGATTGCACAACCCACCACATCTGCACTCTCTTCTTCTTCATCACAACCACCACCATGGTACCTTGATTCATGTGCTTCTTCTCATGTCACATATGACTTCAACTCTCTATCTTCTGCTCAACCATACTTTGTCAAGATGCGCAAGCATATAGGGAATGGTAAACCTCTCTCTATTGCTCATAAGGGTAGTTTTGTCCTAAAAATGGTGTTACAACCCTCAAATTGAATAATGTGCTACATGTACCAGAAATTGCCAAGAATCTGATAAGTGTTTCACAACTCACACTTGATAACAAAGTCGTGTTGAATTCTCACCTCACTATTGTTTTATCAAGGATCTGGAAACACGTCAGACCCTCGCTAATTGGTACCTTGCATAATGGTCTTTACAAGCCGAATCTTCAATCGCCGAACAAGCACGAGGTGTATCAAGTTTCCAGTTCAACCCCTGAAGTTTGGCATAATAGACTGAGCCACTGCTCCTCTGCAGTTCAAGATCAATTAGTCAAAAATCAGCTTATTTCAATTACACATTCTAGAAATAAAGCTCCCTTTTCTTGCTCAGATTGTTGTAGAGCAAAAGCACACAAAATTCCCTTTTTTGCTTCTCGTACAACCGCACATCGTACCATCGCAAGTGGTTCACACCGATGCGCTGGGGGCCCATCACCCGTACTTTCGAAAATGGTAATAGATATTACATCCATTTTGTTGATGAGTTCTCTAGATTCAGCTGGTTTTATTCTTGTGCTGCTAAGTCAGATGTTGCAACTATTTTCACTCGCTTCGTAACAAGGGTAGAGAATTTGCTTTCAACAAAAATTAAAATTGTGCAATGTGACGGTGGAACGTAATTCAAACCAGCTATGAGACGTAATCCCGACATAACATTTCAAGTGTCATGCCCTCACACACCGTAACGTAACGGTCCGTCGAGAGAAAGCACGCATACACATTGTCGAGCTCTGGCTTGCCAATTTGTTTCATGCTTCTATACCCTTGTCCTATTGGGATGTAATCTTTGAAAGCACTGTGTTTGTCATCAACAGACTACCAACACCAGTTCTTGGCTCAAAATCACCCTTTGAAGTACTTTTCAAACAAGCCCTAGATTATAATCTGTTGCATACCCTTGGCTGTGCTTGTTTCCCATTGTTAAGACCATACAACAATAACAAGCTTCAACCCAGGTCAGAAAAGTGCATCTTCATGGGGTATTCAACAATTCATAAAGAGTATTTGTGTCTAAAACCTGAAGATGACAAGATCATAGTATCAAGGCATGTCACTTTTGTGGAACATGATCTACCTTTCACCTATGCACATCAAACTACACAACAAGATCATGTGTCAGTACCAAGCACAACAACAATAACTGTTGTCCCACCAGCACATCAACTCAATCAAGTTGTTAACAATACTGACAACTCATCTTCTGACGATTCTTCTTCTCCCACAACCTCAACTCACACTACAAACTCCACTCCTCAACCACAACCCTCTACTTCTCACACCATGACAACAAGAACTAAAACAAACTCTCTTAAACCAAAGAAGTTTCCTGACCATCAAGTCTACACAGCTGGACAAGACTCTATTCTTGAAGAACCAACCTGTTTTACTCAGGCTGTCAAATTCCCAGTCCTCCGGAGACAAGCAATGGTCAAGAACTTTCTCGCACTTGCTCAAAACTCTACTGGGAACTTGTACCACCACCACCAGATGTTCATTTAATTGGAGCAAAATGGTTGTTCAAGATTAAATATAATGCAGATGGCACAGTGCAAAGGCACAAGGCCCGCTTGGTAGCTAAAGGGTACAACACGAGGGCATTGATTATTTTGAAACGTTTAGTCCAGTAATCAAACCAGCTACAATACGAATTATATTCACTATTGCCTTATCTCAGCACTGGCCTATCCAGCAACTAGATGTGAACAATGCTTTCTTGCATGGAGACTTGCAAGAAGTGGTGTACATGGAGCAACCTCCTGGATTTTCTGATCCACATAAACCGCACTATGTGTGTAAACTGAAGAAGGCACTTTATGGTCTCAAACAAGCTCCAAGAGCTTGGTTCTTCAAACTCAAATCATTTCTTCTCTCTGCAATTCAAGTCTTCAGAAGCTGACCACTCATTGTTCATCTTCACAGATAACAAAGTTATCATTTACATCTTAGTGTATGTCGATGACATACTAGTCACTGGCAATAACACTGAGGCTATTCAAGTTCTGCTCAAAAGCTTCAACGGAAGTTCTCAATTAAAAATTTGGGCAAGTTGAATTATTTTTTGGGTATTGAGACAACATACTGTAAAGAAACCATGCATTTATCTCAGACCAGATACCTTCAAACCATTATTCAAAGGGCAAATATGTCAAATGCCAAACCAATACAAACTCCCATTGAAACTGGTACCCAATTGTCAAGATATGCCGGTATCAAAATGGATAATCCACATCTTTATAGATCAGTTGTGGGGGCCTTACAATATGCCACCATTACAAGGCCAGATCTGTCATTTGCTGTTAATAAAGCATCTCAGTACATGGCTGAACCCACCGACCTCCATCGTAACCGGTAAAAAGAATTTTGAGATATATTCAAGGTACTCTTCACCATGGACTAACATTTGTCTCAACACCTCAATTGGCCCTTCATGCATACTCGTGATGCGATTGATTGGATGCCCAGATGATAGACGTTCAACCAAATGGTTTGCAATCTATCTTGGTTCTAATTTGGTTTCATGGGCATCCAAGAAACAACCAACTGTCATCACGCTTCATCCACAAGCCGAATACCGTTGTCTAGCAAGAATGACCTCTCGAACTAACTTGATCGCTTCATTGCTCAAAGAACTAAAGCTTCCAGCCTCACAACCACCAACAATCTGGCGTGACAACCTGGGCAACATTTTTGGCCTCAAATCCGGTTTATCATGCTCGAATGAAACATATTGAATCGGATTACCACTTTGTCAGAGAGAAAGTGGTATCTCGACAACTGATTGTCAAATTTATATGTTCTGCTGATCAACTAGCTGATTTGATGACAAAAGGGTTACCCAAGGATCGATTTGGCATGATTAGGAACAAGCTTCACGTGCTTCACAACCCGTCTCGCTTGAGGGGGGGTGTTGAAGAAGCTGACGATAAAACACTGGACAAGACTAGTTCAAACAAAACTGGAGACACTGCATGAGCTGAAGAGATCGTTTCAGAATCGGTTGAGTTAGTTACGCATTTAATATAGCATTAAATGCTCGATGTAATTCTGTTGTGTATTCTGTTACAATAGATGATTCCAGAACTGATCTTAGATTATTATAAATAAACTCTCCATGTAATTGTATGGAGGGAGTGAAATAATGAAAAATCATTCCAAGTTCAATTTCTCTTAATTGTCTTTAACTAGTAAAACAAAATAAATAACAAACAAATTATATAATAGATAGATAAATTACATAACAACAAACATATTATATAATCAAATAAGGTTAAATAATATAAATGACATTTAAATAAAAATATGAAATATGATATATCTAAATATACGAGTCAGTTGACGAATTGTTGAGTGAGTCAATCATAACTTGCACTTGAGTCATGAAGTATACAAGTCAGTTAGCTCGAACCAAATTTAACTTGATTTGTCCGGCCTTGGGCTGATTAGGTGGTCCATGGCCTGGAATCATAAATTTAGGCCCAGTAGCCAGTAGGAGAGGTTTGATGGGAGCATGGTCCAATCTACTGTTCAATAGAGCAAATGGAAACATATTTTGTTTCCTTTGGTGAACTTCTATTCCATATATTTTAATAGTTCAGTTTATCTGTTTACGAGAATTCTTTACATTTTAATAGTTCAGTTTATCTGTTTACGAGAATAAAAGACGCCTAGTTATGATCGTAGTAACAAATGGAGGATTCGAAAAAAACGTTCAGTCAGGTCAAACGTGATTCTGATATAATTTAAGTATAATTAAAAATTCGTAATATAAATAAAATATATATTCAAATATTAAAATTTTAAAAATAATTAAAAATAAATAATATTATTTTAAATGTTATATAATGCATTTTATTCGTAAATAATTCATAAATAAATAAAATATTTTATTGATGAATAAAATATAATATATATTAAATTGACGTATAATTTATAAAACATCTAATAAAAATTAAATTATTCTCGAATAATTCGTGAATCTCGTTTGGATGGATGGTTTTGACTACTTGGATATCCCCCTCCCCAAATCATCCCAAATTCTCTTCCGACCCCCTATTGTTCAACCTAGTTCAATTCTCTTCCGGCCCCCCTATCGTCCGATTCTAATTCCACCCCTGCTTAAAAGACTTTCAATGCTGATATATACTGCTAAATAAGTTAAAAAGCCAAACCAGGCTGGTGCTGTCTGGTACCGACTAACTCAAGCTTATCCCTGGCATTAGCTAACCTAGAAATGCAAATCAACTAGCTCACAGAAACATTAATTATATCAGAAGTACACAGATAAAACTTTAGAAAATGTAGAACAGACAATCTAATTAACAATGTGACAACCCACCAATTTGGTGAAAATAAAAACGACATTCTCTTGCCTTTTATTAAAGCCAAAGATTTTATTTAATCTCTTCAATTATTTTGTGTGACATCATCTGACCACACACTCTAAAATTTGATAATGACTCCAGGAAAAACAGATCCAGTACATTCACAGTCTGAGAAACAGTTTAGCGCCTCAAGGTCTCTACTATGTACTCGCCATAGAGGTCCCTGCCCAAAGAAACAGAAGGAATCACACAATTGCAAGGAGGATTAGTAATGAATATTTATTCATTTTACTTGTTCACCAATATAGCAAATGCTTAAATGAAAAATCTCATCAATACCATAAACATTTTGTACATTTTGAAACACACTTTCTCCTTTTTTCCATTCAATTGTTATTTATTGTAAAAAGTAATTTCATCATCATCATTGTTGATTTTTATTAATTTGATTTGATTTTGGATTGAGATAAAAGTGAAAAGTAAGCATACATGGAGTGCTTGATAGCCTGAACAGCTGCTTCGGCTGGGAGGAAGTCATTCACAGCCACCTCCTTGTTCTTATTTTTCTTATCTGTTCAACAATTGATTCATTTAAATACCTCATTTCTGTTTCTGTGGAAAAACATAGGTTCACTAGAATTATTAACTGGCCGACACATAGGGTAATGGAAGCATTTAACGAGTTTGGCATTTTTTGTCATTTTGGTATGATTACAGAATAGATAAGTTGAGGCTAAATCAATAAATGCTGAGCATATTGCATAATCGAGGACAGAGGTTTAGTTCTGTTGATGGATGTTGATTAAGGTCAAGCCAGTCAAATGCGATTGACCATGTTAATTTTGGTTTACACAATAGAGGCTTTTTTGCACAACCAATAATTGACTGATGCTAACTTGGGATAAAGTGAGGACTAATTAAACAATTAAGGAGCTAATGGTCTGAGTTGTTGGTGATTTTTGATAATTGAGGACAATTGAAGATTATTTTTTGCACGGTGGAGGCTAAATCGAGTTATCTGGCGCACAGAGAAGCTAATTGCCCAACAAAAGGCCGATCACAGCTAACTGGGTAGGTTCTGTACAATTTGAGGGTCAATTGCAAAAGTTCGAATTATGCCCAAATTGGGTCAAATTATAACTGCTTTTACAAAGGATGTATCTGAGACTGCATTGTGTTTTTGTGGGATCAAAAGGCCCTAAGAACAGTGGCAATAAACTTTAAAGTACAATCTTCAAAGAATCGCCGAATTTCAGCAAGACGGTGAGGAGGAAGCTCTTTGAGATCATTGTAATGGCGATACTCTGGATCATCAGCACACACTGCTATTATTTTGTCATCTCTTTCTCCCTGTTATAAAGAAGTACATGGAGCAAAAACAAAATAATGAGTTTCAAATGATAAAACTGCCATGGTTTCTTGCATTCAATGACATAAAATCCAAAGGCCAAGCAGTATGCAGAAGGCCAATTACTTGATCAATCAAGGGCATCAGGCCAATTGCTCTGGCACGAAGAAAAGAACCAGGTTGGACAGGTTCCTGTTATCAGTAAAGCAGTTAATTTTAGTCAGTTTACAAAATTTGCAAAATTTGAGTATACATGCATTATGAGACCACTGCGTGAGAGGTTATCAATGATAAAAAGTTCTCTTTATTTTTTTCAATTTGCATCATATAGGGAGCAATTGATCAAGTTGGACTGGTTCAGATTCTTTTATCAGTCATGCCTATCAAACTTCTTTTTTTAATCTTAAACAATGTAAATGTACAGATCAGGGGAGAACATGTCAGATTGGTTTGTCAAGCCAAAAACTTTGATCGACCCAGATATTATGCTAGTGCACTTTAAGTCTTATCTTAAATTCATTTCACACCATCCACATAAATGCAAGCTATAAATACAAATTGTAGGCATTAAAAAACAGTAAAACAAAATGGACTCGACCATTAAATTTATCACTTTTAGAAGAATGGGGTTCATCAAAGCTAAACTTTTTAATAAAAAATTGGGGGTCAATTTTATTTTATTTTATTTTCAATAAACAAAAAGTTCATATATAATGTCTCATTTGTTGTTGCTTTTGTAAAAAAAAATAGGGCTCAATTGATCCCCATACTGAATCCGCCCCTGCTTGGGCAAAGCTAAATATTTGATAAAAAAAATGGAGAGAGAGGTGTGGCATATAACAGTAAGAAATTATTCACTGACCTGCATTAGAACCAAAACATCCATGGGGTCGGCATCTTCACAAAGTGTACGGGGGATAAAACCATAATTATGAGGATATACGACAGATGAGTACAAAACTTTATCAACCTAGAAATCATCACCAGCCATAGTTAGAATGATGTCAGAATTGATTTTCAGGAATACTGGCTATGCTTGTTAAAGATGGACAGCTTCCCATAGTACATACCTTGATCAGTCCAAACCGATTATCAAGCTTATACTTAACCTTGCTACCCCTGTTTATCTCTATAACCTGTAACAAAAAAAAAATCAACAGGTTTTACAATCAGTTTGCAACTTCTAAGATAATTTACCAATAAATTACAAAAAGTTCAATAATTCCAAGCTTCTTTTCAAGACCCGAAGTTTAAGAGGAACTTACACAATTGAATACAGAAGGAGCTCCAGGGCCTGCATGAAAATGCTGAACATTATCAATTTGTCATCTTTAAATCACAAGCTGGTTTACCAGAGCTTACTGAAAGAAGCGAGCGAGCTATTCCTTTAAAATAACCATTTATTGTTTTCAATACACACACACTTCTTCTTTCTTTTTCTTTTCTTTTTTTGCTTTTTTTTTTTTTTTTTTTTGGGGGGGGGGGGGGGGGAGGTGGTTTTACCTATTTCGAGGTCATGCCAAGGGTGAGCCGCAACGGACCTACTATTCATAGAAGAGAGGATCCTTTCATTGAGCCGAGGCATCACTCTGGTACCATCTTCACTCATCTTGATTCAACCAGATGTGTACTAAAATAGTAAGAAAAGATGAGCACTGATTTCAAGTCTCCCTCTTTATCAGACAACATACTCAAAATTTATCGATTCTCGACCACAACTAAAATCAACTCCAGAGAAATTCTCGGAGTAACTAAACCGACTGGAACGCCACTTTAGCAACAATTCCTTTAACAAAAGAGGCAAACGAGAGAAAGGAAAAAACTAACTTCGATCGAGAAATACGAAGGAGAGAAAGAGAGCTTACATGAGCAAACAAGTTGCAACAGAGGAACGAGTTCAATGTGAACCGATTGGAGCCTTGGAGGCAGTGTTGTTTGTTTCCTACTGAGGTTGTTGGCTGGGGAAGGAGAACAAAATTTTCCTGTGTAATAATGCTAATTTAGTAATTTCTTTTGAGTAAAACAAGGCAGATATAATAATATAATAATCCTCAGCTCTTTATTCTAGGGGCGAACCGACCGAAGAAACCGGGTCTAGATCTTCTGCAACGCAGCACGCGTTCAGCGGCATCCTGATTCATGGGATTTTCTTGAGGTTAGAGCAACACACATCTCAACAAAGATCGGACGTACCTAAAACGCTCTGTAAGATGCCGCGCGGCAGATGATAGGATTAAACAAGACCAGCGGCTACCGAACCGGTTATCAATTTTAATTTCAAGTCCAGTTTTAACCATCCGATTCGCATTTAATCACCGATCTTGATGAAAATTATTTCTGTTTTTATATTTTATTCTAATCTAGATGTGAATCAAACGGTTGAAACTGAGCTTGGGATTAAGACCTCCCCGATTCCCACTTTTAGTACTCAACGACATTTCACAAATCACATTGTTATTAATGATTATTCATTCGTTATTATAAAATTGAAAAAGTATTATGAGAAATATAAAATAATGTTTCAAATAAGTAATCGCAATAGTGTCTGTCAGTGCAAAATTTTTGTTGAAATATTATAATTTTTATTGCCAATTTTATACAAATATAAATGTGACGATATCAAACAAAAATGTTATGCGCAAATTATGACATGTACTTGTTTGGTCGAGGGAAATCAAGATGTATGTATCCATTAATTTTAATTAATTACTTGACATACATAGTCAAACGTTCATTGGAATTAATTAGCATATCCAGCGGCAGTGATCAAGACAATCATTCGAATCTCCGGAGCATATTCGTTAGTTTAGGAAGAAAAAATTTGAAAGATGCTATTACGAATTTACGACATAATAATAGCAGCTCTGTGGAGAATCTATTTTCCGTCTTTACCTCTTGAGCAAACGAGCAAAGTTATTACTGGTTTAAAATTTTCTTACAATTAGGTTTGAATTTAGTTTTTTTTTTCTTTTTTTGGATAGAAGAAGAGGCTCAAGGTCCTCCCTTTTCATTCCCATCAATAAACAATTACATTGAGTTTAGTGTAAAACAAAATGAATTTAGATTTCTAACCAAGTATTATTTGTGAGTGCATGTAGCTGGCCCAGTTTTTGAGACTTGAGTAGTTATTGAGAATTGAGATGATAAATTAATTTATTTTGATAGATATAAAGAATTAGGATGTTGAATATTGAGTCTTGTGGTAAAACTTGAGATAATAAATATAATACACTAATAAATTGACTTATATTGATAGATATAAAGATTTAGGATGATGAGTATTGAGATTTAGAAGAATAAATACTGAATTTTGGGTAATACTTGAGATATGGAATAGTAGGTATAATACACTAATAATTAACTTATTTTGATAGATATATTTAACAAATAGAAGTTGTAATTTTATTTTTTAGGAGATGAAAAATGAAATGAATCTCTAATCAATTGAATGAATTGTCTGAAACAAAAGAAATCTAATAGTTGTACAATCTTTATGTTGTGCTATTTTTATATCATTAGACTTGAAATGAATTTCACATATGCAATTCTTTCCCATACAACAACAACAACAACAAAGTATTTAATCCCAAAAAAATTAGGGTAGGCTAAAAATAAAACCCATCGGAAAGTATAATATCAAAGATCCCAAATATCAATGATAATAATGAGTATGATGAAAAAGAAAAAAGAAAATAAAAGAAAATAAAAAAATAATAATAGTAATAAAAAATTAAAGATAAATAAATAAAAATGATAATTATAATGGTGATGACAATATGATAATAATAATGATGATAATGATGCTGATAATATGTTAATAATAATAATAATAATATAATAAACCTCTATTATGAAATCTTTTTCTAAATCCTAAAAAAAAACTAAGAATCTGAAGTCTATAACTCTACTACTAGACTCTAACTCCTAAATCATGTTCAAGTACATGAATCGTCATCTTCAAGCACTCTTATCAAAAACAAGCTTTTTGAATATATTTTATTCCTTCAATTTTTTTTTGCTTTCTCCCATATCAGTCTCGGTCGATCTCTTCCTCTTCTTGTGTTTTCAGGACGACTTAGAATATCACTGCGCATTGGTGCTTCAGGAGGCATTCATTGGATATGACCAAACCATCGCAAACAATGTTGGACTAGCTTTTCTTGAATATGTGCTACCCCAAGTTTGTCCCGAATATCACCATTTCTGATTCGATATTTCCTTGTGCGGGCACATACCCAACGCAATATCCGCATTTCAGCTACACTCATCTTCTTGATGTGTTATCCTTTTGTAGCCCAACATTCTGCGTCATACATCATCGCGGTCTAATCGTCGTCCTGTAGAACTTGTATTTTAGTTTATTTGGGACATTTTTATCACAGAGAATACCAGATGTTTGTCTTCATTTTACCCATCCGACTCTTATTCATTACTAATATCTTCATCGATCTCTCCGTCACTTTGCAACATCGATTTCAAATACCGAAATGTGTTATTCATGGGTACTACTCGTCCGTCCAAACTAATATCTCCATCATCTGAGTTTTTCTCGCTGAACTGACACTTCATATATTCGATTTTGGTTCTACTAAGTCTAAAACCTTTCGATTCTAAAGTTTGTCTCCACAACTCTAGTTTCTGATCGACTCCAATTCTACTCTCGTTAATCGGCACCACATCATCAGCAAAGAACATACACCAAAAAAATATTTTCTTGTATTTCCTTTGTGATCTCATCCATCACTAAGGTGAAAATATATGGGCTCAGTGCTAATCTTTGATGTAATCCTATCTTAATAAAAAATACATCAGATTTACCATCATATGCTCTGACACAAGTCACAATATTTATGTACATATCCTTAATATGCAATTCTTTCCCATATGTATATATTTAATTTGGAATTTAATTATTTTTAAGTAATTTTTTTGTTTTAAAATTAAAAAAATAATATTAGAAAGGAGAGACTCATTCTTGAATATAAATTTCTCATTCACGACACAAATGATGAAACATGAGTCTTATGATATTGTATTTGTAGTTATTAGAAAAATATTAGACTTCTAATATTTTGTATTGAGATTTGTCTGTCATTCTTTCGCGACATTTATATTGAGACTAATTTTACTTTTACATGACATTTGTCTATTATGTTTTTGCATGTATGCTGCATTTGTAGTCATCTAGCAAAATAGTTGAGCTTAATATTTTGAGTTTTTTTACTATACTTTATTTCCAATGAAGTTATTAATGATATCTTCAATGAATGTAAGGACTTCGATTTAGACTTCTTTTAGATCTTAATATTTGCATGATTATATTAAAAGATATTATGATTTCATTTGTTTGGTCTTAAGATTTGAAGAACATGCATTATGTTAAAATTTTATTAAAAAAATATTTGTGAGTTGTTAAGACTTATCTATTTTCGTGTTTATTTTTTTTTAATGTAAGGTGTCTAGACATAATAGTTTAGGTATTAAGATATTATATTTTATGTCTTAAGACTTCAAATATCGTCTAAATAATATAATTTTTTTGCACTCTCTCAATTAAGACTTTGAGTACCATTTAAATATAATTTATAATATTAAATATTAAGATATTATAATTTAAGTGTTAAAATTTCGAAGTGGGTGGTATAAGGAGACTCAAAAATATAATCAATATGACTAAAGTTTTTTTAGTTGGGGTACAAATTTGAAATGCTATTAATTCCTACTTTTTAATGAACAGATCAAAATCAAATTTAGTTTGATCTGCACTTTACATATTGGACCTTTCCGCTCGAGTATTGAACTGAGCCCAATACTAAAAGAGTCAATTGTTATTTAACCCTAACTAATTCGAATTCCTCGTTTTTCTCTAATAGAATCAATCAAAGAATTTGTCTTTTTTTTTTCTATCTTGGGGAAATCGATAAGAAATTTTCCCTCTTTATTTCTTTCTCCTCTTCTTTCTCCGACCTATCGTTTTCTCAGTCTCCCACCACTTTCAGACATTCACCTTCGATTGGACAGAGCGCAACTCGAATCGATGAGGTGGATAACTCCTACTCGAACTATTATGGTCGTTGACTTTCTCATCCCTCGTTCTTGAGCCATGGACCTTTCTAGTCATTTGCCTATAATATGGGACATATATTGTCATTGGTTGTCCATCATCTCCGACTTCACTATCTCGTCGGTCATTTATCTTCCGCGGCTAATGTATCTTTTGATCCACTTCAAACGAAAATTAAGATGAATGAAATGCCATTTAATTATGCTTATTAGCTGATATATTTGATCTCTTATATTATTTTTTAGAAAATATGATAATTATCTTTAGTTCTACAATAAATGATTAGATTAGTTTTTAAATTAGTAATATTTGAAGTTGTTTTTTATTTAATTTATTTTCTATTTTTATTACGTAATATATAATAATTTAGTCAATGAAATATACCTACTTATTTTCACTAAAAATAAATATAGTCGCGTTTCATTTCCGCCGCTGAGTGCCGACAGAAGTCACAGTTCACGTCAGCGATTCCACGTGGCACAGACCAGAGATTCGAATCTGAACAGGAAAACACAGTCTGCTCTGCACAATATCTAGTAGGTCCCACTTTTCATTGAAAGTACTCGCAATACCGATTCTAAGCATAAAAAGAGCCACACAAATTGTCAATTGAAATGGGAATCTATTGGCAGTACTTCTAAGCCCTAATCCCTATTTAAAACCACTATACTATTTTTTTCTCCCAAAATAAAGACAAAACAACATTAATAAATTTATATTTAATCTCTGATTAAGAATCCGGCGGCTCATATTAGAGCTGGGATTCTCTTCTCCGTTCAGTCAGTTTTTAGTAGTAATAATTATTATTAAATTAATATTATTAAAAATAAGAATGAGAACCGTAAAATTTCAAATATACGAATGACAGTGCGTCACTGTCAGTGACGCTTTTGAAACGCGCCATTACCAGTGGCGTATTTCATTATTTTTATAAAACGCGCCACTGCCAGTGACGCGTTTCATTATTTTTATGAAACGCGCCACTGCGAGCGGCGCGTTTGCTTCTTATATATACAAAACGCGCAACGCCTCTCCATCTCACTTGTACGGGGTTTGAACGAAAACACGCCACTGACAGTGACGCGCTGCCATTCATATATTTAAAATTTTACTCTTCTCACTCTTATTTTTAATAATATTAATTTAATAATTATTATTATTAATAAAAACTGCCTATCAGCTCTCAAACTCTCGACTGGTTTTCTCCATCGCTCGCATTTCGCGCCTTCCTCTCTCTCTCTCTCGCCATCTCTCGCCGCCATGTGTGGAATCCTCGCCGTGCTCGGCTGCGCCGATGTCTCTCTCGCCAAGCGCGCACGCATCATCGAACTCTCTCGAAGGTCTATCTCCTTTTAAATTATTTGGCCTTTTTATGGTTTCGGAGTGTCGTTGATGGATTAGCTCGATTTTGTGACGATTTTCTGTCAAAATTTTCCTTTCATTTTGTCTTCTAATTTGGTCGAGTGGAGACACACTTTCAGTGTTTGCTCAGATTTGGTGTTGTAACGTACGCGATTTGTGTGGTCTTTGGCTCTTTTTACTTTTAGTGTGTACTCTTTTTTGGTTAAATCGGCACATTGTTGTGCATTGATGGTAAATTTGCATAAAACCCAGCACATAGTTGTTTAAATTTTACTAAATTGTGAAACTTTATGCTAAAATTCCCGATCTTTTCCGTCCCCTTGTTCACGCCAACTTGGTGTTATCTTGTGACGATAAACCTATTAATTTTGTGACGATAAACCTATTAATTTCTGATTTTCGAATCGACCTCACTCAAATTTATTCATGATTTGCTTTTTAATTTAGGCTGAGGCATAGAGGCCCTGATTGGAGTGGTATCCATTGCTTCCAAGACTGTTATCTTGCTCACCAGAGGCTGGCTATCGTGGACCCTGCCTCTGGCGATCAGCCTCTTTACAACGAAGACAAAACAGTTGTTGTCACTGTATGTGTTGTGCTCACTGACCCATAATATGCCAAAATCTGTAATTTGGTCTCATCATCTTAGCTTTATCTTGATTCCTTTTTCAGGTCAATGGAGAGATTTATAACCATGAGGAGTTGAGATCAAAACTAAACTCTCATAAATTTCGCACTGGTAGTGATTGTGAAGTAATTGCTCATCTTGTAAGTATCAATTCTATCTCTCTGCTCTCTGATTTGCAATCTTTTGTCTAATGCAACTAATTGTAGCATTTTGGTCTCTATTTTTTTTTTTATTAAATTTTTAGTATGAGGATTATGGTGAGGAATTCGTGAACATGCTAGACGGCATGTTTTCATTTGTTATTCTAGACAAACGTGACAAAAGCTTTATTGCTGCTAGAGATGCAATTGGAATCACTCCTTTATACCTTGGATGGGGTCTTGATGGTATGCAGTTCTTTCTACGTGATTTCTAAGATCTGCAAATGGTTTTTGAGTAATTATTAACGAGTAAAATTTTCTCTTTCCAGGGTCAATATGGTTTTCTTCAGAAATGAAGGCACTAAGTGATGATTGTGAGAGATTTATTTCCTTTCCTCCTGGTCATATCTACTCCAGCAAAGCAGGTTTTTTTTTCCCTTCTCAATATAAGTATTACAACTAAAGAAAAACTTTTGAGAAAAATAAATGTTTCTTCATAGCTGACCTAAATGCATTACTATATCTGTACCTCGTTTGTATTCTTGGGACTATTTGTTGGATTATCACTAATCATGTTGGGAATAAGGAAAATGGGAATGAAGTCTTAACCCTGTGCATGATATATCATTAATTGTCTTACTTGAATTTGGGGTAGAAAGGTTTTGGTACGCTGAGTAGTTCTTAAGAGCTCAGCCTGTTGATTCTTTTTTGATCAATATTGAATTAGGTCGCTCAGTAGATCTTTTATTTTTATTTTGTTTTTACCAAAGTCTTAACTGAAATAGTATATTAAGATGGTTCATTGTTTCAGATATAATTTTAAGCATCTGATGGTCAATTCACTGTTGTTAATGTCGATTTTGTACATGCATAGGAGGACTGCGAAGGTGGTACAACCCGCCATGGTATTCAGAAAGCATCCCTTCTACACCATATGATCCATTAGCTTTGCGTGAGGCCTTTGAGAAAGTATGTTTGCATCTTTTTAGCATATATTGTTGCTTTAATCTATTATTCATTAGCAAATTTATTTCGTTTTTGGACTTTTGGCTATTTAACTGAATACTTTGGAGCTAGTATGCTACTTAAATTAACCAGCCTCGGCTAGTTGGCTGTTTTGTGTTTGTGTATTTTGAACAATAAGATGTCAATGAATTGTCCCCTTTATGGTTTATGCCATCTTAAAAAATAATTCAAAAAATGTACTTCATGGAATCTGATAATGGTATTTTTTTCATAATGTTTCATTCAATCTGACAGATGATCACAATGACTATTTGCTTTTCATGACTTGTAAATTTGAACTAAACTAACAAATGTCATTTGTTCTGCAGTCTGTAATAAAAAGATTAATGACGGATGTACCCTTTGGTGTGCTACTATCCGGAGGGCTTGATTCATCACTTGTTGCTGCTGTTGCCTCACGCCACCTTGCAGAAACAAAAATTGCTAAGCAGTGGGGGTCTCAGTTGCACACTTTTTGTATCGGTTTAGAGGTGCTTATTTTATTTCTTTCTTGTGGGCTCAATATTTGTTTATTGTCTTCATTATTGTTAAAGGTAGAGAATGTAATGCTTAATTGGAAAGTTCTTTTTTAGAATGTTGTTCCTTTGCCAAGTGATGTGAACTTATTGGGTTATTAAGTGGTCACTATATTTTTGAATTATTAGTTATTTAACGCTGCACCTTAATTATGTATATTCTTTTGTCTAACATCTCGCAACCTTTTGATTTTTATTAAGGGATCTCCTGATCTAAGAGCAGCCAAAGAAGTTGCAGATTATTTGGGTACGGTCCATCACGAGTTCCATTTTACAGTACAGGTGCCGCTTTCGAGGCTTTTTGCATATTACAATAGAAGTTATGTATTATGGAATTTGTCATCGGTTTTGTGTAATGTCAGGAGGGGATAGATGCACTGGAGGAAGTGATATACCACACAGAGACTTATGATGTGACAACTATTAGAGCCAGCACACCTATGTTTCTCATGTCGCGAAAAATTAAATCACTTGGAGTAAAGATGGTCCTCTCAGGAGAAGGCTCTGATGAGATTTTTGGTGGCTATCTCTATTTCCACAAGGCCCCTAACAAAGAGGAGTTTCACACCGAAACTTGCCGAAAGGTAACTAGATGTGTTCAAGTCTTCCCTCATCATTATTCTCAATCTTGTAAGGGTGGTTGTGGTACTTTTTTAATCTATATATTTGCCTTTTTTTTGTCTCTTATGTACTTTCCATTCTGTTTTCTTTTCTCATTTCTTCTTCTTCTTTTCCTTTTGTTTTTTCATTTTTGGTGGGAAGGGCCTGGAAGGTAAGGGATCGGTGCTCGTGATTTGGGGGATGGGTAGCTAATTTATAGATTGTGGTATCTAGCTGTTACTTGAAGGCTGAAATGTAAATTTTATCATCATACAAGCTGATGTACGTCCTTTTCATTGATATTAGATAAAGGCACTTCATCTGTATGATTGCTTAAGAGCAAACAAAGCCACATCAGCATGGGGTGTAGAGGCCCGTGTACCTTTTCTTGACAAGAGCTTCATCAACCTAGCAATGGATATAGATCCTAAATGGAAGATGGTATGTCGGGACCCCATATACTCTCATGCTTTCGTTTTATAACAATGGTTGTGCTCATTCTGGATCCTTACAATCGTTAATGACATCGTCTTATGGTTTACCAGGTTAAACGTGACATTGGCCGGATTGAGAAATGGGTACTTCGCAATGCCTTTGATGATGATGAACGACCATATCTTCCCAAGGTTACTAAGTTGTATGATTTTGATTTGCACTCAACAATTTCTGGATGTTTTTCTCAATAACTGTGTCTATTTCCTGTGTGTAGCACATTCTATACAGACAGAAGGAGCAGTTCAGTGATGGGGTTGGCTATAGCTGGATTGATGGCTTGAAAGACCATGCAAGCCAACATGTAAGATTGTAATATAAAATAACTAAAGATACCATTTGTTGTTTGCTTTACTCTGAAAAGTTTCTATTCTGGTCTTGAATGTGCAGGTGTCAGATGCCATGTTGATGAATGCTAGTTTTGTATATCCTGAGAATACCCCTACAACAAAAGAAGGATACTATTACAGGAAAATATTTGAAAAGTTTTTCCCAAAGGTGAGAACTTGTTTATGTTCTTTAACTTGATCATCATTATACTAGATTTACAAAACTAGGTTTTGAAAAAATCTACGCAGACTAAATTTTTTTATCATGGCTTGCTCCATTCTAAATTCAGCATGCCATGGTTAAATGTTTGGTTGTGCCGCCTAAAAAGGAACAGACCCTAAAAGATTTATACATGTTGGACATCAGGTTCTGTGTCTATTTATTGATTGATTTATTAAGTTCTTATGAAAATAGAAAATTTTAGTCAGTTGACTCACCTGTCTTAACTGCTGGCTGTAATTTCTGATGAATCCAAAAGTATGCTGGTTGTACTAGCAAATTGTTGGCTGCCATTTGCAGATCAGTAAAAGTTTGGATTTTATGGTTTGTAACAGACAGTAAAGGAAATTATACAGAAAAAAAAACTGACATTATCTTTGATTACATTATAGAATGCAGCGAGGTCAACAGTACCAGGTGGACCCAGCGTGGCATGTAGCACGGCAAAGGCTGTAGAATGGGATGCTGCTTGGTCAAAGAACCTCGACCCGTCAGGTCGGGCTGCACTTGGGGTACATGATGCTGCTTATGAGGACATGCCAAAGAGAAGTACAGTTCCAGAAAATCCAATCTTGGCAAATAGTTTTCCTGTGGCTGGTGGTGTTGAAATAACTGCTGCTTCAGCTACTGCTCTCTAGGAGGTTGTTCTGAGTTTTAGGTTAATGTGCTTAACAAAAAGATTAGTGTGGTTGCAACTTTAGAGAATTCAGCGGTTCATTGGATTAGTTTGTGTTCTTGCCTCTTGTATGTTAACTGCAAGTTCTTGTTTGGTTTCTGTTGTTAGCTGTTGGTGCTCAAACTTTCCAAGGGAACAATTGTCCTGTAGTTGTTTCCAATTTACGTCGTTATGTTTTAATAAATTATTGTCTTGTAAATGTCCGATGTTATTTCCTTTTTCTAGGCATAGTTAATCGAAATCGAATGCTTAGATTCTTTCTATACTCTAAATTGCAATGAAAAAAAATCCTTAAATAACTAAAACAAGAAGCATCTATCCAGAATAAAACTGAGTAGAAACTTCAATTCTAGGCAGCCTTTTTACCATCGAGCAACATACAAAACGGTTTTTGTTTCATCAACTTTTTGATAGCATATACTACACAACAAAGTAAATCCCTAAATCCCTGAAAAATAAATTACCATGAGTCTTAATTCATTCAACTATACAATCTTAACTTCTTTTCCTCGTACAAACATGGCTCATTTCTTTCCTACTGTACATGTGGTGTGACTATCAGGTGGCGGTGCTGTTGGCCCCTCAATTCTTGGTCTGTCAGTTTTGCTAATGTTGATATGTTTGTCTTCAGTCTCGTCATATGCTGGATTCTTTGGCCTCTTATCTCTCCATTGCTCAATCTTGTCAGTGTCGTGGATCTGGCCACCTCTTCCTTCGTCAGGTATCGGGGCTTTTGGTTGCCTGTTTTGTTGGAGCTCAAGCTTCCTACATAAGTAAATAACAGGAGTTCTATTATCAAATTTACTACTTTTTGCCAGTAAAAACATATCATATGGTTTTAACCATACATGGGACACTGAAAAGCAAAAAATAAGAACATAATTGAAGAGGAGAGAATTCAAACACTAATTTAACCTTTCTTTAGACATGGTATTAACCATGTCAGTAATTACCAAACAGCTTGCTTATCTTTTTTTTTTATATATATAATTCTTAGCGCTCTTCTTTGCTGCTTAAAATTTCTAGTAACGATGGATCTTATATAGACACAAATGAGGGGTCAATTATGGATTTTTTAGGCCAAAGAACAAAATGGAAACAATTGTTTCTACCTTTTGGTCTCACATTAGAAAAACAAAGTAAATATGAATGCGGTGCTGATAATAGATTTCTTGTATATACCTGGAGTTGTATTAGATTAGGAGGCCACATCGTTACCTTATATGTAATAGTGTAATACAAGATTTTACCAGTGTATATCAAACTGGGAAGCTAACTTTGATTGCATATGAAATTTGGAATGTTAGGTATTTGATATTTTGTTGATATGCCTATCGACTTCTTTGACAAGGCAACAAGCAGCCATCCTATCTAAATTAGAAGGTCTGTTGAGAAATAAACTAAATAGAGTTAATTAGAAATTATGAACCTCAGTCATATGGCATTATCATCATTGGCCCATTAAGTTTAAGAGGAGCAATACTGGGTACCGCTTCTACCCAAAAACATTTTACCGTTTATTACTGTTAATAGTACCGTTGGTACATGTAAATATCGAGTAGATATAACAGCCACTGTACCGATTACAAGGATTATCAGAAAAAAGCATCAATAAAACTTCTTTTCATCATCGGTCTAATTCTTACTCATTGGTTCTCAATTCTCAACATGGTATCAGAGCAGGTTCTTTAATCTGTCTCAATTCCGCAAACAATCTGACTGCAGCTGATTCAAAGAATCAGGAAAATTCTCAAGTCCCAAAACCAGTGCAAAAGAGGGGCTGCAACCGACTGACATTGAAGCTACTCAACTGGCGCAAGCACCAGGAGTTACTGGCAATTCTAATCAGCAAAAGAGCACAAATCAAAACTGGTAGATACTAGAATCAGAAAAAGGAGTATAAATCAAGGTAGCATCTGTCAAATAGCACAAATTTGTCAGCAAAAGCAAAACGCTCGCGTACCATAATAGCAAAATCGTACCAGAAAAAAGCAGTCTTCATGAAATAGAATGAGGGCGAGTGCATCACAACAGACCTGTGTAGAAGATAGAGCTCAAAGCCTTGACAAAGTAAAACCTCAATTACGCCATGAATCAAAAGCTCAAGCTCTTTGCATTACCCATTAGAACCCTAATCTGAGGTCAAGAGTGCGGGGAGACCTAGCCTTGAGGTGTGGACACTGCAAGAAAGTGGGACACCAGAGCGATGGGTGCTGGTTTCTCCACCCACAACTCCGACCGATTAGGGCCGGGCGCCAGTGTTTTGGCAGCGAGAATGATAAGAGAATGGGGGAGCTGCTGAGCGATACACGCGAAGAAGGGAATAGACAGAAGAAGAGTGATGCTTCACGAATCAAATGTGGCATGGACCCAAGTCATGATTCTGATTTCTGAGCACTGACCAGCCTTGCTCTCTGGATCAAATGCGGCAGTTAATTTTACAACTATTCAAGCAACTTGAATCGAATATTCAAAGAAGCTCTGGTATGATTGCAAATTTAACTCTAAATTTTTCAGAACCAAGTTGACATAATGGGTAATAAAAATTTATTGTATAATCTTAAAAAATGCGAGAACAATCAATTTGTGACCGTTACAAATGATGAAAAAAAAAACTTTGGTTATGGCTTAATTAATCTATTTTTCCAAGAAATACCAAATGTCTTGTTAGTCCAAACTTATTCATCGAACTTATTATCTATTAGTAAAATTGCAAACCAATTAAATTGTGAAATTATTTTTTCATCAAATAATGTGATCTTTCAAGAACTGATAACAAAGAGAGTAATTGGTGAAAGTTTTTTTGAAAATGGACTTCATTTTTTGAATAAAGTAAAAAATATTTTTAATGCAAAAAAGGAAGAAGAATTAGGCACACTTTTGGCATAAAAGAATCAGACATCCATCCAATAAAATTTTAAAATGTATTTTTAATTTTAAAAATTTAGATTGTAGCAATTGTGAAATTTATAAATTAGAAAAACATACTAGACTACCATTTGATTCGTCAAGATATAAAAGTAAAAAACCTTTTGAATTAATACATTCAGATGTTTGGGGTCCCGCTCCAATAGAATATTTAACGGTTATAAATATATTTTTATATTTATCGATGACTTTTCAAAACCACTTAGTTGTATTTAATGAAAAATAAAAGTGAAGTTTTTTTTTCAAATTTCAAGAATTCTATAATTTTATAGAAAATCAATTTTTTTAGAAGTGACAATGGAACGGAATTTATGAACCAAAAATTTTCAAACTTGTTCAAACAAAAGGGAATTTTACATCAAACAACTTATGTGTATACACCCCAACAAAACGGAATGTCCGAAATAAAAAATAGACATCTCCTTGAGATAGTCCGAGTTACTTTTATTTCAAAATAATATCTCAAAAATTTATTGGTCGGATGCCGTTTTCACCGCCGCATATTTAACAAATAGGTTACCAAGTGCCAATTTAGACTACAAGAGTCCATTAGAAATCATTTACCAAAAGAAACTCAATATAAATCATTTGAGAGTGTTTGGATGTATATGTTATGTACACAATAATAATAAGCAAGACAAGCTAGATTATACATCAATTAAAACTATTTTTTGGGATATTCATCGCAAAAAGGTTATAAATGCTATGATCCAATCAATAAATTTTTTTATATTTCAAGAGATGTGACGTTTCAAGAAGATGAGCCTTATTTCAAAAATAAAATAAAAATGAGTTTAATATCCAAGAAAAATCAAGTGAGGTACTATTCCCTCAATTTTATTTCTCGAAAGAAAGTGTATCTTTCAATGAACATGAAAATGAGGAAGGAGAAATTCCTCAAATTCAAGAGGAAGAAGAAAAAATTCCTCAAATTCAAGAGGAAGAAGAAAATATGGAGGAAACATCCCTACGAAGGTCAACTCGAATGAGTCAACCGTCTTCAAAATTACGGGATTTTGTAACCTACAAGGTACATTACTTTATACAAAATTTTATTTCATATGACAATATACATCTAAATACAAGGCATTCTTGACCATAATTGAAAAAGAAAAAAAAACAAATAATTTTGAGGAAGCCATAACCCAACCGGTAAGGTGCGATGCAATGATGGAAAAACTCAATGCATTGGAAAAAAATGAGACATGGAAAATAGTCTAACTACCAAATAGAAAAAAAAATTGTAGGGTGCAAATGGGTGTACAAAATAAAATACCATAGCAATGGTAAAATTGAACAGTACAAGGCAAAATTAGTGGCCAAATGATACACTCAAAGCTACGGAATTGACTACCAAGAAACATTTGCACCCGTGACAAAAATAAATACCGTAAGGATTTTACTATCCATAGCGGTAAATAAAAAATGGATCCTACATCAAATGAATGTGAAAAATACATTCCTTCAAGGGACGCTTGAGGAGGAGGTGTATATGTCGTTACCACCCGGGCATACTCAAGAGGGCAATACCGACTTAGTGTGTAAGTTAAAAAGTCGATTTATGGACTTAAGCAATCTCCACGGACATAGTATGACAAACTAAGCTCTAACTTACTTTTTTATGATTTTAAAATTAGTAATGCAGATCACTCCTTGTTCTCTAAGATAAGTAATGATATTATAATAATAATATTAGTATATATTGATGATATAATAATAACCGATAACAATATAGAGAAAAAAGAGGTAAAAACACAATTGAGGAAAAAAAATTGACATCAAAGATCTAGGACTTCTCAAATATTTTTCAAGAATTGAGATTACGCACTCACCTAGCGGGATTTTCAATTCATAAAGAAATTATACCCTAGACTTGTTAAAAAAACCGAAAAATTAGAGTGCAAACCAACCTCTACCCTAATTGATTGTAAGGTCAAATTAAATACCGAGGACAATGAACAATTAGAGGACATAAATCAATTTCAGGGATTGGTTGGAAAGTTAATTTATCTCACAGTGACAAGACCCGATATTTCCTTCTCAATAAGTCAAATTAGTAAGTTTATGCATGCACCTCGAACACCGCATCTTGATGCCATAAACCGAATCTTGATGCCATAAACCGCATCTTATGATTTTAGTGTATTATATAAATTATAATTTAATATATATAAAAATATTGTATAAAACTTTATATTCATTATTTTTTTTTAAATTTTGATATAAAGTATTGATAAAATTTATTATTAATTATTAAATGAGCCATTAACGAACCAGTTCAGCTCGCAAATTAACTTAACGAATTGATCCCAAATTAACATTTTTACTCATTAAATTAATAAGCCAATTTTAAATTTAATCTAATTTAGTTCGACTCGGTTTATTTACCGGTTACCGCCCTACTCGTGCTCTTCCTATCCTCTGTGTGTGTCAACTGCAACTTTTGATTTCTAACGTTAGTTGTTAAAAGTTTCAAGGAACATATATGTCAACTCTATGTTCGAATTATCCAATATACGATGTTATAATTTAACAATTAATGTACAGTTTGCTGCGATCTACTTTTCAACTTGTTCATTTCTTTTTAATATTTTTATTTAAGCTGAACTTTATCATTATGCGGAAATGACTCATTTTTTTATTCAACCAAGAATAGTATGTGGGTATAATTTCTTTATGAATTGAAGCATGAGTTTAATTTATGTGTTCCTAGTTTGTGTTTATGCTGTAGCGCGCTTTCCTTTATGTACTGGGATGTAACCTTGTAAACTTAATGCAGACTGCCTACTGGCTTATTCGCCAAAAAAAAAAAATGAGTATGGTATCCTTTGTATAGAATACTGTGATTGCAGGATAAATGTGAAATTTCACTTTAGGACTAGAGCAAAAGAAATTTCCTTGAAGGGGATCAATACTGTTGTAAATTTGCAATTACCTACACTATCAAGATATATAGGAATTAAAAAAAATAGAAGAAAAGAAACTCGAACTCTCACTACTAAATAAAATGTGCTGATCTAAACTCTGAAGTAATAGATAGTTCTGACAAAACCGAGCACATGCAACTATAAGATGAAACTGCTTGCTTTCAAAGTGGTTCATTTTAACGACCTTTTCTTTTACCCTTCTTACCCTTTTTGCCCTTTCCTCCTTTCTTCTTACCCTTTTTGCCCTTCTTATGAGGCACCTCCTCACTCTTTGGTGCTTTAGGTGCCAAAAGGTGTTTCACATCAAGTACCCCTTTCCTAAAATTACCTTCCGTTGCCTTCAGTACTCTATCTTCTAGTTTCTTCTTCTGTGCTTTTGTATTTCTAGAAGAATTCTTGGTGAATTTCCCTAGTATTTTTTCCTGTGATTTTGGAGCACCACAACAACTGTTAAGATTTAGAATCCAGAACAATGGCACGAGAAAAGGCCATGATGCAGCTAAAATGCTGTGTCAGTACTACCTTTCAGATGCAATGGTCAGCATCAGCACTGATTTTCTGCTACACTTTTGTTTTCCCCCTAGATCTAACTTGTAATACCACCATAAGAGTAAAAACTGTACTGGTAAACAGTGGTACAGTATACTATGGTTTTGGGGCAGCACAAACTTGAACCAATCAAAACAAGGACACTCAAATACTGGGCTCATACCTACATAGCTTGCATGTTGTACTAGTGCTTCTCAAAATGGATAATTACGGTAATACTTGCAAAATGAAAAGGAATTACCTCTTCAAGCATCTTCTCTACACGCTGTTTTTGTTTCTTCATAATTGGTATTGCTACGCTTAGTGGTGTCCGATGCTTTTTAACAGGCTGTTCAGGTCAATTATAATTTTACAAGTAAATATTACAAATTAACAAGCAACATGAGAAAGAAAAGACTCAAAAGTACCTTTCCACCCAAAGCCACAACATTTTGATTCTCAGCTTGCTTCCTCTCTTTCCATGTCATGTTAGAAGCCCCTATTTGATAAATTAATAATATTTATCCAGAGGAATCAACAGTAGAATTATTATGGGCTCATAAATAAAGCATGTCTTGCACAAGCCATTTGTAAAGAAACAGAACATTTTTGAACCAGCCACGAGTCTCTGGAACAATAGTGCATACAGGCAGGAACTAAAGAACTGTGTCACACTGTCAATTGTTTACTCTAGTGACAACCATATAATTCATTTGGCTCAACAAGGCCCTTTTTTTGCCAAAATAATACAATCAGTTTACTTACATTAGAACATAATATACAATTACTTTTGGGGATCCAATATAAGTGTGTAATACCATCTCAACAGAGCAAATTTTGTACTAATCACCAGCCCGGGCACAACCTTTGTGCATCAACTAATAACTTGAACTGTTGAAATTAATCCATGTACATACTATACAAAGTTTGAACAAAAAAAGATGTAAAATTGAGTAAAGCTAACATATTCTTAAGCTCATGGTAAGTCTTGGTAAGCTTAACTAAAAAATCGATAAAATTGACTCCAGAAAACAAATCCCAACAATTGAAAACAATCTAAATCATGAAAACTAAATTTACTTACAAATTTATAATTTTTCCAATTCATTTACAATAAAGATCAAGTGGTAAAAAAGTAGAAGGTTTACAAGTTATTTCCATGCATTCATTATTTGTCATTTTTTTGTCCACTCGACTATAACTAAGTAAATTCAAAGTCTATAAATTTATAATGTAAAAGAAACACTCATGAAATAGAACAGTTTTGATGGTTTGGATTTGTCATTTGAAGCTGATTTAATAGTTTTTAGTTGAGCTCACCAAAGAACTTGGTGAACTTAAAAACATGTCAGCTTTTCTTAATAGAATCTGGTTTAGAAAATAATAAGATATAAAAGGAATACCCAAGTATTCAACCTCCTTTAGCAACTTTTTAATGTCCATGTCTTCTTCACTGTCAGACTCATCAGATGGTCGCACAGAAGTTGGAGCACTATACATATCAGAGAGACCCGATTTCTACCAAATGTGAGTAAAAAGAGGACAATAAGTAATTGAGAATTTCAAAAATATCTGAACAGATCTTCTAAAGGTTCTAAAGAACCTAATATTTCAGACAATAACAAATACTAACATTTCAGTTCCTAGCATCATGTAGACAAAAATATTAAAGATATTGCTGAGATAATAGTCAGATTTTTCTAATATGTCATAGCATACATTAGGCGTCCAAACTTAGGCATTACAAACACTTCTCCAGCGACGTTCAGGGAAGATATGATTAAAAAATTCACCATTGAACATAAAAAATAAGCTTCAGTGGACAGCACCAAAGTGATAAGCTCAGAAAAAAAAAGTGAAATTCAACAAGAAATAAGAGGACATACCATGAAGTTGCGGTACTCATTTCTAGATGAATTCGATCGGGAAGCTCCATCATACGAACTGGAGGAATCGTGCACCACTTGAGCTGTTCCTCCTGATTTCACCATTTTAGAATTTTCTCACCAGTAAAGGGGGAGAACTAGTTCCGGTGGTGCCAGGCCCGTTCAGATCACTAACCCTCTAATCGGAAAGAAATCCCCCCTTACCAAACGCGACTTGGAATCGCAAATAGAGAATTTTCTCGTAATCGGAACGGACAGAGAAGGCACCGGGAGAGGTAGCGGTGGCGCACGGGAGCGGGAGATGAGCGCGCCAGTAGTTGGCAGTGCAAAAACGGAGATCGAGAATAAGAGAGACCTCTGCAGAAGCGGCGGAAGGGAGAAGGAGCCCTTTGCTGCTGGCGAACTGTTCGAGCTCTTTTAAGATTCGTGCATTGGGCCTTTTGGGGATCACGAGCTTTGGGCTTGGGCTCATCATGTTGTCCAGTTTGTTTCTCACTGGACAGACGGTGTCTATTAGCAGGCCTTCTACCTATTTGTCGTTGTATATAGAGGTGATAAAATTTGTCTAAACCTGAGAAACTGATTGAACTGTCCTAATTAAAAACATGATCTGATTTTTTTTTTAAAAAGTAAAATTAATTCGATTCAATCCAATACGAACTTGATTTAATCTAATTTAATTTGATATATATCAAATGACATATAATCCAATCAAAATCAATCTAAAATCTATAAAAAATTATTATATAAATTGATCTACGCATTTTGCGTAGATATTAACGATTTTAACAGATGAAATTAGTAGGAAAAGATATATCGATTGTAAATAAGGGTATTTTTGGAATTAAAAAAATACATCCAAAAAATACAAGTGATATTTTACGATTCAATTCAATCTTATTTCTTTTATAAAATTAAAGTTTTGAAGTGGCTTTAAAGTTTTGAGGTGACATGAGACTAATTTTCCCTTAAAAATATGATCCGATTTATTTTTAAAAAAATAAAATTAATTCATCTATATATCAAATCCAATCTGAATCAATCTAATCTGATCCAACCCAGCGGTTGCCACGTCTACTAACAATTCAATGATTTAGACTCTAAATCATCATTATCATTGTGCTTGTCGTTAGCACGCATATAAAAGTGCCATTCATTGGCTGTGATTGATTTAAATAAAATTTGCGCCGGTCTATAGGAGAACAACTCAAAGATATTTTGTCTTAATTTATATTTTTTTACGTTGACAAAGTGCTCCCATATATGACAGCAGATCATCACACAAAATAGGTCCTATTTGTTATGGGTAGTGAGAGGTGGTGAACGGGTGTTTGCAAGGAATGTTCAATGTTTTTTCACGATTTTTATGAATGAATTTATTTTTTTGGTTTCTGAACCTTTTTAGTAAAAATATGTTGATTTAATTTTTATTTATACTAAATTGAGCTGAAACCTTTAAAGAACGCTAAAATAATTATTGAACATTAAAAAAAAAAAATCAAATTAGTTCGTAAACTTTAAACTACATCAAATAAATTCTTAAACTTACAAAAAAACTAATTTGATCGTAAACTTGCAAAAACATAATTAAATTAAATTGATCTTTGAGCTTTTATTTGCACATAAAGATGTCAGTTTAATGTTCAACGTGTTCGGTCGATCTTATCCAACCCGACTTGATAAAGTATGATCAATGAGATTTGAATGATAGATGAATCTAAATCCTTTAATATGTATATGAAACTTCAAAAAGTGACATAGTATTTTTTTGAAAATTTTAGGACCAAATTAGTTTTTATTTCAAAAGTTCAAGATTTATTAGATAAAGATTTTTTTTTTGATGTTTTAAAGAAGTTCAAAGACCAATTCAATACAAATGAAAGTTTGAGACTTGCCTTTTTTTTTTGGTTAAAGAAAGTTCATGAGTTAGACTGATTTCTTTTTTGATAGAAATAAGGTTTTGAGTTTTTTTTTTATCAAAAAAGAAGAAGATATATTAGAACATTATTTTGGAAGTCACATTATATTGCGTATATTTGAATTCGACTTGGACCATCGAGATGCTATGTCATAGAACATCTGCAATAGCAGTAAATATGTCATGTACTCATTTTTTTTATTTCGTTGTTTACTTTTTGAGCAATGCATCTTCTTGATAAGGGGCAAATAAATCCTCATGCGGATATTTTCACAACGGCTGTGTGGGAAGTCTAAACACGAATTTTGATGCACGGGGCTTTTATTACAAGTTAAATCATAACCGTTGATAAATTATCGGATCGCTCAGATCAAAAGAACCGCACCTGCGGAGCTTTTTCAGCTCCGCAGGTGATATGGTTCCCTTGATAAGAATCAGAAGATGGTCCATAACTTTATTCTTTTCAGACTTGTAGTAAATATCACCAACTAGAGCTTCCTAACTCAAAAGTAGCTAAATACATATCAAGATTTATAATTTGTCAAGGGGTAAGTCAAATAAAGTCCGAAAGGATGAAGCTCTCTTAGAACTGTCCATTTTTTTTTACTTACAAAAAAAAAAAAAAAATTCTGTCCGTGGAAATTAAAATTAGGCCCTCGACGTAGAGTTTGGGTATATATTTAAGGAGACATTATCATTTATCGTGTGGTAAAGTTGTAGCGTACAATCCGATCCGTTCAATCTATTTTGAGATTTTTCCTCACCTTATCTCAAAACACCCCTTAAAATTCAAAGATCGTAAAGTGCGTTAGAAGAATATGATCCATAATTAAGAGAGCTGATACACAATTGAAATAATTTTATTATACACGTTAATGATTTTTATTATGCAATTCATTTTATATAGTACTTTATTATTCAATTTAAATAAATTATCATATAGATTAATAATATTAAAATTGAATAATAAAAGCAATGTACAAAATAAATTGCATCATAGAATTTAACTCGAATAATAATAATAATTTTGTAAAAATCGATATGAACGATAGCATCTCCCTATATTTTCCTGTGTTAATGTCACACTAGTCAAATTATCAACTTTTTAGCAATGCTAGCGAGAAAGTAATCTAAAAGTCCATTAATTATTTAAATTATTTAATAGTTATCAAAGAGATTTGATATTATTAGTTAAACATTTTATTCTTTAAGAAGTTGAAGATATTTAAAATTAAAATCTCGACAAATTAAATATTTGATTAATTTATAATTTTTTTGCTGAAATAATATATAAATAGACTATCATCCCATATACTAATAATATTTTGGATAAAAATTTAATAAGATAACTTAATTAGAATAAATAAAAAAATTTAGTGACGACGAAACAGAGTGATCAATTTATGATAAAAACAAACTTGATTGAACTCTGAAGAAAATTGGACACATTGAGGTGAACTGGCACTGCTCATCAGAATTGTTAAATGTAAACATTGACGCGGAGTAGAAGTTAATATGATGCAGATGAACTTAATTCAGACTAAATTCTAGATACAATAGTAGTGTTGTATCAAGATTCAAGAATGGCTATAGTTTTTCATATAACCTTGCATAATATTGGATTTTCAGGAAGTGAATGAGATGTGGGTTGGCTTGGGATACTACCAGACGGCTCGATCTCTGCTAGAGGTACACTTATAATAAATTCAAAACAAAGAGTCTTTTCTGGCAACATTTGTGAGATCCTGAGAATTGTAAGTTTCAATTTGGAACTTCATTTATGTTTAAGAGCAAAGTCTCTTATTTACAAAAACAACTATCATAAGAGCATGTGTAATTACAACTCTCTAACACACTCACATTTTTTTTTGTTGTTGATGATTCAGGGAGCAAAATCAATTGCTCAAGAAGGGCGATTCCCAAGAAATGCCACAGAGCTTCATGACATACCGGGAATTGGAAACTATACATCTAGAGCTGTTGCTTCCATAGCTTTCAATGAAGTGAACATCTCTTAATGCTTCTGGTTATTTCCTATACCTTAATGATTTTTATGCAAAGTCCGTAAAACTGGTATGTGTTGCTGAGGGTTAAGCCATAGCCTATTCGAGAAGTTTTATTCTGAAACATTTATTTTTTTTAGACTAGCTAGCTGTTCTGTAGTGGTTTCAATTAATGAGATGTGTATGGCACCATCATTTCTCATTTTATATAATTTGGGAGTTTGTAAATGTCACACCCCAGAAATATTAAATCGGGTTAGGGTGCTGAATCCCGCCACGTACGCACAACGAGACATGCGTACGAAAGACTAAATGAATAAAATAACTCAAATATGGAATAAACAAAACAATAATAATAATACAAAAATAATATCAGTCCAGAATATACAGTAAAGTACAACGTCAGACACCGGCGGGATTAACTCCATCGGAATGGGTAGCAAAAATCTCTCAAATAAAACCCAAAGAAAGAAATAAAAACCTGATACCCGATGAGTCCTAGTCATCTACCCGTTTCATTGTGCTGATGCGGCGAAGTACCTCTGATATCACGCAGGACTGCACCTAGCACTCTCATCAAAACTCAATCCCGCACCTGTAAACCTGGATCCCACAACCACCGTGAAAACGTGAGTAATTTAAAATTTCTCAGTACAGATTTAGATCCAGCCTTTAAGATTTGATCTTCTTTCCTAGACTGGACCTAAATACCAATACCGTATTTCAAATGCAATATAATAAATAAATATATATTAATGAAACAATATTTTATGCACGTTGAGAAAACACCTACATGAATGACATGAAATTACAAATAAATCCGAAATAGAAAATCAGTGAAGATAATAGTATAATATAAATATATAGTATGAAAAATCAAACACCCGAAATAAATACCCAGATTTGCAAATCACCAGATCTATTCCAAGCGGACGCCACCAGCGTCCCAACTTACGAACTTGGGCCTTGCTTGCGGGCGCCACCGCCGACCCAACTTACGAACTTAGGACTTTATGTTTATGCGGCGCCAATACTGCATAAACGACAATTCGGGCTCCCGAGACGATAACGCCCTAGGAGAGTGAGCGTGCATAGGCACGTACTCTAGTATGCTAAATCTGGTAATTCACCTTACAAAATAAAAGCAAGCATATAAGTACGTCTTCAGTTGCCATATCGCCAAAAAGAGATAACTACCCGTGAATTAACAAAACGAAATCAAATGAGAGCCTACACTGTGCCAACCAAGGGTCAGAGGACCGCATCCCGTAAAATATCAAAACTAAATATAAACAAATGGGAGCCTACACTGTACCCACTAAGGCCACCGGATCGCATCCCGACTTTCTTTGTACCAACCAGGGCCCTTCGGACAATATCAGGATCCTAAATAAGCTGGATAAATATAATAATATAATATCATGAAGTAGATTACAGTCTCGAATATGGCCGCCCACACTAAACACTGAAGAACATGGTATCCTAATCGCTCAAATTTGGATTTAAAATTAAATCATACTAAGAATAATAAAGATATAATATTGATCAAAGAAAAACACTCTAACACAGCCGATCCTGCCAAATGACGGGGTCGGTGGATAATCCGACAGGCAAAGATGCGCAATACATATACAGACCGGTGGATCCCACGGGCCTATGGGTCACCGTACGTAACCACAACGATGCCTGTTATGCAAAACAACCTCGAACGAGAATTACCCCGTCCGCCTCTCCGCCACTCCCATGCATTTAATGCATGATTAACTACCTGACTTAATTAATAATTAGTGATAATAATAATATTTTCCTAATAATTATAATCTACAACTTGAATTATTTAATTCTATCTAATCCTATCACAGGACTATTTTCCGAATCCTACTCCTATCATGTCTACATGCAATATGATATGATATGACATGCGAATGCGGATAGACCCCAAAAATATTGGTCAAGTACCGAATGCATATGACAGCTCAAATTTGGTCTTTAAACAATGTTTGGTCAGAAAATACCGCAGTTCAGATTTATTTTAAAAACAGTTTTATTTTCGATTTGGATTCCTAATTCTAAAGAAAGGAAATAAAATACTAGGAAACCGTACCTGAGAGTGATTCGATCAGGTCGGTAGCGTCAAATTGCTTAGTCTCCGGTGACGCTCACGATCTCGTCAGCCATCTCATCCTGAGTATACTCGTTTGTCGGCTCGTCAAGATAAATTTTTGAGAACCTATAGAGTCAAAATAAATTAAATTGGCGAGTATCTTATTCACATTGGGTCTGGTTTGGGGTCAGAGTATACCGGACCCTCAATTGAAATTATCATTATTTAAGTTCGTGTTTTAAGATTATATTTATTTTGATTTTATATAATTGATTTAAATTTGATTTTTATTAATTAAGTTAACTAATTATTATCTCTTAATTAAATTAAATTTATCACTAGGATAATTAATTATTTAGAAATAGAGAAATTAATTAATGTATATATAATATATTTAGTATTATTCTTATTAATTAAAAATAGAGAAATTAATTAATATATATATATATTATAATATTATTAGTCTTATTAATTAAAAATAGAGAAATTAATTATTATACTTTATAATCTAAATTATTATTATATTTTAATTTATTATTTTATAACTTTTAATTATTTATAATATATTCTTTAATTATGTTTTATTTTATTTATACTAGTATTATTTTTATAATTTAGAGATTATATTAATAGAAGTAAAAGAAATTAAGGAAACTAAATTAAATAAAATTTAATTTAATTTGACGTTTTTGTTTTAATTAAACTGTGTTGGTGTTTAAATGTGTTTGGGATCATAGGCAGCCTCCGAAACCACTATATCTATTTGGATTTTTATTATTGAGGCAGATAATATAATCATCTCCCGTATTTTACTATAAGTATTAATTAATTATTAGTTGTGCACATTTTAAATTACGACACTTACTAATTTATTAATTATACTTTTATCTCGCTTAACCTTTCGGCCCATTTAACTTGATCAATTTATTTTCTGACTATTCTTATAGTTTCAATTATACGTAAAAGTTGAATTTTGCGCATATAACCCTCTGAGAGGTGCTATTACCATAAATTCATTTAGGTCCCTTAATTTTATCATATTTCACAATTTGACCCTTAAATTATACGGGCTTTACAAATCAGCCCTTATATTTATTATATTTCGTAATTCAGTCCTTGACAAGGATATACCATACTAAATCGCAACCCAAATGGCACAATAATTAATAACAGAAGGGGGCTGGTACGACAAGCTCAGAAGATAGTTAGAGTTACTAGCCAGCACAAGCCAGCCATATAACAAAGCTCACATCAGGATTAACAAAACCACATGAGCAACAAGACAACACGGGAAATGGTACCAACTGTTACAACAAGACAATCACAAGCACACAGACAACAACAGGCAACAAGGGTCAAAGAGTACAAGATATCACAAATCAAAATCAACCAGTAAGAGCCACTTAAAACCCCTTACTTCACTGGTACTAATTGATACCAATGTACCAAAGGGGTTCAAGGCAGCAAGGTTAAACAAGGGTCAAACATCAGTATATAGGCAAAGCCAACCGAATCAGAATATTAGAGTGTATCAACATTACCTTACCCAAAATTAGGCAGTGTGGGTCAGGGGTTCAAGCAAACACTAACCAGGGACAACCAACCACATACCAGAAAAACATCAAGGCTCGGCGCCACCTAATCATGACGAACAACACAAGGCACGCAAAAGTATTATGTCGGTTCCCTGCGTCACCGTACCGGATGGTAATAGTGTACCGGGGACAACAAACAAGGTATCTTAATTAACACAAGCAACCCCAAAAATCATGACAGAGGCAGAACAAAGCGGCACAAGGCTCAGCCTCGGCACAAGGTCCACACGACCAAGAGAAAGAGGAAGGGTATTACCCGATTTTGATAGAGGTAGCAAGGGGTCAACGCAAGAGAGATGTGGCTCAGCTTAGCTCCTGGCAGTAAGGTCGGGTTGCTAGCTCAAGACAGAGAGGGGAGGTGCTCAGTCGGGAGTGAGAGGGGCCGCTGGTGGGAGCGACCGGTGGAGCCAGCGGTTAGGAGGTTGAGAGGGTCCCGATGAGAGGTTGTGGCTCAGCAACGTTGTTGAGAGGAGATGGCGCACAACTTCGATGAGGCCGAAGCGTGGCCAATGGGGTTCAAATGTGCTTTGTCCGCGAGTCCGTCATGAAAGGAGGTTTAGAGCGTCGACGACGCCGTTGTCGAGGTGGTTGTTCCTACTCGGATCCGACAAGAGTAGTGAGCGCGCGTTGTCAACCGCTTCTCCGCCACCGAAGCGAGATAGAAGGGCGGAGGCGCCGGCTCCCCCTTGGTGGATTGGGGAGCCGGGCTTAGGAGAGCAAAGAGGGAGAGATCAGTTGGAGGCTTTGTTGATCGGTGGGGAGGGAGAGTGCTACGGAAATAGGAGAGAAAGGGAAAATGAGAGAGAGAGGGATCCGTCGCCACTGGGGAAAAAGAAAAGAAAAAGGGAAAATGGGGAACATGGGAGAGAGAAGGAGAGAGAGAGGGAGAAAAGAAAGAAAAGAAAGAAGAGAAAGAAAAAAAAGGAAGAGAGAGAATTTTTTTGACTTTGGGCTCAGTTTGGATTTTCTGTGATCGGTCTTGTGTGGTTCTTTGCGTGTCAATCAGAATTTTAATAGTTTACTTATTTTAAATAATGATTCGTTTATTAGAGTTTGTCGAAACAAATCGATTTGTGTTCTTTAAATTAAACCGTTAAATTTAGATTTCATTAATTCATAAATTTTTCTTTTAAGTAATTAGTATTATTACTGTTATTATCATCGTTATGTTTATTATTAGTGTTGTTAACTATTTCATCTGATTTCAATACATTACATTGTTATTATTATTTTTATCATTTTATTATTTTGTTTTAAGATACGAGTTTACTTTAATTTTTTAGATTTCGTTATAAATATTATTCCTTTAATTTTAATTAGATCAAAATATTTTGTGTTAGTTATTAAATTTGATATTACTGAATTTATATTTTTATAGCTTTTTAATTTGATCCTTGGGTTTTGTTATTCGATATCTAATCTCTTTTATCTTTATTTATCCACTTATCTATTTATTTCATTAATTATGTGTATTCCCTTGATTATTAAATTAAATTATTCGTTAATTTATTTTAATTCATTTTAATTATAATTATTACTTAATTAAATTTCATAGTTTAACAGTAAATAATACAATTTAGTTATGAAAATGATAAAATAGCTCATATATAGTCGTTTCCTCTTTATCGTTCACATCTTTTTGTCATATAATCAATTAACAAATTGTGATTGGCGAAATTTTAGTTCAGTTAACATACATTAGAATAACTGGCCATAGATTTTCTATTCAGTTTTCTTTTCCTTTAAAATAAACAAGTGGAAAGAAAATCTTATTTTCTTTTCTGTATAAATGAACACAAGAAAAATTATTTATTTTTTCATCAGATTTTTATTTTCCAATGAAAATAATTTTCTAATTCTTTTCCGTACAAATGAACAGACCCTCAGCGAAATTTTCCTAATATGAACATTTCGATTTAAACAAGTGACCAGTATCGTCCGGAGGAGAAACCCATGTTTCCTTTTCCTTTTCCTCGCTCTATTATCTGGCCACCGCCGCAACCTACGCCCCTCCTTACAGGCGGCGGCGCGGCGGAAACTGGCCGCCATCAGCCCAAACGCAACCGCTCTCCATCCCCGCCGCTTTCCTATGTCGAACCGAGCCGGAACCAAGCATATTACCGTTACGCCACTCCTTCTCAAAATCGCCGCTGGATCAACCCAGATCTCAAGCGGAGGCGCTTGGCCTCCTTGAAACAGCATCGCCATTGGATTGATGCTGAGAATGCTTCGTCTCTTTCCAGCTCGAAAGGAGGTAACTTTACCTCTACATTTTTCTTTTTCTAGTGGCATTCCAGTTATTGTGGTTTTTAATGTTTTTTGAACTATTCTCTCAGATTCTATTGTGATGATGACGTATAACATATTGGGAAACTATAATTCCATGAAGCACACTGATCTTTATCAGAGAGTTCCTCGGGAATATATGAAATGGGAAGCAAGGAAGAGGCTTATCTTTCTCGAGATTACTGAAAGAAATCCCGACTTAGTGTGCCTTCAGGTATCTATCTATTTTTAACAATATCTTCAGTTTTTTGCTTTAAATTTTGGTACTTTTCATACTGATTGCTAGTACTCCTTTGCACCAAATATTTTAGGAAGTAGATCAGGTTCCAGATGTTTTAGCGTATATGAAAGGAAGAGGATATGATGGCGTCCATAAGGTAAAATCTTATGTGGGTTCTGGGCGGGCTTGAATACATATTTGAAAAAAAATGATTTCATGGGTGTCCAAATTCTCTATTTTTACATGTATATTTGGAGAAGCGACTTCATGAATCATGAGTAACCAATCTCATTAGAAATCATTCTTGAGTTATAATTATATCAGTCTGTTCCAAATTGTTACTGTGGCATTAATTGTCTTATTAAGTGTTCATTTTAACCAACTAATATCTTTTACTTTTATTATGCAATGAACAAAGTCCTGTTTTTTTACTTGCTAGATCTAGCTTCAATTTACCCTCAACTGTGCAATTTAAGCCAGAACTATGCCACTTGCTATAATCTACCAAGAGATTTTACAAAACATATTGTATCTGATAGGGTAGAAGTGGTGATGCCAAAGATGGTTGTGCTATGTTTTGGAAAAAAGCAAGGTGATAATTTTGATCTTATTGTGTTCCATTTTCCTTTTCTGCTATTGATACTTGCTTTACTGTAAATTTACCCATCTTATTTTCATTTTAATTGCAGATTCCGTCTACTCGAAGAAGATAGCATTGATTTCAGTAGCTTTAATCTCCGCAATAATGTTGCACAACTCCTTGTCCTAGAGGTACCATATAATTATTACTATTTAGCATGTTGCAGATAATTGAAGCTTTTTCCCAACTATTTTCACACAACATGTTTGCGTTGTTAGGTTGAAAAAGGCAGACCATTGGTAGTTGGGAATATTCATGTGCTGTTTAATCCTAGGCGTGGGGATATCAAATTGGGTCAGGTAAAGTAGTAGTTTCCATAAATTTTGTTTTTTGACCGTTTATCTTTGTACCATATTGGAGCACTCCTCGCCACATGTATACAACACTGGACAAACAAACATCTTAAAGCATAGTAAATACTTCTGTTCACTGCTGATTAAAAATCAGTAAATGCTTTGCAATTGGTATGATATCCCAGGTCCATTTTCCATACCTTAAAAGGACAAAAATATCTTTTAAGAGAGTCGTCACTTGTTATAAGCACTACTGTTTGATGATTTGATTTTATTCTGCTTATATCTTGTAGATACGATTGTTGCTGGAGAGAGCCAATTTTCTATCCAGAAAATGGGGTGACATTCCTATCATTTTAGCTGGTGATTTTAACAGTACCCCACATGTATGTTTCACAACATTGGCTATTTCCTTTTTTCTTATGGTTCTGTTTTACTTATCAGAGTGTTTTAATTCTCTCTCTTTCTTTCTATTTGCAGAGTGCAATCTATAAGTTTTTGTCATCCAAGGAGGTACAAATAAGAGGCTTAATCTGCATACATATCTATATAACTAGTATAGTTCAAAATATGAAATCTTAAATCCTCTTTGAATTTACAGATTGATGTTTCGCTTTACAATAGATTAAAGATGTCTGGGCTTGACCCAATGGACTGCATTCCTTGGTAAGGATTTCCAGTTGATCTTGTCAGTTTGGGACATCTAATTATTCATCTTATTATTATTTTGACTGGGGATATTTTAATCCTTTTCATTTAATTTTGTTTTTCAGGAAGGGGATACGATTGGACAGAAGAAGATTTATTGAATGCAATTGGTCATTTAGAGGGAACTAAAATTAAAAGCCCTCTTAAGCTGCAGAGTTCTTATGCTTCTGTCAAGGTAGTAGTTGTCACGGCTCCAGTTCCATTTATTTGGTTTTTGGTCGGTACAAGTACATACAGTCCAGTATAATACATGTTTTTTGTCTGACCAAATTTTATAGTTTTCTCTTGTTTGTGTTTCCTTTTGTTGGTTGTTGTTTAAATGCACGATTGGAGTTCATAATGAGGCATGTTGTGGTAAATTTCATAAAATTTGTGGTTTAATTTAAATTAATTACACGCCTTTTGGTCTCTGATTAGTATGTTAACATATGTACTTATTTTCTCTTTCTTATCTACTGGGAAATTGGTTCATTTCAGGGACCATCATTAACAAGGGGTCCAGGAATTGAACCGTTAGCTACTACGTGTCACTCCAAATTTGTGGGCACTGTTGATTATCTATGGTATGCTTCCTTTTTTTTTTTTTGCAATTTGCAAATGATGAGAACATATTGTTTTGTATAAAAAAAAATACTTACATTTGGCATAATACCTGAAGGTATTCAGCTGAACTTGCATGCTTAAGGGTTTTAGATACTCTGCCTATTCATTTATTGAAGGAGAGGGGTGGTCTACCAAGTGAGGTAAAATCTTTTTAAAAAAATTATGCTAAATTAAAAATGAGAAAAGGGAGTTACAATCTTCTGATCGCACCATTAATTAAATATCAGGAAATTGGAAGTGATCACTTGGCACTTGTTGCGGAGTTTGCATTTGTTGATGATGAGTTGAGGGAATCAGATAATGAAGATGCTAGGAGTAATGATTCCAGTGAAGCAAGCACAGAATATGCTACTTCGAGTTAATGCTAATGAAAATTGACCTGAGATAAATAAAACTAACTGCAGTCTGGAGATATTTTGTGGGCCCATGCAAGGGCAGCTGCTAACATCTGATTTTCATATCTGGGAACCATGGTTTGCTTGTCAATGGAAAAGGCAATAAGATAAAAGAAGTGCGAGAGTTACCAAAGAAGCTGAACATTTTGAGGTAGAAAATGAAAAATAAAAAGAAGATGAGTGCGAGACAAGGAATTTTGTAGGTCGGTTTGGGATTCCTCTCTCAATATTTAAAATATAGTAACACAATTAAATTTTGGGTATATCAAGACTATTCATCAGACTGGAGAATCCAGATGGCACCAGACTGAAGGCTCACCAAATGTAGATAGTTGTGATCAGAGGCTACCAGACATCCTAAATGGCATCAGACATGAGAGGGATTTTCTGAACTGTCTTTATCAGATTAACACTCATAAGGCACCTGACCTAGTCTGTCTAAGCACAATCTAGATAATGGTGGTCAGGCACTATCCCGGCTGTCTGATCTTGGATGGACAGGTAGATCTGTCTTCAGTTCTCTGATATTGATATTGATTAACAATACAATTAAGAGGATCTGAATCCCTTTTGAAAGCTAAACTAGAGACAAAAATCAACAGACAGTACCGTTCGTGGATAGCATGCATTTGTTGGGTGGCTGATATTTTCACTGATTTATGAATATAATAATTAGATTAATCATATTATTAATAATGATAACAGAAAAATTAAATTTTAATATTAAAAATGACAGTGCGTCATTATGACTGATGCATATTTGACTGATGCATAAAATATGCATAAAATCTTTTTTCCCTTTATCTCTATCTTTTTTAAAAAAATACAAAATGTGAAACCTTAGTTTTCTTTTTTTCTGTCGGTGGAAGTACGCCACTGTGCATCTCTCTTTTTTTTTTTTTTTAAAAACTATAAAAATAATAAAAAAAAATACCACTATCAGTGGAGTATTTTTAAAACGCTATTGATAATGGCACATTATTATTTTTATTATTAAAATTTTATTTTTATCATCATTATTATTAATAATATAATTAATTTAATTGTTATATTAAAAAACCAGTGTGATCTTTTCCCTCTCCTTTCAACATCTTGCCATATCAGCCGCTAATGATTCCAGCATTGAGCATAAGCCCCAATATGCTATGCGTAAAGAAATATAAATTTTGTTTGTTGGGTTGTGTATAATGTGTTACAAGCTAGGTTTTATCAGGGTACTTAAAATCAGATTTTGGTTGCATTTGTGAGCAACAATATTGGTGTTTTAGGAGTTTGTACAATTGGAATCAGTGATGGCAAGATAAAATTTTAAGTTGCCGTATTATTTTAATGCAAATGTTCTCGCATGAGAGCCTTCCAACAAGAGGATGAAAAATGTACCAGTGATGTTTTCACATTAGGAGAAAAAACTAAAGAGATTTTTTCACATTCCAGCAATGAAAAAGGTCTTTTATTATTCTTTTTGTCTCTTAAATGATTTTGTATTTTTTTTATGTTTGTGTTATAAAAGAGGCCACTTGTTCAGATTCCTTCAGAAATTCTGGGCTTTAATGTCGCAAATATGATGGGATGGGAGTAATTCTGCTCACCAGAAAAATGTGAGAAATAAAATGGCAAAAATTTGTCATAACACTAAAAATTGTCTTCCATAAAACATTTTCAGCTTATAGAATACTAAAAAAAAGAAAATTTCAATTAAATGCCAACAAATACTAAAAATTTGAATCACCGACCTACATCCAAAATAGCCACACCACAAACATCATGAGCTATAGGGACCAACATAACTCCCCCACGACCACCTCTTCAGAGATTAGGAAGATAGGCAACCAACCAATCAGAAAGAGCGCCTCCGCCACATGTCTTTCCTTCATTTACCCAGCGCCAATTGTGTAAAACAAAACACAGAAGCAACAAGCAAAAGATAGAGTGAAGCAGGGGCTGGGAAGTAGAGAAGGTAAAGCGCCACGAAAGCAAATCATTATACAAATTAAATGGCGGCAGCAACATATTCTACGGCAGTCCTAGGGCTAGGAGGAGCTCGGCTTGCCACCGTCAGCTCCGTCTCACCCCGCTCTCTTCTTCTTCTGCCGAAGCGCCATCCTTCTTCTTCTTTTGTGTCGGCCTCACATTTCCAAGGTACTACTATTTCTATTGATATTCTTGAATCAACAATTAATTATTTGATAATCTTCTACGTCTTCATTGATCAAAATATATAGTCGACATTAGTTTTTTTTCCTTTACATTCCTATACAAAAATTAGGCACAGCTATCTGGTTTGGTGAGTTAGTCTGAATTTTTTTGGCATTTCTGTAGCATGGGCAGGGCCAACTTGAATTAATTTAATTGAAAAAATATAGATAATCAATGGAACTTTTGTACAAAATTGGAGAAAAATAAAATGCCAAATATCATTAACTGTTGTTATTCGGTAGATGCACAAAGGTTCACTTTGCTCCGAGTGAAAGCCACTTCGGAAGATACCTCAACCTCTTCCGATGAACTCATTGCCGATTTGAAAGCTAAGGTGCTAGTCTATCTATATCAATTTCAAGACATTAACATTTCTCCATCATCCCTGTTTAACCCGGTTAATTGATTTCTTTAGTGGGATGCAATTGAGAATAAATCAACTGTGTTTTTGTATGGAGGTGGTGCAATTGTCGCGGTCTGGCTATCTTCGGTTGTAGTTGGCGCAATTAACTCCGTTCCCTTGGTACTAATTTTTTCATTCTTTGCAAATTTGATTATTTGCCACCCAATTTTTTTTTGTTTTCATCCAATTTCTTGTATTTGATGTAAGGTTTAATATGACATTGTTCATGTGTAGCTTCCGAAACTCATGGAGTTAGTTGGCCTTGGTTACACCGCATGGTTTGTTTACCGTTACATACTCTTCAAGGTAATTCAAATTCATTGAATAGAAAACTAATTTGAAAGATTAGAAGGAAATATTACATGGACAAGTACTTTGCTTTGCAAACTTTCTGTTCTTGCATTGCCTATTTGCCTTGCTAATATATTGGTCTCTTTGCTAATTTTCAGGAAAGCAGGAAAGAGTTAGCTAGCGATATTGAAGAGTTGAAGAAAAAGATTGCTGGAACTAGCGAGTAAATTCATTTCTCTGAGGATCAGAGCTTTTGAAAATTATACGGAGTGTTCTTATGCGTTGCTGCATTTTAGCTTAATTAATATGTCATGATGCAATTTGATGTGTGAAGATGTTCAACTTTTGATTCTTTTTTTTTTTGGATTTGTCATGACCATATAAGACCAGGGGATTTTTCTAATCTTCGGGATCATTTTATTCTCTTTGTTTTTTTTTGAAAGCTTGGCAACGACTGCCAAGTGAATTTATTCAGTTTCAGAAAAAGTTTTACATCAAGGAACCTAATAACACATTAGTGCATACCATTTTCTATAGTAACATCCCATTATTAATAATTATTATTAAATTAATATTATTAAAAATAGCAAACCATGCATCGTGTTGTATCCGTTCAAAAAGTTTTGGTGGTGGAAGGCATACACCCTCAAAGATAAAAGATTTCAAATATACGAATGACTGTTCCCATCCTGCACTGCTTTTTCTTGACTGGTAGACCACCTCTTGCACTGACAGAGCGATTGTCATGTGAGTCAGACTGGTCTGTAGGGATAGGCGGTGCCAAATAGGGGCGGATCCCGGGGGTGGGGGGTGGGGGAGCGCCCCCCCTAATTTTTCAAAAACGTCTGATAAATATGTATAATTTCATAAAAAAATTAAAAATTTATATATCTGACTCCTCTAATATATTTTCTTTGTAGTAAATATCTGACTCCTCCAATCTCGGCCCCACTCAATCTAAAATCCCGGCTCCGCCCCTGATGCCAAACTTTGATTGCAAATGGACAGAGGAAGAAGAGGTGTAGCGCTGATTCTGATGGGCACTGCCATCACATGTGGCAATGCATGGAGACTACCATTTTCCCCCACATCATGACATCGCGTGTTAAGAGGCGCCCCTTGAGCAGCAGGTCAAAGAAGATCCTGACTGTTGGAGGGGCCATCGCCTCCCAGAGCTCCTTGAACCACTCTATGACCTTCCCGCCACCTGCAATCATATGGTAAAAAGAGTTAGCAGTATAGTTACCTGCCGAGTTTAGCCTCCAGGTCATTAAGTCGGGCTCGTCATTAAGTGCTATGTTCTCAGATGATGCTGCTATGGTTTGTTGTAGCGGCATGGGAGTAAAACCCGTAATTTTTGCGTGGCCTCACGTAAAGAAATTCTAGGTTGTTGCACCCCCTGAGTGGATCTAGTTGAATCAATTAAAGGTTGATTTTGCCATGAATTGACCCAGAATGAGATGTTATTCCCCGAATTCACAATCCATGCTGTGCACCACTGAAACATCGGTTTGAGGCCTTGCAGTTGTTTCCAAAAAAAGGACCCATGCTTTGATAATATTAGGACTCCTTGTTGGTGTCCCCCTTGGCCATGGGTCTTTGTAAGTGTGGCAGTGAGCAACGATGTCGGGTCTTTATATAATCGCCACCACCACCGAAGTAAGATGGCAATGTTGTGGAGCTTGAAGTCTCTAATTTTTTTTTTCATTTCTCAGAGATAAAATGGGAAGAACTAACAAGTATAAAAAAAACACAATTAATTGTCTGATTTATTTACAAACATGGATAAACTTATGGATCCAAATCATGAACTGACAAATTATTAATTTTCAGAAATGTAGACCCGTTTTGGAATTGAAAAGGAAAATCCCCCCTTTTTTATTTATTTTTTTATTTTTCATTTTTCTGGTTGAAGAGATGATGAGCTTGATACACCTAATGTCTATAAGAAATTTTACACTTAGCTCTAGAAGAAAGGAATGGACGGAAGGGAAAGGGAGGGAAGAGGTGACCGGATCTGACCAAATAATTTTACTTGCTCCAGAACTTAATGATTTGAAGAGAAAAAAATAGAAAAGGAGGGGAGAGAAGGTAAAATACTCTATAGAAATATAATCAATCTTTTACTCTCTTCTCTAAAATGAGGTGTAAAACTTTACTTCCCAATTTATCTTCCTTTCCTTCCCCTCCTCTTCCCTCCCTCTTATCTGGTTCCTGTGGAGCACAGTCTCAGAGTAAAAAGCTCCTTCGTATTCATCAGGAAGAATTATCACGCATCGTGTTATTTTGTTGTAGAGGTCATTAAAGAGGTTTTTATTTGTTTCTAATTTTGTTGAACGCAAGACCTTTTTAAATGTCTTACTTTAGAGTTTATTGTTTTCGGTAGATACTTCTCTGTGAGTGAATACCGAAGATATTTCTTAAACACATTCGATGTTTTCCCCAAAAATATTTATATTCATCTAATATGAAATCGACTTTTAGTTCCAAATTTTTTCCAGGCAGTCGAAACAAGCCTAGAATATTGGCTTTTACTAGTCATATTATTGACTTGTTGTAGTATATTGTAAATATAAAGGATCTTTTAAAAAAAAAAAAAAACTTGTGCTAGCTTTGATCAAAATAAGCAGTTTTACTTCTTATAATACACACTTAGGGCTGTGCGTGTCAGAATCAATTAAGTTTTTATTTAAAAAAATCACTTATATTTTATATTCAATTTGTACAGTTATTTTCAATAAATTGGTTTGAAATATGCACTTATTTATTATGTATTTTAAAACTACAAAAAGTAAAAAAAAAGTGTCTTATGTCTCCATTTTTATTTTTTATCTAAGAAAAAAATCATAGGGAGCGTTTAGGAACCATATCACTTGCGGAGGGAGCGTTTAGGAACCATATCACTGAGCTTCCGCAGGTGCGGTTTTTTTTTGATCTCGAGCGGTCCGATAATTTATCAACGGTTATGATTTAACGATAATAAATGACCCCGCATCAAAATTCGTGTTTAGACTTCCCCACTCCTTGAGCCGTTGTGATTTCCCCTGCTTGTGATCTCCGCACGAAAATATCCGCAGAGATGTTTTTGCCGGAGCGTTTAGGGGTTGAGCTTGGCAGATTTTTTTTTTGGTAAATAAAAAAATAGGAAAATGGTAAGAACACTCCACTTTTGTGGGCCAATAGCCTGGATCAAATTTGAAACTCGGTCCCAGGTGTCTGGACCGAGTTTCAAACTCAGTCCCAAGTTTATTTTTTTTATATATGTATGTTATATTAAAAACGAAACACAACAATAGATTATTTTAAAATATTACAACAATAATTAAAAATAAGTTTTATAATGTGAAATATAAGTAAGATAGTACATTGTTCTAAAATAGTGTCAAATAAATTGAAATATTACAATAAAAATTAAAATTAAATTGTTCTGATAATTATAATAATAAAATATAAACACGATATTTTCTAATCTAAATCATGTTCTGCTGGAACGAGCTCGACCTCGAGTTGGTAGTCTGTTGATACGATCCTCCATTTCATTCATAACCATTGGAATACGTATTTTCTTTCTTTTGTTGATTTTTACTAGATCCATTGGAATACGATTATTGAACCGTTGTACATTGACCAATCTCGTTTGTTGCCATAACTACGCCAATAATCAGACCATGTATTAATATAGTACTGAATGCTATAATATGGACTAACGTACTGAGTGTAATCTAGCATTATGAACGAACAAACAACAAACAAGTGATCGCATAGAATACCGATCAATTACGATTTCTGACACCAACAATTATCAATTCCCGTCATAGCTAATTCAACATCATATTTTATTTCACCCATTTGTTCCTATCATTTGAAATAAAAATTAAAAATTATTGCTTAAGTTTTGAAGTTAAATAAAAATTATATAATTATATAATATTAACATTTAAATAAGTCAATTTTTATTGTAAACATCATAATTGTTTATACTCCAATTCAGTGGTATGACATCATATGTTTTTCTTTATCACCGATGTTTTATTAATTCCATGATCTTTTGGGAGAACATCAGACTTTGGGCTTCCCAAGCTGCTTTAATTTCTTGATGTTTATAGAACCACTCAACACATTTTGCCACGTATTCTCGACGATAACACATATCAAAAGTTGTCTGGTGATTCTGAACACGTTGTTCAGTGATTTTGAACTGTTACTTGTCATTATTCCACACCGATTGAGACCTCCGTCTAGATATTGTACATATCTTTCTTGATGCAATGCAAACATTTGATATGGGGTTAACTCCTCGTAATAAAATTCATCGGCTGACACTTCTTCTGTTGGCATAGCTACAACGGTTTAGTTATTACGGTTTCTGTTATTTCGTGTCGTTCTGTTGAATACTTGTTTTATTAGAAAATTTTCTTAAATGATTCATATTTTTCTTATATAATTATGAAATGTCAGTTTACTGTTATTAAATTTTTTTGAGATATTTTTCACATCTTCGTGGCTTTTATGTCTTGACCAGACCCGCAGACCGGCTTAACTGAGATTTAACGGATCGAATTCGGTATAACGGGTTATTGTGTCGTAACTCGTAACTCCTAAGTCCTAACGTGACAAATTCAATTCTCCACTTCGGCTCTTTTTTTTTTTTTTTTTTTTTTTTGATAAACTCCACTTCGGCTCTTCTTGCTGTATGCTTGGTCTTTTGTCAGTCGCGAGTCGTCACGCTTCTCGAATCCTCTCTTCTCGAATCCTCTCTCCCGTTCTTGATTGCTCAATGAATGTGATCGCCACCGCCTCCTCCGCAACACCGCCGCCAATGCCTTCATCCATCAAAACCGTACGCTTCTCTCTCTTCTCATCTTTCGTTCCCAATTCGTTTCTCGTAACCCCCTCTTATCTCTTCTCAGGTACGAGCAATCATAAAGGGACGCGTTCAAGGCGTGTTCTTTCGCGATTGGACAGTGGAAAACGCGAGGCAGCTGGGCCTAAATGGGTGGGTGCGGAATCGCCGAGACGGGTCCGTGGAGGCCGTCTTCTCGGGTAAACCGGAATCAGTGCAAGAGATGGTTGAGCGCCGCTGTCGTGTGGGGCCCCCAGCCGCTGCTGTCACTAAATTGGACACTTTCTCTTCTGACGAGGTTATCGATCCAGCTCAGGGTTTCCAACGCAAGCCCACGGTTTAGTTTGTAAGAGAACCTTTTTCCCTAATATGATTGGGTATTCTCAAATGATGCTAATATACGAGCTTTTAACTATTAGTTAAGTATATATGCATATAGTGTTTGTGTTGATTTGAGTGTGTGATATTTGCTAGAACATATTTTGAGTGGAAATATATTTTGCCAGAGATTGAGCGTAGTTGGTATGCAGTTCGAAACTTGTGATTGGTTGTTACTTCCACCTTGACATTGATTGAGTGAGTACTATTTTATAATATGGGGGTATGTGATAATAAGTAAGATCGTCAAGTTACTGGTACAAAAGCTATTAAGCTATACATGTTCTGGCTACATCCGTGACTGATACAGTTATGTAATTCATTATGCTTCTGTGATTTATATATTCTGTTTTCCATTATGGCCAAATGCATTTTACCTAATTTATGGCTATGGTTTGGCACTACAATATGCTATGAAGCTCAAACACTGTTCTTGAGCTCATCCTCTCTTGTTCTGATCTCTACCGGCTTGTATGTGTAGTACTTCACACAAACCAAATAGTACATCAAATTCAATGCCTGGAGTAGTGTAATGAGCCAGTAGAAATAGTCGAGCTTGCCTCTATTGAGGTTATATGGCAACCAGTTGGAGCCACCAGGTCCAGCACTGTACTTGTGCACGATTGAGACAAGCATGGTTTAACGTAGTTTCCTGCTGAGATTGACATCCAGTAAAGTGCAGTGGCAGTGCTCCTCATGCTCTCTGGTGCTTGGTCGTACATGAACTCAAGATGGCCTATTGACGTGAATGCCTCTGCTATACCTAGGATTCATTTACACATATCAGTCAAGAAATATTGAACAAAAAAAAGCTCTATATTTGAGTAGCAAAAGGACTTCTAATATATCTGCTACTGGCAGTTAGGTTTGGCCCAAACTTCTGTTAATTTGCATTCAACAATGGGAAGAAACTGACATAATTAAATTAGCAGCACTTGTTCTAAAAAATATTTAGTGAAGATGATGTCTTTATTTTCAAGTTGACATTATTAAATTTAAAAATATAACAGAAAGTACTAGTGAGCCCTGGCCTTACCAAGCAATGCATACTATGGCACGAGCCAGAACACGGGCATTGTCATTGTAATATGTGGGGAGTCAAGCAGACCTGCTTGAACGACCATGTGCTTTCTTCTCGCCTCAACAAACCCCGCTGTCATTGTTGCAAGGGTCGAAATTCCAAAGCCGATCCCCATCCTATGTAGAAAGGTTAGTCCCCTATCTAACCCTGTAAATCTCCTTGCTAAAGGTACTAACAAGCGATCATAAATGGTAATGGTAACAACCATTGAGAGGTAGGTAAAGACAGTCATGGAACCAGCTGGTATTTGGAAGGTTGAATGCTGCATAAGTGGCGGTCCATAGTACGGGCCTGTTGGAGAGCGAATGTATTTGTTGGGCTGAGGCAGTGATGACAAGGATCCCAGCGGCCCAACTGGGGCCCATGCAAATTAATGATTTGAGCTCTTCAACTCGGTGTACTGTGCTCAGTCTCCATTAGGTTTGGTGTTGGGAATTTATCTGATTCAGTTATAATAGCTGCTCTGTCAAAGAAGCTGTTGATAGGAACATAGAGTTTATATGAATAGGTTAGCATGTTGAATTACAATTGTTTGAATTAAAGATCTTAATAAATGTTTTTTTGGTCCAGTCCCCAGATTTCAGGTTAATCAGGTGCTTGCTATTTCAAGGTTTATCAATTAATGATTAGGTATTATCAGTATGATGATTCCAGATCAATCAGGTGCCTTGTTATTTAAGGTTTGTCAGGTATTGGTTGGGCTTTTTTTATTAATGTGTTGATTTGGTTGTGAGGATGCCCCAGTGTTGGGTTCACTGGCTTTAGTCATATTGGTTCTGAGTAGCTTCAACTTGAAGCTATTGCATGAAGAACCATTGAGTTATGATTCTAGTTTTTTTGGGAGGGCTTAATTGGTTTCCAGCAGCATGAGGGTCACTTGGGTTCAGGTCTGATCGAGTTTTGGTCGAATCAGTATGGGTGATCATTCTAATTTCCTACTTTATTCATGCTCACATCTGATCATCTGAATTTCTTTTTTTACAATTGTCAATGTTTGTCATTTCATGTTCAAATTTGGATGATTATAGAGTTGCCGGAGGGGGGGGGGGGTGCATTAGGTTGCCTACTTGGGTCATCTTTTGCTTCCTGTGATTCTACAAGTTCATGTTGCTAGCCATTCTTGACCAAACTGTGTTGGTCAGGCACTATGCCTGTTGACTAAAAACAATGAACCCTTAATTAATGTTTGGGTAGTTTAAACGGCTATATTAAATTATAAGTTACATGGTTATTAAATTATTTCTTAGTTTACCCTGTTTTCTTAACTTATGCTGATACTGATGCCAACCTATTTGGTAATGTACATTTTAATAGATGCTGAATGACATTTAATGATAGCTATCAGTCACCAGACTTTGATTTACTTAGAATAACACAATTATGTGGCCTTAATGTAACATCAATTTGTCTTGTATCCCCTCAAATCAAGCATAGTATTGTTGTTAAACTTCTCAGTACAGTGAACTAGTCAACTTTGTTGAACTGGTAAAATATTGGTAGCATCTTTCTGTCTTTATAGTTGGATATAATTATTAGTGTTTCAAATGTTCCGATCAGTAATGAGAATTACAGATCTCAGGATGATTACCAATTGTGTAACCTGATATGGACTGGTACAGTGGTACCGCATAGTTGTGATCAACTGGTAACCACCAAAATTTGAAAATACGTATTTTCTTTATTTTTTCTGATCTTAATTATGCTGCTGGCATTTACCTATCATTCATCCAAAAGATAAATTTAGTATAACTAAATAAATAGCATAAATTTCTACTGGCTGGTGTTTGCTGCATCATAATTCTGCCCTATTTCTTTCGGTGGAGATGAATACGACTCAGTTGTTGCTATCAATTGTATCATTTCACGGTTCTCACATTTTTTTAAGATTTTGACTGGATTCAGTTTGGGTAATTTTTGGTCATTTATTCCTAGTCAATTTTGGATGTATTCACCTATGAAGGACTCAGAATCACGTGTAGTGACTAAAATAATGATATTTATTGAATGGGAATATCCCACAGTATGAAAGATCCTATGTATTGAATGGGAATACCTAAAGGGTTCGTTTGGTAAATTAAGGAATAATTTTAAAAGAGTGGTAATTTTGAAAGAGTGATATAATAATATTTTTTTGGAAGGTTGGTATTTTTAATTATTCGGAAGAGCGAAAATATTATTTGATAGTTGTTAATCAGAATAGTTAAAGTATGGATAATTATGATATTAACAATGATGATGATAATAAAAATGATAATAAAAATAATAGTAAAAATAATAATAATAATAGTATAATAATGATAATGATAATAATAATAATAATAATAATAATAATAATAATGATAAATAGTAATCATTATAATATAATAATAATATAATCATCACTATAATCATAATATAATGATATAATGATAATATAACCATATCAAAATATAATAATATAATAATAAATAATCATAATTATAATAAAATAAAATAATAATAATAATATCATAATAATAAATAATTATAATAATATAACAATATCATAATAATAAATAATAATAATTATAATAATAAAATAATAATAATAATAATCATATTTATATTCATAATATAATAATATAATATTAAAATTATATTATTATAATATAATGATAATAAATAATAGTAAAATAAATAATATTATAATACTAACAAAGTGATGATAAAAAAATAATAATCATAATATAATATAACATAATAATATAATACTAATAAATCATAATCATAATCATAATATAATACAACATAATCAAATAATAATCGTTATTCCGACGAGAGCTAATCCAGTATAACACTTGGTATACCGGATTAGCACTCTTCCACTTAGTCTAAAATTCATTTCACAAATTAATTCGTCAAAATAACAATTATATTCTAATTTTTTACTATTTCATTGAGTGCCAAACATACCCTTTGGTAGATAAAGATGTTCTAACTTCATATGTACTTGTAATAGTTTAAAAAGTTTGGCTTGTATGAAACATTAGCGATCTATTCTGCTATTAGTATTTCAGAAATTGAGTGCACATAATTAAATATGGAAAATAATGTTTAATTGAGATGGGAAACTGCAAGTAAGAGGATGCATAATATCTATATATAGCCACAGCAGATCTGTGGTTCCAAGCGCCATGAATCATGATGGGAAGTAGGGAACAATGGAGGCTTAACAATAGACGTTGTTATTTTGTTCATTTAAGATGCTGACATAAGCGGCAGCTAGTGGGACAGGCGTTGCCCCTGTTGGCCGATATCTTTATTTATTTGTTTATTTATTATTATTTAACATGCCGATATCAATATCATATCACAATCGTGTTCGGTATTTTTTTTTTTGATGAAAGGCCCGTAGGCTATATTAATTGAATTTTAACGAAAGCATTACATGGTTCCATTGTATGCCATACATTCCTGGATACTGGTACTGGCATGATCAGCATAAAAGAAAAACCAAAACTAACCCAAATCAAACTTCGATAAGAACAATAATCTAGAAACTGTCCTAAATACTGAATTAGTAAACTACAGACAACTAGGGTAAAAATATCAGTTAAAAATAAACTAAAAAAGATTGGATATGTAAGCTGGGTGCCTAAACTGATTTTGGTCGAAAACAACTCTTGAATAATGAAGGTTCTGTCCCTTGGATGCAGTTCGGGTGCGCTTCATCCACCATCATCGTGAACAATTTCAAGTACCTGACGGTCTATGTCAAGTGTAATGCCATGTTCTGCCATGAAAGAAGCTATCGGTGTTCCTCTGTACTGATAGCCCACCCTTCTAGCTAAATTTACCAGATTGTGTAGCGCCACTAGGTGTTGTCGTTTTGCATATTTGATTTGGATCCGAAGCTTTCCTTGTGCAATCAAAATTCTGAGCTTCAACACTTGCTCTTCTGCCCACCATGAATGCATAGGTGCCTCTCCGGTGTGCCTCTTCACTGTGCTAGGTACCGGTCTACAGCTGTAGCCACTGCCACTATCACAGCATGCATTGCATCTCCAGCCTTATACGAGAAGTATCGTATCTCCATCAGTTGTCCTCTGTAATCATAGTGGATGGCTCCCGCTCCCGCCTTGTCAGATGTGTCCCATGAGCTGTCTATCATAATGTATTGAGTAATTGCTGCGTTCTTGTCGGGGTAACACATTCACTGGCTCCAATTGCGTATTATCCATCCCTGCGTTCTTGGCCCATGCTGTTCTGTACTGATAATATCTTATTTGTCCTTTTCCGATGCGTAGCAGTAGCATGAAAGAAACGTGTATTCCTATTACTCGATGTGTTCCATTGAACACGTGATCTTTGTCTCCAGTAAATATCCAACCTCTCTTCTGCGCTATCATATTTTTGGAACAACCTTTTTTCCTCATCAGCACTTTGCAACATCAGATGCTGCATCTGAAAATTTTGAATCCTCTGAATCCTCTTTTGCAGGCGCTGCACTTCTCGGTGAGGTGACTCAACAGTTGCACTCCAATTTATTATTCTGCTTCGTATAGCTTTATATTTTTGTTCCCAGTTTTGCTCTGAGTTGACAGCCCATTGTGCACGGGTCCGGAGGGGGTACCCCTTAATGTGCACCTTTTGATGGTGCACACTAAATCGTGACCTTTGAATGCTCTATTTTAAAATCTCCTCCTTTGACCATGTGCTCTATTCGTGTGATCGCTATGCTTACGAAACATATGAGTTACATAAGCATCTAGAAAGGCTCCGCACCATTCAATATTAACCAGAACCCTATCTAATCAGGCATGTATTGCATTAGATCCATTTGTTTTGTTTGTCCATGTATATGCCGACCCTTTATATCCCAAATTAATTAAGCCGATATTAAAAATAAATTTGTTGAATTTGACACTATTATGATTCAGTGTTGGATCCCCCCCAACCTTTTTAAATAAGTAAGATATAATTATAAATATTAAGAGGAAAATGATATCAGAGGGCTTGTTATAGCATTGAAGTCACCGACACAAAAAAAATTAAAGCCATTAGCTTCTAACGGTGATGATTACTACTTCCCGATTTATCTTTTGTAGCTCTTGATATTCCTATAAATATGATGTTATTAATGTTTAGAAAGAAACTATATGGTCGGTTCCAACTTGTCAGTATAGTGATCTCAGCCCAAATCATCGGGTTCTGCTGGTAAGACGCATCACCATACACTACCACTAATATCCAACTCGGCTTGTCGATACTATGCACCCATGCAAACATGAAGAAACAAATTTTCTCAAAGATCAGAGTTGAATATGACCTCCACACATTAATCATAAGCCACCTGACAACCTTTGTGAGTTGTGAAGGAATAAAATCAAAATGTTACAACGGTAAACTTCTCAGGTACCTAATTGTTTTTTTACTTGAGCTTTTAGTTTCTGATATAAAAGCAATATCTGCACGAGTAGACACTAGGAGGTCATGTAGGAACTGTTTTTTCCGTGGTCCTCTCGCACCACGACAGTTCTAGTGTTGGGTATTCCCCAACTTGTCCTTGACTATAATCAATGTGAACCAGGAAAATTAAATCAAATCGATCTGCCCATCTTTCGAGGGATTTTGACAAGAAAAGGTGGAGAAAGAACACCGCTAAAATTGTACTGCTATTTTACTGTAAGTTTACATCTTAACTTTTGGAAATATCGATTTACAACTTGAATTTGTCATTGTATGCATACAATTAACACTGCTGAGGTCTCATAAACTCTTATCATGGATGTTTTTTGAGACCAAAGTAGGGTCTGCGAATAAAACTTTTTGATAACACATGCAGTAAAATATTTCATATATTTTAAATAGAATGGCCAAATGGATGCTTAATTTGCACCTTTTTTTCAACAAAAAAAGAAATGTTGCTGCAACATAGTTGTACTTTTTTTTTTTTAAAAATCTACTTGCGTTATGGTTCTTTTCAGACCTTAAAAGTCATGATATATCCAGAAATTGCTCAAACACTAATAAAGATGGTATGCTATACATAATTTATATAGCAATTAAGTGTTTAGATAGCTTTTAAGGTTGATAAAAGAAATTTGTTCATTAACAATTATATTTGTTTTTTTAATAAACACGATATATCATTTAATAAATATATATTCGCTGTTAATAATTATGTCAGATATTCAGATTTTTATACCTCATATAGATGCACTGGGGGTGTAAATATTATAACACGATATGGAGTGCTCTCAACGCTCTTATTGTCACTATGTCCGAGTTCGCTGTAGCTTAATTTTATTATAACAAAATTCAGCTGGAAATTACTTGAACTATTGAACTCGAATAACATAAACTCCAATCGTACTTTTAAGAGCTCAATTAGTAAGATATTTAATTATAAATAATACTTAAACTATAAGATAATTACGGATTTTTATTTATATACCAATAATTAATTTATTGGTTTTGAGAACCAGCCTTTGTCATTTCATTATGAAATTTAAGAGCTTTGACTCTTATCTTTCCGATCAAAAAAAAAAAAATTAATTTATTGGTTTTATTTCATAATTAATAAAATCCGAAAATTACATTTGTATCTAAATGGACAAGCATATTATATTAAATTAATGATTAGATACTATAATTGTCTGAATAATATAAGTAGATAGCAAGATCAAATGTTCAAATTAGACCATTTTTCAACACGTTAATATTAAAAAATTGTAAAAACTTATTCTTTAAAAAAAAATTGTAAAAACTTATGACCACCGAAATGCCGTGGAACTAGCTTCTCTAGAGATAGAGATGGCCGCGAGGTGACAGCCGTTGCGCCAATTGGTATGTATTTAGTTAAGTAGGTCCCAATACCATCTCCAGACATGCGAACTAGGTTAATTAATTCCATCCTAGCTAAATCACATGCATCTATATGAATGTATCTACTACCTAGATATCTCATTAAAAAGAATACTTGGCGGGTGTGTTTGGTTGGCACTAAAAAAAGTTATCATAATGTTTTAACTAATTCTGTTTTATTAATTTTAATCATCAAAACAAAACTCTGGTTAGGTTAAAATTTATACAGCTAAGAATGTGCTGTTACTAACTTACTATTTTAAAAGATTTTAGAAATTATTCACGTGCTTTTTATGTAATTGGATATTCTAAAGAATATTTTTTTCTCAATTTTCGGTAGCATCATGCAAGACTTTAGATTGTTTTTCAGTTAACTAGGAGATACTGAGATCAACTTGATTTCATTTTCCCTTCTTTTTCAGTTGGTAATAAATTTATATTTTCTGATAATTATGAAATCTAAATTTTTTAGTAAAGACAAAATTGTATAGATTGTTTTTTTGTATAACGGATATATAGATTTTAAAATGCCTATATATATTGTAGAAAGCATTAAAAAATTGTATGTACCATGTACTGGAGCGTGGAGATTATACACAAAATTCATGACAATTTATGATTATTTGATATATTTTTTAAATTATCTATTCGGTCTGGAGGGTGTTGAAATAATAATAATAATTGAAAATCTTGATATCACATAGTTATAAAAGAACTCCCTTATTCTTTTTCCTCGTAGATCGTGCTATTTTTAATTTTTCTCATGGCATCATTTTACTTTCAGTTTGGAAAAGTAAATACTTAGTTCATTTTCAAAAAATAAGAAAGAAATGGCTGTCCCACCCGATTTTATTGCCAAATCACAAAAAATACATTAGAACTGTAGAAATCATAGTAATAAACCTGAAGCACTTTGCAACGAAGGTGTAAATCATATATGTATTAATCAAAATATCAGAAATTGCAGATTGCCTACTTGAAGACTTCATAATTTTGCAAAAGATAAAGGGTTTGAATGTAAAAACATATGAACAGAATAAAAAATTGGCAATCCGCTACTTACCATGTAGCATACGGAAAGAAATCTCGGGCAATGAGTTTGATATTCAACAGAAAGAATTCTCTTGTGATTTGTGAGTTATGAGTAGAGTATTGAAATGGACCGGACGGTCCGACCCGTCCCGGACCGGGCCGTGACCGTGGACCGGACCGGACCGGACCGTGGCCGGACCGTGGACCGGACCGTGCCCTATCACGGTCCGGTCCAACGGTGGGTCAGTCCTCCCTTCACCCGAAAATGGACCGTGCCGACCCGTCCGTCCGTGCTTGACCGTGGACCGGGCCGTGGGCCGGGCAAATCCGACCGAGACCGTGTAAAAATGAAAATAACAATTAGTGTTTTATGTGTAGTTTTAAATAAAATGAAAATAACAATAATTATTGGTGTAGTAAAAAAAAATGTTCTTGATAACATCAAAATATAATAACTATTATGTGTAGTTTTAAATAAAATGAAAATAACAATAATTATTGGTGTAGTAAAAAAACATGTTCTAGATAACATCAAAATATAATAACTCACCTCATTTTTAATTAAGCATGTTCATAAAAAAATTTCATTGTATTTCCAAAATTATAATTTTCTGAAATTTTATTTTTTTTACAAATTTTTTAATTTTTTAGTACTATTAGATTTTTAAACAATTAAAAATAATAATTCGAATTAGTTAAAAATTATTATTAAAAATATGATAAATTATTATTTTTTCCAATTTATAAAAAAAAAATTTGGACGGGCCGAGGCCGGGCCGTCCGTGGGGGTCCGGCCCCGGGGGCCAACGGTGGGACGGGTTCGGGTTTTTCGAATTTGGACCGCCTTGGGCCGGACCGTGCGGGACCGTGGACCGTGGACCGTGCGGGACCGTGGACCATCCGGGTTTGGACCGGACCGGCCCGGACCGGACCGTGTTCAATACTCTAGTTATGAGGAAGTAGAGCGCCGCTACCGTAAAGTTCTAATGGGATTCATCACGTGTGAGGTACGGAAGAAGCTGGCCTAATTTTGATTGGCTGCAGACAGGTTGTGAGTGATGTGGTCATTTTGAGAAATTTCAAATTGAATCCTTATTAGAATTGGATTTTTTTTCAGGTCCGAGTCACCCATGGATCTCATATGGGTCGAGTCGGGTAACGACCATGAGTTTTCACACGACGGGTTGACTCGTTCGGATATTTTTAATATTCTAGACTGCACAAACAAATTTGTTTAATTAATTTCGAACTGAACCGTTAAATTTTGAACTATTTGGTTTAGTTTTCGGTTAAAAAAATTCAGCTATTTTGATTTATATTCTTCGGATCAATTTATATTTTTTAAAATCGAATAAACCGAATAATCCAAAATTTAACAAACAAATTTATTTTACTTGATATAAATTAAATCATATAAAAAATAATCCAAATATATTTATTTTCTATAAATTTTATTAAATTATTTATATTATTTTTTTAACTATTTATTTCTTCTATCAAATTTTATAACTATCGATATTTTAACATCCTTTTAACTAATATAATATTGGTTTTTTAACCAAACAAACCGGATAAAATTTCAGTTTATTTAATTTTCAGTTTAATTAATTAATATTTTTATAAATTTAATTCGATTCATACTTTAACAAATCGAAAAAAACTTTAAATACATATATTTAATTTGATTTGAACCAAACCTAAATGAGACCCGTGTCACCCGTCAGAAGTCATGATTGGATGCTCAGTTGATGATACAACATGCTTTATCATCCTGTCAATGTGCGTCCTTTAAGTTGGCACGCTAGCTGGCCCGAAGCAGATCTACTAATAAAACTATAAATAAGCTTTCATATCCGAGTATGACTGAAATATGCACAAGCAGCACTCTGGCAATTTTACCAAATTTTATTTCTTCACAGGCTTAATTCGAACCAATAATCAATGACAATCCTAAAAGTTAACAAATAAACCAATTTAGACATGGAAAAAATATATCAGCTCAAACACCAACTTATGCAGATGTTAACATGGACAAATTCAAACAAGATTACATTCTGATAACAGAGATGACGCATCTTTATAGACAATTACAGATGCGATTATAGATGGTCCATATATACTAAAAACAACTCATAAACAGCGACTGTTGACAAAAAAAAAAAGAATGACGAAAACAAAATGCTGAAGACAGGTTTAACAGACTCACTGATGCTTCTAAATTGCCACCTAAGACACGGAAAATGTTATTCCAACATCAAGAAAGATCTCACTGTTTCATTTTTCACCCCAAACCCCATTCAGTGCATAAGCTTTCTTTTATGAATTCATTATTGCTCTTCAAATTCATGCATATGATCTAACAAATAGTTAGCAGCCAACTCCTCGTTCTTGTTGCATGCAAAGAACACCTCCAATACAAGTGATCTCTCAAAGCCCATTGCTTCAAGCTGTGCACCAGTTTGAACAATGTTAGGAAGTTGCAAGCAAGTGGAGATAACAACAGGGATGTGTGGAAATGTATGGTTAACATGAACTTAAAACTACTTAGAAAGGTTGATTATAGTATAAATGAGAAGACGATAGCATAGGTATCGAACTCTGTACTTCCATGTACTGGTAAATGAGGCCCCAGCATTTTGTAAGAACTTCAAAATATAATACCTACATTTCAAGACTAATCAGGTACTTCCCCCAGATTTCCAGTTTCCTTTACCCCCACTTTTCCCTATTAATCAATACAGTAATCGCAATATCGTGGCAAAAAACAACATACTCGTTCAATGGATTCCTGCTCCTCTGGCGTGACCTGGATTGTTCTTTGTGCACCAGCCAACTGGCCTAGCAAGTTCCTGTTTAATGTTGCAAACAACAAACAATAAGAGACTAATGGAGCACAATCCAAAGATTCATACAACCCCCTAAACTCGCATTGTTCAAATTGGCCCATCCCCAGTAACACTTTTCTTCAAACTGGTAATCTATTCAAGCTTTTTAGAGACCAACAGAACATAAAAAAGAAAGCAAAGAGATCATGAGAAATTGGAATTTAATCAATACTAGTGTATAATAGAAGATAAACCATACTTCATTAAGCTCCTTTCACTAAAATTAAGCAACATAAAAATGTAGGGGATTAACTGATGGAATTCAGAAGAGAAAAAGGGTGGTAGGCCCATGACGATAACACCATTTTCATAGTCAAATTAACTGCCACACCATATGGACTTGTGAAAATCTAACAGAGGAACGTTATAAACCATTTGAGCAAGTACCTAGCAAATTTGGGCATAATGAATAAAAGAAATGTGATAAATAAAGCATCACAAGAGGAGAAAGGTAAAAAAAAAGAAAGAAACTGTAACAACAATAAAATCATGAAGCAAAAGAAGTAAATGATAAAGATGCTCACTCGCCGCCTTCAGGGTTTGATTCATTAACAAGACGAAGAAACTCTGCTTGGTTTTCTTGAATAAGACGTAGTATCTGTGGATTTTGCTTGCCCAGCTCTTGAAGCATTGGCTATTTCAAATTACACCATTTTTAAAGCAAGCCATAAAAAAAATAAAACTTCAAAAACATGAGTTGAACAAAAATGAAAGGCCAAGGAGTAGACCTGAAGGATTTGAGGGTTCGCTTGAACCAAAGCAAGCAAGGCTCGGAACTAACAAAAGGAAGAACAAAGTATGAGAAAGATTAGTGTAAAAGCACACATGTAGAAACTGCTAGAATATATATGGATGAGAAAAATAAGATAATCAGTACTGTGTACTTCTTTTGTATATAATGTTGTTTATTTTTAACCTGACCACCTGTTACTGGTGTTCAATATGTATGATTGTTGTTGTAATTATTTATAGCTCCAGAAGTGAATTGATTTGAAAAATAATCCCCTGCCAGAAAATGGAATTATAAACCAGTGGAAGAACCTGAGGGCTGTTACGCAACATGTCTAGACTGCCTGCACCACCACCAGCTCCACCAGTTGGGAGGCCCTGAAAACCAAAATTGTGAAATATTATGATATTGATCTATCTGATAACTTAAGACATGACATACATACAGATTTTATTAGATACTTTGTATAGTACTTTCAAATATATGCTAAAATGCCCCTTCACTGAGCCAGATTCCAATACACAACAGCAAGAGAATATTAATTAACAAAAAAATATAGAGGAGGAGAAAATACGCATGTATGCATAGTTCATGAATATTACCTGAGGGAAAAGGTCAAGAGGATTAGCATTGGGCCCCGAAGAAGGGACGGCAGGCTGAGCAGTGGGTTGTGAAGCTGCTTGAGCAAGTGGATTAACAGCTGGTTGGCCAGTACCAGTTTGTGGTGCTCGAGCCACTGGAGCTGCCTCTACATTTTCAGGGATTCCCTACAACAATGAAAAACAAAACGATCAGCCATGTGGGATACAGAAATATAACAAACATTTAAGAACTATGCGTCTATGTCTAAACAAAGTCTGAAAAGCAATGTTATAATTAGGCATATATACAATTAATTTGAGATAACAGATGAAAATAAATTACAGCTGTTCAGCAGAGTAGGATTCTACATGTGTGTTAATATCAAGGGTTTAATATCTTATCCACTTGCCAGAGATCAGATCCAAAATGAGAAAGAATGATATTAAATGAGAAAAATATCTTACAGAGTAGAGATATTCAACGGCTCTCTCAGGGTTGTTATAAGCAGCACGCAAAGCACGAATAACCATATCCCTGTCCCAAGTACCACCGCCCATGTCCATAATTTGTTGTACTGTTTGCTCCAGACTGTTTCCTGACACAAGGTTGGATGCAGCCTGCCCGTACACATCAGTGCTGTTTCAAAGACATGAAGATATATCAGCACAAGTACCTCACACAATAACATCTGTGAACGTGCATCCAATGTCTAATATTTTTCACATCAACAATTGACATTCAACTCTTCTGAGATATTTGAATAATGCAAAAACTGAAAATCCTCTAGATAACTGTGATGAATAAAATAACTTGCACAAAATTTTCTTATAATTCTCCCAAGACATTCTTTTAAATAACACTAATGTTGAACTAAAACAAAAGGAAGAGAAAGTTTGTATTCACTGAAAAAGAATCATTTTATTCGAGACAAAAAGATTAGAAACAATTTACTTCATTTTGTTTCAGCAGGTATGTACTATTGGCCAACAAAACAAAAGACATAAGATGTTCATAGCATGACAAGAAAAGTCAAATGCTATTCGTATGTGTGCCAAAAATTTTGAGGTTTAATTTTGAAAAAAGAAAAGAGAACAACACAAAAAATTATACTTTGAACAATTGATTACAAAGTACATATGGTTATCAACATCAGGCACCTATGCACACAGAGATACCACCAAAATGAAAAGGTTGAGTTCTGTACTTGGTAAGATAATTTTTATGGTAAAGTATCATGACATACAGATGGGCAAACAATATGATACCAGATTAGTATGGTTCAGTGGTACTGCATCTTGTCAAACTACTTCACCTAGTCAACTAATATTTTGAATAAACCATCCTTAAGATAGGAAGAACTAAAAGGACTCACGACGCACTAACAGCCGAATTTGGTGCAGCAGCAGGAGTTGGTGCTGCAGCAGCAGGAGTAGGTGCAGCAGCAGGAGTTGGAGCAGCAGGTGCACTAGATAGAAACATTAACAAAATCAGCAACACTGAAGTACCACAAGGAGAAAACACATAAAATCCAAATGAGCCCACACTTCTATTCTGATCTGGCCACAGCTAAACAGATCTAATCTCTACCTTTTTATATTCATTTATTTTTTTATTTTTGATAGGGCAGGATTGGTTCCTCTTCTTAGTACTTCAGTAGTTAACTTGCGACATCCTGGAGAAAAATCCAGAACAGACATTTCCAGCCAAAAGTGTGTCATATATATGACACCTAACAAAGCAGCCCCAACGCATATTACCAGCTGTGTACATAGCAGCTTATTAGTATGCAACTATGCATGGAGTTACTTACAGAGACAATGGAGATGGTGGTGTTTGAGTAGGTGCTGGGGCTGACACCGCTGGGGTAGCTGGGACAGTACTAGGTGGGGCCTTCATAGAAATAAAGACAGTTCATTAAAAGACATAAAACAACTTTGTTTGTGAACCCAATTGGTTTATTTTAAATTAAATAAACAAATTTCTGGCAATTGGAACTGTTTGGCAAATAAGTTTGAAAGATTTAAAATTATTAGAAGCAAAATGTTGAGAGCTCACAGCCGCAGGAGGGGTCTTTGTGGCAGTTGAGGCACCACTTGCTGAGCCCTTATTCTATAATAATAATAGCAAGGTGCGTTGCATGAAAGTTAGTAAAGAAAAATGATGTCTGTTGTTGTTAATTACACATCAATATCATCAATAACTTTTCTAACAGAGAAATTCCATTTATAGATTTACCTTAGAAAGCATAATAACAATGAAGCTACTTTCAGCAACTTTGTTATCTTCTAGTGTGGTATCATCCTTGAGAATTTTGCCTTGATGAATCAACATTTGTTGATCAGCCGGGTACACACTGTGGCCTTGACTCGTCTCAATACTCTTCTTCACATCAGATACCTGCAAATAAGATGCCACATTTCAATCCAATGGGTTTTCCTCAATTACTGATATGCTAGAATAAGAAGAGAATACACAAACAAATTATTAGAAGATTTCATGGAGGGGCTCTGTATCAGGAATTGCATTCTGGAAATCAATTTGAATTTGAGAACCTTCAATCTGCGAGCAAACAAAATTTATCCGTTCCTAATTAAATTTGTAGGATTTTCGAGTGTGCAGTTCCAATTAGTTGATAGATGCATCGGACAGAACCAATAAACTGAAAAATATTGTGACTGGAGTCAAATAAAATTACAAATTTCCGATCCCAGGCATCCCCTCTGAAACCACGGTATTTTCCAGTAAAGCAAGACAGATGCTACTATCACTTATTTCCTATCTATAAAATCTATTTCATAAAATTAATCCTTACGGTTAGATCGAATAAAGACATACCTTCATCCTTATCATAAACAAACTAGAATTCGGAATATCCTTCCAAAATGGATAAATTAATCAAAATCCACAGAAACTGAAGACAGATCTGAAGGGAAGTAAGATAATACCTTATCCTGGGGCTTTGCCTCGATCTCGAAGCTTGTTCCCTTTAGGGTTTTCACAAAGATCTTCATCTCTCCCTCCGCGCTGCTCTTCTCGCTCTATCGCTCTCTCTGTTTCTCTCGACTTTCTTGAGAGAGAAGAAAGAAATTGATATATGAGACTAAAAAATATTACAAAAACGGAAATCTGAGAGAAAAAAAAAACCGATAGCGCAGTCGGTACCACTGGGCTGCTCTCAGAATTTACCTCCTACAGCGAACAGCAACATCATCCAGTAGCAAGGAGACACATAGTTTCGGGAAAGAAAAAGTACTGGTGGGCCCAATTTTAGATGAGGTGATGACCCGATTTCTTGCTCAATTGGCAACTCTTTGACAATATATTTATTTATTTTTAATGCACTTGCATGTGCATTTTTCAAATGAGACGAGATAAATCGAGGAGATTCATCAAAAAAAAAAAAATCGAGGAGGAAAACATTTGTGTATTTAACACTGCCCACAATATTTTTCTTTTTTTTTCTTTTCTTTTTAATGCACTTGCATGTGCGTTTTCAAATGAGATGAGATAAATCAAGTAGGTAAATATTTGTATTTAACACTGTCCTCTCTAGTATAAACGAGCCGAATTTAAAATTAGCTCATTAATTTAATGAACTAAAAATATTAATCTAAAACTAATTTATTAAATTAATGAGCGAGTCAAAATTATTAACAACTCGTTTAATATTTAATAATATTATAAATAAATATTTTATATTAAAATTTTCAAAAATTAATAAGAACTAATTACAATAAAATTTTATACATATTTCATATATATTGAATTATAACTTATATAATGGGCAATTTAACAAAATGTCTTCTTCACAAATTTTTATAATAAAACACCCTTCCCTCTAAATTCTTGAACAAAATATCTTTCTTGACTCATTTAAAATTAGCTATCATGATTACTAGAGGGGGTGAAGATCTTAATTGCATGGTTATATCTTAAATGTACAATCTTAAATTAATTAAAATATTTTTTTGATGAGTGATCGATGTTAGCATAAACTAAAACTAAACTACATAGTAAACTTAATTAAAAAAAATTATTAGCTAAGTTACAAATAAAAAACTTAAACTGCTAAAATCAATATAACTTATTAATGATGTGTTAAATAAATTTGTTAATTCTTACTTTATTTCTTATAAATTGAAGTGGCCAAAACTTAATTAAAATGTCTTATCAAGCATTAGTTTCGCACTGCTCAACTTTTTTAATTAAATGAAATTAAAAAATTTAAATGATTAAAATTTTAAATATATCACTTATAAAATAAAGTATAAGTTACAACAATTTAGACTTAATTCACTCTTAGAATGTGTAAAATAGTTCTCGAATTTTGCTTATATTGTTATGCAGGATAAAATTCTACAGATGATAATCCATCAATCGACTTTGTTGAATTCATACGCACAGTAAACACACAAAAATGATATCAAGAGTGTAGACACTATTGTTCGTTTATATTGTGGCCTTGTGGGAAATTTTATCTTTCTTTTTAAAATTTTGGATATTAATTTTATTTTTTTAATAATATTAAAGAGTTATAATTGTTGTACTAAACACCTTCTTTCATTTGTCGATTTGTAAAATAACCTTGAGTTTTATAATTTGTCTTGTTTGAGTTTTGTGTAGGGATCAAGATACAAAATGAATTAGTGCACAATAACCAAGACTAATGATGGAATACAAGAGCTTAATCAAGACTGCATTAGACCTAGATTTAGTTAGACTCAAACTGGGTTGAATTGGTTAAGATAAATATAGCTTAAACAACATAGAAAATGTCTCTTCCCAGTAAATCATTATAACGGTTCGGTAACCATTATAACAGTTCATTTCAATACTAAAAAATATTCTAAGACAGAAAAATTCTCAAAGAAGCCAGAGCGTATCGTTGTGTAACGATTAAGTAATTGTTGCAACGGTTTATGAAATGTATAACGGTTCAGTGAATCGTTATAACGGTTCAGTGAATCGTTATAACGGTTCAGTGAATCGTTATAACGGTTCAGTGAATCGTTATAACGGTTCAGTGAATCGTTATAACGGTTCAGTGAATCGTTATAACGGTTCAGTGAATCGTTATAACGGTTCAGTGAATCGTTATAACGGTCGATGAATCGTTATAACGGTTCATGAATCGTTATAACGGTTCGATGAATCGTTATAACGGTTCAGTGAATCGTTATAACGGTTCAGTGAATCGTTATAACGGTTCAGTGAATCGTTATAACGGTTCAGTGAATCGTTATAACGATTCAGCTCAATCAGATCCAACGGCTATCCTTTCTAAGTCGTTATAACGATTCTTAAATCGTTATAACGGTTCAGGCCGACAATAGTTTCTTCATCTATTTCAGAAGATCTATTTTAAAAGTATCACCTTTCTCACTAATTAATTATGTGATTGATCTATCTAACTAAATCATTCTTCTCTAAGAGCTTATTAGCCATAAACAAAGTGAGAGAGATAACCCAAGAGATAGAAACACTTAATTAGCTAAATTTTTGTTTAAGCACAATCTAGCTTCTCTCCATTCTCCTAATTTGATCCTTCGTGATTTACTCTCTTTGTAAACTATTTTGAGCTGTAGTGCTCATATTTCTTGAGTGTGTTGTCACTCATCTTTTGTTTTGAGTGTGTTGTCACTTTTGTTACCGATAGGCTTCACAATGAATTTAGATAAGTTTGTAGGTCACTCAATGTGATTTTACTTTCAAGGCTAACCAGGTGCCAAAGCTGTGAGCAACCACCTGACCATGCCATGATTTGTGCCAATTGTTGATAAGTAATCAACATTTGACCAAGTCACCTTCATGAACATGGATTGAAAGTTAATTTCACAAGACTGATCAGACGCCAATGTTGTAAATATCTGGTCAAGTCTAGATTTGTATCAATTGTTGACATGTAATCAACTGTTGATCAAATCAAATCCTAATAAGCATCAATATAAGTCTAATTGGTGTTTGATTAGGATGGTTTCTGCAAGAGAATTTTATTTGGCAGAAACACTGAGCTACTACTAAGAAGCTGCGATTTTATCGAGAGAGAAACAAAGTTTTCTTGACAAATAAATTTTTAATACAAGGAGGTAGGGGGAAAAGTAGAATTAAAAATTACAGGAGTGATCATCATGAATTTAGAGATTTTTGGTGAAAATTTCATGATTATTGGATAAGTGGAGCTATTAAAATAAATTCAGAGGAGATAAAACAGATTAAATGGATTAATCAAGAGCTGAGATTTAATCAAGGCAACTCTGGGTACAACTTGGGGACAACGACAGCTCTGGGTACAAACTGGGTGTGAAAAGCACCGAGAATAAAAATAAATGAAGAGAGAAGGTGTGCCACGTGGGCACCAGAGTGGGCCAGGTCAGCAAACCACTGCCACGTGTCACAATCCTATTGGTCCATGTCAGCACAGGTGGGCCCCACATTGACGTGGATATCTGACAGGTGGGCCCCACACATGCCACGTGGCACTCACTTGTTGGTCCACATCAGCATCCACTCCACCAGACAGAGACACATGGCATAATGCTATTGGTGCAAACCTACACATGTCAGCAGAGAAGAGGTGACATGACAATACCTTAGGCCACCACATCATCATATGCATGCCATGTGGCAAAGATACTATGAAGCCACCTCACCATTCAGGGTACAATAGCTAGACATATGGCTGCATACCATTGGACCAAGGCAGCATATGTGGGCCCCACTATATGCCATGTGTCATTCACAGGATGATGCATAGTCAGCAGAGATTGATTATAATAGGGTGATTAACACAAATACTTCCAAATTAGACAAAGCAACATATAGAAAGATGCCACATCAGCATGATTAACCCTAAATTGCTGACATGGCCACCTCTAAGACTATTAACACCTGACAACGGGACCCAGTGCTCAGAAACACAAGTAGAGGCGCATGGTTAAGCTGTGAGCCAAATCTATTTAGCCTACTCATGTAATTCAACACAGCCTATTCAAAATCGAAAATAAAAGGAGGATGAACCTGGTGCATGCGTCTCTAGTCGCTGGTATTCTCTTCTCTGGTGCTTTGGTGTACGAGGACCAGGCCCATTCAAACCCGTTGAGCTTTCTCCCCGCTCTCTCTTATTCTTCTCCTCGCGCGCGAGTGCTGTCCTCTTCCCATGGCATCTCACCATCGCAAGAGGGCTTAGATACAAACAAAAAACATCAATGCATCAATCAGAGAAGTGAGAACAAAGGGATGACAGTGAAGGAAGGTTTGAATAGTGAGATTACCACGATTTGAGTTGAAGCGGCAAGGGTGCACTTCTAAAGGGATGTAATTGAATGCTTCAAACACTAAATTGAGCACGAAGAAAGCTTGCTTGTGTTTATGCGATGTCAATTGATAAGTAATTGCAAGGCAATTGAGCAGGAAGGAGGTTTAAAGATCGAAAATTGCTAAAAGCAGTGGCAAAGAGGCAAGTTTAATGGGCGATTCAAAGGTCAAATTGAGTGATCAGTGAGCTTATTCAGATCAAGGCGATGCTAATTAGCATGAATTGAGAGAGCAATTAAGTGAAAAGATTTGAAATTGGCCAAGAGAAGAGATGAAGTAGAAGCACAATTTTTGAATTGAGTAGAATTCAGTGCAATTGAGGGAGAGAAGGTGCTAATAATGATGCAGAGGCATTTAAATATGATATGTGGATGAGGGGCCCGCCTACCTATTGAAGCATGTGTTGAATTGGAGTCAAACGAGTTGCGGCACAGTCAAAGGGAGTAACAGAAAACGGTTAGGCGATTTCGGCAACAAACACAATGCATCACAACCGTTCATTGAAGTGAAATGAAGGACTAGGATCTGTACAGGCTGGCAATCCGACTCAAGGGTGATCAACCAATCACAATTAAGCAAATAATCGGTTGAAAGCTATATAAACCCAAGAGTGAAATATAGCATACAAGAAGAAAGGAGGAGAGATTAAGCAACAGACACTTGAGAGAAATGATCAATTCATTAGTTATCACTAATCGAAAAGAGAGAGAGATAAGAAATTAGCAAGAAAGTTAATCAATTGATATTCTCTACTTGGAAAGAAGGTAATTGGCAGTGTTCTTGGAGCCAATTGGTGTTTTATTCGCATTCTTTCTTTGAAATTGAGCTTAAACAGTTAGTTCATGGCATCAAGCTAGTCAATTGAGCTTTTTCTTTTTGCATTTCTTGTTTCTGACACAAAATTTCCTTTCTTGCCTAATTTTCTTTTTCATCTCTTTGCGATAGTTCTGATCTTGTGTGAAACGAGTACATAGCTGATCTCCAGTGAGCCACTGGCCCAAGTATGATATGCTTGGTGAGCCTTTAGGCCTGGATTAATCACTGACAATGTGAATTTGTAATGCGATTACTGTTTCATCGTCATTTTCAGTGAATTATCTTTTTGTCTCCTTAATTGAGTAAATAGCTGATTAATAACTAAGAATTAAAGATGAATACCTTTCAATCACCCCTAACTATGTGATTTTAATCAATTAGATTAGTCAATTTTTGTAATTTTGTACTCAATATACTGATTTTGGCGTGAGACAAAATAATCGCCAAACTCACAAAGGTATTGGCCCTAGACTTGCCTAGGTGCGCCTCTAGGCCTGAGAAGCATCAATTGGACGAGAAAAGTTGATAGAAGATCATGACTCGTACCAATTGGAGTTGGTACCAATCGGTACCACATATTGCTAAGCAATGAAGAGTTCCAGCGCTGCCAAGGACAAAGGAGAAACCCTCAGCTTACCTCAGATCATGTCTACGCATCAAGACGATGCTCTTCAATCTTGCAATCGACAGAAATTTCGATCAATTCTGTTGAATCCGACAAAAGAAGCATTTCAGTATCGATTTCAACTGGTACATCAATTGGTACTATCGTGTGGCGCCGATCACCGTATAGATTTTTGATCAAGAACCACAGAGAAGCTCACCAAAGTGAGACGATGCTAGGGCACTGATCTGATCGGAGAGGAAGTGCTCCGATCGTCGGGAACACTGTTTAGCGCGAATCCTGACGTGAAGACAACTTAGAAGAAGTGAAAGATCACTTTGCACGAACTTTAAAGTGCTGCACTAATCTTGAGATCTATCAACGCACAAGATCTATTAAGAGTCCAGATAATTAAATCGAGAGAAGATCTGGGCTTCAGATCTGCTAAGCGCGTATCTCAATAACATATGGCGGCCCAATTAAAAGGAAGTATTAAATAAAAGATCTGTGTGAATCTTGATACAGATTTAATGGCTCAGATTAATTAATGGGTTAATTTCGGCCAGTTAGAGCAAGCCCAATTGCAAGAATTAAAACTGGGCCCAATTCGCAGTAAAACAAAAATTAAATCTCAGCCCAATTCATTAAGCCCAACTGTCAATTAATAATAGGGAATTAAATAGTAAATAAATCATTTGGAGGCTCTCCTAAACTCCAAATTGACTCACATTTATTTCTAAAGATTCTTTGTTTTTCCTAGTATTTTTCTATATAAAAACATTTTTGTTTCAAGTATTTTACTGTACTGAAACAATTTAAAAGCAAAATAATATTATTTGCTTTTTCCTGTTGACCAAGGTTTGACCTATTATTTTGGCTATTATAAAAATCCCGAAAATTCAAATAAAATCCTGAATAATAGTCAATTCACTTTCTATTATTTTCGTGAGTAATTTTCTATAAAAATAAATAGAGTTAAAAATAAAAATAAAAATCCTATTACTTTAGCTATTATAAAATCCTAAAAATCTAAATAAAATTATAAATAATAGCTAACTCATTTTCTATTATTTTTGTAAGCAAATGAATTAAAAATAAAAATAAATTCACCTTTGTAATTAGGATAATAATGAAAATATTATCTTAATAATAATAAAAATATATATAATAAAAATGCAATACATACAATAATAATAATAAAATAATAATAATAAAAATAAAATGAGGAATCGTTATAACGATTCGATGAGTCGTCATACGACTCATCAGAACGTTGAACGATTTACAAAATGTTGACAATGATTTGACTATTCCCTGACAAGTCAACATGTTTTGAGGAATCGTTGTAACGATTCCCTTAATCGTTATACGGTTCATCATATCGTTATAACGTTTCATAAAGTATTGGCAACGTTTTGACCTTTATTGACCAGCTCCCTGATAAATTTGATATTGTCCAGAAACGTTATAACGATATGCTGAAGCGTTGTAACGATGGATAAGGTGGTGACACGACTTATTAATTGTTGATAAGTCACTACAATATGGCAGATTCTGAAATGGTTTGTTTAGAGATTTGCCCCTTTTTGATAAACCTGTTTCAACGTTAGACCAGCCACGAGCCCCGAGTCTAATTTTGTACACGAGATAACTCTGAATTTGTAAATCGGTTGAATATTCGAAACCCATGATTTAGAGGTGATTCAAAATGCTCATATAAGACAATGTGAAGTAATACAATGATTCTTGCATAAGTGATGCAACATCCAGTATAGTCAGTTGAGACAAGAATATCTTGACATACGTCAGAGAATGACTAAGGCTATAACATCAACACAAGTGGAAGAACATCACGGTGTCCAAGGAGGAGATATCATGATGGCCTTGTGTCATGAACAAATAATTCATGACCAAACAGGCTAGTAAGACTAAACTAATCCGTCGATGAGTTTGTCTTCTAGTCTGGAGGATCGAATCGTTCTGTAGTTGGTTCATCCTCCAACAGTGGAATGAACCGTTCAATAATAGGTTCTTTCACTGACACACGCCTCAACGTCAAGCTGGCTTAGTACTTCAGGTTTGACCTTGTGTGCAATTGTGTTCCTAGGTTTATGGGTCCGCTTAGTGCCTGAAATCCATGATCTAAAAGATCAGAGAGAAGCACCAAGTGGGCCAAATCCGCCCTTCTCCTGATTCACCAACCTCAAGATCAACCGGCTTAGTGCTTCGAGTTGTATTTTGTGTGATTGGTTGTTGACTAGTTAAGATTGAACCGTTCGCAGTAGGTTTATCTTCTAGATCAACCGAGGTCAAGTCGTTCGCAGAGTAGACTCACCTCGAACCCCTCCGTAGAGATTAATCTGATCAGTAGTAAGGTTATCTCTTGGGGCGGTAAAGACTGAACCGATCAGTAGTAGGTTCGTCTTTCATCCCATATTTCACTGGATTAACCTTCTGGCGAATCCAGGGTGCTCTAATGATTCCCGATCATGAGGGCACACGACCACTTGACCATCATTTAGCTATACTATTTGCTTCTTCCTTTTAAAGATCCAGAGGTGCCTCGAGGTTAACAGCCCAGGGTAATTAACAGTGGGGGCTTGCGCCCACCGGAATCTACAAGAACTCGCAATCACTAAAACCCCCCTAAATGTGCATTCCTACAAGCCTAAGACGGCGACACCAACCAGCGTCGACATCAAGAAAGTGCACGTTAAGGAGTGATCTACGTGTCCTTCTTCCGCATCCCATCGCCAACCGATTCAGGCGGTGCAGAGCGCGCGAAAAAGGGTCGCACAAACTCGTTTATACTAATATATTTGAGCTTTGGTTTGAAAATAATTTATTTTTTAAACTCATAAAATCATCCATCGGGTTCTTTAAAATATAATTTATTTGACTAATTAGGATTGAAAAATTTAGCATTGTTGCTTTAAAAATTCTTTTATCTTTTATTAATCTTTTTATCAAATTATTTATATTAAAATGTATAATTATATTTTTTATTAAAAAAATTAGCATTACTAGGTTTTATAATTTTTACATTCGACTCTTGATCTTGTTTCTTTTTAGATTTAAGACAATTTTATGTCTTAGGAGATTTCTTATATTCAAGACCCGACTTCTTGCTAGGCCTTTGACCTACAAATTTGTCTAAATCCATTGAAGTGATGCTTGATGAAGTACATGAGGACTTTAGTGTCATATTTTCAGTTTTAAAGTTTGCCCTTTAACTTTTAATGTTATAACTTTACCTAAGTGCATTTGACAATTCATTTCCAGATTTTACAATTTAGACTCATAAAATAGAACCTTTAACTCAAACTCTGAAATTTTATTTTCAAGCCTCTCAATTATCTCTTTTTAAGAAGATGAATCATGAATATGACTTTCTAAACTAGATAAAAAATATTTAATTTCAGCCTCATCATTCAAATTATTTGCATTTTCAATACAAAATTCATCATTCTCAACAATATCATCATCACTATCATCCCAAGTGGATGTAGTGTAAGGTACTACTTGATTGTGCAATTAAAATACTTGAGAAAATTATACCTTAGATGCAAATGAGTCAATATTCATATTCTTAGATATGACAATGTCGTGTAGAATCTCTAATGTGTACAAGTCGGTGATGTTATTTCTTGTTACAATCTCAACAACATCAACCACGGGTGAGCTCTCCTCTACTTCCGCAATTAGAGCAAGGTTAAGTGAATTTCTTTCATCCTTTTTTTTCTCTCAAAATGGTTACTTATGGCTAGCATAACACCAATTCTCTCAAAATTTTGCTTCTTCTTATGTGGGAAGATCAAGATATAATCGTGTATTGTGTGACGTTTCTTATGGCATGAGAAACATATACACACATTTTCTTTCTCATTTCGCTCTTTATTGTGCTCCTTCTTTAGATTGAATATATTTTCAAACATCTTTTGTGATGATTTGATCATTCATAGAAGATGAGTTAGATGATGTCTTACTCGAATAGTAGCGCTATAAATTTTTTGAACTTAAAGTGCGATTTCTTTGAGCTTTGGTGTGAACTCTCTATTTTATCGTAGCTTCTCCTCAAAGCGTAGAAAATGAGTAAATATTTCTTCATGTGTGAATTCGCAAAGAATGTCTTGCATTGATTCTAGAGTGCTTATCATACTTTCTCATTTTGGTCTTTTCATCATAACCCTAAAAATCTTACCTATACATAATATTTTGATGATATTTGATAAACTAATAAATAAAGGAATGAGGGAGAACCGATGGGCTTTGAACTCATCTTTGGTTTGATGACCTTTATCTATGTTGAATATTTTCAAGATTTATACTTTAAATTTCTCTATTATTTTAAGATTCATGTCTTGTTTGATCGTACGATCTAAACTACCCATCAAACTAAAATGGGTCCAATGTCCATAAATTCTCCTCTATTCCTAGCAATTAATAATGAAATTGTATAAAATTTGAGTCACCATAAATCTACAAGTAGAAAAACATATTTATAAAGTTTTTTCTATTTTAAAGATTTTTTCATATTTATTTAGAAATCCATTATCAAAATGGTTAAGATATCCATTATCAAGGGATCCCTTCCTAATTTCCGTAGTTAAATTCAAAGACAACCTCATTTTTTTCCATACCACTAGTGTGGAAAGCTATATTCTGAAGGTGAATTTTCTATGGAGAGATTTCAAAAGTTAATCTGGACAATTTAAGTTAATTTGGATGACTCTGAGAAAATATAAACTCGGATTTTGATACTTGAAGTTTATTATTATTAAATTAAAATCATTTATCGCTAATCTAATGGTTCAAAGTAACGTAGTGAAAGTTTTATTTATTTATTTATTTATTTTTATTTGCGCTTCAGAAGATGCGATTTCTCACTAGTACTGTAACTGCAGAACTTGTGAGGTTCAGTAATGGGCCAAACCCAACTAAACAAAACACCATACAAACAAACTGAAGAAATTAAGGAAACTTTGCATTGGAGCCCATGAAAGCCCACATCTCACCAAAATAATGTATCATCATCCCTTTAGAGTTGATGCACTCTCAGGGCATCCACTGACACGACACAAACTTGCATTTAATCGTCTTAATTAAACTTTTATGGTTTTTATGAATGTCAACTTATATTTTTTCTTCATAACATCCTTTTTATTATACAAAAATATTAAGTTGTTTAATTAGGGGAAGCTTGCATGCAATTAGTTTCTTTACTTGAAACAACTTTTCTTGTTGCTCCATTTTTATCTTTATATAATTACAAACTCTACATATTGGAAATAAAATTAGTAATGAGCAACTGTGATTCTATGATGTATCCTCCACCATCACTAGCTACTCAAACTAATGCAAGGGCAGGTAGTCAATCATTTTTAGTTGCACCTTGCATTTTGTACTCTTAGGATGAGAATTATATATCATGTGCATTCACCAACTTAAACAAAGTGGAAAGATTATGAAAAAGAATGAAAAAAGCCTGAAATTTATTGCTTATAAAATAGTATGTTATTCCATGACTGCTGCATGCTGAGTAAATTCTGTTAAGGAAATTGATTAATGCAACTTGTAGTACCTTCAATTGCATATACATATATGGGTGAGGTTATTGCTTATATAGTTATATGGCATCAATGATATCATAGTTGAATTCAGTACATTACATGGTAAAAATAAAGGATTTTATCCGATGAATGTCAAGCAAAATAAAAAAAGTATATCCAATACCCAGCTGTGCAGAACTTTATAGATCGAGTTCCATTTAACTTTGCAAATTCATAGACAAAAAGCCTATATACATAGCAGTATTATATACTAATCCACAAAGTAGAAAAGCAAAAAACTAATTGAACTTCAAGAGTAAAAAAAGGCCCTGCATCTTGCTAACCATTGCAATTAGATCTGATTGCAAAAAAAGGGCGAAAAGAAACAAATCAAAAGCTTTCCAAAAACAAGGTTTTGTCGACAGATTAAACATGAGATGAAGCCCGCTTGACAAATCGTCCCTTCATCCTTGGCCGTTTCTCGGCATTGAGTTTTCGCACCTCATACCGAATCTTCTTTGAGAAGAGCCTTGTCCTTCTCTTTTCTCTATATCTTGAGACTCTTGCCTCTCTTCCACCATCCAATCCTGGCCGTACGGTTCCTGTTTCATCAGACCCATGTGTGCTGGCTCCTCCACCCCTTCCGCCACCCATCCACATACCCTACATTCATTCATAGAATCTCATGATCAGTCCGACTGTCTGAACACAGTTACTTAACTTAAAGGAAAACTTTAGATGCAATAAAATGGTTACATCCTTAATTCATAAACCAATAATTGGTTGCACCAATTGCACCACTTTTCTCTAGTACTAAATGAAAATTTCATTTTGTTAGCAAAATGAATTTTGACACACTATTTAAGTTTAATTGAACTTGAAATTTACCGAGTAATCAGGCCAGCAATCATCCAGCTTGACCTGTGGTCGTTCACCGTCTGTCCAAGGAGAACGCCCCCAACTCGCAATTATTGCCTCATAATTGAGGTTCAACACAAATTTCTTATGCTGCAAATATGGTGTCACTTCATAACTAGTCATATTGCCTACTGCAATTTTCTCCTCCCCTTCCTCCAAAGTCATGGGGGACCCACAATCGAAATCTATATCTAACATTTCACTGGGAACCTCGGCCTCCAACAGGTCTTCTCCACATAGTACCGTGCCCACTTCACCATTATCTGTCTCCAATTTTATGTTGGCCCCATCTATCTCCTGTGGCGACTCGATCAATCCAAGCGACTCCATATCAAAGGAGTCATCATTATTCTGCCCTAGTAGTGCCTCCATGTCGGCTGCAAACTCATTCAGCTCTGCATCAGATGGCATAAAACTCATCGCTATACTATCTTTTATGGATTGAGAGACGTTGAATTGGGGTGACACTGGAGCAGATTTGACTGCATCGCCCTCGATTTCCCTTTTAGGAGAATTATTGGAGTCTTCCAAAGGCAGAGGAGAGTAGAATTCTGTCAAGTTGGGGTCGAATATCGGCACATGGTATAACAAGTGTTCCTCTTCTTTGTTCTCATCTGATGATTCAGCAGACTCTGGTATAATTCGACGTGACATGGCCCCGTTTTTCCCACGTGGGGTCCTTGCCTTGCGCGTGTACCAGGCAGGCACCACCAGCTCTTCAACCTTTGCCAGAGTTGATGATGGTAAAGCAGGAGAAGAAAATCTGAGTCGAAGGCGCTCATGGCGACGTGCAAGAGGGTTAGCTGAGTGCACCGATGTGTCACAGCTCTGACAGAGGAAAGCATCATCAGCAGCACAGTACCATCTGGCACGCCGGCGAAGGCAACCGTCGCATGATCGAGCTGTCTTTCCTCCTACAGCGCTAGCAACTTTCTCCTTGTCGCTGCTACTCAATCCCATCACTATGAGCTTTTGTCAAATTTTACTAGGTAGCTAGCTTTTAATTTGTTATTTTCAGTGAGAAATATCATTGAGCCTTTTCATGTTTTATATGTAAGACTTAGAAACGTAGGGGCTTTGGTGGTGTCCCACCGTTGCGCTTTAAATTTGCACTTTTTGACAGAGTTGTTGTTATGTTGAGATCGTCTCCATTTTTTAAATTTATCTGCTCCGATTTAAATTTGCACTTTTTGTGCATCTCTTCCTTCATAGTAGAAACATTATAACCTCTCAAAAGTTATTTTTTTCTGCAACATGCACGATTGTAATTAATCGGCATTTATTTTGTAGGAAATACTATAAATAAATAAAGTAATAAATTCATCGATCCCAAACTAAAATATATTAATTAGTACAAATATAAACTCTTAACCATTATATGTACGTATTGATATACTTCCAAGACACCTTTCAAATAATTATTTAAGTTTTCAAGTTTATTTCATACGAGTTCAGGGAGTAGAAAATAAATTATGGTACTAGTGCTTTAATTTTCAACAACTAGATCATCTTTTGATTTAAAAAAAAAACTCCGAAGAAAAATGAAACATAGATAAATAATTGGATCGTCAAGTAACTTGAAACAATTTGTTGAAAAATATTATTTGAAAGTGACTTAAATCTCATTTCTCAGTTCTAGCAAACATTAACAAAAATCATCTGGAGAAGTAAAATCTTTTCTACATCATACATTATTATGTTATAAACGCCATAAGATATATAGTGCCTTATATCTATTAGCTTAATAGATAGAAGTTACAATATATTTATACCTTAATTCAATTTTGATTAAAAGTACATATAAGATCTCAACTTAGGATATTAAAAAGCAGGACATGCTTAAACGAAGTCGGCAACAGAATTAATCAGTAGAAAACCTAACCGGAAGCCTCCAGTTCAGATAAAACGAAGACGATGACAACAACATTTGGATAGGGGGATAATAGAGCACAGAGAGAAAGGGTCCCGCGGGATCTGCCTTATCTGAAAGGCCATTGGTTGGTTTTTGGAATCCCATCCTGAATTCTGGAACCTGATTGGTCGGAGTCACCTCAGTCAGATTTCGCGTGGGACCCGCTGGCAGGAGGAGCCGGGGCAAGACCTAAGACCTTTCTCCGGTCTCCGTCAGGATATCTGTTTGTTTCTTTCTCTGCAATGAATAAATTCCTCGTTTCAACTCTCCTCTTCTCTATCTCTCTTCTCTTCTCTTCTCTTCTCTATCTCTCTTCTCTTCTCTACCTTCTCTATCTCTATTTCCTTTTCCCTTTTTGCCAATTTATTGGAGGTTGATAACGAAGTAATATTGTGGACTAGTTTTGTTAAAAAAAAGGTTATATCATTATTATTTCTCTAGTAAGAAAACGAATTTTATTTTTTGTCTCAGTCCAGTTCTGACATGGCATCTGCTATAGAATGTTAACAGAATAATCATGTTTCGTTTTAAAATAAAACAGGCCACAGTTTCCTTCAAACATGCAAGTGATTCAAACCGCTGGCTTATGGTAAAAAAAATGTAGTAAATAATGACATGATGATATCATGGTAATATCATAACTGCAATTGATACAAACTCATCAAACTTCAACTCAATAAGTTTAAGCAGTAACATTTTTTTTAATTAAAAAAGACTACTTTTGATCAATTTACTTTAGTACATTGAAATGATTAACTTTCTTTTTTTGAGAAAAAAAAAGTATCTTTCATTAATTGCATAAATATATAGAAAGAAAATTGTGCTGCAAGATGTGAACAAAAGATGCTCGATTTAATGTTAGAAAATATTGTTTGTCCTTTAAAAGTAAAAAATATTTATTTTCAATTAATGTGTGTTAAAATATGATGCATAAGCTCCAATGCACACTATATAAATTACCTCATATATATCTCTCTCTCTCTCCATTGATCAAATTTTAAATTCTGTTACATTACTTTTTATTGAGTGCAAGTAAAATGGTAAAAGAAAAGCCTCTGACCTGGAACCGATATATATTGAGCATGGAAACATAAAATTTGGCATTTAGCATAATGTATAGGATGGGCTAAAAAGGTTAGAATTGGAGAGGATGTCGACGTGATCTGTCAAATTAAATCTTATCTCATTAAGATAATGTTTCGAATTATTCGGCTCTACTTCGGCTTGAAATTTGTTAAAAAAAAAAAACTTGCGAAATGCGTATTCAATTTTTTTTTTGTCATAGCAGCATTAATTCATAGTACTCCCCTGTATTTTCAAAATATTTTGTAAATAACCCCTTGCATTTCAAATCAATACCGTTTAGCTCTTACATGAATAAATGTTCATCACATTATGGTGTTGTTACTTATGGTTATCATATTACATTGCTTACAAGTCGTCAAACTATTTAAGTTCACATAAGTCCTGAAAAATGAAATATTGCACGTAATTGTTCGACAGTGAACTCTATGCATAAATGTATAGTAAACCTACATAACATGTTCTTCTAATACTTGTTATTTTGATTGATTGTTCGGTAGTGTTTTTAAAAGAAAGAAAGAGAGACTGTATAAAATTTTCAATTAAAAGTGGGACTATGTTTAAGTTTTTCAATTAGAAAAGGGATATATTTGAGGTTTTCAAATTTTTTATTAAAATATTAAAGGGAGTGGGTTTATTTGTAACTATTTAGAAATGCAAGAAGGTATTATTTAATATAAAAATACAGGAGTATACTCAAGACTCGGGTGCAAATATAAATTAATATAAGAATATATTTCCCTAAAATATACTTATATCAAAATACGATTCCCCCACCCAAACAAAAAATATTAAAAATCAAAATCAATATCTTGGGCTCCAGAGATATTTTTGGTTACCAAAAGTTAGATATTTATGTAGGAATATGTGATCACCTAGCAAGTATAGGACGTATATGATGTGTTAGAATATATAAATATTATAAAAATTATTGTGTGGCTTATTTAATAATTATGAGTCAAGTTCATTTAAGAATGATTAACTAAAGGGAGCAACTGAAGAGTGCATCTAGGCATATCTGTATTTTGATGAAAAATTTAATTGTCAAAATTCATTATATTAGATCTCAGAAGTTGTCCAAGATTCTATATAAGACTCATGTTATGAAATATTTGAATACTTACAATAATTTCATCCACTAAAGAAAATAAAAAAAGGAGTAAGGGGAAAACGTCTAATTAGTCATCATCATGTCTGAGATTTTTTTTTGAAGATCAATAAATTATGCTTCCGCTTCAAAATATCTGTTCTTTAGAAATGTGAATACTAATTGATAATTTTTGTTATCTCTACTCCTTATTAAGCACGTAAGTGTCTTGATCTTGCAACGGTCCATATTTTTTGTTGAATTTTTAGAGTTAATATCAGTTATCGGATTGAGTTATTTGTTAAATAATATTAATATATCTATGACCATTTGTATTGAAGTTATAAATTTCTCTTAATTTATTGTTCTACTTTGTTTTTTTTCTTAGATTGCCAGCAATTATGAATTTTAACTTTTTTAAAAATTTAAATGTCAACCTTCCTCTCAATTCTGTATTTATTTTACATTAATTATGTATTCATGATTGAAATTTACATTAATAACTAAATTATCTTTATTTTTATTTTCTTTCTTTTTACATGAAGATATGAATTTTTATGTTTTTAAAAAATATCACCGTAGCAATGCACGGACAAAATACTAATTTTATATGAATTACATATTCTTGAGCTATAGTTTAATAGTAAAATATATTATATTTAAGTGTATTTTACATCAGGATCGACAGCAGTAAGCCAGTAATTAACCACTAACCAGTACAGCGAGATTTTAAATGAGAATAAGTAAATGCATGAAAAATAGACCCATAGCGAGATTTAAATGATAATAAGTAAATGCATGAAAAAAGAGCCACATGTAATTTAAAACATCTGTCGATCTTAATTGATATCATCATCATCCCAAATAGGCATAAAAGGAAAGCATGCAGCTGTTCTGCAAATTAAAATGGAATAAATTCTCGGTATTGTGTTTGGAATCTGTGGATGATTGGAGAAGGCGCCTACTATATAATAAATTCAGATTGGAGACTTATTCGGCAAGGTAAAAAAATTCAGGATTCAGATATAATATAGATATAATTTAAAAATTATTCTTTTATATAATATAAATAAAATATATTTAAAATATTAAAATAAATTAAAAATATAAAATTATATTTAAAATAATATATAATGTGGGGTTTTCTGAATAATTAGTGAATAAAATAAATTTTTTGATAAAAAATATATAATATATTAAACTGATTAATTATTTGTGAAACATTTGGCATAATTATAAAAAAACGAATTATTTATAAATAAAAGCAAATTGTGTTATTACGCCGCCTACTGGTTTAGACTCCAGAGTCCAAGGCCAACACACCAATCTCCTAATTTGCCATTACATTTTGCCTTTGCTTTGTAGGAACGCCGATTGGAAAATTAATTAATTGTAGCCTTTTTCTATAGTTGGCATAATGTAACCATATCAATACAATCTGTTACCAACATGCAACTGCAAGTTTATATTTGAATAAAATATAATATTAATCTCGACATATTATCTTCGTTTGTAATAGGATATTTTGCTTCGTAAAAGAATTAGCCATAAAATTGTTTCTTAAAATCGATCTTTTGCGCTTTATTTATTTTTCTCCGACGCAGGACCGAAAAATTGGGTGAATATTTATAACTATTTATAAAATATGTACTTAAATATTAGAAATGACTAATACATATATGAATATGATCCAAAACTCATATTGCAAATATTGTAATCTAAAGAAAATATCAGTAATTCCAGCAATCTTAACTACAAATCATCCGATAATTTTTCTAAAAGAAGAAAAATGCAATCATCAAAAGTTAAGCTATGGTGCTATGCATGCCACAGATTATGGATCGTTTCTCCATTTTTAAAATTTAAATTATCGATCTGATCATTCAAAATGATTTCCATAAAAATCTACATGTAGACCAAATTTTATATTTTTAAATTTTTTTACTATTTTTAGATAGTTAGAAAATCACTCCTTTTGAATAGTCCATAATAATTAAATCAAGTGATTTTTTAATTATATAAAAATAATAAAAATATAAAATTTAATATACAACTAAATTTTCATATGAAAATTATTTTAAGCGGTTGTTTCAACCATTTAAATTTTGAAACACTGGGCATCCGTACTACATCTAGTACCGTAGCGAAACTCATCATCCAAATATATAACAATGGACGCAAGGAGGGAAAATATTTTACATTTTTTTCTTACTTTATACTTCCTAATAGAAATCTTTCGTTTTCAGTTTTCACCGGGAAAAAGGAAATGTTCTTACATCCACGTTTACATTTTAGATATTACAATCACCTCGGAAGAAAATAAGCACAGGTACAAAGATCTCCAACACCCATATTGCCATATTGGTCCCCAAAAATTACCTATATTAAGAATCAAGATATTGCTTGGGCATATCCCTGAAAGTGGCCCAAGTACCCATCCAGGAATTAAGATCCAAACAAAAAACGAAGAGGAGGAGGCGACTGTCGCTGCTAAATCCATACTAAGCCCATCATGCGGTCCAGTGCATATAATATTGCTCCGTTTTTCTGTGGCGCATGCATAGCATACCACATAGTGTGGCAAGTCACAAAAACTCAGTCATAATCATAGCAACTCATTGATTTGAGGATCATTTGGCGAGATTGAAAATGCGTGATTTGAAAATAATTCGGATATAATTGAGAATAATTCATTATATATCAAAAAATATTTATAGTTTTAGAAATCAAATAAAAAATTTATATATGTATATGTCCTTAAATAATACACATGTAATATAAAAATTCACTAGAATAATATATAATCTCCATTGTTTATGATTTATCATTTTATAAATGTATTTCAGTAAATAAATTCAACGGAGTGAACTATTTTCCGCTAAAATTTAAGACTACATAAAAAAGATGGATGCAAGCTGCAAACCATTAAAATTTTATGTAATTTGCAATAGTTCTAATTTAATATTTTTTATAGACTATTAAATGTTAATAAAATTATATGAATTGAACCAATATAAATATATAATTAAAAGAGCACATCTATAAACTTATCTATTTTTAATATTTTTAAATTTATTTAAAAAATACGGTTGAGGTTGGCAAAATAATCATTGTCAAGGGATTCCTCCCTTAATTATATTCAAGTTTTACTCTTTTTAAGTGACCACTGTAATCCTGTACACTTGACTTCTTACGTCTCTAAAAGAAAATAAAAAGTTGATAATATTGACTATAGACTATTGCCTAGGAGTGACGGATTCAGGGGCTGGCCCTCCCCTTAATTTTTAAAAAGGTCCAAAAAAATATAATTTTATAATATTTAAAAAATATAATAAAATATTATAAAGATCGTATTTGTGTTATTAATATTTTATTTGCTTGTTAATTCTTAGGTATGAGATGAATGCTATTTTTATACAATGGTTTATATTTATGGATATTATCCAACATTATTTGTAACTGGCAACCATACATATTTTGTCTCGGTGTATGTATTTTACATGAAGAAGAAATACGAATCAAGAATATCGATGTCCATCTCGTTTGTTGACGTGAGCGATGATATCTAAATTGGACATCCCTAGATAAAGAATATAATGCAAGGATGATACATTCTTATCTTACACTATTATGAATATCATATGACATGGAATGAGTTTGGGATAATTATCATTGTCCAGGATCAAGGTACTTGTGATATATGATAATTAAAAATATTTTAATCTCATTGTTAAATATATATAGGTCTCAAAGGTCACATCGTATAAATATAAAGCCTATAACTATTTCTTGATTATTTAGTATGAGTTTTTGAACATTAATATGAGTTAATTAATCATCGAAGTTGATTAATTAAGTATATTTATCAAAAAAATTAATAAGTATGTCAAAATAGTGAAAATAGAGTCCCATAAAAGGTTTTTGAGCTTCATTTAGAACTTTTGCGACCCCAAATGAACCATATATATGTCTAAGCCAGAAAAACTAAGTTTTTGGGCTCCACAATTTGTACCAATTTATCCTCAGTTCGGCAAATAGGCAAGTCTAGGTGATTTTTCAGCACACACTTAGGTCTATGCACGATTCGATTTTTGAGTTGGTTTAGGGGTTTTCTTGCTCCAAATTTAGTGAAAGATTTCCATTGGGCCATATCTATAATAAATAAACCCTAATTTTTCATCCCCAACTGCATCAAAATTTTGCTGAATTTTTACTGCACCAGTTTTGACAATCTCCTGTGTTGAGAAACCTTTCCACAACATCTAAGAATTAGAATTCATGGAGAAGGACTAAAATATCAAGGAGAGCACTCTCAACTGCTCTTACAAGAGGTTAAGACGATATTTGTTGATTATTCTTGGTGGATATCATTGGAGGAGATCCCAGTTTGGTTTTCGGTGTCGGCTCATCTCCCGATCATCTTTCGCCCTTCCGATGACTCAAGTATGCTTCAAAGATATACCAATCTTGTCTATAATTTAAGTGATAGCCTCAATTCATACACTTTATACTAGGGTTAATCTCATGAATCTGCCAACTCTTAGAGTAATTTAGTTATTTTACTTTTATCCCAAGATCGAGATACTGCTATATTTTATTTCTAATTATAGGAATCATGAAATTGAAATGATAATTAAAGCAAAATTGAGTAATTGAACATGATTGGGAAGCACTCAATCGCGGACGATATAAGAACAGATCATCAGTAGCAAATAACATCAAATTATAATCATAAACTATCATGAAATGACTAAAAATGATATGCTAATCTTGTAGAGATCGTTCTTATATTTCTAATGCATCTTACATCACTCAAATCAGAGCTCAGATGAAAAAGTTATGGTCAAAATATAAATCACTACACAACAGATTCAACTCCATACGAGCCCGTATGTATTTTCCATACGACCCGTATGCTCCAAATCTAAAAATTCAAACAAAATTGATAGCAGTTAGTTGATTGATTTTCCTCTTATATAAATCCCTTCCATGTGCCTTTCTAGAGCATGTAGGAAACCCTAGCCACCTAGGGCGGTCTTGGGCTCTGTCTTGAGAGTTTAGAAGCAATTTTGAAGGAGAAAAGAAGATTGGAAGATGGATTCGAAACCAACACACAAGATCCGAGGGAGAAATCGAGAGATTATTAATGTATCCTTTTTTTTTTCATCTCATCTGTCTTTTATTATTATTTTTCCATAAAAGTTTATTGTTATTATTTTATCATGTGTGACTAAACAACCGTTCTGGGGGTGATGACTTATAGTACCTGAATCTTTTTAGTTAATCTACTCTATATTTGATATTTTTAGTAATTTCTTATGTAATTTATCTTTTAAATTGATTATTTATATGCTTGAACTATAATAAGTATTTGTTGTATGATTTATCTTAGGAATTATAGTAGATTATTAAAATATATTGTTAGAATTCTAGACCTCGAAGGTTAAAACTTATGTTTGCACTCAAGACCTAGCGATAAGTTTGCAACTTAGGTGATTATACTCAGAACTAAATCAAATATCAATTCTCAACTCATAACTATGTAGTGTCGGGTTTTGATAAGGTTTTAATAGCAAAGAACACAAAGGGTTTGAACTTCTAGGGCAAGATACGTAATTGTGAAGTATGAATAGTTTGAACACGACATTGACATATGAAAACACCTGTCAATGCTAAACTTAAATTACTAATCTCATATTATTGAATTATCTAAAAAGCGAAGACACTGGTTAGATTAATTAAGGAGTGAAAAAAAATCGGAACCCCTAGTATTCACCTTTTAGTTTAAAATACTATTTTATTAGTAGTTATTTAGTTTAATTTTAGTTTAGTCAAAATCAACCTTTGTTTGTCTAGATTAGTGAACTAGTAAGAACTAGTGCTTCACCCTTATTCTTGTGGATTCGACACACCAATTACTACCTCACAATATCATGCACTTGTGATCAAAATTAAGTATAAATTAAAGTAATTATTAACTATTAGTTAAAACCCGTCAAGTTTTTTGGCACCGTTGCGGGCATACACGACATATTCTTAGATTTTTTAGGATTTTAGGATTTAGAATTTAGAAATAGATTTCAAAAATAGAGGTTTAGATAGGATTTTAGGATTTAGAATTTAGAATTAGGTTTTAAAATAGGATTTTAGGATTTAGAAATAGATTTTATAATAGAGGTTTATTGTACTATTATTATTATTATTATTATTATTATTATTGCTACTATTATTAGCATATTATCATTATCATCTTTATTTATATATTATTATTATTATTATTATTATTATTTTATTTATTTATTTATTTTCTTTTCTTCCATCATATTCATTATTATCACTGATATTTGAGATCTTTGATCTTATATTTTCCGATTGGGTTTCATTTCTAGCCTATCCCAATTTATTTGGGATTAAAGGCTTTGTTTTTGTTGTTGTTGTTGTTGCGGGCAGACACGGTGTGAATATTAGTTCAAACTTTAGTAACTAAGACTAAACATTTTGTTACTTTATTTTACTCTATATTTCATATTTTTTATCAAAATTACATGTAGGTTATATGCAGAGCCCCATTGCTCGACTCCAACAATAAATGAATGATCTAAAAGTAAAGTTCAATCAATTATTGTGGAATAAGAGGATGAGCATACAAATGGGAGAATCTGGCTTAACAATAATATTCAACAAAATTTTCTCCGATAAAATAGTCATCATTTTTTATTTTTTCCACAAGGGTAATTTTTAGAAAGGTCAGGTAAATTTTTATCTTGTGAATGTTATGGTGGCATTGGTCATACATTTAATGAATGCCAAATTGGTATGTCTAACTCTCGAGAATTAGAACCAATAATTTCATACATGACCAACCCCCAATCATTATCATGAAAATCCAGGCTTGAATTAAAAATGAAAGAATTTATCAAGTATAATATTGAACTAAATGAATAATTGCGCACCCAAACTGAAAAATCACGTGCCCAAACTAAATAATTACGTACTGATGTTGAAATATTAAAGTGTTTACTTGATAAAACACAGTCTAAATGAAATAAATTTAAGGGGACAAGACTTGAAAATTCACTGTGATGATAGAGATTATGAAAATCATATTTCTTTTAATAGAACTCAAATTTGTATTGAGACTAATGTCAATTGGGAGAAAAGAGATGAGTTTGCAGATGAGGAAGAGATGAAAAGTCAATTGATAAATTTAAAACATATCTCTCATGCTCTCAAAACTCATATACCCAACATGATAAATGATGAAGATCAGACAATAAAGCACGACCGAGTATTGAAAGTGAGCCCATACTTATAGTCGCATGAAGATATACATTACAATATTGAGTCTTCTCTACTTCTCTCTCAAGATTGACACATTTGACCGTGTCTCATGTGAATTACTTGAGGACCGCTCAACAATCAAAGAAAAATAGTTGTTCAAGGAGAATTCCGCAAAGCACATCTTGAGTAATTCACATGAGAATTTTTGAGAGAACTACGATGCGGCCTCAAGACACAAGGAGAAGATAAAAAAGAATGAAGAAACATGGGTCAAGCTAATGACTTAAAATAAAGCGCTGCTTGAGAGTTAACCCAAGATTCTCTTTTAAAATTTCTTATTTTTATTTGTCTTAGTTAATTCATTTTATTTAATTATTACATTGTAGGAATAAAGACTCATTAATAATCATTGGCGAAGGAAATGAAGCGATGGGTCGAGCTATAATTATCAAATTTTGCAAACAGAGAGAGATAAATGTGTGACCCGCACCTCAACCCGCACCATAGTATTGTGAGTATCTTTGTACTCTTTTTACTTTTTATTGAAGCATGAGCATAACACTCAGTTAAAATTTAGGGGAGAGGGTATATTTGAGATTTTATCTGCATTATAAGCATTTAGAAATAATTTTAATTTTAGATTTTTTTTTATTTTAGTGGGTATTTTTGTAATTTTTTATAAAAAAACTCTAAAGGAAGGGTAGACAAATGAGTAACTAGTGTTGAAAAATTTTAAAAAAATAACAAGAAAAACATTAAACTTTTTTAAAAGTAGCCATGATGAATGAAAATGGTACTTAGAACCGAAAAAATCAAAATAATTATGCCTTGAGAAATTCTTTGTATGATAGATTTTTTGAAACTTGACGTCCTCCTGAGAACTTGATCAAAACTTAAAAATTTATTTTATTTATTTTATTTTTGAATGGACAAATCTTAAGTAACAAGGGTGAGTAAGACGGTGCGGCAGCGGTTCCCAAAAACTATTTTCAATCAAAAAATGGCTTAAAAATTAATAAGGCAAAAATCATGAATTAATAGGGTCCTCAAAATTCTTTTCAATAGGAGAAAACCATGGTGTGTCTAAACGGACGAAGTCCCTCATCCACACACGGATAAAAAATAAAGAAAAATAAATCAATTTAAATCTCAAAGAAGTTCTAAGGATATTTAAGGGAACTCCCCTAACTTTTCAATACGGCACGAGGCGATCTCATGTGCGCAATTAAGTGCTATACGTCAGTGTTATATATATAAAAAGTAAATAAATTCGCATGAGACTCAAGATTATCATTTTCATTTTTTTCAAATTGCGAGGAATTTATTGAGTTGACGAGGAGAAATATTTTATCATCTAATGTAATATTTTAGGTCAATGACATTAAAAGTAAGAGTCTAAGATAATTTTTCTACAGTAAAACATCATGGGTCAAATCAGAAATAATAAAATATTCTCAAGTTTTGTAAAAATCTGACATTGGTCGATCAAATTTGAAGTCTTTTGTTTTAGAGATAGTCACTGCTTTTTCTCTGACATCTATGATTTTTAGTATTTATGTTAGGACTTTTAGAACTTGGTTAGATTCTAGAGAGCGGTCCAATCTTCAACTAAAACTTGCTTAGGAACAAATAAGGTTTAAGTTTGAAGGAATTATAATAGGCCTCAATTTATACAATTTATACTAGGATTAATTTCATGAATCAGCCAACTCTTAAGGTAATTTAGTCATTTTACTTAAATTTTTATCTCAAATACTGCTATATTTTATTTGAATTTATAGGAAATCATGCAATTAGGATGAATAATTTAAGCAAAATTGAGTAATTAAATATGATTGGGAAATGCTCAATCATGAACAATATCAAGACAGATCATCAACAACAAATAATAACAAATTTTGAACATAAACAAACAAGAAATGATTAAGATGACATATTAATCTTATAGAGATCATTCTTAGCTTTCCAATGCATCTTAGATCACCCAAATTAGAATTCGGATGAAAAAGTTATGATCAAAATATAAACTACTGCGCAACAAATTCAACTCCATACATGCCGTATGCATTTCCATATGACCCATATGCTCCAAATCCAGAAATTTGAACATAATTGTCAGCAACTCCCTCTTATATAAACCCCTTTCATGTGCCTTTCTAGAGCATCTAGGAAACTCGAGCTGCCTAGGGTGGTTTTCGGAGCCGCCTTGGGAGCTTAGAAGATATTTTGAAGGAGAAGAAAAGATTAGAAGATAGATTTGAAGCCAACACTCAAGATCCGAGTAAAAAATCGAGGGATTATTAGTGTACCTCTTTTCTCTTCCTCTCATCTGTCTTTTATTATTATTTTACCATGAAATTTTATTGCTATTGTTTTATCATGTGTCGCTAAGCATCTGTTCTGGGGTTGATGGCTTATAGTACTTGAATCTTTTTATTTAATCTACTCGATATTTGATCTTTTTAGAAATTTCTTATGTGATTTATCTTTTGAATTGATTGTTTACATGCTTGAACTGTAATAATGACTTATTATGTGATTTATCTTAGGAATTATAGTAGATTATTAAAATATATTGCTAGAATTTCTGTTCTCAAAAGGTAAAACCTATGTTTGCACTCAAGAGCTAGCGGTAAGCTTACAACTTAGCTGATTATATTTAGAACTGAACCAATACCAATTCTCAACTCGTAACTGTGTGGCATCGGGTTTTGGTAATGTTTTAACAGTAAATAATACAAAGGGTTGAACTCCTAGGATGAGATACGTAACTGTGAAATTTGAATAATTTGAACACGACATTGACATGTGAAAGCGCCCGTCAATACTAATCTTGAATTGTTAATCTCACACTATTGAATTATCTAAAAAGTAAAGACACCGAATATGTTAAGTAAGGAGTGAAAAAGTTGGAACTCTAGTATTCACCTTTTAGTTTAAATACTATTTTATTAGTTATTATTTAATTTAATTTTAGTTTAGTCAAAACCAACCTTTGTCTGTCTAAATTAGTGAACTAGTAAGAACCGGTGCTTCACCTTGTCCTTATGGATTCGTCACCCCAATTATTATCCGATAAGATCATGCGCTTGTGATCAAAATTAGATATAAATTAGGATAATTATTAACTGTTGCTTAAAAGCCATAATTAAGTCACATATAAGATTTTTTTGATATATTTTTTTAAAATTTATACACTAATTATATCGATAAAACCCCAACATTATCTATAACAAACTAAGTTTGAGAGAGTATCAGTTGTTATTTCAAATGCATGATTTTTCTCGGTCATGTGAAGTAGTGAGAGAAAAGCAGTACCCAACCTATGTCACCAAACTATATATCAAAAAGATGCGAAATATACGTGTTTTATACATAAAATTCATGAGCAATAAGTGTATTAGAAGAATAATACACGAATAAGCGAATAAAACGTGTATTTGTTCGGCTGCTAACAAAAAATGAATAAATCATAAATTATATATGAATTATTGACGAATTTTATTACTATGATGATAATCTTAATTTTTGTTTTGTGGGGATGGTCCCTTTTTATGATGAATTTATATTATTTGAGTACACATGCTGATGACTCGCTACAAGGTTACACAGTGAATACATATTAGTATGGGATTGGAAAATAACGGGGTAGCCATCCACATCGACTGGGTTATGCCCACTTACCAGACGACATAAGTGCAATCTTGTTCTTTTCTGTTATGATCCCTATCATTGACAATTTGGGAAAAATAACATCTCTCTATTGTACGATCATATCAGCTATGTTGTCACTGTGATTTTTACAATGGAGATCGAAAAGGAGCAACTGCCAAATAAAACACTCACAATTCGAATTTACTTTGCAGATTGGTACTTTTGAAGCATTTGAATGTATGTATGTAACAGGTTACAAAAAATACCACAGAGATATTAACGGTACATTCAAAGCATCTTATAATATATATTAACGGTACTTTCAAAGCATCTTATAATATATGAGTCCTGGAATTAGGGGCGAATCTAGGATTTTAGTTAGGATAGGCAATTATCGGATTGTAATGACTTATCGGGTATTAAATAAAAAAATTAATAATTTAATATATATACTTAACTAATATTTTTTTATTAAAATAATAACATTTTATATATTAAAATAATAATAAAATAAAACTCAAAATAATAGATAATCAAGTTGATGAAATTTTTTTTCGTCTAACGAACTTTATATTTTGATATCTTTACATAATTATTTCATTATGCACGGTATTAAATATTTTTTTAATAAAAATAAACAGACAATCCAGAGGAGGGGGGGGGGGGGGGCAAATTACCGAAAAATACTATTTTTCAAAATCCAAGGGGCACGTGCCCCCCTAGACACACTTGGGTCCGCCCCTGCCTGGAATTCATATAACATGAAGGACTTAAGGAGGATGGCCTTTGAGGTTTAGATAATGTAAGATTATAAGTTATTTAAGGTAGAAATGTATATATCGATTTGGGGCTTAACGTTCAAGTGTAATGACAACGGAAGACAATTTAATTCAATTCTTAACAAAAATATAGCAACTAAAGCAAAAAGAGAGAAAAAAAGATCAAACAAGAATACAAGATGTAAGAGAGTTCGGCCTACAATGTTTACGTCTCCGAGGACTCCTGATCTATAACAATTAAAATTGAGCCGAAATACTAAAAAATAATTTTTACACTTATAAAACATGATCCCTTACACAAAAATGAAATGTCAAGCCTATCGGTAATAATAGTGACAACACACTCAAAATAAAAGTGAATGACAACAAGGGGCAGATGTAGTATTTTGGTCGGGGGGGGGGGGGGGGCAATTATCGGATTGTAATATCTTATCGGGTTTAAATTCATTAACTAATCGGGTACTAAATAAAAAATTAATAATTTAATATATATTCTTACCTAATAATAAAATTATTAAAATAATAATATTTTATATATTAAAAATAATAACAAAATAAAACTCAAAGTAATAGATAATCAAGTTGATGAAAAAAGTTTTCGTCTACGAAACTTTATATTTTGATATCTTTGTATAATTATTTCATTATGCATGATATTGAATATTTTTTCTCAATAAAATTAATCAGACAATCCAGGGGGGGGGGTTATTATCGAAAAATACTATTTTTCAAAATCTAGGGGGACAGCTGCCCCCTGGTATGAAGTGGATCTGCCCCCGGTGACAACACACTCAAAAACATGAGTGACAATACACTCAAGAAAGATGAGTACTACAACTCAAAACTATTACAAGAAGAGTAGATCACAAATGATCAAGTTGGGAGAATGAAGAGAAGCTAGATTGAGCTTTACACAAGGATTTGACTAATTAAGTATTTTCAATCTCTTAACTCTCTCACGTAAGATATTGCTGGTATGTTATCTGGAATGAATGATTTTGTTAGGTAGAACTAATTCCTTGATTCATCATTAATAATGAGAGAATTTATCCCTTAAATAGACTTTCTGAAACAGATGAAGAAACTATTTTCGACATGAATCGTTATGACGACTTGGGAACCGTTGTAACAGTTTAGAAATGATAGCCGTTGGATCTTACTTTTGATTCTTAAGCTGAAATATTATAACGATTTGATAAACTGTTATAACATTTTGCTAAATCATTGTAACAATTCCTGAGCTGTTAAACAACGATTCGCTCTAGTTCTTTGAGAAGATTTTCTACCTTAGAATATTTTTGAGTATTGAGATAAACCGTTATAGTGGCTCCTAAGCCATTACAATAGCTTACTCGACAGAAACAAGTTTTCTTATATTTTCTTAGTGTTTAAGCTTAATTTATCTTAACCAATTTAACCCAGTTTGAGTCTAACTAAACCTAGGCCTAATGTAGTTTTGATTAACCTCTTACATTCTATCATTAGTTTTGATTCTTATGCACTAATTCATTTTATATTTATTTCCCGTACAAAACTCAAACAAGACAAATTATAAAATTTAAGATTGTTTTGCAAATCGACAAATCAAAAAAATTATTTAGTACAACATAACATAAGAAGGTTTTCATTAAATTTGGATAGAAAAATAAAAAAATAATTAAATTTTGAATAAATATTAATATTTAATGAATAAAAATAGATAAATAAAAGTTCAATGACTAAATATAAATTTAGCATTAATATAATTTAGTGTGATCTGAAAAAAGTTCACCTTTAATGTATATCTTTTTTTTCAAACATGTTTTTTTCAATATAATTCTAATATTTAAGTTATATTTTTATTCACATCAATATTCTATAGCGATATCATAATATATCTGACACTTTAAGCATGTATATGTGATTATTGATAATAATCTGTGTGCATATCAGAATCGATATTCTGATAATTTTGTAATATCTTTCCTATTTGTCATTGTAATACTATATATAGACATGTTGAATACAACAAAGGCAGAACATACAATTATCAATCAAATATTTTGTCAAATTCATCTAATATTTAATTTTTTTATAGAGTTAGACTATGGTGCAATGCGTAATTAATGATTAAATTTGTTACGGACTAAAAAATATAGGTAAATCATCTCAAAATTATGATTTATAGATCTCAATAAATTATTTATATCAAAATATGATGAGATATAAAAAATTTCTATTTTTAAAATTTTTTAAGTATTAGTTTTGAATTTTTTAAGATGATTCAATAATAATAATAAAATAATACATATCTTCTAGATCATTTTTAAAAATCCAAAACTAATACTTAAAAAATTTAAAAAATAGAAAATTTATATATCCTATCATATTTTGATATAAAAAATTTATTGAGACCCATAAATCAAGATTTTGAGATGATTTAGCTATATTTTTGAATTCGTAACAAATTTGATCATTATATACGCGTAGCACCATAACCTATTTTTTTGTATCTGTATTCATGTAGTATTCAATCTGTATTTAATTCTTATTTGTATCTGTATTCATTTCATAAATCTATATTTGTATTCATTTAATATTGTATCAATCTGTGCTTGAAAATTAATAAATGGGTACGCAAGGCATATCATCCAACAGTCTGCATTCGCTCCATTTGCATCCCTAATCTTATTATATATGTACATGATTGATGAATCTAATTAAATCCTATGAAGTTTTATACGTAGTTAAATGGAGGAATTGCTTGTCATATAGAAAATCGCACATTTTAAAACTTTTTAACTCTTTTTTCAATTGTAAAATATTTTTTAGTATAATTATGAATGTCTAAAAAATAAAAATATTTATTAAATTAAAAGAATTTAACTAAATAACAATAATAAATTGAGAATTCTTATATTTTTTTATTATTCACATTCATATTTAACTTTTAATTTTTTAATTTGTTGTCAACTAATATAATTGGAATTTTGATTTTATATAATTCTATTCAACACAATTAAATAATCATTATTGTATGAAGTGATTTTGTTCTGCAGCGAACCGCGAGAACAACCCTAATAATTTTAGCACTGCTTTAAAATAAGCTATATAAGTGTTGTTGGCTTGGAGTGTATAAAAATCTGTCAACTCATCCAACCCGTTCAATCTGCTGACCCGACCCATTTTTTTGCCGGATTGATATGTTGTCATGTTGATAATACAGCTTGTGATTTAGATTGAATTATGATTTTGCTTTTAGAAATCGACTAACTCATTATATTGAGTTGAGTTATGAATTTGCTTTTATAAACCCGTCTAATACGGACTTGACCGTATATCATATATTTTTTCATTTTATGTATAATTTATTAATGATCAATTAAATAATTATTAATAGTTAAAATTCTACTTCGCATTTTAATTATATATTTTCATGTAATTTTTGTTAAGTATTTTATTTTTTGGATATTATATATCACTTTTTAATATTAATTATTAGTTATATTCATCTTTTATAAAACTTGATAAATATTTAATTTTTGAATTCATTATTCATATTTAATGTGATTTTTTTTCACATTTTGTGAATTTTTTATCAATATTGGGTTGTGATGTCATTAATAAAATATTTATTATTTAATATAAAAAAAATATAATATATTATTTAATTGAAGTACCAACTCGTTTAATCTGTATATAATCAGAAACTCATATGAAAAAAGTATATGGATCGGGTTGTGTTACGGATCAATTAGCTAAAGAATTTTTCAATCTGATAAAATCAAAGTGAGTTCAAATTTTGATAAAAAATTTACCCGCCTATTGTTGACATTTGAAAATTAATGTTCTTACTTTATATAAAAATGTATTTGAAGTCATTGAAATTTGAATATTTATAACAAAATTTTCAATCAAATTTCAGATTTACTATCTTTTACATAAAAAATATTATTTTATTCAATAAATAAATGTTGGCTATTGATGTCCAATTTTTTTTACAAAGCTCATCAATGTAGGCTAAGCCTAGTTTCATAAAAAAAGTTCAAAAACATAATTCCCCTAGGAATACATCTTGTTAAACAATTATTGTTGTGCGCAGAGCACTTTGCACGTCTTTTGAAGTTGACGTCAGTTGTGAAATAGTCTTTAGTATCACTGTAGCGTGAAGATAATGAGAAACACAATAAGCATCCTCTAATATATTGACAAACGTGCGCAGATCATGTCTTTTGAAGTTGACGTCATGTGAAATAGTCTTTAGTATCACTGTAGTGTGAAGATAATGAGAAACACAATAAGTATGTAGATGTATTTGACACAAAATGTGTCGTGTCAAACATATTTTAACATATCAAAAACTTAAAAATTCGAACACGCACGTCTAAAACACGTAACACGTCCCAACAAAAATGGTTAGTCTTTGGATCACCTACCTGGAAAAATGAAAGCAAGAAAAACCAATAACTAAGGTACGGTTTTAGCAATCTAATTTAACTTGAACTAAAGTTCAGTCCTGCAATGTTCTTGGATGAGTGCCGTCACCATTTAGTTCTCAAATTAACTCCCCTTTGTTCTGAAGTTATCTTGACAATAAGCATCCTCTAGTGTATTGATAAACGTGTGTGTCGTGCGTGTCATGTGCGAGCACGTGACGTGTTTGACACGAAACGTGTCGTGTCAACATGTATTTACGTGTTTGAACATGCATATTTTAACGTGTCAAAAACTTAAAAATCCGAATACGCACGTCTAAGACACGTGACACGTCTAGCACGCCGTGTTAGACGTGTTCGTGTTTATATGTGTTTGGCACGTGTCAACACTTGTAGCACGTATAAATTCAATAAAATTCAAATAAGATAAATATATAAGAAAAATCATGAAAAATTATAAAATAATAAAAAAATTAGTAATCTTAATTTAAATTTTAAAAACTTTAATTAAAGAATAAATTTTCAATTTTTTCCTTTTTTTAGGCTTGGGACCGACTACGTTTTGAAAACATAGGCAAAATTAAAAACTTGAAAATTTATTAGTACAATATTTGAAAATATTTTAAGAAATGAAGTAATATGAACAATATAAAATGCATACCTTTTTGTTATTAATTTTTTTCATATTTGGGTATTTAATCTTCATCTTCATTATCCTTTAAACACTTATTCATGTATTCTGGCATGCTCCTTTTATTAAAACCCTAGAATTTGTATAAGATATTATAAGAATTGCCACTCAAGATTACTTCTTTTCTTCAATTGTGTCGTGTGGTGTCCCGTCAGCTGAACCATCTATGTACCTGGGGTCTACTTTTGTCAGTTTTGATTATATCGATAAAAATTGAGGATGTTTAATAGACGTGTCAGACGTGCTGCACGTGCTACACGTGTTAGACGTGCGTGTTCATGTTAGACGTGCGTGTTCGTGTTAAACGTGTCGAAATTGTTTATATATTGATCACACACGTTTAACAATACGGCACGTGTGACACATGAACACGTCACATACAAACACGTTTATACACGAATACGTATTCGTGTCCATATTTACACTTGTGTACACACGTGTCTGATACGTTTATCATTACCCTAACACCATCCCCATCAACAGGTTATATTCGGATTCAAATTTGATTATTCTCGTGTTTATCCACTTGTCTCATATTCCATCGATGTGATAAGAATAATTACAAACCAACCAAAAGGGTCAATTCAATCACTGTTTAAACCAGAAAGTAGGATTGTTATTTGTAAAATTTGAAAATTGACAAGTTCACAGCGATTGCCAAAGAAAAAAGAATTTGCGCTGTAATTTTTATTACATAACACTTCGCCTTTTTTTAAACTACCGGGATATGAGAATAACACTTAGTTTAGTGACTTATATATATATATATATAGTAAAGATACCGTAAGCTTAAACTTACGGAGATCTTCCGTGAGATTATCTCAAAAAGTATATTAAATCATCTCTAAATTTTAATTTATCATCCTCATTAAATTATTTATATGAAAATCTTGTGGTATGCAAAATTTGGAGAGTTTTGAGCATTTTAAGTCAACATTTTTAATTTTTTAAATAATGTTCAAGTATTGAATATATTATTATTATTTTTTTTAGAGTTGATTTTCAAAATTAAAAATCTCAAAACACTCTAAATTTTTGCATTCCATATAAAAAATTTAATGAGAATGATAAATTAAAATTTCGAGATGATTTGATATGCATTTTGAGTTAAGCTCACGGAGGCCTTCCGTGAGTTTAACTCAAAACCTCCGTGAGCTTAATAAATATATTAAAATTTTTCACTCTCATTAAATTTTTCATATTGAATAAATAATTAAAAAATCTATATATTTAAAAATAAATATATTCAGATTATTTTTGATATAATCCTTATTTGTACGGAGTAAAATAAATTTACTTGATAAATTTCTAACTATTCGGTTTATCCAATTAAGAAAAATAAAAACCGAATCAAAGTACAAAAACCAATTAGCTAAAATTTACAACCGAACCGAAAATTTTAAACTGAAAAACCGAACCTAAAATTTAATTGTTTAATTCAAAATCAAATTAAACTGATACCTTGACACATCCTTAGCGGTAATGCATCTTGAATCTTCTCTTATAAATGTGGATTTAAAATTAGTCATATGATTTTGACTACACATTAACAAATTCGAGGCATGAACACATTAAAAAAAATTTGCTGAAAAGTGAACAATTAAAATATTTCAATTTTTCAGCATCTTAATGCCGCATAATCATAGGCCTAACATAAATGGAAATATCCCGCATCTACGGAAAATGTGGATTCAAATCTCCATGGAAATCACAGAAAAAAATGATGCTCTAACTAACAAATGCCCTTATCTAAATAAGAAAAAAAAATTCTGGATTGTACACCGATATGAAATTGAAAATAATTATTATTACAATATAAATAGAGTAAGGCTATCATACAAATATTTGTACTTATGTCGAAATACAAATTGATCAAAATATATTTTTCATGCCGAATGTCGATTTAAATTTTTTGCTAATTCTACATAATAAAAAAAAACTTGTAGAATTTTAATTTTTACTATTTTTAGTATTTCTAATGAAATTGTAAGATATTTGAAAATAACCCTTTTATATGCAAATGTTTTTATTTTCTCTTAATTTTTGTCAATCTTTTAAAAATCTAAAAAGTTACTTAAAAGATCTTTAAAAATAGTGAAATTTGATATTCTACAAGATTTTGATTTGTAGAATTTATTAAGATGCTTAAATTAATATTTCAGACATGAGAAATAATATTTGAGTCATTTATATTTTAGTCATAATACAAACATTTGTACTTTAGATCATCTCAATAAAAGTATGAATCATGAGTAGTTACTACCATAAAAAGTTACTTTAGAACCGGTTATATAAAATTTTAGCATCGGTTATATAACCGATTAAAACTAAGTGATACTAAATATTTTAAAACAGACGCTAAAAAGAGGTGCTAAATGTTCTAATAGTGGTCTCGGGAGGGGCATTTTAAACCGATTAATTGAATAATCGGATTTTGGCTCATAAACGGCTCTAAAGATACTCCTATTGGTTGATGCAATTATATTGGTGTGAGCAAAAGACTGAAATTCTACTGGTTGATGCAATTATATCAGAGAATTTCTTTAGAGCCGATTCTAAAAGTTTCAGAGCCAGTTTTTTGCTTTAATTTTTGCTAAAAAAAAATTAAACATAGAACCATATTGATTAAAAACTGGCTTTAAACATAGAACCATTTTGCTTTATTTTTTTATTAAAACTGACTTTAATTAAGTTTTATGAATTAGAACAGTTATAATACAAATTAGCTCTATTAATTATTTTGGATCAATTTTTATTAAAACTGACTTTAATTAAGTTTTATGAATTAGAACCGATTTTAATGAAAATATGTTTTAATTAATGCATTAGGATAACAAAAACTGATTTTAATTAAATTTTACGAATTAAAACCGATTTTAATAAAAATTGGTTTTAATTAAGATTTATGAATTAGAACCAATTTTTGTTAAAACGGGTTTTAATAAAATTTTATGAATTAGAAGTTTAGAACTGATTTTTATTCAAATCGGCTCTATTAATTATTTTAAATCATTTTTTATTAAAATCAGTTTTAATTAAATTTGGTTTTAAAAATATTTAGAGATGATTTTTATAAAAAATAGTGCTAAAATAATTTAGTTAAAGTTGGTTTTATAAAAACTAATGCTAACATAGTTTGGTAAGAGTTAGTTTTATAAAAATTGATGCTAAAATAGTTCGGTTAGAGCCGGTTTTATAAAAAGTTTATAAAAATCCGGACAATGATGGCAAAATTAATTTACTCTCGACTTTGCTTCCAGTTTAGATGTTTACGTGTGCTCGGTAATTAATAAAACTAGAGTGGCGCACCCGCTTTGCGGCGGGGTTGTGCGCTTTGTTGGAGTTGGTGTACATTGAGTTCAAAATTATCATCAAACTCAATTGTGACATGAGCTAGCATTTTAGATGATATATGTATTATATAAAGCAATATCGACATCGAACAATAAACTAATAAATTATCATCTAATGGCTTGGAGGATTTATATATAACATTTTCAACATAGACATATTTTTAATAATTGCGATCAGTGGTATAGGAAAATTGTGTGGAGAAAAAAGTTGCAAATGGAAAAAAAAACGTTTTTTTAGTACATGTACTATTACTTCATTCTATCTCTACAAAACACATGCAATTTTTAGATAATAAAAATAAGGTCCGATTTAAAAATCACAAAAAGCAAAATAGGCTCATCAACGATTTTGTTACCATCGTGTGATCATTTTTTAGCAATCAGAGATGAAGACTACAGTCTATCTTGATGCCTGATTCAGATCCATCGTTGTTTCCTATGTTGAACATTACTACGATTAAGTGGTGTATGTGTTTTGGTTAATATATGTTGAAATAAATTAACTATTACCGCTTGAAGACGTCTGCTTGGTTAATAATGCAGGATGTAAAAGCGACTTAAGCTTGCTCATATCTGATCTGCTACCTTTTTTCCTAACTGCGTTGTAGAATAGTTTTTATAAAATTATTTAAGCATTATAAAATATATTTTAATTATGAATCATTCTTACCGTCTTTGCCTCTATGTTTGTTGTCGATGATTTGCTTCTTTGTTTTGTGCATGATATTGCTAGTAGGTGTTGGTGTATTTTTACCAACATGCATGAATTCGAACGTTGTATTTGATCTATTGTCAGGCCTGGTGGAGATTTTGTTTTGCCCACAATTGTTGAAGAAATTGGTGACCAAAAAGAATGTTGTTGTGTGGTCTGCACATTATCTGGCACCCTATAGTAGATAAAAATATATTGCGATAATAAATCTTTAGTATATATATGTTTAATCTAACAGTGGAATAATTTTCTATTCATTTATAAATTACCTATGAGAGTGGTAATTCTGGAGCTCTGCATCAAAGAATAATCATTCTACAAAAGAAAAATAGTTGTATTACAACATAATAAAAGGTGAAATAATTTTACATAAAATAAATAAATTACACCTTAAGAGTATACTTCTTGATGTAAGTAATATAGCCTAGCTGAAACCCAAATCTGTCAATAGGGAACAATTTTGCAGACAACAAAGACACAACATGAACCACTAATGTCACCTTGGAATAAGTGGTGTCCTTTCTCTTAGAAACCCCTCCTACATAAACAAATACAATGAGCTGTGCAAAATAAAGATGGAAAATTTCATACAAATTGATCATTAACGGGAACTCATGCAATACAAAAGAGAGATATAATAGAGCTGAGACTGTGTAAAAGAGAGGCTCACCAAACTGACGCCAGCAGCAAAGAAAAGAACAGTGCCTGTTTTGTGTTTGACCACTTCCATTGTGTATGTATAAAAGATAACGATTTAGATTTGCTGAAGTTTCAATAGGAGCAAGTGGTGGCTAGAGGCAACCGATGCCCAAGCGGCAGTTTATGGTGGCTAGTGTTGAATTTGTTTGGGGGGTAATTTTCAACCACACGAGTTGTTTGGGGGTAATTTACCTTAAAAGCAATCATGATGTTCGAGCAAACTACAACTGAGCAGCAATTATCTCGAGCAATCTATTGTAGTACTTACATCAAGAGTTGGTTTTTAATTTTGATTGACCAAAGCAAAAGGAGGATCATTTACCAGATCACATAACATATGTCGCATGTGCAGGCAAGACTCTTTTGCTGAGTTTCTCCGGCCAAACTAATTCCAGTCATCTACAATAAAAATATGGAACTAAGAGATTAAAAAAAAGTTAATCAAACACATTTAAGTAAATGTATTGGTCATTGTCTATAACGCATGTAAATTAATCATGGTTTTTCGATTTTTTCGACAATTTTGTGATATACTTCGTATACTTGTAGTAATTTGAGGGCAAAGATCACAAGCTTTAGATGCCCTGAAAACGCCAAACAAAGAAAAAAATTTAAAACATGTCTAGCTTTTTTACTTCAATTAAAAACATACGCATATGTATGTATTTATTTTTTTGAAAGTGAATTTAGAACATAAATGTTAAAATCATCAAAATAAAAGAATAGGGGATTCTGTGCATACCAAAATCGAGCAACTTCCTCTTGCGAAGCAATGCGCTAGAAGAATCACGTCTGATGGTACGGTGCTACCTCCAGATATGTGGAGCTAGAGAGAGCGGAAGGGATAAGAACAAAAGTAATTAATGCGTTAGTCGAAAATTCCTTTCAGCAGACCGTATAACACTATAACCTATAACCCTTAGCAGCAGCCAGTATGTATTACCAGTGAACTTTAATCTGATCCCACCAGACCTCTGGCAGGGAACCCTAGGTTCCCAAGTGCATTTAATTATATCAGCTTTGGTTGATTGTTTAACTATCAAGGTTTGATTAATGCATGAAGGATAAGTATATAACATAGGTTGATTTCCGTTGACACTCAGTTTAAACATCTAATTTAATAGTAATTTTCTAATCTCAATCAGGATTCTCTTTAAAAATGCATGCAACTTCCACCTCAACCGTAAAAGAACTGTCGTTATGATTAACACAGATGACATAATAAGTACTTATATTTTTGTGGCTTATTGTGAAAAATGCTGGTGCATATTCATTTTCTATTTGGAATTATTAGTGATATAATTATTTTTTTGAAAGAAATATTAACTTGAGCTATTAATTAGTAATGTTAAACTATACAGCTGCAAATAACAAAGCAAAATCCTCCGATCTTTAAAAAAAACAAATGGTGTCATTACCATTAATTATCTTAAACGTAAGTAACTTAATTAACGTATTTGCAATGTAATAATAATCTAAATAAATTTATGACAAACTACCTTGACACTTGTGTTGAAAAATGACACATAGTGAAGGGTCCCTTAGCTCGTGCTAGCTGCCACGTCCTGTCCATAGTGCTAGCTGCCAATGTGAATATCCAGGCCTGAGTTACCAGCAGAGCAGACATGAATAAGGCCTCACATCTAATTTTTCAAAGTGTTTTTCAAAGTTTTTGAGTTAAAAGTGTTTTTCAAAATGTTATCAAAGTGTTTTTCTATGAACTATGGCCTTATTCACATCTAATTTGTCAAAAAGTACTCAATTTAATTTTTGAGTTAAATTGATCAGGCCTCACATCTAATTTTTAATTATAGCATATTAATATTACTCCTTTTGACAAATTCAGATTTTCAACAACAATAGTTCATAGAAAAACTTTCCTTTTTTTATATTCTTTTAAGTATGTTATTTGCAAATAATAGTGAGAATAAAAAATTTATTGAAGGGTCCCTTAGCTTGTGCTCGACCGTCCAGCAGCTCCACTGGCACAAACAAAGTTTAGCAAATCAAAATGATTAAGTATTTTGTTAATAACATAATTAACTGAACTTTTACATCAATATCCAGAGTGCAAGGTAGAACCAAAGAGGCATCTCTTTGAGCACTTATCAGAAAAACTAAATGAAAATAACTTTAGAATGAAAGGGATTAGTTGAACAAATTTGGATTTGAAAGAGTTAGTACCTCATGGTCACTCTTGCAAGTCAAGGTCAATCTGGATTAATTGAAGTTCCTACTGAAGAAAACACTTTGATAACATGAAACAATAAGGAACTATTAGCATATTCCTACCATATATAAAATTAGTCAGTAATTGAAGGCCACTTATGTTGAGACGATACATGCATAACAAAATTATGGATAATAAATAAGTGAATTACTAAATAAATAATCTTACAAGAGTATTTATCCTGACACCTGAAATTAGAATTAATAGTCATTAATTAGTAAGCACTACAGGATGGTCAATAAAAAAAATTAAAGAACATAGTGAAAATAACTAAATCTACAATGTATAAAATAACTAGATGCTAAATAAATTGAAATGCTAACCTTGTAGAGTGTATATAATTGTTTATCCAACTTTGAGCTCAAATGATGCTTATACAGAGATGTCATTTCAATATGTTGAGCAAATAGGAACAACATGAAAAAATAATTTGTTATATGACTGCACCTCTCCATATAATATCACAAATGACAAGTGGATGAAAATAACCACAGAGGGAAAAAAATACAACCGTAAGAGCGTGCCTCTGCACTTTTATTTCTAGATTTGCTCCCAACTCGATTTCATGCCTGTACATCCAAAGTAATTGATACAAATAAGAACTTGACAACATTGCTAAGACTATTATAAGTCATTGCTCCAAAAATGCATGGCATTCCTCTCACAATGCTAATATTACATTGTGAGATAATTTTTTTTTTTAAAACTCACATTTAGAAAACTAAAGCTATGTTTTTTAGAAAGGCTAGATCAACATCTCATATGTATGTTTGTTTTTTCTTCCTTAATTCAATTAATTGTATAGAAACAAATTGGAGGAAAATTTTTAACGAAAATTGAACATGAAGATAAACCAACTAAAAGTACCCCAGACACCGCTGAGTTTACAATAACATCATAGTGGGTTGTATCACATATGAGTCTCTAACCTACAGAAGTAGCTATTTTACATTGGTATCTTACCATAACTGAACTGGCATATTTTAAAACAAAAGAAACAAAAAAATGCTATAATAAATATAATTAAAGATGAACATTACACAACAGACATAAGGTGATATAGCATGCTAAATTACCAATACAATGCCTGAATGCTAGTAATAGGCCCAGCTGGAATTAGTGTCAAGACACATGATGTTTGTTAAATATTTTATCCTGTACGATTTGCTATTTATTTTTATTCTTTTGGTTAATATATTTGTTAATACACTTATTTAATAAAAGAAATATATCTTCGTAAATCATAGAGTTCAATTGTAAAAGTAAATTACCACATCACCAATACATAGTATACCATCATCATATGCTCCTGTCTTTCTAATTTTTGCGCCACCACCGGTGGTATTTCAAAATTGCCAAACACACTCACAATCTTGGAAAGCTGTACAAGATAATTAGAGTTAAAAAAATCCATCATTTCGAAATGAGTTCAAATTAATACAACAAAATCTGAAAGAATACCTATCTAGTTATTTAATTATCATTGTTTATTTACATCAAAAGTGTTGTTCGCATTGTGAACCAAAGGACTACTAATTGATGAAAGAACAATGAAAATAAACACATGGACCAGTATCGTGCAATTTCAACCGATCACGTGCTGGTAGCGCTAGGAATGAACGCGGAGGGGGTTTACACATGGCAGATCGAGTGCCAGAGAGGAAATAAACACATGGCGGATTGAGTACCATTGATGTAGGAACACTGGAAATAAACACACGACAGATCGAGTGCGGGGACGATTGCTTCAGTAGGTTGCGAGGCGGAGGCCAGCACCGCCGCGAGGGGGAGGACCTATCGGGACTCAAGTGTCAGAAAAGAGAGAGGACATCAAGAGGAAGTGAGAAAGAGAGGAAGAGAGTCGAAAGTGTTGAGGTAAGTGCGATAGAGGAAACTAGAACCGAATTATTGCAGGAACGGAAGGAAGAGAGCAAGGCGTGCAATTGTGCAGATGTGTTGCGGAAGGAGAGAGTGCTCCAATCGGGTCTGAAAAACTTGGGCTGAGGTGAGTAAGGATGTAATGGATCGTATACGGAAAGAGAGTGTAGCAGAGGTAGTTTTTGGCGGGATGGATTTTAGGGTTCGCGAAAGGGAGAGCCGGGGAGGGAACGCGAGAGAGGTGCGAGGAGAGAGAGAGAGATGAAGAACGGGATAAGAACGAAGCGTCAGAGAAGAAAGGGGGAAAAGATAAGAACGAAACACTCAATGAGATACGCGCATCACAACTCGTCAATCTCTAGGGAAATCGAACCGATACGGAAAAAAGGTCGACGTGGCCTAAATGAGACTTCTTCTTGTGCCAAAGATCTGACGTTTTCGGAACTGTAATTTATTATTCAATAATAAATTTCGTTAGTTCTAACAGAACAACTCACTATTACAAAAAGTCTATATACTAAATTACTAATTTAAAACTAAAACATACTCTAATTTACTGAATAGTTATTTATGAAGGTCCATAATTGCAAAATGGCACCAATCCAGGCCCAGTATATATAGAAGTACAGGATGCCTGATCTTTTGCAGCCCATTAATACACCATGCCTTTTTCAGTCTCTCCTCGTGATTTTCATCCATGCTTTACTAGACTACCTCTCCAGCTCTGTACCTCAGTGGAGTACAAGAGAATCATAGGAATTACAGAATACATAAGCCAGTACCACATGCAATGCAACACAAGCGCCTTTTTGGGAACAGAGTACATAATATAGACGTAATGCAAGGAAGTGAAGGAACTGGTTACATACAGACACAGCAGCGGCCAGCGGAGATAATAAGTTGCACATGGTACAACACAAAAGAGGTATATAATAAATGACAAACCTACTGGCATCATGCATAATACAAGTCCATCTACCCAATACCAGCAATGGTACCAAAATAATTGGTTGATTTTAGATAACTGCCCATCCGTCTCAATGGATATGCTTCTTGGCAAATGGCAATGGCATCTATATTTTTAGTGGATATATGATTCAACCAGAAATGAGCCCATCCGTTTTAAACTACTCATCCAGATCCAACCACATTTTGACCAATCACCATTAAGATAGGATAAAACGAACATGTAGGAACATTAATCTACATGGTATGGGGATTTATCCAGTCAGTCGCGAGATACTGTTTTCTATGACTTGAATACGAACAGATATATTCCAGAATTGTAATATTTTTTAAATAGATACGACATGCCCAGTGACAACTGACAAAACCCAGATCCCTTTAACTTTAATATAATGACAGTATATAGAGGAACAATTGGACCATATATTTCTGATCTTAACGATTCTGATCGAATTTTTTATATATAGATAATCTTGATGAAATTCTTTGGTAAAACTATAAATATCAGATTTGATCATTTGAGCGTAATATCTATATAAGAACTTTCAATTATTAAAAGGTGATTTATGAAGAATGTTTTATATGCTTTTCTGTGCGCAATTATGAAATTAAAGATTTTGGAATTATTTTCTATATAATTAAAGGATATATGAGAAAACTTGGAATTAAAATTTAAAAGCTTTTATTTATACAATAATTTCTATATCTATACTATTATATAAAACGGCTAAGAATTAGACGAATCCATTTTTTGTCACTTCCTTCAAATTTTTTATATCCCAAAATATCCCTCATCTAATGATTTATATTAATTTTGACTAATCAGAATGAACACGATAACATCCATTATTTTGTATTCCTCTCCATTTTTTTGCCATACAGGAGGAATGTAATTAAAAATTGAGAAAAATCATACGAGATTATATGTGATATAGCATCTGTAATTAATCTTATAATTAAGATTCTTTTTCACATTATATTATCATGTAATATTTTTCTATATCTAAATAAAAAAAATTCGCTGCAACGCGTCGATACACGACTAGTAAGTAAAAGATCTACATGAAAAGCAGTTAAAAGTTCATACAATTATTTATCCATAATTGAAGTATCTACGTGGAAACTTAAAAAATAAGAACTTTTAAAATTCCTCCTGAAACTGAGAATTCGCTGACGAGTCATATATAGGCAACAAATCATGGCCGTTCGCCATTTTCGAGGTTCTGAAATGGACCAGTGCATATGATGATGTGAGGCACAACGTAGTTTTAAAATGTAGATTTTAATATGCGTGTGATTGACCACTGCATAATGTATATGCGACATATAAATGCATATATGGTTCGGTATGCAGATTATATATGCGAATATGTATTCTAAAAAAATCTTACAATATTTAAATCGATAATTTATTTTTGAAGAATTTTAATATAAAATAAGAAAATATAATAAGATATATTAATAATTTTATTGAATATTTTGCATGAAAAATATAATATAATTAATTTTATGGGCTTAATATGGTAAATATTTTAAAAAATAATGTGCGTTGTTGAATATACAAATGTATACTATTATGCATACGACTTCGCACCATATAAACATAAGCGGACCGCATATGCGGCTATGCGGCCACATTTTAAAACAATGGTACATACTATACACTGGGACCTGGTCCAAACCGAGCAGGAGCAGACATGTTTTTATAAGTGGGTTGTGATTGGTGAATGAAAAATCTTTTAATGTAGTTGGTACCAACGGTAAAATAACCAAGTGTCCCTGATTAGAAACTACGGATCTAATTAATTAAATAGCAACCTTTTCTTTTAGTTTGGATATACAGCATATATATCTGGTACTTGGTACATCAACGTTTCGTATAAAACCTAACTCAGTGGTTCTTTCTTTCTTTTTTTTTTTGGAAAAGCTCAGTGGGATTTATTTTAGTTCGGTGCAATTATGGTGTCCGGATCGGATAATATTATTTTATTATTTTTTTGTTCCGATCCGAATCCGATCAGCTAATTTCAGATAATTTTTTTTAATCCATATCCAACCCGATTGGGTCATGGGTCAGTCCGACCCGTATAAAGTAATTAAATATTTATTAATTATTTTTATATAATTTTAAGTAATTAAATATTAATTAATTTATAATTAGTGAATATTTAAGCTTTAATTATAAAATTACTTCAAAAAATATAATTAATTGGATCGGATTTGGATCAATCCGACCTGACCCGACTCAATTCGGAAAAAAAAATTAAACTTTTTGTTTACCCCTGAAAGGTTGAAGGAAGAAATACAAGAGAGAAAGCCAAGATCAAACCCTATGAGTGAGCAAGAGTACAATCCCCATACTACATGGAATAGTATCAATGCCAAGCCAAGATTTTGATACAACCAATCATGAGAAATCTCAATGTGATTTTTGCTTTCAAGGTGACTGGTGCCAAAGTATGTGAGCAACCACCTAACCATGCTTTGATTTGTGTCAATTCGATAAGTAGTCGAGTTCTTTGACCAAGTCACCCTCATGTTAAGGGATTGGAAGTCAATTTCACAAGACTGATCAGTGCAAAGTTTCTGGGAGCAACCATCTGATCAAATCTAGATTTGTATCAACTGTTGACATGTAATCAATGTTGATCAGATCAAACCCTAATGAATATCAATATAAGTCTAATTGGTATTTAGTTAGGGTGGTTTCGCAAGAGAGAGATAATTGCGAGAGACAACGAGCTACAAATGAAATCTGGGATTAATTCAGAAGAAATAATAGGGTTTATTTGACAAAAGAATTTTTAATTCAGAAAAACAGGGGTAAAATGGGAACATAAAAATATAGAGGTGATCATCATGAATTTAGGGAATTTTGATGAAATTTTCATGATTTTTGGATAAGAAGAGCTGTTAAAATAAATTGGGAGAAGAAAATCAGATTAATCAAAGGGCAAGATTTGATCACAAGTCTCTTTGGGTGCAACTTGGAGCTGAAGAACTAGCTGGGTGCAAATAGGGGGCAGCAAACAATAAAAAACCACTTTGGCGCTGAAAATGATTTTGAAGGAGTTGATATTTGCGTGAACCCGGTGCACCATCTATGTCTCTCATTAAACCTTACATGTGGGGTCGGACCACACGCACCTAGTCCACCCGAAACCGCACCATCTCCTCCCTTGTGCTTCCCACTGACGTCGGGGCCCCACAGGACAGAAATCACCCCCTTCTTCCCTACTGGCTGTTCTTCCTCTGCAGAACGCGATTTTTCAGCAAAATCAAACCCGAAAATGGAAAAGCACTCAAACGGTAACGAAAAATTGCAAATAATATATCGTTGGAAAGCTCTAAGCAAGGAGAATCCATTGAAGCAATTATTTTCAAGAATGGAGCGCTGTATATCACTCGCATTAGAGGAGAAAGAAATCGGGTATAAAACCCAATTGAGTGATCGGAAGAGTAATCAAGCAAATTGGCGGTTCATAGGGCTTTATGTGGGTCCCACGATTCCGTTGAGGCAGTCACTGGCATGAATTGATCCCTCTCTATATGAATTTCATAGTGGAATTGGTGCACAAGACCTTGGACCGATTTTGCAGTAAAATTCCAATTGGTGTTTGAGAAGAAAAGAGTTGGAGTTGAAACACAAATAGAGGCAGTTATCACCGCTGCCACGTTGGCAATCCTAATGCTCAATTTAATTGCAAAGAAACACAATTGATATTAATCCACACCATTCAATAATTAGATCAACGGTGGGATGCTATGCCATGTCAGCGATCCGTGGCACTTAGGAAGCACAAATTGTGCAGGAAGAAACACAATTGGCCGTTGCTAGCCCTCTATATAAGCCCAGGAACAGAATTGATACTCTCTCCCCCCATAATTGACAGCACCTCTCCACACTTCTTCTCTTAGTATTCAAGGCAAAGACTTGGAAACCTATATACACTACATCCTAGAGAGAACCTTACCCATTTTTGCTGATTGATCTCAGTTACAAACTTGAGAACTCAGCTAAATCTCAATCATAACCGTGAATACTAATCTAAGCTGATAGATCTCAGTGAGAACTTGAGAACTCAGCTGAAAATTAGTGAAATCCAGAAAAAGGAGAGATTAGATACATATAGAAGGGAGAGAATGAGATCAAGAGAGCCGATGGAATTCATTGATAGCAGAATTGAGTGAAAAGATTCAATTCTTTCAATTAGAATTAGATGGAATCATCCTCCGGCCCTTGATCATTTGGTCATCAGGTAATGATTTTGATGTGAGATAAGATCTTGAGGGAGATTTTGTAAAAAGGTAATAAATTTCAGATTTCTTTGTTATTTCTTGACAATACTTTCTTTTTCTTATTTCTTTCCTCCTTTGATTTCTTTTATCCCTCTCTTTCTTTCATAATTATTTCTTGATTCTTATGGCATTCAGTTTCTGGTACAAAGATTATGCTTTATAATAAAGAAATTAACTTGAATTTGGGGTGATTGAAATAAGTAATAGAATCAGAAGATAATTAAAGATTAATTTGTCCTTCTAACTGGAGTTCGTGGATTGATTGCTTAGACCCTGAGCTTCCTCAAGAATAGTAAAGTCGAATGAATCAGTTTAACAGATGTAGAGCAATCATCGATTAAAAATGAAATAGTAAATATGCACTCTAATTTAGTTACACCAGAGGTAAATTCATAAGTAGTAATTGGAGATGAGGATGCGAAGTGAAAACGATTGAAGTCGTCCAGAGACAATTTGAGATCAGTGCATGCATAACTGGTACAATCGGTACCGAATTGAGTAAGGTACGAAGGAGAAGGAAACCGGTACCGGCGTCGCCGATCATCCACCGCACCGATGAACATGGCGAAGGTACTACCGTATTCACTGCACTTAGGCGATGGTAACACCGTTGGTGGATCACCGATCGGGGGCTCTGATCACCGAAAGGTTATTCCAGCACGAATCTCAGAGATCATCAGACGGAAAGATGAAGAAACGCCTGAGCACGAAGTTTAAAGAGGATGTGCAAATCTTAGGGTAATCCGACGGAACATGTAAGGATACGGGCTAGGCATTGGCGCAGAGCAGTTCATTTCCCTTTCACCAATCTAAACACTCATCCAACGACATCGGGGAGATCAAGATTGAAGAGAAAATTACAAGACGCATCTGGACTTTCCATTCTTTCTTGCATCAATCGTAAAGAAATCCAACGGTCTAGGGTATCTGGCAGAAAAGGGATGAAGTCAGCCCAGTCGAATACAAAGAAAACAAACAGTCTGGGCCCAAAGAAATAAAAGAGGATTAATGTGAACGACGAATTGGGCCCAACGAGAACAATAAAACAATAATAGTAGAAGAGGGTCGGCCCAGTTTTCATATTGAGCCCAACCAACAAAAAAAATGATGAAAAGAAATAGAGCCGGCCCAATCCATTTGAAACTCATTAAGTTAATAACAGAAAATCAAATCTAATTAATAAATAAATCATTTGAGAATGTTCCTAAACTCCAAATTAACCCAAATTTGTTTCTAAAATTTCCTCATTTTTCATAGTATTTTTCTGTATAATAATATTTCAATTTTAAAAATATTATCATATTAAAATAATTTAAAAGCAAAAGACATTACATATATTGACATATTTGACTTAGCTTTGACTTGTCATTTTAAGTATTATAAAAATTCCAAAAATTCAACTAAAATCATAATAATAATTAGATATATTTTACTGATTTTTCAAAGTGATTTTTCATGAAATAATAATGACAAAAATAATATGCAATAATAAATAATGAGATTAGCTCTATTCTTTGATAAATAAAATAAATAATAATATCAAATAGATATTGTGTTAATATTTTTCTAAAAAAAATATAATAAAATAGATAATACAAAAATATACAAAAATATATACAACCATGGTAATAGATAGTAAATGCATTTTCTTCTATAATAAAGAATGATAATAAAGTTTTATAATAAAATGAATTGCACTCCTATTTGTTATTTCTAAATAAATATACAATAAAAATATTTTTGATGGATAAAATGCAATAAAAATAATAGTTGTAATGAAGAATATAATGAATTTCATCCCTTGTGGCTATTTTCAAATAATAATGATAATAACAAAACAAAATCTTATATTTTCTATAGATAATAAATAGAAATAATAAAAATATAATAAAAACTATAATAAATAGAATAGAATATTAATAATGATTTCTTTTAGCTATTATAGATCTTAAAAATGAAAATAAAAATAATATAGCTAATTCATCTTTTGTTTTGTAAATAATCCCTACAAAATAAATAGTGTTTCAAAATAATAAAAACATGATAATAAAGTCCTATTACTTTGGCTATTATAAATATTCTAAAAATACAAATAAAAATCCTAGCCAATCCATTTTCTATTATTTTTGTAAGTGATTTTCTACAAAATAAATAGAGTTTAGAAATAATAAAAATAGAATTCTATTACTTTAGCTATTATAAAATCCCAAAAATATAAATAAAATTCTAGTTAATAGCTAACCCATTTCCTGTTATTTTTGTAAATAATTTTTCTACAAGAATAAATAGAGTTTAAAAATAAAAATAAATTCACCTTTATAATAAAGATAATAATGAAAGATATTATGTAATAATATTTTTACATTTTAGAGATGAACAAATATGCTCACACAAGGGGTGTAGAACAACACGATGATTTTTACACACATAATGCAACATTTAGAGCGATTAGTCGAGACAAGAACATCTTGACGAAGAATAATTGAGGCTTAGACAGCAATATGAGAAGATATGTCGAGACAAGAACATCTTGACGTTTGTTGAAGAATGACCAAAGCTACGACATCAACATGGAGAGATACGTCGACTTTGAAGAAGAAGAACATTACGATGTCCGAGAGAAGTGACATCTTAATGACTCGGTGTCATGAACAAGTAATTCATGACCATCTGAGCTAGTAAGACTGAACTCATCCGTCGATGAGTTTGTCTTCTGGTTCATCTCCCGAGATCGTGAGATTGAATCGTTCTGTAGTAGATTCATCCACAAAACAGTGAATGTGAACCGTTCTGTAGTAGGTTCCTTCACTAACACATGCCTCAATGTTAAGCTGGCTCAGTGCTTCAGGTTTGACATTGTGTGTAACTGTGTTTTCTAGGTTTATGAATCGGCTTAGTGCTTCGAATTCATGAACTAGAAGATCAGTGAGAAGAAACACGTGGGCCAAATCCACCCTTCTCCTGATTCACCAACCTCAAGATCAACCGGCTTAGTGCTTCGAGTTGTATTTTGTGCGATTGGTTGTTGACTAGTTAAGATTGAACCGTTCTGTAGTAGGTTTATCTTCTAGATCAACGGAGGTTGAGTCGTTCTGTAGTAGACTCACCTCAAGCCCCTCTGAAGAGATTAACCTGATCTGTAGTAAGGTTATCTCTCGAGGTGGTATAGACTGAACCGATCTGTAGTAGGTTCGTCTTTCATAGGATCAACTGTGAACTATTCTGAAGTAGGTTCATTTTCTAGATGAACCGAGGTCGAGTCGTTCGTAGTAGACTCACATCGAACCCCTTCGAAGAGATTAATCGATCCGTAGTAAGATTATCTCTCGAGGCGGTAAAGACTGAACCGATCTGTAGTAGGTTCGTCTTCCTTGGAATCGATCCCTTTTGTGAACCCAGACGACCACTTGACCATCATTTAACTATATTATTTGCTTCTCCCTTTCAAAGATCCAGATGTGCCTCGAGGTTAGTAGCCCAGGGTAATTAACGGTGGGGGCTTGCGCCCACCGGAATCTACAAGAACTCACAATCACTAAAAAACCCCCTAAATGTGCATCCAAATCTCTCTAAACGGCAGAATCAACCGACACTTAACAGATGCACGCTTGGGAGGGATCTCCGTGTCCTTCTTCCGCATTCCATCGCCCAGCGGCGGTGCGGAGCGCGCGAAAAAGGGTCGCACACTTTTATCCGACCCATTTATTTTAGATCATATCATATTGGGTCAGATTCGAATCTGATCGGATTGACCCATCAAATCGGGTCAATAATTAACACGCCTAGATGCAATCTTGCTAGTTCTAAATATGCGGTATGGATCGCATATTTGCTTGAACATCTGCCTCATTCATCAACATCATCGAGTTAATCTCCAATTTACGTAATTTCAACAATATTCAAACGGAATTCCGAGATATATTTTGAATATACTGTCCATTTAATTTTCTCGTTTTGCTCTGTGGCATTTCTATTCTCTTACCATTAAGTCATGCACGGATGAAGTTTGTTAAGTAGATTATTTAGGATATATTTACATCGTGCAAAGAATAGTATAAGAATAAAAAAATTAAGAATAATGAATAAGGATAGTAAAAAAATATGATTTCTAGATGTTAGTATGAGAATAGTAAAAATATTATTTACATTGTATGTTTGGAGTAATAATGGAGACTTGAGAAGAACAACAACTATTTCACCCCACGAAATAGCAAAATAATAACTATTCTTATTATTTCAGAATAACAGATTTATGTTTTAATACAACACTGCTATTTTTATTTAAAAAAAATACTATTTTGATGTTCCTGAGCCATCCAAAATACCCCTAATGTGATGAGGGCCGCAACCAGAATTGATATTAGAGTGGAGCCAATATTTAGATACACTACAACAGATTTTAAATTTAATAACGGTTTTTAAAACCCTTTAACAACAGTTCTTCAATCGTTATTGAAGAGGGGTGTTAGGAAAAGTATAACCAACCTTTGTTAAATCGCATTGTTAAAACCGTTATTGGATGATATTTAACAATGATTCTTACCTAATAACTGTTGTTAAAGGATCATTTAACAATAATTTTTAACTAAACACTCTGGACCGAATTTCAAACTTGATCCTAGTTATATTTTTATTTACTCGTTTACTTAGATATACTCAAACACTAGTATCAGACTGAGTTTCAAACTCGGTGTCGGTCATCTAGACCGAGTTTCAAATTTAGTCCTAGATATTTTTTTTGTAATTTACTTATTTATATTAACAAACACTAGATATCAACTATCTTTTTCGTAATCCAATCATTTCTTCAAAATCATCATTATTAATTTTATAAGAACTTCCAACCGAAAACATATATTTCAACAGATCCAGACTAGATCTGTATTGCACTAATTATCATTTGACGTTATTATTTTTTGTGAAAAGTTCCCGATCTAGATCCGTATTGCACTTCCAATCGTCATTATTTTTTGTGAAAAGTTCCCGATCTATTTTTTTACATTAATTATTCTTTATAGCAATTAATATTTGATTGATTCTCATTGCATTTCTTCATCCTTGTTTAAAGTTTTTGACTAGATTGTTATTCTTTCTTGCACTATTTTTACTCTAGTCAATTCTTTAATATTTTTATAGTTAGCTAATAATGTTACCAACCGGTTATCAATTTGACTTGACCAAAACTTATATTCTTGGTTAATACCATAACTAGTCCTTATATTCTACAATTAGTTTATATTATAGCATTCATAATTATATTAACGTATGATTTGGTCATTGACGTAGTTATGACAATAAATCTTTATCTTATGTGCAATGATCCGATCATCAGACAATATTCAGTAAAAATCAACAAAGATAGGAGGATGAAGATACATATTTCAATAGTTATAAATGAAATGGAGGATCGTATCAACATACTTTCAACCTGAGGCCGAGGACGTTCAAGAAGAAATGCTTTGTTATATTCTTATATTTTAATTACCGTAACATTATATCTTTTATCATGTATATTTAGCTTTCCATCAATTTATTTAAAAATTAACGGTTATAGATTATTTATTTGGATATGTTCACGATACAATATCAAAATTACAACAAAATTGAACTGTAGCTTACTTTTGTGATAAATATTTTTACTTACTTTTTTGAGAATTTTTTAACCTACTTATTTTACTTTTTAAGTAGTTTAAATTAAAATAAGTTTGTGATCTACTTATGATCCTAGGATCAATATCAAATAGTTATGATCCATTGGATGTATATTTTTTTTTATAGAACTTACATGTGCGTCATTTGAATAATACATTTAGTTCATGAATTATTCACGTATTTTATGAGTTACGGCCATTTTTTTTTAAAAAAATCGTCTAAAATCCAGCCCATCAATTCCTCCACCCAATCTGCCTTACCAGCCAACCCCTACCCAAAACTCATTAAAATATGTTGCCTCAGCCCTCAGTGCCTTACCAAATGTAATGAATTAATGCAATTAAGGATGACTTCTGCTAATGTGATAATGAGTTAGCTTAGCTATAATCTATAGATATATAAATGTAGGCATGCATGTAGCTAGCTTAGCTAGTTACAATTATATTATGAGAAGTGATCGGTTGATAATGGGTTATTTTGACAACCTTGACAATGGACCTCTAAATAAATATAAAAAAATCTTAAAAATAGAAAACAATTTATAGATGTATTCTTCTACGTTTAGATTAATGGTCATTCAAATTTTATATAATTTTATTATCGTTTGATGGTCCATCAAAGACCATCTAAAGGTAGAAAAATACATCTATAAATTTATTTTAAGATTTTTTTTATATTTATTTAGAGGTTCATTGTCAAAGTTGTCAAAATAACCCATTGTCAATGGATCCCCACTCTTATATTATATCCCAGGCCCAACTAGATGTGTGTAGAATAGATGTAGCAATTTTAAGTTACCCTCCTCCTTAAACCCGGGTTTATGACCGGCTATGTAAAAAAAACATAGGTGGAGTTATAAATTTTTTTGTTAATAATGTTCTTTAAAAAAAAAAATTTAAAAAAATAATTGAAATATTTAAAAATAGATAAAAATATTGATATGGTAAGAAATATCAAACTATTAGAAGTCGTTGTGCATATATCATAAGTCGTTGTCTTGAATGTCGTATGGGTCGTCAGAATCATCTTCTAGAGGGATATCGAGGATATTGGTACCGCTTTCTTGAGTTTCTATGACGGATGTTGCTGCCTCAAATGTGATATTATGTTGCATGCGACTTTCAGCATCAATCCAATCATTATTGCACACAAGTTGCTTGAAAAGTTTTGAACCCAATTTTGTATGCTTATCTGTTAGAATCCTGTTTCCCAAACTAAAACATGATTCAAAAGGGACGGTTGACACATGCACTGTAAATACGTCATGCGCCATCATCACCAATATTGGATAGGTAATTGCATTCCTCTTTCAGTACTCCAGGATATCAATTTGATCATCTCCCATGCCTCCCAAACAACAACTCAGTAATTCATTATTGTTTATTTGTTGATTTTCAAAATAATCATCATCTCGCAACTCATTTAGCAATCCAAATGAACTATTACTTCTATATGATTAAAAATGAACACAATATAAGTGAATAAATTATGTGATAAAAAGAATGATGATTAAAATTCATTCCTAATGTTATGACCGGTAGTAGAAGGATTATTAGTCGGGAGTTATAAATGTTAAATATCTCCTCCAATAAGCTATTTACGCGGTTATCTTCCTCATTAGTGCGTAGATGTAGATTTTATTTGTACCTTTGAAGAAACCTTACTGTGTATTTTTTCTTGAATGATGGATGAAGACAATTTGTGATAATTATCACGACGGGTACTTCCTCCCAATATTTGAGAAAATTTTCTTTCATTACTTCTGTGATTGGAGAAAGAGAGGAGTCAAAACTTTCTATATTTTGCATCTCACGATAAACCTTTTGAGAAAAAGAATATAAGAAAAAAATATAAAAAAATGAGATAGAAAAAATAATATAGAAAAAGATGAGATAGCAAAAAAGATGAAAAATTAAAAAAGATGAAGTTTAAAATGAATCAAATTAAAAAAGAGATAATTCACCTTAGATATGCGATAAAGATGATGAATTAACTAATGTGTAAATGGTGTATACGAGCACAATAGTTTGACAGTTGCCGTGAAGAAGACACCAAAGAAGGATTTTAACATCTCAAGTTGGTCCATTCCCTCTCGGAGATAAGCAAATGAATCCTCTCGGTTGAGTTACTTAAGGTTTCGGTTATAGCATGCTTGTAAGGAAAACAACGATCAAACATCATACAAATCGAGTTCCAATAGGTATCTACATCCCATTGTACTCTTAACTTGCTCAAACCCAACCGAGCACACAAGGCGTGAAATTCTTATTTTCATACATTATTTAAGAAAATATGGTGAAGACTATTCTTAAATTTCACAATTAATGCATTAATACTTTATGGTTTAATACCCGCTGTTTACCCTTGAAAAATTTCAAGGATAAGTAGCCGAATGAATGAAAATAAGATCAATGATTAATGATAAATCATAAGAAGAGGGAAGAAGAGAAAGCAAGGAAGAGATGGCCCACTGATCAGAAGAGGTCGCTGTCTAACCCCGAATGAATCCATTAGTCCCACAAGGAAATGTCGGGGTGAGAGACAAGGATATAAATACTCCACCACCTCCTATTCATTCGAGGTGGTGACCCTCGGGAGATTTCGCAGAGAAAAATCTCCTGATGGGTCAGCCATTTGATTACACTTTTTCTGACAAGTGGGACCCACCTGGCAGTCCCTTGTAGACAGGCTCTAACAACATAAACCTAGCCTATCTGATGGATCATCCATGTAACCATTTTTCACTGACAGGTGGGCCCCACACCTCAGTGACCAACTATCAAAGGAGTCAGAATTAAACCCTGAGAATCTATCATCAAAGCAAACCCTAAGAGTCAAGCAAGACAATCCCCGTACCACATGAAATGATGTCAATGCCAAGCTAGTATTCGATGCAACTAGTCATGAGAAATTTCAAATGTGATTTTGCTTTCAAGGCCGACTGGTGCCAAAGTCATGAGCAACCACCTAACCATGCTTTGATTTGTGTCAATTACGATAAGTAGTCGGTTCTTTGACCAAGTCACCCTCATGTTAAGGGATTGAAAGTCAATTTCACAAGACCGATCAAAGCCAAAGTTTGGAGCAACCATCCGATCAAGTCTAGATTTGTATCAACTGTTGACATGTAATCAACTGTTGATCAGATCAAACCCTAATGAATATCAATATAAGTCTAATTGGTATTTAGTTAGGGTGGTTTCTGCAAGAGAGAGATAATTGGCAGAGACACTGAGCTATAATTGAAATCTGGGATCAATTCGTAGAAAGCGAATGGGGTTTTATAGATAAAAGAATTTTTAATTCAAAGAGGTAGGGGTAAAAATGGAATTAAAAATTACAGGGATGATCATTATGAATTTAGGGATTTTTGGTGAAAATTTCATAATTTTTGGATGAGTGGAGCTATTAGAATAAATTCGTGGAAGATAAAACAGATTAAAAAGGGAAAATCAAAGGCTGAGATTCAATCAAGGGTTCATCTGGGTGCAATTTGGGGACAGAGACACATCTGGGTGCAAACCGGAGATCCTAAACACACATACACCGAATCGTGGGAAGAGAGAGGGTGTGACACGTGTCGATCTCATCGGGGCCACCTCATGCCACGTGTCGACCCCATCGTCCACCTCACCATGGGCCCCACCACCATACCGACCGACGCGGCCCCACCAACATGCCACGTGGCAAGCTCGACAGTCCACCTCATCCTATCCTATGCCACATGGCATCACACCAGTGGTCCACTACATTCCCTCTGTGCCACATGGCATCACACTACAAGGCCACCTCACCCAAGTACATGCCACACGGCACAACCAGAGGAGGCCATCTCACCCAACCCTAAGCCACATGGCACAACCTACATCAAGCCACCTCAACTCAAATTGTGCCACATGGCAAATTTCTAGCCACCACCTCACCATTTATCAAACTAGATGATTAATGATTAGGGAGTTGTTTATTAAATAAACAACCAACCGTACAGAGCCACCTCAAAGATATTAACCCTAATCATCATGCTAATCAACTCGCTAACCGATCTATAGACATATACTTATAAACCTTACAAAGTGGGGCCCAACAATCGAGAGATGCAAACAGAGGCGCACGCTTAAGCCGTGAACCAAGTCTCAGATAGCCTATTCATTCAGCTTAACGCAACCGAATTTAAAAGGAAAATAAGAAAGAGATAAACCCGATGCATGAGCTCTATGCCGCGCTCCTCTTCTTCTCTCGCGCTTTGGATCACGCGCGCCATGTGCATCCAAACCAGCCGAAGAGCCTTCTCCCTCCCTCTTCTTCTCGCCATTACCCGATTCAAGCATGGCTCGCGCCTTCCGTTTCCCTTGACGCCTCACCATGATTGAAGATGATCTAACGAGTGGTGATGATTAGGCGATCGGATAATAGGTGCTACCGCATCAACGATGAAAAGAGATGAACAAAAGGTGAAGTCGAGTTATTATCGGAAATTGAGTTGATAAGAAGAGGTGAATTGACGCTATGGAGATCAAATTGCACGACAAGATGGATTCTTTAAGGCAAGGCGACGCTTGAATGGGTGAATTGGTAAGTCAATTCAAGATATAAGAGGCCAATTGATCAAAGAAAGAAAACGAGACAGAAATGGAGAAAGCAAAATTGAAGATGGTGAATGAGTAAAACAACATTTGGAGTGGCCGTGGAGTGTTTAAATAGTAGATAACAACCTTGGGCCCACTTATCAATTGAAGTATACAAGTAATTTAGGAATGTGGGTTAATTGAAGTGGCGGACAATGAAGGCATAACAAAAACTAAGTTAAGCGGTTCCACAACAAACACAACTCCATCTCACCGTTAATTGAAGTAGATTGAAGGGTATAGATGTATCCAAGGTGGCAATCCGACCCAAAGGCATTCAACCAATCACAATTGAGTTTGATTGGCCGAATTAGCCTATATAAACTCAGAATCAGCAACAATAAAACACACTCACCCCATCCCTGGAGTAGAGCAATTGAAAGCATATACACACTTATACATACACCAGTGATCATCTATTATAGAGAGAAGGAAAGATTACAAGGAAATTAATCGATTCAGATTACTGTTCAGATTAGAGGTAATTGTTCATATGTTCAATTGGCACTTTTCTTTGTATTTCATTCTTTGTAGATGAGTTTAGAACATTTAACACAGTTAGTTAGGTGATCAATTGATTTCTTTTCTGTTCTTGCTACTCTTCTTTAAGAATTTGCTATATTCTTTCATATTATTTTGTTGTTCTTCCTTTAAATAACCCTAATCAATGGCAATTGATCAATCCAATGAGCCACCGCCCAATCACGAGATGATTGGTGAGCCTTTAGGCCTGGATCACCAAAAGCATCAAGAACTTATAATTCAATCACTATTACATTGGTTCCTTTTATGATTTTTTTCATTTCTTATTCAATCTCCTTGCTTGTATTTGCATAATAGATAGAAGGTGATGATTTTCTGTCTTCTAGTCATATCAATTGCGTGATTCTAGTTGAGTATATTAGTTAATTCTTACAATTGCACTAATTCTGGCACAAATCAGTATGTTGTCGAGATTTTAGAGGTAAATTAACTCCAATTAATCATCGTCTCAGTGAGCCACTGGCCCCAATAGTGCTTGGGTGAGCCTTTAGGTCCGAGAAATATAATTTGAGTGCAATAACACGATAATTGTCGGAATGGTAACAAATACAAGAACCGATATTAATTGATTCCATGCACAATCCGTTAGTATCGTGTCTTAACACCTCATAACACGTTAGGCCACCGGCCCTAGCTAGAGTCAAAGGGTGAGCCTTTTGGCCGGGAAGCACCGATTAAGGGTGTAAGTTCAATAAGCATCCAAAGAAACCGAAGCGGTATGCACCGATCGTCATTGTATACTTCTCAACCGACGATGCTTCAACACAATTATCGATGAAAGAGATCGCTCATACCCATCTCAAGTTACACCTACATGCCAAGACGATGCTTAATGAACATGTAATCATCAACGGTATTGCTTCGAATTCATCGAATTTGATAAAAAATTCAACTTGGTACCGGTTCTCCGATTAGTACACCTCATTGGTACCGCACGCACGCAGCCTCCACTACCGGATGGATCTTCGATCGATACTTTAGAAAGATTCTACATACCAAGATGACGCTAGGCGATCTGATCGGAGAAGGAGTGCTCCTGGTCGCGGAACACCACGTTGCACTAATCCTAAAGCATCGCAAGGTCGGAGGCTGGGAGAATCTCCTCTGCATGAATATTGAAATATCCACCAATCTCGAAGATTCTTTAATGGATAAGATTTAGCGAGAGTTTAAAAATCTGAGCGGGGAAAAATCTGAGCCTTAGATTCACTTGATACGCATCTCCATTAAATCCAGCAGCCCAAGTGCATTCAAACATTTTAACTGAAATATATGCACTAATCTCGGCACAATCCAACGGCCTACATTAAATAACAGAACTAACAGAGTTAGAGTCGGCCCATCTGAGTATTGGGCCCAATTCGTATTAAATAAAAAGGTTAAAACTTGGCCCAGTTAATTAAGCCCAGTTATTAATTAATAACAGAAAACTAAAATTAAATAGTAAATAAATCATTTGAAAATGTTTCTAAACTCCAAATTAACTCAAATTTGTTTCTAAAATTTCTTTATTTTTCATAGTATTTTTCTGTATAATAATATTTCAGTTTTAGAAATAATATCATATTAAAACAATTTAAAAGCAAAAGACATTTCATGCATTTATATATTTGAATTGTCATTTTTAATATTATAAAAATTCCAAAAATTCAAATAAAATCATAAATAATAATTGAATATATTTTAATAATTTTTCTGGTAGTTTTCCATAAAATAATATTGATAATAATAATATTCAATAAGAGATAATGAGATTAGCTCTATTCTTTAATAAATAAAATAAGTAATAATATCAAATGAATATTATGTTAATATTTTCTGTAAAAAAAAATAAATAATATAAAATATACATAAATAAATAATCATAGTGATAGATAATAAATGCATTTTATTCTATAATAAAGTTATATAATGAAATGAATTGCACTCTTTTTGTTATTTCTAAATAAATATACAATAATAATATTTTTAATGAATAAAATGTAATAAAAATAATAGTTGTAATAAAGAATATAATGAATTTCATCCTTTGTAGCTATTTTCAAATAATAATAATAGTATTAAAATAAAATCTTATATTTTTCTATAGATAATAAATAGAAATAATAAAAATATAATGAAAAATATCATGATAAAATAGAATATTAATAATGATTTCTTTTTAGCTATTATAGATCCTAAAAATAAAAATAAAAAATAATATAGCTAATCATCTTTTTGTTTTGTAAATAATTCCCACAAAATGAATAGTATTTCAAAATAACAAAATATAGTAATAAAATCCTATTACTTTGGCTATTATAAATATCATAAGAATACAAATAAAATCATAGCCAGTTCATTTTCTATTATTTTGTAAGTGATTTTGTACAAAATAAATAGAGCTATTATAAAATCCCAAAAATATAAATAAAATTCTAGTTAATAGCTAACCCATTTCCTATTATTTTTGTAAATAATTTTCTACAGAAATAAATAGAGCTTAAAAATAAAAATAAATTCACCTTTATAATAGAGATAATAATGAAAGATATTATGTAATAATCTTTTTACATTTTAGAGGTAGACAAATATGCTCACACAAGGGGTGTAGAGCAACACAGTGATTTTGCGCACATAATGTAACATTTAGAGCGATTAGTCGGGACAAGAACATTTCGACGAAGAATAACCAAGGTTCAGATGACAACATGAGAAGATATGTCGAGACAAGAACATCTTGACGCTTGTTGAAGAATGACCGAGTGCGACATCAACATGGAGAGATATGTCGACTTTGAGGAAGAAGAACATTACGATGTCCGAGAGAAGTGACATCTTAATGATTCATTACCATGAACAAACGACTCATGACTGAATACGCTCACACAAAGGGGTGTAGAGCAAAATAGTGATTTTGCACAAGTAATGCAACATTTAGAACAATTAGTCGAGACAAGAACATCTTGACGCTCGTTGAAGAATAACCAAAGCTGCGACATCAACATGAAGAGATATGTCGACTCCAAGAGATAAGAACATTACGATGTCCGAGAGAAGTGACATCTTAATGACTCGGTGTCATGAACAAGTAATTCATGACCATTTGAGCTAGTAAGGCCGAACTCATCCGTCGATGAGTTTGTCTTCGGTTCATCTCCCGAGATTGTGAGATTGAATCGTTACGTAGTAGATTCATCCACGAAACGATGAATGTGAACCGTTACGTAGTAGGTTCCTTCACTAACACATGCCTCATGTTAAGGCTGGCTCGGTGCTTCGGGTTTGACATTGTGTGCAGTTGTGTTCCTAGGTTTATGAATCGGCTTAGTGCTTCGAATTCATGATCTAGAAGATCGGTGAGAAGAAACACGTGGGTCAAATCCACCCTTCTCCTGATTCACCAACCTCAAGATCAACCGGCTCAGTGCTTCGAGTTGTATTTTGTGTGATTGGTTGTTGACTAGTTAAGATTGAACCGTTCTGTAGTAGGTTTATCTTCTAGATCAATTGAGGTTGAGTCGTTCTGTAGTAGACTCACCTCAAACCCTACGAAGAGATTAATCGATCGTAGTAAGGTTATCTCTCGAGGCGGTATAGGCCGAACCGACTGTAGTAGGTTCGTCTTCCATAGGATCAGCGTGAACCGTTCGAAGTAGGTTCATTTTCTAGATAAGCGAGGTCGAGTCGTTACGTAGTAGACTCACCTCAAGCCCTACGAAGAGATTGACTGATCGTAGTAAGGTTATCTCTCGAACCGATCTGTAGTAGGTTCATCTTCCATAGGATTAATCGTGAACCGTTCGAAGTAGGTTCATTTTTCTAGATAAGCGAGGTTGAGTCGTTACGTAGTAGACTCGCCTCAAACCCCTCGAAGAGACTAATCGATGCGTAGTAAGGTTATCTCTCGAGGCGATAAAGAGGCGACCGATCAGTAGTAGGTTCGTCTTCCACGAGACCTTTTTGAACCCGGACGACCACTTGACCATCATTTAACTATACTATTTGCTTCTCTCTTTTAAAGATCCGAGAGGTGCCTCGAGGTTAGTAGCCCGGGGTAATTAACGGTGGGGGCTTGCGCCCACCGGAATCTACAAGAACTCACAATCACTAAAAACCCCTAAATGTGCATCCAAATCTTTCTAAACGGCGAGAATCGGCCAAGCACTTAAACGAGATGCACGCTTGGGAGGGATCTCCGTGTCCTTCTTCCGCATCCCATCGCCCGGCGGCGGTGCGGAGCGCGCGAAAAAAAGGGTCGCACGGGATCGCACGCCGGTGGGACCTAGATTCTCCTCTTATCTTTGAAAGAGAGAAGCAAATAGAATAGTTAAAAGATACAAGTGGTCTTCTATGCGCTAAAAATGACTAATGATTTTCAAGTATTTTTTTTTTGTTTTTGCGAAATGGCATACTTCGGAAACTTCAACCTCGCTCCTTACACTCCGTCACTCCTGCACGAGCCCGGAGGGCAAACTATTCATGTTCTTCGGGACCATCCCGCAAGAACTCACCTTTACGGCCCGGCTCCGGTGGCCACGATCACTCCGCCCCGTCCGGATCTCTATCCGGACGAGGAGGAGGACTCAATCACCCTAACTCCCAAGGGTATTTCCAATAATGTCATGGCCTCTCCTACTACCTCCCCAAAGAGGAGAAGGCGACCGTCCAAGAGGACGGCCCCACGGCGCGGCCCAAACTACCCATAACTCTCGAGCGTCCGGGAAGAGGGCCACGGATGCATACCAAAACTCAGTGGTGGCTAGGCCGGCTATCCCGATCTCGACAAATTCACGGCTCTCCGTATAGTGGCTAAGAACTCGGCCACGGGCCGGCTCACGCCGGGCATGGGAGGTGCCTAAGCCCACACCTCGCCCAACTCAAAGCCTCGGCGCGCGCGGAACAAGTCTCGAAGCCCTGCGAAGAAGCCATCTACAAGGCTCGCGGGGCCTCAAACGAGAGGAAGAGCGTTAGAAACGCTAGATCGAGACAATACGTCTCCCGCTCGGTCGATCTCAAGACATGGCTCGGCCGCAAGCCATTGTCTCAACTCCGCACCCGAGGAGATTTACATCAAAGGCAACACCTAGCACCCGGCGGTGTGGGTCCCGAAGGGTTCCCGACCAACAAAACCCCGATCTCAAGCCCACCCGGCAAGGCGAGCAACTCTTGCACTCCGTCCGAGAGTGTATTCGGCCGCTTAGGTCGGAAGAGTGTATTCGGCCGATTAGGCTCGAGAATACCACTCAACGATTTAAAAATAACGCCCGACCAAACGAAGAAGAAGAGAAGAACCGCTCGCTATGAAGAGCACTTCTCGGTCAACACCATCGGTATAAGCTACGATGCGATCCGGACAACGATCTTTGAGGTGAATATGGCCCGGGATGACCGGTCCCGCCTAATCAAGCTCACGTCACCAATACCAACAAAAATAATGGTAGAAAAGGAGACCTCCCAAGAGAGTCAACCCGAGGGCAACGCGAGGGAAGGAGAAGATCACAACGAAAACCACGACTTCTTCGATAATGAAGATGACGTTGAAACACGTCCGAAGTGCCTATCGATGAAATTGAAATATTAAAAGGCCACATCGAGGCACGGATGAAGAATTGATTAGGCAACGGGAGCTAATCGCTACCATCTTTGAAACAAAATGAAGAATTGATTAAGGCGGTCAAGTCGTTGCAAGAATCACAAGACGCCAATTTCAAAGTTTGGTAGCTCCGTCGAAGAAGGGGTCCACGGTACCAAAAGCAATCATAAAGAAAAACAACCGTCAATTCTAAACCCCATCCACATAGAACAATAGAAGTGGAGGCCGAACCAACGGGAATATCCGGAAAGAGATTCAAGCCATGATTGCCCGAAAATGCAAATAGGCGGAGGTGGATACGCTATCCCTCCCGTTAAAAGCTGTGGACATCCATACCCCGCCATATACGACTTAGAAGAATATCCTAAAGGGTATGTGATCCCCGCTTCGGGACCTTCTCGGGGAAGGCAATAAAGACCTAAACCCCGAACAACACCCCCTTTGTAGCCTCGTGCGGCAACACGGGCGGCAATGATGCTGCATGTTGTTGAGACAATTCCCTCAAAGCTTGGTGGGAACCGCCTTTCAATGGTACTATTCGTGGAAAACAACGACATCGGGACTGGGACGAGATGGCGGACTCGTTCGGGGCACGATTTGTCATGGTGTCGACAAAATAAACATAGCCGTCTGGCGAGCACTAAACCCAAGAAAGGGGAGTCAATGACGATTTTATCAATAGATGGCGGAACCTCGGCATTAAATGCGACCGCACATTAACTTAGAAGATGAGGCGTCAACCTAATCATGAAAAACATTGACGGGTGGATGGGCATGTTACTTGGTGTGACAAAGGTCAACACGTTCAAAGACTTGCTCAAATCGGTATCCAATATGGAAAGGATGTCACCGCACACCGTGCCAAACTTTATGAACAATAGGCGCAACGAGGAGCCGGCGAGACCAAGGTGGCATTTACCTCGTTAAAAGATAAAATGGTCGCTAACGCGGATACTCAAAGCGGCGGCGATGGCACAAATGGCAACAATTACAATAAAGGACCCGGACCCGATCCGGGAGGGAGTTCACGGAGTTTTGAAACCCTTAGACAAAAGAAGACTAAACCGTACTCCTTCGGGAAAGATAAAGTTGCCCAAATCTTCGAGGGGCACTAAAGAACGGTCTAACCCTACAGACGATAAACGCCCGGAAGATGCGATAAATCGGACGAACCCAACTTCGCCCATATCACGAGTACTAGGGCATCTCAATTGAAGATTCTTTGGTCTTCAAAGATTGGGTCGAAAAGGCGTACAAAAATGGTGAAATTACTTTACCTAAAGGGTTCTTGCAAAGCCCATCGGCCCATGAACAGGCCAATATGATCTCTCACGAGGAAGAAGATCCGGACCAATTAAGTGAAGACCGGGAAGAACAATGGACTACACACTATCGAAAAAGTCGATTAAAATGCTTAAAGCTCTTAAGAAAGAACCGGCATGAGATGGAAAGACGACATCACGCCGGTGGTCCCACCAAAACCCGGGGTATATTATAAGGTGGACCGAGCCAAGATCGGGTTCTTAAGAAAAGAAAGAAGCATAGAAACAACAAGTCCGGAAAGAATAAAATTGAAGAATGCGAGCGGGCGATCCGAGCGATCACTCTCCAACACTTCATCTCCAAAGAAGGCGGGAGAAGTTAACCCTAGGTCAAAGGAAGAAGACGTAGATGAAGAAATAAATAAAGAAGAAAGCGAAGAAATTTGGGGTGCTTCGTGCAACATGGTATATTCTTCTCACGACGAAGATATGCCAACTTTAGAGGAGATGTTCTTCCTGAACGACGAAGGGGAAGCAAGCACCTCTGGGACCAAAAATGAAGAATGCAAAGCTGTGCTCCGGTCCGGGACTTACGTACCCGAGAGACAAGCTCCCAAAGAGTCCGATAAGGGAAAGGACAAGGCCCAGAATAAAGGCAAAGAGGCCGAGAGCCTAAGCAAGAACCCAGAAAAGACCCGGTCGACGGGCGAAGAATATAATGTGTTGGCACATCTGCGTAAAATTCCAGCGCTATTAAGCATATTCGACGCATTGATGATGTCACAAGACCTAAGGGAGGTACTAATCCAGGCCTTGCAAGATCCTGAGAAGTACAAGTCATATTTCATCGAGCAAAATATGCAGGAAGCCCTATTCACCGCCAAGCGGGCCGCCTGTATAAATTTCACAGACGATGACCTCCTAATAGGCACCGTCGACCATAACCGCCCGTTGTACATCACCGGAAACTGCGGAGGGCAAAAGATTGGCCGCATCCTGGTCGACGCGGGGTCTTCGATCAATATCATGCCGCTTAAAACTCTGAAATCCATCACCTTAGATGTGAAGAACTTATCGATGAAAAGGTGATTATTCATGGCTTCAATCAAAACTCCCAAAAGGCCACAGGAGCTATAACTCGAACACCGCAATGTGGAAGCCTAAAAGCGCCTACTAAATTCTATGTCATTGACGCCGAAACTTCTTATCGGGCGTTGTTGGGTCGCCGTGGCTTCACGACAATCGGGTCATACCTACTACTCTGCACCAATGCACTGAAATATATTGAGAATGGTAAACAAAAGAGAATTGACGGAGATGTCAAACCATTCGGGGTGCATGAGATTAAATTCAATGACGCCTTGATATTTTCTACCTAAATCCGCCATGGCGCCGAGCCGACCAATAACAAAAACGGGTCGAAACCTTTTAACAAAGGCCCTAAATTTGATACCTCATCTGGAGAAGAAGAAGAGGTCAAATTTAATATTAAACCCCGAGGTGCTCGAGCCCAAAAACCGGAAGAAAGTCGGGTGAGGAAGCAACCTTCCGCTTTAAACAGGTGGCTACGTATAAGGCCCAAATAAAACCGAGCGAAATCAATTCAAGTGATTCTGAGGAGGAGGTCATTTTCAACTTTAAACTTACCAACACCCCTCAAATCCAGATCTCAGAGGCAACTTCAGGAGAAGACTCCGAAAATTCCAACGACTCGGGCAATATTACCTCGGGAGAAGAATCTGGCCATGATCGTCAACCACAGGAAGAGAATCGACGAAGAGATCATCTATCACATCCTCGAAGCCATATAAAGGGCCCGAAACAGAGATAATGAAAGCGAGGAGTCATTTATGATCAACACGGGATCCGGTAGCGGAAGGGATAACCGGTTAGGCGAGAGGCTATAAATGAAGAACGCTCATGGCGGGAAAATTTTGAAGGTCGCGTACGGAATGCGATCGATGAAATAAGGCACCGGGTTGAAAATAATAGAAGGAGGTGTCGAACAATGGGAAGTGATGCGGGACATCAAGACGCAACACAATGAGATTATGATAATGATTGAAAACACCGCAAACCGCGATTTATAACTCCGAGCTACTCAAAGAAATGACGAGCGAACCCCGTTCCGGGACCCCGAAAAGCAAGTACCCCGATAGCGGCAAACGGATAATTGTTATAGTAGATGAATCAAAGGGGAAGAAACGAGAAGCTAAACAATCGGCCGTCATGCAAACCCTCAAGGCCAAGAAGAGTAAACCATACTCTTTCCTGAAAAATAAAACAGCTCGGATATTTGAACAGGCTCTAAAAAGCGGATTGACACTTCCCGCCTGTAAAAGACCCGCGGACATAGAAAGAGCCGGCGAAGGTGAATTCTGTCCTTATCATCGCATATTGGGTCACACAATTGAAGAATGCTGGGTATTCAAGGACCTTATAGAAGAAGGGCACAGAAATGGGACAATCCAACTTCCGAAAAGTTTTCAACAAGACCCAGCTCCGCACAGCTCAAATAACAAAGGCAAAGGGGTTGCTTATACGATCTCACACACTCCCGTGCCTAGCAAACCCAGAGTTGCGAGACAAAAGCCAATCAAAGAAATCTACCGCTCCAACTCAGTCATGAATATTGAAATAGAAGAGGAGATGGCAGCGCTAGAGATCACTGCGGTTCCCGAAAGGCATTTTAAGGACCTTATGCCAAGGGAAGTGAACCACATCCAGACTCTGAAGACCTTTGTTGTGCCGGCAAAGGTAGAGCGCATCAAAGGGAGAACTATCATTCACAAAGCTATAATTTTCTATCAGAGTGACTCGACTCAGTCCCTGAAGAACCACGACCATGACACTTGGAAGAAGTGGGTGATAGAACAAAGAGTCGGAGAATGCAACGAGCGGTGACGTCGCATCTCATCCCTTTGGAAAGGAGCTTGTATAAACTAGCAAAAAGGGCAAAATGTCGAGAGACATATCCAAGGCGAGGCCAAGCGCTTTGATGAACTGCGGAATGGCGGCGAGAATAAGGTTTTGGGCCTGGATGGTAAAATAAAATACACCGAGGGTTAGGGTATAATTGCGATGACGCGGCATGTTTTGAGGGATCCTCAACGAGCGCCGTATGGAAGAAAATCATTGCATGACTTCGTCGAAATGCCGGACGATAAAACGAGAAGAGGACGGTACCCCGGTCTGAAAAATGCTCGAAACGACTAGAAAAGGAGCCTAATACGGTCGATGAGTTAGTGAAATCAATGCGGGGACGGAAGAAGACCCACGACCAACTTTCATAAACGCGTCATTACCGGAAGAGGTGGGCGACGGGTTGAAGACATTCCTTAAAAGCTACATGGATTTGCTTTCGCTTGGAGTTATAAAGAAATGCCGGATTAGATCCCAACGTAGCGGTTCATTACTTAAAAATTGATCCAACCTTCAAGCCGATTAAACAAGCGCGCGAGGCGAATGAGAATAGAACTTGAAGAAAAGGTCGTGGAGGAAACGAAGAAACTCATCGACGCGGCTTCATACGGGAAGAAGAGACGCCGAGAATGGGTGGCTAGCATTGTCCGGTTAAAAAGAAAAATGGGCGATTCGCATTTGTGTGGACTTTCGGGACTTAAACAAGGCGTGCCCTAAAGATGATTTCCGCTCCCGATGGCAAGAAATCATAATTGATCACACATCATCTTATGAAGTCTTCTCCTTCATGGACGGTTATGCGGGCTATAATCAAATCAAAATGGCGCCAGAAGATGAAAGGCACACAGCATTCCGCACGTCGATTGGCATCTATTGTTACAAAGTCATGCCGTTTGGGCTCAAAAATGCGGGTGCCACCTACCAACGGGCGATGACGAAGATATTTGACGATCTGATCCACAAGATAGTGGAGTGCTATGTGGATGACCTAGTCATCAAAGCCATGTCATATGAAGAACACCTCCAATACCTTGAGGTCGTCTTTAACCGCCTAAGAGAACATGCGCTCAAATTAAACCCGTTGAAATGCGCGTTCATGGTATCATCCGGTAAGTTTCTAGGGTTTGTGGTACGCCACAGGGGAATCGAAATAGACCGGGCAAGATCAAAGCAATAACTGAACTATCCCCGCCGAAGAATTTAAAACAATTGCGATCCTTGCAAGGACAATTGGCATACATCAGGCGGTTCATAGCCAACTTATCGGGTAAAATCCAGCCCTTCACCCGGTTAACTAAGAAGAATATCCCGTTTAAGTGGGATGGCGATTGCCAGCAAGCCTTTGAAGAAATCAAGGCCTATCTACTCAACCCTCCAGTATTGGCGGCGCCCATACCCGGGAAGGAACTCATTCTATATACGACCGCCCTAGACGGATCCTTGGGAGCCCTATTGGGCAAGAAAACCCGGGATGGTAATCAAAATGCGCTATATTATTTAAGCGCATGATGGTGGGAGCGAGAACACGGGTATTCGCCGATCGAAAAGCATTGTTTAGCCCTAATCTTCGCGGTGAAGAAATTGAGGCACTACATGCTAGCCCATAAAATCATTTAATATCCAAGGTGGACCTCTCAAATACCTTGACTCGACGATGTTGACGGGTAGGCTGGCCAAATGGGCGATCATTCTTACCGAGTTTGACATCACCTATACACCGCAAAAGGCGATCAAGGGCGGCGGCGCGCGATTTCTTGGTGCACACCCGATTCAAGACAACTCTCCATTAAAATGTGACTTTCCCGATGAGGAAACTCTACATATTGAAGAAGGAAACCCTATATGGGAGTTGTACTTTGATGGTGCTTCGTCAATCAAGCCGATCGCGGGCCGGGAGTCCCAATGTGCGGCGGCGCGCGGGACTAGTCTTCGTGACCCCGGAAGGCGGGATAATACGACATTCTCTCGCTTTAACCGAACCATGCACAAATAATGAAGCGAGTATGAGGCACTTATCGCCGGACTAGAGCTATCATCCTTTGAGCTAGAGATCAAGGTGCGCATCTTTGGGGACTCACAGTGATAATAAATCAAATAATTGGCGAATACAAGGTCCTAAGCGGAACTAATACAATATCACCGAAAGGCCATGGAACCGATGAAGAAAATCCCGTATGTGTCCATTGAGAAGGTTACGAGGGGCGTGAACGAACGGTGAAACGGATGCGTTGGCCAAACTCGCCAAGGAGCTGGGTGAACCAACAGAGCCGGAAATCCACATCATCGTCCGCAATAGAAGGCCATTATCATTGTGTCAGACGACAGATAATGCGAATAATGAAAATATTGGATCAGAAAGGATAGAATGCCAAGAAACAATGATAACTGAAGAAGACGATGATTGGAGACAACCGTTCATCGAATATTTCCGGCATGGCACCCTTCCCAAAGACAAAAGAATAGCTGATCAACTAAGAAAACGGGTACTACGGTATGCGTATGTGGGCAACACGCTGTACCGTAGGTCTTATGATCAGTTGTGGCTGAGATGTGTATCGGGGCATGAAGCGAAGCGAGGTTATGAAAGAAATTCATTCGGGCTATGTGGAGAGCATCGATCTGGGCCAAAAATGAAGTTAAAAATCAAGCGAATGGGGTATTATTGGCCCTCAATGGTGGCTGATTGTGAAGAGCACGCAAAGAAGTGCCGCATGTGCCAGATACACGGCCCTTTCATACATCAAGCGCCGAGTCCGTTGCACCCCACAATAGCGTCCTGGCCATTTAATATGTGGGGCACAGACATAGTGGGACCCATAGACCCTCCTACGTCGAGAGGTCACCGGTTCATCTTGGCGGCAACGGATTACTTTACTAAATGGGCCGAAGCCGTCCCACTCAAAGAAGTTAAAGCGTCCGATGTGGTTAAGTTCTTTAAAACGCATATTCTTTACCGATTCGGCACCCCACAACGAATAATATCGATAACGGGACGGCCTTCAAGAGCTCTAAAGTCTATGCCACAGGCGGAAACAATTTAATATTGATTGGAGATTCTCGTCCATTTATAACCGAGAGCCAACGGCTGGCCGAAGCCTTTAACAAAACCCTAATCAATATTATGAAAAAGACCGTGGACGACAACCAACGAGGCTGGGATAATCGTCTACGGGAGGCATTATGGGCTTATCGAACTACGTACCGAACGCCTACGCAAGCTACCCCGTATTCTCGGCTTTTGGGGTTGAAGCGTTCTCCCTCTTGAGGTGGAATTATCATTGCGGGTGGCTATGCAAAATGATATGACCATGGATGAATGCCAACAACTTAGATTGGACGAATTGGATGCCATGGACGAGAAGAGATTAATAGCCCAATGAATCTTGAAATATATCAGGCAAAAATGGCAAGGGCATATGATAAAATGGCGCGAGTCAGGGCATTTCAACAAGGGGAGCTTGTTCTTGTCCTTAAGAGACCGATTATTGGCCGGCACATCGGCCCAAAATTCTCTCCAAATTGGGAAGGGCCATATGTAATTGAGAAGGTATACGGGGGCGGCGCATACCAACTCATAGATCATGAAGGTGAGAGGCCCATGCCACCGATTAACGGGCGATACCTGAAGAAGTACTACACATAGCCCAGAGCGGGGCCGATCGAGTAGTATTCATTGTAAATAAATAAGGAGGGAATAAGTGTTCGCTTACACACACGTGCACGAAACACAAACCCATGTCTAACCTCCACTTTTGCATAAAAATCCCAAAAACCCTACTTGTGCATTTGTAAATAGAATGCATCCAAAAATCCAAAACCACACAAACACATTTAGCCATACAACAAAATAAAAAATAGAATAAGAGAATTCAATGCCAAAACCACGCGAGAATGTAAGGCGAGAGCTTTGGTGTTTGGGCTCACAATACAAATACCACTGGGTTTGTCCATTTGATACAGAATAAACACAAAAATGGGCAGGGTTTGCAGTTTGTCCCTCAAACTATCTGTCGCCCAATGACGAAAGTTGCTCATATTGGTCGCCCGCGGCGCAAGCCAACGGATAGGTCGAGCAAATTGGTGGCTAATAAGTAGTCGCTTCCGAGGGCATATAAATAAATAACTCTCGTATTATTAGTAACATGTATTACTAATAACAAAAAAAAAATCTGCTCTCTTCTAATAAAATAAAAGGATATCTAAGTAAAACAATAAAAACCTATTTTCCTTACTCATCAATCAAAAAATAAATAAATAAATAAAAAATAATAAAATCTTTTCAATAAGGGGTTGTCACCTTTGTCCCCGACACCACGAGTGTCATACAAAGCCAGGTTGGGTGCATTCATCCGTAAAAGCACCACACGCCCGAAGAAATGACGTGTCATAATCCCACGGCGCATCATGGAGGGGTCAGATCAAAGGTTTACGCTTGTACCTGACATTTTATGTTAAACAAAGCGGCTCGCTTAAAGAAGTGACTCAGGTCATGGAGAGCGGACCTACCGATGAAAGCTTGTCTCGCGAGGGATGCGTGATGGATGTTTGAGGGTAGCCAAAATATAAAAACCGGGTTGGGTACATTCATCAGTAAAAGTACCACACGCCCAAGGAGGTGATCTATTTCTAATCCCAAAATAGATCATGGAGGGGTCGGACTAAGGGTTTACGCTTTTGCCGAGCATTCGGTGTCAAATAAAGTAATTCGCTTAAAGAAGTGACTCGGGTCATGGAGAGCGGACCTACCCGATGAAAGCTTTGTCTCGCGGGGATGCGTGATGGATGTTTGAGGGTAGGATCCCCACAAAACAAATTGAGTGGAGATGAGTGAATGTGAGTTTCCACTTACGCACGCAACGGTGCACAAATGAGGGGAGAGTGGGTGAGCTTCCACAAATAAATATCAATCAAGTATACAAGGAGCATCCACAAAATGGTGTTATCAATTGCATCCATAATCCGATTGATACTGGTAAGTTTATCCATCAGTAATAAAGGGATAAACGGGTTTATTCTGTACCCGGCCTAGAGGTCAATACAGACAGGTTCGGTATCCGTAAAATACCACGGTTACTAAGTTTTGTATTGCAATAAATAGAGAGAAGCATGTATAGAATAAATGTAATAGGATGTTGTAAAATTTTCCTTTTATTATGTCTAGACGCTGCGAGAGAATAAAGCAGTTGTAATCGAGCGCTTTTACAAATAAGATTGGAGGTGCACAGCATGAAATCAATAAAATACTTCCTCGCGCTGCAGAGGAAGTGACGAAAGGATAACAATAAAGGCAAGCATCATCCACAACAAAGAGATCAAAGATAACAAATATCAAAGCATCCTATATCAAGTACAGCAAAAGAAAAGGAGAAAAGAAGAAATGAAGAGTACAATCTACGGGCTCAAAAAGCGGGACTCTAGCTCCAACAATACAGTACTAATGGTCTCCAAATAAGTATGGAGGGAGTGCCTATCCTCCTCTGAGGCGCCTCGAAGTCGGGCGAGAGAAAGCACTATCCCGGGCGCTCGAATGAATCTGCAACTCCGGGAGACGTCCGCCGGATGTCGAGAGAAACCCTCCACCGATAATCTATGGTCCTCTAGCTCCTGCACGAGCAGTCGAGCGGGCCCACCACTAACTCCCATGGAGCGGAGAGTGGCACAAGAAGAGAGCCGCTGAAGATAGCGGAGTCGAGCGGCCTCCAAGTGCCTGCGCAGCTCATGGATCTCCAACTCGTCTTTGGTATACGAGAGAGCTCGCATCTGATAAGCCCCGAGTAGCTCCTCACACCTCCTAGAAATAAAGGTACTCTCGAGATGAGGTGCAACGAGTAGAGGCGGCGCGATGGTATCCCGCATCAGCCTATACCAATCGAAGGAGAAGTCATCGGGCAGGGACTCCAAGATCTCAAAATCTAGCGGATAGTCTCCGAAGAAGGTGTCTCGGAGTGCATCCGCCAGCGCGGCCAAGGCGAGCTTCACATCCCTCAATGTAACATCTGCAAACAAAGTAAATGGGTTAGATAAATTGTTATAGTCGAAGAAGAAATAGAAGGAAAAGAAGATCTAACCTATCGCCTCGTCGCTTTGAGGCCGGGCGGGGCCCGAATCGGGGATAGGAATGTCGGTCGCCTCAGGAGGACCCGCAGGTGCACCAGACCCGGCTACAAAACAAAATAAAGGCATAAATACATGAAAGGGTAAAATATGAGAAAATGACAAAAGAAGTATAAGGTACCGAGAGAGGCATGAGGCTCGGTGAGACCCTCACTAGCCGGAACCTCCGTCTCTGGGCTGTCGAAAAGCTGCTCCACTAGCCAACTCTCATCCAGCTCCGAGTCATAATCGACTGCAGCCCTCTCAGTCGAGTCCTCCACCCGAGTATCTGATGAAACTCCGCCATCTATAGCCACGAGAGGCCGCACTGTCGGGAGATGAGGAGACATGGGATGCCTCCCTCGATCAATAATGGCTCGTCGCTGCGGGCTCGACGACCCGATGGACTCCCTGCTCGAAAGAAGCCTCCTCGATCGCGCAAGAGTGAGCACCGACCCCAAAACCACATCAAAGGAGTCACCATCCCCGGTGGGTACTAGCAAAATCGACGGTGAGCGGGACCGTCGTAAAGAAAGACTCGAGCGGTGTGGAGATGCCATATCATCGGCCTCGGACTGTAAAATCTACATGTAAGAATGAAAATGCGGTGCATATTGGCAACTAAGTATTAAATGATGCACACGAACTGCGACGGCAAGGTCGGTGCAAAATCTGAGAGGACGAGTGCTCGCCGGCGCGAGATGAATCTGCTATGATGTCATCTCGGGCTGCCTCTACAGGAGATGTCCCGCGAGCTAGAAAATAAACCTTAATCAGAGTTGTAAATAAAGTGCGCCCGAATAAGGATAGGCGAGTCAGTAAAAAAAATCACCCGAAATGGGAGTAGGGAAAGAAGATGGGGAAGGCGGCGAGAAGCGCTATCTCGATCTCTCTCCCACGGTGGCGGCGAAGCCGGTGGCTCGACGGTGGGCGAGAATGAACGCCAACAACTCGTGGGCGAGGGACGAGAACCCGGGCTCGCATGATCATACTCATAAGCCAACTACGAATCAAAAGAGAGTTGATTGAGATGAGACGAGGCTTATCAAAGGAAATAACCTAAAAGGATGATGAAGTGTACACAGCGAGAATAGTCCTAGCGAGAGCACGAGAAAACCGGATGTCTAAACCACGAAAATCGACGGACTCTACGGCGATGGCGGGAAAGGGCTGCGATCACGTGAGACGATGCGATCCCGATAGAGGCGGCCATCTCGTGGACATGTACTCGGACGACGACCACGAGGAGTATACGGCGATAAGAGCGAATGGCCTCATAATACCACTTCTGCGATAACGCCTCGAGAAGGTAGAAGCCACAGAAGTGGATACCATCGATAGCGAGTGCCGTGCCTAGTCGGAAGAGGTGAGTATAGCACCATCCGATACCCTCCAAATCGGTACGATGATACGGGACGGAGGAGAGGCGGCGGAATATCTGATCCAAGCCAAGCGATGTGCGCATCGATGCGGCGAATAGGGCTCGATGAACATATAGTCGCCCGATCGAGGGGAAGGAAGCCACGACGAATGCGATCGGGTACTCCAAGTCGATAGGCACGGCTCGGATGCTAGAGGGGTCGGAAGAAGGGACCCTACGTCAATCACCATCCTGTCGGCAATCCTAGCTACGCCCCGCGGGCCACGACCTATCTCGAGAGAAGCGCGAATGGTCTCGGCTCTGAAGAATCTATACTGAAAGCGACCTCGGAGTCGATGAAGGCGGCTGCGCCCCCGACAAGTCACTCGATAAAGGTAGGCGGTCTCGCGGCGTAACCGCCATGCTTTGGGATCATATGAGCCGGACCGGTGTAAATGGAGCCATCCGCTAATCGGATGCCATGGAATCAACTCCTGGCAGCGTGAGGGAGGACTACGGGATGAAGTCGGGCGCGGAGACATCGTAAATGTTGGCCGATACGAGGCACGGCCAAAGAAATCCTGTCGCCACGTGCGATCGGGCTCGCCATGACGAACACGAAGGTCGAATGGTGTATGCGGGAGAGCTAGGCGATAAGAAATAGCAAATCCACCAAGAGATGAAAGCGGTCAGATAAGTCTCCCGATCCACGTCATGTGAACACGGGGTATCTGAGAAGGGATAGGGCCATCATGATAAATCTCGAGCCGACTGTACCAAATGGATCTCTAGTAGAAGCCAAGCCGTAGGGCGAGTATGGACCGGTCGGTGAAATAGGAGATCCATGCTGAATGGGACTCGGGATACCCCTCCGTAGATGATAATAGATCTCATAAGTCCTCTGCAAAGAAGGCGGAAATCGAGTGAAGTCTCCCGAGTCGGCGGGTGAGACCATGAACTCGTCATAGAAATGGCCAAAGATCGGCGGCCGGTCAAGCTTTGTATCTCTCGGGAGGGTCGGAGTCGGCTCTCGGTCATCGATGAACAAAGTATTGGTGGAGTAGTTCCACCTCTCACAAAAGGCCGTAGCGGGGTGTGTCGATGTGATAATGAAACATCGACAAGAAGACCGAGTCATATATCCCGGCTCGCTGAGCGAGTCCCTCCCCGCATGAGCATGTATCGGGTCCACTCCAGTGATAGCCATGACACTCTAAGGGAGTGATAAAGGGAAGCGATGGTCCATCCGTACGTGAGCCTCCCCGTCAATAATCTCCTTGCCCGGAGATGTGTCAAAGGAGCTGTAGAGCGACGCCCTGGGGGCGAAGGGCATGATGTCATGAGGGCGATCATCTCTAAAGAATAAACCGCCGCCTCGCGGGTAGACGGGAGTCGCTCGGATGGAGACGAGACGAGAGGAGTCCAATCACTAGGATCCTCGTAAAAAGAATGGTAGTGACTCAAGGGGCGACGCGGAATGGCGTCATGAGAAGAGACTACAATACCCGAAGAAGAGAAGACGTCATGAGAAATGAAGAGATAAATGATAAGGAATAATGCACCAAGACAAGCCTTTCGAGCGTTCAAGGCTCGTCTTGGTGGGTGGCTCTTTGTTTACCCTTGAAAAATTTCAAGGATAAGTAGCCGAATGAATGAAAATAAAATCAATGATTAATGATAAATCATAAGAAGAGGGAAGAAGAGAAAGCAAGGAAGAGATGGCCCATTTGATCGAAAAGGTCATTGCCCCAACCGGAATGAATCCATTAGTCCCACGAGGAAATGTCGGGGTGAGAGACAAGGATATAAATACTCCACCACCTCCTATTCATTCGAGTGGGCGACCCTCGGGAGATTTCGGAGAGAAAAATCTCTGATGGGTCGACCATTTGATTACACTTTTTCGACAAGTGGGACCCACTTTGCAGCGATCCCTTGTAGACGGCTCTAACAACATAAACCTAGCTATCGATGGATCATCCATGTGACCATTTTTCACGACGGTGGGCCCCACACCTCGGTGACCAACTATCAAAGGAGTCGAATTAAACCACGAGAATCTATCATCAAAGCAAACCCTAAGAGTGAAGCAAGACAATCCTGTACCACATGAAATGATGTCAATGCCAAGCTAGTATTCGATGCAACTAGTCATGAGAAATTTCAAATGTGATTTTGCTTTCAAGGTGACACAGGTGCCAAAGCGTGAGCAACCACCTAACCATGCTTTGATTTGTGTCAATTAACGATAAGTAGTCGGTTCTTTGACCAAGTCACCCTCATGTTAAGGGATTGAAAGTCAATTTCACAAGACGATCGGTGCCAAAAGCTGGGCAACCATCGATCAAGTCTAGATTTGTATCAACTGTTGACATGTAATCAATGCTTGTTGATCGAGATCAAACCCTAATGAATATCAATATAAGTCTAATTGGTATTTAGTTAGGGTGGTTTCTGCAAGAGAGATAATTGGCGAGAGACAACGAGCTATAATTGAAATGCGGGATTAATTCGGAGAAAGAAATAGGGTTTTATAGATAAAAGAATTTTTAATTCAAAGAGGCAGGGGTAAAAATGGAATTAAAAATTACAGGGATGATCATCATGAATTTAGGGATTTTTGGTGAAAATTTCATAATTTTTGGATGAGTGGAGCTATTAGAATAAATTCAGGGAAGATAAAACAGATTAAAAAGGGAAAATCAAAGGCTGAGATTCAATCAAGGGTTCATCTGGGTGCAATTTGGGGACAGAGACACATCTGGGTGCAAACTGGAGATCCTAAACACACATACACCGAATCAGGGAAGAGAGAGGGTGTGACACGTGTCAGCATCTCATTGGGCCACCTCATGCCACGTGTCAGCACCCCATTGGTCCACCTCAGCCAGGTGGGCCCCACCACCATACTGACCTGACATGCGGGACCCACCAACATGCCACGTGGCAAGCTCTGACAGGTCCACCTCATCCTATCCTATGCCACATGGCATCACACCAGTGGTCCACTACATTCCCTCTGTGCCACATGGCATCACACTACAAGGCCACCTCACCCAAGTACATGCCACACGGCACAACCAGAGGAGGCCATCTCACCCAACCCTAAGCCACATGGCACAGCTACATCAAGCCACCACAACTCAACTGTGCCACATGGCAAATTTCTAGCCAGCCACCTCAGCCATTTATCAAACTAGATGATTAATGATTAGGGAGTTGTTTATTAAATAAACAACCAACCGATGACAGAGCCACCTCGAAGATATTAACCCTAATCATCATGCTAATCAACTGCTAACCAGATCTATAGACATATACTTATAAACCTTACAGGTGGGGCCCAACAGTCAGAGATGCAAACAGAGGCGCACAGTTAAGCCGTGAACCAAGTCTGTATAGCCTATTCATTCAGTTCAACGCAACTGAATTTAAAAGGAAAATAAGAAAGAGATAAACCTGGTGCATGAGCTCTATGCCGCTGCTCCTCTTCTTCTCTGCGCTTTGGATCACGCGCGCCATGTGCATCCAAACCACCGAAGAGCCTTCTCCCTCCCTCTTCTTCTCGCCATTACCCGATTCAAGCATGGCTCGCGCCTTCCGTTTCCCTTGACGCCTCACCATGATTGAAGATGATCTAACGAGTGGTGATGATTAGGCGATCGGATAATAGGTGCTACCAGATCAACAGATGAAAAGAGATGAACAAAAGGTGAAGTCGAGTTATTACCGGAAATTGAGTTGATAAGAAGAGGTGAATTGACGCTATGGAGATCAAATTGCACGACAAGATGGATTCTTTAAGGCAAGGCGACGCCAATGGGGGTGAATTGGTAAGTCAATTCAAGATATAAGAGGCCAATTGATCAAAGAAAGAAAACGAGACAGAAATGGAGAAAGCAAAATTGAAGATGGTGAATGAGTAAAACAACATTTGGAGTGGCCGTGGAGTGTTTAAATAGTAGATAACAACCTTGGGCCCACTTATCAATTGAAGTATACAAGTAATTTAGGAATGTGGGTTAATTGAAGTGGCGGCACAATGAAGGCATAACAGAAAACGGTTAAGCAGTTCCACAACAAACACAACTCCATCTCAGCCGTTAATTGAAGTAGATTGAAGGGTATAGATGTATCCAAGGTGGCAATCCGACCCAAAGGCATTCAACCAATCACAATTGAGTTTGATTGGCCGAATTAGCCTATATAAACTCAGAATCAGCAACAGTAAAACACACTCACCCTATCCCTGGAGTAGAGCAATTGAAAGCATATACACACTTATACATACACCAGTGATCATCTATTATAGAGAGAAGGAAAGATTACAAGGAAATTAATCGATTCAGATTACTGTTCATATTAGAGGTAATTGTTCATATGTTCAATTGGCACTTTTCTTTGTATTTCATTCTCTCGTAGATGAGTTTAGAACATTTAACACGAGTTAGTTAGGTGATCAATTGATTTCTTTTCTCTTCTTTGCTACTCTTCTTTAAGAATTTGCTATATTCTTTCATATTATTTTGTTGTTCTTCCTTTAAATAACCCTAATCAATGGCAATTGATCGAATCCAAATGTGAGCCATTTGCCCAATCACGAGATGATTGGTGAGCCTTTAGGCCTGGATCGTCAAAAGCATCAAGAACTTATAATTCAATCACTATTACATTGGTTCCTTTTATGATTTTTTTCATTTCTTATTCAATCTCCTTGCTTGTATTTGCATAATAGATAGAAGGTGATGATTTTCGTCTTCTAGTCATATCAATTGCGTGATTCTAGTTGAGTATATTAGTTAATTCTTACAATTGCACTAATTCGCACAAATCAGTATGTTGTCGAGATTTTAGAGGTAAATTAACTCCAATTAATCATCGTCTCGGTGAGCCACCGGCCCCAACAACGGTTGGGTGAGCCTTTAGGTCCGAGAAATATAATTTGAGTGCAATAACACGATAATTGTCGGGAATGGTAACAAATACAAGAACGATATTAATTGATTCCATGCACAATCCGTTAGTATCGTGTCTTAACACCTCATAACACGTTAGGCCACCGGCCCTAGCTAGAGTCAGGGTGAGCCTTTTGGCCTGGGAAGCACTGATTAAGGGTGTAAGTTCAATAAGCATCCAAAGAAACCGAAGCGGTACCGATCGGCATTGTATACTTCTCAACTGACGATGCTTCAACACAGCTATCAGTGAAAGAGATCGCTCATACCCATCTCAAGTTACACCTACATGCCAAGACGATGCTTAATGAACGTGTAATCATCAACGGTATTGCCTGAATTCATCGAATTTGATAAAAAATTCAACTTGGTACCGGTTCCGATTAGTACACCTCAGTTGGTACCGTCACGCAGCCTCCACTACCGGATGGATCTTCGATCAGATACTTTAGAAAGATTCTACATACCAAGACGACGCTAGGGCGCAGATCTGATCGGAGAAGGAGTGCTCCGGTCGCCGGGAACACCACGTTGCACTAATCCTAAAGCATCGCAAGGTCGGAGGCTGGGAGAATCTCCTCTGCACGAATATTGAAATATCCACCAATCTCGAAGATTCTTTAATGGATAAGATTTAGCGAGAGTTTAAAAATCTGAGCGGGGAAAAATCTGAGCCTTAGATTCACTTGATACGCATCTCCATTAAATCCAGCGGCCCAAGTGCATTCAAACATTTTAACTGAAATATATGCACTAATCTCGGCACAATCCAACGGCCCACATTAAATAACAGAACTAACAGAGTTAGAGTCGGCCCATCTGAGTATTGGGCCCAATTCGTATTAAATAAAAAGGTTAAAACTTGGCCCAGTTAATTAAGCCCAGTTATTAATTAATAACAGAAAACTAAAATTAAATAGTAAATAAATCATTTGAAAATGTTTCTAAACTCCAAATTAACTCAAATTTGTTTCTAAAATTTCTTTATTTTTCATAGTATTTTTCTGTATAATAATATTTCAGTTTTAGAAATAATATCATATTAAAATAATTTAAAAGCAAAAGACATTTCATGCATTTGTATATTTGAATTGTCATTTTTAATATTATAAAAATTCCAAAAATTCAAATAAAATCATAAATAATAATTGAATATATTTTAATAATTTTTCTGGTAGTTTTCCATAAAATAATATTGATAATAATAATATTCAATAAGAGATAATGAGATTAGCTCTATTCTTTAATAAATAAAATAAGTAATAATATCAAATGAATATTATGTTAATATTTTCTGTAAAAAAAAATAAATAATATAAAATATACATAAATAAATAATCATAGTGATAGATAATAAATGCATTTTATTCTATAATAAAGAATGATAATAAAGTTATATAATGAAATGAATTGCACTCTTTTTGTTATTTCTAAATAAATATACAATAATAATATTTTTAATGAATAAAAGGTAATAAAAATAATAGTTGTAATAAAGAATATAATGAATTTCATCCTTTGTAGCTATTTTCAAATAATAATAATAGTATTAAAATAAAATCTTATATTTTTCTATAGATAATAAATAGAAATAATAAAAATATAATGAAAAATATCATGATAAAATAGAATATTAATAATGATTTCTTTTTAGCTATTATAGATCCTAAAAATAAAAATAAAAAATAATATAGCTAATCATCTTTTTGTTTTGTAAATAATTCCCACAAAATGAATAGTATTTCAAAATAACAAAATATAGTAATAAAATCCTATTACTTTGGCTATTATAAATATCCTAAGAATACAAATAAAATCATAGCCAGTTCATTTTCTATTATTTTGTAAGTGATTTTGTACAAAATAAATAGAGCTATTATAAAATCCCAAAAATATAAATAAAATTCTAGTTAATAGCTAACCCATTTCCTATTATTTTTGTAAATAATTTTCTACAGAAAAAAATAGAGCTTAAAAATAAAAATAAATTCACCTTTATAATAGAGATAATAATGAAAGATATTATGTAATAATCTTTTTATATTTTAGAGGTAGACAAATATGCTCACACAAGGGGTGTAGAGCAACACAGTGATTTTGCGCACATAATGTAACATTTAGAGCGATTAGTCGGGACAAGAACATTTCGACGAAGAATAACCACGGTACATGTAACAGCAACATGAGAAGATATGTCGAGACAAGAACATCTTGACGCTTGTTGAAGAATGACCAGAGCTGCGACATCAACATGGAGAGATATATCGACTTTGAGGAAGAAGAACATTACGATGTCCGAGAGAAGTGACATCTTAATGATTCATTACCATGAACAAACGACTCATGACTGAATACGCTCACACAAAGGGGTGTAGAGCAAAATAGTGATTTTGCACAAGTAATGCAACATTTAGAACAATTAGTCGAGACAAGAACATCTTGACGCTCGTTGAAGAATAACCAAAGTCACGACATCAACATGAAGAGATATGTCGACTCCAAGAGATAAGAACATTACGATGTCCGAGAGAAGTGACATCTTAATGACTCGGTGTCATGAACAAGTAATTCATGACCATTTGAGCTAGTAAGGCCGAACTCATCCGTCGATGAGTTTGTCTTCTGGTTCATCTCCCGAGATTATGAGATTGAATCGTTCTGTAGTAGATTCATCCACGAAACAGTGAATGTGAACCATTCTGTAGTAGGTTCCTTCACTAACACATGCCTCAATGTTAAGCTGGCTCAGTGCTTCAGGTTTGACATTGTGTGCAGTTGTGTTCCTAGGTTTATGAATCGGCTTAGTGCTTCGAATTCATGATCTAGAAGATCGGTGAGAAGAAACACGTGGGTCAAATCCACCCTTCTCCTGATTCACCAACCTCAAGATCAACCGGCTCAGTGCTTCGAGTTGTATTTTGTGTGATTGGTTGTTGACTAGTTAAGATTGAACCGTTCTGTAGTAGGTTTATCTTCTAGATCAATTGAGGTTGAGTCGTTCGCGTAGTAGACTCACCTCAAACCCCTCTGAAGAGATTAATCTGATCTGTAGTAAGGTTATCTCTCGAGGCGGTATAGACTGAACCGACCTGTAGTAGGTTCGTCTTCCATAGGATCAACTGTGAACCGTTCTGAAGTAGGTTCATTTTCTAGATAAACTGAGGTCGAGTCGTTCTGTAGTAGACTCACCTCAAGCCCCTCTGAAGAGATTGACCTGATCTGTAGTAAGGTTATCTCTCGAACCGATCTGTAGTAGGTTCATCTTCCATAGGATTAACTGTGAACCGTTCTGAAGTAGGTTCATTTTTCTAGATAAACTGAGGTTGAGTCGTTCTGTAGTAGACTCGCCTCAAACCCCTCTGAAGAGACTAATCTGATCTGTAGTAAGGTTATCTCTCGAGGCGATAAAGACTGGACCGATCTGTAGTAGGTTCGTCTCCCACGAGACCTTTTTGAACCCAGACGACCACTTGACCATCATTTAGCTATACTATTTGCTTCTCTCTTTTAAAGATCCAGAGGTGCCTCGAGGTTAGTAGCCCAGGGTAATTAACGGTGGGGGCTTGCGCCCACCGGAATCTACAAGAACTCACAATCACTAAAAACCCCCTAAATGTGCATCCAAATCTTTCTAAACGGCAGAATCAGCCGGCACTTAAACAGATGCACGCTTGGGAGGGATCTCCGTGTCCTTCTTCCGCATCCCATCGCCCAGCGGCGGTGCGTAGCGCGCGAAAAAGGGTCGCACACCCGCCTTAACGGTAAGGTGAAGAATATGACAAACACATTTTTGATGAAACATCTTGCCATTCATGATAGGGTTTAATGATCGAGTAAAATAATCAATTGACTTTATATTATAACTAGCATTATCGAATGAAATCAAAATTTTTTTATTTTCTAAATCTCTTTTTAAATTAAATTCTTATAAAACACTAATAATAGATTGATAAATAATCTGTGTAGTATGCGGAAATTCTATGATATGAAAACTTAAAATTTTTTTTTTGTAAAATCCAATTTTCATTAATATAATGGGCAGTAACACAAGAGTAACCAAGACCGTGTTTACCGGCCATTCAAATATCGGAAGTAATTGAAATCTTATAGTTGACATATCCAAACGTGGCTAATAAATCATTTTTATGTTTGTTATATTATCTTTTAATTTCGGCTACCATTTTTCTATGGTGAAATCTCTTATACAATGGTTGACCACAACCCCGGATAACCAACCGGACAAAACTTAAGCAATTACTCATATTTATTGGTTATTCCTTTTGGGTAATATACCGGTCAAACTCACTCAACATTCTTTTTCATCATATCTATGGTGAGTTCTACTACCATCCGTGTTTATAACGCTTTGGACTAAATGAGGATCTGGTTGATCTTGTGGTTCCTCATTTTTGGCCACATATTTATCAGCATGCCTTTTAAATGCACTTAGACCGTTTGCCTTAGAATATCTATAAAAAACTTTGCAATTTTTTGCCTTGCACCTTTCGTTGAGTATGACACCGCTCGTATCCTTTGTTTGTTCATAAAAACGCCACTAAGGTGCATCGTAGGAGGACTATTTATCTTCCTCTTCTTTTCTAATGGTCTCGCTTCCATTGGTGATAAGGGTACACTTGAGGTTGGAGTTTCTACGGCAGAGGAGGGTGCGATCAGAACTTGCGATGGGGATTCTTCGGTTATTTCATGGGAACATGAGGCGTATTGAGGATGATGCGGTGTAGTAAATGTAGGGCTTTGTTGAGGTTGATAGTTAAGATCTTACGGTACATTATTTGATTGAGGGTGGAGTGGGAAATTCACATGTCGTGGATAATATGGAGCGTCAACTTGTGGTTGTTGATAATATTGTGAGAGGTTTGATTTATCAACTACATCTTCACCAAAAATATCCACACTCAACCGGTGCATAAAATCATCCACGAGATTAAGATGATTTGCCATTTCTATAAAAAAAAAATCATCTACTTAAAAAATAAATTTAACATTCTAAAAAAAGTTCTAACAAAAAAATGAATTTAACATAATAAATAAATTTACAAAAGAAATCAACAATCTAAATAAATTCCTACTTAAAAAATAAATTTAACATTCTAAATAAAATTCTAACAAAAACAAAACCGAATCTCACATAATAAATAAATTTATAAAAAAAATTCAACATTCTAATAAATCTCTACTTAAAATATAAATTTAACATTCTAAGAAAGTTCTAACAAAAAAAACGAATTTAACATAATAAATAAATTTACAAAAGAAATCAACAATCTAAATAAATTTCTACTTAAAATTTTTTTTTTACATTCTAAAATAAATTCTAATAAAAAAATAAATTTAACATTAAATATAATATTCTAAATCTATTAATCTAACAACATAAAACTAAAATATAATATTCTAAGAAAAAAATAAATTTCTACAAATAAAAAAAATACAAATAAAAAATTACGAATAAAATCTAACAATATAACTAATTTCTACAAATAAAAATTATAACTAATTAAAATTAAAAACTAATATTGAAGGAAAAATATTATCGCAACGATGGAATTGAGAAATGGCGAATACCGAATATTATCCTTCTAGTCCGGGCGGTCCGGGGGTCCGGTCCGGTCCACGGTCCCGCATGGTCCACGGTCCGGTCCGGTCCGGTCCATGGGTCCGCACGGGATGAGTTGGCACGGTCCATTTTCAGGTGTAAGGAGAACCGGAACCAAGACAAGGCACGGGACGGTCCATGATCCGGTCCGGTCTGATCCACGGTCACGATCCGGTCCGGTCCGAAATGGATTGGATCGGATGAGTTTTTTCAATACAAATAAAAAATTACGAATAAAATCTAACAATATAACTAATTTCTACAAATAAAAATTATAACTAATTAAAATTAAAAACTAATATTGAAGGGAAAATATTATCGCAACGATGGAATTGAGAAATGGCGAATACCGAATATTATCCTTCTAGTCCGGGCGGTCCGGGGGTCCGGTCCGGTCCACGGTCCCGCATGGTCCACGGTCCGGTCCGGTCCGGTCCATGGGTCCGCACGGGATGAGTTGGCACGGTCCATTTTCAGGTGTAAGGAGAACCGGACCAAGACAAGGCACGGGACGGTCCATGATCCGGTCCGGTCTGATCCACGGTCACGATCCGGTCCGGTCCGAAATGGATTGGATCGGATGAGTTTTTTCAATACTCTAGTTTTAACCTACAGAAGGTAGCCAGGAGGTGCGTTCAGGTGTAAGAATTATTCATAGTTCATTCAAATCTTGCTCTTTGTAGTATTTAATTATGTTTCCATCAATAATATCTCCTTAAATGGGAACACCAAACCCCATCCCCTCACATTTATTGAACACTGACCAGTAACAAATAACAGATCGATAATGACAATAGTTATTTTTTTTTGAGCGAAGACAATTCAAGACATGCACTTGCTCTGTCGACTGTCGTACAATAAGCATTTAAGCCGAATTAAAATACATTCAGACGGATATGCTTTTAAGCAAAATGTATCATGAAAATAAATAATATGGAAACTATTAACATTATAAAATATTTTCGCACACAATACAACATGATACATTATTGTTTGGTCAAATTAACCATACCATTTACTAAATAAATATCAGGCAATTTGACCCAGAAGAGAATAACTTGAGTCTCGTACATTTATGCAAGCCAGAGCTGATTTAACCTGACATATCATTCTTTTTCATTTAACAACAAACTATCCTGTATATTAAGTTAATGTGCGAAAAAACTTTCAGAATGACAACATAGCCACATGCACCGGATGCATATCATGATCGACATACGTAATAAATTAAACACGCGCCATATGCACGTTACAAGACCTTGACCATTGCCGGTACGTCAAGGGGGTATCGGTGGATGGACGTCGACCAGGGGCCATCGACTGGTGTTTTGATTGTCTTGAGACATTTCCAGACAGCGCTGTTGCACTTGAACCCGCTGCCAAAGCCTATCATCCAAACACGATCGCCCTTCTTCATACGGCCCTTGGCCTCGATATAGTTGAGCTCATACCAGAGTGAGCTGCTTGATGTGTTACCAAACCTGTGGAGAGTCATGCGTGATGCCTCCACATGTCGGTCCGAGAGCTGGAGGTTTTTCTGTAGCTCATCGATGACCGCACGACCTCCAGCATGAATGCAGAAGTGTTCAAATGCTATCCGAAAGTCCGGGATGTATGGCTTCCATTTTGCCTTGAAAACCTAAATGTGTGTTTTAAAGAAATTCATTAATTAGTGATGTATATATAGTTGGCTTGGCAATATGCTGGCATGATGATCTTACAAACAAAGAATGAATGAATCAATACCTTCCGTGCAATGAGGGAGAATAAGAAGAGCAGTTGTTCAGAGGCAGGAAGCACCAGCGGGCCCATAGTAGTAATATTTGATTTGAGCGCATCACCGGCAATAGCCATAAGATCCTTTGACAGATTAATTCCAGTAATGCCCTCTTTATCTTGCTCCTGAAATACACACCTGTATGCGGCATCATCTGCCCCTTTATGCGTTCTCACAACATGGGTCAACCGGTATTTGGCCCGATTCCTCACACGGCGGCAGTTTGAAAGCAGAACTGCTGCTGCTCCCATCCGGAAGAGACAGTTGGGAAGGAGCATGGCACGCTCCTTCCCCAAATAGTAATTTGGTGTGATTATTTCGGTCGACACTACAATAGCATTACTGTTGCTATGAGCCTGTAGTAGATCCCGTGCTAGGTCTATGGAAATGAGACCAGCACTGCACCCCATGCCAGATAGATTGAAGCTCATTATGTTGCTTCTAAGTTTGTACTTGTTTACAATCATGGCAGAGAGGGATGGGGTTGGCGAAAACAGGCTGCAGTTCACTATGAGTATGTCTATGTTTTTGGGCCGCATACCGGTTTTGTTGAGCAGTTCGTCTATGGCAGAGAAGATGACCAACTCAGCCTCGGCACGAGCAGCTGCCATGCTGCATGTTGGTGGTATGTAGTGGTTGGCAGGTGGGAGGCACGTCTCTTCACCTAAACCCGACCGCTCCAATATACGTACCTGATATATTTAACAAATTAAGAAAATGAATTTAATACCTCTCACCTCTGCATGCATCAATTTTGGGTAGTTACCTACTAAAAGACTTATTTTAATGCCTTTTTCTAGTCTAAACATTAAGTTTTATTAATTAATGTGTTACTGGATGCGTAGTTATAACTTCTGTGCGTCTGTATTATAACAAAAAAAAAATTAAGAAACACGCACATATATTGGCAGACTGACAAAGTGCAAAATATTATTTTGTTGACCATGCAAAACGAAATGATCTATTTATCAGTATAGAATCAATGGAAACCACCTGGAACCGCACAGTCTTCTCATCAAATTGAGGAACAAGGCGTGCGTGCTCCAAAAATGTGGAGAAGGCACACGCAAGTAAGATTTAGGCCTAAAGCAGGCGTAATCCACAAGATATATCGATCTTGGGCGAGACATATAGTATACCGTACCGGCTATGATAAAAAGAAACATGGTTGACATCACATAGATTAGATCGAGGTCATATATCGAGCAGATGAGAGAGAGGATCTCTTCGGGTCCAACCCGTGCTAGCTCAATAGATATCGCAACTATTACTGGGATAAGAAGAAAGGTCAGTATATGGTTGACTAAATATTGATAGCCTAGCTTTACATACTTTAGTCGGACTGAGTTCAAGAACTGAGGTGACGGCTCAGTCGCCATTTTTGTGAGAGATTTGGGTTGAAGATTTTAGATACTGGGAAAAGAAGAGAAGGAGGGTGTGGTATGAAGGAATCGGGTGGGAAATGAGGGGGGTCGGAATATAAAGCGGCAATCGAGGGGTGGGGGTGTTCAAAGGTACGTCTACATACATGGATCTTGTTTGTGCAGTTCGGGGTAGCTTGTACCATACAAACGAAACCATCAAATCTGGAAGTAGTACGTGGGTTTTAATGAAATTGATGATTGGTTCAGTTTTTTTTTAGTAAATAAAAAAGAAAAATATAGCAAAATAGCATGATTATGTTTTTTTACGTATGGTAGCCAGATTTGAGTTTCGAACTCGGACCCTGGACCGAGTTTGAAACTCAGCCCCCGTCTTTTTTTTTTCCTATTAAGTTATTTAATTATTATGTTACATGAAATTATGTTATATAAATGATTATTATGTTATATGAAATTATTTTGTTATAAAAAATGATTATTATTTTTTTTTTTGCTGTTAATGATTTAAAAATTGTTATGTTATATAAAAATTTTGTAAGAAGTTAATGTAAAAACATAAATAAGAAAAACTCAATTTGAAACCATAAATGACAAAATAAAAGTAGATATATGAATAAAAGTCATATAAAGAACAGTTTAAAAAAAATACATCAACGCCTACGAAACATCCTCCGAATGAGAGACAAACTGTATGTGTCTCTCGGCTGAATATCACGGCGAGGGCACTCATGTCTTACGTCTGGCGGTGCCTGCGTCTCGGGTACTTGGGCGGAAGGATTAAGAGTGTCTTACGATGACGCGCGCGAGCATCATATTGGGTACCAGAGGTCCCAACACTCGGATCGAGTCTCATCTGACTCATCAGCTGAGAGTATGACATGAAATCTCCTTGGAATAAGTCGAACTCATCAGTCGTCAGCTCCAGCACCGGGTCAGGTGAGCCGCTGATCGGACGGTCATCGACAGAGATATCGATGTCCTTAGGATCCATCGAAAGACTTGTACGAGAAAATTACACATATTTACATGAAATAAATTATCAAAAATCAGTTAAATTAAAAATACGTACAAGTTAAAATTAAAAATTTAAATATTGACCTACAGAAGCAAGCATCACAGTGAAAATATGTGGATGATCTAAATCACCCATCAAATATTTTATCCGATGTAATTCATGCTTACCAAACTATGAATGCCCGGGTGTCGTAAGCCAACCAATGGCGGTGACTGTATTCTTCATCAAACGAAACATCTGCATATATAATTTTTTTTTATTCTATAGCACAAGTTATGTGAAGAGTTTAATTAAGAAAAAATAGATTAGTTAAATGCTAACCGCTCGAGCAGTCTGGTTAGTGCTAATACACAATTAACCTAATTATTACAATATATTTCAAAATTAACACTATAAATCAACCAAATCAAATAATATTAACTATATTTTAATTCTCATTATAATTATACTAACTAAATCTAAAAAATTACTAATTTTCATAAATTTGGATTTAAATTGAAAATTGAAAATTACCTTCGAAATGACGACCAAATCGATGGATTTTTCTGACTCTCCTCCTAACGATAAAAGTTTCGCGCAAACAGTTTATAAATTAGAGCAAAAATGGGCCAGATCTATAAAAATTGGGGAATTTTTTTTTCGATTTTTGAAAAGGAAGAAAGCAGTGGGGAGAGAGACGCCGGGGGGGGGGTCGGGTTTTTCATGAAAAAAAAGGGCGCCGGATCCGAGTTTTGAACTTGGTCCAAGAGCCTAAACCTGAGTTCAAAACTCGGGCCAAGCTAGGGACGCAAAAAACAGGGGGTAGGGGGCTATTTCACTATATTTTTTTTATTAATTAAAAAAAAACTGGGGATTTTAGGTTGCAGTTGCATTCACAGATCAACTACGTCCAATTTTTTTCTTGGCGATTGAAAGAAACAAAATGAGAATTTTTGTTGATTCAAATAAAAGCAAAACGAGAACAATGACATGAGTGAGGGAATAATTTGCGCTACTAGTTTGGATCGACTTTGAAATTCGGAGTCCGCATTCTGAATCAATTTTCAAATACGGTTTCATTTTTTGTTTACTTATATTATTTTAGTTTGTTTGATATTTTTAAATGTTGATTTTTTTTATTTAGATGTGTTGAATAGGTTTATTTAATTATTTTATTTTGTGAAATTATATTTATTAAGGGATAAAAATAATAAAAATTTATAATGTTATATATTAACAAAAATCTTAATGTGTAACAATAATAAATGACATAATATTATGATTATTAAAATTTAATGTCAAATAATATTTAAAATATTATAATAACAATAATATATTATTCTCATAATTCTAATAGTAAAACACAAACACTAAAATATTAAATATAGTAAATCATGTCCTGCTTGAACGTCCTCGGTCCGGGTTAGAAGTCTACTGATAGAACCCTCCATTTCATGAACAACCATTAGAATACTTATCTTCTTCCTGCTGTCTTTGCTAACTTTTGCTAGATCTGGCCTGGTGTCAAACACGTTATAAATTCAATCTAGTTTTGCTTCTTGGCATCTCTATAACAAATATAATTTAATTATATCATATATAATTAATTATAACCATTTTATTATTAATTATAAATAATTTATAATTAATCAATAAGATTCCTCGATTAACTCATATACGATGTGACCCGACAGGATCCGTGTTATGTTGGTAAATAGAGTTAAAAATTATTTTAACTGCTATAATTATAAGAGACATCTGACAAAATTTACTATGACCATCCAATTACACAAATGATGTTGTACTATATAATATCATGATCCAATAAACTATTTACTTGTGTTAATTTTTTCGTCTCATAACTATCAGATCAGTTTCAAAGTAGGTGTGTGTCATCCTTGTAAACTTAATCTTTTTTTGATCCTGAGTAAATTATTAAATATAATTATTCTTATAATTATACCGTTAGTAGATAATCTTACTCTATCAAGGGACCCAATGATGCTATAACTTATATAGATATACGAGAGACAATAGTATTTTTGATAAACCATCTCTTCCTCCGCATAAGTTATGTATACCGAAGAGCTACCTTTATAGCCACCTTTTACGGACAACATTTGGTATAAATCACACATATACATATCTTATGTAGGAAAGATGAATACCTCGTATTTTAAAAGTTAATACTGAATGAAAATATTAATGACATGAACACAATTCTATTTAATATTTCATTTGGGGTCAGTCAAATATGATGTCCTAGAACATCTATCTATGTGATTAAATGATAATTCTTTGTCTATGATCTGTGAAACTTGACCATCATTTAATCCACACACTAACTTGATAGTGATTAATTAGTATTCCTGCTAATTATCTCGGTTAGTGACTTTTAAGAGTATAGTCTATAGTATGAAGTTTCACAATTCTAGTCATGAATTCGAATAATTCATAAATTCAATAATACTCAAAGAAGCAAAATATCATTTAAATATCCAATTCATGAACAAAGTTTTATATAAATTTTTTATCATATTATTGACTTCAAGATTATTATAAACTAACAATAGGATCACTGTCCATCGATCAATCTTGTTTGTTGTCATAACTACGCCAATGAAATGATCATGTGTCGACATAATTGTGACTGTTATAATATAGACTAACATACTGAGTGTGATTCAGTCTTATGAATCAATTTTTGAATAAACAAATAGTAAGTGATCACATAAAATATCAGTCAAATGTGATTTCTGGTACCGAAATTATCAATTCTCATCATAGCTAAATCAAGCTCATGTTTCATTTCATCTATGTGTCCCTACAATTTAAAATAAAAATAATAAATTATTACTTAAATTTGTTTAGAAATATATTATTTTAATAAGTCAATTTTTATTATAAATATCATACTCTTTTATACCATAATCCAGTGGTATGACATCATAAGTTTTTTCCTTATTACCGTGATGTTTTATTAGTTGTACGATCTTTTTGGAGAAGACCAAACCTTGATCTCCCAAACCGCTGTAATTCATCAAAACTTATAGAACCACTCAACACATTTATGTCACGTGTTCTTGATGATAGCACAATCAGATGTTGTCTAGCAATTTTGAACAATTTGTTCACTATTTCTGAACCATTACTTATAATTATACCCCATCGATTGAGGCTTCCATCAAGATGTTGCACACATCTTTCTTAATATAATGCAATTACTTCATTAGAGATTAACTCCTCATAACGAAATTCTTCTGCCGACACTTATTCTGTTGGCACAGATGCAGCGGTCTGATTATTGTGATTTATATTATTTCATGTTCTTTTGTTGGACTCTTATTCTGTTAGCGTAGATGGAGCATTCAATGAGAGATTTTCTTAAATGAATTATGTCTTTCTTATGTACTCATGAGATGTCAAGCTAATATTATTGATTTTTTCATAAAATTTTTAAACCTCCATGCTTATCTAAAAAGAGTCTTTATTATTTTTATTATTTTTATATAATAGTTCTTATACACATTTTATACAATGTATTGAGTATAAAAGTGTTGAATAGTCTTACCTGTTGATTCTTATTATTCAAAATTTGATCTCTCAAAAACAATCCTTTATACCTAAATGCCAATTTGAGATGACAATAATTTTTCAGAACCCATGACCTCTTTAGTAATTTTTTAGAACCCACAACCTCTTTACATAACACTGCATGAACAAACCCAGTTAGTTGCACTTTCTTTGCCTGCTACCACCACAAATGCATGTGATAAGAGTTGTTGCTCCGAATCATAATCAGATGTCATAAATAGTTTGTTGACATACTGGTCTGATAAAAATCCAACATCAATAGTTAAGACTGGTCATATATAAGGCAATGTTGCAAAGCGCATACCAAAATGTCTATGCAACAAAATTGAAAATTTTGATATCAAATTTTATTGAGGGTCTTATCTCTATATGGTATTTAGTGCCAATTATTAAATTTTATATGACTGCTAACAAAGATAAAAATATCTCGTATGACCTCTCCAAACTATGGAAAAGATCTACAATTACCAGCTCCTTTCTCTCCATATATTATTAAAACTTACTTCTACCGTATGAGATTTTTTTAATTAAACCCCTTACTTCTTTGACAATCATTTTCATAGTCTCTCTCAATTAATTTTTAATAATATTTACTATTATTTTAGAATTCATATCACAGTAGTCCATCATAGTAGCACTACTAAAATAAGAGTGCTTGAACAGATTTATTGTGATCACCTAAATAAATATTATGTTTGATGTGGCATATAATTTTCATGGATAGTAGAATATTTATATGTCATAACAAACTTACGGATTTGCTCTGATATGCGTATGATATTGGCGTATATATCAGCAAACTATGCATACGAATGCCGTTGGGAAATGGTTGTTGCTTAAGAAAAATAATTTTAAATTTTTTTAAAGCTCAATAAATAGATTTAGTCTCAAGAGTGTTTTCAAACAGATTTATTTAAGTGTCAAACTAACAAGAAAGATGATTAACCTTTGAGTTGATCTATAAATCAACTTAGAAAGGAGATGACTTGATCTACAACCCTCTTACTTGTCTTACTCCTCCAATGGTAGTGGTGGTGGCAAGTTTCCCACTTGTGAAGCCTCCAAGGTATCCATCAAAGATTAAAAAGGTGCTAATTAACCTCGGGTAGAAGGTTTTCTATTAGTAAAGTTTTAATCCTAACTTAACTCTCTTATAAAAATCTAAAACTTGTAAAGAAGATTTGTTCTTAACACATGAGAGGAGAAGAAGAGAGAAATAACACTTTCAATTTTTATCCAAAATGGAGGAAGAAAGAGAAAGTCATCTTTAGAGCAAGAGAACATCTCTTTAAATAGCTTGGATCTTAGGACATCTAATGCCTTACAACCCTAGACAGCTATGAGTCATCAAATGATCTAATTTTGGATTTCAATGCTATTTAAATAATACTGATTGATTTTTCTCTCATTTCTATAAAGTCTAATATCTAATTTATATCATATATAAACACATGAGCTTTATTTTTTTCTTATATGTTAATTAAATTCATAATCATATCACATATTATAAATTATTTTGGAATTATGTTATACTATTCAATAGTATAAAATTGATCATATATTAATATCATATGACTTATTAAAATTAATTATAATATTTATAATCAATTTAGACTATGTCATATACATATCTGATATGCTATATTAATATATATTCTATTTTAATCTTTTATAGTGTGTCCTTTTGGGATCACATCATGTTAAAAATAAAATAAAATTATTTAATTTTATTGATCAATAGTATAACTAGCCAAGATACATTTATTACCCAAATGATATGGATGAATACGACAATCAATTCGTGATCTCTGAAATATAAGAATAAATTTTATGTGAATTATTTACTATATGATATCTTAATAATTATAAAGTAAGAATGTGTCTTCCTTTGTCAATTATTCTTTCTTGATTTTTTTAAAGATTAATTATGATATGATTAATCATTAATCATATTACATGTACATAATTTATCTTCATCAAAGGGTCTAGATATATCACCATCTATCATATATAGAGAACAATGATATCTTGATATGTATTTTTCCTCCGTACAAGTCATATACACCGCAATAACTATTTGTACATCTCCTGATTAAAGTAAGCATTGGATAGTACCAATAATATACATGTCTCATGTAAGAACAATAAAATATCTCAACCTTAGAATTTAGAAAACAATAAAGTATCAACAATACGTAACATAATCCATATGATATTTCATTTTGGGTTTATCTAGTGCTATAAAACTTCTTATATACACTTTGTGATTAGATCGATAACTCTTTATCGAGTGACTAATAGAACTTGGTCAACATCTATCTAACTCATTGATCTTATAATGATCAATTATTGTTCTTTGCTAATTACTAAGATCAGAGACGTTAGAGTAGTCATATTTATTTCATTAGTGGACCTCTACAATTTAAGTCATCAACTCAACTCATTCGTAAATATATGTTAACTCAAGGAACAAAATGATATGATCATTCACTAATAAACTAAATAAGTCATTAAATGATTAGATTTATCACACATATCACTAATAGATGCTTCACTCTCCGGTCAATGAAAGAAATAAATATTGATCACTCTTTAATTATTTCTTTAACATTTATCTCAACCTCAATTTCATCCATATTTATATTTATTACATTCTGAATATCATCCTCTTCAAAATTCAGGTCCCACTTTTCCTTTTCCTCATTCTCATCTGCATCATATACATGGACACAGCATGGAAGATGTTCTTAGGCCGAAAAGTATGTTATGTCCTCATCCGGAATTAGGTTGTCACTTCTGAGAATACTTATCGAACATGGATCATAACATCAAAACTAAAGATTGTTGAGATTCAATCATTAACTACATGTTTTTGAGCTCCTAGTTGTTGGATCGGAATACATCCCTTTTTTAAGTGCATATCTTATCTTTCGTACTTGTGAAGTAATTTTTAGCCATTTCGAAATTGGCATGTGCTAGCATTTTATACAGCTTATTCACACACACCTTTGCCTCTTATTCTAAGTACAACAGCTCTTCTCTCTCGGTTTAATATATATCCTCTCAATTGCATATTTCATTTTTATAGACTCGAGGTCCGGCTTTCATAGTTTTTGTGAATGAATTATTTGTCGAATTGACCATTAACTATATGCTCTAACCAAAAGAGAGAGGGTTCTCTCCGATATGGAAATGAAAAAAAATGATCGAATATGGATTCATTTCGTAATGTCATAATAAGTATAGAGAAGATTCTAAATTCATGCATCAAAACTCGCTATGCTCCTCAGAGTTTGTGTTTCTGGCGATTAAACAAAAGCACGCGCGGAGCGTCTTCCCATCAAATATTAGTCAATTTAAAAAAGATTTTATCTTTCGTAATATAATGTTATAATTTTAATGGTAGAGTTTCTGTAGGACCTTATGAGGTTTGAAAGTTGGACACCAAACATATTAAATTGTGCAAGAAAGTAAAATATCTAAGAAAAATAAAATATAAAATCATTATAGGACTTATTATTCAAGTTTAATGATTGACTAAATCATTTTATTGATTGACTTATTATTCAAGTTTATGTGAACCATTACAACGACTTGGTGAGTCGTTATAATGATTGACTAAATCATTTTAATGGTTTTGAATCATTACTAAACAATACGCTCGGCCTCCTTTTATAGCATTTGTGGCTTAGTCAAATTTTCATATGATATCCTAAATCATTATAACAATTGTTGAGCTATTATAATGACTTACTGAGCAAAAATATTTTTTCTTATTGTTTAAACTTAATGTAAAAAACTAATTAAATCAGTTTGAATTTAACTAAATCTAAACCTAATGCAGACTTAATTTAACTCTTATATGCCATCATTAATCTTGGTTCTTATGCATTAGTACATTTTACATTCTAATCCTTACATATTACTCAAACAAGATAAATTATAAGATTCAAACATTATTTTGTAAATCGATAAATTAAAAAAATTATTTAGTACAACTATTTCAATTAATGACTTTATGATGAATTCAATTATAAATTATTTGAAATTTGATACGACAAATTATATATAAATTATTAAAAATGTACCTATATTTTTATTTTTCATTTGAAGAATATTTCTTAAAAATATACTGTAAAAATTAGATGTACACTGGCATTACTTATTTAAAAATTATAAAATATAAGCTATATTTTTATTTGCAGTTTTCCAATTTACAGTGGTGACCGGTCCCCTCTTCTACCAGAATTCGCATCCCCTGGGATAATGCACAGTACCCGTGTTTTATGTGGAGTCCATGAATCTAATGGATGCCGTAGTGACTTCCGTGCCCATCATCTTAAATCAACGGTCCAGATCGATGGGCAACTACTCTACGGGCATGAAGTACTACACCTTCACTGTTCCTTCGTGATAATTGTAATCAACATATTTTACATATTTTAGTCCTTTTACTTTTTTCTGAAATAATCAACCAAATTGGAATATAAATTTAAGTTCAATTTTTTATTAATGCCTTCAAATTAGATATACGAAACGATTTGTACGACTGTTTTATAGTTCTTCTATTTATGAAGGAATTTATACGTAATTTATTTGTAGTTTTATTTTTGTCAAGATTCAAGAGTTAGTTGGCGCGATTAAAATTGAGCTGGGGTCAATCTCAACATCTACAATCATGAATCATCATGTTTACTTCGATCGGACCACCAGTTAGTTTGTTCATTGATAATGCTCTGACAACCGATATTTTTATTAATAACGTAAAAAAAATTTAAAAACATAAAAATAACACTGCATATCGGAAATCACCAATATAATCAATCTGTATTTGTTAAGTGCAGATTCAGTGTCCGCTTTTATTTAGTGCGGATCATGTCTGCTTTTGTTAATGCGGACGGGTAATATTTTTTTTGACATATCCGAAAATTGAATATAAAAATATTAAATTCTAATATTTAAGTTGTTATATGATTTACTGTATCGATGAAATTGTTTATTATTTTGTTAACCAAAGATCATATACAAAGTGACAAAAATCGTAAATAACTTTTTAAGCATATTTTGTTAATGTTCACGTGCAATCTGCTATAGACCATATGTAAAATCGTAAATAAATTTTTAAGCAAATTTCTGAAGTTAAGATGGAGGGTGAAAAACTATCATCAACAGAAATTCATAATACAAAAGTTCATAATATAAAAGTCCATAATATGATAATTCATAACATCTAAATGATAAATAAAGTCCATAACTAATAACCAGAAGATAAATAGAGAGTCAGGTATAGGGTGTATACCGTACGCATTGATGCATAGCTCCGTCATGGTTGTCTCAATACTAGTGGAAAAATATCAAGCAAAAGATCATCATCAAAATCATCATCAACATGCTCCATCACCGGCTGCTCCGGAGTACCATACTGGTAGTCGATCGAAATATCATACTCAAAATCAGCGAGCACTGAGGACGATAGTCCATGTGGCTGAGTATCATGTGTGTGCGGGTAACCCTGTGTGAATGACTGAGAAGTATTTAGTCCATAGCCCTTCTACACAATTGACAACTGAGGTTATTAGTTGGTATTCTATTGGTGTTGATCTTTATTTATTTAACTGATAAATAAATTAAAAAAATTACTTGCTGTTGTGTTGCCTTGAAGCTTGCATCGGCAGAGAGGGAAAGGAGATTATGGAGAGAAGTGTGGAGTGAAGAAAGTGAAAAGAGAGAAAATTGATCCGTTTTTAAAATAAGCGGAACTTATTCGCATTTAATTAACGCGGACGGGGAATCCGCACTTAATAAAAGCAGAATGGGAGTCCGCACTTAATATAAGCGGAACAAAACATTTTTTTATCTGAGTCCGCACTTAATAAAAGCGGATGAGATCCACACTTAACAAACATGAATTGATTATATTGGTGATTTCCGACCCGCAATGTTATTTTCGTGTTTTTGAATTTTTTTATGTTATTAATAAAAATATCCGCTCTGACAATACAGGTGTATTTGCATTTTTAATTGAAATATTTAAAATTTAAATTTAAAATAATTAAAACATCGATCTGTGCGTCAACATGTAAGACATGATCCTTAACAAGCGCAAGGGGAAAATAAGAGGAAATTTAATAATTATTTTTGAAAGAAAACTAAAAAATCGTTCAAAAAGGTTCTTTCGTTGTAGAGTTCGGTGGGTAAATTAAGATCGGATACCGTCAGTGGCAGAGCTAGCTTTTCAAATAAGGGTAAGAAAATGGACAGGCACAATATTATAATTATATATTTTGAAAATTTAATATATTTTCATAATTTTAGAGTCTATTTGAAAATATTATTCAAGATAGAGCATTTCTATCCAAGTTTTTTAAAAATTAAACATATTTTTGAAAATTCTTTTAAATCATAACTCTAATTTCTGAGAAAAAAATTTGAGGACTCACCTAACCCCATGGCTAGCTCTGCCGCTGTATATCGTGATATTAAATACAAATGAAAGAATCTTAGATAACACTCATTTCATAATGATTATATATCAAATCCGTTGTTAAAATAGTTCGATGACATAAATTTAACATTGAGAACTTGTTTAACAATGATTTATAATAAAAAAATATTGTTAAAATATACTCTCAAAATACTAAAAAGCAGCAGAATCATTTAGCAACGGTTCCTTGAAGGAACCGTTGTTAAATATTGTGTTTAGCAATGGTTCCTTCCTTGAAGGAACCATTGCTAAATGATTCTTCTATATTTTTGAGTTTGACATTTACTCTGACATTTGTTTTTTTGCTCCTAACAATAATATTTGCTCTCAGGGATTGTTTATCTCACCGTTCGTTAATCTCAATCCAATGTTCCAAAAAAGAAAATTTGAAAACTAAAATCCCACATATTACCAACGCATTTTCATCTATTTTCATATATAAAAAGAGAGATTAGAGAGAAGAGAGAAAGAAGAGAGAAAAAAGATAGAAAAATAAAAAAACTAAAATCGGACCATCTCAACATCAAACGATCATAATTTTTGATAGAAAACTCTGATTGAGACGTTCTACGCGGTCACGGAAAGCTAACGACGAGATCTACAGGGTTAACTAACATTGTTACCGTGTTTTTCAATGCCAAAAAACCTCATCTTCAAACTTAAAAATCCATTTGAACATTTTTTTCCGATTTTTTTCAGTTTTTTCTTAGAAATTTTATAGGTTTTCATATTATTGTATGAGTAAGATGTATGTATTTTTTCAGTAAATAAGTTTTCATTTGATGAATAATTATATTTCTTTCATATTAATTATTGAATGAATAATATATAATAATATTTATTCTTATCTAATTAATATTACTCCATATTCATTGTTTATTGTTATTCAATACGAGTCAATATCAATCTCACTCACACCTTTTAAAGAAAGTTAAATTTAAAAACAAAAATTATTTTTAAAAAAAATACCTTTAACAACATTTTTAACTAAAAATCATTGCTAAAGGGTCCTTTAGCAACAATTATTATCTAAAACCGTTGCTAAAGATACTTTTAAAAAAAAATTTAAGATATCTTTTAACAATGTTTTTTATTTAAAAATTATTGTTAAATGACCATTTAATAACGATTTTTATTTAAGAATCATTGTTAAAAAAAATCTTTAACAATGGATTTTAAATAAAAATCGTTGTTAAATGTCTTCCTGACACCCTCTTTTATAACACGTTTTTAACGACGATTTTTAATATTTTTTCTAATACCCTTTTACTAACGGTTTCATAACCATTGTTAAACTTGATCAACAACCATTGTGAAAGATTTTTTCTTCTCATAGTGATCAAACAAAATCATTTAGGCTTCTAGTTGGACAAAAGAAACTAGTTCGCTACTCGGAAAGCTAATTGTGATCATTAGAATATGATATTACACAAGAATAATTCATGCAATTGAGAAGAACCCAGATGCACTATTGTAAATTATTTGAAGCAAATTTAGTTCCATATGTAGGTCTAGATCGTTGATGTTATTTGACGAGTGCAGTGTAAATACTACATAGTGGTATTAAACAGGAACTCTAATAATGAGTTCAAAGAATCAATCGGACTTAATTAGTCATCAAACATGGAGTGCGTGAGCATTGAATTGGGTAGATGGGTAGTTGGTTCAACGGGTGGGGCCAGGGTGCATTCAAGGCCACCGAATCGGCTCATGTGAACCCTAATTAGGGTTTCTGAACTGGGTTTCTTTTGCTACAGCTAGCTCGTCCTTCCTGCTTTAGTCAGTGCTTAACTATCCGCAGCATGCATTCATCAATGAAGAAGGCGACAACCCATTAGGCTCTCCACCTTCTAGGATTTCGTTTTTCTAATTTTGGATGGATTCCTATTTAATATGCTAGAGAAGAAAATCCAAGCATGCCATGCACTTTGTTTTGTATGGCTTGCTTCTTGATTCCGTGGGAATCGTAGGGTTGATTTATGATTGACTGTGCAAATACACAAAAGATGATTCGAGTTGCATCCAAAAGTAAAGGCAAGTGGATTCATAGTAACAAACAAATAATTCGGAAAATGATCAACGAAGTCAAAAATTTGTGAATGAATATACTTTGAAAATAGTTCATTTTATATAATATATTATAAATAAAAATATATTAAAATATTATATTTTTAAAAATCATATAAAAATTATATAGTACATTTAAAATTTATATAAATTGAAGTACATAGAAATAAAACTTTTTATTCTCTAATTATTCACAAATAAATTGAAGTACATGAAGTTAAGTTACATAAAATATAAAAAATAATTATTAAATGCTTAATCAATTTATTCAAGTTGAAATAGGTCGTTCCAAATTGTCCCATCCATTTGGATAAGGTTTGGATCAAAGAATTTCCACGAAAGGTCAAATCGAGATCACAAATCGGAAGAACTAATGAAATAATAATACCAACCCGTCCTAACTTATAAATGTCAATACCCTAATTGTTAATAAAATATGTAATCAATTTAAAACATATTATATATTTAATTTCCTTTATAAAACTTAATTACCATGGCCTATTATTTAATTACTTTTAATAAAATATCACAACTAAATAAGACCAACAACTCGTATTCCTTTGAAGTACACTAGGGGCAGCTCGCAGCTCCGCTGGTACTTGCAAGACATAAATAAAATAAAATAAACATAAACATAAACATAAACATACACTACTTTCTTTCTATATGGATGAAAATTTTATTTTTTTTGAGAAAAAAATTAGTAGATTTAAGAAAATTATGAAAGGATTGAAAACTTATAACACCAGTACAGATTATATTTTCTGATATAATTTCATGGAAAGATTATATTTCTTCCCTAAATATGAGGTGCACAGAATATTCAATTTCTATACCATGATGTACAAAAATTGTCAGCAATTGTCAACTTTCATTACGGATATAGCATGATACTTTTTTATAATAATCGTATGACATTGACAAAATCGGATGTTCATTACTGATTAAAAGAGGATAGTAATTGTATTGATCATAAATTTTTTAGGCGTGTAACAAATACTAGTAAATTAAAAAATCTAATAGAATTTTTCTTTGTTATTTTTTTTATTTCCAGCTTGTTTATTATTTTTTTATTAAGTTATATACTTTGGTAGCTCCCTTTCGTTCATTTATTAGTACAAGCTGAAGATTAAAATGAGCACCTGAAAGCTAGCGGATATGATATTAGAGAGGAATTCAGAGATTATGTCAATTCATGAACCAACTGAATCACACATGAGAGAAATTTGAAGTTATTTTATCGGTCTTGATTGGCTTTGAGTAGAAACCAACATATTAGAAAATTTGGAATGAAATTATAAATTTCTACGGACCAAACAGATTGAACAAATTACTTCAATTAAAAACTAAATCAGATAAGGCTAACAAAAAAACAAAAGAAAGGATGCAGCGTAATTAGCATTCATGAATATAGGAACATATTTTTTTTTTTTGAGAAAATGAAATTTCTTAAAAAACCAAAAAAAATGGAAGGTCAAAAGAAATCTACGTGCTTAATTATTCTTCCAGCTTGGAAATTATTAGTATCAAGAAAAAATGGATACAAAAGAATAAAGATAAACAATTGATGAAATTCAAAACAAGGCAAGATGACCAAAGAGCAAGGTAATGAAGATCAATCTTCGGAATCTCCTTGACGGGGAATGTTTGTTATAATAAAATGCACAATGAGAAAAAAAACATAGAAGAGGAATTGGAGGAAGAAGCGTGGAAGAGAAAGAACAACAATGAAGATTAGAAAAAGAGCAGTTTTTAATGAAAATAATTATTAGTAAATTAATATTGTTAAAAATAAGAGTGAAAACCAAATATACGAAACTACAGAAATATCTCCTGAGAAACTACAGAAATATCTCGAAAGCTCTCTCCGAATTCATTAAAAATTGAACACTGTAGCATACTGTTTAATACTGTAGCTTAACTGTTCAAAACGTCTCATCAAAATTTATATACTATATATAATACCCATAAAATGGTCTTTATGCATCAAAATTAGATATTTATCTATCAGTACGTTGTCTTTGAAATTTATCCATTAAAGAATTAGATAGATATAACGATAGTTATTCGCTGATTAATATATAATTAAAATAAAAAAAGACAAATCTTTCCTTTCAACGATGATTGTGTCTTCTCCTTTTCCACTTCTCACAATAGTGTAGTGTGTTTTACATGACAAAGCACCAACCTCTTACATCCCAATTCCGGAAGGGGTTAATGCCCAACAACCACCACTACAATTTTGAGCTATTATAGCGGTTAAAAACGGGATTTTTATAGCGAGTTAGGGGGCTGCAACAGGCGGTGCTATCAAATGGTTTGTAAGGTCCGCTAATAAAGAGGTGCCTTTAATAGCGATTGTTATATAACAACCGCTATTAAAGGGTTGTGCCGAATTTTAAAAAAATGCTGACAGATGTGACAGCTGTCACATCCGTCAGCTTTTAATTTTTTATTTTTTTATTCTGAAACACAAATTTTAAATTCAAAATTTGAAAACTAATTTGAATTAAAAATTTAGAATAAAAAATAATTTGAACAAAAAATTTAGAACATAAAAATAATTTGAGTTTTAAATTTGATCACAATTTAAATATAAAGTTTAAAACAGAAAAGTAATTTGAATTCAAAATTTGAACACAAAATTTGAAAAAAATAATTTGAGTTTGAAATTTGAACAGAAAATTAAAAAGAAAGAATAAACAAATAAATTTAAAAAGAACAAAACAAAAAATCTGTGTTTGATATTTTGTGTTTGAATTTTTAGAAATTGGGAAGATGAAGAGAAAATGAGAGATGAAGGGGGGGGGTGAAGAGTGCTATATATAGGTAAGAGATGGATGAATATGTGGAAATTTTTGAGCGATTTCTGAGCGTTGGATCGATTAAAATGGACGCTGCAGATTAAAAAATATATTGGCAATCCATGGACAGTGGTTCATATTCGCAGGACCCCTTTTATAGCGGTTGCTAATGAACAACCGCTATTAAAGGTTGAACTTGAATAACGGTTTTATGGAGTGACCGCTATTAAAGGTACCCTTTAATAGCGGCTCTTTAGTAGAATCGCTATAAAATACTTTAATAGCGATTGTTAATAGCAACTGCTATAAAAGCTAAGTTTTAATAGCAGTTGCTATTAAACAACCGCTATTAATGTCTTTTATAGTTGTTCTATTATATAATCGCTATTAAATAGGGATACAAAAGCCTTTTTCTGTAGTAGTGAACAACTCAATACTCTCACCCTCCATCTTTTCTTTGAAACAATTAATATATTATAAGGGTTAGTTTGACAAATCAAGGAATATGTTTGGAATAGTGATAATTTTGGAAGAGTGGTAGAAGAGTGGTATTCTTGACTATTCGGAAGAGCGAAAATTTTATTTGACAGTTGTTAATCAGAATAGTCAAAATATGGATAATTATGATACTAACAATGATGATGATAATAAAAATAATCGTCAAATAATAATAATAATAATAATAATAATAATAATAATAATAATAATAATAATAATAATAATATAATCATAATCCATAATCATAATCATAATAAATAATAATATTCATAGTTGTAATCAAAATAATATAATAAAAATAAAAATATAATCATAATATAATAATATAATAATATAATAAAAATATATAATTATAATCATAATAATAATCATAATAATAATATATAATTTTAATTTTAATAATAAAATCATAATATAATAATATAATATAACATAATTAAATAATAATCATAATCATAGTCATAATTAAAATGATATAATCATAAAAATTATCATAATAAAAATTATTATAATAAATAAATAATTATAATTGTTATAATATAATAATAATATAATCAAACCATAAACAAAATATAATAATAATATAATAAATAATCATAATTAGAATAATATAATAATATAATAATAATAATAATAATATAATAATAATAATAATAATAATAATAATATGATAATAATAAATAATCATAATTATAATAATATCATAATAAAGTAATCATTTTTATATTCATAATATAATATGAAAATTATATATTTATAATATAATGATAATAAATAATAATAAAATAAATAAAATTATAATACTAACAAATTGATGATAAAAAAATAATATTCATAATATTAATATAATAATAAATTATAATATAATACTAATAAATCATAATCATTATCATAATATAATAATATAATACAATATAATCAAACAATGATCGCTATTCCGACGAGAGCTAATCCGGTGTCGGAGAGCTAATCCGATATACCACATATAACTTGGTATACCGGATTAACGCTCTTCTGCACTCTTCTACTTAGTCTGAAATTCATTTGACAAATTAATTCATCGGAGTAGCAATTCTATTCTAACTTTTTGTTATTTCATTGAGTGCCAAACATACTCTAATATAACACGATATTATAATCGTACTAATTCCATCTTGTCTTTAGGATTGTACGAGGAAGATGATCAAAGCAGTACCAATCTTGATTGATATCATTTCGAACCTTATTTTGTCTTTTTGAAAGAAAAAAGCAAAATATGAAAATATTATTCAAAAACTTTTCAGTAATTATCGAGACACATACACCTGTAAGTAATTATTCATGGATGTGATCGAATAACATAGTCTAAGTAATTATTCATGGATCATGGATGTGATCGAATAACAAAGATACATTTGGAAACTCATTTGATCGCATCTTTAAAAAACAATTCTACGAGTTCTTTTTTGAAGATTTCACTTGTTATGAGTTGAGATCTTGGAATTTGTAATCTTTTACTTTCTTAGGCATACCTTACTAGGAACGACATCCTCACGAAAACAAAAAAAGTTCTTCAAATGGAGTACTTTTAATCTATATGTTTGATCATTTATCAACAATTTTAATTTAACAATAATAAATCCTCATGAATCAAAATTTATATTTAGACTTTCTTCATAGTCGTTGTGATTAATTTTTAAAAACTTTCCACAGAAAAATTCTCTCTAGAGAATAGTTGCCCACCTTAGAGTCTTGCAGATTCATATTCCTTCAGTTCTCACATGATTTTCTTATGATGGATTAAATGATTTTCATTTTGGAAAATTAAAGTGTGATTTTTCATCGTAAATTCAAATTGTACATCTCATTTTGTTACATTGTGCCTCATAATAAAAACCTGAATGTGAAGAGGAAAAGATCATTGCAAATATAAATCATACACAGGTAAGGAGATAACTTCATCTGGTGTAGAAGGGTACCATCGTATCAGCGGGAAAAAACAACGAATTAAACAGTGGCGGAGGTAACAGAATCAAATGGTGTCAATTGACATGATTCAAATTTATAAATTTTATATATAATATTTAAAAATATAATATACTTATAATAATATTTATTATTTTATTATATCTGAACCCACTGAAAAATATTTTAGATCTTCACTATTGACACCACTAAATTTTCATCTCAACGAGGAAAGAAAAATGGTATTTACTTTGTAATGAGACAAAATTAACATTCACTTTTATAATTTTATTATATTAATCATATAATTTTTTATTTCTAACTTAATATAAATTTTATTCTTGAAATTTTCTTGATTTCTCAATATCTCATCAAGAAATAAGTATAATCAATTTAGTGTTATCATATTAGGAAAGATGAAAAGTGATTCATTTTTTTATTTTTAAGAAATTCACTTCTACAATGAAATGTGATAATACTTATTAAAAAAATCAGATCATTTTTATCTTTCTCAAATTTTAATTTAAACTTAATATAATATTGCAATGTAATGATTCAAACATATTTTTATTTTATGATGATTTATAAATTAAATTGACACTGTCTAAAAAATATTTGTTTTCATCTTTTTTCATAGATAAAATCATAAAAATAATGAAGAAACTTTATTTTATGTAGGGGACAATTTTTTTTGCTTTCGGACACTTATATCGAGAAACAGATTATTTTATACCACATCAGTACTACAGTTAATTATGTATGTAATTTCTTAAAAAATATATATATATATATTTTTTCTAAATGACAAGAAAAGCTAAATGTTTGAACTTTATATATATTTTTTAATAAAAGCAATTATAACTCTTTTGTATATTAAAATTTTAAATTTCACATAAAATATTTAATACATTAACTTTATAATAAAATTTATAAAAAAATATAATTTTTACTGTTGGTATCAACTTTTATAATTTTAGTCTTGTTTTAGCAATTAACATTTTTGAGATAATAACTTTAATATTTAGATGATTTTCAAATTTTATAAAATAGTAAAAGATGATATTTTATTAGATTTTGTATAAGCTAGATCAATATTTAGATTCAAAAAATTTATATACTAATTGTTATTATATCTGCACAAGAAAATATGAATTTTTATTTAAATTAATAATTTATTTTAAATAATATTAATTTTGTCAACACTAACATAACATTCTGGCTTCGCCACTGGAATTAAATATATACATCTGTTTAGAAAAATGGAAATGCAAGTATCTTTTCAATTTGGCAATTCCTAAGATTCAGAATGAGAAACATAGTGCAACACAAGGGTTGGAACGGGTCCAGAATAAATGGTAAAACTCTCATTTATTTTAGTTTTTTTTTTACAAAAAATATATAAAAAGGGTTAAACTTTCAATTTTTTCAATCATACCACATTATCATTTTTTCCATCATTGATTTTGTTTAAATCTTTTCATGTTCTTCAATCCAAGAATTTATATAAAATGTTTCTTTCTCCTCATTTAAAATAATATTTAAGATGAACCATAACTCTTAAAATGATCCAACATTTTATATGATCATTTATAGATTATTATGTATCTAATTATATTATTTATTATTATAATTATAATAATAATTTATTATTATAATAATAATAATTATTATTATTATTATTACTTAACATTTAAAAACATTGTGTCTAAATTTTCTTTAATCTGAAATTTTATTAAATATATTTAAAATTTTATATTATTAATTATTATTTATGGATTATATTGTCGGGATGGAACCCGAGTTATAGCCCTAGTTTCATTAATAATTCTTAAATAAGGGGAAATATCAAAATCAGTAAAATATCTAATTTCAATATTTTGATGGGTAAATATGAAGAAGTTCTGACAGGCATGTACACAATTTTACCTTAGTTTAAATTATACATTTTCGTGATGAAATCATTCAAAAGAATATTTTATGAAAGAAATTAATATATATACAAGCTACAAGTTTCTAAAATTGAAGTATTGGCGATTGGATAAGTATGTATACCCGGAGGTCTCCAAAATATATGGGGTATAAATATACGATATAACCATTGTAAAAAAAAAACGACAAGACTACAAGGTCACATTTTTGTGGACTTAACACAAAATATAATATATATTGGATAATCCACGCGCTGTACATGTGCATAACAAATGTATATATGCTGTCCAATTATAAAGAAAAAAATGCTGAGCTCAAAGAAAAAAATATCCTATGAGAAAATAGATATCGATTGAATAGCCGCGATAGACAACACATTTCATGCCTCGATTACAATTTTTTCCAAACAAGTACACGACATTCGAGCATACATCTCAACAATGAATTGGCCGGAAATGGGAAAAAGAAACAATCGCCATTGCTTCTGTAATGTCTCCCCACATTTAACTATAAGGGCAACAATAAAATAGTTATAGCTCGTGAATCTCTCATGATTTTCAGGATTGATTTAAATTTGATTCGGTCGTTAAATTTATCAAATTATTGAGCAGTTGACTCACTTGCTAAGCTCGTTAAACTATAAATATTTATTATTTATATTATTTTATTATAAATTTAATTTTAATATAATATATAAATTATTATTCGATATATAGGAGTTTAAAAGTTTGATTTTAGAAAGCGTTCTATTTTCCTGTCACCAAAAATTGTTTGTTGAATATTTCAATATACTCTTCTAGTTATTTATTGTTGAATAAACAATTAATTTAATTTTTACACTACTTTCACGATCTCTATCAACCATTAAAAAAATATTATTAAATAATTACATGTATCATTTTGTACTTTTTTTACTCAAGTTCTTTATGCCACGGTAGGTAATCATTAAATATGTACTCGAAATTAAATTAACAAAATACCTTGGAAAATGCACGTAATGAAGTAATAGTTTATGGAGAAATGGGGTTAATTAGAGGTAGAATTAACCTCAGAATAATTATCATTATTGGCTAATTAGTATAAATAAACTCAACCTTCTATTTAAAAGGTTGTTTCTATATATATATATATAGAGAGAGAGAGAGAGAGAGAGAGAGTGGAGATAGCGTGAGAATCAGGAGGCATTAACTCAAAAAACATGTATCATCTCGAAATTTTAATTTATCATTCTCATTAAATTCTTTATATGAAAATCTCATGGGATGCAAAAATTTGGAGCGTTTTGAGCTTTTTAAGTCACCGTTTTTAATTTTTTAAAATGATGTTCAAGTATTGAATATATTATTATTATTTTTAGAGCTGATTTTCAAAAATTAAAAATGATGACTTAAAAAGCTCAAAACGCTCCAAATTTTTGCATCCCATGAGATTTTCATATAAAGAATTTAATGAGAATGATAAATTAAAATTTCGAGATGATTTAATATGTTTTTTGAGTTAAGCTCACGGAAGGCCTCCGTGAGCTTAAGCTCACGCTATCTCCACTCTATATATATATATATATATTAGAATAGACATTGTATCAATAGTGTTAGTATTATTAAATACCAACGGTAACTTAAAATGCCGTTACTATTATTACTTCAAACTATATACCGATTATATCAACTTGTAAAGTTACTCAAAAGGGAGAATAAAATTATCTATCAACTTTTATCACATTAGCATTCTCCAAAACGTGACATAGTTAAATAGGATTGTAAACGAGCCGAGTTGAGTTGAACTAGTTCAACTTTGAGGATGACTCATTAACTTAATAAGTCAAATATACTGACAATTTTAACATTCAGCGTTTAAGGAAAATTAAAATTCATAATTTATGATAATCTAAGAAAATAAAATAAAATAGAGCAATTGTACTCCTAAATTTCGTGTAACAAATAAAATTGAGAGAGAATTCTAACTTCAACACAAATGGTCATAGAGATAGTAACATCATTTGATGAAAAATTCAATCCGATGAGTGATATTAGCTATAAAAATTCAATAAAAAATCTGGACCATTGCAGAATCAGAACACATACGTGCTTAATAAGGAGTAGAGATATTTATTTCTTATGATGAGCTATTATGGAAACGTGCTTAAATTTTATCATAATATGTATGAAATTTAAAATTATCATTCCCATTAAATTCTTCATAATAAAATATTAAGGAATACAAAAATTTAGGATACTTAAAGTTTCATAAACATTTGTTTTCGATTTTTTAAAATTAGCTTAATAATAATAATAATAATAATAATAATAAGATATTGAATTTTTATACATAATTTTCAAAAATTCAAAACAAATGCTTACAAAACTCTAAACACCCAAAATTTTGTATTCCCTAATATTTGATATAAGAAATTTAATGGGAATGATAATTTTGATTATCGAATATGTTACAATAAAATTAAAGTCATGTGCACTTTGGCTCGAAATGTAAATATTTTCACAATAGTGTGTATGTATGTGTATGTGTTTGTGTGTGTATATATATATTATGGTACTTTTCAAAACAAAAACTATTATTGATTTAGCGTAAGATTTCATATCTAGACGGCTCAAATAGTAAATCTAAGTTGCTCAATAAATTTTTTTGTGTCAAAATTTTGTGGTATATTAAATTTTATGAATGATTTTTGTAGGTTCCTTTAAATTATTTTTAAAAACAGCATTGTTTAACACAAGAAATTATCTATTCCAGGAGTATTTTTAAAAATAATTTAAAAATAGCTAAAAAGCACAAAAAATGATAAAATTAAATATCCTATAAGATTTTGAAATAAAAAAATTATTGAGCAACTTAGATTGATCGTTTAAACCGTCGAGATATGAAATCTCATGTCAAAATAATTTAGATTTTTTACTTTACAAAGAACCTAATCCGTGTATACATATATATATATATAGAGTGGAGATACCGTGAGCTTAAGCTCACGGAGGCCTTCCGTGAGTTTAACTCAAAAAATATATCAAATCATTTCGAAATTTTAATTTATCATTCTCGTTAAATTCTTTATATGAAAATCTCATGGGATGTAAAAATTTGGAGCGTTTTGAGCTTTTTAAGTTGTGGTTTTTAATTTTTGAAAATCATCTCTAAAAATAATAATAATATATTCAATACTTGAACATCATTTTAAAAAATTAAAAACGGTGACTTAAAAAGCTCAAAACACTCCAGATTTTTGCATCCCACCATATTTTTATATAAAGAATTTAATGAGAATGATAAATTAAAATTTCGAGATGATTTAATATGTTTTTTGAGTTAAGCTCACAGAAGGTCTCCGTGAGCTTAAGCTCACGGTATCTCCATTCTCTCTCTCTCTCTCTCTCTCTCTCTATATATATATATATATATATTGAGGCTATGGTGTTTCGCGTCCGTATCTCGAATTTGAAAGTTCAAACGGCCGATCCAAACTGTTGAACATGATCTTTATATTGAAATATCCTTGGAGAACAAATTTTATATTTTTTAATTTTTTTTGCTATTTTTTAAATGAGTACAAAGTTTGTTGATCTAATGATTTCTGCACCATCCAAAACTAGTGATTTTTTACCCATCTAAAAAATAGCAAAAAATTCAAAAAATATAAATTTTGATCTTCAAAGATAGTTCAATATGAAAATCATATTCAATGGTTTGGATCGGACGTTTAAATTTTTAAATTCGAGATACGGACGCGAAGCACCATTACCTCACTATATATATATATATAATTGGACTATGATGCTATGCGTAACACGGATCAACTCCGTGCTATGGACATGTTCTTCGGTCGATTCAAACCTCTCAAAATATTTTCTATATAAATATCTAGTTGGGAACCAAATTTTATATTTTATAGAATTCTTACTATTTTTAAATAGTTAAAAAAATCACCCATTTAATTATTATAAGCCATCCGAAAGGATTAATTTTCTAACTATCTAAAAAATAATAGTTCATTCTAAAAATATATATAAAATTTAATCCCAACTAGATATTCATATGAAAAATAATTGAGCACTCTGAATTAACCATTTAAGCTTTGAAAATAAAAAACTAGTTTATAGTATAAAGTCAATCCATATTATACATAGCATCATGAACCAACTCTCTCTCTCTATATATATATATATATACACATACATCTACATCACTAATGTAACAAATTTCTTTGGTCTTTTCCAGAAGGATGCATATAGGACTGCAATAGCTATGATGAGGTTCCTGATCTCGAGTTGTGTTACATCTCGCTCCTCGGTGGCCGCTGCTAGTAGTAAACACATCCATTCGAACGTGGTATTAAACCACCAAAGTTGCCCGGATGAATGGGTGACATAATTACATAAAGATGTGTTAGAGTCAATAGTGCAGTGAAAGATGCAAAAAAGCAACGCATATTGTCGCGCTACTGATTTTCTCATGGCACAAAGTATTTCAACCTCGGTATGTGATATCGCATGGTATCTCCACACCGGAGTTAGTAATCATATGATCGATTATAAATATGATCGATTATAAGCACTTATTTACTGAGATGTCCGAGTTAGATGAAGCAGTTTTTTTAATACACCTCCAAGGTGAAGATAAAAGAAAAAGACAAAGTGAAGTTTCTTTAGAAGAATTAAAACTCAGGATGATAAAATATATCTACTATATATCGAAAAAAATAACAACATTCTGAGCGTGGATCAACTAATAAAAAAAAAGGTTCGAATTCTTCATAAAGAAAAGAACTATGTATTTAAAAGATAGCTAAGGAAGAACTATCACCCGAGTTAAATTAGAGGATAATAGGATGTTCAAGTTGAACATCGAAGGATCGAGAAGAAATGTCTTCGAGTTAATAAGCAAGAAGAAGATTGGTTACGGTACATGAGATTCGACATTTGAGATATAAAGGCCTCAAAGATCTTGTCAAGAAGCAGTCAATGAAGGATTATCGAATTTTGAGTTCGAAAAAAAATTATGAAGGATGTGTGATAGGAAACAGACGAGAAGATAATTCAGAAAGTTAAAGTATAAGGCAATGAGACCTTTCGTGTTGATCTATACCGACATTTATGGACTGACCACCTCAAACTATTTAGTGGCAAGAAATACTTCATCACCTTAATTGATGATTTTTTTTTAAAAAAAAAAGTGTTGAGTGTTTTCCTCGAGAACAAATCTGATGCATTCAAGATCTTCAAGAAATTCAAAGTCATGTTTGAGAAAACAACGAGAAAAATATTTGGTCTTTATGATCAGACTAAGGTGGAGAATACATGTCTCATGAGTTCAAATTATACTGCGAGAATCATAGTATCTATAGATTTCTGATAGCATCTTACACACCATAGCAGAATGGAGTCGCAGAAAAAAAATCGAATAATCCTCGACATGATGAGATCAATGATCAAAATCAAGAAAATATCAAAAAAATTCTAGGTTGAAACAATACAGTGTATTGTGTGCATAAATAATCGATGTCCCACGTATTTTTCGAGAATAAGACTCCCTAAGAACTCTGGAGTGGACACAAGCCAAATATTTCATATGTCAAGATATTCGGGAGCATAGCATACGAAAAAAATTTGGACCCAAAAAAAATAAAGTTTAACGATAAAAGTAAGATGTATATCTTCATTGAATACAGTGAGGAGTCCAAGACATACAAGCTTTATGACTCGATTAAGAAGAAACTCGTGTCAGTAGAGATGTCGAGCTGAATGAAGAAGTTTGTTGGGATTGAAAGAACTAACAAGAAGAGCTGACAACTAAAGAAGTCGAGATCACACTCTCAATTCAAGATGTTGGAGCCTCGAATTCGAGAAACTCTTAAGAGGACTCCAGTTCGATAAACTCAGAAGAAGCTGAAGCTGAACTCAGAATCTCAAGATTTTAGGATCTTCGAGAACTCTATGAAACAATTGGAGAAGTACATTTAGTATGTCTGCTAGCCGATGTTGAGATGATATCACTTGAGGAAGTAGTTTGAGATAAAAGCAATTGAGAATAATGAAATTTGAGAAATGACTGAACTGTCAAAAGAGCATAAAGTGGTTATACAAGAAAAAAATGATCCCACAAGGCACAGTTAAAAGGCATATTGTTACATTCATAATCAAAGGATATCAGCAGAAGGCTAAGATTGACAATGATGAGGTATTTATACCAGTAGCGTGGATGGAGATAATTCAACATAAATGACCGATACATCAAATGAATGTCAAGTTGGCATTTTTAAACGGAGTACTCGAAGATGAGGTGTATGTTAAATAACCCCTCGTGTACATTAATTAGTCTTAAAAAGAGCACAAGATACTCAGATTGAATAAGGCAATATATGGGTTAAATTAAGTCCGGAGAGTATGAAACACAATAATAGACAATTATTTCAAAAGACAATGACTTCAAGCGGTATCCTTTTGAGCATGAAATATATGTGAAGACATATAAAGATGAACTCTTGATTGTCGTACTTTATATGAATGATCTGATCTTCATGAATAAAAATAAAAGGCTCATTGATGAGTTCAAAAAAATGATTAAACTCGAGTTTGAGATGACAGACCTCGGATGATGAGGTACTTTTTTGGTTCTAGATCTTATAGGAGAAGTTAAGAATATTTATGTTTTAAGAATCATACGCCCTGAAAATTTAATGTGTATTCTGCTAAACTAATAAAATACCCTAATTTATACTTAATTTCAGCCGCAAGCGCACGACTTAGTCAAGTAGTAGTCGGGGTGTCAAACCACAAGGACAAGGAAGAATTATCAGTTCTCATAAGTTTCACTAATATAGACAATCGAACGAGAGTTTTGTATTAAACTAAAAATGCATAAATCTAACAACAACGACTGAAAAATTTATCAAATAAAGGACTCTAGGGGTTTTTGATTCACTCTCACTCATTTGGTCAATTCATTCTATTTGATCTTTTAATATGTTATAGTATTTGTCGGAGATTCAATTTCAAATTTCAGTACCAAATTTATATTTTCGTGGTTTGATATCGTACCTAAATAATTCAGATTTCACGATAAAGTACCTCACCTTACAAGTCTAATCCCATTAAGATTAGTGAATCATTTTGGCATAACCTAAATTTTTGTACTTTGTCTTTCGGTACCTCACACAATTTTTAGGGTTTCCTCAGTTTTCCCTTAGATAATAAATTTCACGATTAAGTACTTGACATACGACCTAAATCACTGTTTTGGGTCAGAAGATTCAGTTTTATCTTTCGATTTCCGCTTTCACTTCTAGGTTAACATGCAGTTGATTAAAACTAAGCATTCAATTTAGATAAAATAACAATCACAAACAATAAGAACTAAAAGATCAAAACACGAGTACAATTAAACCATCCGAGTTATCGAGTTTACACCTAGACCCCTAGAAGGGTGTCTAGCCACAAATCATGTCAAAGTTTACACAAAGATTCATGTTTAAACAACAGCACAATATGAGAAAAGAGTAAAGAAAAGAATACACCAAAAAGATCTATGATTTATCGTCCGGTTCTTGAGTTCTCCTTCTTCAAATTCTTCTCCAATGGTGTTCTTCCTCTTCTTTCTTGTTTGAGATCTATTCTCCAATCAGTTGAGAAATATCTGGGATGAAGGGGTGTTAAAATCTCTTAATTTCAATGAGAAAACCGCTTTAAAACTACAAGTTCACGCTTCCAGCCCCGATAATTGCGGTCCGACATTTTAGAATTGAGGTCCGTAATTTTTGCACTTTCTTAACAAAGCGAACTAGAGAATAAATCCCATTATTGCGGTCCGCAATTTGATAATTACGGTCGTAATTCTTGTCTAGAAGTGTTTTCACTTGATTTCTTTGTGTAGGTTCGATCCATCTTATTCCAAGCATATTTTCTCATGTTGACATCCTTATTTACATTTCATAACCTACAAAACAATAAGAAATACAGTAGTATCTCTAACTCGACATAAAAACTGAATAAATTCTTAATAATTAAAATAAAATACATAGTTTTTGAGATTAAACCCTAATTAAATATAATATATAATTGAGGCTTATCAAAATTCTTCAGAAATTCAGGATGAAAGATTGAGATCTGATAGCGACACCAATGGAACTCTGCCAACCTATGTGGCCAAGTGTGTCGCGACATCACTCGTTGTGAGTCATGTAGTTTGGCTTAGAAGACTGCTAGAGGTGCTGAAGAGTCCATAATTTGAACCAACCGAAATTCAAGTTGAAAATAAGTCAGCTATCGAATTAGCTAAGAACATAGTACATCACGAGTCGACCAAGCACATCAACGTGAGATTTCACTCAATCCAGGAAGACATAAAAGATAGTGAAGTAATTAAAAGTGGTTCATGTGCAAAGCAATGACCAAACTGCAGACATTTTCACTAATGATTTGCTAAAGCAATTATTTGAGAATTGCAAGCGGATTATTGAGATGACCAATCTATGAGACTTGGGTTTAAGAGAAAATGTTGAAAGTAGTAAACTTCAAGTTCTGATCTCGAAGAACCAAAATCTTGGGAACTCGACAACCCCTAGCCTAAACAAGCAGCAACAAGCATGAGCTAAAGGTATAGCTCGAGATGAACTCCATGCATAATAGGTCGGGAACATCATAAGCTTAGGATGAACCCGTTGATGAGTGGAATACTTCTGACATTTGTCGCATATATGTCAGAGATAGTTGATGAAAGAAATGAAGTGATAGAAATATAATTAGACATCTAATGTCATATATCTAAGTAAATAGTCTTTTGATATAGACTTGTATAGATTTATAGGTGCATTTATAATACAAAAACATATAAATAGAGGAGCAGAGTAGATAGAAATAATAGAGAATACATTTGTAAACATAGTTTGAGTCAGAGCACTCTCTTCATCCGGTCATCTTTGTTAAATTATTTTTTAATCTCATTTAATTCATTCCTTCTGTTATTGTTTGAGTACAGCGAACACATGCGATAAATCTCGAAATGGTATTTTAATTTCAAAGATTTCGGAATAAATTTTAGAAATGGCTCTACAGCAGTTTAAAACAACAACAGACGCAATGAAGAGATATATACACGGCACACCTAATGAACTTGAGTGCATCCAAAACCCATGCAAATCCCACACACTGCCCGTAATCATATAACCACCAGATTTTTTTTTTTAGTAAATAAAATAAATAAATATAGCAAACTGGCCATCTCTCTTTTCACTTTTGCATAAATAGCCAGACTCGAGTTTGAAACTCAGGTCCGGGTTTTTTTTTTTTACGTTTGTGTGTTATATTAAAAATAAAACACAACAGTCGGTAGATTGATCTAAAATATTACAACAAAAATTAAAATAAAATTTTAGAAAGCCAAATATAAGCACAATTAATACATTGTTCTAAAATAGTGTCAAACAAATTGAAATATTACAACAATAATTAAAATTCAATTGTTCTGGTAAATATAACAATAAAAAACATAAACCTCTCGGGTCTAGCTATTTATGCAAAAGTGAGGAGAGAGATGACCAGATTGTTATATTTATTTGTTTTATTTACTAAAATAAATAAAAAATCTGTATAACCACTATGGTCCCAATTCACTTCGCCAATGATTTCTCAATTATAGGCAACTACATGAATGACTGACATTAGAGGAAATTTGTTAGGAACTTTTGGCAAAAAAGAAAAAGGTCACGGTTCAAGAACATTAATTTGTGCTTATAATTAACAAGAATAACGTCAAAATAGTGTTTTTTTCTGAATGACCTTCTTTTCTACAAATTCTATCGTGTTTTACACTAACGATCATACAAGTTGTGATGAAGTCTCCTAACAGTTATTTGTTATCTAATATTTTAAAATATTGAATTGCTTCTAATATTTCACATTGAAGTGTGACAAAATTATTTATATTAATTTCTACAATTTTTTAATTTACAAAAACCAATAATCATATAAAAAATATTAGACATGCACTTGATTAAATAGTTTTAGTATATAATATGCTTGGAAGTTAGGATTGCAAATGAATTGAACCAAGACAAATTCATAATTAGCTCATCAAATTAACGAGTCTCCTATCCGATATGGAATATTATCTTAACTGCTACATTTTTATTTATTTTTCAAATGCGAAAAAAAATAATGCCTAAGAATTTTTTTCTTTGAAAAAAACTGAAATAGTCGTTTGCCTAAGAAATTGACAATTATATATGGACATGTGTTACGTACCTTTCTGAGGAATATCCATCTTGCCATTATATCTGGAATCACATCGAATATCGACTCCATGATCAGATTTTTGACATATATGCTCCTGGTCATCCAGTTCCTTCGCTGCTTCCCATTTTTTTGTGACCAAATGTAAAACGAGAAAGAAAGGAGAGACCTCCACCAAATTTAAAGGGGGCGCCTGCGCTTTAGAGAAGGACCCAAGGAATATCATTCGTACGTAAGGACCAAATAATTTCTCAATCCCTCATTTTTCCCCTCTTTTGCGCACCTAACAGTAGTACCTCCACCTAAACAGTAGTACCTCCTAACCTGTCTGATTAGCTATTTGCAATCCACAGAGAAACCTACAACAGATGGATGAACTTCCAGTTCAAGCTTAATCTGCCCAAGAACAATCTATTTTTATCTCTATTTCAATTATCTTGATTCTAAATACACTGATTTGATAAATGAGCAATTGAATCTGTCATTCAACAACTTAATAAGAGGCTTGTAATTCATTGACTGTTAAGTTATTCAATTCATTTTTATTCTGAAGTACTTTAAATGGATTTTTTTCTTAGTATTTGTTTATCGGGAAATATATATTTTCTCCATATACAAATTAAAGACTTTATGAAATTAAGTTTAATTGTGTAAATTATCAGTATTGGGTCAAATTGAGTCTAAATCGTCATCTAACATCATCCTTGTATTGGATTGGGTTAAATGTTTCTTCCAACTATATATAGGAGAACGCATAATACTTAACGAGGTGTTTATGTTGTTATGGACCTCATCAAGGAAAGACGTGGTACGGAGAAGAGAGGCCTTCAAATCTCATAATCAATGAAATGTGCGCTCTAGATTTAAGGGTAATACGTCGTGAGTGGATATCCCCCTCTTTTTCTACATACTAGCTATATATACCCGCGCGTTGCAGTAGAATTTTTATTTAAACATTAAAATATTATAAGATAAAAAAAAATTCACATTTATCTAATATTAAATTATAAATTCACCAATATAATAAAAATTTACGTTCAACTTTATATAATAGTTTGAGCACATGTTATGATCGCAACAATACAGCTAACATTGCGTGCCAACATAAATGAAACAATTAAAAGCATCCCGGTTGCACCTACCATTCATTTCATTTTATTAATAACTATAACAGCACTTATGGTTACTGTGAAAACGTACAACTTCCGTCCCTACTTGTCATGTACTTTATATTTAATTAATTTAATCAACATAATTTGCAAGCTAATTAAATTCATTTTCTGGTCTGCTAAGTCATGAAGTCAATTAAACCAGAGCAAATATTAAGTTATTCTAATATTAGCGTTTGTAATGAGTGTTTAAACTACGGGAGCGAGTGGGTCCACCTGTGAGTCTACAATCGGATTTTGCACTCAAATTTTTAGCCGTTTGATCTACATATTCAATGTTATATTGTTTGTCAGCAAGAAAACTTATTTTATTTTTCGTTCCTTTGATTTTGGAAATAAACAAGTTCTATTCTGAGATAAATGACAAATAGTAATAATAATATAATCATCATTATTATTATTACACAATTAATAATAATTGGACAAAAAGAAATAATTATAAATAATAATAATTACAGTAACTATTATTGTCTGTATATACTTGATTTTGTTTTTTGTTTTCTGTTTTTATATTAGTTTACCATTTTCAATAATTAAATAATATTATATATGAAAAAACTTTTATGATAAGAAGACTTGAGATCCATTGTCAAAAATCATGCATCTCCTCATGAGAATCCGCTCCTAAGGAAGACATGAGTTAAATACATTATATATAATATATACATAATATTAATATGGAGTTTGGTTACTGTCAGTCGCGAAGTAAAAATATTTTTTGCTTCACGATTTTACACCGTCCGATATGAGTTAAGATGCATGCGAATGTCCGATCTCCAACGAAAATTTTGAAATAAACTCGCCTCCAGAAACGGTTTGTAGACCCCAGATCAAAAATGATTCCTCTCTTTGCGTCTTTTCGCCTCTCCTCTCTGAACTCAAAAAAATGCACAATTTATTATATGACTCAGACTGATTTCATTTCTACTTAGTTCCAGTAGTGATTTAAAGTAGAATCAATCTAGCATATCTGACAAAATAAAGGGCCAATCTACTCCAACAATTTTATCCTCATGGCACTAATTAATCATCTCTTATTTATCTGCAAAGAGAAACAAGACATAATAGAAAATCTGATTAAAATTATCATCCAAAATAGATTTTAAGTTGAAAAAGGTTAAAAAGGGGCATTTTAAGTCTTCAATTAAATTTATTTTGATATGTTATTAAAAACTAATACAAAATAGAACAAATTTCAGATCAGTTTTTTCATGCATGAGAAAATTATCAGAAGCACAATCATGTCCACCTTGGTACCAAACTCAGATGGCTACAAACTAACCATCACCCTATACTTCCTGCGTATATTCTGCATACAAAATAATATTTTTTTTTGAAAACCCAATTTGACACAATTTGCCTTTCAAACCTTAATTGCAACACAATATCTAGTATCTACAGCCAAAAAGTTAGCACCAAAAATGAAAAAAAAATTGTCACAATTTGTCACCTTTACATCAAATTGAATTGTTATTTTTTAACTACTTATTCGAAATGGATTATCCCAAAATATATCTCAAATTCTTTGAACTCAAGATATTATCTCAAGGTTTGATCGTAAATTTTAACACAACTCAAGAACAAGTGAAAAACTGAATTAAAATGAGAATAAAATAAGTTAACAGATCAAGGACAATGAACTTAGTGCTCTGAAAGTTATTTCTATATAACTCAACTGTGTTTACAAAGTGATTTTTCTCTCTTATTATTTTCTACTCTACTACTCTATTTATACTACTTTGGTGTAATAAATGCACCGGCTACCTATACAATCAATTCAATCCTACCTATCATAACTATATAGCAACATTAATTATTTAGTCATACTTCTATCAATTTCATTATTTTTATTAGTTGTCGCTGACACATGCAAGAGAGTAAAGATATCGTGAGTTTAGCTCACAAAGACCTTCCGTGAGATTAACTCAAAAAGTACATCAAATCATTTTCAAATTTTAATTTATCATGCTCATTAAATTCTTTATATGAAAATCTGATTGGATGCAAAAATTTAGAGTGCTTTGAACTTTCTAAATTTTGATTTTTAATTTTTTGAAAAAATCAGCTCTAAAAATAATAATAAGATATTTAATGATTTAACATCATTTCTTTAATTTATCTTAAAGAAATTAAATATGAACCCTTAGTTGGTGTGCTTGTATATAATTTTACAATACTTAACTCCATTTTATAAATTTTGATCCGGCGTTCTTGCTACCCATCATTTCAACTTTTAAGATAAAGACACCGAACTTCAAATGTTCGTAAATGAAATTAACCACCCGGAACGAATTCCCTGCATGTACAAATTAATTTACTTTTTACGCTAAATCAAAGGGTTAAGTTCACTTGTTCTCGACTTCTCGGTTTTGGTATGCTTGATAATACTGAATGTCTGAAATATTATATATTATACATTTTGCAGTTCGATTATTTGAAAACATAAAATTTAACTTCTGTTGGCGTTAACTTGACACAAAATCTCTAACGCTGGTAAAATATAGTAAGTTGTATTATCCAGTTCAACATTTAATATACTAGCTCTTCCCACCAAACCGGCAGCCAAGAAGTAATTTTAAGTTCTTCTTAGTCATAGGCCTGTGACAGGGGTACAGTGGCACAGCCAGTTCTACAGTACGAATACACATGACAGCTTTCATCTTATCTGATCTGAGTTGGACTTGATTTAATTTTTTTTTTTGGGGGGGGGGGGGGGGCATATAAATAGACAAAATTTTACCCCATATAATATTTTCTAATACAAAATTTTGGAGTTCATCACTCTATTGTCCATGTTTTCCATAAGAGATCTCATATTAAATTCACATATCACGGAAAATAAAATAAAATAAATAAAGTAAAGAGAGAAGAGAAATAACCTGCAAAATGTAAAGAATTTGACTATAATGTGCTTACATTTTCAGGATCTGCAATCACCAACAATCGATTGCGCCGAGTCGCTATAATAAAATTTTACAACTGTGAATCACAGTCTCTTACACAAGTAAATGGACAGCTATCGGCTAACTGAAACAAACAGGGCATGAAAACATATGTCTCACTAAAAGAAAAAAAAAAAAAAAACTAACTTCATTAACACTCTAAAGAAGGTATTTAAAGTAATCTTAAAATTTAAACAACAGATAGGATGAAGGTTTACACATAGACAAGTTGATGGCTAGAGCTTAGTTATTAAAATTCATCAAGATCAAAGTAGAAGGAAGTGTATATATAGATATACACCAAAATCGATAAAAAAATTGACAGTATCTGTTGAACAGTTATGTCATGATATTCCTAGCGAGATTAACTATTATAACGAATGTAAGATATGTTACAACAAATATGAGAGAAGTTTTTTTGGCTAAATTTTATACACATGATTTATTCCGTTATAACGGATATTAGAATCCGTTATAACAGTTAGAGCCTAAATTTATCTCGAGGTCATCTATTATAATGGATGTAAGATCCATCGCAAGTATTAGGCATGAAAAAGTTTTGGAGTAATTTAATAAAATTTTGTACATGATTGATTTAATCAGTTAGAGTGGTTTGGAGTTCTGATGCAACAGTTAGGGTATAAAGGCTCTATTTGATTGATTTGATTTCTAGACTATTTTGATTATCTTTCATCTTCTTAAGCTTGTTACCTGCATTTCATAAATTTTAAGAAATTATTAAATACTTATGTGATTATTTTATAAATTGACAATATAGTTTAATATAATTTTGAGAATTATATATTTACAACAACAATCCACCTTAATGGTACGACATATACTACAAAAAATAGATATTTTGTGGTGACAAAGTCATCAATTTACATAAAAAAATTATCACTTTTGACTTTCTGTGGTGACTTTCAATCGCCACAAGGCTACCCCATAAATTTCGTTGCTAAAAATATAATATGGTGATGCCACAAATTTCAATAATAATATTTTATCGTCACTGTAAAATTAGAATGGGATGGCAACTTCTACGTCACTTTAAATATAAGTCATAATGACAATTTATTTTTAGTGATAATAATTATCGTCACTAATTACCTAAATAATAGGGCTCTAAAAGTCATCATTGTTAATTAAATTATAGCATTTTTTGCCACATTTACTTTCATCAGTGATGATAATGTGGCGTCATCTATTATATCTTTATATGACAATACATGTTGTCATCTTATTTGTGGAAGAGGCGACTTTATTGTTGCCAAGTTCTTGTAGTTAGCAGTGACAACTTATACTGCCATTAATCCTCTCCACTTCTTATCTTTTTTGTGGTGATAAAAACTACATTTTTATTATCGATATATATAGTCATTCGATATAATATATGTTATATTGTCGACTGTTATAATCATTTATTATGCTGAATTACGTATTAAAATATAAATATAAAGATCAGGTATACATACAAGTTAAAATATTTTATATTAATTAAATATATAAAAACTTTGTTTGTTCCAATTAATGAAGAAAAAAATATCATCAAAGATATTAAAAGGGCAAGGAAAATGGACATATAATTAGTTACATGAACCTAGTAGATTTTTTTTTTGAGGAAATGATGTTAGATGTTAACAAATGCATATTTATTGATAATTTGATCTTGTAAAAAGATTTTATTTCCTTGAAGATTTTCATTGTTTTGATTGACTTAATATATGTTAATATATGTTTGTTATATATTTTGCATATTTGTTAATAAATTCAAAAATAAGCAGGTGGACACTAAGAGATAGACTCCTACCAGTGCTGTTTAAATTAAAGGTCCGGTGAACGTTTAGTAGTAATTTCATCCTCAACTTGCTTCCAAACTGCTTTAATTCCATGTCTTCTCTGCGGATCTTGTCCAAAAATTCCAAACAAGTGCAAATGTACAATTATATATATATATATATATATATATATATATATATATATATATATATATATATATATATATATATATATATATATTATACATGATTTATATTTGCTCCAATTTATTTAATTACAACAAAACTTTTACACTTGTCTGAAATTTTCAACTAGAATACACATATACATGCAGTCAGCAGATGACAAGTTGAGCTAGATAAATTTAAAAAATGATCGGAGAAAAAAATCATTTTCATGTTGATTAACACGTCATAGATTAGATGCGTGTTTATGGAGATGGCTTGAAGGGGGCAGTTGGGAAGGGCGATGATGGCAACCGAAAATTATTACAAATATTAATTAATGCCACTCTGATATGGCAGCTTGATTCCGGCCTCTGCACTAGCAAATAAAAGATGAATTGATATTTAAGCATACAAAAATGAAGCTTATTTGAATGTCTTTTGGAAAGTATAATAAAATTAAAGCGGAGTAAAAACTATATGTTTGATAATAGTTTAAGTAAATAGATAAAATAATTTGAATAAAAATATTAAAATAAAAAATTTATTATTATAATTTTACTTCAACTTAAAATTTCTCTCTTTGATTCTTTAAAGATTCTAAAGTATTTACTATATTTTTAAAATACCTGTCAATTAACGGTACAGTCATAACTCATAACTGCGGGGTTTGAGAAATGGAATTAGATTACATTAATTAAAAAGAAATAGGTCTACCAAAAAGAAAGGATCACTTACAATTAATTATTGAGGGAAGTGTAAGCAATGATTAACAGTAATAGCAGTATTTGGTTGAATTCACATCCGCTATTATCCAACTCGAGATAACAAAATTCTATTTTCGCGAGCTGGATCACCGGATTGAAAATAAATGATCCAGATTGATTGTTTTTTCTCTCCTCTTATTCTTTTTCTCTCTCTTCGAGATTGATCATATCCATTTGTTTTTGATCGGATGGTCCAACCTAGAAAAATAGTGTCTTGTTATCCCGAGTTAGATAGGAGATTCTGACTCGTAATGAGCTACTGGCTGTATATAGTGCACAATACTGCATCCTTTGTACTAGAGTTCAATATAATACCTAAGACCAGACACATATGTTTTTGCTTTAATTAGATGATTAATTAGATACCGTACGGACTTGGCATATATAACGAACGAAAATGATGCTGCGCCAAACACCGTACGTGTTGTGTCAAGTGTATTAAAAACAGGGGAGGTGGGATGGGACGGGTCAACGGATTTCACGGGACGGGTTAAGACGGGTATATTTTGTGAGATTTGGCCGTGATCCACTCTAGACCCGTCGGATTGGCGGGGCGGGGCGGGTCGGATCAGGAACGGGATGGGTCGGCGGGATTTTTTTTCCAAAATTCAAAAACAACCCAATAAAATTTAAATAAATTCTCAAAATTTTTGAAAAATTTAAAAATAATTATTAAGAAAATTAAAAATAAATAACTATTTATATTTTTGACCAAAAAAATTTAATTTTCCCACATTTTTTTTAATTTTTTCGAATTTTTTTGAAATTTCCCGGGATTATCGGGTATTGGGTCGGGTTGGGGCAGGTCGAGTCGGATCGGACGAGGTCTAAAACGGGTCGGATCTAGTACACAAATTTTTTTTGAATTTTTTTGTCTTCGTCCGTGCTAGACCAACTAATTCTAACGGATCACGGAACGAATCGTGGTCACAAATACAACAGGCCGGATCTGACCCGCTGATTTTTTTTAAAACACTAGTTGTGTCCGTATCAGAGACTTTGGTCATGCAACGCTATCCTGCGCTGTAGAGGACAAGCCTCCGTAGGCTTATCTAAAACAGTTGCGTAGTCATTTTTTTTTTATTAGAATTCATTTTTTATCTCTAAACTTGAAAAAAAATAAGTTAGTTTTTAAATTTTCAATTACATCAATTGGTTCCTGAATATTTTAAAAATCACTGGTCTTTATATTTCTTTTAAAAAATAAATTAGTCCTTAAATCTTAAAGTACATCAAAATAATTTTTATTTTTTTAATGTTAAAATTAATTTGATCGTTGGACTTTCGAAAAAAAGTTAACTGATCCTTGAAGTTTTTATTTTAATAATATTCTCATTTTTTTTAATTTAAATAAAATAGAAAATTATTAGAAAAAAAAATTGGTTAGATTTTGGCCGAGCAGTGTTGTCTTTTTCAGGTTTCAGGTTGGTTCCCGAAAAGACCTGAGGCCCTATCAGACTAGTGATCAGATAATTTTTTTATTTTCTCTTAATAAAATATATTTTATTATATTTTATTTAAATTTAGAGAAATAATATTAAAATGTTTAAAGATTAATTTAATTTTTTTAATGAAGCTCAAAAACCACTCCAAATTTTATTTTTTTACGCTCAAAATTATAATTTAAGTAGTTCAATAAAAATTTTATATCATAATCTTCTAGAATACTAATTATTATCATGTTAGGAGTACTATGCTTAATGATTTTTAAAAAGTAACCATTTTTGACATACAAATTTTATTATTTTTTTATTATTTTAGGGCTATCTTTCAAAAATCATTAAGTAAAATAAATTAATTTCAATCACCATAAAAATTGGTATTCTATAAGATTATGATATAAAGGTTTTATTGAGCTATTTAAATTAAAATTTCGAGTATGAAAAATTAAAATTTGGACTGGTAACGTTTCGGCCAAAGTGTTACTGGAAGCATAATAAACAAACTATATATATATATATAGAGAGAGAGAGAGAGAGAGAGTCCGACTATAGTGCTTTGCAAAACACAGAGGTGTTGTGTGTTTTACGCTCTATTTTTAATTTCAAGTCAGAAATAATCAATCTGAACCGTTCAATCTAATCTTCATATAAAAATTTATTAGTAAACTAAATTTTATATTTTTTAGAATTTTTTTGCTATTTTTTCTGATGAGGAGAAAATGACTTGATCTGAGAATTCTGGTTCATCCAAAAATGACGGTTTACCCCCTATCCAAAAATGACGATACTTTGCAAAGCACACAAGCGTTGTGTGCATTGCACTATATTATTAATTTTAAGTCAGAAATGATCGATCCAAACCGCTCAATCTAATCTCCATATCAAAATCTATTAGTAAACCAAATTTTATATTTTTTGAAATTAATTTGCTATTTTTTTGGATCCCTGTAAATCGTTATTTTTAGATGAATCGAATTCTCAGATCAAGCCACAATATATATATATATATATATATATATATATATATATGTGTGTGTGTGTGTGATGTTAACATTTGATAATTGTACTATCCAAAAATAGACTAGTTACATTTTTTTTTCAATACGGAATGTGACCAGTCAGCTAGTACTGGCAACACGCCCCTCTCGGTCGTACAGGTTTTCCTTTTTCCTGTACTCCAGTCAGAGACTAAACAGCAAGTTAAGCTTTCTTATTTTATTTGATTTATTATTTTTTTTTTAACTTTGACAGTCCTTGGGCACAGCGAGAGAAATTCATTGGCGTTTTCTGCATTTCATCCGATGAGTTTACTATCATGTGATATTTTGTGTTTAATTCTATTAATTGAGCTCCAAAAGAGACCCGCTATAGGAAAAGTTATTGAGTGTCGCATATGGATCCGGTATTGTTCTGAAAAATGGATGCACTTTTGTGCTTTGACGCAAAAATTTATATAGATTGTCAAATATATATTATAGAAATTAGAATTTCTATATTTAAAAATTTTATGATTCTCCATGCGTATTTAAAAATTAGTATTTCCTTCCAAACTATTTTTCTTATCACAAAATTAATTTGATATTGGATATATTGTTCTCATATATATTGATTGTTTTAATATTCCATGATATGATACGAAGAAAATATAACTGATATTAATAACATCTCGAGATTGATTATCACACAAGACTACAAGAGAGATACTGGAGATTGCAGAACGTGCTATACAAATTTGCAACTAATTAATATTAAGTGATTAATTTAAAGAAGAGACAATTATATTTTTATTTTTTGACATAATTTCTTTATTCCATAAGTGTTTTGAAACAATATCGTTTGATTTAATTCGATAAATTTTTAATCTTTTAATTGAGTCAAATATTTGAAATCACAAAATATTTTTTAAGTTGAGACGGTACTCCGGAATGCAAATTATTATTAGATATTTTAATTATCTGATCATTGAGAAAATATACAGGTACACATCAAAAGAAAAAAAGAAAAAAATATATATACAACTATGATTAGGTAAATGGACCGAATGAATAGGAGACTCTACAACTAATTTCTAGTTACCAGCTCGGCCTATGTTGTGACATGAAGCACGACTTTTTGCAGAGAAAACCCTAATACTGAGCCCAGACTTTTGAACCTTGGGAACTGTCAACATTGGCACCAACAAGGCCCAGAGAAAATAATGGTCCAATTTCACATTCTGTTGACAGTTTTAAATTTTAATTAGAACAGTTAGTTATATGAAATAGAATGGTCCATTGAATCCATGTGTCACTATAGCTCACTTGAACAATCTCATAGTTTGTTCATTCCTATCTCTCTCTATAAAAAAAAAGTATTCATAATCTTTATCAAAATATTATTTTTCTTATTCTTTATCCCTGCAACTGCAAATTCAATTATAATTATCATGTCATCAATTTAGTAATTTTTAAAATGTTGATTTCAATGTGTCTCCATTCCTACAATTACACAACAATTTGTAATTGGTGACGAAAAAATTAATCCAAGTCATTTGCATGGATGGAGATATTTGAAATAAATAACAAACGATGATGTAACATTTCATACAGCATTCTAATTTAACATGTATTCTAAATTAGTAAGTGCACTCCGCTAATAACAGATTAAACCACTCTCACTCTTGCGATAGCGTCAAAGATGCCCCTTTTCCTCTCTTTTTCTCTTCCATTTTCTCTTCTGCTTTTATTTTCTTTTTCTCATTTCCAGTTTCCATTTCATCTTCAGTATTTTTCTTCTTCTTCTTCTTCTTCTTCTTTTTATTTGATCAACGAGAGAACCTTTAAATAGATATCCGCTGCCATACTTTTCCTTCGGTACTTCACAAGTTGTTAAACAAATTTTTACTATGTATATTCATATTTAACAAATTAGTTTTCACTCCCCACTTGCATGCCATATATGTTCATATATTTTTTCCAGAAACGGTTTTTTAACTTAATAATAAAATTATTTATAAATAATTAATAAGGAGGACTCAAGTGCTTCTATTTTTGTGCCTCTATTTTTTTAATTTTTCATAACTCAAAAAATTAAATATCAAAATAAAATAGTTAGATTCGATCTCTATCATTTTATTTATGTACGAATAAAATATTATAGCATTTGAACGCTATTGTATGTAACATCAAGAGGTTACAAAAAAACACCAATATAAATAATTTTTTGACATTAAAATAGTAGTGAAAAAATAAATATTTTTTAACTATTTTTATTTCATATAAATGATAGTGAAAAAATAAATATTTTTATGTGCAAGAAGAAATATGCTATAAATCAAATCTACCGATTTTATGTTCATGTTTTAGTCTTAAAATTTGTGTTTCAGAGCACCCATATGTACCAATAAAAAGAGTACAATTTGCTCTCTGGATTTTTATGTATGGTCTATCTCAGTGTATAAGCCTCAATTGAGCGAGCCCTCACTCAATGTTAAATTATTTTAATAGATAATCCGGAAAACAATAAAATTATATCAACCAGCTGTAATATATATGTATATTATAATGAGTGTAGTACTAAATTTGTTTATTAATGTGCAGTTTTTTATTTTTTTTAATGACCAAAATAACCCTAATCGAATGGTATGAATCAATATTCTTCAAAACTAAATGTTCACTGTTTAGATTTTGGTCAATGTATATTATAAAGAGTGTAAGTACTAAATTTGTTTATTAATGTTTAGTTTTATATATTTTTTTCTTAATGACCAAAATAACCCTAATCGAATGGTATGAATCAATATTCTTCAAAACTAAATGTTCACAATTTAGATTTTGGTCAATATCATTTTTTCTCTCTATTTTTTTAGCATACATTATTAGGAGGTCAAAAAAGAATTTATCTATCAAATTAATTAATTATTTAAAAAAATGCTATGTTTTATAAATTATATTTCAGTCAAAATCATTTTTTTCCTCTCTATTTCATTAACTACATGCATTTATAGAAAATCCAAAAAAAAATATATATATCAAAAATAAATTAAACATTAAGTACTATTAAGTTTTGTTATAAAAGAGGAAACTACGATTCGTGCAATCATACTTAAAAAAATATTATATTTTTATATCATTTTTTATTAAATAATGAATTAATTTTATTTAAGAATTTAATAGTCTTCATAATTAATTTAAAAATAAATTATATATAAATAAAATAAATTATTTATTCATAATAAAATTAATGCACAATATAAATACTTTTAATTAAGATGGGCTACATAATTGTGTTCCGTGCCAGTAAATAAAAGGAACTCCAACAAAACGGCAGTTACTGAAAAAAAATAAAGACATAATGGAGATAAAAAAAATGTAGGCATTTGAATCATCATCATTAGAAATAAATATCCTGTAAGGTTCATTTTACTCAGTTAAAAAGTATTTAATCTGAAAACTTCTGATTTCAAAATAATTTTAAAGATTAACATTAGAAAAATTGTGAATGTGAAAAGAAATTTCCAAGGTACACTTTAATTATTTGAAGAAAATTGTTGATCTAATCTTTTTTATTGGAGTGGAAGAGCCACCGACCTCTATTAAAAAATTACTGCGAACATATTTTTCACTGATTTCACCGTTGAAAATTAGCTTGACCCCCTTTTGATTTTAAAACCGCACTCCTCTTTACATCCTCTCCCACTCACGACTCTCAATGATTCTCCCTCTCCAACAAAACCACACCTTCCTCTCCCACTCACATCTCTCTCATTGTTTCTCCCTCTCCAACAAAACCATATCTTTCTTTCTCACTCACGTCTCTCTCTGAAAAAAAAATGAGGAGTTGCTCGATGTTAAATCAGTGATCCGTACATCGTGATATTTTTAAGAAAGGTTGATGGTATTTATCAAAAATGATAATTTTGTACTAGTTTGATCAAATATAGAAATTATAAATAACACTAAAATATTAACGAAGTTCGGCTTAAAATGTCTATGTTTTCGGATCTCACCTCACTGACGAGATGTCGCTTTATTACTAAAAATTCAGTTACAAATAAGAAGTTTTAGTTTTTTCACAATACAAGTGCAAGAAGACTAGAAACTAGTTTCCATATTTGATTTCTTTCAAATTAGTTTAGTTCTTCTTGCATAGCACAAATCTAATATAAATCATTATTGGCATCTTTAAAATTTTTAGACTCAAGTTGAGATACAAAAGCACAATGGACAATCATTTTGTTCATTTTTAATCTTGTCCTTACACTTTTCTAGGGTCACCAATTATGCTAGAAAGATGATGAGAAGACACTTCTCTAAGATCGGTTGAACTTCATAATTTGAGTCTTGAGGTGACAAGATGTGTTCTACACCTATGTCATCATTTAATGTATTATACTCCTCTCACATAACTTGACTCTTTTCTTCTTGAGTAGTTGAAGCATTTTGCACTTCTTGTTGAGTAATTTCGATAATTTGTTCTCCATTCGTGATTGTTGAGGCCTTTTGAGATGTTGGAGAACTTGTACATCTTCAACAATTATGGCTTGATTGTCATTCAATACATTAATGTCTTCAGCTCCATCACATACAATAAATGAACCTTTCTCGACCTCAATGTTAATAGTTTCATCAAATTTGATATGCACGGATTCTACCATAATCTGTGATGTTGGTATGTAAATTATATAGGCTTTACTTGTGGAGGAATATCCTACAAATACTCTTTCAATTGATTTTAAATCAAATTTGATAATTTTTAGTGCCTCATCCAAAATAAAATATTTAGAATCGAACACTCTAAAGTATGATAAATTAGGTTTGCGTCCAATTCATAACTCATATGGTGTTTTTTTAATAAATGGACGTAGACTTACTCAATTAACTACGTGACATGCCGTGTTAACCGCCTCGGCCCATAAAAATTTTGGAATAGTATACTCATAAAGCATGTTCGGGCAAGTGCTTATAATCATCGATTTTTCTTCTCTACAACTCCATTTTGTTGTGGAGTATGTGGAGCAGAGTATTCATGTCTATACCCTCTTTTATTGTAAAAGTCATCAAATTTTATATTTTCAAACTCTTTTCTATGGTCACTACGGATAGTATCAATTGTAGAGGATTTTTCATTTTCTACCCAATAATAAAAATTGACAAATTGATCAAATATTTCATCTTTTGAGACAAGAAAGATTACCCAAGTAAAGCGACTATAGTCATCTACAATAACAAGTACAAACATTTTTCTTGAGATACTTGAAATGGTTATTGGGCCAAATAAGTCTAAATGAAGCAATTCCAAGGTCGGATGCTACCTTGCATGCATGCATCACATAGTCCTTCGAGTTCATATCTTTGACTTTAAAACTTGATCTTTTATGCTTATCTTGCATGCATGCATCACATAGTCCTTCGAGTTTATATCTTTTTATTGGCAATCTCTTAACTAATTCAAGACTTACCAACTTTTTGATTGAGTCCATTGAGACATGACCCAATATCCGATGTCACAACCAAGAGTCGGATGCTATAGCACTCAAATATGTTTCACCAAACTCAAAATAATTTAGATATAAATAATACATACTCTTATCTATTTTGCCTTGATATAATAATTTATTAGTAGAACTATCAATAAGATGACAAGCATTTGAATCGAAGGTAATATGATATTCATTGTTACAAAATTTGCTTATACTTAGTAAGTTAAAATTTAGGCTTTCAACAAGATATACATTGGTAATGGTTATATGTTGATTTTTTACCGATCCTATACCAATGATCTTACCTTGATTACCACCAAAAGTGACTATACCCCCATCAATTTGTTCTAAAGTTTTGAAATTCATTTTGTTACCGGTCATGTGGTGGGTACATCCGCTATCTATTATCCAAACAATTTTATTGGAGACCATATATACCTACAAAATATATTAGTCATTAGAAGAAGAAAAATAACTCTAATTAACTAATATATATCTTAACATTTTTCTCCCCCTAAGTATTTTACTATTATGATTTTTTAGGGAGAAATATCTCATTTATACTCTACGAAATGACCTTAGGAACCCAAACAATATTTTTGTTGCTTTTTTCCCTAAAGTTGCAATCTAATGAAATATGACCTATTTTACAACAATAGTTACAAAATATCCTTGTTGGAACATGATTTTTTTCTTGCACAAAGTGAGACTTAAAATGTGAGGTAAGTTCTTGAGCTTTGGATAACTTAGATGAGCTTATTTTTCCTTTTAAAATCATGTTTGTTTGAACCTTTTTAGATTGTTGGGATGCAACCTTTAATTTGTTAATTTTCTGAAACACCTTTTATTTTCAATGTCATAAGACCAACCATTAGGACTCCTATGGTATATCATATTATCACCATTTGGCCTAAAGGTAGTCTTGGTATTTTTCATATTGGTATACCTATATTGATAGGAATGGCTATTTAGTTTATCGTTTCTATCTATACTAGGCTTGACATTCTTAGCGAAAATATTTTTAGGTTGCTTCACTTTCAATGTAGCGTTCTTTTTAGGTTTAGAGTTTGATAAAGACAAATCTTTAACATATGCTAAGCTAGACTTATCATGGGAACGTCTTATCCCATAAACAAGCTCAAGGTCCAAGTTAGTGATATATCTCAAATCATTACTTGTCTTGAGAGCCCTATTTTCAGTTTTAAGAGTTTGGATTTGTATATTTAAAATAGCATTTTTACTCTTATATTTTGATAATTCATTTTTAGTTCTTTCAAACTCATCCATATTAGATTGATAAATGTTTACCATCTTCTCTAGCTCAAGAATCATAGCTTTAAAAATGTTGGAGGAAGACTCAAAATGTGCAAGGGTTCTAGAATAAGACAAATGTATATTACTATAATTACTTGGACAAGAGATAGTGTATGAATCAAACTAATCATCCGACTCATCACTATCACTAGGTAAGTTTGGAAAATAATTTACCTTGGGTGGTGATACCAATTGTTCTTCAAGAGTCGTGCTTGTAGAGAAAGACACTATTGATTCCTTGACAACCTCCAATATTGATGTTGAAGGTGCAACCTTAACTCCTTCTTGTGAATTTGAAGATAGTTGTTTGAGGGAGACTTGAACGGTGGGTTGTGCACATATCATGGTGGATTGTTGAGTCTTGAACTTCTTTGATTCGGCTATCTTGCGAAAAATATCAATGGTGATGGGATCGATGATGTTTTTAGAGATGATAATGGTCTCCACATCCATACCACTTGAAATGTCTTCCATCATGGCTATAAGTGTGAAATTTGCTTCTTGAGAGTGAGATGCTTCATTGTCGGAGTCATTGTTATCATCATCCGAATCAACATCTCATATGGCATTCATGGCTTTAACTTTTCTTCTTCCTTTAAAACCATATTTGGAGAACTTATCTTTTCGGTCTTAGTGGCTTGTGCCATCGGTACTCTTGATATGAGGAAAAAGGAGAAAGCATGAATATATGATATGTCATTCCTTATGTCCTTTCTTATGACATCCAAAACATATCACATTCTTATTATTCTTCTCCCTTTCTTTATTGAATTTCTTTTCAAAATTGAGTATTCCTTGGAACATTTTTTAGAGAAGTATTGCATCTTTTAAAACTTCATGATCAAGTAATTGAATGAAGTTTTCGCATGAGGTTGATGGGTGAAAATGCTTGACATTGCTTTGAGCGGGGAATGCAACTTGCTTTGGTTCAATATGATAATCTCCCGTTTGTTTCAGTTTTTCTTCAAAGCATCTTAGATGAGTATACAACTCATTCGGCGTGAAGGCATCATTTTGTCCCTTCCATAGCCTTTAGAGCGGAGACGAGTGCTTTCCATCTTGGCCTTCGAAGCATCACCCTTAGGATTTTACCTACGACTTTGTTATTTGTTAGAGGCTCACCCAAATCTGAAAACTCATTTTGAATAGATAGCAATCTATTATACATCTCTTCAATTGATTCATGGTCTTCCATTTTGAAGTTTTTCAAATTTGATTTTAAGACCCATAATTTTGGTTCTTTTGATTTGAGTATTACCTTCAAACCTATTTAGTAAGGCCAACTGCATGTACCTAGCACCATTCATGTTACCAAAAACTAGTGTTATTGGTTCACTAACCGAGTTAAGTATAGCATTTACCACACAATCATTTAGACATTTGTCTATTTGAGATTCGGTAGTCAAACTATGGGTAGTGGTATTGTATTTTAGCTCATATCCATGTTCAACAATAGACCATACATCAAAAATGTTGAGATATTTAATCATGCATTTCTTCTAATATGAAAAGTTCTTGCATGAAGAACCTAACACCGGGGGTTCCTTGATATGCCTACTTGGTGCCATTTAGTTTGGTAAAACCATAATTTTGGACCTAATGCTTTGATACCACTAATATCTTTAAGAAAAGTTGATGGTATTTACTAAAAATAAAAATTTTAGACTAGTTTGGTCAAGTACAGAAATTATAAAGAACACTAAAATATTAACGGAGTTCGGCTTAAAATGCATACATCTTTGGGTCTCACCCCACTAACGGGATGCTGCTTTATTACTAAAAATTCAGTTACAAATAAGAAGTTTAGCTTCTTCACAATACAAGTGCAAGAAGAACTGTAAAAGAGAACAACAAAGGAGCACTAAAGGCTCAAAGAAACCGCAACACAACTGCTGAGAAAAGATTTGAGACAAAACTCAAAGAAGTGTTAAACTGAAAATTGCACAAGAATTCTTTTTGATTTGGCTAATTCAAGATCTTTTATTCTTATAATTTGCAAGAAAGAAAATGAGTTCTTTGGTTGCAGTTGAGCGCTCTGGGTTGCTAGAGATATTGATTGTTTTGAATAATTTTCACACTCCCAAAACATCATTTTTTATAAACCATTTAACAGAGAACTGGTATTCTTGCGCTAGAAAATATTATAATATTTCATCAATCGTTATAATATTTTTGTATTGTGAATCTTGAGTTTTCAAGAATCCCCTTGTCATAATTATATATAACGTTATAACGTTTTAGAAATGAATAGAATGAATCGTTATAACGATATAGTGAAATGTTGAACGCTTTACATAAATAATATTAATGCTTTAACTGTTTGACCAACCTTCTGACAGGTCTACTAATATTCAAAACGTTATAACGATTCACTGAATCGTTATAAGTTTCATGAAACATTGAACACTTTACAAGGTTTTACATAACGATACACTCTGTTAATTTTAGCTTATTTCTGCTTATAAAGAACGTAAAATATTTTTGAGTAGGTGTATTGAGTAATTATAACGCTTGATGAAGCATTACATAACGATACACTCTGTTAATTTTGGCTCATTTCTGCTCGTAGAGAATTTAGAATGTTTTTTAGTATATGTGTATTGAATAATTATAACGATTGGGAAATTGTTATAACGTTTCTCTGCGGCAGAGAGCTCTTTCTTACATAATTATGAATAATATAAGATTTTAGATTATACCTGGACATTGAATATGATCGTATATCTTTATAGAAACCTTTAAATTGATTTTGATCATTTTTTCTTTATTTCTTTGAAATTTCTTAGAATCCTACAATTAAATCTTAAAGAAAACTTATTAAATTCAATAACATTTTACAAAACAACAAAATCAAAAAATTGTTTAAGTGTAACACATCGCTCTCGCTCGCTCCTGGCACCACCTCTGAAACCACGAACTCTCCTCCCGATTTGATTTGGCGGTTACGATGGCAGGAGGCAAATCTCCATTTATACGATTAATAACAGTTGCGAATCTCCTTTTCGCACTGATATAGGTACTTTATTTATTTATTATTAATTATTTATTATCATTATTATTATTATTGCTTAATGTTGCGACTAGGCTATTGTACAGGAACTTTGGGCTCTATTCAATTTATGTTGTCTTGGGATACTAGGAGATAGAAATGAGTAAGTCAATGTATATTTTTCTTCTTTTGGATTGTGAATTCTAATAATTTGTGAAGTTATGCAATTAACAAAAGATAAACATTAAATGTGTTATTTCTTTATTCTGTATCATTTCAAGGTTCAAGGACATATATGAGAAGAAATTTTTGCGTGGCAATGAGAAAAATATCTTTGATCGGGAAAAATATGTTGGTTACACTGTTACAAAGGTAAGTATAATTATTACTGTGTTTTCCTTGTTGGCATCTTTACTGACATAAATTTCATAGTAAATGTATTTATTTTGGCAAAATATTTTTATTCATTATTTAAAAAAAATATATATATATATATACCATTTTTTTCTTGAGCATGAATTGAGGTAAAGAATTGAAACATACTTTTAATGCACTTAAAAAGTAAGGTTTTTGATAAAGAGAATGAAGAGACTAATGTTCAAATGCCAAAGAAAAAATGAGTTGATTGTTTGGTAAAAACTTACATTGTGCCAGGTCAATTTAGAAAGAAGAAGCTAATCTGAGTTTTGAAGGTAAAAGTTTTCATTGTGCTCTTATGAGTACTATACATATGAATTACTATATATTAAGTTGCAACGGGGCAGTGGTCATGAAATAATGCTTGTATGTTACTCATTTTTCTTACCTTTTTTTATTAAATTTTCTTCATACTGAGCATCATTGATGGGGTGTTATTATTACACTGGAGCCTTTACAGAAGTGTGATTTTCTCATAGGGTCCGTTTGGCAAATCAAGGAATAGCTTTGGAAGAGTGGTAATTTTGGAAGAGTGATAAAATAATATTTTTTTGGAAGAGTGGTAGAAGAGTGATATTCTTGACTATTCGGAAGAGCGAAAATATCGTTTGGCAGTTGTTACTCAGAATAGTTAAAATATGAATAATTATGATATTAATAATGATGATGATGATGATGATAATAGTAAAATAATAATCATAATAGTAAGATAATAATAAAAAAATAATAAAAAATAATCATAATAAATAATAATATATTAAAAATATAAACATAATCATCATATAGTAATATAATAATGAAACATTATAATTACAATCATAATTATAATAATATAATAATAATAAGTAATCATAATTTTAATAATATAATCATAATATAATAATTACAATCATAATCATGATAATAATAATTATAGTCATAATACTAATAATATAACCATACTCATAATCAAAATAATAATATAATAAAAATATAATCATAATCATAAAAATAATTATAAATAATTATAATTATAATAATACAATAATAAATTAATCATAACTATAATCAACATATAATAATATAATACAACATAATAAAATAATAATAAAGTAATAAAAAATAATCATAATAAATAATAATATTATAATAGTAATATAATAAAAATATAAACATAATCATAATATAGTAATATAATAATAAAAAAATATAATTACAATCATAATTATAATAATATAATAATAATAAGTAATCATAATTTTAATAATATAATCATAATATAAAAATCATAATCATAATCATGATAATAATTATAGTCATAATCAAAATAATATAACCATAATCATAATCATAATAATATAATAATAAAAATATAATCATAATCATAAAAATAATTATAAATAATTATAATTATAATAATATAATAATAAATTAATCATAACTATAATCAATATATAATAATATAATAATGGATTATAAAATAATAATAATAATAAATAATCTTGATCATAATAATCTTGGTGAAGTTATGTTTAAGCTCTCTTTATTTTTTTTTCTTCTTTTTGCATTTTCCATTCCTATATTTAAAAGAAAAACATAATCTAACATAGAATTGTTAATATCAACATATGATTCATTCTATATACTAAATTTTTATACTGCCAATCGATCCACAAATTTTGATGTCAAGTTCTTAAACTTGAAAGCACCTGATGATGGCTTATATTGAAAATGGCTATACCAAATTGGTAAGGTGTCTAATATGATAATTCTCTTTTCTATTTTTAGATTTCTATTAGTCACATATTCTAAGTTTAGCAGTACAAAAGTTCAAATTTCACTTTCAGTCAATAGAGAAGTATTGCATTCTTCAACAACGAATCACTCTCCAATCTACATGTATTATGAAATTTGCTATTCAAATGTTCGAATTCATTAATTGTGCCATCTGATGTTGAATGTTGATATGCACGATCATTCCAATGTGATTATATCATGCATTGTCAAAGATAAGCAAGCCTTGATTAAAATCAGATTATCAGATCTATAGGATCTAAATATATAGTAGATGAATTATAATAAAAATTCAGAATGCCTTAAATCAATAGGAAGGTGTTTTGAAAATTAGGCAGCTTGCATTGGCAAACATATATGGATGGTTTTGAATATGTGAATCTAACCCATTCAATTGATTTTAAGCTCCAAGACTTAGATATAGACCTGCAGTAGATGGATTAAGCTCTATTGAATTCACTTTTGTAAATGCTTTCTTTAGCACTGAGAATACTGATGATGCACTGTTGATTGTTATTTGTTATGTTATGTTTGAGGTCATTTACTTCATTCTTAGAGGCATCTTTATGCTTAGGAGAAGAAGCTCGATTGGTTCTATCACTGTGGTGAATCTGCTATCTATTCAGATGGTAAATATATTTTTAGTGTACATAAATATTTTCTTCTGATTCAACAACGTACATCGGAATTTATTCTTTGATGTAAAGAATTATGAAATTCAGCATGGGAGATGTTTAGAGATTTTAACCCAGAGGAAAAAAGAGACGACTTCGTTGTTGCCTATCATAAGAGGCTAACATCTCCAGATGTAAGTGTGCAGGAATTATAAATTTTATTTTTCACATAAATTGTTGACTTTGTTATTCATAATTTCTTTAGTAATTTTTCTAGTAATTTTCCTATAGTAAGCAGTAGCTAAAATATTGATAAAATTTTCTTTAGTAATTTTCTGTACAACTCTTGTAATATAGAATTCTTGTGCTTATTTGGCTGGACACTTCTGTGTTACTTTTTAACGTGCTTTGTGAATTTTAGACCTAAACAAATTTACTAAATGTCCTCAATGCTATGATGATAGATTTTATTGGTCACAGTGGTAGCTAGAGGGACCAATCACATTTTTAATGTGACTTTCTCTAGGAGGTTTGTTGGCGGAATGGGTGAAAGCATTTTTTTTGGTTAATTGAGGGTTTTTTTGGGAAGTTCGTGTCTGATAGGAAAGGTTTGTAATTTTAAAGGATAAAGGTGAATTACTAGAATTTTTCTGTGGTATATTTTTGTATATATTTTTTTTTTTCAAAATACAAATTATTGTTGTATTTTTTAGAAATACTAAATTGAATAAATAAAAGGTAAGGTACTAATACAATTTATACGCATTAATGCTTCCTTCATTTTTTTTTATATTTGAGGTGAATTTGACAAGCACTTTTTTTGGATGTGTGTTTATAAATTATTAAACAAGGAGTTGCTTGTTGGATGAAAATGTCAATTAATAGATAATAGATGAATGTTTCAAACTTGACCGAGTCATATACTTACGTAATTAGAACAAACGGACACATTGTTGTATCTGTATCAATGGCTAAACATAATTATGAGTTATGTCAATTAGGTTTGTTATTTTTTTAGATATTTTTCTTAGTATAACCTGCTTTTAGTAAAGAATAACTTCTTCATATGTACGGAAAAGCTTATAATTAAAAAGTTAGATTCAAGCTTAACTTTTCAAATACGAAATTCTCAGTATGGACATTCGAATTGATGTCTTTCAATAATATAGCAACAAAGACATTTATAAGGATCCGCGCGAAAAAAACGGATATATTCACTAGTATAATTAAAAAGATAGACTCAGGCTGAACTTTTCAAATATGAAATTCTCAGTATGGACATTCGGATTGATGTCTTTCATCAATATAGACACAAAGATATTTGTAAGAATCCGCGCGAAGGAGCAAATATATTCGTTAGTTTTGATCAAACGGTCAATATCAATAATAAAGATCCTTGTCATAGTTTTTTACTTTATTTGGATTCTAATTCTATTCACAAACCTTAACCATTAAGAGCAAAAAATATTATTAGTTAGTTCAAGGACGGTGAAATAAATAAATATTTGATCAATGAGAGGTAAAAATTTTAGTGGGCGGTTTCAGATTCGCTCTCAGTGCTCTCACTCTCAGATAGTGTGTTATAAAAATCCGAACGGGTCAGATCTGACCCACGTAACCGTGGTCGTGACTCGACCCGCCCGATCTGTGACCTAATCTGTCAAATCCATGATCTGTTAGAACCGGTATGTCTAGTACGGGCACGGACAAAAAAATTTGAAAAAAAAAACTCGTGTTAGATCTGACCCATTTTGGACCCATCCCGACTTGACCCGCCCAACCCATACAAATCCATGTCCGACCCACCCCGACCCGACTCGGAAAACCCAGAAATCTGACCGGTCCAATCCGACCCACTTTACTCGGCTTACCCGCCCCCCTTTACTCGTGAAACCTGACCCCTTTACCCATTAAACCCGACCCATTACCAGCTACAATTAAAAAAAAATCCAAAATCCAAAATAAAAAATAAAAAAATTCGAACAAATTCAAAAAACAAATTTTAATCACAATTCAAAAAAAATTCTATAAATATCACCCCATTTCATTTCATATCCTCACACAAAACAAAATCATTCTCTCTCTTCTCAGTTCTCCAAACCAAACTATTTCTCGTTAATTCGTTAATCGTTAGATATTAACAATTCTCTAATTATATTATTATATTAATCTAGTTAAATTATCCAGAAAAAAAATCAAAAATATGTATATTAGTATTATTTATTTATTATTATCAATTTAGCATTCATTATATATTATCTCTCGTTAATTCGTTTTAAAGTTTCGGGATTTCGGCAATCTTCTCATTCCGACAAAAAAAAGGTTAATTATACTTTGTATATTATATTTTATAATTAGTTTATTTTTTAATAATTAGTTTTTTTAATATATATTTGCATTCTTTTTTTGTCATTAGTTTTTATTATATTCTTTATTTTTTTTATAATTAGTTCCTTTTAATTTATTTTACATTCTATAAATTAGTTATATTTTTAATTTATAATAATTAGTTTTTTTATATTTTGAACATTTTTTAATAATTAGTTTTTTAAAATATATATTTAGATTCTTTTTTATCATTAGTTTCTTTTAATTATTTTTTATTATATTCTTTATTTTTTGTTACATTATTTATTTCATTAGTTGTATTTTTTAATTTATAATAATTAGTTTTTTTATTTTTAATGTTCATTAAATTTTTTTAATTTTTTTTGGTAATTTAAAATGGCATCTCCCAATCGCTCTCATGCCGAAGAATTGACACATCGGTTGAGCGTTGAAATTTTTGGTGAAGAAATGGCACGTCCTAACCTTTTGCACCCATACTATGAATAAAATCTTAACCCTCCGCATACTTATTATCAATAAATTCCATAACAATAATATTATCCATCACAACCGCAGATTGATCTTAATTACAACCCGCATATCACTTTCTTTAGTGCTGGATAATGTTCGACCTCATATCCCTCAAGTTCTTAATATCCCTCAAGTTCGTACAATTATGTAATAAAAAATAGTTGAAGTCAATTTAAAAAATATGCTGATAAACACATAGCAAAAAATAAAGAACCCCAAGAAAGACCCGATACCCATATGATACAAAATTATTTGAACTCGGACGGTACTACAATACTTATCAAATATGATGAAAAAAGAATGTTAAGTGAGTTTGCTCGATACATAGCGAAAAAAGAACAACCAATAAGTATGACATATTGTATCGATTTTGCCCGATTGGTAATTAGGGGTTGTGGTCAACCATTATACAAAATGTTTCATCATATCAAAATGGTATCCGAATTAAAAAAATAATATGTTGAATGAAAAAGTAAATTATTGACCATATTTACAGTTGCAATAAATAAAATATCAATTACATCCGATTATAAAAGTCATGAGTTATAAATTCCTGAAATATTGGGACGAAGTCCATCTCGTTACAATTCTTGTCAATTGTCTTCATCATTCATTCAAGAAGAAGTATACCATAAGATTACTTGAACGGTATAAAAAGAATCTAAATTTACCATATACCGGGGAGGAACAACGTGTGACCTCCACATTAAAAGAAATGTTCAACCTATACAACATCCAACTTCATGCGAACCAAACGAATCAACCATCTTCTTCGAATCCTCATAACATTAGGTATTAAAATCTAACATATTTATAATATTAGAACTCGTTATATTATTGTAATATTGTGAAACTTATATTTTTATTTTGAATCATGACAGGAGCAATAGTCGGTATGTATTATTACAAGACTTGGAGGACGAATGACGACTCGCAAATGCAAACAAATATGAATGAATTAGTTAGTTATTGTTTAGGAAGTATGAAATTCGACGGTATTAACATCCTCAGTTATTGGAAGAAGAATAAAACTGCATATCTAACTGTTGCCATAATGACCCGCGACATATTTGTCGTGTTCGTGTCAACCGTCCCTTTCGAATACTGTTTTAGTTCAGCAAATATGGTACTAAAATATAAACGCAGCAAATTAGGTGCAAAGACATTCAAATGACTCGTATGCTTGAAAAATTAGTTTGATGCAGAATAATGTAATCAACATGCACCAGTAGAACAATCATCTAGTGAATTTATGACAGAAGCGGATGAAGACTCAGATGGTATGCCAGAAAATGATCTATGGTATATGAACTCTAACTTTTAGATTGTATTTCTAAACCTTTTTTATTCATTTTTTTTCTATTTTTAATATTTTTCTAGCATTTATATTGGTTTTTTTTTTGTTTTTTTCAATAAACTTTACTAACAAAATAAAAATAAAAACTCTACCTATGCATTACATAGTCGGTCCCAAACCCGGAATAAAGGAGGAGAGTAACTTTATTTCTAACTCATTTATTCTAATTTTTTGTAATATTTATTTTTTTCTCAATTTTTTTAAGTTATATCATTTTATTCGAATTCTTTAAGATTTTATTTAAGTTATATCATTTAAAATTTTATTCAAATTTATTTTAAATTATATCATTTAAGATTTTATTTAATTTTTAAATAATTATTTTTGGATTTTAGCTAAAAATTTAGAATTTATTTGAATTTTTTTTATTACTTTTGAATTTAAAAAAAATTGACAAAAAATAAAAATATTTTTTTGGTCAAGAATATAAATAGTTATATATTTTTAATAATTTTCGGAATTATTTTTGAATTTTCAGAATTTTTGAGAATTTATTTGAATTTTATTGGATTGTTTTTGAATTTTAGAAAAAAAAATCCGCCAACCCATCCCGTTCCCGACCCGACCCGCCCCAGTTTTGAATTCATCCCATCCTGCTTCGCCGACCTATCCGATCCGATGATCTAAACCAACCCCAAAAATAAACCCATCCCATTTCATCCTGATCCGTCGCGTTTTTATAACACTACTCTCACACAAAAGTGGAAATCTGATTATTATTTATTAAACTATAAAGACAAGAAACGCAGATCGGGTTTCGGAAAACGCGTAAGGTGGGTCCCACTGCAAATAAACTACCAACGTCTCCGAGTACGTGTATACCTGTATATTCCTGTACAGTGTTGTAATTTTCTTCAGTTTTTCTCTTTCTTCTGCTTGGAGTCTAGGACGGGATTGCAAGTATCTGGTTCTCTCCATTTTAACTGTACCCGAGAGATTCTAGTGCATCTCAGCCTTTAAAACTTTGATCGACGTCAGATAGATGCGGGGGAACTTATACTGGTTTGATCACAACCGTCAGATGCTAAATGAATAGTGTAGTACTGTAGTACCACCAGGAGATGCTCAACAATCAACATTATTGGATATTTGGTTCCTCTCTAAGTGGGACCCGAATCAAGCTGTCACCAACAAGCGAGGAAGGACCAAGTAGTAGCGTATTGAAAGTGCTACCGTCTCACCCTAAAAAAAAAAGGTGCTACCGCTGGATTATATCCTCCGACATGCATGTATTATCAAAATTACGTCACAATTTACCAAAAAAAGAAAGGAAAAATACACAAAAAAATAAAACTTTTTAAATTAGAAAAACTCTTTGAAATTTAAATATTTTCTTATACCTTAATAAATTTATGAGTGTTTACCACATTTTCTTAATCTACAAGAAGAAGAGAACGAACGGTAGAAATCAATATTAAAATAATAAAAAACAAGCATATGAGGATGAGAATTTAATGAAGTACTAAGTTTAGGTGATGTTCCTGCTGGCGGGTTTTTGGCTGTTTTGATCTTGTGATCCTTTTGCTTGTAGTTTACATAGTTACCTTACTTTGTTGATCCCTTCTTTGCTTGAAGGAGTTATTTGTTAAACTTTAACTGTTTTTCTCTGTCACACTTATGGTTTATAGTTTATAAGCTGTAGGTTGTAATAACATTTTTGTTTTCATAAAGAAATGAAAGCCGCCACCATATTTGCTGCTTTTTCTTTTAAAAAAATAATAAAAAATAATAAATCTCAATTATGACTTTCAAATAGTAAAAAATTCCAAAATAATACATTAATATACCATACTGTAGTACCAGTACACATTCAGCATAGACTAATTAAGGAATAGATTTGGAAGAATGATAGAATAGTATATTTTTGAAAGAGTGATATTTTTTATTATTCCGAAAATAATTATGATGATGATAATAATAATAATAGTAATAATAATAATGATAATACAATAATAATAATAAAATAATAATCATAATCATAATCATAATAAATAATAATATTCATAATTGTAATCATAATAATATAATAAAATATAAATAAAATCATAATATAATAATATTATGATAAAAAATTATAATTATAATCATAATTATAATAATATAATCATAATATAATATTACAATACAACATAATCAAATAATAATAAAATAAAAATCATAATCATAATCATGATAATAATAATCATAGTCGTAATCACAATAATATAATAATATAATAAGAAAAATTATAATCATAATATAATAATAATAAAATAATAATAAATAATTATAATCATAATAATATAATTATAATATAATCATGGCTATAATCATAATAATAAGTAATAATAATATAACCATAATCATAATATAATAATAATATAATAATATAGTTATATTTATAATCATAATAATATAATATAATAATAATATAATAGAATAATAATAAATATTCATAATCATAATAATAATAATATAATAATATAATTATATGTATAATCATAATATAATAATATAATACTAAAATCATAATTACTATCATGTAATAATAAATAATAATAATAAAATTAATTATATAATAATAATACTAAGAGTGATGTTAATATAATAATAATTATTATTATTATAATAATAAATAATCATCATAATATTAATATAATAATAAATTATAATCATAATAATAATATAATAATAAATCATAATCATAATTATAATCATAATATAATAATATAATACAACATAATCAAACAATAATCATTATTCCGACGAGAGCTAATCCGATATACTACTTATAATTTGTTTGATATACCGAATTAGTACTATTCCGCACTCTTCTACTTAGTTTAAAATTCGTTTGGGAAGTGTTTGACAACACCTTATTCTTCCGGAAGAGAGTAAAAGATAATAATTCCGGAAGAAAGCTTCTTTCACCTTATTTCAATATTTAAGATGGACGTTTAATAATGATGAGAGAGAAAATATTAGAAAAAGAGAGAGGTTGAGAGACTCTTCTTCCAAAAGAAGAGAGATCTTCCACCATTTTGGTGGAAGAAGAAATTCCATCTAATTTCCATTTTATTTGACATTCTTCTTCTGAAATTGTTCGCTCTTCGCCCTTCTTCCGGAAGAAATGGTGTTACCAAATAATCAAAATAATTATTGTATACCCGTAATGTAACAGTTGTTTATTCTCACTCCCATCATGATATGTCCACCCGGGATTCTCTCTCGCTAGTCGCTACACAAGCAACACAGCTGCAAGCCTGCAACACCATAACATGACCTGACGTTGACATTTTTCTCCCCTTCCCCATTCTTCTCCTCCGCCCCCCTCCTCCAATCGCTAGCCTCCTCATGGCCATGCTGGCGGGGGTCGCCTCCTCCTCCGCCGCGGAGCTTTATGACCTGATCAGAGACATCTCCGCTACTTGTACAGCCGATCTGCGGCCTGAGCACCACCGCCTGGTGAAGAAGGTCTCCTTGCTCTCGCATTTGTTAGATGAGATCGACGAGTTCTTCTCTCGATCAGAGGCTGGTAGCGGCGAGGGTTCGTCGGCGCCGCCTGTGGACCCCACTGAGGGACTTGACCAGCTGCTTGCGGGGCTCCGGGCAGCAAAGAGGTTCTTGTCTCTTGGCCGGGCTGAGTTCACTTCGCAAGCTATGAATTCGCACAATGCAGCTGACGTGAGTGTCTTTTGACTCTCTTTCTCTCAAAATCTCAATACACTGCAGTGTAGTCGATTAGATACGCACTTTTCGACCTTTAGCTAATTTTAGAGTTATTTTTCAAAATGTTAGCACTTTTATTGAGCGATGTACAAGTTATAAGACTTCTCGGTTATTGGATAATGTAGTAACTTTTGCTACTGGAAGTAGCTGAACAGAGAACCAATCTAGGCTACTATTAAGTGAATCAAACCGGTTTTTTGTAGGTATGTACCTAGATTCTGATTCTAAAGTAACAAGGTGCTAGCTTGTATTAGCTTTAACCGCTTCCGCTTTTTCAATTTGAGTTGGTTGTATCTTGTATGCCTCTTTTGTAAGCGTTGTAAATAGTTCATCTCATTATGATAAAAATATAGGTCTTAAAAATAATTTGTACGAGATAAAAAGGATACTGTATCTTCAAATCTGAATGGAAGCTAGGGTCAATGCTGTCAAGCTGTTTGTTACGTTTTATAACTGGCTACATTCCATGACAATGTCTTATTTTTTGGCTCCAACCAATTACTATTCCTCAATTTGACAACTCAACTTTATTTTTCTGAACTTGGAATTTGGATGGTTTGTACTTTTAAATTGGAAAACAAGTTCCAGGGACCAAGTCATTTTCTGTCCTGGACATTTGTTTTATATTTTCAAATGTTTTGAACCTGCTAGTTCTGTGCTATTACTACAATAATATATTGCACTTGCATTTGCATCATATAAGTAGAGTATCACTATTATACCTGACAAGGTCTGGTACGAAGAACTGATTGGTCTTGCCCAGTTTGAAGATTTAATACTTACAGTATTCACAATGTTAAGCTGGTTACATGCATTGTAATTCAAGATGCAAACTTCTAATATAAATTTGCCTTTTGTAATTTTATAATATGCTCAACTGGTGCACATTTTTCGCACTCTTTTTTCAAGGAGATGCCAAGAAATTTTTCTAGTGTGGAACAAAAAAAATGCATTTTTTTTATTGTCCTTGGAATAATTAATTTGCATAGAAGAACATATATTTATTAGGTTATGGCACAATTTTTCAAATACAAGCACATTTTTCTTATTTCTAAATTGCTAAAAAGTGAAAACATAATTTTTAGCTACATTCTTGAGCCAGGGTAGGAAGAATGCCTTAACCTGGCACCATTCCCTTCTTTGTTTGATAAAAGTCTTTCCTCTAAACTCATCTTTTGCTAATTTGTACAGGATACTGGACCAGACAAAATCATAGTACAATTCAATTACCTGATGTGGCAACTGGAGAAAGCTCTAGCAAACTTCCCTTACAATTATTTCAGTATCTCAGAAGAAATCCAAGAACAGGTAATGCAAAAAAGAGTCATCAAACCTCATTTCATTTCTTTGTTTTATTCAACTAAGTCATTCAATTTTTTACCTTTCTGAAGCTTGAGCTTGTGCGATCTCAGATGAAGCGAGAAATGAAGAAAGGGAGTCCTGACATAAAACTATTTTCAGAACTGCATTCTATAGTAATGTCTTATCCAACCGGAGATCTCCTGTCAGAAACAAGCAACTTATCAGACAAAAACGAGTTGAGGGAAATTATTTTACCTGTCCTGGAGATACATGATGTTTCTGGATCAGATGTGGAAAGAATAATGCAAGATTTGCTTAACAAGCTTGAGAGAATGAGCATGTCAAACTCGACCACAGTAGAGAAAAGTACCCCCAATGTTAATACTGAAAGCATGCAAAAGGTTCGAGAGAAAATAAAAGGAGATGCAGTGACTATTCCAGAGGATTTTCGGTGCCCCATTTCACTTGAGCTAATGCGTGATCCAGTTATTGTGTCAACTGGACAGGTCTGTAACTGGGATAGCGATATCTAGTGCAGTTAACTGTACCTTTATGTATAACTAGCACAGTTACTGGACATCAATATGTTTCAAAGGCAGTTTAGTAGTCAATATACAGATGTAGGTAGTGGAACATAAGTACCAACACAACACCTATGGGTGCTGCAACTCGCAACCAAAATATTTGCATAAAGAACCTAACAGATCAAAAATAAATAAATAAAAAATTGGCAGACCACTAATTGAGACAAAATCTCTGACATACTAGGATACTGATAATTGGTGTTTTTACAATTGTATCCTGGCAGACCTATGAGCGAGCATTCATCCAGAGGTGGATTGACAATGGCAACCGCACATGTCCAAAAACCCAACAAAAGCTCCAAAACACAACCCTAACCCCAAACTATGTCTTGCGCAGCCTGATAATGCAGTGGTGCGAGGAGCACAGCATTGACCCACCAACCCGCACCAAGTCCGATGGTTCCTCCCTTGAGGTAGGTGGTGACCGTGCTGCAATTGAGGCCATTGTGCGCAGCCTGTCCAGCACCTCCCCTGATGACCGCAAATCAGCTGCTGCTGAGATTCGCTCTCTTGCCAAGAGAAGCACTGACAACCGCATCCTGTTGGCTAAAGCTGGTGTGATACCAGCTCTTGTTTCCCTTCTTTCCTCAAAAGATAAAAAAACTCAGGAGCATGCTGTAACTTCCCTTCTAAATCTCTCGATATATGACCATAATAAGGAGTTGATTGTTCTGGCTAGTGCTATAGTCCCGATTGTTCAAGTTCTGCACACAGGGAGCATGGAGGCAAGAGAAAATGCAGCGGCAGCAATTTTTAGTCTGTCACTGGTTGATGAGAACAAAATCAAAATCGGCAGCACAAAAGGGGCAATTGAGGCATTGGTTGAGCTGTTGCAAAATGGCAGCACTAGAGGACGCAAGGATGCTGCCACAGCACTGTTCAATCTGTGTATCTATCAGGCCAATAAAGTCCGTGCAGTTCGAGCTGGGATCTTGTTGCCATTGATCCAGATGTTACAAGATTCATCCAACAATGGAATGATTGATGAGGCTCTAACAATGCTATCAGTGCTTGTCAGTCACCAGGAGTGTAAATCAGCCATAGCTAAGGCTAACACAATACCGGTTCTGATTGATTTGTTACGGTCTGGTCAGCCAAGAAATAAAGAGAATGCAGCTGCCATTCTGCTCTCACTTTGTAAAAAGGATAACGAGAATCTTGCATGCATTGGTCGGCTTGGGGCATTGATTCCATTGACTGAACTGACCAAGACTGGCACTGACCGAGCCAAGCGCAAGGCTACTTCACTGCTCGAGCACCTCAATAAGTTGAAGGTGATGTAAGTCGAGTTGTGTGAAGTACAAGGTGAAGGTTCTGATTATCTATTTTTCTTTTTTTGGGGTGTGGAGTCGTGTATGCCGGAACGAGAGGTGAACTGTAATTTAACTTCTGAGAGGCTTTGTTCACATGTGTGTATACGGTAGATTAGAATTTTTATTTCATTTTTTCTTTCCAGAACTCCATAATTCTTCAAATACACGTAATTGCGTGAGTTGAATGATTTCCTGTTCTGTATGTCGTTCAAGATTGGGAATAAAATGAGTTTTTCTTTCTTTCTTTTTCATGGTACAGCTCTTTCAGAAATAAATTATGTTGTTTACATTAGGAGTTCAATATTATGACACGAAAAATATTAAAGTTAAGCTATATTTTTCTGCTCATTTAGACTATTTAAAAATATGTACTCTTTTTTAGTAACGTGCTTTTTTAGAGTGCCGGTGCATGTTAAAATTTAAATCCGAGATAGTAGTAGAGCAGGCATTCCTTGGTTTCCTTTTGCCAGTGAAATGTCACAAGTAGTTGGGTTTTTTTTTTTTTTTTTGATAAAAAGGCATATGTTGAAACTTAAGTTACACAAATCAAGTTCACCGGCTCACTAAACTAAAGAGACATTCAATCCTAACAAAACCCACAAGGAAAGACTCAGCAATCCTAAGTAGTTCTGAATATGAGACCTACTCTAAGTACCCAGTTACGTATATCTCAGCAATCCATTCACATCATTGTCTTCCCTTTAAACACAAATTACCCACGGCAAGCAAACAATAGCATAACAAACCAACAGCCACAACTCACAGGTAGTTGGTATCTCTACATAAAATGTAAAAGGACTTTGAACGAAGTAGATTGAATCCTGGACTTTGAACGTTCGATCGAGTTTATAATGGTGTTCACCATTCAGTGAATAATTAATGCATGCGTCGAATGTGCTAATTTATATACTTTGAAAATTTTGTCAGGAGGAGTTCGGTAAAAATAACATAATGCAAGTCTTCTACGAAAAAGTTTGTAGGTTATCAAAAAATTTCAACATTTGTTCATTTTTTTTTAAATTTTCTACCGAAATAGAAAATATTCTTAAAAAGATCTATTTGTCTTTCAAGTTCTATCTTTGACCGTTGATCTTATATATTCCCATCATCGTTTGAAATCATTTAGGCCGATTAATCGCTATATTAGACAAAATCGGTATGTAAATTACTATGTATAATGTACTCGGCTGGTGTTTTGTGATTTTAACAAATAATCAACCAGAAAAGGCAATTAGTCAATCACTAAACCGATTAATCAGCAACTAAACTGATTAATCAACAACCAATTTCGATTAAACAACCAATTAATTTTGCATATTGCATAGTGTTACTTATTTACATCATAATCTTATCTAGAAGTGATAATTTTTTTGTCAATGTAAATACTTCACAAATATAGAATCCAAGGGTAATTGTACTAGTTTTTTTCTTCTTTACTTCAAAAATCCTTTATGTGATTAAAAAACAAAAAGAAATATTAAGTAGAGAGAAGTGATAATTGCACCACTTATCTGCACATCTTATTTACAACCAATGTTAGATATAACATTTAAAAAAAAATACATGGCCTATAACTTAAATTCTGGAATATATACTTCTGAAGAGTATTTATACCTAGCACAGTACCATATGCAAATAAGGAAGGTAGAATATGGAGTGCACGAATAATTTCTCTTAACCTATTACCAATTAGTATATAGATTATTGTTTTTGTTTGAAATATTCATTTTATGTATTAAAAATATGAACACAAAATTATCCCTAAAAATATTCGCTTAACAATATCTCGATCTCTTGTCCTTCAAAACATTCCGATTTTTAAAACACTGTTTCAAACTCCTGTGTACTTGAATGAATGCAACTTACACTATTATATTTCTTTCTTAATTAATGCATACAAAGACTATAAATTATGCTGCCAAAGCCTCAAAAAATAATTGTCTCCAAATTTTAATTTGACCGAACACGCCAAAGCGTTCACACATGAATAGACTGATGACTGATCTATGCTTTTGTCTGGTTGGTGCAGCACCCAAGTTAGAATTCAATCCGCTAGCTAGTTTTTTCGTTTCCTAGTTTAAAACAATTACATCTCATCAGATTATGTACGTTCACGTTATCACGTGCATTAAAAACTTTTTAACTGTTTCTCTGCTCTGCTCTGCTCTGCTCGTTTGATAACTCCTTTTTGGGACGGCAATACTGAGGATGTCATAGCTAGCTCAGTTGAAAATTGAACAGAAATTTTGATTTTTGAAGTAACTGATATTGAATAATAAATACTCAGCAGCAAAAGAGTATTTGAGAACAAATTCCCTGGTTGATGTCTTTAGTTTTTCAAAGAAAAGGAAGTCTTGTGATGGTTACTCCAAAAAATATGAGGTATATTCTGGTCAGCAAGTCATTTTTGGAATATGACCCATCAGATCAGATAAGCACACTTAGACGATTGGTTGGACCAGATTCTGACACAATATATGTGTGTTTTCATTTAAAATTTGGTCCAAACTGATTAGCGAACTTTACATGCAAAAGATCATTTTCTGGCCCTCAATATATTTTGTAAATAACAAAGTGAATAACATATAATTCTCTTGGATTCGCTACGAATAAAAAATGAAATATGTTTGTCACATAGATCAAAATTTTTAGTATTTATTGTATTTCAACAAATTATTATTGTTAATCCCGATTTCATCTCTTAAGGCTATGTTTGATTGTGTTAGGATAGCACTAACTTTAAAATAGCATGCTATTCTAAGTTGAAGTTTGATTCAAATAGGATTTAGAGATTTGGAATAACTGCAGAACAACTTTATTCTATTAATCCATCGAAACGGTGGTTTAGTAAAGTTGTATTGTTTTTATTTTGTTGGATATTAATAAACAATGGTTTCATTCATTTTCTTTTATTTTATTTATTAAAAATAATAAATAATAATAATAAACAAATTCATAATAAATAATAATCATAAGTATTAAAAAAAATAATGATTAACAACAAAATAATAATACAGAATGATAATTCTTAATAATAAATATAATAATAATCAATAATATTAAATAAAATAATAAGAATTAATAAATAATAAATTAATAGTACATTATAATAAAGAAAATAATAATAATTAGTATTAAATAAAATGATGATTAATTAAAAATCATAATACATAATAATAATTTTAGTACTAAATAAAATAAAAATCAATAATTTTAAAGAAAATAATAATAATTAATAATACTAACAACAGAAATAATAAATAAATAAAATAATAATTATTATATCAAACAAAAATATTATTATTTTATTCATTTTCTCTATCACTGTTCTCAAGTTACCATCTAAATAATATTTTACTAACTAAAAATAATAAAAATTAACACTCTTCATATTTTTTTGGGATATCACTAATCTCACACTGTTCTCAACTTCTAACCTAAAATACATTATTCTCATATTAATTCTTCCACCATCCAAACACACCCATTATTATAGTGTAAAGTTTAATCAGAGTAGAATTTGTCATATAAATTTTGTTATTCACTGGCATGTTGAAATTGGAAAAAAAATAATTCGAAAAAAAAAGATTTTGAAGAGGAGGCAATTGGTAAAGATGGACATTTTATTACGAGATGAAATGCAGGGAATAAGAGAGATGTACATGAAAGTATTTTTTTGAGGGTTTTTTTTGTAGAAGTTTATGAATTAATTTGCGCATGTGGACATCAGAAATGAGAACTTGAATGTATTAATTTAGTTTAAGTTGGCTATACAGAATTAACGGTGCCAACAAGTCGGTCAAGTTGGATTCGGATTGAATTAACATTATTTTATTAATTATTATTTTCTGATCTCATCCAATTTAATTTGAATTTAAATTCTTTGCTTCTAATCCGATCCAACTAAATCACAGTCGACATGATCTTAGCGAATAAATTGCTTTAAGTATGCATTAATTATCTTTCATATTTTAATGTTAATAAGTATAAGACTTAGTAATTAGTATAAAATAAATTCTAATTTGTTTTAAATTTAAAAAATAAAAAACATAATTAAACGGTTCGACCGATCTAATCAAAGACGGGATTAAGAATCATTAACCTCATATCATATTCATTTGTTGTCGATGGGTCGGGACAAAAATTTGTATGTACCCGTAGCTAGAGTTTTGAAATTTAGAATGTTAATTTATTTTTGTATGTACCTCATATCATATTCATTTATTTATTATGTGAGATTTATTTTTTATAAACTTATTTATAATGTTAATTTATTTTTTAAGTAGATGATTTTTTTTATATTCTTTTTTTTATAAAAATGACAAATCCTGCTAATCTCATGAATGATTTTATACATCGGTTGAGTGTTGATATTTTTCATGAAGATGTAGTTGATAATATAAATCTCTCACAATATTATCAACAATCACAAGCTGATGCTCCATATTATCCACGATATACGAATCTTCCACTTCACCCTCAATCAAATTATATATCGCAAGATCTTAACTATCAACCTCAACAAACTCCTACATTTACTACACCACATCATCCTCAATACGCCTCAAGTTCCTATGAAATAACCGAAGAATCCTCATCGCAAGTTCCAACTGCATCCTCCTCTGTCGTAGAAACTCCAACCTCAAGTGTACCCCCAACATCAATGGAAGTGAGACCATCAGAAAAGAAGAGGAAAACAGTTGGCCCCTCCTACGATGCACCTTGGTGGCATTTTTATGAACAAATAAAGAATGCGAGCGGTGTCATGCTCAGCGGAAGGTGTAAGGTAAATATTTATAAAGTTTTTTATAGATGTTCTAAGGCAAACGGTCTAAGTACATTTAAAAAGCATGCTGATAAATATGTGGCAAAAAATGTGGAACCACAAGATCAACCAGACCCTCGTTTAGTCTAAAGCGTTATAAACACGAATGGTAGTAGAACTCACTAAAGATATGATGAAAAAACAATGTTGAGTGAGTTTGTCCGGTATATTGCCCAAAAAGAACTCACCAAAGATACGATGAAAAAAGATGGTAGAATGGGTAATTGCTTAAGTTTTGCCCGGTTGGTTATTCGGGATTGTGGTCAACCATTGTATAAGAGATTTCACCATAGAAAAATAGTAGCCGAGATTAAAAAAAATATAACGAACGTAAAAATGATTTATTAGCAACGTTTGGATATGCCAACTATAAGGTTTCAATTACCTCCGATATTTGGACGTCCGGTAAACTCGATCTTGGTTTCATTACATCTGATATTTGCAAAAAAAGATTTTTAAATTTATGTATCATGGAATTTCCGCATACTGCACAGATTATTTATCAATCGATTATTAATGTTTTATAAGAATTTAATTTAAAAAGAGATTTAGAATTTTTTTTATTTCATTCGATAATGCTAGTAATAATATAAAGTCAATTGATTATTTTACTCGATCACTAAACCCTATCATGGACGGCAAGATGTTTCATGAAAAATATGATTGTCATATTATTCACCTTACCTTAACCGTTAAGGCGGGTATTATGACAATCACCTTACCTTAACTGTTAAGGCGGATATTAAAACACAAGGTGTTAATGCATTAATTGTGAAATTTACAAATAATTTTCACCATATTTTTTTCAAATAATATAAGAAAACAAGAAGTTCACGTCTTGTGTGCCCGGTTGGGTTTGAGCAAGTTAAGAGTACCATGGGATGTAGATATCCGTTGGAACTCGACCTATAGGATGTTTCATCATTATTTTTCTTAGCATGCTATAACTAAAACCTTGAATAACTCAACCGAGAGGATTCATTTACTTATCACCGAGGGAGAATGGGACCAACTTGAGATGTTAAAATCCTTCCTCGGTGTGTTCTTCACGGTAACTGTTAAACTATCGTGTTCGTATACACCGTCTACATATGAGTTATTTCATCATCTTTATCACATATCCAAGATGAATTATCTCTTTTTTAATATGATTCATTTTAAATTTCATCTTTTTTTCTATCTCATCTTTTTCTATATTATTTTTTCTATCTCATTTTTTTCTATTTTTTTCCTATCTCATCTTTTTCTTATATTTTTTTTCTCAAAAGGTTTATCGTGAGATGAAAAATATAGAAAGTCTCGACTCCTCTCTTTCTCCAATCATAGAAGCAATGAAAGATATTTTCTCAAATATTAGGAGGAAGTACCCGCCGTGACAATTATCATAAATTATCTTCATCCATCATTCAAGAAAAATTACACCGTAAGGTTTCTTCAAAGGTACAAATAAAATCTACATATAAGCACTAATGAGGAAAATAACCGCGTAAATATCTCATTAGAGGAGATGTTCATCATTTATAACTCCTAACGAAATACTAATAATCTTTCTACTACCGATCGCAATATTAGGTATGAATTTTAATCATCATTCTTTCTATTACATAATTTATTCACTTATATTGTGTTCATTTTTAATCGTATAGAAGTAATAGTTTATCTGGATTGCTAAATGAGTTGCGAGATGATGATTATTTTGAAGATAAACAAATAAATAATAACGAATTACTGAGTTATTGTTTGGGAAACATGGAAGATGATCAAATTGATATCCTAGAGTACTGAAAGAAGAATGCAACTACCTATCCAACATTGGCGATGATAGCGCGTGATGTATTTGCAGTGCTTTTGTCAACCGTTTCTTCTGAATCATGTTTTAGTTCGACAAACATGATTCTAACAGATAAGCGTACCAAATTGGGTTCAAAATTTTTCGAGCAACTTGTGTGCAATAAAGATTGGATTGATGTCGAATGTCGAATGCAATATGATACCATATTTGAGGCAGTAACATCCACAATAGAAACTCAAGAAATCGGTACCAATATCCCGATATCCCTCTAGAAGATGATTTCGACGACCCATACGACATTCAAGACAATGACTTATGGTATATGCATAATGACTTTTAGGAGTGTGGTATTTCATACCATATCAATTTTTTTTATCTATTTTAAACATTTCAATTATTTTTTTAAATTTTTTTTTTTAAAGAACATTACTAACAAAAAAATTTATAACTCCGCCTATGTTCTTTTTACATAGACGGTTCCAAACCCGGGTTAAATGAGGAGGGTAACTCAAAATATTAACCAAATTTTATTTTATAATTGTTTATAATTTTTGGTATTTTTATATTTTTTTAGTATTATTCGATTTTTAAATTATTAAAAAATATGTAATTAATTCAATGAAAATTATTATTTAAAAATTGATAAATTTATTTTTGAACTTTTATTATTTTTTTATAATTTTCTGAAATTTTATTTTTTTTAGAATTTTTTAATTTTTTAGTACTATTAGATTTTTAAACAATTAAAAATAATAATTCGAATTAGTTAAAAATTATTATTAAAAAATATGATAAATTATTATTTTTTTCAATTCATAAAAAAAAATCGGACCGGACCGGACCGTGCCTGTCCCATGATGGTCCGGCCCCCGGGGGTCAACGGTGGGATGAATTCGTTTTTTTTTTAATTTGAACCGCTTAGGACCGGCCCGTGTGGATACTAATTTGTTAATCTAACATTTTCTATAAGTTAGCAAATTAGCATTGCTTTGTTACTGTTTTTGATTTTGTTTTTATGTTTAGATAGTTGCTAATCCGAAAACAATATTATTATTTCAAGAACAGTACTATTCTACACCATCCAAAAGAATCACAATAAAAAAAGAGTAAAATATGAAAGAAGGGGATCCGAAGCCGTGAACAAAATTCTGCTCTCAAGGAAGATAAAAATCAATTTGCATCATCAGATTTTGAAGAGCGGAGTTCAGTTCTTCAATTCGACGAGCAAAAATTTGTTCTTCAACTCAACGATCAATAGATTTCATTCGAAAGAAAGCAGTTAGTATCAACGTTTTACTAGAATGAATTTAACGATAGTGGATTCAATATTACATTATTCTATATTCGTTAAATTCTTTTTTTTTTCGAAGAACTCAATACTCGTTAAATTCGATTATCATGATCAGTAAATTAAGGAACGGTCAGGATGGCTATTGACGTAACATCTAGAAAATCAGGTTTGTCGGCTTGTCGCTAACTCTCAGGTCTCACCGTATGGCACGTGTTTCTGACTTCATTTTTTTTATATAATCGACTTTAATTATTTATTGGGTGGAGATCAGTTGATAATGAATTAACTTAACAATCTTAATAACGATTTTATTAATAAATATGAAAAAAATTATAAATGTGTTTTTTACTTATAGATTGATAATCATTTAAATTATTATACAATTTCATTATCGTTCGATAGTTCATCAAAAACCGTTAAATTGATAGTTTAATTACTACTATTCACTTGGGATCAACCTTTCATTATCGTTTGATGGTCTTTAATTGACTATCAAATGATAATGAAAATCTATAAATTTGAATGACTATCAGTCTATAGGTAGAAGAATGTATCTCTATTTTTTTTCATTTTTTAATTTTATTTTCATATTTATTTAAATATTCATTATCAAAATTATTAAGTTAACCCATTATCAACCAATCCCTACCCTTATTTCTTTCTTAGGGATTATGTCACTCTCTCTCTAGAATGTGAATCTTTTACTCGACTTGAATTATCAATTCAATCCCAATGTGAGGCTCGATCAAGCGGTGTTGATTCTGAGTGGGGGTGTCAATGGGTTGGGTCGGATCAAAGAAATTTTTTTTTGATCCAATCTAAATCTGATCCGTTTAAATTCGGGTCAAAATTTTTTTACCCATATCTGACTTGACCGAGTCACGGATCGAACCAACTCGACTAGTGTAAAATAATTAAATAATTATTAATTTTTTCTAATTTTAAGCACTTAAATATTAATTAATTTTAATTAGTATATAATTAATATATATTTAAGCTTTAATTACTAATAAATCATAAAATTACCTCAAAAAACATAATTAATCGGGTCGGATCGGTTAACCGGAACCCGATCCGACCTGATTCTGGTCAAAAATATTAAATTCATACCTAATCTATTTATTTTCGAGTCATGTCGAGACGGACCGAATCGGATCAATAATTGACACCTCTAATCCTGAGTCGGTTTAAGGAATTTTCCTTGGTTTTTCAGGTAGTTGTTCTGTCTGAACTATATGGGGTGTAATGTTATAGTTTCTTTAATGAAACTGATAATACTTTTACAACAACAACAACAACAAAGCCTTTAATCCCAAATAAATTGGGGTAGGTTAGAAATGAAACCCAATCGGAAAACATAAGATCATAAGATCAAAGATCTCAAATATCAGTGATAATAATGAATATGATGGAAGAAAAATAAATAAATAAATAAAATAATAATAATATATAAATAAAGATGATAATGATAATGTGCTAATAATAGTAGCAATAATAACAATAATAATAATAGTACAATAAACCTCGATTATAAAATCTATTTCTAAATCCTAAAATTCTATTTTAAAACCTAATTCTAAATTCTAAATCTTAAAATCCTATCTAAACCTCTATTTCTGAAATCTATTTCTAAATTCTAAATCCTAAAATCTTAAAAAATCTAAGAATATGAAGTCTATAACTCTACTATTATACTCTAACTCCTAAATCATGGTTCAGGTACATGAATCGCTATCTTCCACGCACTCCTATCCAAAACAAGCTCTTTGGGTATATTTCATTCCTTCAAATCTCTTTTTATTGCTTCCTCCCATGTCAGTCTCGGTCGACCTCTTTCTCTTCTTGTATTTTAATGACGACTTAAAATACCACTGCGTACTGATGCTTCAGGAGGCCTTCGTTGGATATGACCAAATCATCGCAAACGATGTTGGACTAGCTTCTCTTGAATTGGTGCTACCCTAAGTTTGTCCATAATATCATCATTTCTGATTCGATCTTTCCTTATGTGGTCACATATCCAACGCAACATCCGCATTTCAGCTACACTCATCTTCTGGATGTGTTGTCCTTTTGTAGCCCAACATTCTGCGCCATACAACATCGCGGGTCTAATCACCGTCCCGTAGAACTTGCCTTTTAGTTTGTTTGGGACCTTCTTGTCACAAAGAACACCAGATGCTTGTCTCTATTTTACCCATCCAGCTCTTATTCTATGACTTGCATCTTCATCGATCTCTCCTTCCCTCTGCTACATCGATCCCAAATACCGAAATGTGTCATTCATGGGTACTACTCGTCCATCTAAATTAACATCTCCGTCATCTAAGTTTTTCCCGTTGAACTGACACCTCATATATTCAGTTTTTGTCCTACTAAGTTTAAAATATTTCGATTCTAAAGTTTATCTCCACAACTCTAGTTTCTGATTGACTCCAATTCTGCTCTCGTCAATCATCACCACATCATCAGCAAAGAGCATATACCAAGGAATATTTTCTTATATGTCATTTGTTATCTCATCCATTACTAAGGTGAAAATATATGGACTCAATGCTGACCCTTGATGTAATCCTATCTTAATAGGAAATGTATCGGACTCACCGTCACATGCTATGACACAAGTCACAGCATTTGTGTACATATCCTTAATAAGGCTAACGTACTTTGTTGGAACTAGTTTCCTTTTGAGCACCCACCACATGATATTTCTCAAAATTTTATCATACACTTTTTCTAAATCAATAAATATCATATGTAGGTCCTTCTTTTGTTCTCGATGTATCTCCATAAGTTGTCTTATCAAGAAAATCGCCTCCATAGTGGACCTCTCAAGCATAAAACCAAACTGATTTTTAGAGACAATTGTCAGTTTTCTTAAACGGTGCTCGATCACTATCTCCCTAAGTTTCATGGTATGACTCATGAGCTTAATTCCTCTGTAATTAATACAACTTTGAATATCTCATTTATTCTTGAAGATTGGTACTAATATACTTCTTCTCCACTCATCAGGTATTTTATTGGATCGAAAAATGATATTAAATAGTTTAGTGAGCCACACTATTGCTATATCTCCAAGACATCTCCATACCTCAATCGGGATGTCATCCGGTCCTAACGCCTTACCTGTTTTCATCTTTTTCAAAGCTTCTTTCACCTTAGACTCTTGAATTCTCCGAACAAATCGCCTATTGGTGTCAATTGAGTCGTCCAACTCGATCGCGGTTTTATCACTCTCGTCGTTTGAATAGCTTGTCGAAGAATGCTCTCCATCTGTTCTTAATCTCCTCATCTTTCACTAAAAGTCTATCAGCCTCATCCTTAATACATTTAACTTAGTGGAAGTTTCTTGTCTTCTTTTCTCGAAGTTTAGCCATCATATAGACATCATTTTCGTCATCTTTCGTATGTAATTTCCGATACAACTCCGTGTATGCCTGACCCCTTGCTTCGCTCACAACTTTTTTTGTATTTCTTCAAGCTTCTTTGTACTTCTGTATGTTTTCATCACTCTTATTGTGATGTAAACGTTTGTAACATTCTTTCTTCTCATTGATAGCCTTTTATACTTCATCATTCCACCACCAAGTGTCTTTAGGTTCACGTTTCTTTCCTCTAGTTACTCCAAACACCTCTATAGCCACCTTTCGAATGTGAGTCGTCATCTTCTTCCACATATTATCCGCATCCTCACCTTCGTTCCACGATCCTTCTGCAATAACTCTATTCTTAAACACCTGAGAAACGTCCCCTTTGAGCTTTCAACACCTCTCTCGTTATTTTTATGCCTCTATCTTGCCGAACGCATACCTAAAAATAAAAATCAACCACCAAAAGTTTGTGTTGTGTGACAACACACTCGCCAGGTATAACCTTACAATCCATGCAGTTTGGTCTCTCCTCCCTTCTAGTCAGGACAAAATCGATCTGGCTCGAGTGTTGGCCACTACTGAAAGTAATTAAATGCGATTTTTTCTTTCTAAAGAAGGTGTTCGCTACCATCAAGTCATAAGCTATAGAGAAGTTTAAGATGTCTTCTCCCTCTTGATTTTGTTCACCATATCCAAAACCCCAATGTACACTCTCAAACCCCCCTCTACCTGTACCAACATGACCATTAAGATCACCTCCAATGAAGAGTTTTTCACTACTAGGCACTCCTCTAACCATGTCCTCTAAGTCTTCCCAGAATCGTCTCTTGACATCATCGCTCAAACCTACTTATGGGGCATACGCACTGATGACGTTCAAGACCAAATCTCCAAAAATCAATTTGATTATGATGATCATGTCCCCTTGTCTCCTAACTGCGACAACTCCATTCTTGAGGCTCTTATCAATTAAGATGTCTACACCATTTCTACTTCGTTCTTTTCCCGTGTACCACAATTTAAAGCCCGTATTCTCCACCTCCTTAGCCTTCTGACCCGTCCATTTAGTCTCCTGAACACATAAGATATTAACGTGTCTCCTAATCGTAGTATCAACTAACTCTCTTAGCTTACCTATTAAGGACCCTACATTCCAACTACCTAAACGAATCCTACTTTCCCCGACTAGCTTCCTTGCCCCTCGCACTCGTCGAGTCAAGTGCGAAGACCCTTGTTCATTTGACACTACATCCGGGCACCGATGCGGCGCGCCACTAAGGTGATGACGATCCGGCCCTCGCTCACTTATAACCATATTCAGGTTCCAATATGGCGCGCCACTAAGGCGGTGACGACCCGGTCCTTATTTTCTTATCACCATATCCGGGTTCCAATATGGCGCGTCGCTAAGAGGGTAACGTCCGAACGAAAATTAACTGGGTTTCATTTCCATAAAGATTGGTTGTTTTAGTGCAGGGCTAGCCACACCCACCGCAACCCTCCTCCTTTATTCTGGCTTGGGACTTTTTTAAATGAGGAGAGAGAAACTATTTTATATAAGGGTGAGGATCCATTAACAATGGGTTATTTTGACAACTTTGACAATGGACTTCTAAAAAAATACAAAAATCTTAAAAATTAAAAAAATATATATATGTGTTCTTATATCGATGGATTGATGGTAATTTAAATTTCATTCAATTTCATTATCGTTTGATAGTCCATCAAAGACCATTAAATTAGAACCATTGTAAATTACATAAAAAATTGATGGTCTTTGATGGACTATCAAACGATAATGAAATTGCATAAAATTTGAATGAACCTCAATACATAGGTAGAAGAACACATCTACAATTATTTTCTATTTTTTAGATTTTTTTATATTTATTTTGAGGTCTATTGTCAAATTTGTCAAAATAACTCCTTGTCAACCGATCCCCTCTCTTTATATAAACCCTTGGATTTAAGAAAATAAAAAGATTTAAATAAAATCAATGATGGAGAAAAGTGATGATGTGGCATGCTTGAGAAACTTGAAAGTTTAACCATTTTTATGTATTAAGAATAAGTTCATAAGTAATTTACTTGATTAAATTGATGAACCTTAATTTATAAAAAAAAATTAACGGGGTAACAGGACTTTGCAGTTGAAAGTTATTTTTACGAAAAATATTGAAACATCTATTAATATTTTTTTGAAATTAAGAAAGTTGCTTGTTAAAATATTCATACAGAAAAAGAAAAGAAATATGTCTATAGAAGATCTCAAATTCAATTAATTGTTATATTATCAGTATGAAGATTCGAAGAACTTGATATGTATTTGCATGAATTAATATTTAAGCTGATCTATTTGAAAGTCATAATATTACTATTAGATCAGCCGTGCAAAAATGCATATATATCTAAATGACTTTTAACTTAGATTTATGGTTGTTGTTTTTCTCTTATTGACGATGTAGGTGTGCCATGAAAACGCGCAAATATATATTTTGTTGTATTTTGACCGAAATGTTACGAATAGATCAAAACTTAATTGCTACGTTACGTAATTATCATGCATCATGCATGTTTCATGTTTCAAATTAATTCCGTGTATAATCAAATCCGTACGTGTTATATTTTTTTCATAAAAAATCTGCATCATATATGTCATCAGATAAGTTAGAAAATATTATTAACTCGATTTACACGATGTATGACTATATTTCTAAATTAGGATTGTATCAATGTTGACATTTGTCATGATATCGTTGTTGTAATTAGTTGATGATCGTTATAACAATTCAAAAATGAATAGGATGAATCGTTATAACGTTCTACGAGACGTTGAATGGTTTACAGAACCGTTACAACGTTTTGACTTGTTTGACCAACCTTCTGACAAGTCTACTGATCTTCAGAAACGTTATAACGATTCAGTTAATCGTTATACGTTTCCTTAATCGTTGAACGCTTTATGAAGCGTTACATAACGATACACTATTTTAATTTTAGCTTATTTCTGCTCACAAAGAAGTTAGAATATTTTCAGTAAGTGTATTGAATCGTTGTAACGATTTGTGAAGCGTTACATAACGATACAGTCTGTTAACTTTTGGCTAATTTCTACGCACAGAGAACTTAAAAAATTGAATCGTTATAACGATTGGGGAATCGTTATAACGGTTCTCTGTGACAGAGTCTCTTCCTTGCATTATTTGTTTTTTTTATATATATTTACGTACTAATCATTTTCTTTTTCCAGAGTATCAAAACCTACAATCCTTTAACATCGACTGAGTACGAGGAAGTAAAAAAACTTTGGATTGAGTTTGTGATTTCCTTATTTTGATATTTTTTTATCAAGTTTTAATATTTTGTAAATATTTGTTATATTTTGTTGTATTATGTGTGTATGTTAGATATATTAGTTAATTAGATGTAGTTAATTAGTAATTAAATGTAGTTATTAATATTTTTATGAAAATGCATGTGATGAAAATATTATATATGAGCTAGTCACAGAAATAAAAAGGACAATTTAAAAAAAAAATTACAGCGGTTTTTACGAAGAAACCGCTGCAAAATAATTTATAAAAAAATTTTACAGCGGTTTGTATGAAAAAACCGCTGCAAAAATAATTTTACAGCGGTTTTTAAGGTAAAAACCGCTGTAAAAGGTGATGTTTATAGCGGTTTTTAATTAAAAACCGCTGTAAATGGTATTTGACAGAGGTTGTTATAAACAATTTGCAGCGATTTTCAACAAAACCGCTATTATACTTTGTAGCGCTCCCAATAACAGCGGTTGTACAACCGCTGCTAACTGGAGGAAATAATCACTGTAAAAGCCTATTTGTGGTGTAGTGTGATAACAGATATAGAAACTTCAGTACGCATCTACGGTCAGGTTGACCGGTACATATACTTTAGAATGCTTTCTTAGGAATATATAACTGTACAAAAGCAGCACTGATAGATATCTTATTTTTTCTGTCGTAAGAGTTGATTAATTAAAGTCCAGATGCACCTATTTAGATATAATATAACATGTTTTAATAAAATGAAGAAACCATATTCCGTATTCATAGATGTATCAGTGGATTCCAAGTAAAGGTATATCAGCCATTTATATTCAGAAGTTTTATCCAAAATTTGATATTTCTTATCCATTGACTTCGAGTTTGGTTACTAAAAGTAAAAATATATATTATGTACCAATAATACATCTGCATTACAAAATTTATTATATATAACTTCTAAGCCGGCCTATCAATAATACACGTTTTTCATAAAATATATTCTAGTCCTTATAATGTGTTGAAAATCTTTAAATAACTGTGCAATATAAATTTCGACGTTCTTAAATTGTGTTGAAAATCTTTAAATAAGTAATTGTTTAATATAAATTTTGACGTTGGAACTCTAACTCTCAACTCTAACAAATATCTCATTAATCAAAAACCTTAATCTGGTGATCAAAATCGGACGGCTCGAATTGTATTAGCTGCTCACTAGCTACATGCTGTGCAATTCTAGAGATGATATGGACTCTCTCTGTAAAGTGTCCCTCACACTTTAGTTGGGGAGAAGCAACTCATTCATCTCTTTCATTTCACTCCTCTTCTCAGAAGAAATAGGGAATAGGGGGTGTTGTCTATTCAATTTGTTTGTTATTCAATTCTTTTTCTACTCTTATTTAGTTCTAGTAAGAGATTTTAAATATTTTTATTTGAGATTTTGTGCCATGATTTATTCAAGAATTAATTTTTATTTTGACTTCAACAAATTTAAATGATGATTCAAGAATTAAACTCTTGTGGAGCACACACCAAGTAAACCAATTCAATAAAAAAAAAGTCACAATCAGTAACTTTAAGAAAAGATAGCACAAAAATGATCTCTTTATATATTTTGTGTTATTTTTCGATTGAAGAGTTTTCCTTTTTTTCTTTATGAATATAATCATCTCTTTTAAATAAAATTAGTTGTGTATGAGTCTCTAATCTTGAAAAAAAATCAACCCTCTTACATTATTATAGTACCTAGTACAATTCAATCTATGTAAGGAAACTTTATTGTTTTATTGCTCAAGTCTTGTCTGGTTTTCAGACGGAAAATTTCATATATAGAAACTTCCTTTTCTGTGGACGTCTTATTAGTGTTGGGCAGCAATCCCTGATCAAGGTACATGATTGTACCATTATAAGTAGGTAAGTAGGTATGATAATGGGCTAAGTAGACAATTTATTTGTCAATTTTGAGGTTCAGTCAATTCTTTCACAATTTACGGTCTGAATTACCGATTTATGTTATCAAATCTATTATTATTTCATTTGTCTACCACCACATTCTATTCTGACTCAATAATTTATATTCAATAAAAAATTAAAAATTATGGAAATATTTTATATATCAATTTGTAACATCATTAAAAAAATATATAATATAAGTGACATTATCATTATTTTGAGATTTAAAATATATAATAAATTAATAACTCCATAATACTATATATGTTACATTATTTATTGATGATATATAATATATTAATATTTCGAATCGAACGAGCAGATCTAACCTCAAGTCTTTATTTGCTCTAACCCATCAGATGATCCGGCCCGTCAGATGACCCGGCTCTACCCGTTCTTTCTCTAGGTTGAGCGGGTTAGTTATCGGATCTGAGCGGATAGAACGTACAGATCACATGCTATATTGTCATTTCTAGAGACAAGGGAGGAGCCACATGAAGTCCGAGCTGAGCGTTTGCTTACAGATGAGTAATTTTTTTTTCTTCAAAACTATACTTTTAATTGTATATATTTTGAAAAAAATTAATAAATATATCTTATTTATTAAAATAATTATGAAATCATATTTCATCTTGAAAATTTTATTCTATATTTTATTTAATATTAAAACTATAACTCAGGTTTCGCCCCAATAATACAGTCCTCAAATAAAGAAATAATATAAAATTTTAATATATTTAATAAAATTTTACATGAAAGAAATTAGACACTATATTTTTAAATGCTAAGTAATAATAATAATTATAATAATTATTATTATAATAATAAATAATATAATTAATTATATATAATATATAAATGATCATATAAAGAAAATTAAAAATTTTAAGTTGTTGTTGTTGTGTTGTAAGAGTTAAGTTTAATCTTAAATACATTACACACATTATTTTAAAGCAGAGAGAAACTATTTTATATAAATTTTTTAATTAAAAAAACTGAAAAAATTAAAATAGAATTAATAGTGAAAAAAATTAATTACGTGACATGTGACATGCTTAATTCAAAAACAGAAAAGCTTAACCTTTAAGAATTTTGACTCTGCGCCGTGCGGCGTGCGCCCGCGAAGGAGAGATCAAGAATAATGCTATAGACTATATTAGTGTTATAAAAACGGGACGGGTCAGGTTGGGATGGGATGAGTTATGGCAGGTCGGCGGGTATTGACGGGACGGATTGAGATGGATCAACGGGTTATGGCGGGTGGTTACCATAGGTCCAATTGGGGGGTTTGACCGCGACCCGTCGGGTTGGACGGGTTTGTGGGTCTAATTTTTTTTCTAAAATTCCAAATAATTCAAATAAAATCCAAATAAATTCTCAAAAATTTTAAAAAATTTAAAAATAATTATTTAAAATATTTAAAATATATAACTACTTATATTCTTGACCAAAAAAAATATTTTATTTTTTTATCATTTTTTTCAAAGTTCAAAATAAAAAATTCTAACAAATTGTAAAAAATCGAAAATAACTATTTAAAAATAAAATAAAATCTTAAATGATATGACTTAAAATAAATTGAAATAAAATTTTAAATGATATAAAATTTTTTTTTTTGTCACTTTTTTTCAAAGTTCAAAAATAATAAAAAAAATTTTAAAAATTCAAGAAAATTGTAAAAAACCGAAAATAATTTAAAATGATATAACTTAAGTAAAAATTTAAATGAAATCTTAAATAATTGAAATAAAATGATATAAATTTAAAAAAATATTATAAAAATTAAAATAAATGAGTTATTAATAAAGTTACCATCTTCCTTTATTCTGGGTTTGAGACCGGGTATGTGATATATAGGCGGAGTTCTAATTTTTTTTTTTGTTAGTAAAGTTTATTGAAAAAAAATCAAATAAGGATTGTAAATGCTAGAAAAAATATTAAAAATAGGAAAAAAAATAATATAAGTGTTTAAAAATACCATCTAAAAATTCGAGTTCATATACCATAGCTCATTTTCTGGCATACCATCTGAGTCTCAATCTTCTTTTATCATAAATTCATCAGATGATTGTTCTACGGGTGCATGTTGATTACGTTGTTCTGCATCAAACCAATATTTTCAAGCATATGAGTCGTTTGAATGTCTTTGCACCCAATATGTTGTGTTTATCTGTTAGTATCTTGTTTGCTGAACTAAAACAGGATTCAAAAAGGGACGGTTGACATGGGCACGATAAATATATCACGAGCTATCATGGCAAGAGTTGGATATGCGGTTTCATTTCTCTTCCAATAACTGAGGATGTCAATACCGTCGGGGTTCCATATTTCCTAAACAATAGCTACCTAATTCATTCATATTTGTTTGCATTTATGAGTCGTCATCTTCCTCCAAGTCTCGTAATAATGCAGACCGACTATTGCTCCTGACATATTTTAAAAAATAAAAATATTAGTTTCATAATATTATAATAATATAATGAGTTCGAATATTGTAAATATGTTATATTTTAGTACCTAATATTACGAGGATTCAAAGAAGATGGTTGATTCGTTTGGTTTGCATGAAGTTGGGTGTTGTATACGTTGAACATTTTTTTCAATGCGGATGTCACATATTGTTCTCCCCGATATGTGATAAATTTAGATTCTTCTTACACCGTTCAAGAAATCTTATAGTATACTTCTTCTTGAATGAAAGCCGGAGACAATTGACAAGAATTGTAACGAGAGGAACTTCATCCCAATATTTCAGGAATTTCTCTCTCATGACTTCTATAATCAGTGACAGAGACGAGTCACCGTGCATATCCTCCGCGATTCGATGAAGATCTATATCCTCAAAATCATGGTACACCTTGAAGAAAATAAAATAAATTAGTAATGAAATAACTTAAAATTTGTAATGAAAAATAAACAAACCTTGAATATCAAATAGAGATGTTGAAGCAATTGATGCGCGGATGGTATGTACAAGCATGATAGTTGGACGATTGCGTTGAAGAAAACTTCTAAAAATGTGTGAAGTTGTTCGAGTTGGTCCCATTCTCCCGTGGAGTATAATAAGGGTAATCTCTTGGACGAGTTACGTAGGATCTCAATTATAGCATATTTATATGGAAGGACACGGTGTAACATTCTATATATTAAATTCCAACGTGTATTTATGTCCACGGTACTCTTAACTTGCTCAAATTTAATCGTCCACATAAGGCATGAAAATCTTATTTTTTATATTGTTAGAATAAATATGATAAAGATCATCTTTAAATTTGCAAATTAAATTATTGATGGAAGTTATCTTGAAACCCCCTTACATCGTGCATTGATTAGAACACCATTGGGGGAGCTATCTTCCTTCTCTTGTCAGCTCCGGATTCGATCGGGGATTCCGAGACGCTTGAGTCGGGTGTTAGTGTGGAACATCCCACACTCGTTGGATGTAGCGGTGGAAGTCCAACACTAGTTGTTGTATCGGTATTATATTAGAAACTTAGCAGATATTGATTAGAACTTGGCGGATATTGAGAACTTGACGGAAATGAGGTCGAACCTTGTCCGACACTAAAGGAAGTGATTTACGGGTTGTAATTAGGATCAACATGTGGTTGTGATGAAATTTGTTGATAATAAGGATGTGGAGGATTAGAATTTTGTTGATAGTATGGGTTCGAGAGAGTTAGAACGTGACATTTCTTCACCAAAAATTTCAACGCTCAATCGATTAGTCATTTATTCGATATGAGAGGGATTGGAAGATGTCATTTGATATTACTAAAAAATATTAAAAAAATATAATGAACGTTATAAATATAAAAAAAATTAATTATTATAAATTAAAAATACAACTAATAAAATAAAGAATATAACAAAAAAACTAATTAAAAGAAACTAATGATAACAAAATTAAAGAATGTAAATATTTATTTAAAAATAATAATTATTAAATAATATTCTATAAAAAATTAATTATTATAAATTAGAAATAAAACTAATTACAAAAAAAAGAATCTAATAAAAACTAATTAAAAGAAACGAATGGCAAAAAAAAATACAAATATATATTTAAAAAACTAATTACTAAAAAAATATAAACTAATTATAAAATATAATATATACTAATAACTAACTTTTTTTTGTCGGAATCGAAACATTATCGAAACCCCAAAACTTTAAAATGAATTAACCATAAATAATATAACGAATTCTAAATTGACAATAATAACTAAATAACACTAATATAAATATTTTTAATTTTTTTTTCTGGATAATGTAACAAAATTATTATAATAACATAATTAGAGAATTGCTAATATCTAACGATTAACGAATTAACGAGAGAGTTTGGTTTGGAGAATTGACAAAAAAGATAGAGTGAAATTGTTTGTGTGAGGATATGAGATAAAATGAGGTGGTATTTATAGGAAAAATTTTGAATTATTTTTTCTTTTGAATATTTTTGAATTTCAGCGATTGGCGAGTCGAGTTTAACGGGTAAAGTGGGTTGGGTCGAACGGGTTGGATTCCGGGTTTCCGGGTCCGATCGGGGCGGGTCGGGCATGAGTTATCACGGGTTGGGCGGGGCGGGTCTAAAACAGGTCGGGTCTAGCACGAGTTTTTTCAAATTTTTTTGCCTGCATCTGTACTAGACCCGCCGGTTCTAACGGGTCACGAGTCTAACGGGTTTAAGCACGGGTCTGATCGCGGCTACGGATTACGCGGGTCAGGTATGACCTGGACATGTTATTTTACAACCCTATACTATAGAGAGCTAATAGAATAATTGGCATCTCGAGAAACGTAATGGCATCAAGCAGTAAATCTATTCACAGCTACGGCCTGAAGGCTAAGGGCTAAGGGCTAAGGCTAAGGCTTCGAACATTTATCAAGGTCGCAATCTATGATTTTGGATATTCGGATCTAGAGTTTTGAAATGGACCATCTGGTTCAATCCGTTCTAAATCGATCCGTGATCGTAGTCTGGACCGGATCGGACTGGACCGTGATCAAATCCGTATCCGTTTTGTTCCGTAGTCCAACGGTGGGATGATTCTCCCTTCACTAAAAACTGGACCGTGTAGACCCGTCCCGTGGACCAGACCGGACCGCGAACCGGACCAATTTTTTATAATTTTTGATATTTTTTTATAATTTTTTGAGTATTATTTGATTTTCAAATAATTAAAAATATAAAATTAATTCATTCAAAATTATTATTTATAAAATATCATAAATTTATTTTCCAAATTTCATAATTTTTTAATTTATAAAAAAATGGACCGAACCGAACCGTGCCGACCCGTGGGGGTCCGGCCCTCGGGGGCCAACAGTGGGACGAGTTCGATTTTTCCGAGTTTGAACCGCTTAGAATCGTCCCGTATGAACCGTACGGAACCGTGAACCGTCCTCACCCGTGAACCGCCCAAATTTAAACCGAACCGAACTAGCCCACACCGTTTGCAAAACACTATTCGCACCATGCATTTATCTTTGAGTTCCGTGAAAGGAACAATTCCAACCACTACCCTAATACATACATACATATTCTACCTATGAAAAACGGCACTAGCCAGCCCAGTACATATTTTGGTTTGAAAATTCTTCTAAATTGACCTCAAATTTGATCACGTGTAACCAATGTTTGCATACTCGATCACGTAGGGTCACGCCTTTTGTTATAACGACCGTATAAAAGTTTGTGGTCTCATTCCCACACAATTCAAGGTTGCAAATATTGCAAAAAAGTATAAATTTATGTCTTCTCTTGTTCCCAAAAGAAGCAGAGGGCATACAAATTGAAACTCATTCGTGGGTCAAAAATTATAAACAGATGAGAAAAGCAGCAAAAACAAAAAAGGCGAATCAAACATTTTACGTTGGATTTCCTTAAAGGAAATTAAGTCAGTCATAACGGGTACCAAGAAAAAGCAAAAACAGAGAGGAAATAGATGCCCACAATTACCCATTTTTTCATCACATTCTCATCTAAAATTCAATCGCAAAAAAAAATTGGCAGAAAAAAGAACTTTAGAGGCATGGAAAAAGACAAGTAAACTGAGAGGGACCAGAGGCACATCTACTAAGGACGAAAGAGGATCAATTGACATTTCATTCATTTTTAAAATTTTAATACTAATGTAAAATATTATAATATTTTTTCATTAAAATACTATACATAATTAAAAATTAATTTCATATATTTTTTAAAATTTTATATAGTTTTTTTTTTAAGAAAAGTGGTTATATACCACATGTTTCATATTGAAACAAACAGTTCTTTGATACCACACTCCGGTATCATGAGGATTTACTTAATAACTACTCCTATGTAAGCATAATATTGAGATACTCTATGGATACAATCACAAACAAAACATGATCTTACGCATGTTACCTAAAGTATCATAGTTTGAAGCCCACACGGCTAATTAGAACAAAATAATAGTAATAACCTTCTAAACAGTCTTACTTTTTACCACAAAATGAACTATTAAGCATCTAAAAATTACTATTAAAGCATGATTTAATCAAAATGAAGTTTTCAACTTGTCAAACGTCTCTTTTGTCCGAGTTGACAGAGTCTTTTCATAGTCTTCTTATAGCATTCATGCGCACTAGATATATCTAAACAAGAAACTAATTTTAAAATGTTATACTCACAATCATTACAAAATACTACTAATATCTAAGTAACGGTAAAGTTGGGGACTTAGTTCCTTCTCCAGACCAAGCCTCTTCCCCCGTCGAATATGTTTCTAAACTTCCTCATAACACCTGCACCGGTAACATTGTAATGTTTTGAGGTAAAATGAAGTGTAATTTAGATTGATAATCATCTCCTTTTTTACCACACCAGTACTTAGCTAATGTAATTATACTATTATCAAGAGCTCATAAAGATTTACAGTTTGCCCCTTCAAATACTATTCTATTCATTTTTTCCATATAGTCCAAAGAAAAGCCCCTCTAATAGTTTCATAAATATCCTTATTTTTGTATGAGAAATTTACATCTATAAACCATAGGTCACTAATTGTAATACAACTAAAGGAACAGTTATTATGTCTACATATCTAGGACCACAAGAATGAAGATATTATGCAATGTAAAAATAGGTGATCCACATTTTCTAGATTACCACAAAAGACACACTTAGGATCACATGCCCATTTCCTTTTAAGTAGATTGTCTTTTGTTGGGTTAACAATAGGAAGATTTGAATTTTAAAAGGAATTGAGGACTCCCATGTATGAACATACTGCATTTTGTTTACTCCCCAAATTCCAACCAAGTATATAATGAATGAGTACTAAATATTTCATCTGCTTTCCATCTCCACACTAGAGTATCATCTAGATTATTAAGTCTAATTGTACTTAATATACTATATAGTTCATTTAATTATAATTGTAAACTACTATTAAGATTCCTTCTAAAATTTATATATAGTTAACCCACATGCATTTCAAAACAAAAAAAATATTATGTGTGTAGATTGAAGAACTATTAATATTTATCATTTATTCTTCAAAAATTAAACCGTAAACTCATTTCTCTATCATAACCTCAAAAATATCATGATAATTATTATTGATATTATTATTTTTATTATTATATTTTTTTAATCTTTATTATATTAAAATATTATTATAATAAAATGACTTTGACCCCATTGACGAAGATTTTGCATCTGCCTCTGAGGACCGACTAGTGAATGGTTGTGCCTTTTTTTTTAACTTTTTGCTAATTTTCAATCTAAACCCCAAACAAATCAAGTGGAAAAAAGAGATTAGAGATGGTAAATCCGATCATCAAAAAGGAGTTTTAGTCCAAGGAAAATTGAAAAAGGGAGACCAAATGCTTACCATGTCATGCATTTGTTATATATAACCCAATGCCCAATTCTTATACATAATTTAGATATCAATCTTTTCAGTCTTTTAGAAACAGTGCAGTATAAATCAATGAATCTATTTTATTGGATTTTTACTACTTTATAATTTGAATTCAATTTGTTGTATAATACACTCTTAAAGATGATGTCAAGGCACTCAACACCAACTGTCTATTAAATTTCTAATTCGAATTTCAGACTGTAACTTCTAATTATATATAATGGTTGAATAAAAAGTTCTCTATATTAAATTCCATCGTGCCGAAATAAGGGACCGGAAGAATAAGTTGAACAGGGTAACAGTTGCTTTTCAATAAAAAAAATTCCTTATTTGGAAAGGAAATGGGGATTTAGGGATTTAGATTGAGTACGTATTTACCAGTTTGGAATGATTTCCGAGACAAAAATAAACACTTATATATTTTTTTCAAGATTATTTGAGGGGGTAACACGACTTTTTTCTACGAAGGAATTTCCACTTTTGAAGTTTGTCTACCATATTTTTTTTTTCAAGCATCGCCTACCATCGATTGCAATATATATCTGCATTTATTGTTTTATGTACACATATTCTCATGTTGACATTCGCCTTAATTAGGCCAAATCAAATGCAATTCCATATTATGGACCTCACACGTAAGGTCACAACCGAATTCGTATTTCAAATTCAGATGTTCATAGTTTAAAATAATTAATGTAATAGAGAACACAAGCAAATAGGTGGGAATGCGGAAAAACAAAACAGGGAGACCATAAATAAAGAATTTCTCAATCATATGCAATGTGGCTTGCGGAGGTGTTAAATTATTTTGAGATGCGTACAATTTATTAACATTCACCCAAAATTCTTTTATAAATTTATTAATTAATTTTTTTACACCACAGAAAATCAAATCCTGAACTAAAATATTTCTTCTCTTAGATTCAAAAAAGGTAGACATGTATTCTTTTTTCTTATATTAAGCCCTGCTTCTACTAGTAGTGTTTTAAGCTCAAATATCTCTTTATTTTATTTTTTTTTTTTAGTAAAAATGAGATATTAAGCTACTCATGTTTTAAATTTTCATAAAAAATCTTTTATCTGAATTTTAAACGTACAATCTAACATATAGAGAACATTAATTTTACCACTAAACTAAAGATTCTCAAATACCTCTTTATTTTATTTCTTCCTTACTTACTTAATCTGTGATATATTAATTAAATTCCCTTATTTGTCCTCTAACGCACATGCTATAGAGAGGAGTCAAAGGAGAACAACCCTTTATTTGACAATTTGTGCCTATCCTAATTAAGATAAATGGACAAAATATTCCCGTCAATTAAGGGGGCTTTTGTGTTAGCTGCTATGCGCCGCGACCCTTTTTTTTTTCTAAGAGAGACTAATTAAGACCTCAAGCAAAAGGAAAAAAAATACTTTGGTGATGTCAAATTATATATAAAAACCTAAATTGGTTCACTGTCTTTTTTTTTCTTTGATACGTTCTCTTGCTTTAACTTTCTCCATCACCTCTCACTTTGAATCTTACTCCTTCCCTCTCATTGTCGCTCTCGCCCACTTCCTCTCCACTCGCTCTTTTCTCCATATTATTCACAACAGAGCATTTGTTATTCACAAATAATGACTCATGATTCACAATAGAACACTTATTTTTTGTACTTGAGAGGTATAGTTTGACAAAGGGTGAGTCATGATTCACAATAGAGCATTTTTTTACTTGTTAGGTATTTTTTTTTTTATCAAAATGTTAGGTATATTTTTTCTAGTTTGAATTTGTATTCACTATAGAGCACTTATATATTATTCACAAAGGATGACTGCTTATTCAACTTATTGAGTTAATTATTTAAATTGAATAATATTGGTCTTTTTTTCTCAAATTTTTCGTACTTAATGTATTATAAATGATCAATAAAATAATTCTGCAATCTACCAAGACCCTGAATAGCAAGAAAATGCAATGCACTTAACATCTGTAAGTATCATTTTGTATTTTAATTATTTAAAATAAATGAAAGATATATATTTTAAAACAGTCTCATATATCAATAAAAATAAGTTTAGATATCACTATCAACTTTGTATCAGATTTATAGGTCATTTAGTATTTCTATTAATAATTATTAATATTAGATTGTTTATTATTCACAATATTTATTTTATTATTTAGCTTAACTCTTTTTTGCAGATAATATCTGATTCTTACATGCTTTTTGCATGAATAAAATTATTAACAAAAGATGACATGTGATTCACAATGGAGGACAGTTATTCATATTATCTGTTCTGTTATTTACAAATAAGATTTCTCATTCACAACATACCACGTACTATTTACGTTAAATGTTCTGTTATTCACAAAGATGACATGTGATTCCAAAATCAAAATAGTGTTAGACATTTTACTCTATGGTTGTGATTCTCTAGTGAACTCCAAACATAAATTATGTTACTTTAATTCATGATGTCGGTCTTTCAAAAAGATACAACCCCGTTGATCATCATACTCCTTTAGCTTTCCAGCGATCTTCTCTAATTCGATGGAGTAATTGAAAGGACCGGCGCCGACGGTTTCTTCTATTCTGGAACTCTGTTAAGAGAGAGATATGGATCTGTTGGGAAACGAAAGGGTGGCAGAAAGTGATGAAAATTAGAGTAGTTTCAAAACCAACAGTATCCTTGCATATATATTGACGCCCATATAACTGAGTACAGTTATATCTTAACGGGTCCATATCGAATCCAGATTCTCTCTTAATGAGTTCACTGCTTAATCAGAAAGCTATCTATAATTGTATTCTTCAGAGACCAATAACATAATTATATTATTATCATACTTTATATAATTCAGACCATCACTAAATCATAAAGTTATTAATATACATTCTACACATTAAAGATCTCACTTCTCATGATATATAAAATCCGATACAGAATTTGATCATTTCATTACGGGTATAATTTAACAGTCCATTATATAATATATATTTATTACATATAAGCACATACATATTATAATTAATAATAATTAATTCCAACAAATAGATCATTACATGTTATTCATAAAAGTTGATTTGTCATTTGTGTTATTAACAAAAGATGACTTGTTATTCCGACTCGGCTTCTGACTTTGATCGGTCAAACCTCGTGGTATCGTGTTCGGTGTCGAATATGATATCAACATCGGGTCCCAGCAAAATTCCAAGAAGAGGGTTTAATTAGAGGAGGCTGTTGCATTTTATTTTTTTGGGGGGTTAGTTGCCAATTGCCATGTACGGATTGCCATATGCCATATGCCATATGCCAAATCCCCAATTCTCTCCCATTCACCCCGTCCATCACGGGCTCTATTTTCTCATGTGGCCCAGAGCAATATTTTAGTACTGTATTATGCTTAATGATAATTTGCACTTAAAATAACATCATGAGTTTTAGCTTGCATATATAAGGCAATATACAATATATGAATTAAAGGGAAGTTCAGAAAATTAAAATTAGGGGACAAAATAGGTAGTGTAGTGAAATTTTAATTGTGTGAGGATCAACAAACATTATTTTTTCAAAAATTTATGACATTAGCCAAATGCAAACTGTGAACTTGGGTACATTTTGAAATTAAAATATAAATCAGATAGAATCACATACTTTTTTGTGTGCGGATTTTGAAGATTTAGAGCGCCGCATTTAATGTTCTGTAGTGTTAATGAACACATGTATACTATATTTTGGTTAAAAAAAAATCTCTGGCGTCGGTTTCTTGCTTATATATAATTAATAAGAAAGGAGATTACATTTCAACTAGCATAGCAAAAAGTTATTTGTTGCGTATATGAAATGACTCGACTCCAATTGAAAAACTTCATTCCTCATTTCATTTACTTGGATATTATCAACCTTACTCAAGATTCAAAGTATATACTCCTAACTCCCTTGATACTGAAAAGAGCCTTTGTACTTCAAAAAATAATAATAATAATTTTAGTTTGAAGCTCCTCATTTTTTTAAAAAAAAAGTGCAAAACACAACAAAAACTGCTATTAAATGTATCTTGTTTTTGTATCTGTCTTATTCAGAGATGGCGAATGAATATGTCGGATTGAATTATAATTATTGGATCATGTTGTGTCCGGATCTAGTTATAAATTTGTGCAAATTGTGGGGGCCATATCATACTAAAGGTATCATAAATATTAAATAATACATTAATTGTTTGTAAATTATTCATTTTAACTATTCTTTTTCCAACTATATGATATACGAATTGAACAAATTCTCAATTATTTCCAAACTTTTTCCATTTATTTTCTTCATTTAAGTTTCATACATTTTATATATTTCTATGTGCCATAATAGACAATCTATTACTGAATTTATATGTATTATCTTAAAGTACGAATTATTAAGAAATTCCAGACCTTGTCCGAGTTTTGAAAAATCCTGAATTGTTAATTAATTTCGGTTTGAATAATTGAATTAGGATCATGTCCAAATTAGGTCATTAAAATTTTACTGAATTATTAGGTAATTTTATCACCATAGAAACTTAGCGGTGCAAATTGGGTGAGCATCCTGTACCCAAATCGGAACTTTAATTAATGTATGAAGAGAGGAAGCTTCTCCTTTGGCATTTATGATTTTTACTTAGTGCTGTCGTTTATTTAATGCAATATTATTGGCGCCCACAAAATAACATGGGAGTTTTGGACAAACCTGTCAATTTTGATACCACGTCCTTTTTGCTTTGCTTCTTGCCATAAGCGAATTATTTCGAATAAATTGCGTGATCTTTTTTGATTAATTATACCTTACATTATGAAAATAAATTGTATATTATCAGCTGTCATGCTCATTCGTCCATATCTAGACACTTGGACTCTGACATCTTACAGGATTGTGATGGAAGTATGGAACGGAACGGGTATAGACCGGAACGGAACTGATACTGAGATCTTGGTTTCAATCATGCCCACAAATCTAATTGATGATTGTTAAAGCTTCTCTTCTTTGGTTATTTTACTGGTTACAACTTACAAAGCGTGTTTTCATCTATCCCTTCTAATTACAGAAAGATAATACAAGCACAATAAATGTTGAAAGGCGGCATTTTTCCAGTCATTAATTACTGAACGTTACATTATTGTGGTAGGAAATTAGGAATTGACATGAAAGAACTGTTATGGGTGTGTTTGGACTTTGGATCGTCAAAAAATAAAAAAGTTGAAAGTATACTGGTATTAGAGTTTGTGAGTGCAGTCTGAGAGAGAAAATATGTTCATCTCATCCAAATTAATGATCTGAGAAAAAAATGCTTGATCGGGCATGGAACAAGAATTTATGTAATATGAGTCGACCAGTTTAATTATGTTCTTCTGGTTTTATGTATAATTAAAATTAATTATATATTAATTTTCTTAAAATATAAAAAATGGTAAATATTTAATCAATTTATTTGAATTTTATTCTTGTAATATGAGATTTTTTAATTTAGAATGAAAAAAATATTATTTCAAAATTAGTTTGTGACAAAAAGAGTTTGACCAACAAAATGATTTCAACTTTCTTTGTGAATTTCTGTGCAAAATCTTATTATTTTCCATTTACTAAAGAAAAAGTATCATTAGTGGCGCACAATTTAGTGCAAGTGGATTTGAAGATAATGGGCACATTTTCTATAATTATGGCTGCTAATGATGCACTCAAAAGCCACAGAAACACTAATTTAAAAAAGATGCATACCATCAAGTTCTACAGTGTTTGTACTTCGAAAATAAAATCTTTGGATGTCTTAAAATCATTTCACAAAGATGAAAGCCAATTCCTCAATTTTTCGCATGGATTAAGTTTGCAAGAATAAGAATTGCAGCTACGTGATCAGAAATAAGAAGAAATATTTTGTGTATAAAGAGAAACATTAATTAAACTTTCCAACTTTGAATATTTACAAAGATATATATTTTCTAAGCGAGTTTTAAACATGTAACAGCTCATCAATAAGATATTGTCATAATCAGTAGATTAAAAACTGATCTAGTCATTACGAATAATATAAAAAAATGATAACATGGATGTATTATATTTACTAGTTGGCTGTATGGAACCGCCGACTCTTAATTATATTTCAGCACCCGGCATATAATTCTTTGTTATAATAAAATCATACCAATTAATGGATTTTTTCCTAAAAAAAATAATACTATTATTAGAAAATAAAAAAAATATATTATATCAAAAAACCTCACTTCTACTAAATTAAGGACTCATCAGCCAAGATTAATTTTCACAAAATTAAATTCAAAGATATATATACCCCCTCTTTATTCCTCCTCGGTTGCCTTGCATCAGAGTAAAATGGTGGAAATAAATCAAAGCTGCCGCCGAGGTAGCCAGGTAGGTAAACTCCATTTATAAGCAATTAAAAACCCATACGAAAAGAACACAAACCTCATGAGGCACTTGTGATTATCATTCAATGTACAACTTAAAACCATTTATAATTATAGTCATAAGCTAACAGGAATAAGTCCCCATCATATCATGTTATATTTATAAATCAAATTGCATGCTTGCCCTTGAATGATTTAATTAATTGTGACACAAGAACCAACTTTTGGTCGAATGACAAAATAGAATATTATCCGATTCAAAACCCGAATAAAGATCCTTTATGGATATTTATGAAATTTGAGAGCTGTTACAACAAAAGTGAGGATCTAACCTTCAAATTTTATTAATACTAATCACGAATGTGATTAATACTTACTTACAGAAGATTACAACAATCAAGCACAACTAGTTTTTACAAAATCGTAACCAGCATTTTCCAACAATTTGCATCATAACCCTGATTGTTTCCTAAACAGAATCGGTACCAAAAAATTTGGTACAACCCTGGTTCATATCAGAGCACACCAGAGCAAAATCCAGTACAGCCGATACAGTCCTAGTTCATACCAAACATATCAGTACCGCTCTGATTGGTACCAGAATCCAACCAGAGTTGGTACCAGATATCCAGTACAACCCTGAACGGTACCTACCTTTCCCTGGGCTATTTAGTTTATCTACCAGCATTTTCCAACAACTCTCATGTTTCTTATCAAAATAATAAAAATTATTGTGACACAAAAGTTAAACTTGTTAGGGTACAAATGTATGCTCATTAAGGTCACATCGCATATATACGGTAAAAGTCGGCATTTTTGGCGGTATTATGACATTATATATGCTCTAATTAATTGCTGACTTTAACTTAACTGTGTATTTAATTATTCACACAAGAGCAAAACTCATTTACAAGAATTGTTGAGGCTGTATGTATGCGTATAAATTTTAATTTTAGATTAGATTATTTATTTGGCGACTAGCAGTCCGGTACTCCAATTCAACTGGATTTACTTCTTTCCAAAAAACAAAAGATTGTCTCAAGTTATCTCCAAATGGAGGATCAATCAAGGTTGCCAGATTTCCATTCGATTCCCTTGAACAAAAGGAAAAAGATGTCTGCATTCTAAGCTTCCAATTAAATTTAAGCCCCCCACCCCCAAATTCAGATTTCCACATTCAACCCAATTTCAGGGTTGATTTTCAAATATAAATTGGACGGCATGAGAGCCCAGGATCTAGTTTGTAAACCTAAGATCCAGTCTAAAATGTGAAATCACATTCAAAATGGCTCAAAAGTGAAATTCAATCTTTTGTAAGGGTTCAGATTAAATTTAACCAAATCAAATAACTTTAGGATTTGTACCAGCATAAATCACAAAATATATTCCATGGATCACATGTTGCGCCACATAATGCTGCTGTGTAGCAGAGAAAATTGAATCCCACAAAATACAACATACGTCAGAGCATCTCCAATGTGAGTTTCTATTTCTACACATCACTATTTATTTTTTATTTTAGTATTAGAAATATAGTTTCTAATTTAGAAACTTTAATTACAATTTCTAATTTAGCAACTCAATTCTAATTATCACGTCAGATTAGCAACTCATTTAATTTAGCATTGGAGGAGGAGAAAAGACGTAGGGGCGCAAATTTTTTCTTGTAATTATTATTTGACGCGAGTGATAATTGTCTGTTTGGCATAAAAATTGTTATCACACAGTTTTAGCGTTGAAGAAGATTAATTATAATTAATAATTTTTTTGACATGGCTTAACTAAAAATTTAGAAACTGTTTTAGTGTTGGGATGCTCTCTCAGCACACAACATAGTTTGATTTTTTTTATACAAAACAGTCTAAATTAAAACTCCCCACATGGCACTTTAACCTTACCATTGTGGCGTACATATAACGGGAACGAACACAAAATTACATATAACGTCTCCAACACACAAAAATCCCCACATTATTTATCGGGCCTGTGGGCTGTGGGCCCTCTTCTATATCAAGAGAAAAAGAATGAAAATGAATTAGTAATGAGGTATGGATGTAAACTTGGAAGTGTAAATGGTTAAGATCATATTGGAAACATGAATTTGTGTTTGTGATCATGTTGATCTGGTCATTGAAATTAAACCTGATGAGATAGCAATATTAGTTATTGAATCATGTCACATCAACAATTAACCGATTCAGGTATGCATGGTGCGAAACAATAGTACCAACACATCCAAATCTGAAATCTGGAAGCAGCACTACACCTCAGTTCTAAAATTTATTTGAAAATTGAAATAGCCTTTTCCCAAATGCCACACGCTGCTGATAATAATTTGTTGTTATATACTGTGTCCTTGTAATAGTAAAATCTGATAACTTTTTTTTTTCTGGTTAACAGTTTCCAGTTGGAAGGCAGCTCAATCTTGACCTTGTCTTCTTAAATTTATTTGTTTACGTCACTCCCTTTGGACTTTTGTTTTATTTATTTTTCTAAGAAATAATATATCATTTTGGTTGTATCTCAATTTGTTCAATTTTGATTTATTTAAGATTTCTAGTGGGTCTGCCCAGAATGACTACAATTTACTCCACATTTTACTCTACCCCTTGGTTAATTAATCTCTTAATTTCAATGAGAATTTGAGGAGACATGAAAATTAAAAAAAGAAGTAATTGCATAACTTCTTCCATAATCAAAGAGTAATTATGCATTCATTCATTCCAGTCTCAGATTCCGTTCCCTTGATCCCCGTCAACTCGGTCCTTTTTTTTTTCATTTTTGACCCTTCCACCAACTCATTCAATCTTTCCTTTATATTTCCCTCCCTTTACCCTTTTTCCACCCTCAGGCCCTCAATACCCCCACCATATACAGAGATACTGCTTTCCAACAGCGACAAGACAGAGAGAATTGAAGCTCCGAAATTGCGGCAATGGGAAACAGCATAGGAGGCAAGAAGCGCACCGCCAAGGTGATGAAGGTGGATGGCACCGCTTTCCGCCTCAAGCCTCCAGTCCGGGTGGCCGATGTGCTTCGGGACCACCCTGGCTATAACCTGCTGGATGCCGAGCAGGTGAAGCAACTTAGTGTCAGGGCTAATCCGCTTAGCCCTAACGACAGTCTAAAGCCTGGAAAGCTCTACTTTCTGGTAGAACTTCCCAAGCTCCCTGATAAGCGCACGCCTAGACGTGCTTGGTCCGGGACGCTCCAAGTCGGAGCGAAAGAGCGTCTTGAGAGCTTAATGCTCACACGCCGCTCCACATCCGACTTATCGTACGGGATGTCATCCTCGGTAGATGAGGAATCTGATGGGGCGGTTAGATTAAGGATGAGGCTGCCAAAGAAAGAGGTGGCAAGGCTCATGGAGGAGAGCAGCGATCCTCGAGAGGCGGCGCAGAAAATCATGGAGCTTTGTAAAGCTGCCGGTACACCTGTCGGAACACCGATGATGACACCAACGAGGTCCCCGATGATGACTCCGGTACTGACCCCGAGGATGTCACCATTGAGGTCCGCTTTGGTGACACCTCTTAAGACGCCAGCAAGAACGCCAGAGAGGTGGCCGTCATTTACGAGGACACCGGAGCTTCGTACACCACGTACACCGGATGCAAAGGAGGTATGTCTTCTGTAAAATTCTGTGACTTCACAATTTGGTTCATTCTGAAAATTACTCCCAATAATAGATTTTTTATTTATTTAGTACTTAATGTGCCGATGGATGAACGCACTTTCTGTTGCAAGTAGCATCATAGAAAGTGGAAACAGTTAATGTCATTTAATGTACAAGGCATCAAAGTTAATCTCAAATTTTATTTCAACCGATCAATTTTTATTTCACCAATTTCGGTGTAACTTATTTTTCATCTCATATTTTTTTTTCAATCTAAATATTAATTCAATGATTAAAATAAGGCATGAGGCTGATCCGAAGGTCTCGGAAATTAACCGGTTCCAAAGTAGGGGCTCAAAAATTAATTATTAATGTGCATGTGAAATAAGGTTATTGGTTGAAAAGTGAATGGGTTCTTTCAATGCATTTGGATAAGCATGTAAATCGCTTTGATTAATTCTAGATCAAATTGGGATATAGCATTTCTACGTCAAAAGATAGGGATGGAAGTTACATAATCCGATAATTACTTGATACATAGCCCTCAATTTAATATGGACAAAAGGAAAAAATCTTACAAGTGAGACAGTGAACTCTGGGCCTTGACTTTTGGCATCTTACGTACCACCAAAAAAAATTGTGCTGAAAACAATCACAGTAGCTTGTAATCTTAGCAAAAATGGATGGACTACAATATTCCTTAATTTTTGTTTATTAAAATAGAACATCTATGTAGTTTGATTCATATTTAGTTTAAATGTTCCTATAAAAGCTATATAGATAAAATTCGGATGAAAAACTTGAATAACCAGTTAATTTGTTTGTGAATCACACTTTATTTGATTAAATAGATTTTAGATTGGGAGGTATTATTTAATCTTTTAGACTAATTAATTATCACTACAAATTTCTACTTGATCTTGACATAAATGTAGGCTTTTATCTTGCGTCAAATTCTTATGAAAATATTTTGGATGTTGAATTTGCTCTGGGTATTATTCCCAGTTGTGTGTTCAATTTTGGAAGGAATAAACCTTTGAATTTGCGGTTTACCATGTGGTTCTTAGCATAATGAGAAGCAATATATAAAAGATATAATATTGTGTGTTTCTTTCTATTGACAAGACCCATTCAATTCTGTAAGTAGAAGTTTTAGTAAATACTATTATTCCTCTGTTTGATGCATCAAAAGTACTTTTTGGTACTCAATCGTTTCTAGAATGTCTCCAGTCAGATGTTCATATTAGAAAAAATTTACATGGACTATCCAGTGTCAAAGTTCAACTTGGAGAATCTTATAGACTTCTCCAAGTATATTAGGTGGCTATTTGTGGGTTGTTCAACATTTTTTTCTCATATGAATAGGGGTTGCAACCTGCCCTTCATCCATGACCGAACTTCTAAATTTTTTAACCAATTAGTGATTTCATGAGTTAATTCCTTTTATAGTAGCTAGTTTGCATTGGGGTGCCCAACCTAAATGGTTGGTTAACATTTTTGAGAATTTGATGTATACTAGTACCAGACTGCTTTTCACTTTCTAGAAAAAGGTAAAGAATGATACATATTACAAATTAAACTGGAAAAGCAACCAACAAGTACTCAGTTTTGGCTTTATTATTTCCAGCAGTATGGTTATTTGGTGATGGAATATTTCCTTTGCCCCACTAATCTACTTTGTTTGGTACAATGTGCAAAAACAATATGTTGATTCTTTGAAATCCTTATTTTATGTCCCAAAACTCAAATTGTTTAACTATTGTGTGTTCAATGATAATTTTATTGTTCATATTCTCTTTGTGAACATTTGACTTTTTTCTAAAAAAAAAAAAGAGGGCATGTGGTAAGTAGATGAACATATTGTTTGATTAGTTGTATAAAGACAGCAAAGGTCGAACTAATAGTTATCTGATGATTGCATACTGTAGAAGGATAAGATAATCATGCAACAACAGAAAGAGTTTGTTAGTTGTTTCAGATGTCAAACTAGCAAAATAGAACCATGTGCCTCTGTTTTGAATTCTTGCTAAAATCTTATCTTTGTTTGAAATTTGACTTCAATTTGCATCTGTATTTGCTAATAATTGATTCCATGTGACCGATATAATTTAAAGGCCTATTCAAAAATAGGTTTTCTGCTCTCCTATTTAGATATCAACATGTACATGCATGATTTTAATATTATGTTGAATAAAATTTCCAGAAACCACCTGTTATTAATTGCAAATGCACACAACATTTTAATTGTACAGATACAGAATATCTAATTATACGGTATCATCGCAGAGAAGTAAGCTTATATCTGTTTGTAGTTTTATTCATGATTATGCTATGTGATATGAACTACTCTAAATCCATCTACATCATTTGCAAGATTATGATGTTGTGCAGAATCAAATTAATAAAGAAATATTGTGTTGTCATATCATTCCTTTTTTACATTGCAAAACAAACTTGGGAATCATAAAATTATAGATACAGAATTCCAGGGCACAGCTCAGGAAAGAAGTGCATATGTTGTGAACAGAAAACCAGAATAATTGTAAATTTTTAGCTGAAATAATCTGAGGCACATGCATACCTGACACAGATATCCTAAAATATTTCTGGTATATGATCTTGTTCAATGATAAGGATCAGAACCGACTCATTTAGTCTTTGATAAATCATGTATTTACTGATTATGCTCATTTTTCTTTTCATTTCACCTGTTTTTAGAAAAGGGCGAGGTTTGTGGCTTTGCCAGAGGAGATAACTTCATGAGAGTAGAGCTTGAGTGGGATTTTCTTTTCTTTAGTTTTATCAGAATAATCTCAACTCTGCTACTAAGACCCTGTCCATTGATCCTACCTGATATAGAGAGAGAGAGAGATAGAGAGAGAGAGAGGCGCTCGAAGGAAAGAAGTTGGACATAGATAGAGATGGTCATGTTCTGCTCTGTCAAGGTTGCAGTTGACGTGGCTTCTATTCAGATCTGATGTAAAATCAAGGATTCCTTATCTATATCTTCTTTCATTCTTTCTTTATTTTTCTCTTACTGTTTCATTAGATAATGATAGATAGCTCTCTCTTGTAAAATCCCATCTTTCTGATTAGAAAATTAGTGACATGAATCTTTTGACTTTTATTTGTGAATATGTCGTCTTTTCTTTTTTTGGTTTTGTCATTCTGTATTTCTACCGGGCATGGTGTTTGTAATTTTGTAACCTAACTTTTTGATACGAGTTATTACTTCATTAAAATGGTTCTCATGAATCGTGACAATTTGGATCATCTTGACATCTGATCTATCATGTCATTAAAAGAGAGATGTTTACTTTTATGGCCATTATATCTTCCGTAAAATTAATACTGCACATCGTTTACAGCAATGTAAAAATAAATAGAAGGAGAACAGGATGGAGTATTTAAGTTGATACGAGTATTTTTTGAGAAAATCTGAAAGACTTTATCCCCAAATCTATTTTCATCTATTTTGTCTTCTGAATTTTTATTTTTCAACAATATTTTTTAGCATTTTTTTCTATTTCACGATCATATATAAACACCTCAGTAACTAGATATGAATAGCTCTATAAATGAATATAAATATCTATATATATAAGTATGAACAATATGAGTGTTTCAGTTTACACATTCGTCAGTACTTTGTCCCCAAATCTATCTCTCAACTTTATATTTTCAGTAATATTTTATTTTTGACAAGTTTTTATATTCCACGATTAAATATGAAACTCAACTATCTTCTCTCAACTTTCTATTTTCAATAATATTTCATTTTTGGTAAGTTTTTGTATTTCACAATTAGATATCAAACTTTGATAACAAGGTATGAACACTTTTATAAGTGAATATGAATACTCATATATATAAGTATGAACAACATTGATGTTTTAACTTATGATTCGATATATCCTTTTATCTCTCAAATTTGTCCCCAACTCTATTTTTCTTTTAACTTTTTATTTATAGCAATATTTTTTGACAAGTTTCTATATTTCACGATCAAATATAAAATCCCAGTAATTAGGTATGAATATCTATATAAGTAAATATGAATACTCTTATGTATAAGTATGAATAATATAAGTGTTTCAACTTATGTTTCAATCGGCGCTCTATTCCACAACTATTTTCTCTTTTTACTTTCAATTTTTGGTAAGTTTTTGTCCGCTCGAGATGCTCATACATGTTATTATGGATGTTCATACAAAAAATAAAATACATTTATATCTAGTGTGTGTTAAAGAATTAGGATTTGTTTACAGAGATAGTTAGCATACAAAATTTTCAATGATGTATTGTTCCAAAATAAACTACAATAGAAAATGGGAACGACTGATATTTTAATTTGGGAGAATTTACTTTTTTTATTCTTAAATATTTTGGAATGAAAAAAAAATTGGTCTGAACTTTCATTTGTAATAAATTGATTTTTGAATTTTTCTCATAGAAAACAACTTGATCTTAAAGTTTAAATCAATCTAAATAAATCCTTTAACCTTAAAAACGGACTAATTTGCTCACTAACTTTCTCAAAATACTAAATTAATTCTTAAATGTGAATATAAAAAAAAACTAACATCTCATCCGATTTTCACCGGACCTACCTGGTAAAATCGAGTTGGACCAATAACTGACATCTCATCAAATTTTCAAGGACCAATTTATTATTATTTTTTAAAAGTTCAAGATCAAATTATTTTTATGTTAAAATTTAGGGATTTATTTAGTGTAGTTTTAAAATTTAAAGACTAAGTTGATTTTGTTAAAGTTTAATTAAGACAGTCTTGATACGTTTTAAAAGATTCAAGGACCAATTTTAATGTTAATGAAAATTTAAGAACTGGATTCTAGAATTCTCCTTTTAATTTTAAACCGGATGCCGCACTCCTCCAAACCAACAAACTTAAATGGAAATATTTGAATTTTTTTATTATATTATTGTTTTTTAATCCTATCACCAAGCTTGAACATATATACACGTCTAAGGCCAGAGGAATGAGGTCTCCAAAGCCTAGATCATCGTACGATTAACATATTTGTTTACAACTATTAAGAGAATAAATATATTCAATTTCTGAGTCAATTAAGCATATACAGGTACCAAAAATAAATAGGGTAAATTTACTAATTATCATACTTAAACGTTCAAATTAAAATGGAGAATTGGCATGCGTAATTGACTTCTTTGACCGCTAGAGTTTGGCTACAAGCACCAAAAAGCTAAAAAAAAAATTGAACTTAATTTATTCATTATTTAATTAACAAAGTTTGCCATGGGAGGTTCATGAACTTGTTTCATGCTGTCATGCAAGACTCGTTATCAAACTGAATTGAGCCTCTCTTTTTTTTTTTTTTTTTTTTTGCCTTGTCTTGCTAATGACCAAAATTTCAGGCGAATATATGTCCACATTTGTTCAGATAAAAGAAACAGAACAAACTAAAAATATTGGTCAACATTTCAGACATTTTCTCACATAATATCAAAATCTGGCTCTATTTGTTCTTTGATATCAAAATCTGGTAAATTACCATCAGTCATGAGCAGGAAAAAAAAAATCAAGGAAACATAAACATCACTCTTCTATTTCAAGTCCCATAATGACCGGGCCGGCCAAGGTTCATTCCAAAAAGAGAAATATTGTCCGTTAACCATTTTAGCCATTTTAAGTCTAAAATATGTCATCATGTCTTCCAGTTTCTCAATTTATACTAACTAATTTATTTTTAATATTGATGAAAGTTTGTTCATCTATTATAGTGGTATATTATTTTATATAGACACACAACAATATAAATAACTTGAAAGCTAATATAAATATCCATATCATCATATGTCAATTAAGTCATGAATTAATTAATTTTTTTGGCGTATATATTATCGTAAGTATCTCTATGATGTAGATGCCCATGTAGATATTCATCTAAGTATTTAGTCGTCGATCGATAAAATAAATTCCGAAATGATATTCAAACTTCATGAATACTAAATAATAATTTATAACCTTTTACTAATCTGTCTTAACTAGTTCTATTTTTCGTACTGTCTCGAAAAATATCCACTAAAGAAAAAAATAAATTAACTGTCCAATCATAAAATTACGTTCTGATTTCTTAAAAGAAATGTATAATTAAAAATAAAAAACAATTAATTGTATAAAAAATCTTTGCATAGAAATATAGAAGAGTTGTATCATTTTAGAATCTTACATCAACACTTACCACAACAAACAGATTTTTAAATAAAGCGAAAAAAGGAAGAATATATTTACTATTTGAACAAGATAAATAAAAAAAATCGAATGATCAATATTGAATATTATGATATAATATGTAAAATGTCTTCTTGAAAGTCAAAATTTATATATATAAGAAAAGAAACCTTGGACAAAACCTAACTACGCACTGCACGTAACGACGATCATTGTTGTTGCCTTGTTGGGTCATAGTTCAATTTCAATTTACTTGACCAGAAAAAACTAAAAGAGAAAAAAATAATTATTAATTCTTTGGCCCAATCAATGCTTGACTGCCTTGTTGGAATTGTTTTTTGTCGCTCTCTCTACTTGAGAAACCGAGACAGTTAATTGATGGAGGTGGCGGCAACTTCCTACAACCGTCACCAAAATTATTCAACATTTCCATTATAACAAGCAACACTTGTTATGCGCTTGTGCATGTTATCCACGAATTATAAACAAAAGATAAACATTCAAACATGACGGAGTCAGTGTCAGAATTTTCGTATAGAGGACCGAGATGTAAATTATATTATTAAAGTGTTATATACAGGGGTGGATTCAGCAATATTCAGGGGGGGCACGTGCCCTCTGGATTTTGAAAAATAATGCTTTTTCGGTAATGTTTTCGCACGTGTCTCCCCCCTGGAAATTTTTTTGCCCCCCCCCCTCCCCCCCCCCCTTGAATTGTCTCGGTTATTTTTATTGAGAAAAAAATATTTAATACCGTACATAATGAAATAATTATGCAAAGATATCAAAATATAAAGTTCCTTAGTCGAAAACTTTCTTCATCAACTTGATTATCTATTACTTTGAGCTTTATTTTATTGTTATTTTAATATATAAAATGTTATTATTTAATAAAAAAATTATTAATTAAGTATATATATTAAATTATTATTATTTTTATTTAGTACCCGATTAGTTAATGAATTTGAACCCGATAAACCATTACAATCCGATAATTGCCCCTCCCTAATCAAAATCCTACATCCGCCACTGGTTATATATAATTGATAAGTTATGAAGACCAATATATCTTACAAAATAAAAATATATGATAAATTTTAATTTTTATACATAACTTTTGTGCGATTGGGAAAGAGACGGGCACCTCTAATCCCCCTGCGTTCAAACATGATTGGATTTGGTTATTCTCCTTATTATGAATTATAAGCTCGAGATTTACCAGTGTTTTCAAGGTTTTGAACGTCAGTTGGGTCATGGTTTTGGAATTGAACGTCTATATTGAGTTGCCCTTGATATTGACTGGGGGTTGATAGCGGGTTATCATGACTGACTTGGATTTTTTACATCGCTGTTCATGGTAGTGGTAGTTAGGAACTTGGGATATTGCCTTAAATTAGGTGCTGCTCTTGTTTTCTTTCTTTTTTTTTAAAAAAAAAAAATTGTCAAATTCATGTGGTGTGGAAATATTACTGTCAAGTCCACTGTTATAATTTGAGGACATTATTTTGACAATATTCCGGAAATTTTTTGTGGGATCGGTTTTGAAGAAGATTTGCTCTTGGCCGAGACAAGTAGAGGTCAAGGATCAATTATTAGATATTGTGATAATGAAGTTACATTTTGAAATTGAATGCCAGCACTTAGTTAGATTGTGCTCTCCATTATGTCCATAATGTTTTCAATATATTTGTTGGTAGGTATGTGCGTTGTGTAGGTCTCTTGTTTTCAGCCCCTTCTTCAGACTTCTCTGCATTTGGTTTCTCATGAAACATAATTTTCTGTACAACAACAACAACAAAGCCTTTAAATGGGTTCAGAAAAAAAAAAGTTGGTAATAAACTCTTATATGATCTTTGTAGTTATTAAATGAGTTGAAATTTCATGGAATTATTTACTGCCCCTTTGATAATATCTATACGATTATAATATACCAACCATACAATAATAGATCACACAAGCGCATATGAATAATTTCGTAACAAATTTCGCCAAGCAGCTTTAGAATTGGGTGGCGTTATTTTAAGAACTTAGAATTCCGTTGGAACTTGAAATAAAAACGGCCCATATAAAAGATAATACAAACACGCCAATTAAGCCCGTCAAAGCACTCAATATTGTAATTATGGATCTTGAAATAGCTCTCCCCATCACGGCATCACCTATGCATCAACACTATTATGCTTAGTCTCGTTGGATGTTAAAGATAGGCGTGCTTGTTTTGTTTTCACTTATCAACGACTTTCATAATCACAATAAATTGGAATCCCATTTGCTTTCATATTTTTTCAATGGCATCACTATGCCATAGATTTTGTGTATATGCAATTAAGACCCACAATTAGAAAGCAAACCCTATTGCTAAAATCTGAACTGTTTAACAAATTCAACTGACCGTTTTTTATATGACAAAATCCTACTATAGTGTTTTATTACAACTGATTAAGATCCCATAATAAATAACAATCGATCTTGGAAAATTAACTGGATAAAGGACAAAATATTAACTCTCTGTTCCATCTCTGATCCTCTTGTAACCATTAACAAAATGAGCAGAGGCTAATTGACTGGATAGAGATAAAGGTTGCCCAGATTCGGTCAAATATCATCGCACCCCGTATCGGATACGTATCCGATACGGATTCGTGTGTGATTCCCGTACGATACGCATCAGATACTCCAGCTGGCGTACGGGATATATCAGCACGTTTGACTAGTGGATTCGGTCAAGGATACGCATAGGATTCGCGCCGATACTTTCGGATACGGCTGACTGAAATCTGCTCCGATACTTTTCAGGCTTTTAGCTTGGAAGAAATTGTGCCCACACGCACAGTAGCGCACACTATGCCACAGAAGATCCCACAATATCTCTCCCCAAAATTCTGAGAATTAAAAATCATACGGGGAGGCGGAAGTCAAACCTGGTTCTGTACTGTATCATGCTACTGCTCTACCACTACACCACTTCCATTTTATGTCATGAAACGTTTTTCATTTTATATATCAACTTTCAACATAACTTTTGCTTTTAAATTTTTTTTATACTATTTTTATTTTTATATATAAATTTATTTAATATATTTTACTAATTTTTTAATATATAATATGACTTTTTATATTTTTATATAATCCGCCGTATCCTAAATTTTAAAAAAATGCCGCACCCATACAACACACGAGATAACACTTAAAATATGGCTCCATCTTTATCGAAGAAAGAGGATATAAGCAGATTGGCTGGAGTGATAAGGACGCCCAAAGTGTAAAAGAACAACAAAAGGAAAGAATAAATTTAAAAAATAACAACATTAATAGAATGGTGATCTCAAGTGCAAGTCCCACCAACTGAAAAGCATTTACAGTTATACATCGATACAATCTATTGACCCAAACACCTCAATGTCGATCGAAATATCCGACATCTAGGGGACGTGTTCACACACTGGCTTTCAAACACAATTCAAGCCGTAACAATTGAGTCAGCTAACCTAAAAGGCATACAACAAAAAGGATTCACATTTCATTCCCGTGGTATTATCCTATGCGACTGTAAAAAATGACTCTATAAGAAAAAAAAAATAAAGAGTTACATCAAGATGACCATTGATCAGGCAATGTCAGGAAATATTTTGACATGGCCTTCCGAAACCTCTTTTTGTACTGTGAAGGAGAGATGACCGTTGGAAGAGTATTTTTCGGGCCACCTAGTAGGCCTGAGGCTTTAACCCATGTTTCTAGTTGCTTGTCCCAAGTGTATTGCCTCAGATAGTCAATAATTCCAATAACAAGCTCTTTGTTTTCTTCATCGATGCCAACCAGCAATGAGTAGTCCATTACATCCACCGACTAGAAAACAGGTCAAAAGAATTATATAAGAAAAACAGATCAACTTTTATATAATTTTTAAGCAAAATACCTTACAAGATTAGACTGCTAAGATTTATTTTCATCTGTTCTGTATCCCTGTAGTACCAATACATAACTGCTGAGATGACACTTTGGTGACAAATACTACACTTAATCTATCCACAGAAAAGATAGTTCCCAAGTTGAAACATAAAAAATAAACACAAAATAGGCATCTCAAATTACAAAGTCATGAAATTAGAAAGGTATAAGCAAGGTATAATATACTATATATCATTACCGCAAGGAAGGAAGTATCATTCCAGACGGAGCGTTCAAGCCTTCGCTTCGCCTTAAATCCGAGAAATATTGGCTTGGTATGAAGATTTTCCAACAAATTCAAATCCAAGAGAACTTTGTTTTTACCCGATGTGTCATAATTATACCGGGACCGCAACGAACCCTTCAGATCATAGATCCGCGATATGTTTCTCCCAAAAAAGAGGTTCTCCATCACCATAAAATCCATCTTCATTTCCCTCCCGCCTTTCAAATTCTTTGCTACCACCTAATATTTCCACAAGACAAAAAAATTCTCATTTTGGACACGCCAAGAATGCTAAAAAGGACTCCAAACTATTCCTGAGAATTTGATGACTAAATGACTGGAAACTCTAAATAAACCAAAATAAAGAAAATAACACAAAAAAAAAACTATGCTTTTCATTTTGACATGCACATGGAAAATTAGTTATTATGATACCTGGTAGAGGCCAACAACTTTAGCAAGGCATGTGGGGCTTCCTGTTTTCAGAGATTCTGTTAAATACTTGAAATATTCACCCGCAAAATCCTCAAAAGAGTCGAGCTCTGTCCTCGTCACCTGCTTCACAATGAACCTCTCATCTAGGGTTTTGGCAAAGTATGCGTTGCTCTTTCCTCCATGTGCGCTCCATTTCTTGCAACGACTGATGGACCGTATAAAATCCATCTCACATGGGCAGCACAACTTACGAAGCAAATCAAACTGCTTAGCATAGTAGCAGGTTACCGAATACCTTCCCTTATCAGCCGGTGATGAAGCATCATCATCAAATGAAACCCTAAAATGGGTTTCTTCCATCAATAATTCAGTACGATCATGATCTGACACAGGGGATATGAAGGTGTAATACTCCTGGGATGTCATGGCAGAGGCTATGATGCTGGTCAGTTCATCGTCATGAATTGTAATGACCACATCACTGGAGTCCGCATGAGAAAGCATTGCAACACGGGCCCCTTCACCCATCATCATGCATGATGCTGGTAAGATATGCCTGCTTGGCTGTACAGGAGTCATGTTGGATGTATCGTCAGCTTTTGGGGACTTCTGTGAATATGCCCTGCGGATGTTCATCAATTGTTCTCTTGATATGTGTGCAGTATGGAAAGCTGCATCAAAGGAATGCAACCGAACCGGGGCCATCTGTTTTCTAATAGAAGGATTATCCATCAAGTTAAAAGACCCAAATGGATCGGCCGAAGTTTGATCTGCGGAACCAGTCCATGCCATGTCTATCCTCTCAGAAAGGCAGGAAGTAGGTGAGGCCAGACTTTCTGTGGATGTATCTGTACTGGATCCAACAGCTAGAGATTCCTCTTGGCTACTACACTGCTCAGAGATGATGCTGAGGCCAGCAGGCCCAACATATCTATCAGGAGATTCAATGGATAGGTCCACTTCAACTATATTGTTTGTGTTACACTCTAGTACATGAGGGCTCATGTTCTCCACCCTCGAAGAAATTTCAGAAAGGATGTCAGCTGATGCACCAGATCTTCCCTTTGCAAGGGAGTCAATGATAGACAGCCGGCGATCCCACCCGTAAGCATCATTCAGAAGTCCCCGCCTCAGCCGGTTGAGATCAAGAACATCAAGTGGGGGTTGACCAAGATCCACGCAGTCTGACGTAACCAGCCTTAGTGACACATCATACTTGACCTTTTCAGATTTAATCGCTTCCCGCAGATCAGAAATCTGCTTAACAAGGATTTCCTTCAGTGCTTCATTCTGTGAAGTTGACACAGCTCTCTCAATATTGTTCAGCACATGAGAAACCTCAGCATATAAGCAATCTGCTCTTGTGCAAATCTACAAAGGGAAGTACACTTTAGCAAGTAGTAAACAAGCAGATTTCATCTGAAAAATAGCACATTAAGAAAAAAGAAAGTAATATAATACCTCAGCCATCTGTTCTCTAACCCACTCAAGAGGCACCCGGTTGGTGAAATCCATCACTGAAGGTGGCAAATTGACAGATAGGATGTCCACTGGAGAATACCGAAACACAGCCACCATGCTTCCAAACCTACCACATCAAAAAAAACAATTGACAGGGAACATATCATTTTTCTAGGTGACGGTGAAATGGATTATCTAAATTTTGTATGCTTCCAAGGCATTTGCAAGTTTCACTAAGGACACTTGACCATCTTCTCATTTGTCCCCATTGCTGAAGGTCAATCTGGTACAAATCATACAAGCAATAACAACCAAATCAAGCAACATACCCGTAGAAACGAAGACAGTCTCTTTGCAGGGAGTGACCACAACAAGCAACCCTGTTAGCAGTCGTGTGGTTTGAGAAACTGAGCTCAAGAAATTTTCCAAAGGAGAGGCCCCATGCTGCATTGGACATAACTACGCGAGGAGTTGCAGTTGGAACTCCATCAACAGAAGGACACCTGAGACAACGGTGCCACATCCATATCTTACCATCCCGCTCTCCAGGTAGCTTTGCATCAGAGGATAGCCGCTTCACACTTATTGTCAGAGTACCTTGCTGATGAGTGTAGCATTTTACATGGTTCTCAGTGGGCTCATTGCATGATGAACAGTACGGAGCCTGTTCAAAATACAGCATAACAATAAATATTGCTTCCTATCAATTAAGATGAAGGAAATTAACACATCTATGCAGTCCAGTTTTGCCACTATTTTTTATTGAGCAATTGGGTATTTTGTCATTTAAATGTTTTTTATTGCCCCCACCCCCTCTAATTTGCCAAAAGATGATGCCTTGTTTTTTTACATTTTGATAGCTTGGTAGAAGTCGATATACCATACAATTTGTTCAAAAATTACCTCCGGAGTCTGGGCTACCCAAAAATCTCAGATTTTCTTTTTTCTATTGCAAAAATCTCAGCTATTAAATAATCATGGGATGAATATGCTTCCAATAGGCATTAAACAAACAAAGATTACAATCAAAATGAATACAATTGATACCTGACCAAAGAGATCCTCACGGAGATATCTTCCAAGCGGCTTATCAAAGCCACCATAAAACTTGATACGAAATAGCTGAGACTGTTCACAAACCGTGCCAGATCCCTTCACTGCATATGTGCTAGATACAGAAACTAGTATACTCTGTTGATTCTCATCAGCAGAAAAGATATCAGTTGTCATCTTCTCTCTCTGATCCTCAGGGAGGTATAATCTTGTCTGTTCATTATATCTTGTCTGTTCATTATCAGATTTCTCTTCTAGGGTGGACTCTTCCCTTGATTCATCTTGTTGGCCAATTTGGGAATAAGGTGAGGAATCAGATTCCTTCTGGTCTAGGTGTTGGATTGATATATGTCCATTTAAAGACCCATTTCTGAAATACTTACGCCCAGTTGAATCAAATGGCATGAGGAGTCTTGGGAGAGAGGCACCTTCATCTGCAAGAAACGAAGTCTCAAGGGAAAGATGATAGGCTGCGAAGACAGCAAACTGCGCTGCATGCTTGACCTTCTTTAGCTCTTCAAGCCTTTCACCCCGTAAAAGAATCTGCATAGTTATTTCGCAGCCTTTTGTTAGCGTACTACAGCAACTTGAAATTAAATAATAGGTAAATCCAGCTGTGGCCTGTGGGGTTAAAAAGTGCAATTATTATAATGTTTGTGTACATGGTTTGATTTTTTTTAGACCATTTCAAAGAGTTTGTTTTCCTTGCCTTTACCTTTGAAGGCACAAGTTAAGATTGTCTGAGAAAATGCATGATGTGCAAATCCATTGAATTTTACAAGTCAATTCTGGTTTTCAAAATTTCTATTGAAGCATATGCTTTGATCCCTAGTCTGTGTGTGTCTTACAATCTCAATTCCAACAGATAATTTTTCTTTAAAGAAACAAAAGACATTTTCAAGGCCATTTATAGATTTTTGATTCCAATTCATCACTCCAAAAGTAGCTTTATTCCCAAAACAACAAAAATACAAAAGACATTTTCAAGGCCATTTATAGATTTTCGATTCCAATTCATCACTCCAAAAGTAGCTTTATTCCCAAAACAACAAAAATACAAACCCACTAGCTGTTCCTATTACAACTCATGACCACAATGCACCATAATAAAAAATATTATGTAAATTTAAGGTTTTTAGTTACCGTGCATCCTAGCCGTTTTGGACATCCATCAAAGAACATCAATGTCTTGACAGCCTTTTTACCCACAAAATTGCTCTCTGCCAAAGATCCAGTGGTGACCCTTTCAGTGTAAAAGGTGCTGCAGTGGCCAATTCTTGCCGAGTTGAGGTATTCTGTGGAGGCGGCGATCCGAGCCCCGGTGCAGCTAGAGATCCTCTCTAGAAGTTTGCGTTTTACATTGAGCACGAGGGAGATGTCCTTGGAGAGGATCTCCTGGGCATATAGTGAGGCGCTCTTCTCCACCAGCAGCACATTAGGCCGTTGTGCCTCAATTGTTGCCACAATACTCTTGAGGTGCTCTTTCTCCTACAAATTTGAAACACAGAAGCTTTCAGTTACAATTTATGTTAACATCAACACTACTTACTAAATTAGATAATAGTTTAATAAGAAAATTTGTAAGACAAATGAATTAATTGAAACTTTCTGCAATTCACAACAGATTCATCAGATATTTTTTAATACCATCGGTGCTTGTTCTAAGATCAGAAAGAAGTAACAGAAGGCAAGAAAAAGATGCTTTTTAGATGTGGTAAGTAGACAATCAAATTAATTTTCACTAAAGTTCACCTGCTCAAGCACAGTGTCCAGGGATGCTAGTTTGTTCGGTGTCTTTTGGTACTCAAGTGCCCCTCCTAGAAGAAACAGCCTTGGATTCCTATGCTGCGACACCATCCGTTTGTGTTTTACATTTTTAGAGCAAACCACACCCTTAACAAAAGTACTGTAAAAGGAGAATCAAATAAATCAAAACCACCCAAATTAATAGTTATAAATAGCAAAACACTGGAATGAAAAATCTTCCCATCACATACAATAATGGAAAAATCATATATGAGCCTTCAATTAGGAAAGATTTCCCTAAGCAATTACGGAAATATACCATTATTACTGCATTCAATTTTTGCTTTTTATGGTGCTTTCATTTTTCTTGTGATTTTGGATTTTCCACTTCTGCAAAGAAGAGGAAATAAAATGGAAACAAAGCCATGCTAGATACCTGTCTCTTGGGGTTCCTGAAGCAACACACTTGACCTTGACATAATTAGCAGGATCCATGCTCCCCCCTCTTTGTGTATCGGGCTTTACAAAATTTGCAGCTTGCCATGTCAAAGATGCAACAATCTCAAGCCAGCTGTCCTGGTAACTCTCCTTTCCAACCTCAACCCCTTGTCCTTCTAACAACTGAGCAACAAGAGCCCGAAAGTGCCCATGTAAGGCATCCTTCAACATTTCCTTCTGGCTCAAATTAGAGTTGCACTCCTCCACAAACCCAAATCCATCCTCATCAGAACCTGGATCTCCAAAGAACCCGGAATGACCATATTCTTCTTCATCAAGTTCATAGAAACCATTTTCGGTATCGGCCCCCTCATCAGCTGGAGGTGGGGGGAGCCAGATGAGGCTGTTACCCTCCAAGTTTATTGGGGGAGGCGTTTGTCGGCCCATTTCATCATCATTAAAAGAAATTTGGTTTTGTGTCAAGTACTGCACAGACTCGGAATATGAGTTCTGCCTATCATAGCTTGGGGTGTATGGGTCAAAGGGTCCATTACGCCGTCTTGAAGTAGGTGTGGCATCACCACCCGGCTCAGGTGACCTGCGAGGGCTATGTTGGGGACTTGAAACAATGGACTTGAAGCTGGTAAGTTCAGTTAAGGTGGTTGATTCACTATCAGAGGTGGTCGCAAGAGAGAATGAACTTGATGGGGTGAAAAAGCTTGTACTGAACTCTTCGTCTTCATAATCCATGCTCCTAAATTAAGTATTTGAACAAGGCAACAAGTGAATTCATTTGTCTTAACAAGATATACCATTCAGGTAACAGCAAGAAATATCTACTGCAGGAATTAGGTGACTGCACATACAGGAGTAGCAACACTAAAATTATTTTTTTACTGAAAACAATTTATATATATGGATTAAGAAACATATAGAGACGGGGTAAAACAGTTTGCAGTAAATTAACTAATTCTAGACTTTGACGAGGACTTAGAAACCCTAGCACAGGCAAAAACATATACGACAACAACAAAGTTTTAATCCCAAATAAATTGGGTACAGGCAAAAACATATAAAGCTAACAAAATCGATAGTAAAAAAAAATAATCACCTAGGAGAGGGAAACGAATATTGAAGTATTCGGCTAGAGAACTGCAGCTCGTTCATCAAATGTTCGATCTTTACCCCCTCAGATCCAGACTGGACGGGTCCAGTTGACTCGTCCATGCGCTCCAAAGACAGCAACGAGCTACTTTTCTCCCCTCTTTCTCTCTCAAATCCATTACGGCCTAAACCACAAGAATCACATAAGAGGCCGCAGCAACTGTGGCACCTAGAACAGTCATCATCTGTACCTTCCATTAAAGATCTAGAGAGATTTCCGGGCAGGCAGTTGATCAAAGACCTAACTTTTTTGCGGCGCCTTTACAGTTGAATTTTCCTCCACTCCCATGAAACAGAGACAAGAACTGAGAGGATTCAGGATCCCTTCTCTTTTGTGATAAAATACCAAAAAAGGAAAAAAATCACAGAAAAAAGAAGTCTGAAGGGAACTAAAAGGAAACCCTCAGAAGTTCTTTTCTATTTGTCACCCTTTTGTATGAAAAAACCCCTAATCAAAAGTTAAAATCAATACTCCTGAGAGACCAAAATTTCTCCAGAAGGTACAGTTAGCTCCTAGAAAAAAGAAAGCTGTTTCGTCTCTCCACCCCCTATATACAATTCGATATATAAAATCGATCACACAACGAGCTAAACCTAACAGGGGTTCAACGAGAATCCCAGAGATTAAGATCCCTAAATGCAACTGACGAACGCAGTGAGACTTGTGCCAGACGAAAGTATTCCATGGTGAGATCAGGTAGACGAAATCGATGGATTGAATGGAGAGAGATCTGGTGAGGCAAAAGGGGAAAGATATAAGACCGAGGGTTGAAAGCGAAAGCTTGACGAAGCTGGGATTGCGATGGAATTCGTGTTCTTTTTCTCTACATACTTTATTTTCCAATTATTTTTATGGATTTCATCTCATTTGTTTATGAAGTCAAGGAGTTGAATGCTTTATCTCTGAAATACAAGGATTTATGGGGAGCAGGTTGTTTGGTTTTGTAGAAAACAGGGAGTGATAAAGAAAAAAGATGAGAAGGAAGAATTAAACTACTAAAGTAAGAATAAACGGTAAAAAGAAAATTGAAAACGCCATTAATATTTATTGTGTATACACACTGGTGTATTATTTAAGTCAAGAAACGTTGCTAACACTATGCGGGGCCAATAACCGGACACATAAAATTCTGAAATACATGTACCGTGCTGCATGAGATTATTAATTGTGATGGTACGGGTGCATATATTTGTTAATATTGGAGATTTTTTTTTATTCCAATAGGTTAGTGTTGGAGAGAGAATAAAGTACTGTTTGTATAGGTCACAAATTATTGCATGGACCTGTATCATCAACGAATCTTTGTTCGACATAGTGGAGCCCGCATCGATTTATTTGATGCAGATTAACTATGCTCCGCGTGTAGATAACAGTTCTTTTGAAATATCACAAATTTGTTACTTTACCACTGAGCGAAAGCAGATTCGGTACGAACATTCTATACATATTTTATGTAACAGGTCGAGTAGTGTGCTCCTTTACTGACCCGCCACATGAAGGATAGAGATAGTTGCGGAGATTAGATAGGGGCGGAAGAGCTGTTGGGTAGATGTGCTGACCTGACGGCGTCTGGTTGGTGGATAAGGTTTTGATGAGAGATGATGCTGTAAGAGATCAGATCTTTTATATTTGTGATTAGAGCATTCGTTGTTGACTGTTAAAATTAAATTTTTATATAATATCATTAATTAATAATTTATTTTAAGAGTGACATTTCTGAATAGAATGAAATTATTAAAATGGCATTTTCGTAATTAATTTTTTATTTCTTCGCTGACGTGGCTTGTCAAATGAATTGTCAAATTTAGACAATTGTCTAATTTTCTTTCAATAGTCTCTGCATCCCTGAAATTTAAATGATAATTGTCAAATGAGATTTAACGATCAATTTGACAATGGGATGCGGATACTCTTAGGGCGGTGAAGGAATCGAATTTGATCGGTGTTTGAGTTTAATTTGAAATTATTTCAAACTAAGTCAAATTTGAATTAAATCAAACTTGATCTAAATCTAATTCGAGGTAAAATGAACTCTAAATGAATTTAATTATTTTAATTATTTTATTTATTTTCATATTATCATACATAATTAGAACTAAAATAATTAATTTTATATTAAAATTTGAAAAACTATTTAATATCTATTAACTTAATAATAAATTAATAATATTTTATTAGTATTATAATAAAATAATTATATTATTACATATATTATTAACTAAATAGTTAAAAATATATATAAATAATTACATATCAAACTATTACGAATCAAACTCGAATTAGTTCATTAAAAAAATTATCAAATCAAACTCCAATCAAACTTACAAAAAAATCTTATAAAATGAACTGAATTTGAATTAAAATCGAATCGAATACCAAATAAATTATATATTATGAACTTTTCTTTACGGTCTATCTATGATGCACCGATGCAATTAATTAATTCACTGTTGCCACGTTTGGCGGGTTGTGATTTGTGAACGATGATTGGTGCCTCGTTCTAGTATTTATTGCTTGGACCGGCAATGCAATAATGGCCATTAAATAGTTTCATGGCAAATAAGTCACGCTTATTTTTTAACTGTTGTTAAACATGTAACAACAGCATCCACTTCCTCACAGTCGTATTACCCTATTACCATGCTGGCTATTTGGTAGAGCTAAAAGCCATTAGCATTCTCACGTTTTTCATGTTTGGATGATATTTTTTGAAAATTCAAATGTCATTTTTGTACGCGGAGGAAGTTTCAGAAATTAGTTTTTTTATTGGTTCTGGAAATTAATTTACTCGAGAAACCAAGGGATTAATTTTGAAAAAACTGGTTCAGTAATTTCTCAAAAGTTACGGCCTGATGGACCACTGTCAGTAAAATAAAACAGGGGCAGTAGTAATGGTCCAAAAATTGAAGGTGAGACCGGTCTGACAAGCAGTGTATTGTGTTTTGACATTAATCTTGGATGGAGTCTTAATGGGGTCTAATGGAGCGCAAAGGAAGGGGATGTGGACACATCATGGGACAATAAAATAATGAATAAAGAGGAGGGAACATCTGACAATGAATTAATTTAATAATTTTGACAATAGATTTGAAAATAAATAAATAAATTATAGATATATTTTTTCTTTTTATTGATTAATAGTGTTTTAAATTTTATATATTTTTTAGGGACATATGCATGATTTTGATCAGAGAGGGGGAGTCAAATGTAAAATTCAGAAAGGTCGCAATTTAACACAATAGCACTCTTTTTCAAAATTCATGGAGATCAATTGACCCCTCCTGGCTTAAGGTACCTTGTTTTCGAGGTTGTTCGACAATTTATCATTAAAAATATTAAGATTCAAACTCATTATATAATTATATCAAATTTGAAATACTATCAATCTATAAAGAGATATTATATATGTATATTTTTTCCTATTTTTTTTTTTATTTATTTAAAAAATCATTTTAAAGATTGTCAATATACCCATTGTCAGATGATCCAAACTTATATTATGTGACGTGTCTATTTCAATCTTAAAGAAGAAGAATAAATGTTTAATTGCTGTGCCATTTATTAACCGGAGCTAATAAAAACCATGGTATTATATCACGCAACGATTCATTGGCAGTTTATATTAGATTACATATTATAACCCGTTTTATAAAAAGATTATTCTAATTGGTAACAATAAATTTATCCGACTGTTGGGCTGTTGGCGCGACGGTTACAAAAATAAAATAAAATAAAAACTATATTGTAGATATATATATATATATCTTTATTATTCTTTAGTGATTTAATAAATCATCACGAGGCAGGGCGGGCATTACTGTGTGACTTTGTGTGGTTCAAATTCATGGGCACTACATATCGTGTAGTAGCAAATATATAAGATTTCTTATGGAGGAGTAACAACTGTGCCCCTTATTTACACATTGTATTTGCACGCAATATTAAATATAAATATTTTTAAAAATACATATTTTTTTAGAGTTGGGTGCTATGCATAATACATATATCTCCTGTTATTGATCATTTTTTTTATTCTCAAAGTCTAAATAGTTGATCTGAACTATTCAAAATGATTATCATATGAAAATCATGTTGGGATCAAATTTTATATTTTTTTAAATTTTTTTATTATTTTTTAGATAGTTAGAAAATCATTTTTTTTACATCTCACAATAATAAATCAAGTGATTTTTTAACTATCTAAAAAAATAAAATATATAAAATTTCATCTCCATCTAGATTTTTATATAAAAATTATTTATAGATGTTTGGATCGTCCATTTTAATTTTAAAAATGTAAAAAGTAACCCATAGCACATGAGCAATCTGTGTTATACATAGCACCATAGTCCAGCTTTAATTTCTAACACAAGTTTTGAAAATGTCCTTTTAAAAAGTGTTTTTGATACTTAATATTGTGTGAATATGTAATGTGTAAAACTTGATATTCAAGAATAATTTCTCGTGCAGTAATGCGACGTGAATTCTAAAGTTGATGATACTGGAAGATATATTGATAATTTATTTTAGCGCATTTGAAAATTCAATTTATATTTCAGCCATTTGGCCATTGAAGAGAGAGTTAATTTTTAAACTGCACCAATTTAAAAATATAATTCACCGGAGTTGATAGCACTTAATCACTGACTAAACGAGTGCCCAATTGCATATATCCTATATAAACTAAAAGAACATATTAAAAAGATAACTTATTTATTTCGACAATTGATGCTGACCGTGCGCTGTCACAATATCAAATAAATATAATTGTCAATATGGAGTTACAATCTATAATTAATAATTTGACAATCTCCACAACTATTAAAATAATTTGCAATTCCGAAAACCGATAATTGAAACATCATCTATAATAATGTTTTTTTTTTTGAATTAGCTGGTGAATTGCCAGCTAGATTTCTATTGTAAAGGAAAAGAAATTACAAAGTTTGATAGCAATACTTACCCTGCTATCGTTGACACTGATTACAACATCTATAATAATAATTGGCATAAACAGAAAATTGCATCAAACTTTAATTTCATCGAGGGAGTTGATGTTTTGCAGAGATTTATGTTAAAAAGTCTTTGATCGAATAAAATATATTGCATAAATTTAACATACATCTAATTCATAAGACTGGCAACATATTAAATATTTTGGGAAAAATAATTAATTGCAACAACAAAACTGTGAAATTAGAAAAATATCACCCGAAGTTAAGCCTTGCCACAATAAATCCACTTTTAGTTAAAAACCACTTTTAGTTAAAAAATTAAAATTTCGTACAAACATATACTATTTCATTGTTATATCCAGAATATTCTCAATTCCCTTCCGTTTTGTACCAGAGGGAGGAAGCAGGGGTAGCAATTTTCTGCGGAAGTGGTATTTGGATATAACAATTGAAATGCTATATTTGTGTATTAAAATTTTAATTTTACATAGTAAAAGTGATAAAAATAGATTTAGCGTGACATTTATAAAGGCTTGATATTATTCTAATTTCATAATTTTATTTTGACAATTAACTAATTTTAATTATCTTAATATTTTAAAAAAAGTATACCATCGATCGTTATACAAATTATAATATCAATGGATTCTCCTCGTTGATATACTATCCCATATATTGTTGACAGATTTCAATATGGTCACCCTGTAATTTTAAGTTTCTTTTTTTAAGTGAGGACAATATATCATGTTAATGTTAAATGAAATAAAAGAGCCCTGCCCCCAGCGTCGTGTTAAACATAACTCTGAAGTCTAAATACGCGTTAGCGTTAATTTTTAAGATCTGCTACGGAACCATCATAATTTAGATGGATATTAAGTTCCTTCATTTTTTTATTCTAAATTACTAAGACAACTTATGGATTGCGCCATCTTGACAAGGAAAATAAATTTATGTATTTGTAAATAGACAGGCTGAAACATTTTTATAAGACTACAGGCAAGTATATACTTCGTGATAAATTAGGTCATTTGCTCTCAATTCAAATCTTACAAGTACAATTTCATTTAACAATCAATTAAAAGACCAAAACTCTGAAGAGAGAGAGAGAGCTAGGTTTTTAACTAAACCCCGTTGAGCTGTTCAGGCAGTTATTATTATTATTAATTAATATTAAATTAATATTATTAAAAAATAAGAGTGAAAAAATCGTAAAATTTCAAATATACGAATGGCAAAAGTGACGCATAAAAAAATAATGAAACGCTAACGCCATTTTGTATATTTGAAATTTTACGTTTCTCACTCTTATTTTTAATAATATTAATTTAATAAAACTTATTATTACTAAAAACTGCCGTTCAGGCACTGAGCCACATGCTAAGGAGGTCATTAGTTTAAAGGTAGAAAATATTTAAGAAACTTATAAAGGAGAGGTGAGCTTTTAAGAAATTAATCTTCAAATCGGTTTTATATAACGTATAATATTTTTTTGATCAAAAAGATAGGAGTCAAAACTCCCAAATTTTATTAAATGTAAAGTTTACATTAATCACGAAAAGATAAAAAATGAAAATGGAAATAAAAGATAACTAAGGACTATCTAGTTTGTGAACCACGATTTGTATTCTAATAAGATCTCTCTCATTATTGTTAATGATAATTTATTTTCATCCCTGAATATTCTTGCACAATGCTTTCGCCATAAAACAAAATACGTCACCATCTTCATTCCTCTCCAGTGCATATCTTCATTTTTATTCAGTATAAGATGATATTCTTCTTTTCTGTATAGTGTGAAAATTGAATAATAATTCACAGCTACATCATGAATGTACTGTCGTATTTTTATTGTGAATTGACATTTTATAAATAGACGAATGATAGTTTCTTCAGCTTTGTGACACATGTGACAGATATTGGTCATCTGCCACCTCATTTCATTAGATTGTCTAATGTTAGAATTGTATTTCTTAACAGAAATCATATGAAGATTGATACTTTTGGGGGTGCTTTGGTTTTTCAGATGTCGGCAATAGAAATTTTATGGATGGGAAGTTCTGTATGAATTTTTAGTATGATTTAGTTGTGACTTATCTTCTTTTAAGCCATTGTAATTCATCTTTCTAATCTTGTAAGATGTAATTCATCAGAGATCCTGAGCAATAGGGATTTTATGAATGAAAAATTTGTATGAACTTTTAGTATGATTTAGTTGTGAATGATCTTCATTTAACGGGTGTGTTTGGATGGTGAAAGGATTAGTGTAAGAATAGCAATGTTTGGGTTAGTAGTTGAGAATAGTGTGAGATTAGTGATATCTCGGGAAATGTGAGAATAGTGTTATTTTTTACTATTTTAGGTTAGTAAAATATTATTTGGATAGAAATTTGAGAACAGTGAAGAAAATAATTAAAATTAATTAATTATTTTTTAGTATTTTATTTAATAATAATATTTATTTAATACTACGCCATACTAATATATTCATTGATGTCGTCATAAATAAAAGGAAAGGACTACTAAAAATTAAAATTATGGTCACATGTTTCTAGAATCTATAGTGTAGCGCTAATACGGTTTGTGTTCAAGTGCCGACATCTCTTCAAAGTAGTTTCCACAGCGATACCTGAAAGCACTTGGTTATTTAATTAGGATGATGAGTTTTTAGCTTATAAGAAGGAGAAAGAATGATCGTAGATGGTGACTTGTTGAGCATCCGATTGTTTTAGAGGAATTTTCAAATTGTAAAGAAGGAGAACGAAGCATAGGAAAAAAGAATCATTTATTTATTAATTAATGATAATGATTTCGCGTGATCAATCTCTCTTCTCTAATTATGCTAAAAATATATTTATCGCAATCATCATATACTTTAAAATTGAATAGTCCAAAATTATTTTGATTCATAGCAGAATTTTTCTTATATGGAATGGAATAGTTTATTATAGATCTGAAGGAGTATCGTTAATTTATTAATCAACAATAATAGTTTTGGGAGCTTTTGACCCTCATCTTTTCATCCAAAAAACAATAATAGTTTTGTCTGATCAACCTCTCCTCTCTAATCACACCAAAAAATATTTTTCTCAATCATCAGATACTCACAAAATATCCATAACAAAATTTCTCTTTTTATATTTATTGGGGCTTAAAGTATCTATATATAATCTATTTGAGGCATTTTAGTTAAAGCAACTAATTCTTTTGCTCTCTACGATATAGTTTTTTTTTCTTACTCAGTAAGGATGGAAGTCTAATAACCCCGTTCAGATTTAGAGCTAGCTCTACGATATATTTTAATTTGCCCGCCAATTATTCACCTCCAAAAGTCGCTAAATTTAATCCAACGCATACATTAATTTCATTCCTCTTCGCTTTCTTTTTTTCTACAAACTCTCATGAAAACCCTATCGAGTACGTCAAAAATACCAATAATGAGATTGTCATCATCATCAGCATTATCTCTTATCATCGCGATAATTACTAATTAAGAAGGAGAAAGAATGATCGTAGATGGTGACTTGTGGAGCATCTGATTGTCTGAGAGTTTTCAGATTGCAAGGAGAACGAAGTATCGGTAGGAGTATCGTTAATTTATAATTAACGATAATGATTTCGTCTGATCAACCTCTCTTCTCTAGTTATGCTAAAAAATATTTATCTCAACCATCAGATATTCAAAATTGAACAGTTTTAAATTATTTTGATCTATAATAGAATCTCTCTTATATGGGATAGTATGTTATAGATCGGAAAGAGTATCATTAATTTATTAATCAACAATAATAATTGTACGTGATCAACCTCTACTCTGTAGTCACACCAAAATATATTTATCTCATCTATCATATACTAAAAAAATCCATAGCAATGATTTTGAATCGTACAATGTATCGCGTATTGTAGTATTTAATATCGTATCGTGTATCGTGTATCGTATCGAATTGCTTAAGATTCACTAAATTCTTATAGAAATTAAGTAATATAACTAGTTACAAATGAATTTCATTAAAAAAAGTTTCAATAACAAAATCTATCATACTTCTATGGCACAGCATTATGTTGCATGTTTTATAACCATTAAACACTATCAAAATAAACTAATTCATTGTCAATTCTCAAAAATATAGTTAATTTATAAAAAAAGTCACGAGCAAATGTACAAATTAAATATTAACATTGTAACACAGAGAAGAAATATTTATACCTTGAAAAAGATAAATTATAAAATGTATAAGTTTTCTAATATGTACACACTACACAGAGAAGTCACATTTATAGTTTTATATCTTGTGAATAATTCTACGGATATCATATTAACACACTTACACACTAACACATAATGTACAGTACACTAAATAATAAATAGTCAAATATTAATACTGTAAAATCATATTGTATCTTACGATTCGTATCGCCAACCTATAGAATCGTACCATATCGTACGATTCATATCATGAATCGTAAGATACTGAAATCACTGATCCATAGAATCTCTTTTTATATATATATATTTATGGGGGCTTGAAGTATTTATAATCTCTTTGAGGCATTTTAATTAGTTAGCTAGCATAATTTACTCTCTACAATATATTTTAATTTGCCCGCCAACTATTACGGATTTTTGAATATAATAATTAGATTAATTCTATTATTATTATTAATAATAAAAATTAAATTTTAATATTAAGAATGAAAGTGTGTCATCGTGACTAGCACATAAAATATGTATCACTGAACTAACGCATTTAGAAAGACATTACTCCCAGTGTCATCTTTTTTTTCTCTCATTCACAGATTATAAGTTTTATAATATAAACTAAGTTTTTGGCATAGTTGGGTTTGACGTCAGTGAGCATCACTCTCACTAACGTGATTCTTCTTCTTTTTTTTATAAAAAGCTAACTGAAATATAAAAATAAAAAGATGTCGTGTCAATAACACATTTTCAATGCACCACTAGTAGTGGAGCACTGTCATTCTTATTATTAAAATTTTATTTTTAATATTATTATTATTAATAATTGATTTTTTTATATTATTAGATAAATTAATCAGTGGCCAACTACTCACCTCCAAAGTCGCCAAATTTAATCAACGCATACATTTCTTTCCTCTCCGGTCCATAAATTTTGTTTTTTTCTAAAAACTCTCATGAAAACCCTATCGAATACGTCAAAAATACCAATATATGGTCTGTTGTACAAGAATTAAACATAAACTCCCAAACTTAGATGGTAACGACTGATGATGTGTACGAGGTGGAGTTCTTTTCTGCAGCTTTTAATTAACAACGAATTATTCCGCATACATTTTGTGCTTGAAAACCCAACACGAGTTACATTACTAACAAAGAGTTGTGCATATCCGCACACGCGCACAAAGAATATATAGGTCGTTCTAGAAATACAACTTTTGTTATGTTCAGATGATCAGATTGTCATTATCATCAGCATTCTCTTATCATCGCCATAATTACTACCATTGCAAGGCTGCAACTGCCATAGTTTCTTTTTTTTTATATATATAAAAAAAACTGCCATAGTTTCTATGCCGCGATCTTAACTATCACATAACATTGACATCATCATTCTCATAAATTTGATGATGAATGATCAAAGCATATTACATATTTCCGTAATTTAAAATTCTATTTTATCCGTTTCAATTTAAGCAACAGTAGACAACTGATAAAATAAGTCATATGCATTCAAAGCAAATTCTATTAAAAAAAATAGAACCTTCAATTCCAATATGGCACCAAAACACCGACGTCAAATGTATGTGCAAGACACATAAACATAAGAGCATCTTTAATGAAAGTTTTATTGAGTTTTTATTCTTATATGTCATTGTTTATTTTTTATCTTAGCATTGGAGATATAGTTTCTAATTTAAAAACTCTAATCACAGTTTCTAATTTAGCAACTCAATTCTAATTGCCACAATATATTAACAACTCATTTAATTTAGCATTGAAGATCATTTTTGCTAAATATATTTATTTTTTCTATTTTCACTAAATGACTTGGCATAAATAAAATCTAGAGATAATTTCTACATTGAAGAATGTTAATTAATAATAATTTCTCTAATTAAATCTAATATAATAGTAATAAAAGATTTAGAACTGATTGCTACATTAGAGATGTTATAAATCCACCTCTCTTTTTTTTTTCCTTATACACACCTTATTCATTGGATTGACAACGAATATACCGCATATCTATATAATTATACGATATATTTTTTTTAATGTTGTTTTTATTGTGTATTATTTCCACCTTTCTATTTATGGAGATAGAAACCATCCAAGATTTGCCAACTTATGTTTTTGTCTTTTTCGTAAGAAGAATCAGTAAATAAATTGCATGAATCGGCCTGGAAATTATGCACAGTTTCTTTTCGTTTTCTTTTTTTATTTGTACCTTGACGTCTGAAAGTTTTCTTAACCCATTGTATTGTTTATCATCTAAGCGAGCGAAAACAGAAAACAAAAAATTATTGGCTAGAGCTGACTTGAAATGATTAATTTTTAGGATGACATATTGACATCTATTATTCAAAACGCTTTTCTATAATATATAACACGTTGATTGAGAGAAAAATAAAATAATTAATACATATAAGGGGATCGTTTGCTACCTGTTTGTTTTTAACATCTAAACAGTATTTAAAAAATATAAAGACTAATTTTTCTATCCAACATATACAAGCATGATCGGTAAAATTTAGTAATTTACATATCGTGTCTATAAAAGATGACAACATTTATTATATTTACTGTATATATGTGATTTGAAATTTTTAAGATTCAATAAAAATTCTTGAATAGTAAACAACACTTGAATTTTTTTTACTATCTAATTTACATCAACATACCCTTTACTTTAATTTTTTATTTTTTATTTAATTTAATTTTCTAATTATCTGTCTAAATTATCAAAATAACCATTGTCAAATGATTTATCGTCACACACATTTGATGGTCTGTAATAACTTCAAGCATTAATATCCCAACAAAATTAGTACTACTATTGAGAATTATATGTAAGAGTGTCAAAATTTGATCCGAAAATAAATGAGTCGGATACGGATCAAAATTTTTAACCCCGTCGCGAGATGGGTATGGTCAAGAATTTTTTACCCTAGCCAATCCAACCCATTTAATTATATTTTTGGATTTATTTTATAATTTAACGCTAGTCAAAACTTATATATACACTAATTGAGATTAATTATATATTAATTAATATTATGACTTAAAATATATAAAAATGATTAATAAATAGTTATTTTATTCAGATCGAGTAGAGTCAAAGAAATGTTGATTTGATGTTAAACTGATCAAAACTAATCGATCAGATAAAAAAAATAATGATGACCCGATCCAACCCGAGCTATTGATACTACTAAATTCATATCCAATTGACTAAAACGTTCCATGACGTATAAGAACACAAAACCTAATTAATACTTCAACTTGATAAATCTAGAAAAAAAAATTTAGCCTCATGGGTTAATTAAAAAGGAGAGAATAACTTCAGTTCGGCATGAAATGAAAATTATTATATAACACTAAAAAATCTACATCACATGGAGGTTGTGTACAGAATTTATTAAAGAAATAAAGTGATATCAGTATCAATCTAAATTTGGCGCATTGTGACTTGCTGTTGATCAAATGGGGTCCATCTAACTCCAACTTTTAGATTCTCCGATTGTGCTGAAATTATTATTACTGAAATCTAGCTATAATTATTCTTTATAAATTTATGGGAAAAAATAATAATGAAATGTCACGAACAGTAATATATGTGACTTAATAATATTGATTTTCATTAATATTGATACTACATAGCACAAACTCAATAATTTTAGGACCATTATTATTATTGTTATCATGAATATTATTATTATTATTATTGTCCTTATTATTATTAATAATAATATATTATTATTATTATTATTTTATTAGTATAATAATAATAATTATTATTATTATTATTATCAGTATATTATTCTCATATCATCATCCTCATCATTAATATCAGTATCATTATCACTATTATTATCATTATTTTTTTATATTTAAGATTTCTTATCTCTATAATTTTGGATTGAGTTCCATTTCTAGTCTACCTCAATTTATTTAAGATTAAAGACTTTGTTGTAATTGTTATTTTATATTTCATTTCACATAAATAAATACAATCAAAAAATTTTAGTTGTTCTTTTTGTTAAATAATCAATCATTTCTGAAGTTTATTGGGTTAAAACAGATTGCCATATTTTTGGTGCCGACAAAAAAATCACTAATGAACTTTCGTCTGCACTCAAAAAGCACTGCCTCATCCAATTAATCATAGTTCACATATAAAAATGACTTAATAATAAAATACTTTTATCATAATTCCATCATTAATTAAGTCTTCATTGATTATAAACTTAGAATTAGTTAATAACTCAAACTATCGAAATTTTAAACGGAAAATAAAATTTCTAGGACAAAGAATCAAGCATGCATCCAATTCTATTATGCTGTACCAATTATCAAATAAAAAAAAAAACAAGTGTTTGTACTGTAATAATTGTAGAGGAGAGAGGCCTAACTTGGAAAAGCTTTTGACGAGACAGCAGACAGGCTGGATTGTTAGAATTATTGGACGAGAATACCAAATCGGACGGCGCCGCCCCCATCTCTTTTCACTTAGAATTATTTTAAAACTATTTTAGACTTTTAGTTGATGTTCGGTTATTTTCCTTTGTTTTTCTAGCAAAAGTGATTCAGTTGATTGTTAGAATTATTGGATGGAAATTTTGTTTGACAGGTGTATTAAAACTGTAAAAGTATAGTAAATAATTAAAACGTTTTAAAGTATTAAATAAAAGTGGTAAATTCGAACTCAATTTTTTAACCAAATCTAAGCACAAAAAGGATTTGAGTTGTTTTTCTATTGATCCAAAGAGTAAAATTATTGCTATCAAATTATTTTTACAAAACAAACCCAAACACTAGTCTGGTATTGTCTCTACTTGAATTCACTCCTGATTTAAGATGAGTAAAACTAAAGCACTTTTATACGTACTTTTAAGTTAAACATTAAATTTTCTTTCTTTCAATATTTTTTATACATATTTCTTTATTATCTATTTACTTTATTATTATTATTATCAAACATCATTATTTAAAAAAATATATAACTTTTACTTCGTTTTAACTATATATGCCAAACAGTGGTGGATGTAAATTAAGCAAATGAGGTTCAATGTCCCCCATTTGATTTTCAAATTTCACAATTTATATGATATTTTCATATTATACAAATATATTTATTGAGAAAATTTATATTTGAACTCCATGAAAATGTAAATTATTCATTGTGACCCCATAATTATAATTATCTTTTTATTTTATTATCATTATATAAATATAAAAAAATAATATAATAACTGACCCGATTCAAATTTCCGGCTTCACCATTAATGCCAAACGAGGATTTGCTTTCGACTTGCAAGGGAAATGAACAGGAGCAGAATTTATTTTGCAGTGTTCTTATATTCATGAGAATACTCTTGAAAATGTGAACACTTCATTAAATGGATAAGATAGACGGCGCACATCCATGCATATAGATATCTGGTAAGATCCTGAATTTAATAACGATTTTTAAAATCCTTTAATAACGGTACGGTTCTCCATCTGTTGTTAGAAAAAAAATATAAACAACCGTTGTTAAAATCATTTTTGAAAGACATTTAACAACGGTTCTTAACTAATAATCATTGTTAAAGGGTCCTTTAACAACGGTTCTCAAATAAAAATCATTGTTAAAGGATACCTTAGCAACGATTAATTATTAAAAAAATTAAGAAAAAATTTAGCAACTGTTTTTAACTAATAACCGTTGCTAAAGGACCCTTTAGGAACGGTTATTAGTTAAAAACAGTTGCTAAAGGTTTTTTTTAAATATATATTTTTAAATTTAACTTTCTTTAAAAGGTGCGAGTCAGATTGATACTGAGTCATATTGATTAACAGTAAACAATGAATATAGAGTCATATTGACTAGATAAGAATAAATATTGTTATATATTATTCATTCAATAATTAATATGAAAGAAATATAATTATTAATCAAATGAAAAAATATTTACTCAAAAAATACATACATCTTACTCATACAATAATATGAAAACCTATACATTATTTAATAAAAAACAGAAAAAAACTTCAAATAAATTTTTGAGCCTGAATATGAGATTTTTTGGCCCAAAAAATGGTCGTAATGGTGATAGCAGTTAACTATGTAAATCTCGTCGTTAGCTTTTCGTGACCGCGTAGAACGCCTCAATCGGAGTTTCCTATCAAAAGTTATGACCGTTTGAAGTTGAGATGGTCGAATTTCGATTTTTATTTTTTCTGTCTCTCTTCTTTCTTTCTTCTTTCTCTCTCTGTCTCTCTCATCTCTCTTTTTATATATGAAAACATATGAAAAGATATTGGTAATCTGTGGGATTTCAGTTTTTTCATTTTTATTTTTGAAACGTTGGATTGGAATTAACGAACGGTGAGATGGGCAATCCGTGGGAGCAATTGTTATTGGTTGAGCAAAAAAATAAATGTTAGAGCAAATGTCAGACCTAAAAAGCAGCATAATCATTTAGCAATGGTTTCTTGAAAGAACCGTTGTTAAACACACCATTTAACAATGGTTCTAAGCACAAAACCGTTGTTAAAGGCAGTGTTTAACAACGGTTCCTTCAAAGAACCGTTGCTAAATGGTTCTACTACTTTTTTGAGTTCTTGGAGTCTATGTTAATAACGTTTTTTTATTATAAACTGTTGTTAAAGAAGTTCTCAATATTATAATGATGTCACTAAGCCATTTAGCAATGGATTTGATATATAACCGTTATTAAATGGAGGTTGTCTAAGGAGAAATGTAGTGTATATTATAATTTATACATTAACTAGGAGATGCCTTGAACTTTTTTTGACTGTCCCTTGAAAGAACTGATAATAATATAAATAATTAGTTTTCCAACATTTAATAAAAATAGTCGGAAACGGAGCTAGACTTTGACGAAGACTAAATACATGAGTTGAGTAGTTTACAGTCAAATCGTTTTGATTTTGGTACTCTTTTTCAACTTTTTCACCGTCTCTGAAAGTATGTGCTCATAACAGATGACATGTAGTCGGAAACGGAGCTAGACTTTGACGCGGGGTAAAAATGAATTTTTTAAGGATCAAAATTTAAAATTTTCTTCAATAAAAATAGTTTTTCTAAAAATATACATAATTATAATAATTATAATAATATTTAAAAAAAAAACTCAAGCCAAGGAATCAATTGACCTTTCATGCCACCATGTAGATATGCCCCTGCAGAGTATTGTGAGATATTTCAGAACAAAAATATTCTCTTTTTTTAGCAAAAAGCAACACAGAAAAGGATTTTAAAAATATCAAGATAGACCAGAAAATATTTCAAAACAAAAGTATTCTGATCAAAGTTTAAAAAAAAAACAAGATAAACAGAAAAGATTCAAAATGTCAAGGATTAATTGTGAATTTCTGAACTACAGGACCTAATGAAATGCTATTGATTTATGAGAAAAAATTTTTATCCCTCAAGTCTTCGTCTCCTAAGAAAATCCCCACGTATTTTTCTATACAGCGCGACTCTCCGTACAGTTTATATGATATTATCATTTTTCTATATAAATATTGAGCTCATTTATCTAAATATCTAGTTCATCTAAATAACTAAGACATATATATAAATAACTAAGACATATATATAAATACTTAAATCATTTTTGTTTTCTGAAACTTTTTTCTCTCTCATTTATCACATGCATTTTTCCGTGCAACATATGTAATATTTATCCTTTTCTATCTAAATACATTCACCTATCTAAATACATAGCTCATCTATCTAAATATCTAGTTCACTTATCTAAATACCGTGTTCAAATATCTAAATACCTGATTCATTTGTGATGTTTGACATTTTCTGTCTAAATACGTTATTCACCTATCTAAATACCCAGTTCACCTATCTAATTATCCTCACTTATTTAAATATCTAATTCACATATCTAAATATCTAGTTCACCGATCTAAATACTTGAGAAATATATATATATATATATATATATATATATATATATATAAATAGATAGAGAGAGATAGGCTAGGGTGCTCCATGGAGCACCAAACTTCTTGTGCTTCACGTCCGTATCTCGAATTTAAAAGTTTAAATGGTCGATTCAAACCGTTGAACATGATATTCATAATGAAATATCTTTTGAGATCAAATTTTATATTTTTTTGAATTTTTTTGCTATTTTTTAGATGGATACAAAATCACTAGTTTTGGATGGTGCATAAATCTTTAGATCAATAAACTTTGTACCCATCTAAAAAATAGTAAAAAAATTCAAAAAAATATAAAATTTGATCTCAAAAGATATTTCATTATGAATATCATGTTCAACGATTTTGGATCGACAATTTGAACTTTCAAATTAGAGATACGAACGTGAAGCACAAAAGATTTGGTGCTACATGAAGCACCATAGCCTATCTATATGTAGAGTAAAGATACCGTGAGCTTAAACTCACAAAGATCTTCCGTGAATTTAACTCAAAAAATATATCAAATCATCTCTAAATTTTAATTTATCATCCTCATTAAATTCTTTATATGAAAATCTTGTGGGATGCAAAAATTTAGAGTGTTTTGAGTTTTTTAAGTCACCGTTTTTAATTTTTTAAAATGATGATCAAGTATTAAATATATTATTATTATTATTTTTAGAGCTGATTTTCAAAAATTAAAAACCATGACTTAAAAAACTCAAAACACTTCAAATTTTTACATCCCATAAGATTTTTATATAAATAATTTAATGAGCATGATAAATTAAAGTTTAAGGACGATTTAATATGCTTTTTGAGTTAAGGTCATGGAATGCCTCTGTGAGTTTAAGCTCACGGTATCTTTACTCTCTCTCTCTATATATTTATATATATATATATATATATATACATATAGGGATGACTTATGGTGCTTTGCAAAGGAAAAAAATTGTTATTGCTTCGGGGTGAGATTTCATATCCCGAGGTCTCAAATGGTCAATCTAAATTGCTCAATAATTTCTTCATATCAAAATCTTGTAGGATATTAAATTTCATGATTTTTTGAGATTTCTAACTATTTTTTAAATTATTTTTAAAACCACCTTGTTTAACATAAGAAAATAGCTTATTTCAGAGCTGTTTTTAAAAATAATTTAAAAAATAGGTAGAAAGCTTAAAAAAATCATGAAATTTAATATCCTGCAAGATTTTGATATGAAAAAATTATTGAGCAATTTAGATTGTCCATTTGAGACTTTGAGATATGAAATCTCACCCCGAAACTATAACGGTTTTTTATTTTGCAAAGCACCATAAGCTATCTCTCTCTCTCTCTCTATATATAATACTCAAGTTTTTTTTATTTTTCAAGACTTTTCTTCTCTCTCATATGTCATGCATGATTTTTCGTACAATCCATATGATGTTTGTTAGTTTCTCCCATATAATTTTATTTTCTGATACTATTTTTCTCTATCTTGCTATTATTTTACTACGTAACTGAGTCACGTATCTAAATACCTAAATCACATATCTAAATATCTGAATCTCATATCTAAATACCTGAGTCTCATATCTAAATACCTAAGTCACATATCTAAATACCTGAATCACATATCTAAATACCTAGCTCACTTATATAAATATCTGACTCACTTATATAAATATGTGACTTATTTATCTGACTCACTTATGCAGATGGACGTACTTTTTTTGCCAAAAATGAAAAGTTAGTTATAGAGGATGTATATTTTTTTACCAAAAATGAAAAGTTAGGTAGAGAGTTTTTTTTTTGGAATTTTGTTCCGGGGACTGTTAGTCGATCATTGATTTATTGTGAATATAATCAATAGTCAATCGATAAGTATAAAAGATGTAACTCAAATATTATTTGTACATAGCTTTCAGATCAATGAAATTAAAGAAGGCTCTACGTTGGCAGCCTCTGTCAACTTATTTTAATTTTTTTTTTTTAAAGAAGGCTATTTACATCTGATGATCAAAATTATCTTATTTAAAGAAGGCTATTTACATCTGATGATCAAAATTATCTTATTTATCTCTTAACATTCAATATAAATGCTACCAATGAAATTTATAAGTTTTTTAATAACTCACAAATAAATATATATATATATATATATATATATATATATATACTTATCTCTGACGGAGTTTCTTGATATATACTTAATTTGCTGGTGATTTATCTGGGATGGATGATATATAATTCAGAAGCCACCTTCCCACAATAGACACTAAATGTAGTATTTCAATTCCAAATTAAAAAAAAATGTCATGTTCCTTCTAATTTACACACTTATCTTTGCCTTCCGAGAAGCTGCATACGCCAAATTGCCAATTAACATTCTACGCTAACACATAATTAAATAACGAACATAGATATACCAGATTTAAAAATTTCAGTTAATTAATCTACTAAAATTCTTGTTAATTAATTAAGTGTCAGGAGTTACGTGCTGAATAAATTATATATACTTCGATTAGCTATGCGCATGAACATTGAACAGAGCCAAGCATTGCTGCATCAGCATACAAGTCTCAGAATTATCTTTCATTTATTAAAAGAGGAAAATATAACCCCTCGCCGTTCCTAACAGTAATGGAGGTGTCCATTTTCTTTGAGAGGTCGGTATATGATATTTTGATATATCACTCTACCAAGAATTAATTAATGGGTTTCTATTGTGTAGGATCGATGTAAATGGTTCGTACTAATTGCAACCGGCAAAAATAACATATACGTGTAAGCACAATACAATAAATTCAAGAAATTTCGTTGAGAGACTTCCTAGTTTGTTAAGATTTTAGATTTTTTAAAAGCAATTAAAGCAAATATGTGCATTAAATGTGTCCTATAGATATTTAGATGATACTTCAATTTATAAAATTTTGCAAGCTTAGGCGCCATACCATTGAAATAACAATTTTTTTTTTTGGAAATGTTCTATTTTCATATTTGAACATTCATTATTTATTACTAGAGTTGTAACTTGGGTTTCACCCGACAATATAGTCATGAAGTAAATAATTAATAATATAAAATTTCACATTAAAGAAAATTTAGATAATATTTCTAAATGCTAAGTAATAATTATAATTATAATAATAAATAATATAATTAGACACATAATAATTTATAAATGATCATACAAAAAAAATTAGATCATTTTAAGAGTTAACTTTCACCTTAAATATTATTTTAAATGAGGAAGATAAACTATTTTATATAAACCCTTAGATTGAAGAAGATGAAAAGATTTAAACAAAATCAATCATGAAAAAAATGAATATGTAGCATGCTTGAAAATTTTAAAAATTTAACTCTCTTTATGTATTAAAAATAACTTTATATTCATCTTAAAAATATAAAAAACATTTAGAAATTCTAAAAATAAAAAAAAAATTAGCATCCTACAAGCTTTTGATATAAAAAACTTTTGAGCGCTGAGATTGAAATTTCAGAGATGATAAATATACTCAATTCATATGATAAATTGAATGTAAATCTTGAATATGATTTTTCTCCTTTCAAATAAATTATAATCAACATTTACTTTCACTGTCTAATTCAGCCCCTCCACATTTAAATGGACCTTATTCTCTTTGATTTATCAATAATTCAAGATGACAATCTAAAGCTCCATTCACCTTTCATTTTTTTTTACGGTAGACTTTTTCGAATGTCTTGATTTCACTAGGAATTAATTGAGAAGGTCTAACTTGAAATGTAGGAAAATAATACGCGATGCCAGACTACCTCATATAAGCAAGTTGTGCCACCACTCCTTTGTTTTGCAGCTCATTTATTTTCTTTCAAATCTCTTATCCTGTTATCCGTGGAATTTTTTTTCTTATCTAGTTATTTTCTTTCAAATCCTTATCCGTGTAATTTTTTCACAGATGATCCGCCCACCAATTATTAATATGAATGATCAATAAAATAAGTTATTAACGCAGATGATTAAGAAAAGGGTAAATTTTCAACTTACGCTTTTCAACTGATATTCGGTCAAGTAGCTGAAAGCCACTTGGCTGTCTCTGTAAATATTTTTTTTACTATCAATATAACATAACTGGCTTGCTGGTTACTAAAAAAAAAACTTACACAGGTGATCAATGAGATAAGTTATCTAGATAGGATGATTAAAAAAATGGCGTAATTTTCACTACAACAAATTCTGGATTTAATAACGATTTTTAAAGCCCTTTAACAATGGTTCTCCAACCGTTATTAAATGAGTGTTAGAAAAAATATAAACAATAATTGTTAAAAACGCATTGTTAAAACCGTTTTTGGAAGACATTTAATAATGGTTCTGAACTAATAACTATTGTTAAAGAATCCTTTAACAATGATTATTAAATAAAAACCGTTGTTAAAGAATCCTTTGACAACTGTTCTTAAATAAAAATCGTTATTAAAGGGTACCTTAGCAACAGTTATTTATTAAAAAAAACTTTAGCAACAGTTTGTAACTAATAACCGTTGCTAAAGGACCCCTTAACTTTCTTTAAAATGTGCGAGTCAAGTTGATATTGAGTTGTATTGATTAACAATAAACAATGAATATGGACTCATATTGATTAGATAAGAACAAATATTGTTATATATTATTCATTCAATAATTAATATGAAAGAAATATAATTATTCATCAAGTAAAAAAATATTTACTCAAAAAATACATATATTATGCTCATATATTAATATGAAAACCTATACAATTTCTAAAAAAAACATAAAAGAACAGAAAAAAAATTTCAAATGCGTTTTTGAGCTTGAAGATGAGATTTTTTGGCCCCGAAAAGGGTGAGAATGGCATGAGTTGTTAACCCCATAGATCTCATCATTAGCTTTCTGTGGCCGTATAGAACATCTCAATCGGATGAAAAGGGGTTGGTAATCCCTAGAATTTCAATTTAAAATTTTCATTTTTAAAACGTTGGATTGGAATTAATGAACGGTGAGATGGACAATCCGTAGGAGTAAATGTTATTGGTTGGATTAAAAAAGCAAATGTCAGATCAAAAAAAATAGCAAAACTATTTAGCAATAGGAACCGTTGCTAAACGCACCATTTAACAACGCTTCTAAACACAGAACCATTGTTAAAAACAGTGTTTAACAATGGGAACCTTCAAGGAACAGTTGCTAAATGGTTCTGCTGCTTTTTTGGGTTCTAAGAGTCTATTTTAATAATATTTTTTTTATTATAAATCATTATTAAAGAAGTTCTCAATATTATAATGATGTCACTGAGCCATTTAACAACGAATTTGATATATAACCGTTGTTAAATGAGTGTTGTTTAAGGTCATTTCTGTTGTAGTGTTTAATTTGTGCCCTCCAAACTGTATTTTTTATGTCTGACAATTGACCATGACGAACCAAAATTAAATAACACAACTCCAACTCATGCCTTTTAATTCAAATTTAGAGGCGTGATCCCAGCTTGAGCTCTTCAACTGAGCTAGACACAATTTTTTTTATGAGCATAGATCTTTTCTTGAGGTTGTCATATTGTATAAATATTTTGATCAAAGTTTTCTATAAAAGTTATATCCGTTTGAAAATTAAAATTTCAGCTCATCTGCACGGATTTAAAAAAATATGCAATATTCGTTACATATAGAAATAATTTATTTAAAATTTTAAATATAATTTTAATTATTTTTATATGTAATGGCTAATGTAAGTAGCTGAAGAATTTCTGAATATTTCTAAATTTTTAATTATTAAAATTTTAAATATAATTCTAATTTTTTAGCTCACTACTCATTATAAATAGAAATAATTAAAATTATATTTATTTTTTTATAATTAAAAATATTTTTAATTTTAATAATTTAAATTAAATTTTAATTTTAATAATTAAAAATTATGTTCAAATTTTTAATAATTAAAAATATATTGACAGTTTGGCTGAAAATTTTTAAAATCTATGTAGATGAGTTAAAAATTTGACCTTTAAATGAATATAATTTTTGATAGAAAATTCTAATCGAAACGTTTTAATACAATTCAGAAAGTTTGTGAAAAATATATGTGTACAATATAAAATCGTGTCTAGATCAGCTGAAAGGCGCAAGTTGGGTCACGCCTTTTAAATTTGAATTTAAGAGCTTGAATTGAAGTTGTACCCTTAAATTTTGATTCGAAATTGTAAAAAATATAGTTTAGAGGATGCAAGTTGAAGTTGTGCCATTTTCTTAGTGATTCTATATAAATAACTTACGTCATTAGTCATTGGTTAGTCATTAGAGTTAATAAGTTGGTGGGCCGGTCATCTCTAAAAAATTCCTTATTTGGAGTCGTCCTGATCTTGGATAAACAGAACACATTAGTCGCATAAAATGACGGTGACGGTGTATATTGTGCACTTTAGATTTGCTCATTTCGATTTAATACCCAGTAAATTATGATGTTTGATTTTAGTAAAAATTAACGAAAAAGAATTTATAATATTTGATGAAATTGGAGAGGAGAACGCCTTATCCAAAACCCTAAACTAGGTTGAACCCTGGGGGGGGGGGGTACCATGATTAAAGTATTTACAACTATTTTTTAGATGACTCGTGCGTTATATGGTCTTATGGACCACATTCTTGATATTTGAGTTTGACATGTCAACATAGACTTTGATTGATGAAATTAATGGTACGCAAGATACTAAAATTCAATGTGGAATATTAATTTTTAGTTTTGTTTTCTAATAAGAGGACCTGTGAGGTAGCACAAACAGTCAGCATGCACGGATTTGAATCGCGAATTAACAATTAGTGGTAAGTTACAATAATAATTTTAAGAAATGAACATATCTTAATAGGCCAAGATGCATGGTGAGAGATTTGTGACCCTCTCCCATATGCATCACCCAACAAAAAAAAACTCAAATAACAAAATTTAGCGTTATACATTCTCTGACACTCTTAATACACACGTAACATTTTGTGGTGTTATGATTTCATTTAGACGAGCAATAAGAGGATGTAAACATCAAAGATAAAAAATCATTAAATTAAAATCGATGTAAATTATATAAATTTTGATTATTTTTATGGATCATCAAACAATAACTAAATTATATGAAATTTGAAACACTATCAATCTATAACATTTTTTTGTTTCTAAGATTTTTATTTTTATTTTTAGAGTGTCATTGTCAAGATTAATTAACAAAATAACACATTGTCAAGAGATCCCTCTCCATATTTTATTTATATATATACATAAAAAAGATAATTTGGGCGATGTTTATTGTTTATTTATAAAATTATTTTTTATTATTACGAATTCCAAAAAAAAACGATAGAGCAAGGTATAAACATTAATTTGATCTCCGTTCTTCAAAATTTATACTTAATAATTTAATAGCAACGACATATAACATTTTTATGAGGTGGTTGATTTTAATCAACCTAGATATCATAATCATAAGGACATTAGGTTTTGAGTCACATTCAATACCACGTAGATATAGGACTATATGAGTGACCAATTAGAACAGCAATTCGGCTTTACTTGATTATTTCTCTCTTCTTGTAATAGCGCTTTTCTATTTTGTTTTCTTTGGGCTTCTTTGTTCTTTTGGAGAAGTCGTTAACTGTTGGACGGTTAAGCAAATTAAGGTTACAGCGTACAAGCAATTAGTAATATGGAGGGATCTTTGAAAATGGGTTATTGGACAATTTTGACAATGACATCTCATATATATATATATATAGAGAGAGAGAGAGAGTTTGTTTATTGTGCTTGCAGTAGAATTTCGGCCGAAACACAATTCAAATTTTAATTTTATATGCTCCAAATTTTAATTTAAGTACCTCAATAAAATCTTCATAATCTTATAGAATACTAATTTTTATCGTGTTTGGAGTTAGTTTACTATACTTAATGATTTTGAGAAATTAAACATTTTTGACATATAAATTTTATTATTTTTCTATTATTTTAGGACTATCTTTCAAAAATCATTAAGTATAGTAAATTAATTCCAAACATGATAAAAATAGTATTCTATAAGATTATGATATAAAGATTTTATTGATCTATTTAAATTAAAATTTTGAGCATAAAAAATTAAAATTTGAACTGGCATCGTTTCGGACGAAGTGTTACTAAAAGCACAATAGACAAACTCTCTCTCTCTCTCTCTCTCTCTCTTTATGCATCTATGCTATGGACCAGTTATTTATTTTTAAAGTTCAAATGGTTGATCCAAACCCTACAAAATAATTTACATATAAACATCTCGATATAGATCAAATTTTATATTTTTTATATTTGTTTTTACTATTTTTTAAGATAGTTAGAAAATCACTTGATTTAGTTATTATAAATCATTCAGAAGAAACATTTTGTAACTATCTTAAAAAATAGTAAAAAAAATCTAAAAATATAAAATTTGGTCTATGTATAAATATTCATATACAAACATTTTTTACAGTTGGATGGACCATTTACATTTTGATAATGAAGAACCGATCCATAACACATGAGCAATTTGTGCTATGCATAGCATCATAGCTCAGCTCTATACATATATATATAGAGAGAGAGTAAAAATATCATGAGCTTAAGCTCACAGAGACTTTCCGTGAGTTTAACTCAAAAAGTACATCAAATCATCTATAAATTTTTATTTATCATGCTCATTAAATTATTTATATGAAAATCTTGTGGGATGTAAAAAAATAGAGTATTTTGAGTTTTTTAAGTCATGGTTTTTAATTTTTAAAAATTAGCTCTAAAAATAATAATAAGATATTCAATGTTTGAAGATAATTTTTAAAAATTAAAAACGATGACTTAAAAAGCTCAAAACACTAGAGTAAAGATACCGTGAGCTTAAACTCACCGAGGTCTTCCGTGAACTTAGCTTAAAAAAATATAATAAATCATCTCTAAATTTTAATTTATCATACTTATTAAATTTTTTATATGAAAATCTCCTGGGATGTAAAAATTTGGAGTGTTTTGAGTTTTTTAACCCACCGTTTTTAATTTTTCTAACATGATGTTCAAATATTAAATATTTTATTATTATTTTTAGAGATGACTTTCAAAAATTAAAAACACGGACTTAAAAAGCTCAAAACGCTCCAAATTTTTGTATCCCATGAGATTTTCATATAAAGAATTTCATGATAATGATAAATTAAAATTTGGAGATGATTTGATATATTTTTTGAGTTAAGCCTACGGAAGGCCTCCGTGAGATTAAGTTCACGGTATCTTTACTGTCTATATATATAGAGAGAGGTGTGCTAATGTGCTTTATAAAGCACAAAATACTTCGTACTTCACGCTTATATCTCATATTTTAAAATTCAAATGGATGATCCAAATCGTTAAATATGATCTTCATATAAAAATCTCCTTGGTGATTAAATTTTATATTTTTTGAAAATTATTTACTATTTTTTTGAAGGACTACAAAATTTATTGATCTGACGTGTTCTGAACCATTTAATATCAATGTTTTTCTATCTCTTTTAAAAAATAGCAAAAAATTCTAAAAAATATAAAATTTGATCACCAAGGAGATTTTGATATGAAGATCATATTTAATGGTTTGGATCGTCCATTTGAATTTTGAAATATGAGATATAAGCATGAAGTACAAAGTATACACATTAGCACACCTATATACATATATACATATATACACACAGAGAGAGAGAGTTTGTTTAATGTGTTTCCGATAGCACTTCGACCGAAACATTTACGGTCCAACTTTTAATTTTTCATGCACAAAATTTCAATCAAGTGGCTCAGTAAAATTTTTATATCATAATCTTGTAAAATACTATTTTTTATCATGCTTGAAATTATTTTATTATACTTAATAATTTTTAAAAGATAGCCCTGAAATAATAAAAAATATTAAAATTTATATGTCAAAAAAATGTTATAAACATGATAAAAATTAGTTTGAAATATGATAAAAATTAGTATTCTACAAGATTATGATATAAAGATTTTATTGAGCTACTTAAATTAAAATTTTGACTATGAAAAATTAAAATATGGACCGTAACCATTTTTGCCGAAATACTACCGGAAGCACAATAGACAAACTATATATATATATATATATATATCTTAAAAATTAAATAAATTTATAGATATACTATTCAACTTATAGATTGGTAGCATTTTAAATTTCATATAAATTAAATATCATTTGATAGTCTACCAAAGACCATAAATTTTTTATATGTTTGCAACATTTATAATTTAACAGTCTTGACCATCAAATAATAATTGAATTACATTAAATTTAAAATATGGAAAATGACAATCTATTTGTTAAAGATATATATAAATCTTTATCTGTTTTTAAATTTTTTGTATATTTTTAAAATGTCATTATCAAAATTATCAAAATTACCCATTGTCCCTCCCCTTAGTAATATACATAGTAATTGGAAAACAAATTTTAGATGATTACAAACACACATCATGACGCTCGATCATTTGTGCAAAAAGGTTTTATTGCCACAATTGATTCAATATTACTCATGATTATTGGAGCCATATCCATTTCAATAAAAGTAAATCTTAAATAACTACTTTTTAAACTTTTAAATAACAGAACTAATTAATAGAATATTTTTTAACTATCATACTATATTATTTACATAAAAAATTAAATGAATTTTAATTGCTATGTTCATCAAGAACTAATGAAATCAACGGTCCAAATTTTATGATTTAGAATGTATATATAAAACAATTTACATTTATTAATTTGTCTTTAAGTAGTATTTTTTTTCCAAAAAAAAAAACAATATGAGATCCTTTCGAAGATATTTTCATATACGATGAAATATTATAAACTAATTAAAATATTTATCTACTCTATTTTTTTTGTTTCAGTTAATATTAATTGCTCAAAGAATATTGTATGTGAGTTGCGAAGTATTGAGATGGCAGCTCCTGCCAACCTTTCTTTAAAAAAGAGAGAGAAAGCTCATTAGGTTACAGAAGATACGTTTAATTTTAAAAATGAAAAAGCTCTTAAACCCGATCTATTTTCCTGATTATTTGAATAAATAGAAAAGACAACAATATATGGTACAAAGAAACAGAACATAAGATAAACACGTGTATGATGTATTGATTTTTTTTTTATTGCCTAGTCAGTTGTAGGAGTAAAATATACTAACATCGCGCTTCACAATTTGAAATTTTATAGAAGAGTTGTGGTGCACAGATACAAATATTCGGCATAACATAAAAATAAATTTATTTTACAATTTCTCTAATAATTACTTAATTATTATTGATTCATTTCTGATGTTCTGTATGGTAAAATTATAAAACACAAACAATGCCAATTGTTCCACCTAATTCAATCAATATCATAATATAATTGTCCACGGGCTTGTAATAAAAAAATACAAAATAACATAATTAAGTATATTAGTTTCTTTATATTTGGGCCAATTAGCAAAATAATACTACATTAAACATAACAGCTAGCTCCGGAAAAATATAAAATATGGAACTCGTTATTCCATCGTACAAATGAGACTACCTTATTATTCGATCGTACAAACGAGGTAGTTACGTCTACAAATATTCAAAGCAAAAAAAAAAAATGAATAATTTGTACTTGAAGTTAGGCGCAGGACCCAGAAGCTATATAAAAAAAGTTGTCTCCCATTAAGGTTTCTTTCACTAATTTTAAGGTAGGACATAATTCGGCGAAGTTTTAAGTTAGCCTTAATCATATAAAAAATAAAGTTGGAAGTTATTAATGGCAATCAAAATTATAAACTCTATATATGCAAGGACATGGAGTAAAACGTGGAATATCTTTCTCCGTTTCCTAATTTCATTAAATTGAAGTGCATACTCTAATTTTTAGTTCCATATTTGGGAAACAAATAAAATCATGATTAATGAATCATTACCTACTACCTAGTTTACACAAATTCCAAAGTATCTTGTTTAACTTTTTTTTTGGTAGTTGAGGTTTCTTTTAAAAAACCATCCTGAGAAATCCATAATTTTATGTTCACAATAGTTTGAATTTGTATAAATATTTTTTGAAAAGTCATTACAGTAGTTGATTACTTCACTTGTCATATATTTGCATTTTTATTTTTTAAAATAAATTAGATTTGTTTTTAAACAAAGTACAATTGCTTTGTCAACGAACTGCACGCCTATCACGCAATTCAAGTAAACAATGTAATGGAAAGCGAAATAAAGATAATCGAGATATTATAAACATTTAGAAAAGAAGTTTAGCATAATTCGGTATAAAAATCGAACACCAACCCACATTTACTAAAGAATTTTCTTTTGTGTAAAAGCCTATAATTAAAAAATGGGTATTATTCACATTGTAACACCAACCCACAAGACGTATTCAACTATAACTGAAAAAATGGAAAATATTATGAAGATACTAAAATTACATCAAAATTGATGCAACTTTGTTGTTCACATTAAATGAGATTATTCATTTGAATGATTTTATTAGGTAAATGCAAGTAACTTTGTTTGAAATTTTGTATACTAGAAGAAAATTCGCTTGTTGTGGGGGGCCCTCTTTTTGAATTTGGGGGTTCACTTATTTAATCTAGATGTACAAAAAATATTGAAGTTGCATCATGTGATGTACAAAGGTTAACTTGACCTTGTTTATCACGCGAAGATGACATGCTTAATTGACCATGAGTATTTCATGATGTTTTAAATTATTTTATTATATTTGAATATATATTAGAAAATTCAAATGCCTAAATAAAAACATAGAGACATTACTCATATACTCGGTCAGTTGTTGTTTTCACTTTTATAAGAATAGAGCAATGAGCTCTAAACAATAAAATTTCCGAAGTTCGCAGATGCAGTATCAGATCAAAATTGGACGTAATAATATGTCGTAATTATTGATAATAAAAATTGATCAATACCAAATTGTAAGGAATATTATTAGAGATGAGAAGAACAATTAATCTTGACTCTCGTCTAACTGAAAAAATAATGCCAAAGATATCCATTAAGGGTCAGAAGTCTAGAAAGGTATATTGAGAAGAGGTCACAAATTAAACTGATGAGGAATTAAAAGCCGATTTGGTTTGTGTTTGACTCATGAGTTGGAAAATGAGGAGGATATATATATGTGTGTGTGTGTGTGTGTGTGTGTGTAGCTGACTCGACGCCATCAGATCAATCTCTAGACCAGACATGAGTTGGATGTATTTTCCGAGACAGAGATATGACATCTCAGACATGTCATTTTTTTGTATGATACATAACTGTGGGTGTCCTGTTGAATTCAAGCATGACATGACCAAACTTAAGATGGTCTCTCTTCATTAGCCCATCTTTCTCCTTTTTTCTATCCATACATATTCGTATTTAATTAGTCGTTAAAAAGGCTCAGAAATATATATACTAGAATAATTGTTCGATTGAGATTAATTATTAATAAAATAAATACGATCTATTATTTGATCAATTAATTTTACAAAGCTTAAATTTAACTGTTATGGTTGCATATAAATAAATAAAAAATGAAGAGAATCGGAATTGTGAAATAAGTTCTTTTAGGACCTTGATAAAATGGGTAAACTTCTCCGAAGACCACTTTTTTTTTTGTGTGTGTGCAAATATGATTTTAAAATTTAAGTTGGATGCCGGTGTCTTTATAATTTAAGGGATATTGAGACTTTTAATTTAAGGGATATTGACACTTTTGATTTAATTGCAAAAGACAATATTTTTTATGTGGGAGCTCTAAGTTCGAAATCCGAATGAATTTTTAATAGAAATTTATAAAATTTAAGGTCTTAACTCTCATTTTTTTATAAAAAGAAAAGAATTTAAGGGACGTCGTAAAATGATAATGTTCTATTCAAGAGTCAAATAGTTCTACTTCATAACTTTATTAAAAAGAAATCACACACAGTACGTATATTTCTAGAAAAACAATTAATGCTTCTAAATGCTATAAATTAACATAACAACGTTCCATGGAAGGTCGAAGTCCATTAAATCATTTTTATGGACATTGAACTTAAATATATGACCTCTTCCATCAAACACCACAAATTTGTTGCTGAACTCAATATATATCTAGAAATTTTCAATCACGACTTTTGAATTAGATTATTAAATATTTACTTTTTATAGAACCATTATAGAATATTGATAGTAACATGATAATCAGTAAAAAATCATGCTCACAACAAGAAAGTACACACACTTGTCAGTAAAAGTTGATCCCATCAATAAAGAAGATATCAATGCAAGACAAACAAGAAAAAGGAAAATTCCACAACATGTCCATGTTATTACACTATTGACTTTATCTGAACGGAATGATTAATTGAAACAGATTTAAAGTTTAATAATGTATTAGAACAACAAAGTTCCATAACCAACAACCAGATGTATCTGGAATGAACCCACCACTTTGGTTGTAAGGCACTAATTAATTAATTAAGTGGAATAGTAACTGTAGCACAGTGCGTTGCTTGCTGACAACAAAAGAGAGGAATTAAAACCATGAGAGAGAGAGGAAAAGTGGTGACCAGATGGAGATGGAAGCGATCCCCTCTAATCTCTATCAAAGAATCAGACGAGAGCAAGGTAGTATGAAGAAAGATACAACGATTGCAACTGGTCTAAATTTAATCACTGTGTATGCATCTTTTCCTCTAATCATGCCAAGCAGGTTCATTAATTCCACCACATCTTACGTGTAAAGTAATCCTTTGGATAGATGCACATCACCAAATAATTGGAAAACTCCACTGCCAAGGATTTACATGTCAGTTCATGTTCTTCTCACATGAATAGAATTCAACTTTTGCGCATGTTTGCAGATCGACTGATTTAAAGTTGTTTGTTTTTATGTCGTGTAGTGGTGGCAAAAAAAAGAAAAAAAAAGACAGCTTTTTGGAGGAGGAAGTAATCCATTGTTTGGTACAATTGTTAAGAAGATACCTGCAAAAAAAAAAAGTTCAGTGATTCGGTTGATTGGTTTGCACAAAAAGTGCTTTAATTAAGATTAAAGTAGTTTTAAGACTGAGTTTGAGTAGAAGGCAAATATGATTAACTTTTATTAAAGAAAGACAAAGGTGCAAAAAGCAATTTCAAAGTGCATCTGAAAGATCAAAGCTGACTAATCTTTATAAAAGATCCACTAAAACCTTCATACAGAATTAATTGCGACTGTTCCATTATTTTATTAATCAAATGTTCAGAAACAGTTTTGTGAAGACGCCACAGAAAAGCGGATAACTTTTTTTTTTGCTTTGTATCTAACCCGCTGGCAAATAACAAGAACGTCTTATCATAAACAAAATTTTATTCGTTCATTCATTTATTCAAATACATTCTTTTGAGAATGATTATTCAATCATTTTCATTTATCTTATTTTATTAAATGCATGGATGATACTAGTTCGAGATCAGAGCTCCAAAGGCTTGCTGCTGACGTCCTGAGGACCTGAACCCATAAAGGAAGTGGAAAAGAAAAAAAAACAGGTTAGAAAATGATAAAATATAAGAGAAATACAGAAACTGAAAAAGAATAAACCTGCTAGTGCTGCTACCAGTAAGTAACAAAATTTGTGAACCTACTAACTGCACGATCAAGCACCCGTCCTGGCGTATCCACCACCCCCACCCCCACCCCCACCCAAAAAAAAAAAGAGGAACAAGGAAAAAAAAATGGAGATTCCGCTGATACCTTGCCTATGCTTTGCCAGCTGATCCAAAAAGGGTGCATTTTCTCTGAAATAACGACTTTCATAGCCTCCTTCACGGAGGCCATCACTTGCACCACCTTCTGTTGTTTCTTCAGAGATTCCAAATAAGCACTTCTAACCTCAGTATTCACGTCGAATCTTCTCACACCCAAGTTTATGCATTCCTGGCAAAAAAATACAAATTATAGATTGAACAATTTCAAGTATAGAATTATAAACCAAAATTTATAAAGTGAGAAGTTCACCTTTACAAGGTCCTAGGAAAGACCAAAGGCTCCATGGAGAACCAAGCTGATTCCCTTTTCCATGGTCAACTGACAAAGCCCCTGTCAAGACACTACCTATATATGAGAAAGGTGAAAAGTAGGCCAAATACCCTTTAAAAGATCAAATTTCTCTACCTTTAAAAAAATATAACCGTAGATTTGGACCACTGGGTGGATATTTCCCGTGAACATTTCCAATACACATAGCTAGGGCATCAATATTTGTCTCATCCATAAACTTTGCAGCCTTCAATGTCAAAATAAATAGTATTTAATAGTAATCATTTAACGCATTTTGGGTGAAGTATGAATAGTCAAATATGCTAAATTTTTCCAATTTTGACAGTCAAGCATTATGCAAACACAAAATTACCAGTAAATAGAGCAAAGTACTCAAAAACTGAGTTGCATCAGTTAACTTTTATTCATACTCCTCAACTGTTAACCCATCTTCAGTCCCCAGACAGGCAGCCTAGTTCGGCCTCAACTAGGATCCCCTTCTCATGAGCCAGAGATGATATGAACTTGGTGTATGATATATTCTCATCCAATTGGAGGTGCGACCCATCTGCCATGAATCAAAACCCTGCGAAATGTTACAGCAGTTAGTTAGACCTATAATGCTAGAACTGCATACCAGGCAAGCTGAAAAGATTTTCGAGCACTCACCAGCTCAAGGGCATCAAGCAGGTCTGTCTTTGAGCTGCCGTGGTCATAATGCACGGTAATTTGCACCTGCCACCGTCAAATAACACAATAAAATGCAATTAAGAAGAGGCAGCAAAGCATTATTAATTTACTGACATCACCATATTAGACACAATTAGTATAAATAGCTGCTTACTTGGGCCCGATCAGCAGCAGAAAAGTAGCATGTAATCAAAGGGAGACCTCCCACTTTCAATAAACCAGGGTGAATCTGCACAGGTAAACATTTATTAAGTTAATAGTATAAATAATAATCAGAGGTCATAAGATATGACTATATTTCTAAGACCTACCTGTAAGATAGCAGGGCTGCTGAAACGACAGCTTCCACACCCTCCATGTTATACACATTGAAAGCGCCAATTGCGTACCCACCCTTCTCTGCATTCTTTCAAAATAAAAAGAAAAACTACAGGGCAAAATTACTTGCATCCCCATAATTTGTCAAGATAACAGACACAGCCATGCAAAATGAGAAATTTGCTTATATTTTCTATATAATATCCCTGCCAAATACAAAAAAGTATCCCATTTAACTCAAAAAATGTCCCATTTACCTCTCCTTGCTCACCTCATAACTCAACACATATAAGGAGAAGAGTAATTAGGCATTTCAAGGAATTTTCGGAAAGCAGTTTGGATGTTATGATTTACATGTTCATAAAGTTACAATGTTATATTAATTATTTCTCACAAATTTGCAGGGTACACGTAGTATTTTGACTTAATGTAGGGGTGAACAAGCCTACAAGTAAACGTTCACTTTTCTCAAAAAAAAAAATTAAATTTTAATTTTCTCAGAAAATGGACTAAACCCACAAAATCTTACATCAAGGAGCTCCTTTGTAGAGCATCTGGGAGGCCTTGCCCAGGTTTTGGCTACTTAAGCTAGAGCCTCATTATCGCCAACATTACCTGTTATCAAAGTAAATATTGTAAATCAAAAGGATAAGTTGCTAAATATGAAGGATAAATACAAAGGCATATGTATGATCAATAATTACCTGGAAAATCGAAAAAAAAAGAGAGATAAATGCAACTAATTACCTGGGAAAACAGTATAAGGAACACTGGGATGTTTACTTTCTGGTCTGAGCTGCCAGAGAGCACGCCAGGTAAAGTCTGACCTATTACAGTGGCAGAGTTTGCATCTAGTGCTTTTGTGGTGAGATCTGATGATGTATCCCTCCCTGCATATAAAATTACTATAAGAAGGAATTTATATGTATGAATCTAAGATTTTTTTTTCTGACGGAGTATACAAGTAACTATTCCCCCAAAAGCATAATTAAGACCTTTAGTTAGTCTCATTCTAACAAATCTGTCCCCAGTAACATGTACAGAGGGACTTATGATTTAACCAAAATTTACATCCACTAGCTCTCAACAATGCAACTGTGCATCAACCTAACACAAATTGGCCTCCATCAGCTTTCTGTTGTACATTTAATCAGTTGCACCTCAATATGCCCAATTTTGCCTCACCATCAGTCATTTCATTTCATGGGCAATTGTGTATAAATTTAGCCCAAGTTCTTTTTGCCTCTACTATCCTGTAATTACAGGTTAACCCGGATCTGTCTCGAGTAGCATCAATCAGGGACCAAAAGTTGCACCAACAAATCCTCAGTGTGTAATTACATATCAATTCAAACCTCAATTTACAGATTTCAATCTTGTTTCACCTTGAATAGAAGAATTACACAAAAAAGAACTAGCAAATAAACTTCCATGCCAGGGCTGATGGTATTTCTCTTTTTTTCTTTTTTTTTGCTTTCAATCCCCATTTTAACTCTTATTTCAGAATGTTATTTACCTTAGCAATGATATAACGAGGATGGGTACCAATTCTTCTAACAATGTCCACCAGTGCAGAGCTGACTTTGTAATTTATCTCTAAACTTTCTTCAGGAGCTGGAAGGAGAAGAAGAGCTGCTAGGTAAGTTTTTTAAATAACATCAAGGACAATTGAAATGTGTAATATTACACAAATCACAAAACCAACTTTTGCCAGTAATGAGCTTAATGCTAGTGATTATAAGAGTGTCTTTAAATGCTTTAATAGATGCATTGGCCATCTCAGAAGCACGATAGATCTCCTCCTCTCTTTCTTGAAGAGACTTCATCGAGACTTTATCAACAGATATCTGCATATATTCAAATGAAGTATGTTTTGCAAACTCTGATGAAAATTACCTCTATTATTTTTAGATTGGCAACGTATTGGGCCAGGAGCTCTTCAACCTAATAAGAAGTCAGAAAAATGAGACATTTGTTTCCTTGACAAAAAGATGGTAAACAAAATAAACAAAGTTAGATCTACATTTCCAGGTCACTTCAGATATCCTGTAAAAGTTGGTATCTTTCTTTTTTTTGCCATGGAATATATACACAAGTTATCTCATTAGTAATTTCCAAAAAATTGTGTTGTGCTTGTTTGGGTTTTCTTCAGCTGATCGTTGACATAGATTTGTTGGCCTAGATGATAACAAATGACAGGAAAGTAACGAAAAAGTAACCAACTGAACCTGTTTTGTAGTTTTTGGAACATAAGAGCCAACAACTATGAGGCCTCCACGAGAATCTCTTCTAATTCCCAGGTCCTTTGGTAGCAATGGTGGTTTTGGTATGATACCAATTCTTGCACTAACGAAGCTTGCAGCAGTTCGGCAGAGAAACCGCTTCCCTATCCTTTCAGTCTGTTCAGTTAATAACTAATCAGAAAAAAATAAGTATTGATAATTTCATTTGAAAAAATGTACAAGATTAGCAAGGGTCCTGTACCTTTATCATTCCAGCAGCAAATACGGCCATGTATCTGTCACTTGCTGCATTAACAATGCAAACTGAGCCATGCAAGTTGGTCATTTAACATGAAACCTTAACATGGTTAAATTAACTAATCTATATTAAGGGGGCATTTTCATGTGCCAAGTTTTATCATGCAAAGTTGCAAACTGTCAAAAAATTGCTTACCATTGCAAAATAAGAGAAATTTCATTCATTTCTTGGAAAAATACAAATGCACCCCGAAAATGGAAAAGCCAAAGTCACTCCCCACCTCTCCACCCACTTACTTTTTAAGGTCAGACTACAACTTTTAACCCTACTTGCAAATAAATAAATTAATAAATAACCCTACTAGCAACATATTTTGTGCAACTTTCAAAAAACAAAAAGATGAATGAATGATGAAATATGCATACCTTTTTTAAACTGCAAAGATGCATATAAACTGAATCAGGCCCTACTTTACGCAAATGATCGATCGAAATAGATGAAACACTGCTTGCCAACACATGCCCCTTGGTTTTCTCTTCAACCCACTATTCATTCATGGTAAGAAATGCTTCCATCGTACTAAGCTAAAAATTCATTTACTTGTAGAGGAGAAATGCACGTTAAAGAATGAAGAGGTACCTCCTTGTGATTAGAAGATTTATATCCAAATGATGCATCCTTGGCAAATTCAGTTTCACAGCGGGGATTAATCTTTAAAAAGAAAAGAAATAACTATGTTTTGTCATAGTTAAAAGGCATAATGTACTACCAGCACAAAGCAAGCCATGTGAAAGGCAAGAACAGCATAAAGAAGAAATTGCATTTATATTCGATACAGCTGACATTTAATTTACTAGAGAGCTATAGATGGCAGCAAGTACCTATCCGAGTCATCAACATAATGGATATCATTAATTGTGCATCTCCCTCCTTGAAGAAAGAATGGACATATAATCCATGCATTCATCTCTCCTAATACTGAAACAGAAGCATCAGCTTACTAGAAAAATATGCAGCCAAATATTATCAGAATCAAAGAAAAAGGATATAATACAAAGATGGATTTAAAACAGTGAAAACTTTTACCTCGGGGCAATGACCACGAAGAGTGGAATCACCTCGTAAAACCACAGTGTAACTGGTTCCTGCCACATGCTTTACTGCAGATTCCAAATTTAAACATATTTCCTTTGTAAGTGAGACAGCCTGTATATTTCAGATCATTTAGATTAAAAAAAAGATTTATATAGAAGTAACAAGCAAGTATATATTTATATTTTTTGGTCAATTATTGCTTTACCTTATCAGAACCCAATGCTCTTGAGTTTGTCAAAATAAAAAAAGCAGGTAGATTTCTTCTGAAATTGCTCAACTAGGGTCTCTGTACTCCTAAATTTAGAAAATATAATTTTGTAAAGAAATTTGTATAATTTTTCTACCTAGATGGTAATGCATTTACAACATATAAATAATAGGAGGGGGTTCACAGCTTTCTTTGAGCTGAAAACAAGATAGAGAAGGATTCATAATTTTATACTGATATGACACTGATCACCAGCGTGACTGAGCCAGTAGATGCTGATACAGCACTACTAAGAATTAAGCCTCTATTGGAAAGTGGTGTCAGATCCAATTTCACCAAAATCCAATCTAATGGTCTACAGTGAAAACACACTCCATCTTAACAAAAACACAGAAGTCCTCACCTCAATTATGCAATTAGGCACAGAAGAAGCAGAAAAAAGGAATAATGAAAACAAAACTGTGGTCAAATTGGTAGCATAAAATATGCATTCCTGGACACTGTTGCACTAAAAGGGCTGAGAGAGGGAGGGATAGATAGTTTACAATTCAGTCAGAACTTGTATGTCATGAACAGTCTATATCCCAGTAGGATCATCGTCCAATACAACTAATACCTTTGAATTAAGATTTCCAATAATATCTTGACTTTCCATTGGGTTCTCTCCAAATTCAGTGGGAAGAGAATTTAGCACATCAGTTTTATTTAGGATAGCATGCTTTCCTTCAACCTTGACCCCAGTCAATGCCTCATAAACCTGAATAGAACATAAATTAAGAGAGAAAAATATAACTAAACCTGTAAAATGTTAACATGATGTATAGTGCAAAAAAAGAAAATTCTCAGACCTTAACTACAGCAGAATCATCATATCGAACCCAACCAGACGCAGAACCTATTTCAATACATCACAATTCATGAATATTCAATACATGAATGTGGATGGAAGCTAAAACAAAGACGTATATTCACAGAGACACAGAAGATGAAAAATAACAATAGGTAGTAGCATGAATGTCTGATGGATGCAATTCAACAACAGTACCTGAGAGAAACAGTTGATGAGAAATGCAGGAAACATGCACTGGTATTTTCATCTTGTAGCTTTCATTACAAACAATTCCCTGTAAGCCAAAGAGAAAAAGCAAATCTGATGATGTAATCCTACCTATCCTTGGAAGTTCAAACAAACATAATAAGTTAAAAATATCACAAGTATACACACAAGATCCTTGACAAAGATGTCTATAGCAGAATAGGGATTGTAATCACTTAGCATGTGTGGCACCCTGTTACCAAACATCCTCAAATAACAGTTCATTAGTCAAGGTACAGAATATGTATGCCACTAACGAAAAATGAATGGAATTCTGATTGGCATTCATTCTGAATTATGCTATGTTCTCAAGGTTTTAGAAGAGAGTTGAAAAGAGGAATTTCATGGGTAATTGTCTAAGTCTCAAAACAGATACTAATGAACTGGATCCAGTGTGCAATGATGTACCCTGCAGAATGACCAACTTAAATGCCCCCTCTAAAACATGCAAAACATAACTTTTGTCTTCACTGGTAATCTCTGAGAATATCCAAAGTACACTTCATTTCTGCTTCGTTATGCTGGATTAATAGTGGGGAGGAAGGTAAGGTGTCCTTTACTAGCATCAGAAAAGTGAAGGTACGCATGCGCAATGTATTCAAGGGGTATACCTTCCTAAAACATACTGTTTATAAAATTATGCATGTCGCATATCATTACATAGGGTAACCCTTGATACTCAAACAAATTAAAGATTATGAATCGAATTAACATATTCCAAAGTAGTGGAGAGGACAAAGGAGAAATTTACCATGAATAACCTCTCGAATGTTGAATAATTTCAAACAACTTTCTCGTCTCAATACCTAATCGAGCCCCAAATGCCATTATCTCGGCAGAGGATGCAGTGTGGACTCCAGCAAGCAGCTGGTTAACCATCTTTACAGAACTGGATTCACAAAAAAAAAAAGGAAAAAAGAAAAAATATATAATATATATTCATACTAGTGTAAAAACAAAAGTGTAATGTATTTGTCCTTATTTCAAGAAAAAGATACATGATTTTTGCATTTGTAAAAAAAAGGACGAATAACTTAGCGATGTGATCTCTCGTCTCTATTTAAAAAAAAAGAGACTGATAATAATGCTAGTGTTTATTCCAATAAATATCTCCGATTGTTTGACTCAGCGACTTCAGCGTCAAGACTCGCAAACAAATCAAAATTAGTTTTTTCGCGTGTTGACCATAACCGTCGATCAAATAGCGTCAGCGGCGCGAATTTAATGCCGCATAGTTATTTTTTTCCCGTTTCTATTTACAATTGTTATCTTTTGTTGTTTACATTAATTGATCATAACTATTGAGACTATTATCTGCCAATAACGCCAATTGAAAATCAGCGAAGCGCCACTTAATTATAATACTGACTTTATTTATATCTTTTAATTGATCGCTATTTACATGTACTAATATTGGTACTTGATCTTCATATTATTTATATCATTTTTTTTGGATAACCGCTGCAGCAATTGGTACAAAATTGCCAATTATTCTTACATCTGTTATTTGTGCTATTTACATCCATTTATTTGGTTGTTAATATTAATCCCAATAATTCGTGTTATTTATATTAAACTACTTATACAAAGATTTACACAAATGTCTAGTGTTATTTATATTAAACTATATGATTATTTAGATACGACTCAGAAAAAAATTATATTCTCCAAAACTATTTATATCAATTGCTGGGATTAATTACATATAATATAATAATTATTTATATTAATAATATATTATAGTTTGTTTATTAGAGGATGCATGAAACTTTTGACTAAAATACTATTTATACAAATATTTATGATAATTAACATATATCTCATATTTGTACATGTGTTTGAAAAAAAACAAAGTCAAAATATTTAGTGTTATTTATATTAAACTGTATGATTATTTGAATACGAATAAGATAAAACTAATAGTTCAGTTCACCAAAACTATTTATATAGAAAATTGGGATTAATTACATATAACTTAATAGTTATTTATAATAATAATTTATAAAAAAATATTACAAGCACACATCAGAGCCACAAACTTACTGATTATGATACTAATTATATGAATGAGATAGAACAAATATCAAAAACTATTTATATGGGTTTTAGGGGTTATTTACAAGTTACATAATAGTTATTGAAACTCAAAAAGTACAATTCCAATTGTCTCTATCAAGCGGCCATGCCCATTGTAAAAGGCAAAGGAAAACATCCTGAACTGTATGTGTCAGGTATGGTTTAGAATGAATTATGGTGAGTACTTGTGTTTGTAGATAGACTAATAATTTCTCTTTTAAATGAAGAGCAAGAAGGAAGTTTGAAATGAAGAGATGGAAAGAAGATGTGCATCGCCTTTTCAAAGGGAGGGACAGACGACCTCCTCTCGTTTGAGAAAACATTAAAAATAAATCTAATGGAAACATTAATTGATGAAGGGACGCTTTCTAAATTGTGTAAATTTTTTTTTACCAAAAATGAAAAGAAGTCGCTGAGATAAAAAAAAAAAGTTATGGGATTATAATTAGCGGAGGTTGTTGGGGATAAATTACGGGGATAGAAGCGTGGGGATCGTAATAATATTCCTAAAAAAAGGACCAATAACTTAGCGATTTAATCTTTTGTCTCTAGATTTACTTTTCTAATGCAATTCTCCGCCGGTTTTTTAAGAAATAGCGATAAAATAGTATAATTTTGGAAGAATGATAGAAAATTAGTATTTTTATTATTCAAAAGAGTGAAAATATCGTTTGACATATTAATGTTAATCAAAATAGTTAAAATATAAATAATTATGATACTAACAAATTGAATGAACAAACCGAAACATCAACACATCGAAATATCATTTGGCAGATTAACCCCATCTGCATTAATTTATACACGAGCAAATTCAGAGGACAAACCGAAACATTGAAACATGCCAAGGCATAAAACTGAACAAAATAAAATTTTAAATGAAAATGCAGAAACGAATAACCAAAAGGATGACTCACCTTTTAGCCTTTGTTCAAGATCAGTTTCATACCAGGAGAGACAGTAGAACAAAGAATTATTGATGTACATGTTTCGGCTATCATTTAAGATGTACTACCTGGTTGATCCTGCTAGTCGTCACTTGCTTGTATAAAAAATAAGTCATGTATGTGTAAGTTGAACTAATTCGAACTGTGAAATTGTGAATGACTCATTAAATCAATTATAGTTTGTTTGATGGTGTATGCTATTCGGATAAGCATAGTAATTCTAGAGCTAATATGTGCAATAAACTCCAAATCCTGGAAGGGATATATTTAATTCTTTTATGTTAACCATTCAACGCTATCTTGTATCATAAAAGTTCGAGAATATAATAGTTATAATATGAACGAGTAGGGGATATCATTCAAAATAAGTCTATGTATTTTATTGATTTTATTTGTTGAAATGATGCTACTAATGATATAAAACTCGAACGTTTTAATGCACTTGTATTAATCTTTCAACACTATTCGTGTCATAAAGGTTAGAAAATATAATAATTATAACATAAAAGAATAAGAGATATCATTGAAAATAATTTTGGATATTTTGATGATTTTACGTGTTAAAATAAGGCAATACATAAAAAGAGTTGAAAGATTAATATAAAAACATTAAAATAGTTTTCAGTTTATTCGAGTATTGTATCATTTATATTCTCATGAGACACAAAAAATCACTAAAATATATAAAATTATTTGTAATGATGTCCCCAATTCGTCTACATTATAATAATTATGTTCTGGAACCTTTATGATACGAATAACGTTGAATGATTAACACAAATGCCTTAAAACAATATTTAGTTTATTCAAGTTTTATATTATGTGTAGCCATAATTCAACTAAGAAAATAACCAAAATACACAAAAAAAAATTGAATGATGTCCCATATTTGTTTATATTATAATTATTGTGTTCTCAATCCTTTAGAATACAAATAGCATTGAAACATTAATATAGTGCATTAAAAATGTATGCAATTTATTAGAATTTTATATAATTTATAGTCTCATATAAACTCATAAAATAACCCAAATTCACAAAGTTATTTTAAATGATGTCCCTTATTTGTATATAATATTATCATTGCGTTCTCGAATCTCTATGACACGAATAACATTGAAAACTAACACAAATACATTCTCGGACCCGTTTTGGGCGGTATCGAGGGCGTCAGGTCCCTTTTTCATGTTTTGCACTCCCGACTTGTTTTAGGAGGTACCATGGGCGCCGGGTCCAGTTCCAGTGTTTTGTGCTCCCAAACTCATTTTGGGCGATACCGGGGGCGTTGGGTCCCATTTTAATGTTATGCGCTCCCTGACTCGTTTTTTGCGGTACCGAGGGCGTCGGGTCTTGTTTTCATGTTTTGCGCTCCCGGACATGTTTTGGGCGGTACCGAGGTCGTCGGATCCAGTTTTCATGTTTTGCACTCCCGGACCGTTTTCGGCGGTACCGAGGTCGTCGGATCCCGTTATCATGTTTCGCACTCCCGTACTCATTTTCGACGGTATCGAGGGCGAAGGGTCCAATTTTCATGTTTTGCGCTCCCGGACTCATTTTGGGTGGTACCGAGGGCGTCGGGTCTCGTTTTCATGTTTTGCGCTCCCGACTCGTTTTCGGCGATACCGTGGGCGCCGGTTCCCGTTTTAGTATTTTGAGCTCTCAGACTTGTTTTGGGCGGTACCGAGGGCACCGGGTCCAGTTTTCATACTTGCGCTCCCGAACCCGTTTTGGGTGGTACGGAGGGTGTCAGGACGTTTTCATGTTTTACGCTCCCGAACACGTTTTGGGTGGTACCGAGGGCGTGGGGTCTAGTTTTCATGTTTTCCGCTCCCAGACCAATTTTCGACGCTATCGAGGGCGTCGGGTCATGATTTCATGTTTTGTGCTCCCCGGACTTGTTTTCGACGGTATCGAGGGCGTTAGGTCTCATTTTCTTATTTTGCGCTCCCGAAATCATTTTGGGCGGAACCGAGGGCGTTAGATCCCGTTTTCATGTTTTGCGCTCCCGGACTCATTTTCGGCGGTATCGTGGTCACCGTTTCAGTTTTAGTGTTTTGGACGCTACCGAGGGCGTCGGGCCCAATTTTCATATTTTACGCTCCCGGACCCATTTTGGGTGGTATAGAGGACGTCGAGTCCCGTTTTTATGTTTTGCGCTGCCGGACTCGTTTTGGGCGGTATAGAGGACGTCGGGTCCCGTTTTCATGTTTTGCGTTGCTAGATTCGTTTCGACGGTACCGTGGGAGTCGGGTCCATTTTTCATGTTTTGCGCTCCCGGACTCATTTTCGGCGGTACCGAGGGCGTCGGGTCCCATTTTCATATTTTGCACTCATTAACTCATTTTCGACGGTACCGAGGGCGTCGGGCCTTATTTTCATGTTTTGCGATCCCGCACTCATTTCGGCGAAACCGAGCCCGCCTATTCCGATTTTCATGTTTTGCGCTCTCGGACCCGTTTTCGGTTTTCTAGGGGCGTCAGGTACATTTTTTCATGTTTTGCGTTCTCGGACTGATTTTTCGATGGTATCGAGGGCGTCGGGATCCGTTTTCATGTTCTGCGCTCCCGGACACGCTTTTCGCGGTACAAGAGGCTTGCGCTCCGATTTTCGTGGTTTGCGCTCTCGGACTCATTTTCAGCGGTACCGGGCGCAAGGTCCCGTTTTCATGTTTTGTGCTCCCGAACTCGTTTTGAAGGTACGAGGACGTCGGGTCCAGTTTTCATGTTTTGCACTCCCGGACCCGTTTTCGGCGATATTAAGGGTGTCAGGTCCCATTTCATGTTTAGCGCTCCTGGACTCGTTTTTGACGGTACCGATAGCGTCGGGTCTTGTTTTCATGTTTTGCGCTCCCGGACCCATTTTGGGGGGTACGGAGGGCGTCAGGACCCGTTTTCATGTTTTGAGCTCCTAGACTCATTTTTGGCGGTACCGAGGCGTGGGGTCCAATTTTCATATTTTGCGCTCCCGACTCATTTTCGGCGATACGGGGCGTTAGGTCCGGTTTGGTTGTTTTACGCTCCTGAAATCATTTTCGGCGGTACCGTGGGCACCGTTTCTATTTTAATGTTTTGCGCTCTCGGACTTCTTTTAGGCGGTACCGAGGGCGTCGGGCCCGTTTTTATGTTTTGCGCTTCCGGACTCTTTTTAGGCGGTGCGAGGCGTCGTGTTCGTTTTATGTTTTGCGCTCTCGAACTCTTTTTAGGGTGGTACCGAGGGCGCGTTTCGTTTTCATATTTTGCGCTCTCGGAATCGTTTTAGGTGGTACCGAGGCCTCGGTCCGCTTTTTATATTTTGCGCTCTCGGACTCGTTTTGGGCGATGCGAGGGAGTCAGGTCCCTTTTTCATGTTTTGTGCTCACGGACTAGTTTTCGGCGGAACCGTGGACATTGGGTCTTGTTTTAGTGTTTTACGCTCCCGGACCCATTTTGGGCTGTACCGAAGGCATCAGGCCCCGTTTTTATGTTTTGCGCTCCCGGACTCGTTTTCGGGCGCACGCAGGGTGTCGCCTCCGTTTTCATATTTTGCGCTCCGGACTTGTTTTGGGCGGTACCGAGGGCATCGGGTCTAATATTCATATTTTGAGCTCCAGGACCCGTTTTCGGCGGTATCGAGGGAGTCGGGTCCGGTTTTCATATTTTGCGCTCCCGGACACGTTTTAGCGCGAGGCGTCGAACGTTTTCATGTTTGGCGCTCTCGGACTCGTTTTGGGGTGTTCGGTCCGTTTTCATCTTTTGCGCTCCCGAACTGATTTCGGCGGTGCGAGAGCGGTTCCGATTTTCATATTTTGCGCTCCCGGAACCGTTTTCGGCAGTATCGAGGGTGTCCGGTCTAGTTTTCATGTTTTATGCTCTTGGAACTCGTTTTTTGCAGTGTCGATGGCGTCAGATCCCGTTTTTATGTTTTGCACTCCCATACTCGTTTTCGTAGGTACCGAGGCGCCGGGTCCCGTTTTCATGTTTTACGCTCTCGGACTCACTTTCCGCGATACGGATGGCGCCATGTCCGGTTTTCATGTTTTGCGCTCCCTGACCGTTTTCGGCGATACTAAGGGCGTGTGGTCCAATTTTGATGTTTTGCGCTCACGAACTCATTTTCTGCGGTACCGAGGGCGCCAGGTCCCGTTTTCATGTTTTGCTCTCCCGGACTCGTCTTGGGTTGTACCGAGGGCCTCGGGTCCAGTTTTCTTTTTTTGCACTCACAGACCGATTTTCGACGGTACTAAGGGCATTAGATCTAGTTTTCAAGTTTTGCGCTCTAGTACTCGTCTTGGGCGGTTCCGAGGGAGTGGGGTCCAGTTTTCATGTTTTGCGCTCCAGGACCCATTTTCGACGGTATCGAGGGCGCCAGGTCCCATTTTCATGTTTTTGCGCTCTCGGACTTATTTTCGGCGGTACCGAGGGCGTCGGGTCCCGTTTTAATATTTTGCGCTCCCGGACTCATTTTGGGCGGTATCGAGGGCATGGGGTCCAGTTTTCATGTTTTGCCCACCCCGACTCATTTTCGACGGTACCGAGGGTGTCGAGTCTCATTTTAATGTTTAGCGCTCTCGAACACGTTTTCGATGGTACCGAGGGCGTCGGGTCTTGTTTTCATGTTTTGCGCCCCTGGACTCATTTTAGGCGTAACCGGGGTTGTGGGTCTTGTTTTCATGTTTTACGCTCCCGAACTCGCTTTCCGCGGTACGGAGGGGGTCGGGTCCGAATTTCATGTTTTGCGTCCCGGACCCATTTTCGGTAGTATCGAGGGAATCGGTCATGTTTTCATGTTTTGCGCTCCCGACTCGTTTTCGACGGTACCGAGGGTGTCGGGCCTTGTTTTCATGTTTTATGCTCGCGCACTCGTTTTCGGCGGTACCTAGCACCCCTGGTCCAATTTTCATGTTTTGCGCTCTCGGACCCGTTTTCGGTTGTATAGAGAGGCGTCAAGTCCAGTTTTCATGTTTTGCGCTCACGGACTCATTTTCAGCAATAAAGAGGGCGTCTGATCTAGTTTTCATGTTTTGCGCTCCCGAACTCATTTTAGGCTTGTATCGAGGGGCCGATTCTAGTTTTCATGTTTTACACTCCCGCACTCGCTTTCTGCGGTACCGAGGGCGCTGGGTCTAGTTTCATGTTTTGCGCTCCCGGACCGGTTTTTGACGGTATCAAGAGAGTCGGGTCCTATTTTCATGTTTTGCACTCCCGCACTCGTTTTCGGCGGTACCGACCGAGCTTGGACCTGTTTTCATATTTTGCGCTCCCAGACTCATTTTGGCTGGTACCGAGGATGTCGGGTCTCGTTTTCATGTTTTGCGCTCCCGGACACGTTTTGGGCACTACCGAGGGCGTGGGGTCCAGTTATCATGTTTGGCGCTCCCGGACTCGCTTTACGTGGTACGAAGGGGGGTTAGGTCTAGTTTCCATGTTTTGCGCACACAGACTTATTTTTGTCGAGCTGGGGGTCGGATCCCGTTTTCTTGTTTTGCACTCTCGGCCTCATTTTCAGCGGTATCGAGGGCGTCGGGTTCAATTTCATGTTTTGCGCTTCCAGACTCGTTTTGGGCGGTACCGAGGGCGCCACGTCCCATTTTCATGTTTTGCGCTCCCGGACTCATTTAGGGCTGTACCGTGGGCGTCGAGTCCAGTTTTCATGTTTAGCGCTCTTAGACTCATTTTGGGCGGTATCGAGGGCGTCAGGTCCTATATTCATGTTTTGCGCTCCCGAACTCATTTTCGGCGGTATCTAGGGCACTAGGTCAAATTTTCATGATTTGCGCTCCGGACTCGTTTTCGACAGTACCGAGGGCGTCGGGTCCGGTTTTCATGTTTTGCGTTCCTCGACTCATTTTCGGCGGTACCGTGGGTGTCGGTTCTCGTTTTGGTATTTTGCGTAGTCGAACTCGTCGGTACCGAGCGCGCCAGGTCTAGTTTTCATATTTTGCGCTCTCAGACCCGTTTTGGGCGTTACGGGCGAGGGGGGTCGAATGCTGTTTTCAAGTTTTGCGCTCCCGAAATCATTTTGGGCGGTACCGAGGTCGTCGGGTCTCGTTTTCAGGTTTTGCCCTCCGTGACTCATTTTGGGCGGTGCCGAATCCGGTAGCGCAAAATCATGAAAACGGGACCGAACACCCTCGATACCGTCGAAAATGAGTTCGGGAGCGGGAAACATGAAAATTGAACCCGGCGCCCACGATACCGCCGAAAATGAGGCCGGGAGCGCAAAACATGAAAATGGGACCCGACCCCCGCGTTACCACCGAAAATAAGTCCGGGTGCGCAAAACATGAAAATCGGACCTGACCCCCTCCGTACCGCGTAAAGCGAGTCCGGGGGAGCGCAAAACTTGAAAACAAAACCTCGACATCCTCGGTACCACCCAAAACGAGTCCGGAAGCGCAAAATATGAAAACGGGTCCAGCACGCGGTCGGTACCGCCGAAAACGAGTGCGGGAGTGCAAAATATAAAAACGAGACCCGACGTCCTCGGAACCACCCAAAACGAGTCCGGGAGCGCAAAACATGAAAAAGCGTCCAGGTGCGCTTGCTACCGCCGAAAATGACTCTTGGAGCGCAAAACTTGAAAGCGGACTTGACCCCTCCGTACCACGGAAAGCGAGTTCGGGAGCGTAAAATATGAAAACATGACCCAACGCCCCCGGTTACGCCCAAAATGAGTCCGGGAGCACAAAACATGAAAACAATACCCGACGCCCTAGGTACCGTCGAAAAAAAAAGTCTGAGAGCGCTAAACATTAAAAAGGACTCGACACCCTCGCTATCGCCGAAAACGAGTCCTGGAGGACAAAACATGAAAACTGGACCAAACGACTTGGGAACCACAAAAGATGAGTCCTGGAGCTCAAAACTTGAAAACTAGAACCACAAAAGACGCCCGGCCGGAGCTCAAAACTTGAAAACGGGACCCGACGCCCCGCAACGCCAAAAACGGTGCAAAAACATGAAAACCCGACCCGACACCCTCGGTGCCGCCCAAAACGAGTTCGGGAGTACAAAACATGAAAAGGGACCCGAGGCCCTCGGTACTGCCCAAAACGTGACCGAGAGCGCAAAGTATGAAAACCGGACCCGACGCCCTCGGTACCACCCAAAACGAGTCCGAGAGCGCAAAACACTACAACAGAACCTGACGTCCACGGTACCGCCAAAAATGAGTCCGGGAGTGTAAAACATGGAAACGGGACCCGACGCCCTCGATACCGCCCAAAACGGGTTCGGGAGCGCAAAATATGAAAAATGGGACCGACACCCTCGTTACCGTCCAAAATGAGTCCGAGAGCGCAAAACACTAAAATAGAAACGATGCCATGGAACAGCCGAAAATGAGTCCGGGAGCGCAAAATATAAAAATTAGATCCGGCGCCCTCGGTACCGCCCAAAATGAGTCCAAGAGCGCAAAACACTTAAAAAAGAAATGGTGCCCACGATACCGTTGAAAATGAGTCAGGGAGCGCAAAAAATGAAAATGAGAATTGGCGCCCTCAATACCACCGAAAATGAGTCTGGGGAGCACAAAACATTAAAACGGGACCCGACCCGTTGAAAATGGGTCTTGGATTGCAAAACATGAAAACTCATTTTCGGCGGTACGGATGGTGTCGGGTCCTGTTTTCATGTTTTGCGCTACCAAACTTGTTTTCGGCGGTACCGAGGGCACCGGGTGTCGTTTTCCTGTTTTGCCCTTTCGGGCATGTTTTCGACGGTACCGAGAGCGTCGGGTCTCGATTTCATGTTTTGCGCACCCGGACTCGTTTTCGGCGATACCGAGGGCGTCGGGTCCCGTTTTCATGTTTTGCACGCCCGCACTCATTTTTGGCGGTACCGAGGGCATCTCGTGCCGTTTTCATGTTTTGCGCGCCCGGACTCATTTTCGGCGATACCGAGAGCGTTCGGTCCCGTTTTCATGTTTTACGCTCCCGGACATGTTTTCGGCGGTGCCGAGTGAGTCGGGTCCCATTTTCATGTTTAGTGCACCCGGACACGTTTTTGGCAGTCTCGAGGGAGACGAGTCCCGTTTTCACGTTTTGCGCGCTAGGACTCATTTTTTGCGGTGTGAAGGGCGTCGGGTCCAATTTTCATGTTTTGCACGCCCGAACTCATTTTCGGCGGTACCGAGTGCGTCGGGTCCCGTTTTCATGTTTTGCACGCCCAGACTCATTTTCAGCTGTGCCGAGTATGTCGAGTCCCGTTTTCATATTTTACGCGGTACTTAGGACGTCCGATCTCATTTTCACGTTTTCCGCTCCCTGACATGTGTTTGGCGGTGCGGAGGGCGTCAGGTCCCGTTTTCATGTTTTGCGCTCTCTGACACGTTTTCAACGGTACCGAGGGCGTCGGGTCCCGTTTTCATGTTTTGCATGCCCGGACTCATTTTCGGCGGAACCGAGGGCGTCGGCTCCTTATTTTATTTCTTGCGTTCCCGGATTCATTTTTTTCGTTGTACCGAGGGCGTCGGGTCATGTTTTCATATTTTGATCTCCCGGACTCATTTTCTCCTGTACGGTGGGTGACGGGTCACGTTTCATGTTTTGCGCGCACGAACTCATTTTCGGCGATACCGAGGGCATCGGATCCCGTTTCATGTTTTGCGCTCCCGAGCACATTTTTGGCGGTACCGAGGGCGTCGGGTCAATTTTTCATGTTTTGATCTGCCGGACACGTTTTCGGCGGTACGGAGGGTGACGGGTCCCGTTTTTATGTTTTGCGCGCCCGAACTCGTTTTCGACGGTACCGAGGGCATCGTGTCCCATTTTCATGTTTTGAGCTCCCGGGCACGTTTTCGATGGTACGGAGGGTGTCGGGTCTCGATTTCATGTTTTGTGCTCTCGGACTCATTTTCGACAGTCCTGAGGGGGTCGGGTCCCGTTTTCATGTTTTGCACGAACATACTCATTTTCGGCGGCACCGAGGGCGTATGGTCCAGTTTTAATGTTTTAAGCGCCCGGACTCATTTTCGGCGGTACCGAGAGAGTCCGGTCCCGTTTTCATGTTTAGCACTCCTAGACATGTTTTCGACGGTACCGAGTGCGTCGGGTCCCGTTTTCACGTTTTGTGCGTCCGACTCGTTTTCAGCGGTCCCGAGGCGACGGGGCTCGTTTTCTTTTTTAGCGCGCCGGGACTCATTTTTGGCGGTATCAAGAGTGTCCGGTCTCGTTTTCGACGGTACCGAGGTCGTCGGGTCCCGTTTTCTTGTTTTGCGCTCCCATACTAGTTTTCGGTGGCACCGGGAGTGGCGGGTCCATTTTTCATGTTTTGCGCTCCCGGACTCATTTTCTGTACCATCGAGAGTGGCGGGTCCCTTTCTCATATTTTGCGATCCCGGACTCATTTTCGCGGTACCGGGAGCGACGTGTCCCGTTTTCATGTTTTACGCTCCCGGACACGTTTTCGACGGTACCGAGGGTGCCGGGTCCTGTTTTCATGTTTTGCGCTCCCGGACATGTTTTTGGCGCTGTGGAGTGCGTCAGGTCCCGATTTCATGTTTTGCTCTCCTGTTATCATGTTTTGAGCGGCCGTACTCATTTTAGGCGGTACCGAGGGCGTCCGATCCCGTTTTCATGTTTTGCGCTCCTGGACATATTTTCGACGGTGCCATGTGCGTCGAGTCCTGTTGTCATGTTTTGCGCGCCCAAACTCATTTTTGGCGGTCTCGAGGGAGACGAGTCCCGTTTTCATGTTTTGCGCACCAGCACTCGTTTTTGGATGTACCGAGGACGTCAGATCTCGTTTACGACGGTATCGAGGTTGTCAAGTCCTCTGATTTCATGTTTTGCGCTCCCGGACTCGTTTTCGACGGTACCGGGTGCGACGTGTTCCGTTTTCATGTTTTGCGCTCCCGGACACGTTTTCGACGGTATGGAGGGCGTTGGGTCCCGTTTTCATCGGTATCGAGGTTGTCGAGTCCTGATTTCATGTTTTCGACGGCACCGGAAGTGGCGGTTCCATTTTTCATATTTTGCGCTCCCGGACTCGTTTTCGACGGTATCGGGTGCGACGTGTTCCGTTTTCATGTTTTGCGCTCCCTGACACGTTTTCGACGGTATGGAGGGCGTTGGGTCCCGTTTTCATGTTTTGCGTGCCCGAACTCGTTTTCGACGGTACTGAGGGTGCCAGGTCCCGTTTTCATGTTTTAAACTCCGAGAGTCGTTTCCCGCGGTACCGAGGGTGTCAGCTCCTGTTTTTATGTTTTGCGCGCCCGGACTTGTTTTTGGCAGTGCGGTGGGCGTCGAGTCCCATTTTCATGTTTTGCTCTCCCGGACACGTTTTCGGCCCCGAGAGGTGTCGGGTCCCGTTTTCATGTTTTAAGCGCCCGGACTCATTTTCGACGGTACAGAGGGCGTCCGGTCCTGTTATCATGTTTTGCGCTCCCGGACATGTTTTCGGCGATGCCGAGTGCGTTGGGTCCCGTTTTCATGTTTTGTGCACCCAGACTCATTTTCTGGGATTCCGAGGGCGATAAGTCTCGTTTTCAAGTTTTGCGCGTCCGGATTAGTTTTTGGCAGTACCGAGGGCGTCGGGTCCTGTTTGCATGTTTTGCGCACTTGGACACGTTTCCGACGGTACGGAGGGCGTCGAGACCGGTTTTCGACGGTACCGAGGTCATCGGGTCCCGTTTTCATGTTTTGCGCTCCCGGACTCATTTTCGGCGGTACCGGGTGCGACGTGTCCCGTTTTCATGTTTTGCGCTCCTGGACACATTTTCGGCGGTACGGAGGGCGTCGGGTTTCGTTTTCATGTTTTGCGCGTCCGAACTCATTTTCGGCGATACCGAGTGCGTTGAGTCCCGTTTTCATGTTTTGCGCTCCCAGACTCGTTTTCGGCGGTGCCGAGTGCGTCGGATCCCGTTTTAATGTTTTGCGCGCCCGGACTCATTTTCGACGGTACCTAGGGTGTCCGATCCCGTTTTAATGTTTTCCGCTCTCGGATATGTTTTTGGCGGTGCGGAGGGCGTCGGGTCCCATTTTCATGTTTTGCGCTCTCGGACATGTTTTCGGCGGTACTGAGGGCGTCGGGTCTCGTTTTCATGTTTTGCACGCCCGGAGTCGTTTTCACGGAACCAAGGGTATCGGCTCGCGTTTTCATGTGTAGCGCTCCCGGACTCATTTTCGGCGGTACGGAGGGTGACGGGTCTAGTTATCAAGTTTTGCGTGCTCAGACTCATTTTCGGCGGTACCGAGGGCATCGGATCCCGTTTTCATGTTTTGCGCTCCCGGGCACATTCTCGGCGGTACGAAGGGCGTCGGGTCATGATTTCTAGTTTTGCGCTCCCGGACTCGTTTCCGGCGGGACCGAGGGCGTCGGGTCCCATTTTCATGTTTTGTGCGTCCGGACTCGTTTTCGGCGGTACCGAGTGCGTCGGGTCCAGTTTTAATGTTTTGAGTGCCCGGACTCATTTTCGGTGTTACCGAGGTCATCCGGTCCCGTTTTCATGTATTGCGCTCCCGAACATGTTTTCGGCGGTCCCGAGGGCGACAGGTTCCGTTTTCATGTTTAGCATGTCGGGACTCGTTTCTGACGGTATCGAGGGTGTCGGGTCCCATTCTTGGACACGTTTCCCGCGGTACCAAGGGCGTCGGCTCCCGTCTTTATTTTTGGCACGCCGGACTTGTTTTTGGCGGTGCGGAGGGCGTCGGGTCCCATTTTCATGTTTTGCGCTCCTGGACATGTTTTCGACCGTACCGAGGGCGTCAGGTCCCGTTTTCATGTTTTGAGTGCCCGGACTAATTTTCGACGGTACCGAGGGCGTTCGGTCTCGTTTTCATGTTTTGCGCTCCCGGACATGTTTTCGGCGGTGCCGAGTGCGTCAGGTCCTGTTTTAATGTTTTGCGCGTCCGGACTCGTTTAAGTCGGTACTTCGGGCGTCCGATCCCGTTTTCATGTTTTCCGCTCCCGGACATGTTTTTGGCGCTGCGGAGCGCGTCGGGTCCCGTTTTCATGTTTTGCGCTCTAGGACACTTTTTCGGCGGTACGGAGGGCGTCGGGTCTCGATTTCATGTTTTGCGCTCCCAGACTCATTTTCGGCGATACCGAGGGCGTCGGGTCCCGTTTTAATGTTTTGCACTCCCAGACTCGTTTTCGGCGGTGCCGAGTGCGTCAGGTCCTGTTTTAATGTTTTGCGTGTCCGGACTCGTTGAAGTCGGTACTTCGGGCGTCCGATCCCGTTTTCATGTTTTCCGCTCCCGGACATGTTTTTGGCGGTGCGGAGCGCGTCGGGTCCCGTTTTCATGTTTTGCGCTCTAGGACACTTTTTCGGCGGTACGGAGGGCGTCGGGTCTCGATTTCATGTTTTGCGCTCCCAGACTCATTTTCGACGGTATCGAGGGCGTCGGGTCCAATTTTCATGTTTTTAACGCCCGACCTCATTTTCGGCGGTACCGAGGGCGTCCAGTCCCCCGTTTTCATCGGTTACGAGTGCGTCGGGTCCCGTTGTCATGTTTTGTGCGCCTAGACTCGTTTTGGCGGTCCCGTGGGAGACAAGTCTCGTTTTCATGTTTTACGCCCCCGGACTCCTTTTTGGTGTCACCGGGAGTGGCAGTTCCCTTTATCATATTTTGCGCTTCCGACTCCTTTTCGGCGGTAACGGATGAGACTTGTCCCATTTTCTTGTTTTGCGCTCCCGGACACGTTTGCGGCGGTATGGAGGGCGTCGAGTCCTGTTTTCATGTTTTGCGCGCCCAAACTCATTTTTGACGGTACCGAGGGTGCCAAATCCCGTTTTCATGTTTTGCGCTCCCGAGTCGTTTCCGCGGTACCGAGGGCGTCGGCTCCCGTTTTTATGTTTTGCGCGCCGGACTTGTTTTTCGCGAGAAGGAGGGCGTCGGGTCCCATTTTCATGTTTTGAGCACCGGACTCATTTTCGACGGTATCGAGGGCGTCCGGTCTCGTTTTCATGTTTTGCGCTCCCGGACATGTTTTCGGCGGTGCCGATTGCGTCGAGTCCCGTTTTAATGTTCTATGCGCCCGTACTCATTTTCGGCGGTCCCGAGGGCGTCGGGTCCTGTTTTCAAGTTTTGCGCGCCGGGATTAGTTTTTGGCAGGACGGAGGGCGTCGGGTCTCGTTTTCGATGGTACCGAGGTCGTCGGGTCCCGTTTTCATGTTTTGCGCTCCAGGACTGGTTTTTGGCGGCATCGGGAGTGGTGGGTCTCATTTTCATATTTTGCTCTCCCGGACTCGTTTTCGGCGGTATCGGGTGCGACGTGTCCCGTTTTCATGTTTTGCGCTCTCGGACACGTTTTCGGCGGTACGGAGGGCGTCGGGTCCCGTTTTCATGTGATGCGCGTCTTGACTCATTTTCGGCGATATCGAGGGAGTCGGGTCTCGTTTTCTTGTTTTTCGCTCCTAGACTCGTTTTCGGCGGGGCCGAGTGCGTCGGGTCCCGTTTTAAAGTTTTGCGTTCTCGGTCTCATTTCTCGTTGTACCGAGGGCGTCAGGTCATGTTTTCATGGTTTGATCTCCTAAACTCGTTTTCGACGGTACGGAGGGTGACAAGTCCCGTTTTCATGTTTTGCGCGCCCGGACTGGTTTTCAGCGGTATCGAGGGCATCGAGTCCTGTTTTCATGTTCTACACTCATGGGCACTTTTTCAGCGGTACGGAGGGCGTCGGGTCTCGATTTCATGTTTTGCGCTCCCGGACTCGTATTCGGCGGTACCGAGGGCGTCTGGTCCCATTTTCAGATTTTGCGCGCCCGGACTCATTTTCGGCCGTACCGTGGGCGTCAGGTCCAATTTGAATGTTTTGAGCGCCTTGACTCATTTTCGGTGGTACCGAGTGCGTCGGGTCCCGTTTTCATCTTTTGCGCGCCCAGACTCATTTTTGGCGGTACCGAGGGCGACGGGTCCAGTTTTAATGTTTTTGAAAGCCATGACTCATTTTCGTCGGTACCGAGTGCGTCGGGTCCCGTTTTCATGTTTTACGCGCCCGGACTCATTTTCGGCGGTACCAAGGGCGTCCGGTACCGTTTTCATGTTTTGCGCTCCCAGACATATTTTTTGCGGTGCGGAGGGCTTAGGCACCTATTTTTAAGTTATGCGCCCCCGAACTCGTTTTCGGCGGTGCATCGTGGGAGTCGCTCTCGTTTTCATGTTTTGCGCGCCGAACACATTTTCGGCGGTGCGGGCGTCGGGTCCCGTTTTCATGTTTTGCGCTCCCGGACTCATTTTCGGCGGTACGAGAGGCGTCGGTCCGTTTTCATGTTTTGCGCGCCGGACTCATTTTCGGAGATACCGAGGGCGTCAGATCCGATTTTCGTGTTTTGCGTGCCAGGACTCGCTTTAGGCTGTACCGACGGCGTCGGCTCCCGTTTGCATGTTTTGCGCTCCCAGGCTCATTTTCGGCGATACCGAGGGCGTCGGGTCCCGTTTTCATGTTTTGCGCTCTCGGACTCGTTTTCGGCGGTACAGAGGGCGTCGAGTCCCATTTTCATGTTTTGCGCTCCCGAACTCGTTTTTCATGCCGAGGCGTCGGGTCCCGTTTTCATTTTTTGCGCTCCTTGACATGTTTTTGGCGGTGCGGAGGGCGTCGTCTCCAGTTTTCATGTTCTGTGCTCCCGGACTCGTTTTCGGCGGTACCGAGGCGTCGGCTCCTGTTTTCATGTTTTGTGCGCCCGAACTCATTTTCGGCCGTGCGGAGGGCGTCGGGTCCCGTTATCATGTTTTGCGCTCCTTAACACGTTTTCGGCGGTGCGGAGAGCATCGGGTCCTGTTTTGATGTTTTTCGCTCCGGACTCGTTTTCGGCGGTACCGAGGCCGTCCGATCCCGTTTTCATGTTTTGTGCTCCCGGACTCATTTTAGGCGGTACCGAGGGCGTCGGCTCTCATTTTCATGTTTTGCGCTCCTAAACATGTTTTTGGCGGGTGCGGAGGGCGTAGGCTTCCATTTTCATGTCCTGTGTTCCCGAACTCGTTTTAGGCGGTACTGTGGGTGTCGGCTCCTGTTTTCATGTTTTGCGCTCCCAAACTTATTTTCGACGGTACTGACGGCGTTGGGTCCAATTTTCATGTTTTGCGCTCCCAGACACATTTTCGGCAGTGCGGAGGGTGTCGGGTCCCATTTTCATCTTTTGTGCTCCTGGACTTGTTTTCGGCGGTTCCGAAGGCGTCGAAACCAGTTTTCATGTTTTGCGCGCTCGTAATAGTTTTCAGCTGTACCGAGGGCATCGGTTCCCGTTTTCATGTTTTGCATTCCCGGACTCATTTTCGGCGGAATCGAAGGCGTGAGCTCCCCTTTTCATGTTTTGCGTTCCCGGGCTCGTTTTCGGGGGTACGGTGGGCGCCCAGACTCATTTTCTGCGGTGTTGATGGCGTCGGGTCGTTTTTTCATTTTTGCGCTCTCGGAATCATTTTTGGCAGTTCCGAGGGTGTCGGGTTCCGTTTTCATGTTTTGCGCTCCTAGACTCGTTTTCGGCGGTACCGAGGACGCTCGGTCCCATTTTCATATTTTGCGCTCCCGGACTTGTTTTCATCGGTAACGAGGGAGTGGGCTCCTAATTTCATGTTTTTAGCTCCCGGAGTCATTTCCTACGATACCGTGGGCATCAGGACTCATTTTCGACGGTATTGAGGGCGACGGGTCCCGTTTTCAACGGTACCGAGGTCGTCGCGTCATGTTTTCATCTTTTGCGCTCCCAGACTCATTTTCGGCGGTATCGGGTGCGATGTGTCCGGTTTTCATGTTTTGTGCTCCCGAAGTCGTTTCCCACGGTGCATCATGGCGTCGGGTTCTGTTTTCTTATTTTGTGCTCCTGGACTCGTTTTAGGCTGTACCGATGGTGTCAGCTCTCGTTTTCATGATTTGAGTTCCCGAACTCGTTTTCGGCGGTACTAAGGGCATCGGGTCCCGTTTTCATGATTTGCGCTCCTCGAATCGTTTTCGGCGGTACAGAGGGTGTTGGGTCCCATTTTCATGTTTTACGCTCCCAGATTCATTTTCGGCCGCACCTAGGGCGTCGGGTCCGGTTTTGATGTTTTGCGCTCCCGGACATGTTTTTGGCGATGCGAAGAGCGTCAGCTCTCATTTTGATGTTTTGCGCTCCCGGACTCTTTTTCGGCGAAGTTGAGGGCGACGGGTCCCGTTTTCTTTTTTTGTGCTCCCGGACTTGTTTTCGGCGATACCGAGGGTGTCATGTCCGGTTTTTATGTTTTGCGCTCCCGGACTCATTTTCGGTAGTACCGAGGGCGTCGACTCCCGTTTTCATATTTTGCGCGCTCGGACTCGTTTTTGGCGGTACCGAGGTCGTCAGGTGCCTTTTTCATGTTTTGTGTTCCCACAGTAGGCTCTAGTTTTCATATTTTTCGCGCCCGAACTCGCTTTCGGAGGTACGGACGGCGTCGGGTCCCGTTTTCATGTTTTGCCGTCTTGAGCACGTTTTCGGGGGTACAGAGGACACCGGCTCCCGTTTTCATGTTTCACGCCCCCGGACTCATTTTCGGCGGTTCCGAGGGCGTCGGGTCCCGTTTTCATGTTTTGCGCGCTCATACTCATTTTCGGTGGTACCGAGGGCGTCCAGTCCGGTTTTCATGTTTTGCGCTCCCGGACTCAATTTCAGCGGTATCGGGAGCGTCAGGTCTTGTTTTCATGTTTTGCACACCCGGACTCATTTTCGGCGGAACCGAGGACGGCGTCGGTTCTCGTTTTAATCTTTTGCGCGCCCAAACTCATTTTCGGCGGTACCGAGGCCGTCCGGTCCCGTTTTCATGTTTTGCACTCCTAGAGATGTTTTTAGCGGTGCCGTGGGCGTCGACTCCCGTTTTCATTTTTTGCACACCCGAACTCGTTTTTGGCGGTTCTGACGGCGTCGAGTCCCGTTTTAATGTTTTGCGCTCCCAGACACGTTTTCGGCGGTGCGGAGGGCGTCAGGTCCCGTTTTCATGTTTTGCGCTCCCGGACTTGTTTTCTATGGTACCGAGGGCGTCAGTTCCCGTTTTCATGTTTTGCGCTCCCTAACTCGTTTTCGGCGATACCGAGGGCGTCGACTTCCGTTTTCATGTTTTGTGCGCCCGGACTTATTTTTATCGGTACCTAGGGCGTCGGGTCTCGTTTTCATGTTTTACATTCCCAGACATATTTTTGGCGGTGAGGAGGGCGTAGGCTCCTGTTTTCGTGTTTTGCGCGCCAAAACTCATTTTCGGCAGTTCCGAGAGCGTAGGGTCCCGTTTTCATGTTTTGCGCGCCCGTCATCGTTTTCGGCGGTTCCGAGGGCGTCGGGACCCATTTTCATATTTTGCGCTCCTGGACTCGTTTTTGGCGGTACCGAGGGCGTCGGGTCCCGTTTTCATGTTTTGCATTCCCAGACATGTTTTTGGCGGTGCGGAGGGCGTAGGGTCCTGTTTTCGTGTTTTACGCGCCCGAACTCGTTTCGACAGTTCCGAGAGAGTCGGGTCCCGTTTTCATGTTTTGTGTGCCCGTCATCGTTTTCGGCGGTTCCAAGACCGTCGGGTCCCGTTTTCATGTTTTGCGCGCCCGTCATCGATTTCGGCGATTCCGAGAGCGTCGGGTCCCATTTTCATGTTTTGCGCTCCCGGACTCGTTTTCGGCAGTACCGAGGGCGTCGGCTCCCGTTTTCATGTTTTACGCTCCGGGACTTGTTTTCGGCGGTATCGAGAGTGTCGAGTCCCGTTTTCATTTTTTGTGAGCCCGGACTCGTTTTCGGCGGAGCGAGGGCGTCGGCTCCCATTTTTATGTTTTAGGCGCCCGAACTTGTTTTCAGCGGTATTGTCGGTGTCGAGTCCTGTTTTCATGTTTTGCGCTCCCGGACTCATTTTCGGCTGTAACGAGGGCGTCGGCTCTTGATTTCATGTTTTGAGCTCCTGGAGTCATTTTGCCGCGATATCGAGGGCGTCGGGAGACGTTTTCATGTTTTACGCTCCCGGACTTGTTTTCGGCGGCACCGGGAGTGGCGGGTCCCTTTTTCATATTTTGCGCTCCCTGATTCATTTTCGGCGGTACCGGGTGCGACGTGTCTCGTTTTCATGTTTTCCGCGCCCTGACTTGTTTTCGACGGTACCGAGGGCGTCTGTTCCCGTTTTCAAGTTTTGTGCTCCCGGACTTTTTTTCGGCGATACCGAGGGCGTCGGGTTTTTTTATCATGTTTTGCGCTCTCGGACTCGTTTTCGGTAGTACCGAGGGCGTCGGCTCACGTTTTCATATTTTGCACGCTCGGACTCATTTTTGGTGGTACCGAGGTCGTCAAGTGCCTTTTTTCATGTTTTGCGTTCCGAGACATTGCGTAGGCTCTTGTCTTCATTTTTGCGCGCCCGAACTCATTTTCGGCGGTACCGAGGGCGTCGGCTCCCATTTCATGTTTTGCGCGCCCGAACTCATTTTCGGCGGTGCGGAGGGCGTCGAGTCCCGTTATCATGTTTTGCATTCCAAGACGCGTTATCGACGGTGCGGAGCGTGTCAGGTCCCGTTTTGATGTTTTGCGCTCACGGACTCTTTTTCGGCATTATTGAGGGTGACGGGTCCCGTTTTCTACGGTAGCGAGGTTGTCGGGTCCCGTTTTCATGTTTTGTTCTCCCGGACTCATTTTCTTGTTTTGTGCTCCAGACTCATTTTCGACGGTACCGAGGGCGTCGGTTCCCGTTTTCATGTTTTGCGCTCCCGGACATGTTTTTGGCGGTACGGAGGGCGTCGGCTCCCGTTTTCATGTTTTGCGCTCCCGAACTCATTTTCGGCGGTACCGAGGGCGTCGGGTCCCGATTTCATGTTTTGCGCTCCCGGACTCATTTTTGGCGGTACCGAGGGCGTCAGATCCCGTTTTCATATTTTTCGCGCCCGGACTTGTTTTTGGCGATACCGGGGGCGTCGGGTCCGGTTTTCTTGTTTTACGCTCCCGGACACATTTTCGGCGGTACCTAGAACGTCGGCTCCCATTTTCATATTTTGCGCGCTAAGACTCGTTTTTGGCGATACCTAAAGCGTCGGCTCCCATTTTCATATTTTGCGCGCTAAGACTCGTTTTTGGGTGTACCGAGGGCGTAAGGTCTCTTTTTCATGTTTTGCGTTCCCCGACATGTTTTTGGCGCTGCGGAGGGCATAGGCTCCTGTTTTCATGTTTTCCGCGCCCGAACTCGCTTTCGGCGATACCGACGGCGTCGGGTCCCGTTTTCATGTTTTGCGCTCCCGAGCAAGTTTTCAGCGGTGCGGAGGGCGTCGGGTCCCGTTTTCATGTTTTGCGCGCTTGTACTCATTTTCGACGGTACCGAGGGCGTCGAGTTCCGTTTTCGTGTTTTGCGCTCCCGGACTCATTTTCGGCGGTACCGGGGGCGTCGGGTCCTGTTTTCATGTTTTGAACACCCGGACTCATTTTCGGCGGAAACGAGGGCGTTGGCTCCCGTTTTCATGTTTTGCATTCCCGGACACGTTTTTGGCGGTACCGAGGGCGTCGGTTCTCATTTTAATCTTTTGCGCGCCCGACTCATATTCGGCGGTACCGAGGCCGCCCGGTCTCGTTTTCTTTTTTTGCACTCATGGACTTATTTTCGGCGATTCCGAGGGCGTCTGGTCCTGTTTTCATGTTCTGGGCGCCCGCACTCTTTTTCGGCGGTACCGAGGGCGTCGGGTCCCATTTTCATGTTTTACGCTCCCGAACTCATTTTCGACGGTAACGAGGGCGTCGGTTCCTGTTTTCATGTTTTGCGCGCCCGGAATCGTTTTCGATGGTATCGAGGGCGTCGGGTCCCGTTTTCATGTTTTGCGCGCCCGGCCTCATTTTCGGCGATACCGAGGGCGTCGGGTTTGATTTCCATGTTTTGCGTTCCCAGATAAGTTTCTTGTGGTGCAATGGGCATTGGCTTCTGTTTACATGTTTTGCACACCCGAACTCGTTTTCAGCGGTACCGACGGCGTCAGATCCCGTTTTCATGTTTTGCGCTCCCGAGCACGTTTTCGGCTGTGCGGAGGGTGCCTAGCCCAGTTTTCATGTTTTGCGCTCTCGGTCTTGTTTTCGGCGGTTCGGAGGGCGTCGGGTCCCGTTTTCATGTTTTACGCGCCTGTCCTCGTTTTCGACGGTACCGAGGACGTCGGGTCCCGTTTTCATGTTTTGCGCTCCGGGACTCATTTTCGGTGGTATCGAGTGTGTCAAATCTCGTTTTCATGTGTTGCGCGCCCGGACTCGTTTTCGGCGGTGATGAGGGCGTCCGATCCCATTTTCATGTTTTTCGCTCAAAGAAATGTTTTCGGTGGTACCAAGGGCGTCGGGTCCAATTTTGATGTTTTGCACACCCGGACTCGTTTTCTGCGGAACCGAGGGCATCGGCTCCCGTTTTCATGTTTTGCGCGCCCGAACTTGTTTTCGACGGTATTAACGGCATCGGTTAACGGTTTGATGTTTTGTGCTCTCGTTTTCAGCGAAAAAGAGGGCGTCGGGTCTCGTTTTCATATTTTGTGCTACCGGACTCGTTTTCGACGGTACCATGGGCGTCGGCTCCCGTTTTCTTGCTGTGCGCTCCCGGACTCGTTTTCGGCGATATCGAGGGCGTCGGGTCCCATTTTCATATTTTGCGCTCCCGAACTCATTTTCGGCGGTAACGAGGGCGTCGTCTCCTGATTTCACGTTTTTAGCTCACGGAGTAATTTCCTACGATACCGAGGGCGTCGGGACCCGTTTTCATGTTTTGCACTCCTGGACTCGTTTTTTCGACGGTATTGAGGGCGACGGCTACAGTTTTCAACGGTACCGAGGTCGTCGGGTCATGTTTTCATGTTTTGCGCTCCCGGACTCGTTTTCTTCGATATCGGGTGTGATGTGTCCCGTTTTTATGTTTTGTACTCCCGGAATCGTTTCCCGCAGTACCGAGGGCGTCGGGTCCCGTTTTCATGTTTTGCGCTCTCGGACTCGTTTTGGGCTGACCCGAGGGCGTCAGCTCTCGTTTTCATGTTTTTCACTCCCGGACTCATTTTTGGCGGTACCGAGGGCGTCGGGTCCCGTTTTCATGTTTTGCGCTCTCGGACTCGTTTTCGGCGGTAGAGAGGGCGTCGGGTCTCATTTTCATGTTTTGCGCTCCCGGACTCAATTTCGGCCATACCGAGGGCGTCGGGTCCCCTTTTCATGTTTTGCGCTCCCGGACATGTTTTCTGGCGGTGCAGAGGGCGTCGGCTCCCGTTTTTATGTTTTACACTCCGGGACTCGTTTTCGACGGTACATGCGAGGGTGTCGGCTCCCGTCTTCATGTTTTGCACGCCCGAACTCGTTTTCGGCGATGCGGAGGGCGTCGGGTCCCGTTATCATGTTTTGCACTCCAGGACACATTTTCGGCGATGCGGAGCGCGTCGGGTCTTTTTTTCATGTTTTGCGCTACCATACTCTTTTTCGGCGGTATTGAGGGCGACGGGTCCCATTTTCTACGGTACGGAGGTCGTCGGGTCCCGTTTTCTTATTTTGTGCTCCCGGACTCATTTTAGGCAGTACCGGGCGTCGGCTCTCATTTTCATGTTCTGCGCTTCAGACTCATTTTCAGCGGTAGAGAGGGCGTCAGGTCCCATTTTCATATTTTGCGCTCCCGGACTCATTTTCGGTCATACCGAGGGCGTCGGGTCCCGTTTTCATGTTTTGCGCTCCCGAACATGTTTTGGGCGGTGCGGAGGGCGTCGGGTCCCGTTTTCATTTTTTGCGCACACGGACTCGTTTTGGCGGCGCGCATCGGGAGTGGTGGGTCCCGTTTTCATTTTTTGCTCTTCACGACTCGTTTTCGGCGGCACGGGGCGTCGACATGTCCCGTTTTCATGTTTTGCGCTCCCGGACTCGTTTTCGTCAGTACGGAGGGCGTCAGGTCCCGTTTTCATGTTATGCGCGTCCTTACTCTTTTTCGGCGATATCGAGGGAGCCTCGGTCCCATTTTCATGTTTTGCGTTCCCAAACTCGGTTTCGGCGATGCGAGTGCGTCGGGTCCCGTTTTAATGTTTTGCGTTCCTGAACTCGTTTCTCGTTGTACCGAGGGCGTCGGGTCATGTTTTCATGGTTTGATCTCCTGTACTCATTTTCGGCGGTATGGAGGGTGACGAGTCTCGTTTTCATGTTTTGCGCTCCCGAGCACGTTTTCGGCGGTGCGGCGGGCGTCGGGTCCCATTTTCATGTTTTGCGCTCCCGACTCGTTTTTTGCGGTTCCGAGGGCGTTGGGTCCCGTTTTCATGTTTTAGGCGCCGGACTCGATTTTGGTGGTACAGAGGGTGTCGGGTCCCGTTTTCATATTTTGCGTTCCCAGACATGTTTTTGGCGGTGTGGAGGGCGTAGGCTCCTATTTTCATGTTTTGCGCGTCCGAACTCTTTTTCGGCATTACCGATGGTGTCGGGTCCCGTTCTCATGTTTTGCGCTCCCGAGCACTTTTTCGCGGTGTAGAGGGTGTCGGTCCCGTTTTCATGTTTTTCTCGCTCGTACTTGTTTTCGGCGGTACCGAGGGCGTCGGATCCCGTTTTCATGTTTTGCGCACCCGGACTCATTTTCGGCGATACCGGGGGCGTCGGGACCCGTTTTTCATGTTTTGCACACCCGGACTTGTTTTCGACGGAACCGAGGGCGTTGTCTCCTATGTTTATGTTTTGCGTTCCCGGACACGTTTTCGGCGGTACCGAGGGCGTCGGGTCTCGTTTTAATATCTTGCGTGCCTTGACTCATTTTCGACGGTAACGAGGTCGTCCGATCCCGTTTTCATGTTTTGCGCTCCCGGACATGTTTTTGGCGGTGCGGAGGCGTAGGCTCCCGTTTTCATATTTTGCGCTCCCGGACACATTTCGGCGGTGCGGAGGGTGTCGGGTCCCGTTTTCATGTTTTGCGCTCACGAACTTGTTTTCGGCGGCGGTTCCGAGGGCGTTGGGACCCGAGTTCATGTTTTGCGCGCCGTCTCATTTTTGGCGGTACCGAGGGTGTCGGTTCCCGTTTTCATGTTTTGCGTTCCCTCACTCATTTTCGGCGGAATCGATGGCGTCGGGTCCCGTTTTCATGTTTTGCGCTCTCGGACTCATTTTCGGCCGTACAAAGGGTGTCGGATTCCGTTTTCATGTTTTACGCTCCCAAACTCGTTTCCCGTGGTACCAAGCACGTCGGACCCCATTTTCATGTTTTGCGTGCATGGACTCGTTTTCGACGGTTCCGAGGACGCTCGATCCCGTTTTCATATTTTGCGATCCCGGACTCGCTTTCGGCGGTATCGAGGGCGTCGGGTCTCATTTTCATATTTTGCGCTCCTAGACTCGTTTTCGACGATAACGAGGTCGTCGACTCCTAATTGATGTTTTAGCTCCCGTAGTCATTTCCTGCGATACCGAGGGCGTAGGGACTCATTTTCATGTTTTACGCTCCGTGACTCGTTTTCGACGGTATTGAGGCTGACGGGTCCCGTTTTCGACGGTACCGATGTCGTGGGTCATGTTTTCATGTTTTGCGCTCCCGAACTCATTTTTGCGAAGTGTCATGTTTTCATGTTTTGTGCTCCCGGAGTCGTTTCCGCGAAGTGTCCGTTTTCATGTTTCGTGCTCCCGAGTCGTTTCCCGATGGCGTCGTCGCTCCCGTTTTCTTGATTTGCGCTCCGGACTCGTTTTCGGCGTCGAGGGCAACAGTCCCGTCGGTGTTTTGCACTCCCATGTTTTGTGCTCGGGTCTTTTCATGTTTTGTGTTCCGGACTTGTTTTCCGATGAGGCGTCGACTCCGTTTTCATGATTTGCGCTCCCGGACTCGTTTTCGGCGGTACTGAGGGCAACGGGTCCCGTTTTCATGTTTTGCACGACCCGATTGGTTTTCGGCGGTACAAAGGGCGTCGGGTCCCATTTTCATGTTTTGCGCTCGCGGACAAGTTTTCGGCGGTTCGGAGGGCGTCGGGTCCCGTTTTGATGTTTTGCGCTCCAAGACTCTTTTTAGGCGGTATTAGGGCAACGAGTCCCGTTTTCTACGGTACCGAGGTGTCGACGGGTCCCGTTTTCATTTTTTTGCTCCCGGACTCATTTTAGGTGGTACCAAGGGTGTCAGCTCTCGTTTTAACGTTTTGCGCTCCGGACTTGTTTTCGACGGTACAGAGGGCGTCGGGTCCCATTTTCATGTTTTGCGCTCTCGAACATGTTTTTGGCGGTGCGGAGGGCGTCGGCTCCCGTTATCATGTTTTGCGCTCCCAAACTCTTTTTCGACGGTACCGAGTGCGTCGGGTCCCGTTTTCATGTTTTTTCGCCCACGGACTCAATTTCGACGGTACCGAGGGCATCGGGTCCCGTTTTCATGTTTTGCGTGCCTAATTTATTTTCGACGAAATCGAGGGCATCGGTCCGATTTTCATGTTTTGCGCTCCGGACTCGTTTTCGGCGTTACAAAGGGCATCGGGTCCCATTTTCATGTTTTGCGCTCCCAAACATGTTTTTGGCGCGCGGAGGGCGTCGGCTCCTGTTATCATGTTTTGCGCTCCCGGACTCATTTTCGGCTATCGAGTTTGTCGGTCCCGTTTTCATGTTTTGCGCCCACAGACTCAATTTCGACGGTACCGAGGCGTCGGGTCCCGTTTTCATGTTTTGCGTGCCTAAATTTATTTTCGACGAAACCGAGGGCGTCGGGTCCGATTTTCATGTTTTGCGAGCCTAAATTTATTTTCGACGAACCGAGGGCGTCAGATCCGATTTTCATGTTTTGTGTTCTCGGACTCATTTTCGTCGGCACCGAGGGCATCGGCTCCCGTTTTCATTCATACGCGCTCGGGTCCCTTTTTGGTGGTGTGGAGGGCGTAGGCTCCTGTTTTCATGTTTTGCGCGCCTGAACTAGCTTTCGGCGGTACCGACGGTGTCGGGTCCCGTTTTAATGTTTTGCGCTCCCGAGCACGTTTTCGACGGTGCGTAGGGCGTCGGGTCCCGTTTTCATGTTTCACACTCCTAGACTCATTTTCGACGGATCCGAGGGTGTCAGGTCCCGTTTTCATATTTTGCGCGCTCATACTCGTTTTCGGCGGTACCGAGGGCGTGAGACTCATTTTCGGCGGTATCGGGGGTGTCGGGTCCTATTTTCATGTTTTGCACACCCGGACTCATTTTCGGTGAAATCGAGGGCGTCGTCTCCCGTTTTCATGGTTTGCATTCCGGACACGTTTTCGGTGGTACCGGGGTGTCGGTTCTCGTTTTAATCTTTTGCACGCCCGGACTTATTTTCGACGAAATCCAGGGCGTCGGGTCCGGTTTTCATGTTTTGCGCTCCGGACTCGTTTTCTGCGATACCAAGGCTGTCCGGTCCCGTTTTCCTATTTTCCACTCCAGACATGTTTTTGGCTGTGCCGTGGGCGGCGGCTCCCGTTTTTATGTTTTGCACTCCCGAACACGTTTTCGTCGGTGCAGAGGGCGTCGACTACTGTTTTCATGTTTTGCGCTCCCGAACTCATTTTCGGCGGTAACGAGGGCGTCGGCTCCTTATTTCATGTTTTGTGCTCCCGGAGTCATTTGCCGCGATATCGAGGGCGTCGGGACCCGTTTTCATGTTTTGCGCTCCCGGACTCATTTTCGGTGGCACGGGAGTGGCGGTCCCATTTTCATATTTTACGCTCTTTCATTTTTGGTGGTACCGGGTGCGACATGTCTCGTTTTCATGTTTTGCGCTTCCTGACTCATTTTTGACGCATCGAGGGCGTCGAGTCCCGTTTTCATGTTTTGCGCGCTAAGACTTATTTTCGACGGTACCGAGGGCGTCGGGTCCCATTTTCATGTTTTGCGTTCCCGAACTCATTTTCGACGGAACCGAGGTCGTCGGCTCCCCTTTTCATTTTTGCGTTCCGGGCTCATTTTCGGGGTATGGAGGGCGTCGGCTATCGTTTTCATGTTTTGCGTGCGCCGGACTCGTTTTCGACGGTATCGAGGGCGACGGGTCCCGTTTTCATGTTTTGCCCTCCTGGACTCGTTTCCCGCTGCTCCGGGAGGGGCGGTTCCATTTTTCATATTTTGCGCTCCCTGACTCGTTTTCTGCGGTATCGGGTGCGACGTGTCTCTTTTTCTTGTTTTGCGCTCCCTGACTCGTTTTCGACGTACCGAGGGCGTCGGGTCTCGTTTTCATGTTTTGCGCGCCCGGACTCATTTTCGATGGTAACGAGGGCGTCGAGTCCCGATTTCATGTTTTGCGTTCCCGGACTCATTTTAAGCGTTGCCGAGGGCGTCGGCTCCCGTTTTAATGTTTTGCGTGCCCGAAGTCATTTTCGGCGGTAAGGAGGGCATTGGGTCCCGTTATCATGTTTTGCGCTCCCGAGTTTCGGCGCGTCGGGTCTTTGTTTTGATGTTTTGCGATCTCGGACTCTTTTTCGGCGGTACCGAAACTGTCGACTCCCGTTTTCATGTTTTGCGCGCCCGAACTCATTTTCGGCGGTGCGAAGGGCGTGGATTTTTCATGTTTTGCGCTCCCGGACTCGTTTTCGGCGATATCGAGGGCGTCGAGTCCAATTTTCATAATTTACGTTCCCGGACACATTTTCGACGAAAACGAGGGCGTCGGCTCCTGATTTCATGTTTTCATCTCCCGGAGTAATTTCCCGCGATACCGAGGGCGTCGGGACCCGTTTTCATGTTTTATGCTCCTGGACTCGTTCTCGGAAGTATCGAGGGCGTCGGGTTCCGTTTTCATGTTTTGCGCTCCTAGACTCGTTTCCGTGGAACCGAGCGCGTCGAGTCCCGTTTTCATCTTTTGCGCTCCCGGACTCCTTTTCGACGGTACCGAGGCGTTGGGTCCCGTTTTGATATTTTTAGCTCCCGGCTCGTTTTCGGCGGTATAGAGGGCGTCAGGACCCATTTTCTTATTTTTCTCTTCCGACTCATTTTTGACCAAACCGAGGGCGTCGGCTCTCATTTTCATGTTTTGCACTCCCGACATGTTTTTGGCGGTGCGGAGGGCGTCGGCTTCCATTTTCATGTTTTAAACGCCCGAACTCATTTTCGACGGTGCGGATAGCGTCGGGTCCCGTTAACAAGTTTTGCGCTCCCGAACACGTTTTCAGCCGTGCGGAGCGCGTCGGGTCCGTTATCATGTTTTGCGCCTCGAACACGTTTTCAGCGGTGCGGAGGGCGTCGGGTCTCGTTATCATGTTTTTTCGTTCCCGAACATATTTTCAGCGGTGTGGAGGGCGTCGGGTCTCGTTTTCATGTTTTGCGCTCCCGGAGTTATTTCCCGCGAAATCGAGGGATTCGGGACCCGTTTTCATATTTTGCGCTCCTGGACTCGTTTTTGGCGGCATTGAGGGCGACGGGTCCCGTTTTCGACGGTTCCGAGGTCGTCGGGTCATGTTTACATATTTTACGCTCCCGTACTCATTTTTGACGGTGCGGGTGCGGTGTCATGTGTCCCGGTGTGAGGTTTCAGATGTTTTGCGATCACGGACTCGTTTTCCATTTTTATGTTTTGCGCTCCCGGACTCGTTTTCGACGGTATAGAAGGCGTCGGGTCCCATTTTCATGTTTTGCGCTCCCGTACTAATTTTCGTCCGTATCGAGGGCGTCGGGTCTCGTTTTCATGTTTTGCGCTTCCTGACATGTTTTTGGCAGTGTGAAGGGCGTCGGCTCCTATTTTCATGTTTTGCGCTCCGGACTCATTTTCGGTGGTACCGAGGGCGTCGAGTCCTGTTTTCATGTTTTGCGCGCCGGACTCTTTTTCGGCGGTACCGAGGGCGTCGGGTCCCGTTTTCATGTTTTGCGCTCCCGGACACGTTTTCGGCGGTGCGGATAGCGTCGGGTCCCGTTTTCGTGTTTTGCGCTCCCGAACTTGTTTTAAGTGGTTTCGAGGGCGTCACGTCCCATTTTCATGTTTTGCGCGCCCGTACTCGTTTTCGACCGTACTGAGGGCGTCGGCTCCCGTTTTCATGTCTTACGCTCCCGAACTCATTTTGGTGGTATCGAGGGCGTCGAGTCCCTTTTTCATGTTTTGCGCTCCCGGACTCGTTTTCTTCGGTAACGAGGGCGTCGGCTCCTGATTTCATGCTCTGAGCTCCCGGAGTCGTTTTGCCGCGATACCGAGGGCGTCGGGTCCCATTTTAATATTTTGCGCTCACGGACTCATTTTCGGCGGCATTGGCAGTGGCCGATCCCTTTTTCATGTTTTGCGATCATGGACTCGTTTTCGGCGGTACTAGGTGCGACGTGTCCCGTTTTCATGTTTTATGCTCCCGAACTCATTTTCTACGGTACCGGGTGTGACGTGTCCCGTTTTAATGTTTTGCACTCTCGAACTCATTTTCGGCGGTACCTCGGGCGTCGGATCCCGTTTTCATGTTTTGCGCGTCCGGACTCCTTTTAAGCGGTATCGAGGGCGTCGGGTCCAGTTTTCATGATTTGATCGCCCGGACTCGTTTTCGGCGGTACCGAGGGCGTCGGGTCCTGTTTTCATATTTTGCGCTCCTAGACTCATTTTCGGTGGTACCGAGGGCGTCGTGTCCCGTATTGAAGATTTGCGCTCCCGGACTCATTTTCGACGGTGCCGAGTAAGTTGGGTCCCGTTTTCATGTTTTGCGCTCCCGGACTTATTTTGGGAGGTACCGAGGGCGTCGGGTACAGTTTTCATGTTTTACGCTTCAGGACCCGTTTTGGGCGGTATCGAGGGCCACGAGTCCCGGTTTCATGTTTTGTGCTCCCTGATTCGTTTTGGGCGGTACCGAGGGCGTTGGTTCCCATTTTCATGTGTTGCGCTCCGAGACTCATTTTCGGCGGTACTGTGGGCGCCGGGTCCTGTTTTGGGCTCCCGGACCCGTGTTGGGCGGTACCAAGGGCGTCGGGTCCCGTTTTCATGTTTTGCTCTCTCGGACTAATTTTCGACGGTACCGAGGACGCTATGTCTCGTTTTCATGTTTTGCGCCCCCCGAAATCATTTCGGGCGGAACCGAGGGCGTTGGGTCTAGGGGTGTCAATGGGTACGGTACGGATCGGGTGGAGACATTTTCATTATCATACCCATGTTAAATTACTCTTACCCATACCCTACCCTTATCCATTAAAATTAGACTTACCCATACCCTACCCTTACCCGTTAAAATAAACGGTTAACGAAACGGTAATGGGTGCTAACGAATAATATTAATGTATTACTTAATTTATTATTATTTATAAAACAAAAATATATGAACTCATTATGTTCATACAAATACGTATCTATTTTACTAGTATAAAATAAAAATATAATTATGCAAACAATTCTAACTTGAGTCATTTCAAAATAAATAAATTAAAAAATAAGCATCTCTAGTCAAACTTTTTAAATAAAAAAATAAAATATATTAAAAGCAAAAATAACATTTTGTCTAAAATAAAATCTAATATTGTCCATTTAATCATTTTAAGAAGTACTCTACTAAATATTATTTAAACATTATAACTTATAATATGGTTAAACTTGAAAAAGATGATAACTATAATTCCTAGTAATTAACTCATAAAAATCGGGGCAACTAAGAATACTCTGAAGTTATGCGTTAATGGTCTGGACCGAGTTTCAAACTACTAGCCATTAACGCACAACATCAGGTTGTTCTTACCAATTTCTTATTTTTTTATTTTATTTACCAAAAAAATTATTACACGAGATAATTATATTAAAAATAATATAAGTTATTTTTTTAATAATTTACCCTATAGGGCAAACGGTTACGAAATGATTTTTACCCATACCCTTACCCATTTACTTAACGAAATAAATTTTTTACCCTTACCTATATCAAATAAGTTAACGGAAAAAAAAATTTACCCATACCCATCTTATCGAATACGGTACGAATCGGATAAATGGGTAAAAGGGTATCATTGACACCTCTAGTTGGGTCCCATTTTCATGTTTTGCGCTCCCGGACTCATTTTCGGCGGTACCGTGGGCACCGTTTCTGTTCTTGTATTTTGCGCTCTCGGACTCGATTTGGGCCGTAACGAGGGACTCGTTTTCGACGGTAACGAGTGTGTCTGCTCCTAATTTCATGCTTTGAGCTCCCGGACTCGTTTTACCGCGATATCGAGGGCGTCGGGACCCGTTTTCTTATTTTGCACTCATGGACTCGTTTTCGGCGGCACGGAGTGGCGGGTCCCTTTTTTTATGTTTTGCCCTCCCGGACTCGTTTTCGGCGGTATCGGGTGCGACGTGTCTCTTTTTCATGTTTTGCCCGCCCGGACAGGTTTTTCGGCGGTAACGAGGGCGTCGGGTCTCGTTTTCATGTTTTACGCTCCTAGAGTCGTTTTCGGCGGTACCGTGGGCGTTGGGTCCCATTTTCATGTTTTGCGCTCCCGGACTTGTTTCGGGAGGTACCGAAGGCGTCGGGTCCAGTTTTCATGTCTTGCACTCCAGGACCCGTTTTGGGCAGTATCGAGGGCACGGGTCCCCGTTTCATGTTTTATGCTCCCGGACTCATTTTGGTCGGTCTCATTTTCATGTGTTGCGCTCCCAGACTCATTTTCGGCGGTACCGTGGGCGGCAAGGTCCTATTTTAGTGTTTTGAGCTCCCGGACCCGTTTTGGGCGGTACTAAGGACGTCGGGTCATGTTTTCATGTTTTACGCTCTTGGACTCGTTTTGGGCGGTGCTGTGGGCGTCGGGTCCCGTTTTCATGTTTTGCGCTCCCGGACTTATTTTGGGCGGTAGCGAGGCGTCGGGTCCAGTTTTCATGTTTTGCGCTCTATGACCCGTTTTGTGCGGTATCGAGGGTATCAGGTCCCTATTTGAAGTTTTGCGTTCCCGGACTAATTTTCCACGGTACCGAGGGCGCTAGGTCCCGTTTTCATGTTTTGCGCCCCGAAATCATTTTTGGCGGAACCGAGGGCGTTGGGTCCCATTTTCATGTTTTGCGCTCTAGGACTCATTTTTAGGCTGTACCGTGGCGCCATGTTTTGTTGTAGTGTTTTGCGCTCTCGAGCGTTTTGGGTGGTACCGAGGGCATCGGTCCAACTTTCATATTTTGCGCTCTCGAACCCGTTTTGGATGGTACCGAGGGACTCTGGTCCCGTTTTCATGTTTTGTGCTCCCGGACTCGTTTTGGGCGGTACGGAGGGCGTCGGGTCTCGTTTCATGTTTTGCGCTCCCGGACTCATTTTGGTCGGTCCTGTACGCATCGGGTCCCGTTTTCATATTTTGCGCTCCCAAACTTATTTTGGGCGAACCGAGTGCGTGGGGTCCAATTTTCATGTTTTGCACTTCCAGACCCATTTTCGACGGTATCGACGGCGACGAGTCCCGTTTTCATGTTTTGGGTTCCCCAGACTCATTTTCGGCATTACCGAACACGCCAGGTCCCGTTTTCATGTTTTGCGCCCCCGAAATCGTTTTGGGTGGAATCAAGGGCGTCGGGCCCCGTTTTCATGTTTTGCGCTCCCAAACTCGTTTTCGGCGGTACCGTGGGCGTCGGGTCCAATTTTCATATTTTACGCCCCCGAAATCGTTTTGGATGGAACCGAGGGTGTTTGGTCCCGTTTTCATGTTTTGCGCGCTCGGACCCGTTTTCATGTTTTGCGCTCCTAGACTCGTTTTCGACGATATCGTGGGCGTCGGGTTCTATGGTATGGTTTTGCGCTCTCGAACTCGTTATGGGTGGTACTGAGGGCGCCGGGTCTAATTTTCATATATTGCGCTCTCGGATTCATTTTCGGCGGTACCGTGGGCGCCCGGTCCTGGTTTAGTGTTTTGCGCTCCCGGACCCCGTTTTGGGCAGTACCAAGGGCGTCGGGTCCCGTTTTCATGTTTTGCGCTCCCGAACTCGTTTTGGGCGCTACGGAGGGCGTTGAGTCCCGATTTAAAAACGCAATATAAAAAAGTTGTTTGGCTTTATGAAATTTTATAGCCGCACAACTACACATAATTTCGTGCAAATTAAAATAATTATTCCTGATTACGCTTATAATATGATTGTCTTATTAAAACTTTGATATGAATATTTCATGACGCTAATTTTACACAAAACATAAATAAGATACATTAAAAACTACTATATAAACAAGTTGTTTGAGTTTTTCATAATTTTTGGTCGCATAGCTACATATAATTTCGTGCAAATTAATAAAATTACTCCTAATTACACATATTATAAAATTTTCCAAATAAAACATCGATATGAATATTCTATAACGCAAATATTGCACAAAACATCAGTAAGATACGTTAAAAACTGCTGTTTAAAAAAGTTGTTTGGCTTTATGAAAAAATTTTTGATGCATAACTACACATATTTTGGTGGAAATTATATAATTACTCATAATTATACCTATTATAAGATTATTCAATTGACACTTCAAAATGAATATTTTATAGCACTATTTTTCATCAAAACATAAGTAAGATGCATTAAAAACTGCTATTTTTTGCTTCATAACTACATATCATTTCGTAAATATTAATATAATTACTCCTAATTATGCCTATTAAAATATTAGCCAATTAACACTTCGATATGAATATTTTACGATACTAATTTTGCACAAGACAAAAGTATGATGCATTAAAAATAACTATTTAAACAAGTTGTTTGTGTTTTTCAAAAATTTTGGTCGCATAAGTAAGATATATTAGAAACACTTCGATATGAATATTCTAATTATGCCTATTATAAGATTGTCTAATTAACACTTCGATATGAATATCCTACGACACTAATGTTTCATAAAACATAAGTAAAATATATTAGAAATTGTTGTTTAAACAAGTTGTTTAAGATTTTTAACATTTTTTGACTCATAACTATACATAATTTTGTGATAATTAATATAATTACTCATAATTATACCTATTAGAAGATTATCCAATTAACACTTGATATGAACATTTTATAACACAAATTTTGCACAAAACATAAATAAGATGCATTAAAACCAGTTGTTTGAGTTTTGGAAAATTATTGGCCGCATAACTACATATAATTTCATGAAAATTAATATAATTACTTCTAATTATGCCTATTATATAATTTTCCAATTAAAATTCAGATATGAATATTCTATGACGCTAATTTTGCACAAAATATAAGTAAGATGCATTAGAAACTGTTGTTTAAAAAGTTATTTAAGATTTTTAATATTTTTTCATCAAAACTATACATAATTTTGAGCGAACTAATATAATTACTCCTAACTATGTTTAATATAAGATTTTCAAATTAACACTTCGATATGAATAACATATGACACTAATTTTTCATAAAACATAAGTAACATACATTAGAAATTGTTGTTTAAATAAGTTGTTTAAGATTTTTAACATTTATTACATCATAATGACATATAATTTCATGAAAATTAATATATTAAATTCTAATTATGCTTATTAGAAGATTATCCAATTAACACTATGATATGAACATTCTATGATAAGAATTTTGTATAAAAAATAAGTAAGATGCATTAAAAACATCTATTTAAACAAGTTGTTGGACTTTTTTATAAATTTTGGCTGCTTATCTACAAATATTTTCGCGCAAATTAATGTAATTACTCCTAATTATGCCTATTATATGATTGTCCAATTAATACTCTAATATGTATATCCTATAACAGTAATTTTTCATAAAACATAAATAAGATACATTTGAAACTGCTGTTTAAAAAAGTTGTTTGATATTTTCAAAATATATTATCTCATAACTACATATAATTTCATAAAAAGTAATATAATTACTCCAAAATGTGCTTATTAGAAGATTATCCAATTTATTACTTCGATATGAATATTCTACGACGCTAATTTTGCACAAAATATAAGTAAGATGCATTAAAAATAATAATTTAAACTAGTTGATTGAGTTTTTTAAAAATTTTGCCGTATAACTACATATACTTTTGTAAAAATTAATATAATTACTCCTAATTATGCCTATTATAAAGTTATCTAATTAAAACTTCAATATGAATATTCTATGATGCTAATTTGGTACAAAACATAATTAAGATGCATTAAACCTGCGGTTTAAACATGTTGTTTGACTTTTTTTAAAATTTTGGCCTCATAAATACACATAGTTTCATGCAAACAAATATAATTATTATAAGATTGTTCAATTAACACTTTGATATGAATATTCTACGACACTATTTTCTCCCAAAATATAAATAAGATGTATTAGAAACAACTATTTGAGAATTTCAACATTTTTGGCCCCCTAACTACATATAATTTAGTGAAAATTAAAATAATCACTCATAATTATGTCTATTAATATATTTTATAATTTACACTTCAATATAAACATTCTACAACACTAATTCTGCACAAAACATAGATAGGAGGCTTTAAAAACAGCTGTTTAAACAAGTTATTTGAGTTTTTTAATTTTTGGCTGCATAATTACATATAATTTCTTATAAATTAATATAATTACTCCTAAGTATGCCTATTATTTGATCTTCTAATTAAAACATTGATTTGAATATTGTACAACACTAATTTTGCACAAAATATAAGTAAGATGTATTAAAATTTAGCTGCATAGCTACACATAATTTCTTATAAAATAATATAATTACTCCTAAATATGCCTATTATAATATTCTTTAATTAAAACTTCGATATAAATATTCTATATCACTAATTTTACACAAAACATAAGTAAGATGCATTAAAAACTACTGTTTAAATAAGTTGTTTGATCTTTCTAAATTTTATGGCCGCATAGCTGCACATAATTTCATATAAATTAATATAATTGCTCCTAATTATGTCTTCTATAATATTTTTCAATTAACACTTTGATATGAAAAATACTATGATTCTAATTTTTCACAAAACACAAGTAAGATGCATTATAAACTGTTATTTAAAAAAGTTAAGTTTTTTAATTTTATTGGCCTCATAACTATATATAATTTCTTAAAAATTAATATAATACTCCTAATTATGCCCATTAAATTATTAGTCAATTAACACTTCGATATGAATATTCTATGACACTAATTTTGCATAAGACATAAGTAAGATGCGTTAAAAATAGTTGTTTAAACAAGTTGTTTGAGTTTTTCAAAAATTTTGGCCACATAAGTACACATAATTTCATGCAAATTAATACAATTACTCCTAATTAGATATATTATAAGATTATTCAATTAGCATTGCGATATGAATATCCAACGACACTAATTTTTCATAAAACATAAGTAAGATATATTAGAAACTGTTGTTTCGACAAGTTTAAGATTTTTAACATTTTTTGACTCATAACTGCAGATAATTTCATAAAAATTAATATAATTACTCCTAATTATATCTATTAGAAGATTATCCAATTAACACTTCGATATGAACATTGTACGACATAATTTTTACACAAAATATAAATAAGATGCATAAAAAACAGTTGTTTAAATAAATTATTTAATCATTTTACAATTTTTGGCTGCATAATTACACATAATTTCATATAAATCAATATAATTACTCCTAAGAATGCCTACTATAAGATCATCTAATGAAAACTTCGATATGAATATTATGCGATACTAATTTTGCACAAAAAAATAAGTAAAATGCATTAAAAATAACTGTTTAAACAAGTTATTTGAGTTTTTCAAAAATTTTGACTGCATAACTACACATAATTTCTAATAAACTAATATAATTACAACTAAATATACTATAAGATTTTCTAATTAAACTTTGGTATGAATATTTTACGACACTAATTTTGCACAAAATATATGTAAGATGCATTAATATATGTAAGATGCATTAAAACCTGTTGTTTAAATAAGTTCTTTGATCTTTCCAAATTTTTTGGCCGCATAACTGCACATATTTTCGTATAAATTAATATATTTAATCCAAATTACGTCTTCTATAAGATTTTTCAATTAACACTCTGATACGAATATTCTACGATTCTAATTTTTCACAAAACATAAGTAAGATGTATTAGCAACTGCTATTTACAAAAGTTGTTTGAGTTTTCAACATTTTTGCCCACGTAACTACACATAATTTTGTAGAAATTAATATAACAACTCCTAATTACACCTATTATAATGTTGTCCAATTAAAATTTCGATATGAAATTTCTATAATGCTAATTTTGCAAAAAAAACATAAGTAAGATGCATTAAAAACTCCTAACTATGTTATTATAAACAAATTAACACTTTTGAGTTTTTCATAATTTTTGGCCGCATAACTACATATAATTTCGTGAAAATTAATACAATTACTCTTACTTATGCCTATTATAAAATTGTCCAATGAAAACTTTGATATTAATATTCTATAACGCTAATATTGCATAAAACATAAGTAAGATACGTTAAAAGCTGCATTTTAAACAAGTTGTTCGTCTTTATGAAAGATTTTGGACGCATAACTACACATAATATGGTGAAAATTAATATAATTACTCCCAATTATGCCTATTGTATGATTATTCAATTAACACTTCAAAATGAATATTTTAGGGCACTATTTTTCATCAAAGCATAAGTAAGATGAATTAGAAATTGTCATTTAAAAAAGTTAAGTTTTTCAACATTTTTGGCCTCACAACTACATATAATTTCAAAAAAATTAATGTAATTACTAGTAATTAAGACCTTTAAAATATTAGCCAATTAACACTTCGATGTGAGCATTCTACGACACTAATTTTGCACAAGACATAAGTCGGATGCATTAAAAACAAATTTGTTTGTTTAACAAGTTGTTTTTGTTTTTCAAAATTTTTGGCCGCATAAGTACACATAATTTCACATAAATTAATATAATTACTCCTAATTATGCCAATTATGTGATTGTTTAATTAGTACCGCGATATGAATATCCAACGATACTAATTTTTCATAAAACATAAGTAAGATATATTAGAAACTATTTGTTTAAACAAGTTGTTTAAGATTTTTAACATCTTTTGACTCATAAACCACACATAATTTCATAAAAATTAATATAATTGCTCCTAATTATACCTATTAGAAGGTTATCCAATTAACACTTCGTTATGAACATTGTACGACGCAAATTTTGCAAAAACATCAATAAGATGCATTTAAAAACAAAGTTGTTTAAACAAGTTGTTTGAGTTTTTTACAATTTTCTGCCGCATAATTACAGATAATTTCTTATAAATTAATATAATTACTCCTAAGAATGCCTATTATAAGATCTTCCAATTAAAACATTGACATGAATATTCCACGACACTAATTTTGCACATAACATAAGTAAGATGCATTAAAAAAAAATTGTTTAAACAAGGTAGTTGGGTTTTTCAAAAATTTGGCCGCATAACTACACATAATTTTTTATAAATTAATATAATTACTTCTAAATATGCCTATTATAATGTTTTCTAATTAAAACTTCGATATGAATATTCTACAACACTAATTTTGCACAAAACATAAGTAAGATGCATTAAAAAATTTGTTTAAACAAGTTGCTTGATCTTTCCAAATTTTTTGGCCGCATAACTGCACATATTTTCGTATAAATTAATATATTTAATCCAAATTACGTCTTCTATAAGATTTTTCAATTAACACTCTGATACGAATATTCTACGATTCTAATTTTTCACAAAACATAAGTAAGATGTATTAGCAACTGCTATTTACAAAAGTTGTTTGAGTTTTCAACATTTTTGCCCACGTAACTACACATAATTTTGTAGAAATTAATATAACAACTCCTAATTACACCTATTATAATGTTGTCCAATTAAAATTTCGATATGAAATTTCTATAATGCTAATTTTGCAAAAAAAACATAAGTAAGATTGTTTACCCTTGAAAAGTTTCAAGGATGAATGGATGAATAAATGAAATAAATTGATGATAAAATCATAAGAAAGGGGAAGAAGAGAGAGAGAGCAGTGGAAAGGTGGCCCACTGATCAGAAAAGTCGCCGCATAACCCCGGAACAAATCCATTAGTCCCACAAAGGAATGCTTTGCGCAAAGTGAAGAGTATAAATACCCCGCTATTCTCTATCCACTCAAAGCATGTGTGACACCCAAGAAGATCGAGGGAGAGAGGAGACCTCTTGGGTGTCACCATGTGATTATACCTTTTCGACAAGTGGGACCCACATGGCGATCCCTTATGAGCAAGCTCCAATGATATAGACCTAGCCTATTTTGCTAAGAAAGCTAACCAACCCGAACGAGAGGTTAAGCATTAATCCCACAACGGAATAATATGGTGAAAGACGAGGATATAAATACCCCACCACCTCCTATTCATTTGAGGTGGCTGACCCTCGAGAGATTTAGGAGAGAGAAAATCTCTTGATGGGTCACCAGTTGATTACATTTTATCGACAAGTGGGACCCACCTAGCGGTCCCTTGTAGATGAATCTAACAACATAGTCTATCCGATGAGTCACCATATGACTACTTTCACCGACAGTGGGACCCCACACCTCGCCGACCTATTGAGGAGTCGAATTGAACCCTAAAAATCACTTTGGAGCTAACCCTAGAAAGGAGTCAAGCAAGTATAATCCCTATGCTACATGAAATGATGTCAATGCCAAGCTAGCATTTTGATGCAACTAATCATGAGAAATTCCAAATGTGATTTTGCTTTCAAGGCCGACCGGTGCCAAAGTCATGAGCAACCACCTAACCATGCTTTGATTTGTGTCAATTACCGATAAGTAGTCAGTTCTTTGGCCAAGTCACCCTCATGTTAAGGGATTGAAAGTCAATTTCACAAGACTGATCAAAGCAAAGTGGGAGCAACCACCTGATCAAGTCTAGATTTGTATTAATTGCTGATAAGTAGTCAGCATTTGATCAAATCAAGCCCTAATGAATATCAATATAAGTCTAATTGGTATTTAGTTAGGGTGGTTTCTGCAAGAGAGAGGTAATTGGCAGAGACATTGAGCTACAATTGAGATCAGGGATTAATTCATGAAGAATAATAGGGTTTTATGAATAAAAGAATTTTTAATCCAGAGAAGGAGGGGTAAAAATGGAATTAAAAATTACAGGGATGATCATCATGAATTTAGGGATTTTTGGTGAAATTTTCATGATTTTTGGATAAGTGGAGCTATCAGAATAAATTCAGAGAAAATAAAGGCGTAATAAATGGATTAATCAAAGGCCGAGATTTGATCGGAGCGTATCCGGGTACAATCTGGGACAGAGACTCATCTCGGGTGCAACCGGGATCCCGTACACATACACGCAAAATCGAGAAGAGAGAGGATATGACACGTGGCGCCTTCTCATCGGGCCACCTCATGCCACGTGTCGGACCCCATGGTCCACCTCGGCCCGGGTGGGCCCCACCACTACACCGATCCGACATGTGGGTCCCACTAGCATGCCACGTGGCAGGCCATGGCAGTCCACTCACCCTCTCTCGTGCCACATGGCACAATCACAGAAGCCACCTCATTTAGCCTCGTGCCACATGGCATTACACCACAGGGCCACTTCACCCAACCCCATGCCACATGGCATAACCGTAGTAGCCATCTCACCGCCCCACGCCACATGGCACCATATCACAAGGCCACCTCGCATCAATTAGTGAGTAATCGTAGATAAAGGGAAGAGGATTAAGATAACAAGCCAATCGGATTATGCCGGATCGGTTCAATTAACCCTAATCATGCACTAATTAGTTGCTAACAACACCCGTAAACCTAAGAATAGAAAACTTACAAAGGGACCTACTAGTCGACTTATGAGTCCGAGGCGCAAAGAACCAAGTCTACATAACAATACTAACGAGATTTAAAAATAAGAGTAAAAGAGAATATGTACCGGTTCATGCGGCACTGCCGCCGCACCCTTCTTCTTCTTTTTGCCTTGGCTCATGTGCACCCGGCGCAGCGACAAGGGATTTATTCCCTCCCTTCTCCCTCTTCTCTTCTTCTTCCTCTCGACAAATAAAAACCGTAGAAGGCGCCATCAATGGAGATTAAACGAAGGGTCGAGTTTCAAGTCGATTGCTCCCGGCCTTAGCTACATTATACAAAGGAGAACATGTGCATTGTATTAGATTTTAAAATAATGCAACACAGAGAGAGATAGAACGAAGCAATTACCTCGAATTAAAATCTTGAACTTATCAATTGAAGATTAAAACTTGCAATTGATAGCCGAGGTAGCTTTCTAGACTTAAGGCGATGGTGTTGAAACAAGAATTGAGAAGAATTGAGTGTTAGAAATAGGAAATGTGCCAAGTCACCCTTCTAAAGCTTGAGAAATGACAGATCAAGCACTATGTTAGAGCTAACAAATCAACAAAGGAAGTGTGTGAAGAGTTGCCGACACTAAATCAATGATGTTGAGGCTTTGAGACGAAGAAACAAGCAAGGAAGTGAGATGAAAGTTTAAAACTTGATTATAGCTTGTAATGGAGAAGAAGATGCGAATTGAGATCAATTCTGTAAAATGGAGCTAAGGGAACATGCTAGCAGCTTATATAGGCATAGTGTAAAGACTGGAAGGTTCTAGAAAGAGCCAGAGAAGCTTGCAAGAGTGTGGAGGCCGAATAGTGGCAAAGGGGTAAATAAGAGAATGTATGCAACTAACTCAAAACGGCTTAACTGCTAGAGATTGACTCAATTGAGTAATTAGAAAACACAAATGCATCCTAGCCACTGATTTAGATTGAACCAAGGGTTGAGATTGAGTTTAAACCGTAATCCAAACACTAATTACTCAACCAATCACCATTTAGCAATACACATACCCCTGGCTTATATAAACCCTCAGAATTGATTCAGAAAAGGGAGAGAATACCCATAGCCCTTCAAGAAACTATCTAGAGAGCAAATTAGAAGCTTTACCAACCGATTGAACTCAACAAGTGTTGAGAGCTCGGTATACACACTCCCTTCCACCATTAGCAGTCAATTCAAAGAGATAGAGCTACAGAGAAAGAGGATAGGTGAGTATAATTGATAGAGACAAGAGCTTGGAATGTAATTACATCCAATTTTGATTAATTTCAGTTAAATCTGGTACTGTTACCCATTATCTGTAATTTTTCATGTTTTGTCGGATTTCTTGATTTCTTTGATTAAATCACTTCCTTACATCATCGCCTTGCTATTTGAATGACTTCTTTGATGTTTCTTTGCTTTTTTCTTTGATTGAATCGAGTGAACAGCAATAAAATCGCAATTGTCATGAAGCTAGTCGAAGACCGAGTGATCTCCTAGCTCAAATTGTGATAATTGATTGATCGAAGGTCACTGACCTCTCAATCATTATATTTCCAAGCAAATATATCAAGATTACAGCTTTGAATCAAGCAATTGGGTTGAATTCTTGAAGTCTGTCGCTGTGATTCAAACTGATACAGCAATGGCACATCCAAATGCTATAATCAATCCAGATAATCACTTGGATTAGTGTGTATTGCATAGGCGATGAGCTATACATCTTAATGATCAAAGAAATCTTAACAATTGCTTGGAAGTATAATGATTGACACTGAATTCATAACCGGTACCGACTTCAGTTACTGTTCAATCGCGATTAACCTCACAATATGGGTAATTGTCATAGTTGTGTCATTTCTAGACATAGTTAGGGCTGGGAATCATGTAAATAAGCTAACAAGAACAAGGAATTGAGATGAAAACGGCTCAATTTGAGAATGAGATGCAATTGGTACCGATCGGTGACGAAACCAAGAAAAAGAAGAGTCAATGTCAACGATACGTTGTATTAATCCATGATCGGAATGTGTTAATCGACTCTTCGTATCAAGGCGACACTAACTGTAGTGTCCGATCGTCGATCAGATCGCCGGAGCGCCGGAATCAACCTCCTAGCACGCATCTTGAAGCACGGTGGAGAAGAGACAGAGAAAGGTTCTTCTGTACTAATCTTGAAAGGCCGCACGAATATTGGGACGAATCCAAAGGATCTGGGCTATTGAACATTTAGGAAATTAAAGCATGAATTGATCTGGGCCGTCGACCCACGCAGTGCAAATCTTAATCTAATCCGGCGGCCCAAGTAAACATGAAAGTTAAATAAAGAGTTGTGCTGATCTTGATACAGATCCAAAGGCCCAGATTAAGCCCATTAGTTAATTGATAACAGAATATTAATTATATATAATAAATAAATCATTTGAAAATGCTCCTGAACTCCAAATTGACTCAAATTTGTTTCTAAAATTTTCTTATTTTTCACACTATTTTTCTATACAATAATATTCCAGTTTTAGAAATATAATCATGATAAAACAATTTAAAAGCAAAATACATCACATATATTGGTATATTTGACTTAGCTTTGACTTGCCATTTTAAATACTATAAAAATTCCAAAAATACAAATAAAAATCATAAATAATAACTAGGTATATTTTAATGATTTTTCAAGTGATTTTCCATTTAGATAATAATAATGATAGTAATATACTATAATAAATAATGAGATTAGCTGTATTCTTTGATAAATAAAAAAAAAATATAATAATAATAGATATTATATTGATATTTTCTGTAAAAGAATAATAAAAATAAATAGCACAAAATATACAAAAATATACTACCATGGTAATAAATAGTAAAATGCATTCTTCTTTTATAATAAATAATGATAATATAGTTTTATAATATGAATTGTATTTCTTTTACTTCTAATACAAACATATACAATAAAAAATATACTATTGATGAATAAAATGTAATAAAAATAATAGTTGTAATAAAAACATAATGAATTTTATCTCTTATGACTATTTTCAACTAATAATAAAAAAATCTTATACTTTTCTATAGATAATAAATAGAAATAATAAAAATAGATATAATGAATAGTATAATAAATAGGATAGAATATTAGTAATGATTTCTTTTAGCTATTATAGATATAAAAAAAAATAAATATAATAATAATAAAAAAATATATAAAAGATAATAATAAAAAGAAATATAATAATAGTAAAATAATATAGCTAACCATCTTTTGATTTTGTAAATAATTCTTACATAATGAATAGTATTACAACATAATAGAATATAATAACAAAATTCTATTACTTTGACTATTATAAACATTTTAAAAATACTAATAAAAATCATAGCCATTTTACTTTCTACTATTTTTGTAAGTGATTTTCTACAAAATAATAAGGTTTAGAAATAATAAAAATAAAAATTCTATTATTTTAGCCCTTATAAAAATCCCAAAAATATTAATAGCTACCCCTTTTCTTATTATTTTTGTAAATAATTTTCTACATAGATAAATAGAGTTTAAAAATAATAATAATAATAATAATAATAATAATAATAATAATAATAATAATGATAATAATAATAATAATAATAATAAATAAATGCATCTTCATGACAAAATAATAATGGAAAATATTATAATAGACTTTGTGCATTTTAAGAAATGAATAAATATGCTCACATAAGGAGTGTAGAGCCACATATGAATATTTGCACACATGATATAACATTTAGAATGATTAGTCAAGATGAGAACATCTTGACAGAGGATAAATAAGGTTGCAATGACAACACGAGAAGATACGTCGAGACAGGAACATCTTGACGTGAGATGAATAAGGCTTTGATAGCAAGATGAAGAAGTATGTCGAGATAGGAACATCTTGACGTTTGATGAAGAATAACCGAGCTACGATACTAACATGAAGATATACGTCAACTCGAAGAAGAAGAACATTACGATGTCCTAGAGAGGTGACATCTTAATGACTCACGCCATGAGCAAGTAACTCATGATTGAATACGCTCACACAAGGGGTGTAGGGCTACATAGTAATTTTGCACAAGTAATGCAACATGTAGGACGATTAGTCGAGACAAGAACATCTTGACGTTCGTTGAAGATTGACCAAAGCTACGACGTCGGATGGAGAGATATGTCGACTTTGAAGATGAAGAACATTACGATGTCCTAGCGAAGTGACATCTTAATGACTCGGTGTCGTGAACAAGTAATTCATGACCATTTGAGCTAGCAAGATCGAACTTGTCCGTCGATGAGTTTGTCTCTCGGCTCATCTCCCGAGAATGTGAGATTGAATCGGTCTGTTGGTAGATTCATCCACAAAACAAGAATGCGAACCGTTCGTAGGTAGGTTCCTTCACTAACACATGCCTCAATGTTGAACGGCCCGCGCTTCATGTTTGACATTGTGTGCAATTGTGTTTCCTAGGTTTATGAATCGGCTTAGTGCTACGAATTCATGATCTAGAAGATCGGTGAGAAGAAATACGTGGGCCATAGCCACCCTTCTCCCGATTCACCAACCTCAAGATCAACCGCTCGGCGCTTCGAGTTGTATTTTGTGTGATTGGTTGTTGACTAGTTAAGATTGAACCGGTCTGTTTTTGTAGGTTTATCTTCTAGATCAACGGAGGTAGAGTCGGCCTCAGTATGTAGACTCACCTCAAGCCCCCGTGAAGAGATTAACTCCGGTCTCGTTGGTAAGGTTACATCTCGAGGTGGCATGGACCGAACCGATCTGTTTGTAGGTTCGTCCCCATAAGACAAAACCGATCCGTTTGTAGGTTTGTCTTCCATAGATTAAACCGATCTGTTTGTAGGTTCATCTTCCGTAGACCCCGTTTTATAAACCTAGACGACCACTTGACCATCTTTTAACTATACTATTTGCTTCTCTCTTTCAAAGATCCAGAGGTGCCTCGAGGTTCGTAGCCCAGGGTAATTAACGGTGGGGGCTTGCGCCCACCGGAATCTACAAGAACTCACAATCACTAAAAACCCCCTGAATGTGCATCCAAATATCTCTAAACGGCAGAATCGGCCGACACCCAGCAGATGCACGCTCGGGAGGGATCTCCGTGTCCTTCTTCCGCAACCCATCGCCCGGCGGCGGTGCGGAGCGCGCGAAAAAGGGTCGCACAGGATCTGGCACGCCCGGTGGGACCTAGATTCTCCTCTCATCTCTGAAAGAGAGAGTCAAATAGAATAGTTAAGAGATACAAGTGGTCTTCTATGTGCTAAAATGACTAATGATTTTCAAGTGTTTTTGTTTTTGCAGGAAATGGCATTCTTCGGAAACTTCAACCTTGCTCCCTACACCGTCACTCCTGCTCAGAGCCCGGAGGGCAAGCTCTTCATGTTCTTCGGGACCATCCCGCAGGAACTCACCATCTACGGCCCAGCTCCAGTGGCCACGATCACTCCCGCAACCGTCCGGATCTCCATCCCGGACGAGGAGGAGGACTCGATCACCCCGACTCCCAAGGGGATCTCAAATAACGTCATGGCCTCTCCTACTACCTCCCCAAAGAGGAGAAGGCGACCGTCTAAGAAGACAACCCCAACAACCCGCAGCCCCAAACTACCCGCAACTCTCAAGCGTCCGGGAGAGGGCCCGGATGCATACCGAACCACCGGTGGCTAGGCCGCCTATCCCGCCTCTAACAAATTCACAGCTCTCCGAATAGTGGCCAAGAACTCGGCCACAGGCCAGCTCCGCCAGGCATGGGAGGTGCCTAAGCCAAAACATACATAGAATGTAATAAAATCATAACAGAAGAGTTCATAGACCCTCCTACGTCGAGAGGTCACCGGTTTATCCTGGCGGCGACGGATTATTTTACAAAATGGGCCGAGGCCGTTCCGCTTAAAGAAGTTAAAGCATCCGATGTGGTTAAGTTCTTCAAGACACACATCCTTTACCGATTCGGCACACCACAACGGATAATATCCGATAATGGGACGGCCTTCAAGAGCTCCAAAGTCTATGCCCTGGCGGAGCAATTTAACATTGACTGGAGATTCTCATCCATTTATAATCCGAGAGCCAACGGCCTGGCTGAAGCCTTTAATAAAACCCTAATAAATATCATGAAGAAGACCGTGGACGGCAACCAACGAGACTGGGATAATCGTCTACAAGAGGCATTATGGGCTTATCGGACCACATACCGAACGCCTACGCAAGCTACCCCATATTCTCTGGCTTTTGGGGTTGAAGCCGTCCTCCCTCTTGAGGTGGAATTACCGTCATTGCGGGTGGCTATGCAAAACGATATGACCATGGACGAATGCCAACAACTTAGACTAGACGAGTTGGATGCCATGGACGAGAAGAGACCGATAGCCCAAACAGAACCTCGAAATATATCGGCAAAAATGGCAAGGGCATATGATAAAATGGCGCGAGTCGTGGCATTTCAACAAGGGGAGCTTGTTCTTGTCCTTAAGAGGCCAATTATTGGCGGCACATCGGCCCGAAATTCTCTCCGAACCGGGAAGGGCCATACGTAATTGAGAAGGTATACGGGGGCGGCGCATACCAACTCATAGACCATGAAGGTGAAAGGCCCATGCCACCGATTAATGGGCGATATCTGAAGAAGTACTACACCTAGCCCGGAGCGGGGCCAACCGAGTAGTATCTATTGTAAATAAATAAGGAGGGAATAAGTGTTCGTTTACACACACGTGCACGAAACACAAACCCATGTCTAACCTCCACTTTTGCATAAAATCCCAAAAACCCTACTTGTGCATCTGTAAATAGAATGCATCCAAAAATCCAAAACCACACAAATACATTTAGCCCTATAACAAAATAAAAAATAGAATAAGGGAATACAACGCCAAAACCACGCGAGAATGTAAGGCGAGAGCTTTGGTGTTTGGGCTCACAATACAAATACCACTGGGTTTGTCCATTTGATACGTAATAAACACAAAAATGGGCAGGGTTTGCGCTTGTCCCTCAAACTATCATTGTTGCCCAATGACGAAAGTTGCTCATATTGGTCGCCGCGCAAGCCAAGGGATAGGTCGAGCAAATTGGTGGCTAGTAAATAGTCGCTTCCGAGGGCATATAAATAAATAACTCTCGTATTATTAGTAACATGTATCACTAATAACCAAAAAAATCTGCCTTCTTCTAATAAAAATGAAAGGATATATATGTAAAACAATAAAAACCTACTTTCCTGCTCATAAAAATAAAAAATAAAAATAAATAAAAATAATAAAACATTTTCAATAAGGGGTTGCCACCTTTGTCCCCGACACCACGAGTGTTATACAAAGCCAGGTTGGGTGCATTCATCCGTAAAAGCACCACACGCCCGAAGAAATGATGTGTCATAATCCCACGACATATCATGGAGGGGTCAGATTAAGGGTTTACGCTTGTACCCGACATTTCATGTTAAACAAAGCGGCTCGCTTAAAGAAATGACTCAAGTCATGGAGAGCGGACCTACCCGATGAAAGCCTGTCTCGCAGGGATGCGTGATGGATGTTTGAGGGTAGCTAAAATATAAAAAACTAGGTTGGGTACATTCATCCGCAAAAGTACCACACGCCCAAGGAGGTGATCTGTTTCTAATCCCAAAATAGTCATGGAGGGTCGACTAAGGGTTTATGCTTTTGCCCGACATTCGGTGTCAAATAAAGTAATTCGCTTAAAGAAGTGACTCGTGTCATGGAGAGCGGACCTACCCGATGAAAGCCCTGTCTCGCAGGATGCGTGATGGATGTTTGAGGGTAGTACCCCCACAAAACAAATTGAGTGGAGATGAGTGAACGTGAGTTTCCACTTTAGCACGCAACGGTGCACAAATGAGGGAGAGTGGGTGAGCTTCCACAAATAAATGTCAATTAAATATATAAGGAGCGTCCACAAATGGTGTTATCAATTGCATCCATAATCCAATTGATACCGGTAAGTTTATCCATCGGTAATAAAGGGATAAACGGGTTTATTCTCAGTACCGCCTGAGGTCAATACGCACGTTCGGTATCCGTAAAATATCATGGTTACTTGAGTTTGTATTGCAATAAATAAAGATGAACATACATAGAATGAATGTAATAGGATGTTGTAAGATTTTTCTTTATTATGTTTAGACGCTGCGAAAGAATGAAGCAGTTGTAATAGGGCGCTTTTGCAAATAAGATTGGAGGTGCATAGCATGAAATCAATGAAATATTTCCTCGCGCTGCAGAGGAAGCGATGAAAGGATAACAATAAAGGCAAGCATCATCCACAACAAGAGATCAAAATGATAAATGTCAATGCATCCTATATCAAGTATAGCAAAAGAAAAGGAGAAAGAAGAAATGAAAAGTACAGTCTATGGGCCCAAAAAGCGGGACTCCAACTCTAATAGCACAGTACTAATAGTCTCCAGATAATCATGGAGGGAGTGCCTGTCCTCCTCCGAAGCCGTCTCAAAATCCAAAAACTGAGCGAAGGCACTATCCCGGACGCTCGTGTGAATCTGCAGCTGTGGGATACGTCCCGCCAAATGTCGAGAGAAGCCCTCCACCGACAATCTGTGGTCCTCTAGCTCCTGCACGAGCAGTCGAGCGGGCCCACCACCGACTCCCATGGAGCGAGAGTGGCACAAGAAGAGAGCCGCTGAAGGTAGTGGAGTCGAGCGGCCTCCAAATGCCTGCGTAGCTCATGAATCTCCAACTCGTGCTGATAAACGAGAGAGCTCGCATCCTGGTAAGCCCTGAGCAGCTCCTCACACCTCCTAGAAATGAAAGTGCTCTCGAGACGAGGTGCAATGAGTAGAGCTGGCGCGATGGTATCCCGCATCAGCCCATACCAGTCAAAAGAGAAGCCGTCGGGCAGAGAGTCCAGACCTCAAAATCTGAGGGTAACCTCCGAAGAAGGTATCTCGGAGTGCATCCCCAACGCGCCAAGGCGAGCCGCACATCCCTCGGTGAAACATCTCGCAAGTAAAATAAATAGGTTAGACAAATTGTTATAACCTAAGAAGAAATAGAAGGAAGAAAAGATCTAACCTATCGCCTCATCGCCCGAGACAAAGTGGACCGAGTCGTGGGATAGGGATGTCGGTCGCCTCGGGAGGACCCACAGTGCACTGACCCGCTACAAAATAAAATGAAGAAGTATAAGTACATGAAAAGTAAAATACGGGTAAATGATAAAGGAAATATAAAGTACCGGAAGAAGCATGAGGCTCGGCGAGACCCTCGCTAACCGGAACCTCTCGTCTCTGGGCCGTGGAATAGGCCGCTCCACCACCCAACTCTCATCCAACTCGAGTCATAACCGACCGCAACTCGCTCGGTCCGAGACTCGTCATCTCGTGGCCATGAGAGGCGCCGTCGAGAGATGAAGAAGCATGAGATGGACCTCCCTCGATCGCAGTGGCTCGTCGCTCGCGGCTCGACACCAATGGACTCCCCGCTCTAAAGAAGCCTCCTCGATCGTACAAGAGTGAGCACGGCCCCGTAACCACATCGAATGAGTCACCATCTCCGGTGGGTACCAAGAAAATCGACGGTGAAGCGGACCGTCATAAAAGAAAGGCTCCGAGCGGTGAGGAGACGCCATGTCATCGGCCTCGTGGTCTCAGTAAAATCTACATGTAAGAATGAAAATACTAGTGCATGCGGCAACTAGGTATTAGATGGAGCACACGAACCTCGCGACGACAAGGTCGGTGCAAAACCTCGAAATGGCAAAGCACTCGCAGTGCCGATGGACCCGCTACGATGTCATCCTCGAACGCCTCTACAGGAGATGTCCCGTGAGCTGAAAATAAACTCTAATCGAGATATGAATGAAGTGCGCCTTTGAATAAGGATAGGCGAGTCGAAGAAAGAAAATCACCCTAATAGGAGAAGGAAAAGAAGATGGAGAAGACGGCCGAGAAGCGCCGTCTCGATCTCTCTCCGGCGGGCCGAAGCCGGTGGCTCGGTAGGTGGATGAGAACAAGTGTCAACGGCTTCTCGGGCGAGGGACTGAGAAGCCGGGCTCTGCCTCATCATACTCATATGCAGAATCTGATTAAAAAGAAATCTATCAAAAATCTAGCCTGAAAATCTAAGCTTAAAATAAGGAGGGGATGAATCTAGAGTGTACCAAAGAGTGAGTCCTAATAGATGAACAAAGGCAGCGACTATCTAACCCCTGAAAATCCACTGGCTCTGAAGTGAGAAGTGGAAAAGAGATGAAGTCATCATAAGAGAGGCTAGATGATGGACCGCCTCTATCCCTGGGGCAAGTCCTGCGTACCACCACTGAAGGGGTGTATGACTGGTACGAGCGAATGGCATTATAATACCACCAGATGTAGCGTCTCGAGAATGTGGGTGTACGGGAAGCAGGGACCGTCTGAAAGTGAGAACCTGTCCCTAAGCGGAATAGATGTGAATAGCACCACCCGAGGCCCTCAAGGTCCATCGCTAAAGACTCAGGACGAAGGAGAAAGAGAGGCACGTCCTGGTCTAAACCAAACTGATGTGCACATCTGTGTGGAGAATAGGGCTCTATGAAGGCATAATCGCCGATACGGAGTGGTAAGAACCCGTGGCGAAGACTGATGAAATAGTCTAAGACATCCGGCGATCTCTCGAGAGGAGAAGAACCTCTAGAATGAAATGCCGCATCAACTAGAGATCCGCAGTGGTCCCGCCGATGGTGAGTAGCCAATCTAGTACGAGCTAACCTCGATGGTCATGGCCGCGGTAGAATCAAACGAGCATCCTCTCGAGTCAAAGAGGCAGGTGCTCAGACGGCTAAGTCACCCAAGATGGGTAGGTGGGCCCTCAAGTCCGATGATAAGGATGGGTGATACAAGCGGACACTAATACATATGCAACCATCCACTAATAAAATGCCAAGGTACTAACTCCCCACAAATGAGAAGAATCGCGTGAAGATGTCATACCTCGCAAACTCCTGTAGATATTGGCCAAGACGGCACGCGCCAATGAAACTCTCTCACCGCGAGCAATCCGACTCGCCATCACAAATACCGAGGGACGGATGGTACGAGCCCCCGAACCGGGAAGTAGAAAGAAACAAATCCACCAGAAAGAAAGGTCACAAATAAGTCTCACGATCGATCTCATGCGAGCATAGAGTATCCCGTGAAAGAAAGCACCACATCACCGAAAAGACCGAGATGTCCTGGTACCAAAAGGGTCACGAGTAGAAGCACAACACTCGCATGAGAATGTACCCGATCGCTGAAATAAGATATCCGTAATCCGAAGGGGACAGAAAGATGTCGCCTCTCAACCGATCATAAATCCCGTACACCTCCCGAAGAGAAGCCGGATGTAGGGAAGGGTCCCTCAAGTCATCCTCTCGATAGTAAGAACTCATCATAATAATGACCGAATACGGCAGACCTGGCCACCGACGAATCTCCCATAATGTGGGAGTCAACTCTCGATCGTCAATAAAGAGGGTGTCAAGGAGTAGCTCCACCGCTCACGTAAAGCACAGAGCCAAGGTGTGTCAATGTGATACCGAAACATCGACAAGAAAATACAACCGTACACACTCGAACTACAAAGGACATCCCTCTCCCCAGTGTAAGGATGTAGCGAATCCAATCTAACCGATGCCCATGATATCTCGGAAGACCGAAGTCAATGCTAGCCCAACGAGAGGCCTCTCCATCGATCATCTCCTTGCCAAGGAGATGAACAGAGAGGCGCTACGGTGAAAGATCTCGAGGCGAGGGGTGTAATATCGTGAGGTCGCTCGTCGCGAAAAATCGACCACCACTCGAAGATGTATGGGGGTACCGCGTGTAACCCTAATGCTGGGTATCCAGCCTCCGGATCCTCGTAGAGAGAGATAATGACTCCGAGGACGTCTAGGAATCGTGCCATATGGAGAGATGGTCGAATCTAGAATAGAGGTGATAAAGTCAACAATAAAGGAGGGAAGAAGATAGGAAAAGAAAATGTGCGACGAATATATGCACCAAAGCAACCCCTTAATTTTCTAAAAACATCTCCGGGCCCGCTTTGCGGGTGGTTTTTGTTTACCCTTGAAAAGTTTCAAGGATGAATGGATGAATAAATGAAATAAATTGATGATAAAATCATAAGAAAGGGGAAGAAGAGAGAGAGAGCAGTGGAAAGGTGGCCCACTGATCAGAAAAGTCGCCGCATAACCCCGAACAAATCCATTAGTCCCACAAATGGAATGTCGAGCGCAAAGCGAAGAGTATAAATACCCCGCTATTCTCTATCCACTCAAAGATGTGTGACACCCAAGAAGATCGAGGGAGAGAGGAGACCTCTTGGGTGTCACCATGTGATTATACCTTTTCTCGACAAGTGGGACCCACATGGCGCCCCTTATGAGCAGCTCCAATGATATAGACCTAGCCTATTTTGCTAAGAAAGCTAACCAACCCTGAACAGAGGTTAAGCATTAATCCCACAACGGAATAATATGGTGAAAGACGAGGATATAAATACCCCACCACCTCCTATTCATTTGAGGTGGCTGACCCTCGAGAGATTTAGGAGAGAGAAAATCTCTTGATGGGTCAGCCAGTTGATTACATTTTATCTGACAAGTGGGACCCACCTAGCAAATTCCTTGTAGATGAATCTAACAACATAGTCTATCCGATGAGTCACCATATGACTACTTTCACCGACAAAGGACCCCACACCTCAAATGACCTATCGAGGAGTCGAATCAACCCTAAAAATCGCTTTGAGCTAACCCTAGAAAGGAGTCAAGCAAGATAATCCCTATGCTACATGAAATGATGTCAATGCCAAGCTAGCATTTTGATGCAACTAATCATGAGAAATTCCAAATGTGATTTTGCTTTCAAGGTCGACTCGGTGCCAAAGTCGCGAGCAACCACCTAACCATGCTTTGATTTGTGTCAATTATCGATAAGTAGTCGGCTTTTTGGCCAAGTCACCCTCATGTTAAGGGATTGAAAGTCAATTTCACAAGACTGATCAAAGCAAAGTCGGAGCAACCACCTTGATCAAGTCTAGATTTGTATTAATTGTTGATAAGTAGTCAAGATTTGATCAAATCAAGCCCTAATGAATATCAATATAAGTCTAATTGGTATTTAGTTAGGTGGTTTCTGCAAGAGAGAGGTAATTGCGAGAGACATTGAGCTACAATTGAGATCGTGGATTAATTCATGAAGAATAATAGGGTTTTATGAATAAAAGAATTTTTAATCCAGAGAAGGAGGGGTAAAAATGGAATTAAAAATTACAGGGATGATCATCATGAATTTAGGGATTTTTGGTGAAATTTTCATGATTTTTGGATAAGTGGAGCTATCGAAATAAATTCAGAGAAAATAAAGGCGTAATAAATGGATTAATCAAAGGCGAGATTTGATCGTGAGCAGATCCGGGTACAACTGGGACAGACTCATCTCGGGTGCAAACCGGGGATCCCGCACATACACGCAAAATCGTAGAAGAGAGAGGATATGACACGTGGCGCCTTCTCATCGGGCCACCTCATGCCACGTGTCAAGACTCCCATCGGTCCACCTCACCAAAGCGGCCCCACCACTACACCGATCCGACATGTGGTCCCACTAGCATGCCACGTGGCGGTGCCATGGCAGTCCACCTCACCCTCTCTCGTGCCACATGGCACAATCACAGAAGCCACCTCATTTAGCCTCGTGCCACATGGCATTACACCACAGGGCCACTTCACCCAACCCCACGCCACATGGCATAACCAGAGTAGGCCATCTCACTCACTTCGTGCCACATGGCACCATATCACAAGGCCACCTCAAGATCAATTAGTGAGTAATCGTAGATAAAGGGAAGAGGATTAAGATAACAAGCCAATCGATTATGCCGATCGGGCTCAATTAACCCTAATCATGCACTAATTAGTTGCTAACAACACCGTAAACCTAAGAATAGAAAACTTACAAAGTGGACCTACTAGTCGACTTATGAGTCCGAGGCGCAAAGAACCAAGTCTACATAACAATACTAATCGAGATTTAAAAATAAGAGTAAAAGAGAATATGTACTGGTTCATGCGGCTGTCGCTGCACCCTTCTTCTTCTTTGCCTTGGCTCATGTGCACCCGGCGCAGGCGACAAGGGATTTATTCCCTCCCTTCTCCCTCTTCTCTTCTTCTTCCTCTCGACAGCCGAAACTGTAGAAGGCGCCATCAATGGAGATTAAACGAAGGGCTGAGTTTCAAGTCGATTGCTCCTGGCCTTAGCTACATTATACAAAGGAGAACATGTGCATTGTATTAGATTTTAAAATAATGCAACACAGAGAGAGATAGAACAGAAGCAATTACCTCGAATTAAAATCTTGAACTTATCAATTGAAGATTAAAACTTGCAATTGATAGCTGAGGTAGCTTTCTAGACTTAAGGCGATGGTGTTGAAACAAGAATTGAGAAGAATTGAGTGTTAGAAATAGGAAATGTGCCAAGTCACCCTTCGACTTGAGAAATGACAGATCAAGCACTATGTTAGAGCTAACAAATCAACAAAGGAAGTGTGTGAAGAGTTGCCTGACACTAAATCAATGATGTTGAGGCTTTGAGACAGAAGAAACAAGCAAGGAAGTGAGATGAAAGTTTAAAACTTGATTATAGCTTGTAATGGAGAAGAAGATGCGAATTGAGATCAATTCTGTAAAATGGAGCTAAGGGAGCATGCTAGCAGCTTATATAGGCATAGTGTAAAGACTGGAAGGTTCTAGAAAGAGCCAGAGAAGCTTGCAAGAGTGTGGAGGCCGAATAGTGGCAAAGGGGTAAATAAGAGAATGTATGCAACTAACTCAAAACGGCTTAACTCGCTAGAGATTGACTCAATCGAGTAATTAGAAAACACAAATGCATCCTAGCCACTGATTTAGATTGAACCAAGGGTTGAGATTGAGTTTAAACCGTAATCCAAACACTAATTACTCAACCAATCACCATTTAGCAATACACATACCCCTGGCTTATATAAACCCTCAGAATTGATTCAGAAAGAGAGAATACCCATAGCCCTTCAAGAAACTATCTAGAGAGCAAATTAGAAGCTTTACCAACCGATTGAACTCAACAAGTGTTGAGAGCTCGAGATACACACTCCCTTCCACCATTAGCAGTCAATTCAAAGAGATAGAGCTACAGAGAAAGAGGATAGGTGAGTATAATTGATAGAGACAAGAGCTTGGAATGTAATTACATCCAATTTTGATTAATTTCGCAAATGCATCTGTTACCCATTATCTGTAATTTTTCATGTTTTGTCGGATTTCTTGATTTCTTTGATTAAATCACTTCCTTACATCATCGCCTTGCTATTTGAATGACTTCTTTGATGTTTCTTTGCTTTTTCTTTGATTGAATCGAGTGAACAAAGAATAAAATCGCAATTGTCGAGAAAAGCTAGTCGAAGACCGAGTGATCTCCTAGCTCAAATTGTGATAATTGATTGATCGAAGGTCACTGACCTCTCAATCATTATATTTCCAAGCAAATATATCAAGATTACAGCTTTGAATCAAGCAATTGGGTTGAATTCTTGAAGTCCGTCATTGTGATTCAAACTCGACATAAAGAATGGCACATCCAAATGCTATAATCAATCCGGATAATCACTGGATTAGTGTGTATTGCATAGGCGATGAGCTATACATCTTAATGATCAAAGAAATCTTAACAATTGCTTGGAAGTATAATGATTGACACTCAATTCATAACCTATGACCGACTTCGCCATCGTTCAATCGCGATTAACCTCACAATATGGGTAATTGTCATAGTTGTGTCATTTCTGACATAGTTAGCTAAATGGGAATCATGTAAATAAGCTAACAAGAACAAGGAATTGAGATGAAAACGGCTCAATTTGAGAATGAGATGCAATTGGTACCGATCGATCAGTACGAAACCAAGAAAAAGAAGAGTCAATGTCAATGATACGTTGTATTAATCCATGATCTAATGTGTTAATCGACTCTTCGTATCAAGGCGACACTAAATCGTAGTGTCCGATCGTCGATCGATCACGGAGCGCGGAATCAACCTCCTAGCACGCATCTTGAAGCACGGTGGAGAAGAGACAGAGAAAGGTTCTTCTCGTACTAATCTTGAAAGGCCGCACGAATATTGGGACGAATCCAAAGGATCCGGCTATTGAACATTTAGGAAATTAAAGCATGAATTGATCTGGGGCTCAGTCGACCCACGCAAAGGCAAATCTTAATCTAATCCGGCGGCCCAAGTAAACATGAAAGTTAAATAAAGAGTTGTGCTGATCTTGATACAGATCCAAAGGCCCGATTAAGCCCATTAGTTAATTGATAACGTAATATTAATTATATATAATAAATAAATCATTTGAAAATGCTCCCTAACTCCAAATTGACTCAAATTTGTTTCTAAAATTTTCTTATTTTTCACACTATTTTTCTATACAATAATATTCCAGTTTTAGAAATATAATCATGATAAAACAATTTAAAAGCAAAATACATCACATATATTGGTATATTTGACTTAGCTTTGACTTGCCATTTTAAATACTATAAAAATTCCAAAATACAAATAAAAATCATAAATAATAACTAGGTATATTTTAATGATTTTTCAAGTGATTTTCCATTTAGATAATAATAATGATAGTAATATACTATAATAAATAATGAGATTAGCTGTATTCTTTAATAAAAAAAAATATAATAATAATAGATATTATATTGATATTTTCTGTAAAAGAATAATAAAAATAAATAGCACAAAATATACAAAAATATACTACCATGGTAATAAATAGTAAAATGCATTCTTCTTTTATAATAAATAATGATAATATAGTTTTATAATATGAATTGTATTTCTTTTACTTCTAATACAAACATATACAATAAAAAATATACTATTGATGAATAAAATGTAATAAAAATAATAGTTGTAATAAAAACATAATGAATTTTATCTCTTATGACTATTTTCAACTAATAATAAAAAAATCTTATACTTTTCTATAGATAATAAATAGAAATAATAAAAATAGATATAATGAATAGTATAATAAATAGGATAGAATATTAGTAATGATTTCTTTTAGCTATTATAGATATAAAAAAAAATAAATATAATAATAATAAAAAAATATATAAAAGATAATAATAAAAAGAAATATAATAATAGTAAAATAATATAGCTAACCATCTTTTGATTTTGTAAATAATTCTTACATAATGAATAGTATTACAACATAATAGAATATAATAACAAAATTCTATTACTTTGACTATTATAAACATTTTAAAAATACTAATAAAAATCATAGCCATTTTACTTTCTACTATTTTTGTAAGTGATTTTCTACAAAATAATAAGGTTTAGAAATAATAAAAATAAAAATTCTATTATTTTAGCCCTTATAAAAATCCCAAAAATATTAATAGCTACCCCTTTTCTTATTATTTTTGTAAATAATTTTCTACATAGATAAATAGAGTTTAAAAATAATAATAATAATAATAATAATAATAATAATAATAATAATAATGATAATAATAATAATAATAATAATAAATAAATGCATCTTCATGACAGAAATAATAATGGAAAATATTATAATAGACTTTGTGCATTTTAAGAAATGAATAAATATGCTCACATAAGGAGTGTAGAGCCACATATGAATATTTGCACACATGATATAACATTTAGAATGATTAGTCAAGATGAGAACATCTTGACAGAGGATAAATAAGGTTGCAATGACAACACGAGAAGATACGTCGAGACAGGAACATCTTGACGTGAGATGAATAAGGCTTTGATAGCAGCATGAAGAAGTATGTCGAGATAGGAACATCTTGACGTTTGATGAAGAATAACCAGAGCTACGATACTAACATGAAGATATACGTCAACTCTGAAGAAGAAGAACATTACGATGTCCTAGAGAGGTGACATCTTAATGACTCGCTGCCATGAGCAAGTAACTCATGATTGAATACGCTCACACAAGGGGTGTAGGGCTACATAGTAATTTTGCACAAGTAATGCAACATGTAGGACGATTAGTCGAGACAAGAACATCTTGACGTTCGTTGAAGATTGACCAAAGCTACGACGTCAGCATGGAGAGATATGTCGACTTTGAAGATGAAGAACATTACGATGTCCTAGCGAAGTGACATCTTAATGACTCGGTGTCGTGAACAAGTAATTCATGACCATTTGAGCTAGCAAGACTGAACTTGTCCGTCGATGAGTTTGTCTCCTGGCTCATCTCCCGAGAATGTGAGATTGAATCGGTCTGTTGGTAGATTCATCCACAAAACGATGAATGCGAACCTTCTGTAGGTAGGTTCCTTCACTAACACATGCCTCAATGTTGAACCGGCCCGCGCTTCATGTTTGACATTGTGTGCAATTGTGTTTCCTAGGTTTATGAATCGGCTTAGTGCTACGAATTCATGATCTAGAAGATCGGTGAGAAGAAATACGTGGGCCATAGCCACCCTTCTCCCCGATTCACCAACCTCAAGATCAACCGGCTCGGCCGCTTCGAGTTGTATTTTGTGTGATTGGTTGTTGACTAGTTAAGATTGAACCTGGTCTGTTTGTAGGTTTATCTTCTAGATCAACGGAGGTAGAGTCGGTCTGTATGTAGACTCACCTCAAGCCCCCTGTGAAGAGATTAACCTGGTCTGTTGGTAAGGTTACATCTCGAGGTGGCATGGACTGAACCGATCTGTTTGTAGGTTCGTCCCCCATAAGACAAAACCGATCTGTTTGTAGGTTTGTCTTCCATAGATTAAACCGATCTGTTTGTAGGTTCATCTTCCGTAGACCCCGTTTTATAAACCTAGACGACCACTTGACCATCTTTTAACTATACTATTTGCTTCTCTCTTTCAAAGATCCAGAGGTGCCTCGAGGTTCGTAGCCCAGGGTAATTAACGGTGGGGGCTTGCGCCCACCGAATCTACAAGAACTCACAATCACTAAAAACCCCCGAATGTGCATCCAAATATCTCTAAACGGCAGAATCGGCCGACACCCAAATAGATGCACGCTCGGGAGGGATCTCCGTGTCCTTCTTCCGCAACCCATCGCCCGGCGGCGGTGCGTGAGCGCGAAAAAGGGTCGCACAAAGATGCATTAAAAACTGCTGTTTAAACAAACTGTTTGAGTTTTTCATAATTTTTGGCCGCATAACTACATATAATTTCGTGAAAATTAATACAATTACTCTTACTTATGCCTATTATAAAATTGTCCAATGAAAACTTTGATATTAATATTCTATAACGCTAATATTGCGCAAAACATAAGTAAGATACGTTAAAAACTCGTTTGTTTAAACAAGTTGTTCGTCTTTATGAAAGATTTTGGACGCATAACTACACATAATATGGTGAAAATTAATATAATTACTCCCAATTATGCCTATTGTATGATTATTCAATTAACACTTCAAAATGAATATTTTAGGGCACTATTTTTCATCAAAGCATAAGTAAGATGAATTAGAAACTGTCATTTAAAAAAGTTAAGTTTTTCAACATTTTTGGCCTCACAACTACATATAATTTCAAAAAATTAATGTAATTACTAGTAATTAAGACCTTTAAAATATTAGCCAATTAACACTTCGATGTGAGCATTCTACGACACTAATTTTGCACAAGACATAAGTCGGATGCATTAAAAACAATTGTTTGAACAAGTTGTTTTTGTTTTTCAAAATTTTTGGCCGCATAAGTACACATAATTTCACATAAATTAATATAATTACTCCTAATTATGCCAATTATGTGATTGTTTAATTAGTACCGCGATATGAATATCCAACGATACTAATTTTTCATAAAACATAAGTAAGATATATTAGAAATGCTTGTTTAAACAAGTTGTTTAAGATTTTTAACATCTTTTGACTCATAAACCACACATAATTTCATAAAAATTAATATAATTGCTCCTAATTATACCTATTAGAAGGTTATCCAATTAACACTTCGTTATGAACATTGTACGACGCAAATTTTGCACAAAACATCAATAAGATGCATTTAAAAACAGTTGTTTAAACAAGTTGTTTGAGTTTTTTTTACAATTTTCTGCCGCATAATTACAGTATAATTTCTTATAAATTAATATAATTACTCCTAAGAATGCCTATTATAAGATCTTCCAATTAAAACATTGACATGAATATTCCACGACACTAATTTTGCACATAACATAAGTAAGATGCATTAAAAACAAATTTGTTTAAACAAGGTAGTTGGGTTTTTCAAAAATTTGGCCGCATAACTCGCACATAATTTTTTATAAATTAATATAATTACTTCTAAATATGCCTATTATAATGTTTTCTAATTAAAACTTCGATATGAATATTCTACAACACTAATTTTGCACAAAACATAAGTAAGATGCATTAAAAAACTGTTGTTTAAACAAGTTGCTTGATCTTTCCAAATTTTTTGGCCGCATAACTGCACATATTTTCGTATAAATTAATATATTTAATCCAAATTACGTCTTCTATAAGATTTTTCAATTAACACTCGATACGAATATTCTACGATTCTAATTTTTCACAAAACATAAGTAAGATGTATTAGCAACTCGCTATTTACAAAAGTTGTTTGAGTTTTCAACATTTTTGCCCACGTAACTACACATAATTTTGTAGAAATTAATATAACAACTCCTAATTACACCTATTATAATGTTGTCCAATTAAAATTTCGATATGAAATTTCTATAATGCTAATTTTGCAAAAAAAACATAAGTAAGATGCATTAAAAACTGCTGTTTAAACAAACTGTTTGAGTTTTTCATAATTTTTGGCCGCATAACTACATATAATTTCGTGAAAATTAATACAATTACTCTTACTTATGCCTATTATAAAATTGTCCAATGAAAACTTTGATATTAATATTCTATAACGCTAATATTGCGCAAAACATAAGTAAGATACGTTAAAAACTGCTGTTTAAACAAGTTGTTCGTCTTTATGAAAGATTTTGGACGCATAACTACACATAATATGGTGAAAATTAATATAATTACTCCCAATTATGCCTATTGTATGATTATTCAATTAACACTTCAAAATGAATATTTTAGGGCACTATTTTTCATCAAAGCATAAGTAAGATGAATTAGAAACTGTCATTTAAAAAAGTTAAGTTTTTCAACATTTTTGGCCTCACAACTACATATAATTTCAAAAAAATTAATGTAATTACTAGTAATTAAGACCTTTAAAATATTAGCCAATTAACACTTCGATGTGAGCATTCTACGACACTAATTTTGCACAAGACATAAGTCGGATGCATTAAAAACAGCATTTGTTTGAACAAGTTGTTTTTGTTTTTCAAAATTTTTGGCCGCATAAGTACACATAATTTCACATAAATTAATATAATTACTCCTAATTATGCCAATTATGTGATTTTTTAATTAGTACCGCGATATGAATATCCAACGATACTAATTTTTCATAAAACATAAGTAAGATATATTAGAAACTGCTTGTTTAAACAAGTTGTTTAAGATTTTTAACATCTTTTGACTCATAAACCACACATAATTTCATAAAAATTAATATAATTGCTCCTAATTATACCTATTAGAAGGTTATCCAATTAACACTTCGTTATGAACATTGTACGACGCAAATTTTGCACAAAACATCAATAAGATGCATTTAAAAACAGTTGTTTAAACAAGTTGTTTGAGTTTTTTTTACAATTTTCTGCCGCATAATTACAGATAATTTCTTATAAATTAATATAATTACTCCTAAGAATGCCTATTATAAGATCTTCCAATTAAAACATTGACATGAATATTCCACGACACTAATTTTGCACATAACATAAGTAAGATGCATTAAAAACAGCTGTTTAAACAAGGTAGTTGGGTTTTTCAAAAAATTTGGCCGCATAACTGCACATAATTTTTTATAAATTAATATAATTACTTCTAAATATGCCTATTATAATGTTTTCTAATTAAAACTTCGATATGAATATTCTACAACACTAATTTTGCACAAAACATAAGTAAGATGCATTAAAAAACTGTTGTTTAAACAAGTTGCTTGATCTTTCCAAATTTTTTGGCCGCATAACTGCACATATTTTCGTATAAATTAATATATTTAATCCAAATTACGTCTTCTATAAGATTTTTCAATTAACACTCTGATACGAATATTCTACGATTCTAATTTTTCACAAAACATAAGTAAGATGTATTAGCAACTGCTATTTACAAAAGTTGTTTGAGTTTTCAACATTTTTGCCCACGTAACTACACATAATTTTGTAGAAATTAATATAACAACTCCTAATTACACCTATTATAATGTTGTCCAATTAAAATTTCGATATGAAATTTCTATAATGCTAATTTTGCACAAAACATAAGTAAGATGCATTAAAAACTGCTGTTTAAACAAACTGTTTGAGTTTTTCATAATTTTTGGCCGCATAACTACATATAATTTCGTGAAAATTAATACAATTACTCTTACTTATGCCTATTATAAAATTGTCCAATGAAAACTTTGATATTAATATTCTATAACGCTAATATTGCGCAAAACATAAGTAAGATACGTTAAAAACTGCTGTTTAAACAAGTTGTTCGTCTTTATGAAAGATTTTGGACGCATAACTACACATAATATGGTGAAAATTAATATAATTACTCCCAATTATGCCTATTGTATGATTATTCAATTAACACTTCAAAATGAATATTTTAGGGCACTATTTTTCATCAAAGCATAAGTAAGATGAATTAGAAACTGTCATTTAAAAAAGTTAAGTTTTTCAACATTTTTGGCCTCACAACTACATATAATTTCAAAAAAATTAATGTAATTACTAGTAATTAAGACCTTTAAAATATTAGCCAATTAACACTTCGATGTGAGCATTCTACGACACTAATTTTGCACAAGACATAAGTCGGATGCATTAAAAACAATTGTTTGAACAAGTTGTTTTTGTTTTTCAAAATTTTTGGCCGCATAAGCACACATAATTTCACATAAATTAATATAATTACTCCTAATTATGCCAATTATGTGATTGTTTAATTAGTACCGCGATATGAATATCCAACGATACTAATTTTTCATAAAACATAAGTAAGATATATTAGAAACTGCTGTTTAAACAAGTTGTTTAAGATTTTTAACATCTTTTGACTCATAAACCACACATAATTTCATAAAAATTAATATAATTGCTCCTAATTATACCTATTAGAAGGTTATCCAATTAACACTTCGTTATGAACATTGTACGACGCAAATTTTGCACAAAACATCAATAAGATGCATTTAAAAACAGTTGTTTAAACAAGTTGTTTGAGTTTTTTTACAATTTTCTGCCGCATAATTACAGATAATTTCTTATAAATTAATATAATTACTCCTAAGTAATGCCTATTATAAGATCTTCCAATTAAAACTTTGACATGAATATTCCACGACACTAATTTTGCACATAACATAAGTAAGATGCATTAAAAACAGCTGTTTAAACAAGGTAGTTGGGTTTTTCAAAAAATTTGGCCGCATAACTGCACATAATTTTTTATAAATTAATATAATTACTTCTAAATATGCCTATTATAATGTTTTCTAATTAAAACTTCGATATGAATATTCTACAACACTAATTTTGCACAAAACATAAGTAAGATGCATTAAAAAACTGTTGTTTAAACAAGTTGCTTGATCTTTCCAAATTTTTTGGCCGCATAACTGCACATATTTTCGTATAAATTAATATATTTAATCCAAATTACGTCTTCTATAAGATTTTTCAATTAACACTCTGATACGAATATTCTACGATTCTAATTTTTCACAAAACATAAGTAAGATGTATTAGCAACTGCTATTTACAAAAGTTGTTTGAGTTTTCAACATTTTTGCCCACGTAACTACACATAATTTTGTAGAAATTAATATAACAACTCCTAATTACACCTATTATAATGTTGTCCAATTAAAATTTCGATATGAAATTTCTATAATGCTAATTTTGCACAAAACATAAGTAAGATGCATTAAAAACTGCTGTTTAAACAAACTGTTTGAGTTTTTCATAATTTTTGGCCGCATAACTACATATAATTTCGTGAAAATTAATACAATTACTCTTACTTATGCCTATTATAAAATTGTCCAATGAAAACTTTGATATTAATATTCTATAACGCTAATATTATAAAAACATAAGTAAGATACGTTAAAAACTGCTGTTTAAACAAGTTGTTCGTCTTTATGAAAGATTTTGGACGCATAACTACACATAATATGGTGAAAATTAATATAATTACTCCCAATTATGCCTATTGTATGATTATTCAATTAACACTTCAAAATGAATATTTTAGGGCACTATTTTTCATCAAAGCATAAGTAAGATGAATTAGAAACTGTCATTTAAAAAAGTTAAGTTTTTCAACATTTTTGGCCTCACAACTACATATAATTTCAAAAAAATTAATGTAATTACTAGTAATTAAGACCTTTAAAATATTAGCCAATTAACACTTCGATGTGAGCATTCTACGACACTAATTTTGCACAAGACAAGTCGGATGCATTAAAAACAGCTGTTTGAACAAGTTGTTTTTGTTTTTCAAAATTTTTGGCCGCATAAGCACACATAATTTCACATAAATTAATATAATTACTCCTAATTATGCCAATTATGTGATTGTTTAATTAGTACCGCGATATGAATATCCAACGATACTAATTTTTCATAAAACATAAGTAAGATATATTAGAAACTGCTGTTTAAACAAGTTGTTTAAGATTTTTAACATCTTTTGACTCATAAACCACACATAATTTCATAAAAATTAATATAATTGCTCCTAATTATACCTATTAGAAGGTTATCCAATTAACACTTCGTTATGAACATTGTACGACGCAAATTTTGCACAAAACATCAATAAGATGCATTTAAAAACAGTTGTTTAAACAAGTTGTTTGAGTTTTTTTTACAATTTTCTGCCGCATAATTACAGATAATTTCTTATAAATTAATATAATTACTCCTAAGTAATGCCTATTATAAGATCTTCCAATTAAAACTTTGACATGAATATTCCACGACACTAATTTTGCACATAACATAAGTAAGATGCATTAAAAACAGCTGTTTAAACAAGGTAGTTGGGTTTTTCAAAAAATTTGGCCGCATAACTGCACATAATTTTTTATAAATTAATATAATTACTTCTAAATATGCCTATTATAATGTTTTCTAATTAAAACTTCGATATGAATATTCTACAACACTAATTTTGCACAAAACATAAGTAAGATGCATTAAAAAACTGTTGTTTAAACAAGTTGCTTGATCTTTCCAAATTTTTTGGCCGCATAACTGCACATATTTTCGTATAAATTAATATATTTAATCCAAATTACGTCTTCTATAAGATTTTTCAATTAACACTCTGATACGAATATTCTACGATTCTAATTTTTCACAAAACATAAGTAAGATGTATTAGCAACTGCTATTTACAAAAGTTGTTTGAGTTTTCAACATTTTTGCCCACGTAACTACACATAATTTTGTAGAAATTAATATAACAACTCCTAATTACACCTATTATAATGTTGTCCAATTAAAATTTCGATATGAAATTTCTATAATGCTAATTTTGCACAAAACATAAGTAAGATGCATTAAAAACTGCTGTTTAAACAAACTGTTTGAGTTTTTCATAATTTTTGGCCGCATAACTACATATAATTTCGTGAAAATTAATACAATTACTCTTACTTATGCCTATTATAAAATTGTCCAATGAAAACTTTGATATTAATATTCTATAACGCTAATATTGCGCAAAACATAAGTAAGATACGTTAAAAACTGCTGTTTAAACAAGTTGTTCGTCTTTATGAAAGATTTTGGACGCATAACTACACATAATATGGTGAAAATTAATATAATTACTCCCAATTATGCCTATTGTATGATTATTCAATTAACACTTCAAAATGAATATTTTAGGGCACTATTTTTCATCAAAGCATAAGTAAGATGAATTAGAAACTGTCATTTAAAAAAGTTAAGTTTTTCAACATTTTTGGCCTCACAACTACATATAATTTCAAAAAAATTAATGTAATTACTAGTAATTAAGACCTTTAAAATATTAGCCAATTAACACTTCGATGTGAGCATTCTACGACACTAATTTTGCACAAGACATAAGTCGGATGCATTAAAAACAGCTGTTTGAACAAGTTGTTTTTGTTTTTCAAAATTTTTGGCCGCATAAGCACACATAATTTCACATAAATTAATATAATTACTCCTAATTATGCCAATTATGTGATTGTTTAATTAGTACCGCGATATGAATATCCAACGATACTAATTTTTCATAAAACATAAGTAAGATATATTAGAAACTGCTGTTTAAACAAGTTGTTTAAGATTTTTAACATCTTTTGACTCATAAACCACACATAATTTCATAAAAATTAATATAATTGCTCCTAATTATACCTATTAGAAGGTTATCCAATTAACACTTCGTTATGAACATTGTACGACGCAAATTTTGCACAAAACATCAATAAGATGCATTTAAAAACAGTTGTTTAAACAAGTTGTTTGAGTTTTTTTTACAATTTTCTGCCGCATAATTACAGATAATTTCTTATAAATTAATATAATTACTCCTAAGTAATGCCTATTATAAGATCTTCCAATTAAAACTTTGACATGAATATTCCACGACACTAATTTTGCACATAACATAAGTAAGATGCATTAAAAACAGCTGTTTAAACAAGGTAGTTGGGTTTTTCAAAAAATTTGGCCGCATAACTGCACATAATTTTTTATAAATTAATATAATTACTTCTAAATATGCCTATTATAATGTTTTCTAATTAAAACTTCGATATGAATATTCTACAACACTAATTTTGCACAAAACATAAGTAAGATGCATTAAAAAACTGTTGTTTAAACAAGTTGCTTGATCTTTCCAAATTTTTTGGCCGCATAACTGCACATATTTTCGTATAAATTAATATATTTAATCCAAATTACGTCTTCTATAAGATTTTTCAATTAACACTCTGATACGAATATTCTACGATTCTAATTTTTCACAAAACATAAGTAAGATGTATTAGCAACTGCTATTTACAAAAGTTGTTTGAGTTTTCAACATTTTTGCCCACGTAACTACACATAATTTTGTAGAAATTAATATAACAACTCCTAATTACACCTATTATAATGTTGTCCAATTAAAATTTCGATATGAAATTTCTATAATGCTAATTTTGCACAAAACATAAGTAAGATGCATTAAAAACTGCTGTTTAAACAAACTGTTTGAGTTTTTCATAATTTTTGGCCGCATAACTACATATAATTTCGTGAAAATTAATACAATTACTCTTACTTATGCCTATTATAAAATTGTCCAATGAAAACTTTGATATTAATATTCTATAACGCTAATATTGCGCAAAAACATAAGTAAGATACGTTAAAAACTGCTGTTTAAACAAGTTGTTCGTCTTTATGAAAGATTTTGGACGCATAACTACACATAATATGGTGAAAATTAATATAATTACTCCCAATTATGCCTATTGTATGATTATTCAATTAACACTTCAAAATGAATATTTTAGGGCACTATTTTTCATCAAAGCATAAGTAAGATGAATTAGAAACTGTCATTTAAAAAAGTTAAGTTTTTCAACATTTTTGGCCTCACAACTACATATAATTTCAAAAAAATTAATGTAATTACTAGTAATTAAGACCTTTAAAATATTAGCCAATTAACACTTCGATGTGAGCATTCTACGACACTAATTTTGCACAAGACATAAGTCGGATGCATTAAAAACAGCTGTTTGAACAAGTTGTTTTTGTTTTTCAAAATTTTTGGCCGCATAAGCACACATAATTTCACATAAATTAATATAATTACTCCTAATTATGCCAATTATGTGATTGTTTAATTAGTACCGCGATATGAATATCCAACGATACTAATTTTTCATAAAACATAAGTAAGATATATTAGAAACTGCTGTTTAAACAAGTTGTTTAAGATTTTTAACATCTTTTGACTCATAAACCACACATAATTTCATAAAAATTAATATAATTGCTCCTAATTATACCTATTAGAAGGTTATCCAATTAACACTTCGTTATGAACATTGTACGACGCAAATTTTGCACAAAACATCAATAAGATGCATTTAAAAACAGTTGTTTAAACAAGTTGTTTGAGTTTTTTTTACAATTTTCTGCCGCATAATTACAGATAATTTCTTATAAATTAATATAATTACTCCTAAGTAATGCCTATTATAAGATCTTCCAATTAAAACTTTGACATGAATATTCCACGACACTAATTTTGCACATAACATAAGTAAGATGCATTAAAAACAGCTGTTTAAACAAGGTAGTTGAGTTTTTCAAAAATTTGGCCGCATAACTGCACATAATTTTTTATAAATTAATATAATTACTTCTAAATATGCCTATTATAATGTTTTCTAATTAAAACTTCGATATGAATATTCTACAACACTAATTTTGCACAAAACATAAGTAAGATGCATTAAAAAACTGTTGTTTAAACAAGTTGCTTGATCTTTCCAAATTTTTTGGCCGCATAACTGCACATATTTTCGTATAAATTAATATATTTAATCCAAATTACGTCTTCTATAAGATTTTTCAATTAACACTCTGATACGAATATTCTACGATTCTAATTTTTCACAAAACATAAGTAAGATGTATTAGCAACTGCTATTTACAAAAGTTGTTTGAGTTTTCAACATTTTTGCCCACGTAACTACACATAATTTTGTAGAAATTAATATAACAACTCCTAATTACACCTATTATAATGTTGTCCAATTAAAATTTCGATATGAAATTTCTATAATGCTAATTTTGCACAAAACATAAGTAAGATGCATTAAAAACTGCTGTTTAAACAAACTGTTTGAGTTTTTCATAATTTTTGGCCGCATAACTACATATAATTTCGTGAAAATTAATACAATTACTCTTACTTATGCCTATTATAAAATTGTCCAATGAAAACTTTGATATTAATATTCTATAACGCTAATATTGCGCAAAACATAAGTAAGATACGTTAAAAACTGCTGTTTAAACAAGTTGTTCGTCTTTATGAAAGATTTTGGACGCATAACTACACATAATATGGTGAAAATTAATATAATTACTCCCAATTATGCCTATTGTATGATTATTCAATTAACACTTCAAAATGAATATTTTAGGGCACTATTTTTCATCAAAGCATAAGTAAGATGAATTAGAAACTGTCATTTAAAAAAGTTAAGTTTTTCAACATTTTTGGCCTCACAACTACATATAATTTCAAAAAAATTAATGTAATTACTAGTAATTAAGACCTTTAAAATATTAGCCAATTAACACTTCGATGTGAGCATTCTACGACACTAATTTTGCACAAGACATAAGTCGGATGCATTAAAAACAGCTGTTTGAACAAGTTGTTTTTGTTTTTCAAAATTTTTGGCCGCATAAGCACACATAATTTCACATAAATTAATATAATTACTCCTAATTATGCCAATTATGTGATTGTTTAATTAGTACCGCGATATGAATATCCAACGATACTAATTTTTCATAAAACATAAGTAAGATATATTAGAAACTGCTGTTTAAACAAGTTGTTTAAGATTTTTAACATCTTTTGACTCATAAACCACACATAATTTCATAAAAATTAATATAATTGCTCCTAATTATACCTATTAGAAGGTTATCCAATTAACACTTCGTTATGAACATTGTACGACGCAAATTTTGCACAAAACATCAATAAGATGCATTTAAAAACAGTTGTTTAAACAAGTTGTTTGAGTTTTTTTTACAATTTTCTGCCGCATAATTACAGATAATTTCTTATAAATTAATATAATTACTCCTAAGTAATGCCTATTATAAGATCTTCCAATTAAAACTTTGACATGAATATTCCACGACACTAATTTTGCACATAACATAAGTAAGATGCATTAAAAACAGCTGTTTAAACAAGGTAGTTGGGTTTTTCAAAAAATTTGGCCGCATAACTACACATAATTTTTTATAAATTAATATAATTACTTCTAAATATGCCTATTATAATGTTTTCTAATTAAAACTTCGATATGAATATTCTACAACACTAATTTTGCACAAAACATAAGTAAGATGCATTAAAAAACTGTTGTTTAAACAAGTTGCTTGATCTTTCCAAATTTTTTGGCCGCATAACTGCACATATTTTCGTATAAATTAATATATTTACTCCAAATTACGTCTTCTATAAGATTTTTCAATTAACACTCTGATATGAATATTCTACGATTCTAATTTTTCACAAAACATAAGTAAGATGTATTAGCAACTGCTATTTAAAAAAGTTGTTTGAGTTTTCAACATTTTTGCCCACATAACTACACATAATTTTGTAGAAATTAATATAACAACTCCTAATTACACCTATTATAAAGTTGTCCAATTAAAATTTCGATATGAAATTTCTATAATGCTAATTTTGCACAAAACATAAGTAAGATGCATTAAAAACTGCTGTTTAAACAAACTGTTTGAGTTTTTCATAATTTTTGGCCGCATAACTACATATAATTTCGTGAAAATTAATACAATTACTCTTACTTATGCCTATTATAAAATTGTCCAATTAAAACTTTGATATTAATATTCTATAACGCTAATATTGCACAAAACATAAGTAAGATACGTTAAAAACTGCTGTTTAAACAAGTTGTTTGTCTTTATGAAAGATTTTGGACGCATAACTACACATAATATGGTGAAAATTAATATAATTACTCCCAATTATGCCTATTGTATGATTATTCAATTAACACTTCAAAATGAATATTTTAGGGCACTATTTTTCATCAAAACATAAGTAAGATGAATTAGAAACTGTTATTTAAAAAAGTTAAGTTTTTCAACATTTTTGGCCTCATAACTACATATAATTTCAAAAAATTAATGTAATTACTAGTAATTAAGACCTTTAAAATATTAGCCAATTAACACTTCGATGTGAGCATTCTACGACACTAATTTTGCACAAGACATAAGTCGGATGCATTAAAAACAGCTGTTTAAACAAGTTGTTTTTGTTTTTCAAAATTTTTGGCCGCATAAGTACACATAATTTCACATAAATTAATATAATTACTCCTAATTATGCCAATTATAATGATTGTTTAATTAGTACCGCGATATGAATATCCAACGACACTAATTTTTCATAAAACATAAGTAAGATATATTAGAAACTGCTGTTTAAACAAGTTGTTTAAGATTTTTAACATCTTTTGACTCATAAACCACACATAATTTCATAAAAATTAATATAATTGCTCCTAATTATACCTATTAGAAGGTTATCCAATTAACACTTCGTTATGAACATTGTACGACGCAAATTTTGCACAAAACATCAATAAGATGCATTTAAAAACAGTTGTTTAAACAAGTTGTTTGAGTTTTTACAATTTTTGCCGCATAACTACACATAATTTTGTATAAATTAATATAATTACTCCTAATTACACCTATTATAAGATTTCCAATTAAAATTTGATATGAAAATTCTATAATGCTAATTTTGCACAAAACATAAGTAAGATGCATTAAAACAAGTAGTTGAGTTTTTCAAAAAATTTGGCCGCATAACTACACATAATTTTTTATAAATTAAAATAATTACTTCTAAATATGCCTATTATAATATTTTCTAATTAAAAATTCGATATGAATATTCTACAACACTAATTTTGCACAAAACATAAGTAAGATGCTTTAAAAACTGTTGTTTAAACAAGTTGCTCGATCTTTCCAAATTTTTTGGCCGCATAACTGCACATATTTTCGTATAAATTAATATATTTACTCCAAATTACGTCTTCTATAAGATTTTTCAATTAACACTCTGATATGAATATTCTACGATTCTAATTTTTCACAAAACATAAGTAAGATGTATTAGCAACTGCTATTTAAAAAAGTTGTTTGAGTTTTCAACATTTTTGCCCACATAACTACACATAATTTTGTAGAAATTAATATAACAACTCCTAATTACACCTATTATAAAGTTGTCCAATTAAAATTTCGATATGAAATTTCTATAATGCTAATTTTGCACTAAACATAAGTAAGATGCATTAAAAACTGCTGTTTAAACAAACTGTTTGAGTTTTTCATAATTTTTGGCCGCATAACTACATATAATTTCGTGAAAATTAATACAATTACTCTTACTCATGCCTATTATAAAATTGTCCAATTAAAACTTTGATATTAATATTCTATAACGCTAATATTAAACAAAACATAAGTAAGATACGTTAAAAACTGCTGTTTAAACAAGTTGTTTGGCTTTATGAAAGATTTTGGACGCATAACTACACATAATATGGTGAAAATTAATATAATTACTCCCAATTATGCCTATTGTGTGATTATTCAATTAACACTTCAAAATGAATATTTTAGGGCACTATTTTTCATCAAAACATAAGTAAGATGCATTAGAAACTGTTATTTAAAAAAGTTAAGTTTTTCAACATTTTTGGCCTCATAACTACATATAATTTCAAAAAAATTAATGTAATTACTACTAATTAAGACCTTTAAAATATTAGCCAATTAACACTTCGATATGAGCATTCTACGACACTAATTTTGCACAAGACATAAGTCGGATGCATTAAAAACAATTGTTTAAACAAGTTGTTTTTGTTTTTCAAAATTTTTGGCCGCATAAGTACACATAATTTCACATAAATTAATATAATTACTCCTAATTATGCCAATTATATGATTGTTTAATTAGTACCGCGATATGAATATCCAACGACACTAATTTTTCATAAAACATAAGTAAGATATGTTAGAAACTGCTGTTTAAACAAGTTGTTTAAGATTTTTAACATCTTTTGACTCATAAACCACACATAATTTCATAAAAATTAATATAATTGCTCCTAATTATACCTATTAGAAGGTTATCCAATTAACACTTCGTTATGGACATTGTACGACGCAAATATTGCACAAAACATCAATAAGATGCATTTAAAAAAAAAGTTGTTTAAACAAGTTGTTAGAGTTTTTTTTACAATTTTCTGCCGCATAATTACAGATAATTTCTTATAAATTAATATAATTACTCTAAAGAATGCCTATTATAAGATCTTCCAATTAAAACTTTGACATGAATATTCCACGACACTAATTTTGCACAGAACATAAGTAAGATGCATTAAAAACAGCTGTTTAAACAAGGTAGTTGAGTTTTTCAAAATTTTTGGCCGCATAACTACACATAATTTTTTAGAAATTAATATAATTACTTCAAAATATGCCTATTATAATGTTTTCTAATTAAAACTTCGATATGAATATTCTACAACACTAATTTTGCACAAAACATAAGTAAGATGCATTAAAAACTGTTGTTTAAACAAGTTGCTCGATCTTTCTAAATTTTTTGGCCGCATAACTGCACATATTTTCGTATAAATTAATATATTTACTCCAAATTACGTCTTCTATAAGATTTTTCAATTAACACTCTGATATGAATATTCTACGATTCTAATTTTACACAAAACATAAGTAAGATGTATTAGCAAAAATTCTGCTATTTAAAAAATAAGTTGTTTGAGTTTTCAACATTTTTGCCCACATAACTACACATAATTTTGTAGAAATTAATATAACAACTCCTAATTACACCTATTATAAAGTTGTCCAATTAAAATTTCGATATGAAAATTCTATAATGCTAATTTTGCACAAAACATAAGTAAGATGCATTAAAAACAACATTTTTGCCCACATAACTACACATAATTTTTTAAATAACAACAAACTGTTTGAGTTTTTCATAATTTTTGGCCGCATAACTACATATAATTTCGTGAAAATTAATACAATTACTCTTACTCTATGCCTATTATAAAATTGTCCAATTAAAACTTTGATATTAATATTCTATAACGCTAATATTAAACAAAACATAAGTAAGATACGTTAAAAACTGCTGTTTAAACAAGTTGTTTGTCTTTATGAAAGATTTTGGACGCATAACTACACATAATATGGTGAAAATTAATATAATTACTCCCAATTATGCCTATTGTGTGATTATTCAATTAACACTTCAAAATGAATATTTTAGGGCACTATTTTTCATCAAAACATAAGTAAGATGCATTAGAAACTGTTATTTAAAAAAGTTAAGTTTTTCAACATTTTTGGCCTCATAACTACATATAATTTCAAAAAAATTAATGTAATTACTACTAATTAAGACCTTTAAAATATTAGCCAATTAACACTTCGATATGAGCATTCTACGACACTAATTTTGCACAAGACATAAGTCGGATGCATTAAAAACAGCTGTTTAAACAAGTTGTTTTTGTTTTTCAAAATTTTTGGCCGCATAAGTACACATAATTTCACATAAATTAATATAATTACTCCTAATTATGCCAATTATATGATTGTTTAATTAGTACCGCGATATGAATATCCAACGACACTAATTTTTCATAAAACATAAGTAAGATATGTTAGAAACTGCTGTTTAAACAAGTTGTTTAAGATTTTTAACATCTTTTGACTCATAAACCACACATAATTTCATAAAAATTAATATAATTGCTCCTAATTATACCTATTAGAAGGTTATCCAATTAACACTTCGTTATGGACATTGTACGACGCAAATATTGCACAAAACATCAATAAGATGCATTTAAAAAAAGTTGTTTAAACAAGTTGTTAGAGTTTTTTTTACAATTTTCTGCCGCATAATTACAGATAATTTCTTATAAATTAATATAATTACTCTAAAGAATGCCTATTATAAGATCTTCCAATTAAAACTTTGACATGAATATTCCACGACACTAATTTTGCACAGAACATAAGTAAGATGCATTAAAAACAGCTGTTTAAACAAGGTAGTTGAGTTTTTCAAAATTTTTGGCCGCATAACTACACATAATTTTTTAGAAATTAATATAATTACTTCAAAATATGCCTATTATAATGTTTTCTAATTAAAACTTCGATATGAATATTCTACAACACTAATTTTGCACAAAACATAAGTAAGATGCATTAAAAACTGTTGTTTAAACAAGTTGCTCGATCTTTCTAAATTTTTTGGCCGCATAACTGCACATATTTTCGTATAAATTAATATATTTACTCCAAATTACGTCTTCTATAAGATTTTTCAATTAACACTCTGATATGAATATTCTACGATTCTAATTTTACAAAAAACATAAGTAAGATGTATTAGCAACTGCTATTTAAAAAAGTTGTTTGAGTTTTCAACATTTTTGCCCACATAACTACACATAATTTTGTAGAAATTAATATAACAACTCCTAATTACACCTATTATAAAGTTGTCCAATTAAAATTTCGATATGAAAATTCTATAATGCTAATTTTGCACAAAACATAAGTAAGATGCATTAAAGTAAACAAGTTGTTTGAGTTTTTCAAAAAATTTGGCCGCATAACTACACATATTTTTTTATAAATTAAAATAATTACTTCTAAATATGCCTATTATAATATTTTCTAATTAAAAATTCGATATGAATATTCTACAACACTAATTTTGCACAAAACATAAGTAAGATGCTTTAAAAACTGTTGTTTAAACAAGTTGCTCGATCTTTCCAAATTTTTTGGCCGCATAACTGCACACATATTTTCGTATAAATTAATATATTTACTCCAATTACGTCTTCTATAAGATTTTTCAATTAACACTCGATATGAATATTCTACGATTCTAATTTTTCACAAAACATAAGTAAGATGTATTAGCAAACTGTTATTTAAAAAAGTTGTTTTTTTCAACATTTTTGCCCACATAACTACACATAATTTCAAAGAAAATTAATATAATTACTCCTAATTAACCTATTATAAATTTCCAATTAAAACTTCGATATGAAATTCTGACATGCTAATTTTGCACAAAACATAAGTAAGCATTAAAAACAGCTGTTTAAACAAGTAGTTGAGTTTTTCAAAAATTTTGGCCGCATAACTACACATAATTTTTTATAAATTAATATAATTACTTCTAAATATGCCTATTATAATATTTTCTAATTAAAACTTCGATATGAATATTCTACAACACTAATTTTGCACAAAACATAAGTAAGATGCATTAAAAACTGTTGTTTAAACAAGTTGCTCGATCTTTAAATTTTTTGGCTCATAACTGCACATATTTTCGTATAAATTAATATATTTACTCCAAATTACGTCTTCTATAAGATTTTTCAATTAACACTCTGATATGAATATTCTACGATTCTAATTTTACACAAAACATAAGTAAGATGTATTAGCAACTGCTATTTAAAAAAGTTGTTTGAGTTTTCAACATTTTTGCCCACATAACTACACATAATTTTGTAGAAATTAATATAACAACTCCTAATTACACCTATTATAAAGTTGTCCAATTAAAATTTCGATATGAAAATTCTATAATGCTAATTTTGCACAAAACATAAGTAAGATGCATTAAGTAGTTGAGTTTTTCAAAAAATTTGGCCGCATAACTACACATAATTTTTTATAAATTAAAATAATTACTTCTAAATATGCCTATTATAATATTTTCTAATTAAAAATTCGATATGAATATTCTACAACACTAATTTTGCACAAAACATAAGTAAGATGCTTTAAAAACTGTTGTTTAAACAAGTTGCTCGATCTTTCCAAATTTTTTGGCCGCATAACTGCACATATTTTCGTATAAATTAATATATTTACTCCAAATTACGTCTTCTATAAGATTTTTCAATTAACACTCTGATATGAATATTCTACGATTCTAATTTTTCACAAAACATAAGTAAGATGTATTAGCAACTGCTATTTAAAAAAGTTGTTTGAGTTTTCAACATTTTTGCCCACATAACTACACATAATTTTGTAGAAATTAATATAACAACTCCTAATTACACCTATTATAAAGTTGTCCAATTAAAATTTCGATATGAAATTTCTATAATGCTAATTTTGCACTAAACATAAGTAAGATGCATTAAAAACTGCTGTTTAAACAAACTGTTTGAGTTTTTCATAATTTTTGGCCGCATAACTACATATAATTTCGTGAAAATTAATACAATTACTCTTACTCATGCCTATTATAAAATTGTCCAATTAAAACTTTAATATTAATATTCTATAACGCTAATATTAAACAAAACATAAGTAAGATACGTTAAAAACTGCTGTTTAAACAAGTTGTTTGTCTTTATGAAAGATTTTGGACGCATAACTACACATAATATGGTGAAAATTAATATAATTACTCCCAATTATGCCTATTGTGTGATTATTCAATTAACACTTCAAAATGAATATTTTAGGGCACTATTTTTCATCAAAACATAAGTAAGATGCATTAGAAACTGTTATTTAAAAAAGTTAAGTTTTTCAACATTTTTGGCCTCATAACTACATATAATTTCAAAAAAATTAATGTAATTACTACTAATTAAGACCTTTAAAATATTAGCCAATTAACACTTCGATATGAGCATTCTACGACACTAATTTTGCACAAGACATAAGTCGGATGCATTAAAAACAATGTTTAAACAAGTTGTTTTTGTTTTTCAAAATTTTTGGCCGCATAAGTACACATAATTTCACATAAATTAATATAATTACTCCTAATTATGCCAATTATATGATTGTTTAATTAGTACCGCGATATGAATATCCAACGACACTAATTTTTCATAAAACATAAGTAAGATATGTTAGAAACTGCTGTTTAAACAAGTTGTTTAAGATTTTTAACATCTTTTGACTCATAAACCACACATAATTTCATAAAAATTAATATAATTGCTCCTAATTATACCTATTAGAAGGTTATCCAATTAACACTTCGTTATGGACATTGTACGACGCAAATATTGCACAAAACATCAATAAGATGCATTTAAAAAAAAAGTTGTTTAAACAAGTTGTTTGAGTTTTTTTTACAATTTTCTGCCGCATAATTACAGATAATTTCTTATAAATTAATATAATTACTCCTAAGAATGCCTATTATAAGATCTTCCAATTAAAACTTTGACATGAATATTCCACGACACTAATTTTGCACAGAACATAAGTAAGATGCATTAAAAACAGCTGTTTAAACAAGGTAGTTGAGTTTTTCAAAATTTTTGGCCGCATAACTACACATAATTTTTTAGAAATTAATATAATTACTTCAAAATATGCCTATTATAATGTTTTCTAATTAAAACTTCGATATGAATATTCTACAACACTAATTTTGCACAAAACATAAGTAAGATGCATTAAAAACTGTTGTTTAAACAAGTTGCTCGATCTTTCTAAATTTTTTGGCCGCATAACTGCACATATTTTCGTATAAATTAATATATTTACTCCAAATTACGTCTTCTATAAGATTTTTCAATTAACACTCTGATATGAATATTCTACGATTCTAATTTTACACAAAACATAAGTAAGATGTATTAGCAACTGCTATTTAAAAAAGTTGTTTGAGTTTTCAACATTTTTGCCCACATAACTACACATAATTTTGTAGAAATTAATATAACAACTCCTAATTACACCTATTATAAAGTTGTCCAATTAAAATTTCGATATGAAATTTCTATAATGCTAATTTTGCACAAAACATAAGTAAGATGCATTAAGTAGTTGAGTTTTTCAAAATTTTTGGCCGCATAACTACACATAATTTTTTATAAATTAAAATAATTACTTTACTAAATATGCCTATTATAAAATTTTCTAATTAAAACTTTGATATGAATATTCTATAACACTAATATTAAACAAAACATAAGTAAGATACGTTAAAAACTGTTGTTTAAACAAGTTGTTTGTCTTTATGAAAGATTTTGGACGCATAACTACACATAATATGGTGAAAATTAATATAATTACTCCCAAATTATGCCTATTGTGTGATTATTCAATTAACACTTCAAAATGAATATTTTAGGGCACTATTTTTCATCAAAACATAAGTAAGATGCATTAGAAACTGTTATTTAAAAAAGTTAAGTTTTTCAACATTTTTGGCCTCATAACTACATATAATTTCAAAAAAATTAATGTAATTACTACTAATTAAGACCTTTAAAATATTAGCCAATTAACACTTCGATATGAGCATTCTACGACACTAATTTTGCACAAGACATAAGTCGGATGCATTAAAAACAACTGTTTAAACAAGTTGTTTTTGTTTTTCAAAATTTTTGGCCGCATAAGTACACATAATTTCACATAAATTAATATAATTACTCCTAATTATGCCAATTATATGATTGTTTAATTAGTACTTTCGATATGAATATCCAACGACACTAATTTTTCATAAAACATAAGTAAGATATATTAGAAACTGCTGTTTAAACAAGTTGTTTAAGATTTTTAACATCTTTTGACTCATAAACCACACATAATTTCATAAAAATTAATATAATTGCTCCTAATTATACCTATTAGAAGGTTATCCAATTAACACTTCGTTATGGACATTGTACTCGCAAATTTTGCACAAAACATCAATAAGATGCATTTAAAAAAAAAAAAGTTGTTTAAACAAGTTGTTAGAGTTTTTTTTTTCTGCCGCACAATTTTCTAATTAATTACAGATAATTTCTTATAAATTAATATAATTACTCTAAAGAATGCCTATTATAAGATCTTCCAATTAAAACTTTGACATGAATATTCCACGACACTAATTTTGCTACGATTCTACATAACATAAGTAAGTAAGATGCATTAAAAACACATAATTTTGTTTAAACAAGGTAGTTGAGTTTTTCAAAAAATTTGGCCGCATAACTACACATAATTTTTTATAAATTAATATAATTACTTCTAAATATGCCTATTATAATATTTTCTAATTAAAACTTCGATATGAATATTCTACAACACTAATTTTGCACAAAACATAAGTAAGATGCATTAAAAACTGTTGTTTAAACAAGTTGCTCGATCTTTCCAAATTTTTTGGCCGCATAACTGCACATATTTTCGTATAAATTAATATATTTACTCCAAATTACGTCTTCTATAAGATTTTTCAATTAACACTCTGATATGAATATTCTACGATTCTAATTTTTCACAAAACATAAGTAAGATGTATTAGCAACTGCTATTTAAAAAAGTTGTTTGAGTTTTCAACATTTTTGCCCACATAACTACACATAATTTTGTAGAAATTAATATAACAACTCCTAATTACACCTATTATAAAGTTGTCCAATTAAAATTTCGATATGAAATTTCTATAATGCTAATTTTGCACTAAACATAAGTAAGATGCATTAAAAACTGCTGTTTAAACAAACTGTTTGAGTTTTTCATAATTTTTGGCCGCATAACTACATATAATTTCGTGAAAATTAATACAATTACTCTTACTCATGCCTATTATAAAATTGTCCAATTAAAACTTTGATATTAATATTCTATAACGCTAATATTAAACAAAACATAAGTAAGATACGTTAAAAACTGCTTTGTTTAAACAAGTTGTTTGTCTTTATGAAAGATTTTGGACGCATAACTACACATAATATGGTGAAAATTAATATAATTACTCCCAATTATGCCTATTGTGTGATTATTCAATTAACACTTCAAAATGAATATTTTAGGGCACTATTTTTCATCAAAACATAAGTAAGATGCATTAGAAACTGTTATTTAAAAAAGTTAAGTTTTTCAACATTTTTGGCCTCATAACTACATATAATTTCAAAAAAATTAATGTAATTACTACTAATTAAGACCTTTAAAATATTAGCCAATTAACACTTCGATATGAGCATTCTACGACACTAATTTTGCACAAGACATAAGTCGGATGCATTAAAAACAGCTGTTTAAACAAGTTGTTTTTGTTTTTCAAAATTTTTGGCCGCATAAGTACACATAATTTCACATAAATTAATATAATTACTCCTAATTATGCCAATTATATGATTGTTTAATTAGTACCGCGATATGAATATCCAACGACACTAATTTTTCATAAAACATAAGTAAGATATGTTAGAAACTGCTGTTTAAACAAGTTGTTTAAGATTTTTAACATCTTTTGACTCATAAACCACACATAATTTCATAAAAATTAATATAATTGCTCCTAATTATACCTATTAGAAGGTTATCCAATTAACACTTCGTTATGGACATTGTACGACGCAAATATTGCACAAAACATCAATAAGATGCATTTAAAAAAAAAGTTGTTTAAACAAGTTGTTTGAGTTTTTTTTACAATTTTCTGCCGCATAATTACAGATAATTTCTTATAAATTAATATAATTACTCCTAAAGAATGCCTATTATAAGATCTTCCAATTAAAACTTTGACATGAATATTCCACGACACTAATTTTGCACAGAACATAAGTAAGATGCATTAAAAACAGCTGTTTAAACAAGGTAGTTGAGTTTTTCAAAATTTTTGGCCGCATAACTACACATAATTTTTTAGAAATTAATATAATTACTTCAAAATATGCCTATTATAATGTTTTCTAATTAAAACTTCGATATGAATATTCTACAACACTAATTTTGCACAAAACATAAGTAAGATGCATTAAAAACTGTTGTTTAAACAAGTTGCTCGATCTTTCCAAATTTTTTGGCCGCATAACTGCACATATTTTCGTATAAATTAATATATTTACTCCAAATTACGTCTTCTATAAGATTTTTCAATTAACACTCTGATATGAATATTCTACGATTCTAATTTTTCACAAAACATAAGTAAGATGTATTAGCAACTGCTATTTAAAAAAGTTGTTTGAGTTTTCAACATTTTTGCCCACATAACTACACATAATTTTGTAGAAATTAATATAACAACTCCTAATTACACCTATTATAAAGTTGTCCAATTAAAATTTCGATATGAAATTTCTATAATGCTAATTTTGCACAAAACATAAGTAAGATGCATTAAAAACTGCTGTTTAAACAAACTGTTTGAGTTTTTCATAATTTTTGGCCGCATAACTACATATAATTTCGTGAAAATTAATACAATTACTTCTTACTATGCCTATTATAATATTTTCCAATTAAAACTTTGATATTAATATTCTATAACGCTAATATTGCACAAAACATAAGTAAGATACGTTAAAAACTGTTGTTTAAACAAGTTGTTTGTCTTTATGAAAGATTTTGGACGCATAACTACACATAATATGGTGAAAATTAATATAATTACTCCCAATTATGCCTATTGTAAGATTATTCAATTAACACTTCAAAATGAATATTTTAGGGCACTATTTTTCATCAAAACATAAGTAAGATGCATTAGAAACTGTTATTTAAAAAAGTTAAGTTTTTCAACATTTTTGGCCTCATAACTACATATAATTTCAAAAAAATTAATGTAATTACTACTAATTAAGACCTTTAAAATATTAGCCAATTAACACTTCGATATGAGCATTCTACGACACTAATTTTGCACAAGACATAAGTCGGATGCATTAAAAACAGCTGTTTAAACAAGTTGTTTTTGTTTTTCAAAATTTTTGGCCGCATAAGTACACATAATTTCACATAAATTAATATAATTACTCCTAATTATGCCAATTATATGATTGTTTAATTAGTACCGCGATATGAATATCCAACGATACTAATTTTTCATAAAACATAAGTAAGATATATTAGAAACTGCTGTTTAAACAAGTTGTTTAAGATTTTTAACATCTTTTGACTCATAAACCACACATAATTTCATAAAAATTAATATAATTGCTCCTAATTATACCTATTAGAAGGTTATCCAATTAACACTTCGTTATGAACATTGTACGACGCAAATTTTGCACAAAACATCAATAAGATGCATTTAAAAAAAGTTGTTTAAACAAGTTGTTTGAGTTTTTTTTACAATTTTCTGCCGCATAATTACAGATAATTTCTTATAAATTAATATAATTACTCCTAAGAATGCCTATTATAAGATCTTCCAATTAAAACTTTGACATGAATATTACACGACACTAATTTTGCACATAACATAAGTAAGATGCATTAAAAACAGCTGTTTAAACAAGGTAGTTGAGTTTTTCAAAAATTTTGGCCGCATAACTACACATAATTTTTTATAAATTAATATAATTACTTCTAAATATGCCTATTATAATGTTTTCTAATTAAAACTTCGATATGAATATTCTACAACACTAATTTTGCACAAAACATAAGTAAGATGCATTAAAAACTGTTGTTTAAACAAGTTGCTCGATCTTTCCAAATTTTTTGGCCGCATAACTGCACATATTTTCGTATAAATTAATATATTTACTCCAAATTACGTCTTCTATAAGATTTTTCAATTAACACTCTGATATGAATATTCTACGATTCTAATTTTTCACAAAACATAAGTAAGATGTATTAGCAACTGCTATTTAAAAAAGTTGTTTGAGTTTTCAACATTTTTGCCCACATAACTACACATAATTTTGTAGAAATTAATATAACAACTCCTAATTACACCTATTATAAAGTTGTCCAATTAAAATTTCGATATGAAATTTCTATAATGCTAATTTTGCACAAAACATAAGTAAGATGCATTAAAAACTGCTGTTTAAACAAACTGTTTGAGTTTTTCATAATTTTTGGCCGCATAACTACATATAATTTCGTGAAAATTAATACAATTACTCTTACTATGCCTATTATAAAATTGTCCAATTAAAACTTTGATATTAATATTCTATAACGCTAATATTAAACAAAACATAAGTAAGATACGTTAAAAACTGCTGTTTAAACAAGTTGTTCGTCTTTATGAAAGATTTTGGACGCATAACTACACATAATATGGTGAAAATTAATATAATTACTCCCAATTATGCCTATTGTATGATTATTCAATTAACACTTCAAAATGAATATTTTAGGGCATTATTTTTCATCAAAACATAAGTAAGATGCATTAGAAACTGTCATTTAAAAAAGTTAAGTTTTTCAACATTTTTGGCCTCATAACTACATATAATTTCAAAAAAATTAATGTAATTACTACTAATTAAGACCTTTAAAATATTAGCCAATTAACACTTCGATATGAGCATTCTACGACACTAATTTTGCACAAGACATAAGTCGGATGCATTAAAAACAGCTGTTTAAACAAGTTGTTTTTGTTTTTCAAAATTTTTGGCCGCATAAGCACACATAATTTCACATAAATTAATATAATTACTCCTAATTATGCCAATTATATGATTGTTTAATTAGTACCGCGATATGAATATCCAACGATACTAATTTTTCATAAAACATAAGTAAGATATATTAGAAACTGCTGTTTAAACAAGTTGTTTAAGATTTTTAACATCTTTTGACTCATAAACCACACATAATTTCATAAAATTAATATAATTGCTCCTAATTATACCTATTAGAAGGTTATCCAATTAACACTTCGTTATGAACATTGTACGACGCAAATTTTGCACAAAACATCAATAAGATGCATTTAAAAAAGTTGTTTAAACAAGTTGTTTGAGTTTTTTTTACAATTTTCTGCCGCATAATTACAGATAATTTCTTATAAATTAATATAATTACTCCTAAGTAATGCCTATTATAAGATCTTCCAATTAAAACTTTGACATGAATATTCCACGACACTAATTTTGCACAAAACATAAGTAAGATGCATTAAAAACTGCTGTTTAAACAAGGTAGTTGAGTTTTTCAAAAAATTTGGCCGCATAACTACACATAATTTTTTATAAATTAATATAATTACTTCTAAATATGCCTATTATAATATTTTCTAATTAAAAATTCGATATGAATATTCTACAACACTAATTTTGCACAAAACATAAGTAAGATGCATTAAAAACTGTTGTTTAAACAAGTTGCTCGATCTTTCCAAATTTTTTGGCCGCATAACTGCACATATTTTCGTATAAATTAATATATTTACTCGAAATTACGTCTTCTATAAGATTTTTCAATTAACACTCTGATATGAATATTCTACGATTCTAATTTTTCACAAAACATAAGTAAGATGTATTAGCAACTGCTATTTAAAAAAGTTGTTTGAGTTTTCAACATTTTTGCCCACATAACTACACATAATTTTGTAGAAATTAATATAACAACTCCTAATTACACCTATTATAAAGTTGTCCAATTAAAATTTCGATATGAAATTTCTATAATGCTAATTTTGCACAAAACATAAGTAAGATGCATTAAAAACTGCTGTTTAAACAAACTGTTTGAGTTTTTCATAATTTTTGGCCGCATAACTACATATAATTTCGTGAAAATTAATACAATTACTCTTACTCATGCCTATTATAAAATTGTCCAATTAAAACTTTGATATTAATATTCTATAACGCTAATATTAAACAAAACATAAGTAAGATACGTTAAAAACTGCTGTTTAAACAAGTTGTTTGGCTTTATGAAAGATTTTGGACGCATAACTACACATAATATGGTGAAAATTAATATAATTACTCCCAATTATGCCTATTGTGTGATTATTCAATTAACACTTCAAAATGAATATTTTAGGGCACTATTTTTCATCAAAACATAAGTAAGATGCATTAGAAACTGTTATTTAAAAAAGTTAAGTTTTTCAACATTTTTGGCCTCATAACTACATATAATTTCAAAAAAATTAATGTAATTACTACTAATTAAGACCTTTAAAATATTAGCCAATTAACACTTCGATATGAGCATTCTACGACACTAATTTTGCACAAGACATAAGTCGGATGCATTAAAAACAGCTGTTTAAACAAGTTGTTTTTGTTTTTCAAAATTTTTGGCCGCATAAGTACACATAATTTCACATAAATTAATATAATTACTCCTAATTATGCCAATTATATGATTGTTTAATTAGTACCGCGATATGAATATCCAACGATACTAATTTTTCATAAAACATAAGTAAGATATATTAGAAACTGCTGTTTAAACAAGTTGTTTAAGATTTTTAACATCTTTTGACTCATAAACCACACATAATTTCATAAAAATTAATATAATTGCTCCTAATTATACCTATTAGAAGGTTATCCAATTAACACTTCGTTATGAACATTGTACGACGCAAATTTTGCACAAAACATCAATAAGATGCATTTAAAAAAAGTTGTTTAAACAAGTTGTTTGAGTTTTTTTTACAATTTTCTGCCGCATAATTACAGATAATTTCTTATAAATTAATATAATTACTCCTAAGAATGCCTATTATAAGATCTTCCAATTAAAACTTTGACATGAATATTCCACGACACTAATTTTGCACAAAACATAAGTAAGATGCATTAAAAACTGCTGTTTAAATAAGGTAGTTGAGTTTTTCCAAAATTTTGGCCGCATAACTACACATAATTTTTTAGAAATTAATATAATTACTTCAAAATATGCCTATTATAATGTTTTCTAATTAAAACTTCGATATGAATATTCTACAACACTAATTTTGCACAAAACATAAGTAAGATGCATTAAAAAACTGTTGTTTAAACAAGTTGCTCGATCTTTCCAAATTTTTTGGCCGCATAACTGCACATATTTTCGTATAAATTAATATATTTACTCCAAATTACGTCTTCTATAAGATTTTTCAATTAACACTCTGATATGAATATTCTACGATTCTAATTTTTCACAAAACATAAGTAAGATGTATTAGCAACTGCTATTTAAAAAAGTTGTTTGAGTTTTCAACATTTTTGCCCACATAACTACACATAATTTTGTAGAAATTAATATAACAACTCCTAATTACACCTATTATAATGTTGTCCAATTAAAATTTCGATATGAAATTTCTATAATGCTAATTTTGCACAAAACATAAGTAAGATGCATTAAAAACTGCTGTTTAAACAAACTGTTTGAGTTTTTCATAATTTTTGGCCGCATAACTACATATAATTTCGTGAAAATTAATACAATTACTCTTACTTATGCCTATTATAAAATTGTCCAATGAAAACTTTGATATTAATATTCTATAACGCTAATATTAAACAAAACATAAGTAAGATACGTTAAAAACTGCTGTTTAAACAAGTTGTTCGTCTTTATGAAAGATTTTGGACGCATAACTACACATAATATGGTGAAAATTAATATAATTACTCCCAATTATGCCTATTGTATGATTATTCAATTAACACTTCAAAATGAATATTTTAGGGCACTATTTTTCATCAAAGCATAAGTAAGATGAATTAGAAACTGTCATTTAAAAAAGTTAAGTTTTTCAACATTTTTGGCCTCACAACTACATATAATTTCAAAAAAATTAATGTAATTACTAGTAATTAAGACCTTTAAAATATTAGCCAATTAACACTTCGATGTGAGCATTCTACGACACTAATTTTGCACAAGTCATAAGTCGGATGCATTAAAAACAGCTGTTTGAACAAGTTGTTTTTGTTTTTCAAAATTTTTGGCCGCATAAGCACACATAATTTCACATAAATTAATATAATTACTCCTAATTATGCCAATTATGTGATTGTTTAATTAGTACCGCGATATGAATATCCAACGATACTAATTTTTCATAAAACATAAGTAAGATATATTAGAAACTGCTGTTTAAACAAGTTGTTTAAGATTTTTAACATATTTTGACTCATAAACCACACATAATTTCATAAAAATTAATATAATTGCTCCTAATTATACCTATTAGAAGGTTATCCAATTAACACTTCGTTATGAACATTGTACGACGCAAATTTTGCACAAAACATCAATAAGATGCATTTAAAAACAGTTGTTTAAACAAGTTGTTTGAGTTTTTTTTACAATTTTCTGCCGCATAATTACAGATAATTTCTTATAAATTAATATAATTACTCCTAAGAATGCCTATTATAAGATCTTCCAATTAAAACTTTGACATGAATATTCCACGACACTAATTTTGCACATAACATAAGCAAGATGCATTAAAAACAGCTGTTTAAACAAGGTAGTTGGGTTTTTCAAAAAATTTGGCCGCATAACTGCACATAATTTTTTTATAAATTAATATAATTACTTCTAAATATGCCTATTATAAAGTTTTCTAATTAAAACTTCGATATGAATATTCTACAACACTAATTTTGCACAAAACATAAGTAAGATGCATTAAAAAACTGTTGTTTAAACAAGTTGCTTGATCTTTCCAAATTTTTTGGCCGCATAACTACACATATTTTCGTATAAATTAATATATTTAATTCAAATTACGTCTTCTATAAGATTTTTCAATTAACACTCTGATACGAATATTCTACGATTCTAATTTTTCGCAAAACATAAGTAAGATGTATTAGCAACTGCTATTTACAAAAGTTGTTTTAGTTTTCAACATTTTTGCCCACGTAACTACACATAATTTTGTAGAAATTAATATAACAACTCCTAATTACACCTATTTTAATGTTGTCCAATTAAAATTTCGATATGAAATTTCTATAATGCTAATTTTGCACAAAACATAAGTAAGATGCATTAAAAACTGCTGTTTAAACAAACTGTTTGAGTTTTTCATAATTTTTGGCCGCATAACTACATATAATTTCGTGAAAATTAATACAATTACTCTTACTTATGCCTATTATAAAATTGTCCAATGAAAACTTTGATATTAATATTCTATAACGCTAATATTAAACAAAACATAAGTAAGATACGTTAAAAACTGCTGTTTAAACAAGTTGTTCGTCTTTATGAAAGATTTTGGACGCATAACTACACATAATATGGTGAAAATTAATATAATTACTCCCAATTATGCCTATTGTATGATTATTCAATTAACACTTCAAAATGAATATTTTAGGGCACTATTTTTCATCAAAGCATAAGTAAGATGAATTAGAAACTGTCATTTAAAAAAGTTAACTTTTTCAACATTTTTGGCCTTACAACTACATATAATTTCAAAAAAAATTAATGTAATTACTACTAATTAAGACCTTTAAAATATTATCCAATTAACACTTCGATGTGAGCATTCTACGACACTAATTTTGCACAAGACATAAGTCGGATGCATTAAAAACAGCTGTTTGAACAAGTTGTTTTTGTTTTTCAAAATTTTTGGCCGCATAAGTACACATAATTTCACATAAATTAATATAATTACTCCTAATTATGCCAATTATGTGATTATTTAATTAGTACCGCGATATGAATATCCAACGATACTAATTTTTCATAAAACATAAGTAAGATATATTAGAAACTGCTGTTTAAACAAGTTGTTTAAGATTTTTAACATCTTTTGACTCATAAACCACACATAATTTCATAAAAATTAATATAATTGCTCCTAATTATACCTATTAGAAGGTTATCCAATTAACACTTCGTTATGAACATTGTACGACGCAAATTTTGCACAAAACATCAATAAGATGCATTTAAAAACAGTTGTTTAAACAAGTTGTTTGAGTTTTTTTTACAATTTTCTGCCGCATAATTACAGATAATTTCTTATAAATTAATATAATTACTCCTAAGAATGCCTATTATAAGATCTTCCAATTAAAACTTTGACATGAATATTCCACGACACTAATTTTGCACATAACATAAGCAAGATGCATTAAAAACAGCTGTTTAAACAAGGTAGTTGGGTTTTTCAAAAAATTTGGCCGCATAACTGCACATAATTTTTTATAAATTAATATAATTACTTCTAAATATGCCTATTATAATGTTTTCTAATTAAAACTTCGATATGAATATTCTACAACACTAATTTTGCACAAAACATAAGTAAGATGCATTAAAAAACTGTTGTTTAAACAAGTTGCTTGATCTTTCCAAATTTTTTGGCCGCATAACTACACATATTTTCGTATAAATTAATATATTTAATTCAAATTACGTCTTCTATAAGATTTTTCAATTAACACTCTGATACGAATATTCTACGATTCTAATTTTTCACAAAACATAAGTAAGATGTATTAGCAACTGCTATTTACAAAAGTTGTTTTAGTTTTCAACATTTTTGCCCACGTAACTACACATAATTTTGTAGAAATTAATATAACAACTCCTAATTACACCTATTTTAATGTTGTCCAATTAAAATTTCGATATGAAATTTCTATAATGCTAATTTTGCACAAAACATAAGTAAGATGCATTAAAAACTGCTGTTTAAACAAACTGTTTGAGTTTTTCATAATTTTTGGCCGCATAACTACATATAATTTCGTGAAAATTAATACAATTACTCTTACTTATGCCTATTATAAAATTGTCCAATGAAAACTTTGATATTAATATTCTATAACGCTAATATTGCGCAAAACATAAGTAAGATACGTTAAAAACTGCTGTTTAAACAAGTTGTTCGTCTTTATGAAAGATTTTGGACGCATAACTACACATAATATGGTGAAAATTAATATAATTACTCCCAATTATGCCTATTGTATGATTATTCAATTAACACTTCAAAATGAATATTTTAGGGCACTATTTTTCATCAAAGCATAAGTAAGATGAATTAGAAACTGTCATTTAAAAAAGTTAACTTTTTCAACATTTTTGGCCTCACAACTACATATAATTTCAAAAAAATTAATGTAATTACTACTAATTAAGACCTTTAAAATATTATCCAATTAACACTTCGATGTGAGCATTCTACGACACTAATTTTGCACAAGACATAAGTCGGATGCATTAAAAACAATTGTTTGAACAAGTTGTTTTTGTTTTTCAAAATTTTTGGCCGCATAAGTACACATAATTTCACATAAATTAATATAATTACTCCTAATTATGCCAATTATGTGATTGTTTAATTAGTACCGCGATATGAATATCCAACGATACTAATTTTTCATAAAACATAAGTAAGATATATTAGAAACTGCTGTTTAAACAAGTTGTTTAAGATTTTTAACATCTTTTGACTCATAAACCACACATAATTTCATAAAAATTAATATAATTGCTCCTAATTATACCTATTAGAAGGTTATCCAATTAACACTTCGTTATGAACATTGTACGACGCAAATTTTGCACAAAACATCAATAAGATGCATTTAAAAACAGTTGTTTAAACAAGTTGTTTGAGTTTTTTTTACAATTTTCTGCCGCATAATTACAGATAATTTCTTATAAATTAATATAATTACTCCTAAGAATGCCTATTATAAGATCTTCCAATTAAAACTTTGACATGAATATTCCACGACACTAATTTTGCACATAACATAAGCAAGATGCATTAAAAACAATTGTTTAAACAAGGTAGTTGGGTTTTTCAAAAAATTTGGCCGCATAACTGCACATAATTTTTTATAAATTAATATAATTACTTCTAAATATGCCTATTATAATGTTTTCTAATTAAAACTTCGATATGAATATTCTACAACACTAATTTCGCACAAAACATAAGTAAGATGCATTAAAAAACTGTTGTTTAAACAAGTTGCTTGATCTTTCCAAATTTTTTGGCCGCATAACTACACATATTTTCGTATAAATTAATATATTTAATTCAAATTACGTCTTCTATAAGATTTTTCAATTAACACTCTGATACGAATATTCTACGATTCTAATTTTTCACAAAACATAAGTAAGATGTATTAGCAACTGCTATTTACAAAAGTTGTTTTAGTTTTCAACATTTTTGCCCACGTAACTACACATAATTTTGTAGAAATTAATATAACAACTCCTAATTACACCTATTTTAATGTTGTCCAATTAAAATTTCGATATGAAATTTCTATAATGCTAATTTTGCACAAAACATAAGTAAGATGCATTAAAAACTGCTGTTTAAACAAACTTTTTGAGTTTTTCATAATTTTTGGCCGCATAACTACATATAATTTCGTGAAAATTAATACAATTACTCTTACTTATGCCTATTATAAAATTGTCCAATGAAAACTTTGATATTAATATTCTATAACGCTAATATTGCGCAAAACATAAGTAAGATACGTTAAAAACTGCTGTTTAAACAAGTTGTTCGTCTTTATGAAAGATTTTGGACGCATAACTACACATAATATGGTGAAAATTAATATAATTACTCCCAATTATGCCTATTGTATGATTATTCAATTAACACTTCAAAATGAATATTTTAGGGCACTATTTTTCATCAAAGCATAAGTAAGATGAATTAGAAACTGTCATTTAAAAAAGTTAACTTTTTCAACATTTTTGGCCTCACAACTACATATAATTTCAAAAAAATTAATGTAATTACTACTAATTAAGACCTTTAAAATATTATCCAATTAACACTTCGATGTGAGCATTCTACGACACTAATTTTGCACAAGACATAAGTCGGATGCATTAAAAACATTTGTTTGAACAAGTTGTTTTTGTTTTTCAAAATTTTTGGCCGCATAAGTACACATAATTTCACATAAATTAATATAATTACTCCTAATTATGCCAATTATGTGATTGTTTAATTAGTACCGCGATATGAATATCCAACGATACTAATTTTTCATAAAACATAAGTAAGATATATTAGAAACTGCTGTTTAAACAAGTTGTTTAAGATTTTTAACATCTTTTGACTCATAAACCACACATAATTTCATAAAAAATAATATAATTGCTCCTAATTATACCTATTAGAAGGTTATCCAATTAACACTTCGTTATGAACATTGTACGACGCAAATTTTGCACAAAACATCAATAAGATGCATTTAAAAACAGTTGTTTAAACAAGTTGTTTGAGTTTTTTTACAATTTTCTGCCGCATAATTACAGATAATTTCTTATAAATTAATATAATTACTCCTAAGAATGCCTATTATAAGATCTTCCAATTAAAACTTTGACATGAATATTCCACGACACTAATTTTGCACATAACATAAGCAAGATGCATTAAAAACAAATTGTTTAAACAAGGTAGTTGGGTTTTTCAAAAAATTTGGCCGCATAACTGCACATAATTTTTTATAAATTAATATAATTACTTCTAAATATGCCTATTATAATGTTTTCTAATTAAAACTTCGATATGAATATTCTACAACACTAATTTTGCACAAAACATAAGTAAGATGCATTAAAAAACTGTTGTTTAAACAAGTTGCTTGATCTTTCCAAATTTTTTGGCCGCATAATTGGACATATTTTCGTATAAATTAATATATTTAATCCAAATTACGTCTTCTATAAGATTTTTCAATTAACACTCTGATTTGAATATTCTACGATTCTAATTTTTCATAAAACATAAGTAAGATGTATTAGCAACTGCTATTTACAAAAGTTGTTTGAGTTTTCAAATTTTTGCCCACGTAACTACACATAATTTTGTAGAAATTAATATAACAACTCCTAATTACACCTATTATAATGTTGTCCAATTAAAATTTCGATATGAAATTTCTATAATGCTAATTTTGCACAAAACATAAGTAAGATGCATTAAAAACTGCTGTTTAAACAAACTTTTTGAGTTTTTCATAATTTTTGGCCGCATATCTACATATAATTTCGTGAAAATTAATACAATTACTCTTACTTATGCCTATTATAAAATTATCCAATGAAAACTTTGATATTAATATTCTATAACGCTAATATTGCGCAAAAACATAAGTAAGATACGTTAAAAACTGCTTTGTTTAAACAAGTTGTTCGTCTTTATGAAAGATTTTGGACGCATAACTACACATAATATGGTGAAAATTAATATAATTACTCCCAATTATGCCTATTGTATGATTATTCAATTAACACTTCAAAATGAATATTTTAGGGCATTATTTTTCATCAAAACATAAGTAAGATGAATTAGAAACTGTCATTTAAAAAAGTTAACTTTTTCAACATTTTTGGCCTCACAACTACATATAATTTCAAAAAAAATAATGTAATTACTACTAATTAAGACCTTTAAAATATTAGCCAATTAACACTTCGATGTGAGCATTCTACGACACTAATTTTGCACAAGACATAAGTCGGATGCATTAAAAACAACTGTTTGAACAAGTTGTTTTTGTTTTTCAAAATTTTTGGCCGCATAAGTACACATAATTTCACATAAATTAATATAATTACTCCTAATTATGCCATTTATGTGATTGTTTAATTAGTACCGCGATATGAATATCCAACGATACTAATTTTTCATAAAACATAAGTAAGATATATTAGAAAATGCTGTTTAAACAAGTTGTTTAAGATTTTTAACATCTTTTGACTCATAAATCACACATAATTTCATAAAAATTAATATAATTGCTCCTAATTATACCTATTAGAAGGTTATCCAATTAACACTTCGTTATGAACATTGTACGACGCAAATTTTACACAAAACATCAATAAGATGCATTTAAAAACAGTTGTTTAAACAAGTTGTTTGAGTTTTTTTTACAATTTTCTGCCTCATAATTACAGATAATTTCTTATAAATTAATATAATTACTCCTAAGAATGCCTATTATAAGATTTTCCAATTAAAACTTTGACATGAATATTTCACGACTCTAATTTTGCACATAACATAAGTAAGATGCATTAAAAACAACTGTTTAAACAAGGTAGTTGGGTTTTTCAAAAAATTTGGCCGCATAACTGCACATATTTTTTTATAAATTAATATAATTACTTCTAAATATGCCTATTATAATGATTTCTAATTAAAATTTCGATATTAATATTCTACAACACTAATTTTGCACAAAACATAAGTAAGATGCATTAAAAACTGTTGTTTAAACAAGTTGTTTGATCTTTCCAATTTTTTTGGCCGCATAACTGCACATATTTTCGTATAAATTAATATATTTAATCCAAATTACGTCTTCTATAAGATTTTTCAATTAACACTCTGATACGAATATTCTACGATTCTAATTTTTCACAAAACATAAGTAAGATGTATTAGCAACTGCTATTTACAAAAGTTGTTTGAGTTTTTAACTTTTTTGCCCACGTAACTACATATAATTTTGTAGAAATTAATATAACAACTCCTAATTACACCTATTATAATGTTGTCCAATTAAAATTTCGATATGAAATTTCTATAATGCTAATTTTGCACAAAACATAAGTAAGATGCATTAAAAAATAACATTTTAAACAAACTGTTTGAGTTTTTCATATTTTTTGGCCGCATAACTACATATAATTTCGTGAAAATTAATACAATTACTCTTACTTATGCCTATTATAAAATTGTCCAAAGAAAACTTTGATATTAATATTCTATAACGCTAATATTACAAAAACATAAGTAAGATACGTTAAAAACTCGCTATTTTAAACAAGTTGTTCGACTTTATGAAAGATTTTGGACGCATAACTACACATAATATGGTGAAAATTAATATAATTACTCCCAATTATGCCTATTATATGATTATTCAATTAACACTTCAAAATGAATATTTTAGGGCACTATTTTTCATCAAAACATAAGTAAGATGCATTAGAAACTGTCATTTAAAAAAGTTAAATTTTTCAACATTTTTGGCCTCACAACTACATATAATTTAAAAAAAAATTAATGTAATTACTACTAATTAAGACCTTTAAAATATTAGCCAATTAACACTTCGATGTGAGCATTCTACGACACTAATTTTGCACAAGACATAAGTCGGATGCATTAAAAACAGCTATTTGAACAAGTTGTTTTTGTTTTTCAAAATTTTTAGCCGCATAAGTACACATAATTTCACATAAATTAATATAATTACTCCTAATTATGCCAATTATGTGATTGTTTAATTAGTACCGCGATATGAATATCCAACGATACTAATTTTTCATAAAACATAAGTAAGATATATTAGAAACTCATTGTTTAAACAAGTTGTTTAAGATTTTTAACATCTTTTGACTAATAAACCACACATAATTTCATAAAAATTAATATAATTGCTCCTAATTATACCTATTAGAAGGTTATCCAATTAACACTTCGTTATGAACATTGTACGACGCAAATTTTGCACAAAACATCAATAAGATGCATTTTAAAAAAATTATTTCAGTTTTTTGGCCGCATAACTACACATAATTTTTTATAAATTTATATAATTACTTCTAAATATGCCTATTATTATATTTTCTAATTAAAACTTCGATATGAATATTCTACAACACTAAAGATGCATTAAAAACTATTGTTTAAACAAGTTGCTTGATCTTTTTAAATTTTTTGGCCGCATAACTGCTCATATTTTCGTATAAATTAATATATTTACTCCAAATTACATCTTCTATAAGATTTTTCAATTAACACTCTGATATGAATATTATACGATTCTAATTTTTCACAAAACATAAGTACGATGTACTAGCAACTGCTATTTAAAAAAGTTGTTTGAGTTTTCAACATTTTTGCCCTCATTACTACACATAATTTCTTAGAAATTAATATAACTACTACCAATTTTGTCTATTAGAATGTTGTCCAATTAAAACTTCGATATGAATTTTCTATAATATTAATTTTGCACAAAACATATGTAAGATGCGTTAAAAACTGCTATATAAAAATTGTTTTGGCTTTATGAATTTTTTTGGCCGCACAACTACATATAATTTCATATAAATTAAAATAATTATTCCAGATTACGCCTATAATATGATTGTCTTATTAAAACATTGATATGAATATTTTCTGACGCTAATTTGGCGCAAAACATAAGTAAGATGCCTTAAAAACCGCTGTATAAACGAGCTATTTGAGTTTTTCATAATTTTTGGCCGCATAGCTTCATATAATTTCGTGCAAATTAATAAAATTACTCCTAATTACGCCTATTATAAAATTGTCTAATTAAAACATCAATATGAATATTCTATAACATAAATATTGCACAAAACATCAGTAAGATAGGTTAAAAAACTGCTGTTTAAACAAGTTGTTTGGCTTTTTGAAAATTTTTGGATGCATAACTACACATAATTTGGTGCAAATTAATATAATTACTCCTAATTATGCCTATTTTAAGATTAATCAATTAACACTTCAAAATAAATATTTTAGAGCACTATTTTTCATCAAAACATATGTAAGATGCATTAGAAACTGCTATTTAAAAAAATTAAGTTTTTCAAACTGCTATTTAGAAACTGCTATTTTCGTATAAATTAATATATTTACTCCAAATTACGTCTTCTTTAAGATTTTTTAATTATGAATATTCTACAATTCTAATTTTTCATAAAACATAAATAAGATGCATTAGCAACTGCTATTTAAAAAAGTTATTTGAGTTTTTAATATTTTTGCCCACATAACTACACATAATTTTGTAAAAATTAATATAACTACTCCTAATTACACCTATTATAAAGTCGTCCAATTAAAATTTCGATATGAAATTTCTATAATGCTAATTTTGCACAAAACATAAGTAAGATGCATTAAAAATTGCTGTTTAAACAAACTGTTTGAGTTTTTCATAATTTTTGGCCGCATAACTACATATAATTTCGTAAAAATTAATACAATTACTCCTAATTACGCCTAATATAAAATTGTTTAAACAAGTTGTTTTTATTTTTCAAATTTTTGGCCGCATAAGTACACATAATTTCATGCAAATTAATATAATTACTCCTCATTATGTCTATTATAAGATTGTTTAATTAGTACTGCGATATGAATATCCAAGGTGCGCAAAGTTTGAAAACGGGACCCGACACCCTCGGTACCGCGGGAAATGACTCCGGGAGTGAAAAATATGAAAACGGGACCCGGCACCCTCGTTTCCGCCGAAAACGAGTCTGGGCGCGCAAAACATTAAAATAGGGTATGACGCCCTCCGTACCGTCGAAAACGTGTCCAGGAGCGCAAAACATGAAAACGGGACCCGACTCCCTCGCTACCGCCGAAAACGAGTTTGGTCGCGCAAAACATGAAAACGGGACCCGTCGCCCTTGGCACCGCCGAAAATGAGTCCGGGCGCACAAAACATGAAAATGGGACTCGACGCACTTGGCACCGCAGAAAACATGAAAACGGGACCGGACGCCCTCAGTACCGCCGTATATGAGTCCGGGCGCGTAAAACTTGAAAACGGGACCCGACGCCCTCAGAAACGTCGAAAACAAGTCCGTGAGCGCAAAATAAGAAAACAGGACCCAACGCCCTCAGTACCGCCGAAAACTAGTTCGGGAGTGCAAAACATGAAAATAGGACCCGGAACCCTCGGTATCGGCGAAAATGAGTCAACGCGCGCAAAATATGAAAACGGGACCCGATGATCTCTATACCGCCGAAAATGAGTCCGGGCGCGCAAAATATGAAAAGGGGACACGACACCCTCCGTACCGCCGAAAATGAGTTCGGGATCGAAAAAACATGAAAACGGGAGCCGACACCCTCGGTTTCGTCGAAAATGAGTTATGGCGTGTAAACATGAAAACGGGACCCGACGCCCTAAGTACCGCCGAAAACATGTCCAGAAGCGCAAAACATGAATACAGGACCCTACGCCCTCCGTACCGCCTAAAACATGTCCGGGAGCGGATAATATGAAAACGGGATCGACGCCCTCGGTACCGCCGAAAACGAGTCCTGGCGCGTAAAATATGAAAACGGGACTCGATGCCCGCGCTACCGCCGAAAATGAGTCCGGGCACGCAAAACATGAAAACGTGACCCGAAGTCCTCGATACCGATGAAAATGAGTCAGGGTGCGTAAAAGATGAAAACGGGACCCAACACCCTCCGTACCGCCGAAAACGAGTCTTGGAATGAAAAAATATGAAAACGGGACCCGACGCCCTCGGTTCCGCCAAAACGAGTCCCCGCGTGCAAAACCTGAAAACGGTACCCGACACCCTAGGTACCACCGAAAATGTGTCCGGAGCGCAAAACATGAAAACGGGACCCGACGCCCTCCGCACCGCGAAAAACATGTCCGGGAGCGGAAAACATGAAAACGGTATAGCTCGCCCTCGATACCGCCGAAATTAGTCCGGGCGCGCAAAACATGAAAACGATACTCGACGCACTCGGCACCGCCGAAAATGAGTTCGGGAGCGCAAAACATGAAAATGGGACCCGACGCTCTCGGTATCGGCGAAAATGAGTCCACAAAACATGAAAATGGGACTCGAATCCCTCGGTACCGTCGAAAATGAATCCGGGCGCGCAAAACATGAAAACGGAAACTGACGCCCTCGGTACCGCCGAATATAAGTCCGGATGCGCAAAACATGAAAATGGGACTCGATGCCCTCGCTACCGCCGAAAACGAATCCGGGCGTGCAAAATAAGAAAATGGGAACCGACGCCCTCGGTACCGCCGAAAACGAGTTCGGGAGCGTAAAACTTAAAACGGGACCCGACGCCCTCAGAAACGTCGAAAACAAGTCCGTGAGCGCAAAACAAGAAAACTGGACCCAACGCCCTCAATACCGCCGAAAACTAGTCCGGGAGTGCAAAACATGAAAACAGGACCCGAAACCCTCGTACCGCCGAAAACGAGTTCGGAGCGCGCAAAATATGAAAACGGGACCCGATGACCACTATCGCCGAAAACGAGTTCGGACGCGCAAAATATGAAAACGGACCCGACACCCTCCGTACCGCCGAAAATGATTTCGAGAATGAAAAAACATGAAAACGGGAGTCGACGCCCTCGGTTCGTCGAAAATGAGTCTTATCGTGCAAACATGAAAACGGACCTCGACACCTTACCACAAAAACTTGTCCGGGAACGCAAAACATGAAAACGAGACAGACACCCTCCGCTCCGCCAAAAACATGTCCGGGAGCGGAAAACATGAAAACGGGATCGGACGACCTCGGTACCGCCGAAAACGAGTCCGGGTGGGCAAATCATGAAAACGGGACACGACGCACTCGGCACCGCCGAAAACTAGTACGAGAGCGCAAAACATGAAGACGGGACCTGACGCCCTCGATACCGCCGAAAACGAGTCCGAGCGCTCAAAACATCAATATAGGACCCGATGCCCGCGGTACCTCTGAAAATGAGTTCGAGTGCGTAAAGCTTGAAAACGGACCCGACGCCCTCGGTACTCGCGGAAATGACACCGAGAGCGAAAAACATAAAAACGGGACCCGACACCCTCGTTTCCGCCGAAAACGAGTCCAAGCGCGCAAAACATGAAAACGGACCCGACGATCTCCGTACCATCGAAAATGTGTCCGAGAGCGCAAAACATGAAAACGGGACCCGACGCCCTCGGTAACGCCAAAAACTAGTCTCGGCACGTAAAACATGAAAACGGGACCCGTCGGCATCGGAACCGCCGAAAACTAGTTCGGGCGCACAAAACATGAAAACAGGACCCGATGCACTCAGCACCGCCGAAAACATTTCTGGGAGCGCGAAACATTAAAATGGGATCGGATGCCCTCGGTACCGCCGAAAATGAGTCCGGGCGCGCAAAACTTGAAAACGGGACCCGACGTCCTTGGAACCGCCGAAAACAAGTCCGCGAGCGCAAAATAAGAAAACAGGACCCGACGCCCTCGCTACCGCCGAAAATGAGTATGGGCACGCAAAACATGAAAACGAGACCCGATGCCCTCGGACCATCGAAAATGAGTCCGAGCGCGCAAAACATGAAAACGGAACCGAATCCCTCGATACCGCCGAAAATGAATTCGTGCGCGTAAAACATGAAAACAAGAACTTATGCCCTCGGTTCCCTCGAAAATGAGTCCGGACGCTAAACATGAAATCGAGACTCGACGCCCTTCGTACCTGTGCGACCATTTTTCGCTCGCTCCGCATCGCCGCTGACGATCGGATGCGGAAGGAGGACACAGAGATCCCTCCCGAGCGTGTATTTATTTAGTGTCGGTTGAACTCACCGCTTAGACCCATTGGGATGCACATTTAGGGGATTTTTATTAATTGGAGATCCTTTTAGATTTCGGTGGGCGCAAGCCCCCACCGTTAATTACCCTGTGCTACTAACCTCGAGGCACCTCTGGATCTCGAAAGGGGGAAGTAAATACTATAGCTAAATGATAATCAAGTGATCGAGTGGTTAAGTGCTTCGGTGATGGGATCACTAAAGCACTCCGTACTTACTAACAGATCAGTCCAAGGAGACAGGAATGGCAGAGAAGATGAATTTATTAACAGATCAGTTCCGTCTTCGGGGTACATTATAAATTGAATCTACAAACAGATCGATTCAACTTACATGGAGTATTAGCAGACGAACTTACTACAGATCAGTTCGGGGCTTTTAGAAACAGGTAAAAATGAACTTACAAACATATCAGTTAAAATTAAAAACAGATAATAGATGCAGATATAGATATAGATGAACTTACTACAGATCAGTTCATTGAAACAAATGGCAGAAGTATAGATGAACTTACTACAAATCAGTTCATGAATGCGGGTAAAAAAAAAGGATACAGGTGAACTTACTACAGATAAGTTCACAAATACATATACAACGTAAATTGAATCTACTAACAAATCGATTCAATTTTCATAGAATGTGGGCAGACGAACTTACTACAGATTAGTTCGCTGATTGATGGCAGATACAGATGGACTTACTAACATATCAGTCCATTCTGCGATAGAGAAAGATGAACCTACTACAGATCGGTTCAATCTTTATAACTCCGAGAGATGATCTTACAAACAGATCAGATCAATCTATACTAGATATCGGTATCGAGGGCGTCATGTCTCGTTTTCATGTTTTTTGCTCCTGGACTCATTTTCGGCGATATTGAGGGCGACGGGTCCCGTTTTCGACGATACAGTGGTCATCAGGTCCTATTTTCTTGGTTTGCGCTCCTAGACTCATTTTCGGCGGTAACGAGAGCGTCGGATCCCGTTTTCATGTTTTTCGCTCCTGGACTCATTTTTAGCGGTACGGAGGGCGTCGGGACCCGTTTTCATGTTTTGCGCTCCTAAACTCATTTTCGGCGGTATTGAGGGCGACAAGTCCCATTTTTTATGGTACCGAGGTCGTCGGGTCCTGTTATCATGTTTTGCACTCCTAGACTCATTATCGGTGGTACCGACGGCGTCGGGTCCCGTTATCATTTTTTGCGCTACTGGACACATTTTCGGCGGTTCTAAGGGTGTCGTGTCGGTTTTCGTTTTCGGTCATTATCATTTTTTGCGCTCCCGGACTTATTTTCGATGGTTCTGAGGGCGTCGGATCCCGTTTTCATGTTTTGCACCCCCGTACTCGTTTTCGATGGTTCCGAGGGCGTCGGATCCCATTTTCATGTTTTGCGCTCCCGGACACTTTTTTGACGCTACCGAGAGTGTCGGCTCCCGTTTTCATGTTTTGCACTCCCGGACTCATTTTCGGCGGTACCGAGGGTGCGGGACTCATTTTTTATGTTTTTCGCTCCCGGACTCATTTTCGGCGGTATTGAGGGCGACGGTCCCATTTTTACAAAGACAGAGGTCATCGGATCCCGTTTTCATGTTTTGCGCTCCTAGACTCGTTTTCGGCGGCACCGGGAGTGGTGGGTCCCTTTTTCATTTTTTGCGCTCCGGACTCATTTTCGACGGTACCTGGTGCGACGTTTCTCGTTTTCTTATTTTGCACTCCCGCACTCATTTTCGGCAGCACCGAGGCGTCGGATCCCGTTTTCATGTTTTGCACCCCCTGAATCATTTTCGACGGTAACGAGGGCGTCGGGTGCCGTTTTCATGTTTTGTGCGCGCGGACTCATTTTCGGCGGTATCGAGGGCGTCCGCTCCCGTTTTCATATTTTGCGCTCCTGGACTCGTTTTCGATGGTAGTGAGAGCATCGGGTCTCGTTTTCATGTTTTGCACTCTCGAACTCATTTTTCGCGGTACCGAGGGCGTCGGTCCCGTTTTCATGCTTTGCGCGCATGGACTCGTTTTTGGCGGTACCGAGGGCGTCGGGTCCGTTTTCATGTTTTGTGCGCTCATTTTCGATGCGGACGTCGGGTCCGTTTTCATGTTTTGCGCTCCCGGACTCGTTTTTCGCGGTTCCGACGGCGTCGTGTCCCGTTTTAATGTTTTAGGCTCCCGGACACATTTTTCACGGTGCGAAGGGCGTCGGGTCCTATTTTTCATGTTTTACGCTCCCGGACACGTTTTCGGCGGTGTGAAGGGCGTCGAGTCCTGTTTTCATGTTTTACGCTGCTGGACTCATTTTCGGTGGTAACGAGGGCGTCATGTCCCGTTTTCATGTTTTTCGTTTCTGGACTCGTTTTCGACGGTATCGAGGGCGTCAGGACCCGTTTTCATGTTTTGCGCTCCTGACTCATTTTGGGTGGTATTGAGGGCGACAAGTCCCGTATTCGACGGTACCGAGGTCGTCGGGTCTGTTTTCATGTTTTACGCTCCCAGGACTCGTTTTCGGCGGCACCAGGAGTGGCGGGTCTCTTTTTCATGTTTTGCGCTCCCGGAATCATTATGGGCGGTACCGGGTGCGATGTATCCCGTTTTCATGTTTTGCGCTCCCGGACTCGTTTTCGGCGGTTTCGAGGGCGTCGTGTCCCGTTTTCATGTTTTACGCTCCCGGACTCGTTTTTGACGCTATTGAGGGTGTCGGTTCCCGTTTTCATGTTTTGCGCTCCGGACTCGTTTCCCGTGGTATTGAGGGTGTCGAGTCCCGTTTTAATGTTTTGCTCGCTCGGACTCGCTTTTGGCGCCGGGGCGCCGGGACCGTTTTCATGTTTTGCGATCCCGGACTCGTTTTCGACGGTATTGAGGGCGACGGGTCCCGTTTTTTATAGTACCGAGGTCGTCGGGTCCTATTTTCATGTTTTACGCTCTCGGACTCATTTTCAGCGGCTTCGAGTGGCGGGTCCCTTTTTCATGTTTTGCGCTCCCGAACTCATTTTTGACGTATCGGGTGCGACGTGTCCCGTTTTCATGTTTTGCGCGCCCGCACTCGTTTTCGGCGGCACCGAGGGCGTCGGGTTTCGTTTACATGTTTTGCTCGCCCGGGCTCATTTTCGACGGTACCGAGGGCGTCTGGTCCTGTTTTCATGTTTTGCGCTCCATGACATGTTTTTGGCGGTGCGGAGGGCGTAGCCTCCCATTTTCATGATTTGCGCTCCTAGACTCATTTTCGGCGGTACCGACGGCGTCGGGTCCCATTTTCAAGTTTTGTTCTCCCGGACTCATTTTCGGCGGTTCCGAGGGCCTCTGGCCCCGTTTTTATGTTTTGCGCTCCCGAACTCGTTTTCGGCGGTACCAAGGTTGTCCGGTGCCGTTTTCATATTTTGCGCTCCGAGACTCGTTTTTATGTTTTGCGACCCTTTTTTTCGCGCGCTCCGCACCGCTGGATGTTGGGGCGATGGGATGCGAAAGAAGGACACGGATATCCCTCCCGAGCGTGCATTTATTTAGCGCCGGTTGAACTCACCGCTTAGACCCATTGGGATGCACATTCAGGGTTTTTTTTTGTTAATTGGGGATCCTTTTAGATTCCGGTGGCGTAAACCCCCACCGTTAATTACCCTGGGTTACTAATCTCGAGGCACCTCTGGATCTCAAAAGAGAAAGCAAATATTATAGCTAAATGATAATCAAGTGGTCGAGTGGTCAAATGATTTGGTGATGGGATCACTAAAGAACCCCGGACTTACTAACGGATCAGTCAAGTGAAGCAGGAATGGCGGAAAAGACGAACTTACCAACATATTAGTTCTATCTTCAGGATACAGTGTAAATTGAATCTACAAACATATTGATTCAACTTATGTAGGGTGTTGATAGACAAACTTACCAACATATCAGTTCGGGGTTTAAAAACAGGTGAAAATGAACTTACAAACAGATCAGTTCAGATTCAAAGATAGAAAAATGAACTTACAAACAGAGCAGTTCAATTCAGAGTAGATGCAAATGCAGTAGAAGATGAACTTACATATAGATCAGTTCATAAGTTACAAATAAAAGAGATATAGATGAATTTACACAGATTAGTTCATTGATTATGGATACCAGGGATATAGATGAACTTACTACAGATCAGTTCATTGAAACAAATATAACGTAAATTGAATCTACTAACAGATCGATTCAACCTACGTGGAGTGTGGACAGACAAACTTATTACCTTTCAGTTCGTTGATTAATAACAGATACAGATGAACTTACTAATAGATCAGTTCATCTTGTGGCAGAGAAAGATGAACTTGCTACAGATCAGTTCAATCTTTATAGCTCCGAGAGACAATCTTACAAACAGATCAGATCAATCTCTACGGAGGGAGAGAAGATGAGTCTACAAACAGATCGACTCAATCTTAATTGATCTAGAAGATGAACTTACTAACAGATCAGTTCAATCTTAATTAGTCAATGACCAATCACACAAAATACAACTCGAAACACCGAACCAATTGATCTTGAAGTTGGTGAATCAGAAGATGGGTGGATATGGCCCACTTGTTCATCTTGCTGACCTTCTAGATCATGAATTTCAAGCACTGAGCGGATTCATAGACCTAGAAATACTTATGCACACAAAGTCAAACATGAAACGCTAAGCCAGTTTAACGTTGAGGCATGTGTATTAGTGAATGAACCCACAAACAGATCGGTTCAATTTCACTATTTAGAAGATGAACTCATAAACAGATCAGTTCAATCTTGTGGATTGAGAAGTGAACTTACAAACAGATTAGTTCAATCTCATCGACTAGAAGATAAATTTACAAGCAGATCAGTTTAGTCTTACTAGCATATCAAATCATGAACAGTTGTTCAAGACATAGAATCAGTAGACAGTAGACATAATCTCTACAGTTGTCTTACTTGATCTTCCAAATCATGAATCCTAAGCACTTGGCTGATTTATAGATTCAGGGTTACCTTGTTCATAAAATTGGACTCGGAGCACTTGGTTGGTCCAATATTGAGATAGGTTTTGTTAGAAATGTGTTTTTAGACAAGCTAGTTCAGAATCTGCTATATTGTAATGATTGATCAATAGTCAACAAAGTGTATCACCACTTTATTAATCATTCACCACTTCAGGAATTGTATAATGATTCAATGAATCGTTATAACGTTTCTGAAGAATAGCAGATTTGTCAGAGAGTTGGTCAAACGGTCAAAATGTTGCTGACGCCCTATAAAGCATTCAACGCTTTAATGAAGCGTACAACGATTCAATGAATCGTTATAATGATTTCTTGAAATTATAGACTTGTTAGAAAATAGTCAAAACGTTGTTGACATTTTGTAAATCGTTCAACGCTTTAATAATTCATATAACGATTCAAGGAATCGTTATAACAATTCCTAAGAATGTTATTTGATCTGGACCATTAGATTGCTTTAAGATTAGTGTAGATCTTTTATTTAAGTCTTTATTTTATTTGGGCAGTTGGATTTAATTGAGATTTGTATTGGATGAATTAAAGGCCCAGATTAAATTTTGTTTTTATTTTCTAACTGTTCAATAACCCAGATCTGTTGACCAACACTAGTCTGTACCAATTTAGTACTGATCATGCTTTTTATCCAAATTGTGATGTTTTGATCACAATTTCTTATAATTTTTGACTCAATTACACAATTCTAGGTCTTAACTATCATCAGAAGTGATTCAATTATTGTAATTATTTGAGTGAATCACGATTGAACGGTAACTGAGACTGGTATCGATCATGAATTCAGTATCAATCTTTGTGTTTCCAATCAATTGCCAAGATTCCTTTGATCTCTATGGCACAAACTTATCGTCTATGCAATGTGCATCAATCAAAGCAACTAGCTTGATCAATTGTGATGCTTTAATGCACAATTGTTGTGTTTCTTTGAGTTCCAGCGATGAACTTTAAGAATTTGGATCAATTACTCGATTCAAAGATGAATTCTTGAAGAAATTACTTGGAAACACAGAGATGGAGAGGTCAGTTACTTTCGATCAATCAATTACTGTGATTTAAGCTAGGAGATCACTCGGTCTTTGACTAGCTTTTACTGACAATCGCAATTCAATCGTTATTCACTCAATTCAATCAAGAAAGAAGCAAAGAAACATCAAACAAATGATCTAGATAGCAAGGAGACAGTGTACTAAAGAGATTCAACCAAAGAAATCAAGAAATTTGACAGAATAAAAAAAATTGCGATGAACAGATAACGGTACTGGTTTTATTGAAATTGATCAAAATCGAGTACAATTACATCTCAAGCTCTCAGTTTTCATTGATTACACTCACCTTTCCTTCTTTGGTGAAGCTCTAAACTCTTAGATTGATTGCTAGTAGTGGAGGGAGATGATTGTATACCAAGTTCTCAACACTTGTTGAGATCAATTGGTTAAATGGTTTCTCACTTGCTCTTTAGGCTTAATAGATAGTAGCAAATCGTGCTCTTGATCTCTGGAGTATATTCAGATGTTGTTGTTGTTAATTGCTGTGGATTGGGGTTTATATAATAGTGACCAGTTTGACCAGATTTGACTTTTCTCAATTCAGCTGCACTTGGTGCACTATTCCATTCACTCAAGCTGCTCTCTTGTGCCCTATGGTCCACTGGACCAAGCCCCCATATGCTTGGCTATTGTATAACTGACTGGAGGCAGTTATAACTTCAGTTTATTCACTGTTTTGCCACCAGTCGACCTTCACACCCTTGCAAGCTCTTTCAGTCCCTTCTAGACCCTTCCAGACCTCAGACTATGCCTATATAAACTGCTCATGTGCTCCCTTAGCTCCATTTTACATAATTGATCCAATTCACATCTTCTTCTCCATTCCAAGCCTATAACCAAGTCTCAGCCTTTCTCCTTGATCTCTTGATCATTCCTTGCATCTCAAAGCTTCAATCTCATCTATTTGGAGTCAGGCAACTCTCTGTGCATCTCCTCTGTCGATTTGATAGCTCTAGCATAGTGTTAGATCATCTCATTTCTAAGCCGAGGGGTGAACTGGTGCATCTCTCATCTCCAGCACTCACCTCTTCTCAATTCTTGTTCTAACACCATCGTCTAGGTCCTAGAAGTTCTCCCAGCCATCAATTACAAGTTTCAAGTTTTAATTGACAAGTTTAACGTTTCAACTCAAGGTAATTCTCTCTGTCTTATCTCTCTCTACACTGCACCATTTCAAAATCTGACATGATTCACGTGCTCTCCTTTGCATGATGTAGCTGAGACCAGAAGCAATTGACTTGAAGCTCAGCCCTTTGCTCGATCTCCATTGATGGCGCCTTCAACGATCTCGGCTATCGAGAGGAAGAAGAAAAGAATGAGGGGAGAGGAAGCAGGTCCTCAATGCCCTGGCGCCTGCGCACATGTGAGCTAAGGCAGAGGAAAAGGAGGGTGCAGAGTCAGAGGTCGCAAGAGCCGGTGCATACTCCTCTTTTCTCTCTTTTTAAATCTCAGCTAGCATTATTGTGTATACTTGGTTTTCTGCGCCTTAGACTCGTAGATCTGACTAGTATGGCCCACCTGTAAGCTCTCTGAGCTTAGGCTTATAAGTGTCATTAGTGCACAGCTTAGGGTTAATTGAGCTGAGTTGGCATGATCTAATTAGTTGTTAGGTTAAGTACCCCTCTCTTAACACCAATGATCTGGTTAATAGTTGCTGAGGTGGCTCTGTAGTGTGATGCCATATGGCATAGGCTGAGTGAGGTGACATTGTCATGGTTGTGCCATGTGGCATAGGCTAGGTGAGGTGGACTACTGGTCGGTTGCCACGTGGCACTCTAGTTGGGCCTACCTGTCAGATCTGTAGGGGTGTGGGTCCCACCTAGTTGAGGTAGACCAATAGGAGGATGTCACGTGGCACGACTGTGCTGAGGTGGCTCAATCAGGGGCTGCCACGTGGCATGGCTGTGCTGAGGTGGCTCAATCAGGGGCTGGGTGAGATGGTTACTGTGTTGGGAGCTTCTTTAGGTCCCCAAGTTGTACCCAGAGTGTGTTCTGTCCCCAAGTTGTACCCATAGAGGTCTTGATCAAATCTCAGCCCTCTGATCTGCCTATTTAATTTATTTTATCTTCTCTGAATTTATTTTAATAGCTCCACTTGTCCAAAAATTCTGAAATTTTCACCAAAAATCGCTAAATTCATGATTATCACTCCTGTAATTTTTAATTCCACTTTTTTCACTGCCTCCTTGCATTAAAAAAATTATTTACCAAGAAAATCCTATTTTCCTCTCTCGAATAAATTTTAAATTTCAATTGTAGCTCAGTGTCTCCGCCAAATAAAATTTCCTTGCAGAAACCCCTCTAATTAAACATCAATTAGACTTGTATTGATGCTTCATTAGGGTTTGATCTAATCAACAGTTGATTACATGTCAATAATTGATACAAATCCTGACTTGATCAAATATTTGCAACATTGACACCTGACCAGTCTTATGAAATTGACTTTCAATCCATGTTCATGAAAGTGATTTTATCAATAGTTAACACAAATCTTAGCTTAATCAGGTGTTTGCAACATTGGCACCTGGTCAGCCTTGAAAGCAATATCACATTGAAATTTTTTGTAGTTAGCTGTATCAAAATACTGTCTTGGCATTGACACAGTTCTCGTTGTACTGGGATTGTACCGCTTCAGCTCTTAAGGTTTGTTCTGGGGGTTGATTCTTAGGGTTTAGTCTTGACTCCCTTGATGTCTATCACCGAGGTGTGGGACCCACTTGTTAGTGAAGAATAATCAAATGGATGACCCTCAGGAGATCTCTCTCTTGAATCTCCAAAGGGTCATCCACCTCGAATGAGCAGGAAGTGGCAAGGTTTTTATACCTCTGATCCTTGTTTAAGATTTCTTTGTGGGATTAATGCTTGATCCTTGTTAATGCTTAATTAGATTTAATGGATAGGCTAGGTTCAGGCTATTGAAGTTGCTCGTGTGGGACTGACAGGTGGGTCTCATTTGTCAGAGGAAAATGATCGCATGGATGACACCTCAAGAGATCTCTTTCTCTCTCCTGAATCTCTTGAGTGTCATCCACCTCAAATGGACAGTAGATGGTGAGACATTTATACCCTTGCCCTTTATCCTAATACTTCCTTGTGGGACAAATAGACTTGTTACGGAGTTCAGCAGCGACTTTTCCTGGCTGGTGGCCTATTTCTTATGATTTATCATAGATAATTGATATTTATCTTTAATTGTCCAGCTGCTTCATCCTTGAGATTCTTCAAGGGTAAATAGTCTTGTTTTCATGTTTTCGCTCCCGGACACATTTTCGGCTGTGCGGAGTGCGTCGGGTTCCGTTTTCATGTTTTGCATGTTTTGCGTCCCTACACTCGTTTTTGGCTGTACCGAGGGCGTCGGGTCCCATTTTCATGTTTTGCGCGTCCGGACTCGTTTTCGGCGGTACCGAGGGCGTCCGCTCCCGTTTTCATATTTTGCGCTACCGAACATATTTTTGGCCATGTAGAGGGCGTAGGCTCCTGTTTCATGTTTTGCGCTCCCAGACTCGTTTTCGACGGTGCCGTGGGCGTCGGCTCTCGTTTTAATGTTTTGCGTGTCCGAACTCATTTTTGGCGGTATCGAGGGCGTCAGGTCTCATTTTCATGTTTTGCGCTTTCGGACTCGTTTTCGGTGGTAACGAGGGAGTCGGCTCCTGATTTCATGTTTTGAGCTCCCGGAGTCATTTTCGCGATACTGAGGGTGTCGTGACCCGTTTCATGTTTTGCGCTCTCAGAACTCATTTTCGGCGGTCTGACCGGTCCCATTTTTTACGGTGTCGTCGGGTCCTGTTTTCATGTTTTGCGCTCCTTGACTCGTTTTTGACGGCACGGGAGTGGCGGGTCCCTTTTTCATGTTTTACACTCCCGGACTCATTTTCGGTGTATCGGGTGCGACGTGTCCCGTTTTCATATTTTGTGCGCCCCGAATTCGTCAAGAGTGTCTTGCATTGCTTCTAAAGTATTTATCATGCTCTCCTATCTTGGTCTTTTCATTATTGCCCTAAAAATCTTTCCTACAATCTTAGAGTTAGACAAAAATTCTCTAACTTCATCAAATTCATTTAGAATATGCATTAATCTTGTATACATATTTTCAATTGACTCTCCTTCTTGTATATTAAAATTTTTAAATTCGGACTCTAGACCCATTAGTTTTGTTCTTTTTATTTGAGAGTTGCTCTCAAATCTATTCAATAGGGTCTACCACATTTCACTAGCAATTTTGATAGTACCAAATTATATAGCAATTATTTCACTAACCAAACTTAAAATAACATTGACGTATAATCATTTTGAGATTTCAGTTTTTTAATTTTTTATGTCAATGTGAGGTTGCTAGGATCATAATGTGATATATAACTATGTTGGACAACATCCCAAAGATCTAGTATGTTGAGATAGTTCACCATACATTTATTCTAAAAACTAATTTTTTTTGTAATTAAGATCTAGAGTTGGGGTTCTTTCACATGCATCAAAGAAGACATCTTGTACCAAAAATACTATAATTAAAACTGAGCTCCTACTCTGATACCACTTTGATAGCCCTAGAAAGATTGTATAAAAGGCTAGAATAATGCAAGATTGTAAATAACCTAAGGTAGAAATGTATAAACTGATTTGAGGCTTAGTGTTCAAGTGTAATGACAGCGAAAGATAATTTATTTCAATTCAATTCTCACAAGAATATAGCAATCAAAGAAACGAGAGAAAAGAAAAGAAAATATCAAAACAAGAACACAAGATGTAACAGAGTTCGGTTTACAATGCCTATGTCTTCGGTACTCCCAACCTCTAACAATTGAGGTTGAGCCAAAACACTTAAAAATAATTTTACACTTGTAGAACATGGTCCCTTACACAAAAATGGGCTGTCAAGTCTATCGATAACAAGAGTGACAACACACTCAAAATAAAAAGTGACAACACACTCAAGAAAGGTGAGTGACAACACACTCAAGAAAGGTGAGCACTACATCTCTAAACAGTTTACAAGGAGAGTAGATCATGAAGGATCAAGTTGGGAGAATGAAGAGAAGCTTAGATTGAGATTAAACAAGGATTTAGCTAATTACGTGTTTTAATTTCTTGACTTATCTCTCTCACTTTGTTTATAACTAGTAAGCTTTCAGGGGAAAATGATTTAGTTAGATGAATCAGTTACTAATCAGTGAGAGAGTTGATACTTTTAAAATAGATCTTCCGAAATAGATGAAGAAATTATTTTCAGCATGAACCGTTATTTGGGAATCGTTATAATGGTTTAGAAATGATAGTAATTGAATCTGATTGAGCTGAAACGTTATAATGATTTGATCAACCGTTAATGATTTTCAAACCGTTGCAACGATTGCTTAACCGTTACACAACGATTCGCTCTGGCTCTTTGAGAACTTTTCTGTCTTAGAATATTTTTTATTATTGAGATGAACTGTTATAATGGTTACTAAATCGTTATAACGATTTGCTAGATAGAAGCATTTTTTTGTTAAACTCAATTTATCTTAACAAATTCAATCCAGTTTGAGTCTAACTAAATCTAGCCTAATACAATCTTGATTAATCTCTTATATCCCATCATTAGTCTTGGTTCTTGTGCACTAATCTATTTTGTATTTTAATCCCTACACAAAACTCAAACAAGGTAAAGTAAAATTCAAGGTTATTTTATAAATTGATAAATCAAAAAAGATGTTTAGTACAACAATATGTTATATGATATGGATGTGAATGTTGATAATTATTTTTTTTATCATTGATAATGATAGTATTACTTTATTATAAATAAAAAAAAGTTAAGGAATTAAAATGGTAAGCTAGTGAAATTCAAGGGTTAGAATGACACATCTAAACTTTTAAGGACTAAATTAGTAACAATGTATTAAATTGATACATTTAAAATTTTACGTACGGGACCATTGATAAAAGAATAATATTTGACGGACTATTTGTGTAATTTACTTTATTTAAAAAAAACATAAATGAGAATATGATAGAAATAGGTCTATATCATCAAATATTTCCCTGTCATTAAAAATTCTTTCACAAGTTTGTGCGTTTCTGCAAACAAACTGCCAAAAGCTAGAAATAATGTTAATGTTAACAATATAAAAATATAGCGACCCCATATCTGTTATTCTTAATGACCTAATATTTCTCAAATAATAAAGTAAGTTATGTTTATGACTTTCCCGCGCGCACATATATGAAATAAACAATTATATATGGTTATAATGTGTAATAATTGCTATTACTATTTCATCATACACTTTTGGATCCTTCTTTGCACATAATTGTAAATTATTTTGGCATTAGCGTTGATTATTTTAGAATTGAGTAATTGACGCAGAGACCAATTAATTTAATTAGTACCTACTTTTCCCAGCCACTTGTCTCTTTACTTTGTTTAAGCTTGAAGTTGATGGCTGTCTTTATATTTTGAGTGTGTTGGTTGTACATTTTGATAAAAAAAAAAAGTGTACCATCCATGATATACCGGATAAGACCAACGTTAAACCGAATTATTTACACTAGAGCATGTGATTTGGTACGGTTTAATGCCTAATATAGTGTTCTAGGTACAAATACAAGCCAAATTAATTAGCATCAAATCAAGGTAATTAAAGCTGCTGGAAGTAAGACAAAATCTGCAGATTTTTTAATTAATTATTTAAATAATCATATTTTTAATAATAAGAGTGATTAAATTAAAATTTTAAAAATACGAATGGCAGTGTGCCATTGTCAATGGCGCTGTGCAAATGTGTTATTAGGAGTGGCTCGTTTGAGTAAAGACGTCACTAGGAGTGGCTTATTTTATTTTATTTTTCCATTTTTATGGTGAAATTTCATTTAAACTTTCGAGTGCGCCATTGGGAGAACACACAACTCTCACTAGCGCGTTGTGTTATTTATAAAATAACTGAAAAAAATTAAAAACGATACTGACAGTGACACGCTGCCATTCATATTTTTAAATTTTCAATTTAATCACTCCTATTATTAAAAATATAATTATTTAAATAATTAATTAAAAAAATCTGCAAAATCTGTCTATGCGTGGGAGGTGGGTTTGCCTATTTAAAAATGGTATGAATAATTGAATCGATGGAATATACCACCTGATCGCATGCAGCAACGTAACAATTAATATGCAGTGGTAATGGTACGATTTGCCGGATCAATTTGACCCAAAATACTATTAGATTTTGCCATTTTGCATCGGACTCTGAGTATCATGTCTTAATTCTTTTTGGATTATCTCAAATTGGCTAGATTTGTGATCTGGATCGGATTTGAGTCGTTTTGGTCAGTTTGAAATCTATCAGATAAATCTTTCTATCTGATAGGTTATATATGTAATTATAGTCGCGAGAATCAAACTGATTAGCAAGGCTCATTCAGTAATCAGTACATATAGTTCAAGTCAGTCTAACTTCAAGTTAATTTAATTATAAGAAACATCTCGAATCAAGTTTCAGTTGTGCGGCTTTAGATTGGTTTTTCAAAGCAGTTTTGATCAGGTTCGGACTTGAGTATTACTTAACAGTTAACACGCTTTAAAGAGAACTCGATTAATTGAAAATTATAAGATTCTATGAACTCTCAAGTATTCTTTTTTTTTTTTAACGAGCACGTTTTTTTTCCTCTAAAAATAGAGCTCGTGTTAGCTTCAATATATATTATTTTTTCGTATTTTTTGTGAGATTTAAATTTATATTTCTTAATTTATAGAGAGACGATATTCATTATCATTATAAATAACTTATGATATATAATTCATGAACAAATACATATTGATGAACATATTTTTATCTAATTTTTCAATAGAACATGTTCTTAGGATATGGAATAGGGTTTATATTTCGGACTGCTTTTAGTTTAGTTAGATTTATAGGGCTGTTATTTTTGTACGGTTTTTCGAAATGAAATGAAAAATGATAGATTTTTCACCTACTTTTATAAAAAAAAAAAATCAATAGAACACCTGCAGTAGTTCTGATTTATAATATATTCTTTTACTCTTTAGCTTGTTTAATTACAAGCATAACTAAATGCTCAAGTTGCCAAAGGCACACATTGTTTGTACAAGTAGGTGGTGCATCGCATTCACCACTAGCTAGATTTTGTACAAATGTATTAAACCTAACTAACTTTATTATTATGTTAATTGCTTTTTATATCTTTTTCGTCAATCTAGCATATACTTGCAACTTGGCTATTATGATATTTTCGTTTATACGCGTTCAAACTAAATCCTATTTTCGTTCCTATATAGACGTTACCTGAGGTCTCACATTAGGAGGGGCAAAATACATGACTTGGTTTTTTGTGGCATTTGTGTATGGCAATTTGGTGTCGGTACGCGAATTGCTTAACTTAATTTTTTTAATATATATTGAAAATTTTGTAATTACTAGCTACGAGATATTGTCACACTACTTTTAATCAGTGGCAAGTTCATTTTGCCAGAATCGAGCAACAGTTGCAAAGTGAAAAAAAAAACATTAAAAAGCTCTTCATTTTAATGTTTTGATCGGTATAAATATTTTCGTTCAAGTTGTTCACCAACAAACCATGCCACATGTAGATATTATTTTCGTTCAAGTATCAAATTTGTAAACTTTTATTTTGAATAAACTGAACAACAGTATACAATTTTATCAAAAACAAAAATTTTGATCCAAAAAAAAAATCTTCGACGAATGGTTAGCATTTTGTTGTTGTTTTTTTTTTGTTTGTTTTGGCTAAATGAACACATATCAAGAAATAGATAAATTCTACTATGGATCAAAATTTATATTGAGAACAAAGAGATCAAATAGAAATTTATAGCCTAGTGTGCTTATAAGCAGGGGCGGATGCAGGATTTTGATCAGTGGGGGTCAGTAATCGGATTCAATATCTTATCGGGTTTAAACCCATTAACTAATCGGATATTAAATAAAAATATTAAAATAATATCTTTTATATATTAAAAATAATAAAAGATAAAAGATAAAATAATAAGTAATCATAGCGATAAAGAAAATTTTCCTCTACGAGACTTCATATTTTAAATTTTGTACATATTTTTTTCATTATTCATGATATTAAATATTTTTTCTCAACAAAAAATAATCAGACAATTCAGAGGGGTCAGAAATTTGATCCAGAGGGGGTAAAATTAACAAAATTTTAGTGTAAAAGCACTATTTTTCAAAATCCAGAGGGGGTCAGTTGACCCCCCTGTTCTACTCTAAATCCGCCACTGCTTATAAGTAGTCGAGTATGCAATAGCGCGCGGAGCCAGAAAATTTTCTTGTGGGGTTCACTTATTTATGAAATGAAAGTATCATATTAAATTTAAAATATTCTTATGCCACTATATATTCATAAGTAATATTCAAAAAAAAATTGGGTTCACTTATTTTGTGAAATAAAAATATTATATTAAATTTAAAAATATCATGTGCAATTATAAATATATAAGTATTTTTTTTCACATATATGTAAGTACACAACATTTTTTAAATTTATAAATCAAACACCACAAACACTAAATAAAAAAATAAAGCTAAATATTATCATATTTTTTAATAGTTTATATTAAGTTTTTAACTATATTAATTATTTATCATTCAATTGAACTCTTCGAGATCTCATTTTTCTCAAACTAATATAAGATGATATTGTTGGTAATCCCATCAAGAATCTCTTTTTCAATACAAGTTACTAAATAATCTTTCATTTATCAATCATACATTTTATTTTGTAAGTCATACTTGATACAGATCATTGCTTGCCGAGAAAATCCTGAATTGTAATTGGAGCTAATTTAAATATTTAAATCATGACTTTTTTAATTCCAAATTAATTTTTAATACCACATTACATAGATACAACAATCATAAATGAGAAAAAGACTTTTAAAAAATCTGAATAAGAAATTGAGAATTATTCATCCATACTAAAATCAAAACTAGCTATTTGAGCAGTTATTTGTAATTAAGTTGGACCTTACTACTTTATAGAAAAATCACTAAAAAAATTATTTAGTATAGATTAAGATGTTACATGATCCTCCCAAAATATGACTGAAGGAGAATATGTAAATATTTTTTTTTCCTTGTGTCTGTCTGGAAAAAGAGTTAGAGAGGAAGGAGAAAAAAAAATAAAGTGATTCCATACAAAAAAAAAAACTAAGACATCTCGAATTTCTTAATTATTTATATTTTCTTATTTCCATGACCGACTCTATTTTATTTTTAGATAAAAGGAGTGGTTCTTGACTTTATGGGGAATAAATGCTAAACGTATCTAGAAGAGATCGGCTTGACATAATTATAAAATAATGGAGGTACAATAATAGAATTCAATGTAAATTTAAATGGAGTTCACTTATAAAATTATATAAAAATGTTTATTGCATAACAGAAATTTTTATATAAATAATTATAATTCATAAATTAATGGAGGACATTGAACTCCACCACTGCGAGTACGTGCATGCTGGGCAAAGTGGATTTGTACATATTTTCTTCTTATTAATACAACAGAGTGGCAGCTTCTACCACAGATTTTTTTAAATATAATAATTATAAAAATCATATTATTAATAATAAAAATGATAAAATCAAAATTTTAAATCTACGAATGGCGCGTTACTGCCAGTGGCGCGGAGCAAACACGACACTGCCAGTGGCGTCTTTATTGAAACGCGCCACTGCAATGGCGCGTTTGTCTCCTACAAATACCAAGTGCGTAGGTATCTATTTGTGCGTGTATTTTTAGTGATCAAAAAACCCATTTTTAGGCAAACGCGCATATCGCCAAAGCGGCGCGTTTTTAAAAAAGACGCCACCGACAAATGGCGCGTTTTAGTAAAGACGTCACTGATAGTGGCGCGTTTACACAAAGACGCCACTGACAGTGGCACGTTTGCTCAGCGTCACTGGTAGTGACGCGCACTGCGCCATTCGTAAATTTAAAATTTTATTTTTATCACTCTTATTATTAATAATATGATTTTTATAATTATTATATATAACAAAATCTGCTTCTACCATATTATCAAAAAAAAAGAGATCAAATCGAAACTAACAGTTATAATAATTAATAAACCTTTATCTATAGGAAAATCACTAGCAAAATAACATATGATTATTACACATACCAGCTTTTCAGCCTAATCAAAGTACAGAAACTTAGAATTCGTTGGCAATATCACCATATCATGCATAAACCACGCCGTCCTACTAATCATGCACCGAAACCAAAAGATTCCTAGGTTTAACAGCTTTTTTCTTTTCCTTATTCCTATAGTCCCACATTGTACTTTCTCCCCATTTTTTTATCGTTCATGCAGTGTACCTAGTCCAAATTAATGTCCATCGTTAACAGTGCTTTGTTTGTATTTGTCACTTGTCAGATGATCAATTAATCATTTAGTAATGTTTTGGTTTAATTAGGACATTAATAGATCGATGTCCCAGATTCGACACATTCATTATTATTTTTTTAAATAGAGTCAAATCAAATTAATTTAAACTGTTTGGTTTAGGCACGTGGTTCCATCAGCTATGGTTATATGGGAGAATTCGCATTTCCGTGAATTTAAAGGATATTATTATAAGAAAAGCGATCAGTTATTTTGACAACCTTGACAATATATTACTTAAAAAATAAAAAAAAAAACTTAAAAATATAAAAAAATTTATAAATATGTTCTTCTATCTTAAGATGATGGTCATTCAAATTTTATATAATTTCATTATCGTTTGGTAGTCCCTCAAAGATTATTAAATTAAAACCGTTATAAATTATATGAAATTTAATGGTCTTTGATTGACTATCAAACGATAATGAAATTGCATAAAATTTGAATGACCATCAATCTAAACGTAGAAAAACATATCTATAAATTTTTTTCAATTTTTAAGATTTTTTTTTATTTTTTAGAGATCCATTGTCCAAATTATCAAAATAACCCATTATCAATTGATCCCTCCTCGCTGTCCGTGATTATAATTTGACAATCGTTATGAATTTGAAGAGTTACTGTATAATACTCTAAAGAAACCGGACCCTGTACCGGTAGTTGAAGATCTCATTGATTTGGCTAAATTTCATCAGTTGGTTTTCTTCTCATATATTGTATATTCGAGTATGCAAAATGTCTTCGATGAATTTTTTATCATCTCAGATAATAGCATTGCTTAACTTTCCTAATTGATGTAGCTTACATATTTTGTTTTGCTAAAAATATATGACGCCTTTATTTTCGGTAGAATATCATATTTTGTTTTGCTACAAAATAAGTATTAGTTTTTATATGAAATATGAAATATGAAGTGATAGTTTTATTTATACACTAGAATCAAGAAATCAAGAAATAAATATAAACCATAACTTTTGCACTTGATCGATATATCAAACGGAACAAAAATTATGATATTCTTTTGTAGTAGTCATAAATTTGAAATATTTAAAATCCTTTAATGTATTCCATCTTTGTTTGTATATGTTGATTACCTTTGAAAATTCATCTCTCATGTGATCGATCTTTCTTTAAAAAAAATAATAAAACTCATGCCTTGATTTTATTCTTGCTTCCCAACAGTGAATGGCTTAGGATCATGTTTGATGTATTTTTTTTATGTAATTAAGAAGCTGATTAATTAAATTCGGATTTTTGTGACATGTGGCTAAAGATATTTTTTTTTTTTTTTGAATTTTTATGATTTGTTTTCATTCTTTGATTTGAAGCTTCAAAGGGGATTAGACCATTAATTTGATAGTGGTTTAGCCCCAGAAAAGATTTTGTTTAAATATTAAATGAAGTTCTGAAGTGATTAGATCTAGGATATCGAGTGGATCTAGGCCCGAACCTATGAGATAGCCTTCATGCTCACCATGTGCAATGGCTTTTGATCTATTTGATTGAGATCTCTTCTAAAAGGATTTCATCATTAAGTGATAATACTTTAGTCCTTGGATTTTATTTGTATCAATATTAAACTAGCTATATACCAGCGCGTTGCAGTAGACTCTTTTATTTAAATATTAAAATTCACCAAATTATAGAGAAAACCTATAATAAAAACTATATTTAATCTTGGATGAGATTTTTACACAATATGAGTTAATGATTTATGATTTTTATGGTAAGAAAAGTAAATTATTCTAACATATATTATCACCATTAATTTCTTACCAAATATGCACTAAGTTGCTAAATAAAAAAACAATATTATGGAAATAATAGTATATAAGGGAAAGAAATGGAGAGAAAGAGGGGATCAATGGACGCGATCACATACGTTCGATCAACCAAAAATAAATATTATCCGTCTAATTGAGGGATAAAATGGGTATAATAAAAAATTATCATGACAAAAAATGGACTCTCCAATTCTTAGATGCTTTATATAATAGTATAGATAAGTTGTTGAAGAGTTTGAAGATCAATGACAAAATCGCAATTATGAATACTACCTAATTTGAAACAAGTCCTGGAAAAATTATAAAGGATCCAAAGAGAAATCGTCTAATCTTAAGGTACTAGTCACTTGACTAGTTAATTTTCCCGATAGACGTATCAGATAGAATGTGTGACGTAATATTTTTGTTGTTGCCTTAATTAAATTTAATAGTCACCTTTACTAAGAAAATGCAATGAATTCGGAATCTAAAAGTATCATAAAATGAAAATATGGGCTGATATTAACTAGGATAAATTATAACTTCTATAATTATTATAATAAAGCACACATTTATGAACTTTAAAACAAACAATTTTTTTCAAAAATTTCGGTGAGATGGGCGCACCTCACTCCCACTTGGATGAGACTTGTCCCATAAGAGCATCCGCATCCCATTATCAAATTGATTGTCAAATCTCACTTGACAATTATCATTTGAATTTCAGGGATGCAGAGACTAGGCAAAATTAGACAATTGTCAAAATTTGACAATCCATTTGACAAGCCACGTCAGAGAAAAAGTAAAAAATTAATTACGAAAGTGCCATTTTGACAATTTCGTTTTATTCAGGGATGTCACTCTTAAAATAAATTGTCAATTGATGACATGGTATACAAATTTAATTTTGACAGTCGATACCAATGTGGATGCTCTAATGAGCAAGGGAGAATTTGAATTTTTTAAAGGAAGTCGTTTGCCCTCAAATTTCATCAGTTAATCGAATAAAGTGGAAACTATTAATATATCTATGGTCCTTTTTCATAAAATGAGATTTGATTTTTATTAAGAATTATAGATAAATTACATAAATAGTCCTTAAAATATAACTTTATTATCATTTTAGTCCTCAAAGTTTTATATCAAATTGGTCTACATTTAAAATTCATTAAAAAAAATGATAGTATCACTTATTTTAGAATTATTTTTAGCGTTGATATTAATACTGGTGCTATTGTAAATTAATTAAAATAATATCTATAAATATTTTTAATGAATATTATAAGATATACTATATGACATGGATGTGAATGTGGATTTTTATTTTTTTAGTATTGATAATGATGAGATTATTATGTTACAAAAAATAATTTAAAGATCAATATGATAAGTTAGTGAAATTCTAAGGACAAAAAAAAAGCTTTTCAAATTTTAAGGATCAAAATGATAATAAAATTGCTTTTCAAATTTTAAGGATCAAAATGATAATAAAATATATTTTGAGGATCAAATTGACACTTTTGAAATTTCCATGATCAATTTTATTAAAGAGTAACACTTTAAGAACCATCCGAGTTCTACAGTGTGGAAAGTTACTCTAAGGTATCATCCATATTTACTCAGATTGTCTCAAGTCGGACCAATAACGAGTAATTCATTGGACGTCTCGCCCATCTGATTAATATTTTGTTAGATTAATATTTCTTGCGGTTTCATTTATTAAGATTTAAAAACACAAGTTAACCAAATGATCAAGGTACAACAGGTTGTATATCTCAAATACTATACATATTTAGATTAAAATTGTTTCTTGATCTGGTTTGATAGAAATTTCATTAAATTCTTCTACATTATTTCAATATATACACCAAGCATATGCATTGTTCGATAAATATTTATCATCTGATTTGTAAGTTTATTAAAAGCAACATGAGTACTGAGAAAAAAAAAGTTCGTTCCACTAACGACCTAGTGGACAATATTTCAGCATATTTTAGGACTGGATTTTTTTTAAAGCAGATAATTTAACTGAAACGTGCGAAAGAGGTTGCAATATGTGAATGGCAGAATAAAAAAGGATAGGGTGGGTTGGCATGTTGGTTATGCAAATACTCTGCATATATCCTTTAATTTAATCAATTACTTCCATCACGACGCCTCTCGATGTATATAATATTGCCCCCCTTAGATCTCAATGATTTTAAGTTTTAAAGAATTTTCACGTTTCTAATATGAAATTATTTTTTAGAAAATCAAACTTTTATATAAGGTTAAGAAATATATATAGTAAGGCTATGGTGTTTCGCATCCATATCTTGAATTTGAAAGTACAAATGATCGATTCAAATCATTGAACATAATTTTTATATTGAAATATCTTTGAAGATTAAATTATATATATTTTTTTAAATTTTTTTCTTATTTTTTTGATGGGTACAAAATTTATTGATCTAATGATTAAATCTTTTTTCCTGCGCCATCAAATACTGATGAATCTCTACCCATCTCAAAAATGGCAAAAAAGTTTAAAAATATAAAATTTCATGTCCAAAAATATTTCAATATGAATATCATGTTAAATATTTGGATCAATCATTTGCACTTTCATATTCGAGACATTGACACAAATCACGAGAGATTTTGTGCTTCACAAAGCACTATAGACTATTGTGAAAATATTTACATTTCAGTCGATGTGCAAATGTATCAAAAAATATATTTTTAAATCTAAAAAAATTATAATTTTCATTATTTTTTTCATATGAACCTTGTGGGATGCAAAAATTTAGAGCATTTTGAGTTTTTAAGCCACTCTTTTGAATTTAAAAAAAACACAAACATTGAATATTTATTATTATTTTTAGGGCTATTTTTTCAACAATTCAAATGAGTAGCTTAAAAAATACTCCAAATTTTTGTATTCCATCAGGTTTTCATATGAAAAATTTAATAAAAATTATAAATTAAATTTTTTGATATTTTATAATATATTTTTTGACATGTGTTGTATATCGGTTGAAATACAAACGTTTTCACAATAGTCTATCTATCTCTCTCTCTCTCTCTATATATATATATATAGAGAGAGAGAGAGAGAAAGATACCATGAGCTTAAGCTCACGGAGGCCTTCCGTGAGTTTAACTCAAAAATTACATTAAATTATCTCCAAATTTGGAGCGTTTTGAGCTTTTTAAGTCGTGGTTTTAAATTTTTGAAAATCAGCTCTAAAAATAATAATAAAATATTTAATATTTGAACACCATTTTAGAAATTAAAAACGGTGAGTTAAAAAACTAAAAACATTCCAAATTTTTGCATCCCACAAGATTTTCATATAAAAAATTTAATGAGTATGATAAATTAAAATTTGGAGATGATTTGATTTACTTTTTGAGTTAAGCTCACGGAAAGCCTCCGTGAGCTTAAGCTCACGGTATCTTTATATATATATATATATATATATATATATATATATATATATATAATTAGGCTACGGTGCTACACGTAGCATAGATAATCCGTATGCTATAAATTATTTCTTTATTTTTAAAGTTTAAATGGTCGATCCAATCGCTCAAAATGATTTTCGTACAAAAAAATTGTTTTATATATTTTTTAGATAGTTAGAAAATCACTTCTTTTGAATGACTCATAATAATTAAATCAAGTAATTTTCTATCTATTTAAAAAAATAGTAAAAAAATTTAAAAAGTATAAAAACATAATTTACAGCTAAATTTTTATATAAAAATTATTTTAACCAGTTTTATCAACTATGTAAACTTTAAAAATAGAAAAATAATCTATAACACAATAACACACAGTCCATTTGTGACGCAGTAACACCATAATCTAACTCTCTCTCTCTATATATATATATAGAGAGAGAGTAAAGATACTGTGAACTTAACTCAAAAAGTATATCAAATCATCTTCAAATTTTGATTTTTCACTCTCATTAAATTGTTCATATTGAAATCTTGTGGGGTACAAAATTTTAGGATGTTTCGAGTTTTTTAAGTCGCTCTTTTCAATTTTTGAAAATAATGTACAAACATTGAATATTTTATTATTATTTCTAGAGCCGGTTTTCAAAAATTAAAAAGAGTGACATAGAAAACTCGAAACATCCCAAATTTTTTTACCCCATAAGATTTCAATATGAAAAATTTAATAAGAGTCAAAAATTCAAATTTGGAGATGATTTGATATACTTTTTGAGTTAAGTTCACGGAAGGCCTCCGTGAGCTTAAGCTCACGGTATATCCACTCATATATATATATATATATATATATATATATATATAAAGTATATTATCATTTTTTTCCATTTGACATCATATAACATATAATTAATTATTGTTAATTATTGTGATTATTGACTTGGATGACTTCTTCCAGCGCCAAATTTTGTTTTCTATGAGATTGATTTTGATATGGAAAATATACTGAGCAATTTTTATCCATCATTTTTAACTTGAAAGCGTTTGTCTATTGTGTTTTCGGCAACATTTCAGTTGAAACGTCATCAGTCCAAATTTTAATTTCTTGTGCTCGAAATTTTAATTTAAGTAGCTCAATAAAATCTTATATGATAATCTTGTAGAATATATGTTTTATCATATTTTAAAAATTATTAAGTATAGCAAACTAACTCCAAACATAATAAAAATTAATATTCTATAATATTATGATATAAAATTTTTATTGAACTACTTAAATTAAAATTTTTATTGAACTACTTAAATTAAAATTTTAAGTATGAAAAAATAAAATTTAAAAAAAAATAAGCATGCCCCGGATGTATTTTGAGAAAAAAATTTAAAAAGAATCCGGGAACTTATATGCGGATTTATAATATTTCGGTCAATGGGTAACCATGTTATGTACAGAAAAACCACTCGGATGGCTTCATTCATATTTCATAAAAGAATTATTTATAGTTTTATACCATTTAGTTTAGTTTATTGTTCAGGCCTGGCACCTGCCATCTAGATTGAATGGTTGGATGAGACTCATGTACACAAACATATATTTGCATCTCATGATATCAAGATTGAAACATGTTTGTAAAAAAAATTCCATAATATTCGAAAAATTGTTACCTCCATTAATTTCAGATGATATCTGTGGTAACAGTGCATGCATGTTGACGCTCGTATCTGTGCAAGATCCGTGAAAACAATAAAAAAATAGCATCTCAACAGCAACCAATTAATTCAAATAGGAAATAAAAAAAATTCAGTGAAATGCCCCTGCACACCTCGAGATTGGAACATAAACCATAAAAAATGTCATGCGCAAACTAACCAGCACACAAATAACAAATGTTTTAAATTGCGTATATTCCAGTATCGTAAAAAATGGGATGGGCTTGACTCCAGTGTCGTAAAAAATGGGATGGGCTTGACTGACGGATAGGGTAACGTCAAGCAATTAATCGTTATACGATAAATTAAATGAATTTTTATGAATAATTTAATATTATTATTATATATATATATTTATTTATATCTAACATATATTATTTATTTATAATATTATATTAATGATTGTAGTCATTGAACATTATATATAGTAAATGATTTAAAAGTTATAAACTCATAATATAATATTTCTTAGTTCATTACTTCAATACATCTAATACACTCAATATCAATATTACTGGACCAGAATACTATATATATGGTGTAAACTTCATCTTTTTTATATTTTATTATATTAATAATTAATTGTACAAAAATATTTAAAATAAAAAATAGTTAAAAATTATACATAATTTAACAACATTTTCAGATATTTTGATTTATAAAGTTATGATGTTATGATTAGAGAAACAAAATTAAATAATTTAGATCTTATAATTTTTTTAGACTTGGATGATTTAATCATCTATTTATTTTTTTAGTTTGATTTTGAGAAGTAAAATAATGAAGGAGGAGATCACGTCTTTAAAAAATAAAAAATAGAGATCAGAGAGATTGATTTGAAGAAAAAAAATTATAATAGTATTTATGTAATTTTCTCGAGAAAGATGAGTATAATGAGTTGCATATTTATTTTAAGAGAATACTCATTAAATTGATAATGAGTTGTTGGATTTAAAAAAATATTACAGCATAGCGATTAAACGGAAAAAAAAAACGGCCGATTAGTTATTTGTGATGGTTTGACCGCTGTTACCAACTATTCGGCCAACAAGGTGGCCGAAACAGCCGATGTTTACAACACTGGTATATCCCTAACAAATCATAAGTCCATGAAGTGGATGGAATCAAAGGAATTTATTAATCGACATAGTACATGCTATAAAAGGAGGACCTGGATCTGATAATTTAAATACAAAGTATCTTTAGAGATGCCCCGCACACCTCAAAATTTTGAAACATTATGTTTAAAATGTTATGCACACCCCAATCATTACACAAAGATCAAAAGTTTGAAAAAAATTAAATACTTGATTACATCTAGAGGTTTGCTAAAACCCATCGGGTACAACCCGTACCCGTGTCCGGTATCCGTATCCGTGCCCGGTATCCGTACCTGTGCCCGGGTATAGGCGGGTAGACGGCTACACGGGTACGGGTTTGAGAATAGCCGGTCAGTTTTTTTTTTGGAAAAAACCCGTTGTACCCGTACCCGTTTACCCGCCCGCGTACCCGCATCCGTGTATCCGCCGTCCGTGCCCGTACCCACGTACCCGTTACCCATTATAACGGTTTGCTGAAATGTTATAACGTTTCATAAATCGTTATAACGGTTCGGTAAACCGTTATAACGTTTGACCCGCCGACCCGTCTCGTTCCCGAACCCGCCGACCCATGTGCCCGAGTACCCCCGTACTCATGTACCCGCGACGGGCACAGGTATGAGACGGATAGGATACGGTTTTGAAAAAAAAAACTCGTCTACCCGTACCCGCCGTACCCGTGCCCGCCCTACCCGCCGCTATCCGGGTGTACCCGACCCGTACCCGCGGTGTACCCGCCGGAAATCACTAATCACATCCAATCTCAAGACCACGAAAATGGATGGAATGATTGTCACTATAAATACTTGATCAAATGTAGAAGGCAATAGAAAGCAATTCAAATTTAATTAACAACATAAAAAATGTGAGAAAATTTTAGCAAGCATGTTATTATTATTATTTTTTAAATGACATATCATTTATAAATGGTACGTTATCATTGCCCTTTTGGATTTTAAATTTGGCACGGAACTTTAAAGTCCTATATATATATATATATATATATTATGCAGATGAATTAAGTTCATATGTACATCAGTAATAACAATATTGGCCGTATATTTTTTTTAACGATCAATTCTATTGGACATATAAATTTTAAATTATATTCGAAAGTGATATGAAATAGAGAACGAATCCATGTCTTATCTTGAATGAAAGAATGAACTTCTCACAAGGAGAATGCGTTATATACTCTCTTTTTTTTCATCCTTATCATCACTTAATTTTGAATGTGAATGATTTTAGTGCATACTCATCGAGTCTAACTGCCTAAGTTTTATACTATTCTCATGATACTTAAATAGATAACTCTTATCTCATAAAAAAAAAGATAAAAACTTGTCTCATATAATAAAAAAACAAAATTTTCTCTTACGTGGAATGTGAGTGAACTAGTGATCATAACATCATTTAATCTCATTTCTGTTAGTGGGATCTAACTTGGGAATTTGAATTAAACATATTCTTAGTCAGGTCAAGCTTACGTTCATGATAGATAGAAAACTCTCTTGAATAATACAAATTAAGAATAGAATTACTATTCCGATGAATTAATTTGCAAAATGAATTTTAGACTTAGTAGAAGAGTGTTAATCGGTATACCAAGTTATAGGTGGTATACCGGATTAGCTCTCGTCGAATATGATTATTGTTTGATTATGTTATATTATATTATATATTATAATTATGATTATGATTTATTATTATATTATTATATTATGATTATAATTATGATTTATTATTATATTATATTATGATTATAATTTATTATTATATTATAATTTATTATTTAATAATAATAATATTATTATATTATTAAATTGTGAATATCATTATTATTATTATATTATCATCACTATTAGTACTATTATATTATGTTATTATAATAATAATTATTATTATTATACATTATCATCACTATTAGTATTATGATTATTATTATATTTATTATAATTATTTTATTATTATTTTTATTAATATTATTATTATTATTATTATTATTATATAATAATAATTATTTATATAATAATTATTATTATATAATAATAATTATTTATATAATTATTATTATTATTATTATTGTACTATTATTTTATTATCTTCATCATTGTTAGTATCATAATTATTCATATTTTAACTATTTTGATTGACAATTGTGTTGTGATATTTTTAAACTAATAAGATTAACCTAATACACATAAGAGGAAGCCCCAAGCGCACGACCTACCGTGTAGTATTTATGTGTCGATTCCATAAAAACTGATTAAACTACCGATATAGATAATTTCTTGAAGCTTAGACTATAAAATCTGAAAAGATTTTTAAACTAAATAATTTCTAAAATAAACAAGTAAACTAAACTAAGTTTGGGTTATTTCAAGATTAAGAAAATCTAGGGTTTCAGTATCATCGTCCACTTGAGAATTAATCATACTAATTGTATGTTTTAATGCTAATTTATGAGGGATACCATCTAAAATAGCACCAAGTTCCTAGTTAGGGTTTGGTACAGTGTTTCAAAAAGGAAAAACTTCACGATTAAGTTCTTCGTTCTTCCTAATTAAAACCCGTTAAGTTCTGATAATTTTAAACCTTTCAAAGACTAATTATTCATGATTAGGTTCATCTAATTAATACTCTAAATGTTCAGAAAAGTCTCATCTAATCTAGACTTCACGGTTAGGTCCTTCATCTAGGGTTAGATATCATTTTTGGGGGTCCAAGAACCGTCAGATTTTGATTAGAAACTAAACAATTCTCTAAGATATATATGCGGTTCTAATTTCATTTGTAACTTAGGAATCTACGCTATCTAGGATTTTTAATCCCGGACAGATTACTAATACAAACATTCAACAGTTCAATCCATGCATAGTAATTCAATCACAAAAGCAATTCGTAAAATAAAACAATTAGAACAACAACAAGTACGATTAAACTTCAAGTTTCAAGTTTGTGTGCTTAAACCCTAGAACAGAATTCACTCTTCCATGGAAGAAAGAGAATTACAGATGAAATCCATGAAAAACAGAAAAGAAATCATAAAGAAAAAGAAGTTACGCCTGATTATGATCTTCTTTGTTCTTTCTCTCTAGAAAACCGCCACACCGTGTCCAGGATGATGCCTGACAGTTTTCCTAACCCTCTTATATAAAGAAATCCAAAAATAAAACCGAAAATCGAAGAAACCGCCTAAAAATAGCAAAACCGTGCACTGTTCCCAGTTTGACCTATTCGGTCCGAATGGGGGGTCAATTCGGTCTAAATAGGTATAAGGGTTATCGACTGAAAATTTGGCTAAGTATTGAGTATTTTCTTATTTTCTACTGTTCAGTCCGAATGGACTATGCGTTCGGCCGAATAGGTCACAAATAGGAGTTGAAGCCTTCCTCTTATTCGGTCCGAATGAGTGATGAATTCGGACCGAATAGGTATATCTGAGTCTGATTTTTCTGCTTTGACCCGATTTCTTCTTATTTGAGCTCCGAACTTCATTTTTCTTCTAATTTCTTCTAGAATCTACAAAATAAACAACGCTACAGTAGTAACTTGAACTTGATAAAATATAAACCTAATGAAACCCTAAAAAACTAAGTTTTGAGATTAAATTGTGCATAAAATATATTATTTAAATTTCTTATCAAATTGCAAATGATATTTTCGCTCTTCTGAATAATCAAGAATATCACTCTTCTACCACTTTTCTAAAAAGACATTATTCTATCACTCTTCCAAAATTATCACTCTTCCAAATTAACTTAATTTCATTTTATCTCATTTTATTAGTAGGGTTCTACTTGAAATGTGAATTAAAGGTTTGCTTGGTTAGTTCGAGCTCATCCTTGTAAAAACTAGTTCTAGTACTTGATTCGGATTAGATTTATTGACGGGTTGATTTCGATTTAAGTTGGGTTTAGAGATGATAATTGATAAACATGCATATCCTCAATTTATTAACATCAAATGCAGCTTGTAAAGAATGAACACAATCTTAAAACAAAACAATCGATATATCGACTCGATTTTCATGCAAATATTATAATATAATTCGATCCATAGTTACTCCTTGATTCAGACTTTCTTAATATCCCCACCAATGTTGCCAATTAATTGGTCAAGTGTCATCGCCTTCTAGATGTCATGTGTATACAACAGTGTACCCAAATCAATTAGTTTTTTGCGATTTAATCTCAACTTGATAAAATAAACCTGTTACTGTTATTAATTCAAGTATTTAATTAACCATCCGTAACCAACACCAACACGTGAGCGCACCTTAAACCGCGTCTATCATTAATATTTTATTTCCAGGTCATACCCAACATCTGAGAACTCTCCAATTTACTTCCTTGTGGACTTGGTGCACAGATTTTCATGGACCGAATATTTCAACGATGGAGTATTCTTCTTCTTCACCTGTGAGGCTGTAACTGTTCTCTCCAAACTGCTTGCATTAATTTTTGTAATAAATTAATAATCGATATGTGCAAGCTCCTCAATCCTCAACTTATATAGGTGATGAAAAAAATTATATTGTTTGGAGAAAATATGAATTAGTTTTAGATGTATAAATAACTAAAAATCATTCAATGTGTGCTGTGTGCATGTCCAATATGATCAAAGACTGAAACTGATGTTATTTGAATATGACCAATTGAAGTATGAGTTGCAATGTTTATGGAAATATATCCAATTATTGTCAAATATCAAGTCATAATGGGTGTAAGTACTTTTTTTAATACAAAAGATTAATATATTTATCAACTTAATTTTCATTTGTCCTCTACAAGCAAAAAATGTAATCTAATTGTTATAGTTTACTCCGATCAAGACAAATAAATAATGCAATCATTCGATCATAATTCATGTGAACAATTTATCTTTATGACGTGAACAAATTTTTTTTTTGTAGTAACAGGCGAGACACTGAACAATTTTTTGTTTTTGCAAACGACTTGTGTTCATGTAAACATTTTTTTGTTTATGCAACACGACTTAAATGGAACAAATAAATAATTAAAATAATATTCGTAAAATTGAGCAATCAATTTGCACGTTAGGGGTTCAGGAGGAAAATGATGTTAACAAATTAGAGTAGAATTGTCTCTTGCTCGTTTGTAGACAAAGGTATCTATGCTTCTACATTGTATTATTAAGAGCGTATAAATTGAATTTGTTCACTAATATTATCATATAATGTGTAATTACTGAAATATCTATATTCAATTAACAATTAAGATTGATTGATTTTATAAAAAATAACGGTTCAAATTTTAATCAAACCCATTTTTGCTCTTCATTTCATTTATTATTTTTTATCATGTATTTATAGGAGGTCTAAAAAAAAGTATATCAAATAACTTGAACTTCAACTATTACTAAGTTATTTAAAAAAAATTACACATTGTATAACTTTACTCAAAAAAATTATTATATTTTATACATCATTTTTATTAAATAATGAATTAATTTTATTTAAAATTTTAAGAGTTTTTATAACTAATTTAGATATAAATTATACATAACTAAAACATATTATTTTTATAATAAAATTAATACTAAATTGTAATTATTTTATAAAAAAATATTGTATCAAATAAATTAAATATCAACTATAAAACTTAGTTTTATTGTAAGAAAGAAAACTATATATTGTATAACTTTACTCATACAAGAAAAATATTAAATTTTATACATCATCTTTTGTTAAATAATGAATTAAATTTATTTAAAATTTAAGAGTCTTTGTGAATGATTTAGAAATTAATTATATTTAAATAAAATATATCATTTAATTATAATAAACTTGCTGCTAAATATAAATATTTTTTTTAAAATTAAGAGGGTTAGCACAATTGAGGATACAATTAAAAATGAAAACAATATATTCCGAATTTAATAGCACAATGGACGGTTCTAAAATCGGTTGAACTTGACAATAATTATTTTGCTCTTAGCTCTTTATGTATATTGCATAAATAGATACTACAAACACGAGTTTTTTTTTATAAGAAATTCGCCTACTTCCTCAAATTTTTTAAAATTTCATGAGAGAATTGCTTAATTTTTTTTTATGATAGACCTTAATGTCGCCAAGGCAGTGCTTAGATTCTTAATTAAATATCATGTTTTTAACTTAAGAGCTAACTTTTTTCATATATATTTATTGAATTAAAATTTCATTTTTGCATTCTGTTTCAACCTTTTTTAAAAAATAAAATTTAATTAATCCGACTCATATTATTTTTCATATAAATTTATTGAGACTCAAACGTGCACCACTTTTTATATATATTTCTTAAGACTTAAAACATTATCATTTATACTATACATAGACATGCAGTTCCACTATGCTTTCAACTTAATTGAATCAATCAAACCTGACCTCATAATATTAGAATCGATAATTGTTGAGTTCAGCTGTTAGCGAGCCTGGCGTCGACTATGTATTTGCGCACTTAAATAGTCAAATGATATATAAATGCAAAAAAGAAAGTTGCTGTAGAGCCGGCTCAGGTTCATGGTCAAATTTAAAAATATATATGAAAATTGAAGAAAATAACAGGGTTCATTTCGCAATTTCTGATGGAGAAGTCAGAAGGCGACACTGGAGAGAGCTGGCGCTGCACAATAAACCGTTTCGTTCGCCACTGTTAAGTCCCACGTGCCACGTGGGAGGTAACCGGACCAACCGGTAAATCGTCAGGTGTACGGTTCCCGGCCCCACCTAATCCTACGAGACTTGCATCACATCACTGGGACCCACACAGTTTTTTGCTCCAGTCTATTAAAGAGGGAGGGAGGGAGAGAACCTTGGCAACCCCTGCCAAGTTTTCATAAAAAAAAAAAAAAAGAGGGAGGGAGGGAGAGGAGAGAGATCCTTCACATTTCGCAATTCGCGGAGGAACGGAAGGTACAATCAATTGAACCAGCTGGTGTGTGTGTGTGTGTGTTTTTTGGTGCATCCCAGAAATGGAGAGGGATTTTCTGGGAATCAACGGGAAACCAAAGCTGGAATCACCATCGCCTAGAGATGACGGGAGAGGCCCCGCTTCGAATTCAGGTTGTTTGGTTTTGATCTCCTTATTTGGCGCGTGTGTGCGTGAGAAATTCAGTGGTATTTATTGATTGACTTTCTCTTTTAGCTGTGGTTTGATTGGGAATATTTAGTTAGATTGAGCTGAATTTGGATACCTGATGCTTATGATTAGGTAACTTTAGTTTGTTTGAAGTCTATTTAAGGCAAATTTTTAATTAGGCTATCAGCTTGTTTTGTTCGTTTTAAGTTTATCAGGCTATACCGATGCTAAAGAAATATATATCCATAAAATAAGAGAAATAACTAATCAAATTATGATTTACTGATTTGAACGGTTTTGAAGCTACAGATCACTACTCTTAGAAAGCTGGGAACAATATATAATTTTAATAAAAAAAGTGATGATCAGAAACATCTCTGCACTACAAGATTCTGAATCCAGGAATTACTTGACATGTGGGCCTGTAGCAACACACACAACCAATAAATTTCAAACTTGCATGTATGTATTGCCCGGCAACCGGGGGGTTTGTTCAAGCAAAAAGTTATATAATGTCAGAATTGTACGGTCCTCTGTGCCGGTAGTGGTCGTTACGTGATTATGTCCGTTTTCCTTTCGAAGGGTCCTGTGCGAATAAATTCAGACTTAAATTGTATGATTAATTTTATTTTGCATTTTCTGATCCCTCAAATTTTTTTTTTAATTATAGCAACATATGGAAATGCAGCATTGCAGTGGCAGTTTACAAATAGGGAGCAACCTCAATATTTCCTGTCCTTTGCAACACGACAGGAAGGGCAATCAAGTAAATTCTTTCCATCGGCCTTTCAAACTGTACTGACTCCTCAGGTATAATTTGCATGTGGTTTCTAGCTCTGATTATCAATAATCATTGAAAAGCTGCTTTTGAGTTGTTATTTGACATGATGATTTAGCATGATTATGTTAGTGTAACTTGCATTATGCTACTACTGTGATCAATTCTCTATTTTAAATGGACTTACAGTTTGATGCATTTTAACTTGACCTTCTCTATTTCAGAGGGCGCTTGGTTTGGACGCCAACCACTTGCACCGATCTCAAAGCACCCTTCAGTATGCAAGTGAGACTAGGGTTACTCATGTCAACGAGAGACCCCATGGAAGCGCATCAACCTCTTTGTCACCCAGAAATGGCCCCTGTGTGGGTCTCTACCAAGCAAGGTAACTTTTCTTTATATACCAGATTAACTTTTAAAGTAGGGTATAAACTGAATGTTAAATCTTTTTCTTTGTTATAGAAGGGAGGTTCCAACGCATTTTCCTTCACAACTAACGATATTTTATCGTGGTTCTGTGAGCGTTTTTGACAATGTACCACATGATAAGGTACTCATTATTGTGTTCAGTGGAAAATAATGGTAATAAATAGTTAAAAACAATGCTAAAGTTTAATGATATGACTCGAGGATTAAACAAACTAAAAATATTTCTTCTGAAGCAGCATTAATTTCCTTATGGATATGCCTTACCGAGTCCATGTAAGTCCAATGATGATGAGATTCTCAATCTTGTTCTTTCATGTATATCCTTTTGAATGTAGAATAAAACAAAAAGATGTTAAAGCAAGAAGGAGAATAGAATATGAAGTTCCAGCATTTTCTCATCTGCCGCATCCCCAGTCAAAAGACCTAAGTGCTACTTCCCCAAGAACATATCAAACTTAAACATTTAATGAACTCTGTGGGTGGTGAATTTGAGCATCAAATAAATCAAATTTCACTGAATCAACCTCAATTGAACTCATTTCTTTCTCATTGAAGGCTAAGGAAATTATGTTGCTCGCTGACAAGACATCAAGTACTCCATGCACCCCTACAACCTTCGAGCAACCAGCAAAACATCTCTCTAAGTCAGCATCCTTTTCTGGTGGTGTAGTTATTAATTCCAAACTGAAACCAACTCAGAAGCCTAACAATGTTTTTGAACCTGTCATGCTTCCTATGTCTGTCTCGGCCCAAATTTCACTCACACCACCAGGACCTGGCAGGTCATCATCAATTAGTGCAGTAACTAATGAAACCCTGCCAATGGGGCCTCGCTCTGATGCTCCAGCTGTGATGGTGTCTACTACTGTCCCGAATGTGCCTCGAGGTTCATATTATCTCATAGACGTAATTTAAATAATTTATTACTGTAATCTAAAAATGTATCATACAGACTAGTTTAATTAAAGTAGAAAATTGATTTGCATGTATTGGTATACAGCTGTACCTCAAGCTAGAAAGGCGTCTTTGGCCCGTTTCTTGGAAAAACGCAAGGAGAGGTACTAATTTGTTTTGTTTGTTAATTTATTTATGCATATTTTTCTTTATCTTTTTTTTTGTTTTGTTTCTATGTTATATGTCTTCTAAAGAACAACTTTGTCTTTGCATTAACCCCAAGAAAAATGTCTAATACTGAATATACTCTTACAACTAAAAATAGTCATGTCTATATTGCAAAATCTGAAGCTTCTATTTAATCCTTTCCTTCCTAATTATCTTTAACAGAAGTTTCTCCTTCCATCCTCATTGACAACTGAGGAAGAAATAGGGTTTATTTGGGTAATGCTGGTTTTTAAAATAGTACCCTCGAAAGGCACTTTCTTTTCTATGATAAACACGAAACAAATAAGGTACTGAAATTAACCTCAAAGTGCCTTTTTTTATGTGTGAAGTTCACAAACAGAGATGCGAACCATACACCATTTGGGTTTGGGGATGTCTAAAGATCAGAGTGTTTGTATTGTGTGTAGTGAGTTCATAGTTATTATTTGCATGCCAATAATATGGTTTATGTGCACTGTCAAAAGATCTCTTAGTTGTAAAGTTTTTGCTATGTTGAACTTAGTTCTTTTCGTTTTCCAATTTTGATTTAGTAAATAAATAGAAGGATAGTCCAAGGGGCTACTGATTCCATTAATCATGAAACCATATAACTTAGTTAAATAAAATACAGTGTATTTGGTAGTTTTAGCTCTATTTAAATTTCAGTGGTATTTCTCATGTATGTATGTGAGATAGCAATTGATGGTAGAGTAGATAGATGGTTTGATTATTTATATATACCTGTATCAAATTATTTCTGATGCTAACCTCTCATGTGTTATTAGGATAAGATCTGTATCAAGCTGCACACTTAGTTTTTGTATCTAAGAGTTTTCTCTTCATAGTTTTTTGTTCTGAGAGCTTCTCTTTTCTCTATAATTTTCTCAGAGTGGCAGCAGCCATGCCATATCCAAGCACCGCAAAATCAGCAGAGGCTCTCCCCTCAAAGTCTTCATCTACTGACCTCACTCTTTCAAGCAGCAACGATGAGTTGCCACCTGTGGGCCCGCCCAAAATTAAAATCTCTAGTGAGGAACGTCCCAGCACTAGGCTCGAGATTTAGGGGACAGATTTTTACTTTTTTTTTTCTTTGAAATAATTTGTTGGTAATTAATTTATAAACTTGAGAAGAAGCCTCTGTTCAGACAAAGTATATATCTGTTTTGTATATTGGCTGGTTAAGAGCTTATGTTAGTGAATAATATCTAGCAGCTCTTGCAATGGAGAGCTCTCATATAATATTATTTCTCTATTTTTGTGAAATAAAGTAAAAAATATGGCAATAGATTTTATGTACTTTAATAAAGATAGATGGTATTTATCAAAATGACACTTTTGAACTAATTTGATTAAGTACAGAAATTTTAAAGAACACTCAAGATGTTAATGGAGTTCGGCTTAAAATACTTATGTATTCGGGTCTCATCGCACTTATGGGATATTGCTTTATTACTAAAAAATGTGTTACAATTAACAAACTTTAGTTTTTTCACAATGTAAGTATAAAAAGACTAAAAATTAGAAAAAACAACAATTAAGGAGCACTCAAGGTTCAAAACACAGCACAACAACTGCGGAAAGAATTGAGATAAAGCTCAATGAAGTGCAACACGTTGAACATAAATTATACAACAATTCTTTTAGATTTGGCTAATTCAAAATCTTTATTTCTTATAATTTGTAAGGAATGAAGTAAGGAATGAAGTAAGTGCTCTGTGTTGTTAGAGATTTTGATAGTTTTGATGATTAGACACAATCCCAGAACATCATCTTTTATAAACCATTTAACAGAGATAACTGATATACTTACACAAGGAAACGTTATAATGTTTCATCAATCGTTATAATGTTTCTGTATTGTGAATCTTGAGTTTCCAAGAATACCTCTTGTCCGAATTTTAAATAACGTTATAACGATTCAGAAATGAATAAGATGAACCGTTATAATGATATAGGGAAACGTTTAACGTTTTACAAAAACGTTATCAACGTTTTCACTGTTTGACCAACCTTCTGACAGGTCTACTGATATTTAGAAACGTTATAACGATTCATATACGTTTCATGAAGCATTGAACGGTTTATAAAGCGTTACATAACGATACACACTGTTAATTTTGACTCATTTCTGCTCACAAAGAAGTTAGAATATTTTTGAGTAGGTGAATTGAATCGTTATAACGCTTGACGAATATAACGCTTGACGAAGCATTATATAACGATACACTCTGTTAAGTTTGGCTCATTTATGCTCACAGAGAACTTAAAATTTTTTTGAGTATGTGTATTAAATCGTTATAACGATTGGGGAATCGTTATAACGTTTCTTTGCGACAGAGAGCTTTTTCTTGCATAATTATGAAGAATATAAGATTTTGAATTATAACTTTACATTGAATATGATCATATATTTTCATAGAAGCCTCTGAACTGATCTTGATCATTTCTTCTTCATTTCCTTGAAACTTCTTAGGATCCTACAATCAAATGTTAAAAAAAAAACTTGTTAAATTCAATAGTGTTTTGCAAAACAATAAAATCAAAGAAATTGTTAAGTGTAACAATCTCCCATTTTTTATTGTTTTGCAAAACCAAATGTATCAAGACTTGAGCAAAATTTTCTCCTCTTTTTTGTAAAACAAACAAAAAACCTGAATATAACAATAAGGTAGCTCCCCTTAATCTTGCTCCCCCTATCTCCATACACTTATTGCATATAGAATGATAAAACAAAAATAATAATATGAATATAACAAGTCATAATAATTTGAACCTCAAAGATCAATTATAATGCCTTGAATAAAAATAATAACACAATAATATAGCAAAAACAATTCAAATAATCAAGCACACATATTTAAGGCATTATTTAAGCATGAAATATTCAAACAAGTTATAACATACATAGCTATAATAATCAAAGTATAACTCTCATCTCACAAAATGGTAAAGCCAAAATTGAAAGATAAGAGTACAAAGGAAATCCTAAGAAAAATAAGTAAAAGAAGTAAAAAGATTAATCTTCATGCTTGGTCCGGTGGATCGGTGGGAGCAACCTCTTGTTCACCCACTATCTCGGTTTCTTCTTCCTCCTCCTCTTCTTCATCTTGACCCTGTACACTAGGATCATCGACCATTTTCATGTCAACATTGCCTGGCTCCAAGTTAAAATCAATGTCACCTATATTATCCACCTAATTTCCATACTTATTAACCCAATTAGTTTGAAGATTATGTTGTCAATCCTCCATACGGGTTAGATTACCTTTGAGGGTGGAAATTTCATTGTTGATATTTACAAATTCATTGTTCACACGGGTTTCAAAAACTTATTGGTTCAAGTTCATATTGTACTCATATTGTACATGGATTGAGCAATGTACCCAAAGTAGTTTTGCATAGAACCGGTTTGAGGTGGAGCAAGGTAAGGATCAAATGAGGTTTGATAATCTGATTGAAAGGTAAAACTTGGTATGGTTGCATAAGAATGGGGTTGAGAAGAGGTTCCGGCTTCTTGAGTTGGTTCGGGTTCCAAGATAGGTTCTTCCGAATTAGGATAAGTATATTGGTTTACCTTTACATTTGGATCCTTTATCCAACTATTAATCGAGTATTTGTGGTTTGGAGTCCATACCGGTGGTTCACCAATCGAGTTATTAACCCAACCAAGATTTGACAATTCATGAAACAAGTTGGTAGGATGAATCATATCTCTTTGCGGTATATCCCTTAAATGCAACAGTAGGATTCGGGTAATAAGGTTGGCATATGGTAAATTTATATTTTTAACCCGATATGCATGCTTCATATGGTTTATTATGATAAATGGAATGCAAAATTACCTATTCATTGAAAGATATGGCGCAAATAGAAAATGAAATTTATTTCCATATTAGTTTTTAGGGTAGTCTTTGGGGTTGAGATGTTGTTGATGAAATGAAAGACTAGTTTATGCACGGCCGGTAGAGATGTTGTAAAAATTTCTCGGTCATTTATCACCCGAGGTACAAACCACTTCTTATAATTCCTTATTGTACCCTCGGTGATTTCGGATCATTTACGGTAGGCATAGATTTGTTCACTGGTTTTAAGGTTTGAAAACCATTTGACAAGTTCACTACAACAAAAATGGGATGTAGCAAGATAAAGCTGGCAAGGGATTTAGATTGCTCTTGCTAATACTATCTTTTTGCAAGATCATCACGCAATACCAACATCGGTGTAGCTAGGATTGTACTTTCGTCCATAAATTCTTAATTAGAATTAGTTGCTTATAATATTTATTCCTCTTGCAAGATCTGCTAGCAAGATCGGAGACTGTGTATAAAGTGTTTTATATTTTAATGATATTAATTGTGACAGTGGACAGTAGGAACCACATAAAAAAAAAATTCGTCCCTCGGGATCCATTATCTTCCGTACTCTTCTTCACCCTTTTGAATTCATTTTTTTCCCGTCTCCTCACTTTCGACTTTTTCTTGTGGGTAACCCTCTCATCTCTCTCTCTCTTCTTATTTCTCCTCTCCACCCATGATTCCGACAATGCCGCCGACGCACCACACCGACGCCACTAACCCACCGCCGTGCACTCACCTCCCCACCTTTGATCCCGCATCGGTGATCATGACCGAAACCCTAGCGAAGCCCACCGACGCCTCCCATACAGCTGGCTGCACACCTCGTCTCCTCGTCGTAAACTCTGCACTAGGGTCAAAGTCCTAGCATCACGGGAGAGGAGAGAAGCAACATGACGGAAGTCAGATGCTTCTTCGACTCGTTGGTACGATTTTATACTCCATGATACTTGGAGAATCATCACAAATTAGTCCAAGGGTATAGATTCAAGGAATTTATGGCTTGAATTTGTTAAATATAAAGTGAGTTAGCCATTTAATTTCTTATTAAGTTGCTGTATAATTTGCAAAATTGTTAATTTATTAAACCTTAACCTGATCAGTGCAGCCATACAGGCTGCATAATTGGTTTGTTATATAGATTAAAGCTATATATTTTCATTTTTTAGGTTTTAATTTTTAATTTTGTTTTGTCTCATTATATATATAACGATGCCCATATGAACTGTCTTTTAAATTTGAAGTTGCAGAACCCAAGAGTTCTTTACCTGCCTATAAATTAGGTGACATAAGTGTTAAGTATATCGCTTTTGGTATCAAAGAGAGTAGCGCTGATTGTGAAAAAAAAATAAGGTTAGTACTTTTCAAACTGTAAACTGTGAAAATTCCAACTATTACCGAGTTTCTTGTTTTGTTATTTGGAGAAGGGCTAGGCATCATAATATAGTTTAACTATTGTTTCTATCTGGAATTAGTTTGTTTGATGCAATACTGATCAATATAAAAGAGCATAGGTTCTAAAAGTAAGGATTTAGTTTCATATGGTACTAAAAAATGATATGCTTATATTTAAGAAAAGATAGAAATTATAAAATCATATTTAGATATAATTCTGTTATGCATTCATCAAAACTATTCAAAAGCAATAAAAAAACTCGAATGTTCGCTATAATATAGTAAATTTATGAATTGTAGATGTTTTATTTTTTAATCTGGTGCTTGATGTTGTAACCAACTTTACCCTTTAGGCGGCAATTATTATTGATCTGGTGCTTGGTGTAGCTTCGATCGTTAAAAGACCACAATCTTATTATTGATCTGCCTAGTCTTAAAGCTCTCCTTCCTCTTGTCGAGTTAGAGAGAGTACTTGTCAAGTTCTAATTCTTAGTCTGTAAGTCCTCAAAGTATTTGAAATTCTAATTTAACATCTGTAATTACTTTTTAATTGGATGAGAATTTAGAAGCTAATTGGGTACAACAGGAATTGCTCTTAGTCGCACAAGCATCTAGAATTTATGATACGAAGGTACTCATTGATCTAATTTCCTTTACAATGAGTTTAATTCAGGTAACATGGAATTAAACTATTGTCATTGAGGTATCAGGTACAAGATTAAAAAGAATTGCTCTTAGCCGCACAAGCATCTAGAATTTATGATACGAAGGTACTCATTGATCTAATTTTCTGTACAATGAGTTTAATTCAGGTAACATGAAATTAAACTATTATCATTGAGGTGTTGTTGTACTGTTCCATTTTAGCCAATTAATTGGTTTAGTTATGCATTCACATATCTACCGTTTAAGAGTAAAATCCTTCATCCCTTGTCATTATGTAAAATGTACTGATAATTCATTTGTTGATGGAGAATGTGTAGACTCTCATTTACTGTGCAATATAATGTTGCAAGGGTATAAAACTTGAGTTTTCATGGAGAATTTATTAGTGTAAAATTGTGAATTACTACAATTGGTTGTCCACATACTGTTAGTTTGTAATAATCTTGAAGTCAATAATATGATAAATTTGTTATATAAAGCTTTGTTCATGAATTGGATATTTAAACGATATTTTATTTCCTTGAGTATTATTGAATTTATGAATCATTCCGAGTTCATGACTGGAATTGTGAAACTTCATAATATAGAATATACTCTTAAAAGTCACTAACCAAGATAATTAGCAGGAATTTATTAACCGCTATCAGGTTAGTATGTGGATTAAATGAATGTCAAGTTTTACAGACCATAGACAAAAAGTTATCATTTTAATCACATAGATAGATGTTCTAGGAACATCGTATTTGATAGACCCCGAATGAAATATTAAATGGAATTATGTTTGTGTCATTAATAATTTCATTCAGTGTTAAATTTTAAAGTATGGGATATTCATCTTTCCTACATAAGATATGTATGTGTGTGATTTCTACCAAACGTTATCCATATAAAAGATGGTTATAAAGGTACCTCTTCGGTATACATAACTTATGCGGAGGAAGAGATGATTTGCCAAAAGTACTATTGTCCATCGTATTTCTATACGAGTTATAGCATCACTGGGCCCCTTGATAGAGTAAGATTATCTGCTAGCAGTATAATTACAAGAGTAATTATATTTGATAATTTACTCAGGATCAAGAAAAGATTAAATTTGCAAGGATGACACATACCTACCTTGAAACTGATCTGATAGCTATGAGACAAAAGAATTAAACACAAGTAAATAGTTTACTAGATCATGATATTTTACAATACATCATCATCTGTGTAATTAGATGGTCATAGTGCATTCTGCCAGATGCCTCCTATGATTATAAAAGTTAAAACGGTTTTAACTCTATTTACCAACATAACACGGATCCTATCGGGTCACACCGTATAGGAGTTAATTGGAGAATCTTATTGATTAATTATAAATTATTTATAATTAATAATAAGATGGTTATAATTAATTATATATGATATAATTATATTTGTCATAGAGATGACAAGAAGTAAAAATTAGATTGAATTTATAACGTGTTGGACATGTCGTATAAATTCACCGAAACAACAACCGAGAAAAATATAATTGTGCATGACAATTATATATATTTGATTTGGATTTTAAATGTTAATTATGGATTTGAATTATGGGCCAAAAGCCCATTTATAATTAAAGTCTTAATTAATAATTAAAAGCCCAAAATCAGAAAAGCCCAAAATTGAAAAGCCTAAAATCTGAAACCCCCAAAAAGACCCATGAAAAGCCCATGCCGACCTCAAAAGGGTATTTTGGTAATTAGCCAAAAGTCCAAGGGTATTTCGGTAATTTAGCCAAAAGCTCAATGGCATTTTGGTAAATTGAATGAACTTTAAGGGTATTTTGGTCTTTTCACTTTGGAACCTCCCTACTATTCATGAGGGCATTTTGGTAATTTGGTAATTCCACATTTTTTTATAAATAGAGGGGTGGGGTGTGAGAGAAAGCTAGACCAAATCAGTTCTACTTTCTCTCTCTCGATATACGGTTATTTCAGAATTCACGGGATCGGTGAATAGTTTTTTTTTTAAAGTTGCGATATTTCTGCACATTTGTGAAACAAAATAACTGCGAGTCGTGAATAGTACTATTTCATCTTTTTCTCGATGAATAATATTTTTATGACAAACCGCGGCTTATGGTATTTCTGGCAAAAAAATAAGTCGCTCTCTGGATCGGTCTGGTGGATAACCTACAGAGGCATCGAAAGTTTGATGCTTCGAGACAAATCGATTTTCATTCCAATTGAAATTTGGAAGCGAGGTATAACATCTTATATTAATCTATTTAATTGTTAAGTAGATTAATATTTTAGAAATCAATCATAGAGTAGATCAATAAAGGTTTAAAGAGGTGTGTATCTCTCGATAATCATCCGACATATCACTTTAACCCTAAGCTTAAGTTAGAAGTAAAATAATATTTTACCGTCTTTTGTAAAGGATTAAATATCTATATCTCTCGGTAATTATCCGACATACTTTAATCCCTAATTTAAGTAGAAGTAAAAATTTTGTTCTACGGTCTTTCCGCAGCTTAAGCATTAATAGGATTTGGGCATTCCAAAACCCAACACATACAAGTGTAGTAAAACCCCACGGTCCATCTATAAATTCCATATTGGCATAGAATAATTGAGTAAGAATTTTATGGGATGCATCATTACACTCAATTATATTTTTCCATGACTAAAAACCGATATAGCTTTCAATTTAAGTATCTTCCCAATCAGTCATCCTACTATTTTCACCGTTATAATAAAAATAACAATCAGCAATTTTCTGTTTTTGAAATTACCGAAGAAGTAGCTTGCTGCATTGTTCGAGTAGTAGAGAAACTTGTTCATTCGATCATTTAGTGCGGAGACATGCTTATCATCTGGTAGCACTAAGAACCATCCTCCCGGCATGGTGATTCCGGTCATTTGAAACCGCTGCCCACTGAATTTGAAGTCTAAAGTGGCAGGAGGACCGAGTGGTGGTGTCGCTATTGAGCGAGTGACGGCTTGAGAGGATGATCCCCCGGGATTATCTTGTCCTTGAGCTTGAGATGGTGGTTGTGAAGAGGAACCACTTGCTGGATTTTGCCTTGAAGGATCAGAAGAAGTTGGGTAGAAACGTAATCCCGGGATGCGATCGGGATCGGCTACGGCACTAGACCGTTCACACCTTAATTGCTCTTCAGTTTTTCGCTTCTTGTTCTTGATAAAAGACATTTTTGGTGCCATAACAACAAGAAGGATGAAAACGAGGTTGAATTGGGAGAGTCCAAGAATTGGAGAAATTATTTTGGCAGGGTTTTTGCAGAAAATAAAAGGTTTAACAGAGACTCTGGAAGGAAGATTTGAGAAAGAAAATTTGGTTCTTGTGTATGCGATGGAAGAGAGAAAGAAAGGTTGAGACCTTTTATAATGAGAGGTTAATGTGAACAGTCACATATGTTGGTTTTTAAGGCAGATAGTTCAAAAGACGCCACTTCCCAATATATTAGATATCAAGAAGATTCTGTAATGGTCAGGAATTTGTTCAGCTTTCCTGAAGCGTTATAACGTTTTACCAAACATCCAACGGTCAAGGGACCGTTGTAACTTTTCATTCAGTCACTGTCAGGTGGGACCTTCTCTGTCAGATAAGAAAAATTGAATATCTTTGTTGAATCGTCATAATTGTTTACCAAGCGTTCAACGCTTCCTGAATCGTTCAATGATCTTCTGAATCATAGCAACGTTTCGTGCTGCTCTATCAGATGAGACTATTTATGTTAGATAAAATGAATTTAATACCTTTAATGAAGCATTATAACGTCTTGTGTAACGTTAACGCTTCTTGTATCGTTCAGCGATCTGCTGAAGCGTTGTAATGCTTCTCTTGTAACACTTACATCCTGGATCCACCCTATGAGAGTCCAAATTCAATTACCTCTATGAAACATTATAACGATCATTCAATAGTTATAACGGTTTAGAGCTAATTATGTGACTGAATCCACCCTATTAGGATCCAAGAACCATTAATGATTCCCGAATCGTTGTTAACGGTTGTCTGGGAGTTTGAATCGTTGTCAATGGCTATCTGGAGTTTGAATTGTTGATAATGGTAGTCTGGAGATAAAATTAAGAATAAGAAAAAAATACTACATACATTCAAATTTGAGGAACCGTTATAATGACTTATGAATCGTTATAACGGTTCAGGGTCAGACACACGAATTTTATTAGTTTTTCAATAGGATTTGAAAATAAATATGACAGTCATGCTTTGAAACAGACTTAAGCATGTATGTTATAGCTTTAATTACTATGAAAGTTCAAGCATGTCGAATTTAAATCTTAACTCACAATATTATTGAGTATTAAGGGGTTTTGTAAAGATATCGGCTATTTATAACTATTGTTGCAAAATATGTCATATTTCATTGGATTATGACTTTAGAAAGAAAAGCAATAAGAATGTTGCTTGAGTTCCTAAGGTCATTTTCTAGAATGTAGATTAGAAAATTCTCCTCAAAAAGCTCTAATAGTAAAATACTTAGGGGAGAAATATGTCAAGATATATATTAGTTAATTATAGTTGTTTTTTCTTCTAATGACTAATATATTCTTATAGGTATGTTTGATCTCCAATGAAATTGCCTGGATAATAGATAGTGGATGTACCCATCATATGACCGGTAACAAAATAAATTTCAAAATTTTGCAATCAATTGATTAATATAGTCACTTTTGGTGGTATTCAAGGTAAGATCATTGGTATAGGATCAGTAGAAAACCAACATATAACCATTATCAATATATATCTTGTTGAAGGCCTAAATTTTAAATTACTAAGTGTAAGCAAACTTTATGATAATGAATATCATATTATATTCAATTCAAATCTTTGTCATCTTATTGATAGTTCTACTAATAAATTGTTATATCAAGGAAAAAGAGATAAGATCATATATTATTTGTATCTAAGTCATTTCAAATTTGGTGAAACATGTTTGAGTGCCATAATATTCGACTCTTGGTTGTGGCACCGGAGATTGGGTCATGTTTCAATGAACTCAATCAAAAAATTGATAAGTCTTGAATTGGTTAGGGGATTGCTAACAAAAATATATGAACTCGAAGGGCTATGTGATGCATGCCTGCAAGATAAGCATAAAAGATCAAGTTTCAAAGTCAAAAAAATTGTATCCACTAATTCTCCCTTGGAATTGCTTCATTTAGACTTATTTGGCCCAATAAACATTTCAAGTATCTCAAGAAAAATGTTCGTGCTTGTTATTGTAGATGACTATAGTCGCTTTATTTGTGTTATTTTTTTGTCTCAAAAGATGAAATATTTGAGCAATTTGTTAATTTTTGTTATATGGTAGAAAATGAAAATCCTCTAAATTTGGTACTATCCGTAGTGACAATGGAAAAAAGTTTAAAAATATAAAATTTGATGATTTTTACAATAAAAGAGGGTATAAACATGAATATTCCGCTCCACATACTCCACAATAAAATGGAGTTGTAGAGAGGAAAAACCGAACATTGTAAGAACTTGCTCGAACCATGCTTCATGAGTATACTATTCTAAAATTTTTGCGGGCCGAGGCAGTTAACACGACATATCACGTAGTTAATCGAGTAAACCTACGTCCATTTATTAAGAAAACACCATATGCGTTATAGATTGGGCACAAACCTAATTTGTCATACTTTAGAGTGTTCGGTTCTAAATATTTTGTTTTGAATGAGGCACCAAAAATTATCAAATTTGATTCAAAATCAATTGAATGAGTATTTGTAGGATATTCCTCCATAAGTAAAGCCTATAGAATTTACATACCGACATCACGGATTATGATAAAATTCGTGCATGTCAAATTTGATGAAACTATTAATATTGGCGCCGAGAAAGGTCCATCTATTGTAGGTGATGGAGCTGAAGACATCAATGCATTGAATAACAACCAAGCTATAATTGTTAAAGATGTACAAGAACCTCCAACATCTCAAGAAGCCCCAACAACCATGAATGGGGAACAAGTTATCAAAATTGCTCAACAAGAAGTGCAAAATACTTCAACAACTCAAGAAGAAGAGAGACAAGTTATGCAAGAGGAGCATAATGCATTAAATGATGACATCGGTGCAGAACACATCTTGCCACCTCAAGACTCAAATTATGAAGTTCCAACCGATCTTAGAGAAGTGTCTTCTCATTCTCTTTCTAGTATAATTGGTGACCTAGGGAAGGTGTAAGGACAAGGTCAAAAATTAACAAAATGATTACCCATTGTGCTTTTATATCTCAACTTGAACCCAAAAATTTTAAAGATGCCAATAATGATTCATATTGGATTTGTGCTATGCAAGAAAAAATTGAACCAATTTGAAAAAAATCAAGTATGAGAACTAGTTCCTAGGCCAAATAATAGAGCAATTATAGGTACAAAATGGGTCTTTAGAAATAAACTTGATGAGAATGGGATAATTGTTAGATATAAAGCTAGGTTGGTTGCCCAAGGCTATACCCAACAAGCCGGTATTAATTTTGAAGAAATATTTGCACCGGTTGCACGTCTTGAATCCATTAGGATACTTTTGACATGTACATCACACAAATATTTTACATTATATCAAATGGATGTCAAAAGTGTATTTCTTAATGAATTCCTAGATGAAGAGGTGTATGTCCAATAACCATCCGGGTTTATTAACCAAACTTATCCCAATCATGTTTATAGACTCACAAAAGATTTATATGGTCTTAAACAAACCCTTAGAGCTTGGTATGGTAGAATTAGTTCTTTTCTTTTTTTAAATGATTTTGTTAGAGGTCAAAATGATACTACTCTCTTTACTAAAAATAAGGGTAATGGTATTTTATTAGTGCAAGTTTATGTTGATGATATCATATCTGGCTCAACTAATTCAGCCTTGCCAAGGAGTTTTCTTCTTTGATGGGCATCGAATTTGAGATGTCAATGATGGGAGAACTTATATTTTTCCTGGGACTTAAAATTAAGCAAATGAAGGATGACATCTTCATTAGTCAAACCAAATATGCTAAGGAGTTTGTCAAGAAGTTTGACATTGATGATTGCAAGATAAGCAAGACACCAATGACAATTGATGCTAACCTAGGCATAGATGAAGGGGAAGGTCAACCGAAATACATCAATATAGGGCAATGATTGTCTTCTTTATCTTAAGACTAGTAGACCGGATATAATATTTTCCATTTATTTATGTGCACGGTAACAAGCAAATCCCAAAGAGTCTCATCTAATTACACTTAAAATAATCCTAAGATATGTTAAAGGTACTCTTAATCTTAGATTATGGTATGTTAGATAAAACAAACTTAATCTCATTGGATTTACCGATGCGGATTTTGCCGGTGATAGACTTGATAGAAATAGTACTAGTGAGACATGTCAATTTCTTGGGGGATCATTAGTGTCATAGTCTAGCCGTAAGAAAACTTCGGTGGCTCTTTCAACCGCTAAATCTGAGTACATTGCTGCAAGAAATTATTGCACACAAATCTTATGGATGATATAAACTTTATAAGATTACAATTTACACTACTGCAAAGTACCAATAATGTATGATAGTGCAATAATGATCTCAAAGAATCCGGTTTTACATGCACGTACCAAGCACATTGAAATTCGGCATCATTTTATTCGTGATCATGTTGAAAGGGGTGATATTAAACTCATACATGTTGATACAAATATCCTTATTATAATATGACATATTTCTTGCACAAAATGAGACTTAAAATGTGAGGTAAGTTCTTGAGCTTTGGGCAACTTAGATGAGCTTACTTTTGATTTTGAAATCATATTTGTTTGAACCTTTTTGGACTGTTGGGATGCAACTTTTGATTTGTCAATTTTCTGGAAAATATTTTTATTTTCAATATCATAATACCAACCATTATGACCCATATGGCATTCCCTATTATCACCATTTGGCCTAAATGTAGTCTTGGTGTTTTTCATATTGGTATACCTATATTGATAGGCATGATTATTTGGTTTATCATTTCGATCTATATTAGATTTGATATTTTAGCAAAAATATTTTTAGGTTGCTTTCCTTCAATGTATGGCTCTTTTTAGACTTGAAATTTGATAAAGATGAATCTTTATCATACCCTATGATGAATTTATCATGAGGACGTCTTGTCTCATAAACAAGCTCAAGGTCCAAGTTAGTAATATCTCTCAAATCACTACTAGTCTTGAGAACCCTTTTTCAGTTTTAAGGGTTTGAATTTAAACATTTAAAATAACATTTTCACCCTTATATTTTTGACAATTCACTTTTAGTTCTTTCAAACTCATCCATGTTAGATTGGTAAATGATTACCATCTTCTCTAGCTTAAGAATCATTATTTTAAGAATATTGGAGGAGGACTCAAAATGTGTAAGGGTCCTAGAATGAGACAAATGTACATTACTAGAATTGCTTGAATAAGTGATAGTGTATGGATTGAACTCATCATCCGACTTATCATTATCACTAGGTAGATTTGCAAAGTAGTTTACCTTGGGTGGTGATACCAATTATTTTTCAAGAGTCGTGTTTGTAAAGAAAGACACCGTTGATTTCTTGACAACCTCCAATGTTGATGTTGGAGGTGCAATCTTGACTCCTTGTGAATTTGAAGACGGTTGCTTGATGGAGGCTTGAACGGTGAGTTGTGCACACATCATGGTGGAAATTTGAGTCTTGGGCTTCTTTGATTCGGTTATCTTGCGCAAAAGCTCAATAGTGATGGGATCAGTGATGTTTTTAGAGATGATGATGGTCTCCACATCCATACCACTTGAGATGTCCTCCACCATGGCCATAAGTATGAAATTTACTTCTTGAGAGTGAGATGCTTCATTGTTGGAGTCATTGTTGTCATCATCCGAACCAACATCTCATATGACATTCATGACTTTTGCTTTTCTTCTTCCTTTAAAACCATATTTGGAGGACTTGTCTTTTTGATCTTTGCGGCTTGTGCCATAAGTACTCATGAGATTAGGGAAGAGGAGAAAGTATGAATGTATGGTATGTCCCTCCTTGTGACATCCAAAGCATATCACTTTTTTGTCATGCTCCTCTCTTTCTTTGTTGAATTTCTTTTTAAAATTGAGTATTCCTTGGAACATCTTTGAGAGGAGCATTACATCTTTTGAAACCTCATGATCAAGTGATTGAATGAAGTTTTCGCGTGAGATTGATGGGTGGAAGTGCTTGACATTGTTTTGAGCGGGGAAGGCAATTTGCTTTGGTTCAACATAATAATCTCCTGCTTGCTTTAGTTTTTTCTTCAAAGCATCTTAGATGAGTATACAACTCATCCGGCATGAATGCATCATTTGTCCCTTGTATTGCCTCTATAGCGGAGACGAGTGCTTCCTATCTTTGCCTTCGAAGCACCACCCTTAGGATTTTACCTATGACTTTGTTATTTGTTAGAGACTCATCCAAATCTGAAAACTCATTTTGAATAGATAGCAAACTATTATATATTTCTTCAATCAATTCATGGTCTTCCATTTTGAAAATTTCAAATTTGGTTTCAAGACCCATAATTTTGGTTCTTTTGATTTGAGTATTACCTTCAAATCTATTTAGTAAGGCCAACTAAATGTCCCTAGCACTAGTCATGTTACCAAAAATTAGCGCTATTGGTTCACTAACTGAGTTAAGTATGGCATTTACCGCACAATCATTTAGACTTTTATCTATTTGAGATACGATGATCAAACTATGGGTAGTGGTATTGTATTTTAGCTCATATTCATGTTCAACAATAGACCATACATCAAGAATGTTGATGTAATTAATCATGCATTTCTTCAAATAGAAAAAGTTCTTGCATGAAGAATCAAAGACTAGGGTTCCTTGATATTCCAACTTGGTGACATTTAGGTTGGTAAAATCACAATTTTGGACCTAAAGTTCTGATACCACTGATGTACTTTAATAAAGGTAGATGATATTTATCAAAATGATATTTTTGGACTAATTTGGTCAAGTACAGAAATTTTAAAGAACACTCAAGATGTTAACGGAGTTCGGCTTAAAATGCCTACATCTCCGGGTCTCACCCCACTTACGGGATGCTGCTTTATTACTAAAAACTGTGTTACAATTGAGAAACTTTAGCTTCTTCACAATACAAGTGCAAGAAAACTAAAAACTATAAAAAAAGGAACAATTAAGGAGCACTCAAGGCTCAAAACACAGCACAACAACTGAGGAAAGAATTGAGACAAAACTCGATGAAGTGCAACATGCTTAACAGAAATTGTACAAAATTCTTCTAGATTTGGCTAATTCAAGATCTTTATTTCTTGTAATTTGTAAGGAAGGAAGTAAGGGTTATTTGTTTGCAGTAAGTTGAGTGTTCCGGGTTGCTAGAGATTTTGATAGTTTTGATGATTAGACACAATCCAAGAACATCACCTTTTATAAACCATTTAACAGAGAGAATTGGTATTCTTACGCAGGGAAACGTTATAACGTTTCATTAATCGTTATAACATTTCTATATTGTGAATCTTGAGTTTCCAAGAATACCCCTTGTTAGAATTTTAAATAACGTTATAATGGTTCAGAAATGAATATGATGAACCGTTATAACGATATAGAGAAACATTTAACGTTTTACAGAAATATTATCAATGTTTTGACTGTTTGACCAACTTTCTGACAGGTCTACTGATCTTCATAAATGTTATAACCATTCACTGAATTGTTATACATTTTATGAAGCGTTGAACGCATTACAAAGCATTATATAATGATACACTCTATTAATTTTGGCTTATTTCTGCTCACAAAGAATTTAGAATATTTTTTAGTAGGTGAATTGAATCGTTTAACGCTTGACGAAGCATTACATAACGATACACTCTGTTAAATTTAGTTCATTTCTGCTCACAGAGAATTTAGAATATTTTTGAATATGTGTATTGAATTTATAACAATTAGGGAATCATTATAACGTTTCTCTGCGGAGAGAGTTTTCCTTACATAATTATGAAAAATATAAGATTTTGAATTATACCTTTACATTGGATATGATCTTATATCTTCATAGAAGTTTCTAAACTGATTTTAATCATTTCTTCTTCATTTCCTTAAAGTTTCTTAGGATCCTACAATTAAATCTTAAAAAAACTTGTTAAATTCAATAATGTTTTGCAAAACAATAAAATCAAAGAAATTATTAAGTGTAACAAGATTGTTTGTTGAACATCAGAATCAATAGAAGTGAAGAATATTTCAGGGGCGGACTCAAGAAATAAATCATTCTCAATATTAAAAAAAAGGATATGTTCTTTCTTTCTGGGAAAAAACAACGTTGTATGTGATTAGTGCGCTTTTATAGATTCAAAGATAAAATTTTCTGATTATATACTTGTGCTGTATGCTAAAAACAGCCTAGAAATACTAGATGCCTCGCATACTGCACCTGTATTCTTAACCTAGCACTGAGGGTATGAATTAGTCTCATATATATTGTGGATGAGGTTGATATAAACTGTTGCGTTATTACATAATCTCTGTCCTCTGGGAAGGAGCGCTTTATTTACAACGGTCGAATGGCAATATGGCATGGGATCCCGGAAAGATTTAATGAAATCTATATTCGAATCTTTGAACGATCATTTCCATATTAGACAAGTTTCCAGCTTAATGAAATTCTAAAATTAAGATTTGCGTTTAAAATTAAGGATCTTTCATCTTAGCATGAATTGTGTGTTTCTCACCAGAAAGGGCTCAAGACAGGATCTAGTTACTAGTGACCTGACTTCCCATAATAATTCCCAACAAATAACAACCAACTCTGAATATTCTCAAATCCTTCACACGTATTTCATGAGTATGGGTTTTCATTTTTTTTCAATTTATGGATTCTCATGCTCATAAAATATTAAAAATCCAAAGTCGCACAATCCTATAATAACCGAATACGCTAGCTCTAAATGATTCATTTTCATTGTTCCCTCATTTCTTCTGATTCTAGATTCAGTAGTGGTTAGGATTGTCAAAATAATTGTTGTCAATTGTCATCGGTTATCATCTATTCCTTTCATTCTAGGAAAAAAAAATAATTTGTAGTCCGGAATTTGTACAAGTTTTACTGTGCTCCTTCCTGTCAGGGGTAAATTCTAGAATGTTCTTAATCGGACATTAATTATGTATTTAGGATATTATATTTTTCTTCAAATTAATCCAAAATCGGAAAAAAAAAACACTTCAAGCAATAGGAGCTGCAGTGAAACAAACCCTACAATAACAGTACTGACCTATCTGGACATAGTAGTTAAGTGCCGCATTGCTTCAGATAAATGCATTTCTTAAGCTGTAACCATAGCACAAGTAAACTCATGCGTATGGGTTTACTTGTGCATTCTGGGTCAGAAGGTTATTCTACTAAACCCATTTTGTTCCAAGTTTACCCTATGCTTATCCTTAGCCACAGTTAGCATTTAGGCTCAAAAGCTGCCTTAAAACCTAATTGGATATATGTATCCTCCAAAAAATAAAATTTGGTATCAGAAAATGAGCTGCACCTTGCAAGCACGATCTTCAGATGAAGAAATGAGGACAGAATTAGACAAACCACGGCCCACGACTATGTCAGTAACACACAAAGCATGTTCAGAAAACCTATACAAGTACGGTAAGCCTGACTGAACCTTTAGAGCATCAAATATCCTATTTTGAAAATAATTGTGACAAAAAATTATCAACCAAAAGAGGAATATGACCTATATCAAAAACAATGATGTTTCTATATATATCCAAGAGCATTTCTAATCTCTCTTGATAATTGTAGGCTCATATTGACCACCTTGAAAAGAACAATCTTTTTGGTGAACAAATACATGATTTGAGCTATCTCTGGCTGTACGAATTAGAACAAACTTGAAAAGGAACTAACAAATAAACCATGCCCCTCAAGAAAGTACTTATGCTACAAGTATGAGAAATAATGAGAAATAATTTATATACAATTATACGTACATTACTAGGTTCCAAACCCTAACACCTCCATCGTCTGATCCAGATATCAGTAGAGACACATCACCTGAAAGCGCAAGACAGGTTACTGATCGGTAATGTGCATGCCATTTGTTTAACAGCTTTCCACTTGGTACCTACAGTGAAGGACCGAAAGCAAATTCGTGTCAAACACATTTGGAAAAACAATCACTGTACAATATAGGTTTAAATACAGCATTAATAACCAAATGAACTAGAAATGAATTGAAATACCTTCATGACAACTAAAAAGTTAAACAAAATACTAAAACAAAACATAAAGAAAATGTAACAGGTGATATGCACAGGTAGTGCCTCAGTAATATGTTAATCTGGTAGTCAGGTACAGACTGACGGTTTTAGTAAGCTCATATCAGTGGGGACCGCCTGTTGTTACCAAGTGCAGAACCTTCTCCCTTGGTACTTGAAGAATATTGGAAGACTCTAAATAATTATCCTATTTGACGGAGAAGAAATGGTAACTAGAATTACCTCCCAAAGGTAAATAGATCCAGAAGAACCACCGCCTATTAAATAGGTTCCTTCGGAGTTTGCTGTAAGAGGACCAATTGGTTCAGCCGGGAAGCTCTTCACCTCAAATTGTGGCTGAAAATATGTAATTTTCACAAAATAAGTCCAAATTAACTCATGATTTCCAACTCAGGCTTAAAACTTTACAAAAACAAAACCCATAATTTTTTTTATTCACAACCCAGAAACTGTTTCTTCCATGATTCAGAAGCACTTTGCCGAATGCCATAAATTGCTAATAAGTTTCTTTCACTGGCTCAAACTCAACTGAATCATGCCATATTGAAAGAAGGAACAGTATATATGTTAACTTTATTAACTAACATTGTCACATACTGTCTCGTCAACAGTACATCTCAGACATACTGTCCAATCAACAGTACATCTCACAAGTTCACCATAATATCTAAGAAAGAAAAAATAAACAAAAGAACAGAATACAAAAAGAAAATAAAGTGAATTAAGTATTACAATGGTAGAAGCATACCTTGTCCCAGGACCAGAAGTAAATTGGTGCGGTGGATGACGACCGAGAGGCAGGAACTTGAGAAGAGGCGACAAAACGGGACCCAACTGAAGTAAGCCCATGGCGTGGCGAGGAGCATGTCTTGTAAGTTAGCAGTTTGGTCCCTGAATTCAGACCCCAACTGTTAACGCCTGTGTCCACCGGAGACGATGCGATTATCCCCCGTCCTTCCATTAGGCGGTGCGACGGTTTGATTTAACTAGAGAGAGGGGCTGGGAAATACAGTAAACAAAGAGGTTTCAATTTCCTTAGTTAAACCCTATAAACCACTTCGCATTGCATTGCTGTCGACGGCGCTGGTCTGGGAAGGAGGAGACTGGAGACCGGAGAGAAAATAGTGCAAATTTTTCTATTTTCTCTGCTAGGGTTTTAGATTTGAATACTAGTGCCTCTTGCAATCCCTAAAGCAGTCGAAGCTCGTGGATCACTCATAATTTATAAATTATGATCAGTTTAAATTTGACTCGTTTATTATATTAATGAGCTGAATTTAAATTAAATTTGACTCAACTCGTTAATTTTATCAGGCTTATTAAACTGACTATTACATATATGGTTCTACATTATTTAGTTTTTTAGAGAGCTTTTTTTAAAGATGATAGGAATAGTTAGGAGCATGATATTGAAGGCATTCAATCACTTTCGTTTAGATTTTTAGTTCTCAAAAGAAACAAAGAAAGAGAATAATCATTTTAATTTTTAATATTTTTAATATTTTTAATAAAGTTCCTATTAAATTAACCCGACATATTTTTATTAGGTTTTATATGGAACTTGAATCTTCATTGTGAGATATATTACTATTAGTACTAGATCTAGGAGAAAAAAATATTAATTGCAAGAATTTGATGCGTCAATGTACGTTAATCCTTCTCTCTTAAAAATATGGGTCGCGCTAAGGGATGGCCGGATGGGAGAGTATACATATCGACATTCTAGCCATAGTTTTTCACCATTTGCTGGTTTGACAGGATTGACAATAATAAGTTTTATTAAATTAATATTATTAAAAATAAGAGTTAGAAAAGTAAAATTTCAAATATATGAATGGCAGCGCGTCTCTGGCAGTGGCGTGTTTCATTATTTTTATGAAACACGCTATTGTCAGTGACGCGTTTCCTTTTTATATATACAAAACGCGCAGCGCTTCTCTATCTCACTTGCGCGGGGTTTAGATGAAACGCCTGTTGGTAGTGCGTGTTTCATAAAAATAATCGATTAGGCGCGTTTAAATCCGCAGCCACCGCAAAGGCGCGTTGTCATTCATATATTTAAAATTTTATGGTTCTCACTCTTATTTTTAATAATATTAATTTAATAATAATTAATAATAATAAAAACTGCAGGATTGAATAATCGAGTGTCACATCGCCGTTAGATGAGCAGGAGCGATCTATTTCTTTTTTGATAAATAAAATAAATAAAAATCAGAAACTGATAATATTAGTGTGATTTTGTAAGATTTTTTTTTATTTAGTTAAGTTTAGTTATTTAGTTAAGTTTAGTTGAGGTTTTTCCTCCAAATCTCTTTCACCCTTCACTTAATCTCTTTCTCTGTCGGCACTGACTCAGTAGCCAACTTCTACGACTTTCTCTCCCATACGCACGACTGAACATTGTCTCATCCCGCTGCACCGTTATCATGTCAGTAACCCACTCCCCTCCGCCATTATCATCACATAGCCCCTCACCCCTCTTACAGTCTGGTCCGAAAACCCTCCCTTGCTCTCTCTGCAAAGTAGAATAAAAAGGGCAGCACCCCTGTCTTCAATCTCCTTTCTAGTTCTCCATCTCACTCTTTCTATTCTCTGTTGAATTGCTGCCCCTTTTCTTATTTTGCTCCTCACCAAGTACGGACAGAAGCATGATCGGCCCTGGTTGGTCTTGTGCCTCAGGGAGTGATGAGGCCCAAGCCTATTAGTTGCTAAACTCCCTCCTTATTTGCTATTATTCCCTCTATTACTGGTAAGCTAAGTAAACCCTTGTTGCTTTTACAAATTTCTATCTGATAACTGGCCATCGTACCTCCTTGTGTTGGCTTTTGTGATGATTGTTGACTTTGTACCTTTGTGTGAATTGCTTGGTTTCTATTGATACTTGTGCAAAATGCTTTGACCATCACTGATTTTGTGTTGCATTGTACCTGATTAGTGTTGTCTGGTTCGATTTTGTGATGTCAGTGGTTAATGTTATTATGTGCTATTGCGGTTTGAACCTTTGGTACACTGGTACTAGTCAGTACCAGTGAAGTGGGGGGTGCCCCCCAGCTTTGCTGACTTGGTTCCTCTTGTTGATTTGATTTGTACCATGGTGAGGTTGTTTGTATGTGCTAGATTAAGCGAATGTAGTATTGTTTGAAAATTTTGTACCATTTGGGCTATTTACTTGTGATGTCTACTGAGATGGTTGGGATACCATGAGATTGAAATAACTAAATCTTATTTATACCCTTAAACTGTTGGGGCATGGTTCTGTTAACCACTTGGTTTATGCTCAATGTGGGCTATGAAATTGGCTTTATTAAGAACAAATGTCTAGACTTCGGCCGAGAATGAATAAAAGTAAAGTAGGTTGGAAACCATTGTATGAATTAAAGGTTTAATCTAATCAAATGGGCTGAGAGGTATATTGGGCTAAAAGTATAATTAAAATGTTAGTTCAAAAATCATTAATAGAATAATGAACATTGCTAATAAATAATTAATACTTAAACTTAAAATCCGAAGATGATTAAATATCTTTTTTGTCTATATACAAGTGCGATCTCAAATATTAAAACACCAACACATTAGTACTTAAAAATATTTAATTAAAATTCGTTGAATTTAACTGAGTTTCTTTTATTTTTTTCTTATTTTCATATATATATATATATATATATATATATATATATACTACTTCTAATTATCAACCACACAAATAATATAATTAGATGTAAATAAATCAAATAATGATTAACGCGCACATTAATTTATTATGATAATATTATAAATATTATAAAATATATATTAATTATTTTTTCTATTTCTAAATAAGTATAATTTATAGATAAATAAAGTTAATTATTTTGCTTCATTGTTATGATTATGTGTTATTATTAATTCTCCGTCGACATAACGAAAATAAATTAGAATCTTATTTCTCCTAATAGATGATGTACCGATTCTGAGTTCAGTAAACCCAACTGTACCAAATCAAGTGTAAATAATAACTCGAGTATTGATCGATCGCGAATCAAGATTCTCAGAAGTATCTCGATGAGCCCGTCTTCGAGCATTTTGCAGTGGACGAGACAACTAACGCGGACACAGGACTTGCCATAGATCCCATAGCATAGCGCGACGATCTCATTTTCTTGTTGAGCCCCTCGGTGTGATTTTTACTACCAAGATTATGTTTTCTTTATATAGGATTTTAATTGTATTTCATATTATAGGAATTGTTTCTATTTTATATGCATTTCATTTGACATTTCAGATGTATGTTGTTAGATAAATTAATTTAGAAAATTAGGTTAAGTATGATAGAGTTTCTTGAGTAGAAAAAATGATAGATAATCAGTAAAACATTGATAAAGTTCAAGTAATGTTTATTAAGTTAATTGTTTTTAAAAATATATAAAGTTAACTAAAAGTGTTATGGATTATTGTTAATTGAAGTATCACTTATATTAGCACATAAATTAATATTAAAAATTTAGTTATAACATAATAATAAATAAATATGATAATAAAATAAATTTAAGTTATTAAATATTAAACACGATAATTAACAAAATAAGTGAATAATTTAAAAGTGTTAAATTAAATAATTGTGTGGGAAGAGTGACATCACATCGGATTGGTCTAGGTCGGTGTATCTTCGAGTAGATGATAGAAATTACGTTTCACCAACGCCTTTGCTGGTGGTTGCTTTTTATCATCACTTTTAAGAAATCTCATTGGTTTGATCGGTCACCGAGATCATCACTTGAAGGTCTCGGGGTCTAGTATCTTATATTTTTCTATCTCTTCTTCTTTTTGCGTATATATATTTTTTGTGAGAGGTAGATTCAGTTTGAGTGCATTATGAGTGGGTCATTATTTTATTATCAATGATGTATGACAGCTAACCTCTAACATCATCGTCAATCCTCGGTATCGAGCGATGCGGGGCATTGCTCATGAGGTGTCCCGGATTTAATTCTTTGTACATGGATAGTTTCTATTTTTTTTAGATTGTTAGACATATAGTTTCTATTTTGGATTGTTTATTAATTTTTTTAATTTTAATACTGGAAAGGGGCTGAATGGGATCACAACAAAAGTTGTTTTCACTATAAAAGCAAATCTGCAGATCCCACTTCGAATTTTTTTTTTAAAACTCTAGATCCCGTTGAGTCATATGTATGTGTGTCATGGGGGTTCGTATCTCGTATTTATGTTATTATAATATTTCAGATATATTTTATTTTTTTAATAATTTTTTTCATGATATTCATATAGCGCATATTTATAAAAAAAAAATTTACTCAACACTTATGGAATAATCTAATTAACTTAAAAGTTTAAGCTAAAAGTTTATATATTATATTATCTAGTATAAATGAGTTTTTAGTTTAAGTCTAGTGGTATTCAATATCTCGGCGTTTTAGGGTCTAGATTTGAAGCTAGGCTATATCGATAGTGAGGATCGACAGTAGACAAGTCCGTGATGCTCACGTCCTTAATATTTAGAATAGTCGGGAGGTGTTAGTTAGACTTGATGATACTTTTGACTCGTGCCTCATATTTTGTACTATTTTATATATTTTCGTACTCTGATCAGACTTTGAATGTATTGATGATATTTATATTTATTTATGGGGAAATTTAGTTCCATGCCATCTCAAAATGTTGAATTTAGCAAAATGTCACCCCAAATATTAAGTTCCATTTAATGCCACCATAAAACAGTTTTAATTAGCAAAATGCCACCTCTATTGTATTAATCTATAATTTATACAGTAAAAATGTAATATTTTTTAAAAAGACGATAATACCCTCAAAGACTTCTCCTTCTTTTAAATGCTCTAAATCCTCCAAAGACGCTGGTACTAGTCAGTACCAGCACATTCGTCCAATACTGGAATACTGATACAGAAAAAAGCAGCGCCCTTAAAAATTTAATTCTACCACTATATAATTTGTTTACTTCTCACAATCATGTTAGCCCGTTCATCCCACCATCATTTTTTTTGGAAAAAAGAAGAAGAGAACTTTGCACATAAGTATAGACTATATGATAGTTGTTAATCTTGCATTGGTCAAATAATATCTCCATTAATAACACATGTTTACCAACGGAAATTGATTTTTTTGTTTATTTATTTTATACCATAAAGCCCGGCCAAGCATCTCTGCTGAGTTTACACATTCCACAAAGATTATTGGGTATAAATTTTAACCAGTTTATTTTTGTACCAACTTTGATGAATAGCCTGATACTTAACCCGACCCAGGTTCTACCTCTTTATCCACTTCTTCTAATTCAATATGCAAAGGAGGCGTCAACCTAGGATTAACATTGCCACTACGAATACTGCTGCTTCTCGACTGATTCCTTCTTTGATTTACATCACCAACTTGAACGGAGAGTTCTCTTCCTTCACTAACAGCATGTCCATCAAACGAAGATAAAGTCCGAACTCGGTCGTGCACAACATGAATTCTGGTTGTGAAGGGTAGAGAGGAACATTTTATTAAGAAAGGGATATACAGGTTGTGAAGGGTATTTTCGGAATTCTAAAAATACATTCAAAAATATATTTTTTTTACTAAACTTAATTAAAAACGTATAATAAATGTATAAGTGTGACATTTTGCTAATTAAAACTATTTTATGGTGGTATTAGATGGAACTTAATATTTGGGGTGGCATTTTGCTAAATTCAATATTTTGAGATGGTATGTAACTAAATTTCCCTTATTTATGGGGCATGTGTTATAGGTTTTTTTTTATATTATTAAGATAAATGAATGATTTATATCTTGTTAAGCCTTATGTAGATGTGCCTCTTCGTATACATGTGACGATTGTCATGTCCCTTGGTGTACTTTTGTTCGGATGTGACATACTTATTGTACTGTTTCTACTATTCTTTACTATTCTTTACGATCTCTTGATTTCCTTCCAATCAATGGACACCCACATGCTTTTTAAGTACAGTTTATCTGAATTTGGGAAATGTACCGCCGACAAAATCCATTGGGTTCACTGTTGTCTGGCCTGTTGTCTGAAAAATTTTAGTTGATGTTAGAACTGCTCTTATCTAAAAATAAAATAATTAGAAGCAGAACTTTGTCTAAAGAAATTAGAAAGAAAATTCCTAACTGTAGCACACAATTGCTTAATAAAAATCCATTTATCAGCCTTTCTACTGATGTCTTTTCTGGCTCATCTGACAAGTAATCTTGCCTAAATGTAAAGTAAAACAAAACTACATGAGAAATAAAAAAAAAGAAATAATTAGAATCAAAATCCTAAAGAAATTATAAAGAAAGTTCCCAGTTGTAACACCAAATTGCTTTGTAAAAAAAAATATATTTTTATCAGTCTTCTACTGGTGTACTCCTCTGACAAGTAATCTTGCCAAAAATGAAAATTAAAACAAAGTTTTTACCAACTAATAATTAGCAAATTCAAGGATTAGAAAAGTGAGAGAGCTCTCACAAAAAAAAACAAAAAAAAAAAGAGAGAAAATACTAATGAAAAGAAGCAAATAAGAATATCAGTACATCCCGGAATAATGACCATGTTTCAGAATTTAACCTTCACTCAAGAACTGCACTGTTTGCTAGTTAATCAGGTTATGAGGCTCTGCCTTTGGAGCAACATAGCAAAATCTGTAAAAAGAAAATGTTTTTGCAGTCTTTCACTGCGTGCCTATATAAAGGGTGTGATTTCTCTAGAGCTGGCAGAATCTAATCCGATCCGTTCAGATCTAAACCTGATCCGTCATAATTTTTTACAAAAGTCAAATTGATCTGATTTGATCCGAACCCGACCTAACCCGACTCAACCCGAAATTAAATGACCTTCAATTCAATCGAAATCTATCAAATATCTGAAAAAACACAACATGTAAATTAACTTGATCTGACCCGACTCGACTGAACCCGATTTCTTTCAAAAGGTAAAACTGACCTGACCCGTCCGACCCGAACCCGAACCTGAACCGACCCGCCCGATTACCACCTCTAGATTTCTCCAAGAATTGCAACCCTCTCACAAAAACTTAACACCAAACAAAGGTAGGACTCCATGTTATCTTTTCTTCATTTGATGACACATTGCTCATAGATGAAATAAACATCTCACAAAAAAATTCTCAGCACTCGAGTACTAAAAATTGTTAGCACAATGAAAAAAAGAATAACCTATACACCTAAACTTAAAGGGAAAAGTTAAATCCACAGGGAAGATTTTATTTTGCAAATATAGTGAGGTCCAATCACATACTGACATGAACCTTCAATTAGTAGGCACTATTAGAAAAAAAAATCTTAAGAACCGTCTATTTAGCACCAGTGAAATAGAAAACTGATTCTAAAAGAATTAAATGGAAGTGCGGTAATTTGAGTGAAATATTTTAGAGTCGCTTTTTACAAAATAACAGGTTCTAATGATAATAATATCGTTGATAGATGAGAGTTAGAGCCGCTTTTCATGAAAACTAATTTTATAGCTCTAATTTAGCACTGGATTTTTTTAAAACCGACTCTAACCAAACTATTTTAACTTTGGTTTTTATAAAATCGACTCTAACCAAACTATTTTAGCATTAATTTTTATAAAATCGACTCTAACCAATCTATTTTAGCATCAGTTTTTATAAAATCGGCTCTAAACATTTCAAAACCAAATATAGAATACTTTAGAGCCGATTTTATTAAAAAATGATTCTAATTCACAAAATTTTAATTAAATTTGGTTTTAATAAAAACCGATTCAAAATAATTAATGGAGTCGGTTCTAATTCATAAAACTTAATTAAAACTAGTTTTTATTAAAATTGACTCTAATTCATATTAATTAATAATTGAATTAGAACCGTTTTTATTAAAACCTACTCTAATTCATAAAATTAAACTAGAATTGTTTTTTATAAAAATTGGTTCTAATTCATAAAATTAAATTAGAACCATTTTTTATTAAAAATCAGTTCTTATTCATAAAATTGAATTAGAACTAGGTTTTAATAAAAACAAATTCTAATTCAAAAGCTGGTTTTGATAAAAACTGATTTACATTATAATCGGTTCTAATTCATAAAACTTAATTAAAGTCGGATTTTTTTACTAAAACTCAATTCTAAATAATATGTTCGAACTGATTTTTAATTTATACGGTTCTAAATGTTTAATTTTTATTAAAAAACTTTAAAGCAAAAAATTATTTCTAAATTTTTTAGAAATGTCTCTAAAGAAATTCTCTGACATAATTTCATCAACGAATAGAATTTTAGTATTTTGCTTCCACGGATTGCTATATTTTTCAATCTAACCGGTTGTTCATCTAAAAACTAAAATTCAAAAATATAAATCCTACGGATCATCACTCTCCATCCTCTTATTTCATATATAAAAGAGCTCTTAAGAGACAGAGAAAGAGAAAGAGGAAATAATTAAAAAAAAATCGAAATCGAAATCCGACCATCTTAATTTCAAACGGCCATAATATTTGATAGAAAACGTCGATTGAGACGCGGCCACAAAAAGTTTACGATAAGATCTACATAATTAACAGTTATTGCTCTTACGGTCATTTTTAGGACCAAAAAATCTTATCTTGAAACTCAAAAACTGAATTGAAGTTTTTAGTTATTTTTTTTTCATAAAAATTATATAGATAAAAAATTGTGTATATAGATAGTTTAGTTGCTAATTCATAAAACTTAATTAAAACCTAGATTTATAAAATTCTAAGGAAAAAAATGAACTAAAAACCAGCTTTAATTAAGTTTTTGTTTTGTACTCTTAAGAAACTATTTGTGGACCAATTCGCGTCTATGTAATTGCCCTAGACTAGATGTCTGTAACTATGATAGTTCATATTAAATAACATTTTCAACGATTATCGTTCTGTATTAACTTTCACCTTAAATTTTACTTGCTTGTCTCTGTTTTAGATTTATTCTACAAACATATCAATTACTTGCTCTTATAAACACATTTTACAAGTATTTGCCCAAAATAAAATAACCCCGTCACAAAGCGTGAGTATTAAAACTAGATAAGAAATGACAGAAATCATTAATTGATTTTTGGATGCATCTTCTTATCTTTGTTGCGTTTTCTTCACAAGCGGTGATACTGATAGTGCAGGATTATTAAAAAAATTAACTTATTTTGAAACACTAATTTTGTTACAGAAATTATTAGAGTAAAAAATTTTTGTATGGATTAGATACAATTTTTGGTTTGGTTTTGTGAATTCTTCTATATATAATATCATTTATATAGAAAGCTCAAACTTGAGTTGCCGTTTACCAAATTGGCCCATCCAACGAATGCTTAACCATTGGTTAGACTAAAATGATGAAAAATAATCACTTCAAAATAATTAAATGAATAAGCATATGCAGTTCAGTAATATATTTTTCTTCTGATTCTTCTCATTGTAGGTCTATGTTACCCGGGTACTTCATATACCCAGCCGAACAAGTACCGGGTGCGTATCGGGTACGGGTACGCGTTGGGTACGGTACGGGTATGCCACATGGCGTATTGAATTATTTTAATAGGTTTGACCGGCCGATACGGTCTCCGGTACGGCTGGGTACGCCTGGGTGCGGGATTCGGCATGACTGGGTGTGGTTCCGGTACGGCTGGATATGGTCAAACTCAAAAATTCAAAAAATCAAGTGCATGAGTGAGATTTGAACCCAAAAAATAAGCTACACCTGTTAGTGCATTAGACCATTTCACAACCTCTTCACTTGTGTTAGCAGTTATTGATATATATATATATTATACTTATCTATTTTTTATTTTTTATGTATTATATATTTATTTCTATTTAAAAAAATATTATATATATTACCGTATCCGTATCCTAAAATATTTAAAATTAACATACCGCCGTACCCGCACCGTACCCGATACGATACTCGTACCCGCACTCGTACAACATAGTTGTAGGTTAAACCGCTGCTTCTTCAGGTCCGAAGGAAATGAAATGTTTTTGAACTGTCAATATTCTCAAGGGTAGTGCTAACAGTACCCCCAATTTAATCCCCGGCTAGCGTCCCCCCACACCTAACATGTGCACAATTGACCAGTCCCAGTGTCTTTGACCACTCAAAATAACAGAAAAACAAGTGTTGTTGTTCTCGTCTCTCTTCTGAAAAAAATATTTTTCTCTTGTTAACCGAAAGGACTTCAAATTATATCTGAATATCATGGATAATTTGAATTAATATGATCAGATGCGTTAACCTTTTTCTTATTATATTGCATGTACTAATTTTTCTCAAAATATATTTTCATATCCAATATTCTATCTAGTATATATACATACATGGTGAATTTAATATGCAATTAAATTATTACCATAGATATTTATTTTTCAATTAAAGACGATTACATCTTGGTTTCATGTATTTTTACTAATATATATACTTAATTATGAATTTAATATGTAATTGATTTGATATGATATGTATTTATATTTGAATGAAAAGTGATTATATCTTAGTTTTATGTGTTTATACTTGTGATTATATCTACGTGTTTATATATTCAATGTTGGTGTTCATAATTAGCATTAAGACGTTAATATTTCTAAGGAATCATCGTTGATGTTTGTGTGTTTATATATCTGAACTCGCTGTTTATAATTAGCATCTAGATGTATTTGTCAATTTATTCTTTATTGTAATCAAAATAATAAAAACCTCATTAGTAGTTATGAACATTATAAATCTGTAATTAAAAATCTAAAGTCCTGGTTCCAGATGTTTATATTTTGCTTTTAGGTGCTTATATTTTGTTTTCAAATGTTTATATCTTGCTTTGCAGGTGTTTATATTTTAATTCCAAGTGTTTATATTTTAATTTTAGATACTTATATATTTTATTTTTAAGTGTTTATATCTTGTTTTGAAGTGTTTATATCTTGCTTTAATGCAATCGGGTGGGTCGAGTCGGGTTCAGACGGGTCAGGTCGGGAACGGATTCGGACAGGTTGGACCAAATCAGTTTGACCTTTTAGAAGAAATCGAGTCAGGCCGGGTCAATTTATATGTTGATTTTTTTCAAATTTAAGATTGATTTTGATTGTATTACAAGTTATTTGATCTCGGATTGGGTCGGGTCGGGTTAGATTGGGTTCAGATCGGACCAGATCGGTTTGATTTTTCTAAAAAATCAGATCAGATTTGAACAGGTCGGACAGATTTCTCGGATTGGATCAGATTTTGTCACCTTCTATATTTACATTTGTAAAGCATGTCTTCAAATTATTTTTACTTCAATTAGTTTGGGGTGTCCAAAAACGAAAAGAAATGGAGATCAAAATAACACGTGGATCAAAAAATAGAAAATTTATCGTGCCACGAAACTGCTAAACTTCATAGACGTCCTGAGTGAATTGCGGACTTACTAAAAATAGAAAATTTATCGAACACAATAATTAACACGTGGGTTTAAATTAGAAGTACAAGTCTGTTAATTTAATTTGCGATTGGATTTGGAGTCGGAGACGAAATTGGGAAATAGCAGACCGGGGATTATAAGATTTCCATCTCTCTTTTTTGCAGAGTCTATTGACTCGGACTGCAAATCAACAAGAAGTGACCTTAGATCTCGAGAAGTTAAATCAAGGCGAATCAACTACTTACCTTGAATAACCTGATTTTCACTAGTACGTGGCACCATTAATTACCTCGTATTAAGCTTTTTCATAATTTTTTTTAGAAAAAACTATTGAAGATTATTAACTGTCATGGAAAGAGCGATGGACTAACAACTTGTTTAGAATCTTGCACTAAAATAAAAATTTACACGCACAAATTTCAATGTGCTGAAATAGATTGATCAGAAAAAAAAAGTACATAATTTTATCCTTTTCAATGTATTAAAATGTAGCATGCCTTTAAAAATCTTCATCGTACTTGGTGACTCCAGAATAACAAATAAGAAAATTTCCAGCATAAGTTTTTATCCGATACGCATGAACTTTGATGCATCAGGAAAAAAAAATCACGTACAATTTTTTTATTTATTACTCTTGCATCCGGAAAAAAAAATCCGTGCTTGACATCGTTACAAAATCTACAGTAGTCTTACTTATATATACTATATTATAAAGAACATATGTATTAGAGATATCCACTAATAATGGATATTATCAGATAATATGTAATGACCGAGATATCCATATTTAATATATGATTGAAATTAATTAATTTTATAAAAAGCGAATGCTTAATTCAGTCAAGTTCATTTTTTATCTCCATTTTATTTGCTATTTTTTACTAATGCTTTTATAAGAGGTTTAAAAAAATTATCAAATAAATTAAATATAACTATTATTAAATTTTATTATAAAAAAAACTGTGCATCGTGCAATCTTACTAAAAAAATTATTATATTTTGTGCATTATCTTTTCTTAAATAGTGAATTATTTTATTTTAAAAATTAATAGCTTTTGTACATGATTTGTATATAAATTATTTCTAATAGAATATATTAATTTTATAAAGTTAATGATAAATATAATTATTTTATAAAAAAATTATGTATCAAATATTTAAATATCAACTATTATTAAGTTTTATTATAAAAAATAGATATTATATGACCTTACTCAGAAAAAAATATTATATTTTGTACACCACCTTCTATTAAGTAATAAATTAAATTTATTTAAAAATTTAAGAAGCTTTGTGATTAATTTAGACGTTAGTTATAATAAAATTAGTGCTAAATATAAATATTTTAAATTAAAAAGGTCTGCACAACAGATTTGTTCTGTGCTAGTTACTATAGGAGCTAAAGGACCGAATGCATCTCGTTTTGTTACAAAATTGGGATTTTTTTTCTTAAATAGTCTAATTAATAAATAAATCTACACTAATGATCTAAAAGCCAAATTATTTCTATAGATGATCTAATTAAGAGCTTGACTTCAACTCACGTTCTTCAAATCTCTAATTTTCTGCCTAATGACTGACTGTGTCATACTGTGTTTAAAGGTCATAAATTAGATAACGCACTTCAGTTCAAATTTGAACAACGTGACTTCAACTCACGCTCCTTAACTTAACTATTTACTTCAAAAGAGTGAATTTTATTAACACCTTTACTTTAATAACTTCTTAAACTATTAATTATTAGTGTAGATATATTTATTAGTTAGACTCATCAAAAAAATTCCATATTACGAGTTGTTACGAGCTTTTTCTCGAGGCCCTCGTCCCTTCTCTTCCACGGTCCCTTTCTTTTTTTTCCTTCTCGATCAAAATCCCCACTTTCGTAAGTTGTAATTGCTCTCTCCGTCCTCCCCTCCGCCTCTCTAGCAGTACTTCATATGTTCTCGCAACCCTGCACTACTCAAACCCCTCTTAAACTTACTTCCCTCCACACCCTCCTGTGTCTCCTTCCTCCGCATTACAACCAGCCACCTTAACACAACATCCGTCAAAGATATTTCAATATAAAGATCATATTTAATGATTTGAATCGGCTGTTTAAATTTTAAATTCGAAATATAAATTCAAAACACATTAAGATTTTGTACTTGAAGCGCAGTAGCAACAAACAATGCATCCGCAAACCCAAAAAAATGAAATTATTTTTCCTTTAATTTCCTTCAAGTGACTAAAACAAATTTAGTAATGGGATTTATTCGGCTATATTCTCCTGCTTCAAAGAACGGAACATATAATAGTTGGTCAATTGCTCTGTTTTAATTTTATCCGCATTAGATTAGCTTCCTTGTCCTGTCTAACATACAGATATAAAATAATAAAATTCATTTCTTTGCTCCTTCCATTTCGTGGCTAGAATTAATTTCCTGATTCCTCCCTTTTCTTACTGTCTTACCTACTGGAAGGATTTAGTTTCGTGTATATATCAATTTTAACTTTTCCTCTCTATTTATTTACAACGTTTGGCCACCAACAAGGCGTGAAATTCAGCTTTGTGCATAATTGAAGTTCAAAAGGGGTGGAGATTCTAATGTATTTACCTCATAGAAAAAAATAAGATTCTAATTAATATATATAACAATAATTCATTGTTACTGTTGTTTGATTCATGGATATGCTCATGTTCTCTTATCGCAAGATCTACATTGATGTATATATTATACGAGTAATTCTAGTATGACATAAGGTATACTTTTGAGAAATACTGCTCAAATTTTTAAAAAAATCTGTTGTATTTCTAGTGATTTAGATACAATATTTTCTAAATTTGGAACAATTTGGAGTTTGATTGATCATTCATCACAAAATCATTCAATTTCCATTGTTAAAAATTGAAATTGTATGATGGAAAACAAAATCTCATTCAACTTAGCTCAAATTTGACACACATATATACTATCTAAATAACTATAAATATATTTATAATTTATAATTTTTTATTTGAACAATATTTCTCAAAAAAAAAAAAATTAAATGTACCATAAAAATTGAACAAAAGTTGAAAGTTACTCATATTATATAACCATCGTACTATTGTCCAAGTGATTTTCGGTAGAGGCACGAAATCACACATCCTCTATAAAGTTATCAAAATAACATTAACCATGTTATATATATACGCCGGGAAAATATGTCTACAAATGGGAGGCCCAGAATTTGTACACATAAATTATATATGTATCTGTAATCACATTACAGGTAGCTCAAAGAGCATTTATCTGGGCTAATTAAATGCATATATGATCAGTTCCTGGATATAACAGGAAGCAGTCCTTTCTCCTGGAGACTTGTAACAGTTTCATAGAGACATTGTCTCACGGGTGTAAATTCAATTCCTAAATCCTTCAGCCTCTGATTTGTGAATTTATACCCTATTTTTGGTGGATTGAGCTCATCCTTACACCTGTACACACAAAAAGAAAAGAGCATTTTTTTAGTTAATTAAGGTCGTTCAGTTGACAAAAAAATGAGAAATTTGTTTTGACCACGGATGCTGGTATGTAAAATTCTAGACAAAAAGTGGTTTATATGATTTCGTATAAAAGTTGGTGTTGACACCGCCTTTTGCTGAAAATAATCATCATGGTAGGTGAAAGAAATTAGAATATTTTTTCCCACAAAGTGTCATTAATTAAGAAGAAGTACATATTAATTCAAATAGTATATGGAACAGTTGGTATAGTGCTCCAATTGCACAACCTCCTCCATTTATTTAGTTTGTGATGTTGGTATCTGGAACAAGTTAATTAAAGAGGGGATAAACTCTTTTTAATTTTCTTGAATTAGGAATTTATTTACTTGTTAGTTATAGGGTACTCGGGAAATAGCTTGGCAAGAATGCGGCAGAGCTCGCCCCGGTGCAGAGTGCTCTCAGCACAGATGTACCGGCCGCTCGCCTCCGGTGCCTCATAGACCTTAACATGCGCCTCTGCCACATCCTTCACATGCACATATGCCTGGCATGCGTTAACATATGTCTTAGCAGACCCGGTAATGTACTTCATTATGTGAGCGATGCTGGCATTGACGGTCGGTTGCAACAACGGACCAAGCACAAGTACCGGATTCACCACCAAAAGATCGATCCCCCTTTCTCGTGCCACCTCCCATGCTCCTTGCTCCGCCACTGTTTTGGCATAGCAGTACCAATTCTGCATGGTTTACAACAATCATATGGTTTTTATTTGAAAAATAAGATCAATTATATCCAAATTATTAGTTCTACTGGAGAAATTAACATAGAGAGGTATGATATTATGACATAGAAACCTCGGTGTTCTTGCAGTACTCGAGGTCGCTCCAGCAAGTCTCATCAACGGGCACATCAAGGTTGCGACGAGGGTTCATATAGACAGTTCCAATGGAGGAGGTGAATATGACACGCTTGATACCAGCATCAGCTGCCACATTGATCACATTTCTTGTACCCTTGACTGCTGGTTCTATCATTAGCTCCTATATGTGGAATAGGCATCCTTAATTTGGCATGTTAAAATTTTATCGAGCCATTTTTGAATTTTTATAGCCTCAACCATCCAACAGGAACTAACTAAAAAAAGAAACATTTTTTGTTCAGCACATACTGACTCTTGATTAATTATAACTGTGTGAACGCAAAAAAAAAAAAAAAAAACAGCCCAGACAAATATGAAGATATTTAAAAAATGCATTGAATGCTGATGATAGTTGCATTATAATATTTTTTTCTTGTTACAAATTGTCATATTTTTTTCTTTCAACCTGATAACTTAATTTTTAAAATATCTACAATATGATAAAATTTGTTGCATCAGAGGTTTATGACCTGAATCTCCGCTTGAATGATTGAACGAACCTACTCCTGATTCCAAATTCCTTTTAATATATATCTACAATTCTATATGCATCATATATTTTGCACCGTGCAAAAGATAGTCGATAGACAGGGTTACTAAAAAAATATACCCTAAACCCTCTCTGAAAAAGGTCAACCTTTTGTTTCCCTCTACATATGAATTTTGAGGCCAACATATATAATTTGGCGAAATTCTTATGTATAAATTATTTTTTCTTTTAATAAAATCAATTTGTTGTTAATGCAGTGGTTAAATATACTTTGAAATAAACAGCATCTCTTCTAAGTGAAGTTTTCTTACGTTGTGCAAAGCACAATTAACACAGCTCGCCAGCTCCACCAAAATTTTCAATTCACACAGGAAAAAAAATCTAATTTGACATGTCAGTAGGATTAATTGGGAAAATAAAATTAATCAATAAAGCGTATATACACATCAATAGAATAGAATTAATTAGGAAAGTGAAATTTTGACAGAGTAAAAAGAGAACCATACAGGATCATCAGTAACCGGAGAAGCAGTATGGAAAACTCCTTCACAACCAGCAAATGCTGTTCTCAGGCTTTCAGGATCTAACAAATCGGCCTGCAGGAGAACAAGCCGGTCGCTCGCACCGTCGAGGGATCTCAAGTGTGCATTTTTATCATCATCTGCAGAAAATTTTAAAGCTGGAAGTGATTATGAACATCATAATTGACAAAAAAAAATTAATTTTTAATAGAGTCAACTCTTTATAAATATTTTTTATGTGCCAGCCATTTTCTACAAGCTTAGTTCATGATTGATGTGAACTAGGAATTAGCTCATTGTCGGATGAGAATAAAATTCAAGCATGTATTTCAAGAGCAATGTTCTAATTCTATCAACTTTTATAGTATCGATGTCATTGATTTAAAATTGTCCACGTGATATTATATTCCAATTGTAAAACATGTTCTTTATTAGCTGGAATTTTAAGCTATAACATGGATTAAATATAACTAAGGTCATTAACATTTTTTTAACAAGCAAACAAGTTCACAAAAAGGAGGGTAGCCCTGCCTTCACTCAAGAAAAAAAAGTTGAAGATTGAAATCGTTTAGTAGAGACGATAAATATTCAAATATGGAAGAATACTCATATATAAGCTTCACAAATCCTTAGAGATAAAATGGGGTTTAGGTTCTCAATTTTAAATATTCATAAAATGCTTTTCGCAATATATACGTAAGGCATAATTTTCATAATTCTTGACGCTAATTAATTAGACATTTCTGGATGACCAAAAAAATATAGAAATAAATTGATCTATGATACAGCTATATATGTAATATATATATGTAATATATATATATATATATATATATATATATATATATTGTCTGTTGAAAAATAACTGACCAGGTTTACGGACTGTGCCTCTGACAGTGTAGCCTCTTTCAAGGAGGCGTTTCACTAGCCATGACGCTATGAATCCAGCTGCTCCGGTTACGCACACTGTGTGACCAAGGCAGGGTAGGTGGCTGGTTTTCTCAGTTGGCATGTTGTGAAAAAATAATTAGATACAAGTTTGTGCTAATGAGTTTGTTGAGACGGTGTGGATCGAGACCGAGTGTGAGAGAGAGGAAGAGAGAGAGAGAATTGATGCGAAGACAAACTAGTCGCTAGGACACGCTATTTATAAAGCCAGGATTTTTAATATTCATGTGTATAGCACGGTAGGTAAAGATACCTGATATAAAGAAAAATTGAATACCTAGGATGGCAAGAAACATTGTTCATCTCCAGTACCTATTGCACTGGAGAGCCTACAAGCCTACCTACATTGTTCATTGTGATGCACACATCAAATTTCTAAAAATATAAGTTATATTATTTCTATATCTGTTTAGCATTTTTTGGAATTTTCAAATCTGACCTCTTTTAATTTGCAAATATTAATATTTTTATTAGACTTATATTATCTTTTAGAAGTACAAAAAATAGTAAGAAAAAAATTAAAACCAGTAAAACGTTTGTAAATTGTGAATCTTGATATATATGTAAATCACAATGAACAATTAAATGTAATCATTTTGATTATAAAGAAAATGTAATTTGAACCATTAATATCTCATCTGGAAAAATAAATATCAACATTAATTAATAAATTAGGAAAGGTTTCCTCGAGAAACAGTAGCAAATTAATGATCATATGTTTGCAGAGAGGGGAGAGGTCTCTGTTGTTGAGTGGTTAAAAGGTGTTTAGGGCTCCCAGAAAAGTTCGTGATTTGTGGGGAGAGGTCTCTATTGTTGAGTGGTTAAAAGGTGTTTAGGGCTCCCAGAAAAGTTTGTGATTTGTGGTTTGCTCAAGTTCGGTTTGGTATTTTAACAGCTCGGTTTGAGTTCGGTTTGATTTTTTGTCAGTTTGGCTCGATTTCAAAATCATTATTTTTTTCAATGGTTCAGTTCGATTTGATTTGTAAATAGCTCATATTAATTATCTTAATATATTTTGGTTATAAAATCAGTAAAATATAGATAAATTAATTAATATAATATAAAATTATATAAATATACTTATTTACATTATAATTATTATAATTATGTATGATAAATGTGAAAATATTGGTTATTTTCTAAATTTCATTATAAAATTAATAAAATATTAATTATTTTAATTCTAATTATTTATAATTATATAAAAATTATAATAATTAAGTTTGTTTGGAGTTCGACCTCAGCTCGAGTTTCAACTAGCTCGGTTCGATTTTTAATTTGAGTTTAATTTAGCCAGTTTGGTTTAAGTTTATTCGGTTAAACATGTTTTCAGCTTAGGTGTTAATACATTTTGTCTGACTTTGTTGTTTTATTTCTGTTTTTCATGAAGCAAAACGTAAATCCTTAGCCATATCTCCATAAACAATAATGACGATGCCTTAATTAATCAAATATTCCATCCACAAAAAAACAAGTAATTCTCTCATCATTTTCAGGGTGGCGTTATAGATTTTGGTTTTCTCATTTCTGACTCTCGCTTTCTCTTAATATTCATGATTAATGCGCGCCTTTTACTTGCATAGGTTTCTTTCTATTATTTATGGTACGAATTAAAGAGAAGGAAAAGTGAGATTACCTCACACAATATACATGTCTTTTTTTTAAGCTTTTGAAATGCACTGTTAAGTAAGCTTTATCGTTTTGGTATTTTTGAATGGTTATTATCCAATCCGAAATAATACTGGACTTTCGGAATGAGAAAATGAAATTAACTAATTATCATTATATCTAAATGTTTCAACACATATTTTTGTGGATTCCAGTAACATCATGACGATTACTTTTTCAGTCTCTTTCACTCACTTCCAAGTCCATTTTCATTTTCTTAAAATTTACTTTTCAAGTTTCATAATAAAAGTGGGAGGATCTAGATGTAAACAAGTTTAATTGGGTTCATGTCCAGTCTTAATTTTGACTTTTTCAGGAGATAATACATAATCATTTATTTATTGTAATATAATCCTTTCAAATGTAGCTATTATTATGAATTTCCTCAGACTCGTTTCCATCATATATAATGCAATTTATAGAATCTTTTCTTTGAATTTGTTAGCATGCTTCTTGAAAGGACAGAGGTCTATATTTTTGGTGTTGAGATGTGGTTTTGATGGGTGAATTAAAGGTGAAAAACGATGGATGTTGTTGCTGGAATATAGTTTTATTTATACCAACGATGATGGGGATTGAAAGAGTATTTTTGTTATTTGTGCAACAATAATCAAAGTAAAATAATATGTAACTGTAAATTTAGTCAAAATGTATTTTGCTTGGACATTGCATAAATAGCAAAGAGCCAAAGAAAGCCAACATATTAATTATCGGAACTTCAATTTCTAGCGGTGTTTTTTATATAATGCGTATGCGTGGCTAAGTTCTGCACGTGTATCGTCATAAGGACTTGGTTTTTGAATTTGATCCGATTAGTTCTTAAAAATATTCAATTTTTATTTAATCTTTATAAGTCTGGTCCGGTCTATTTCTCTAGTAACGCCTGAATTTATTAAGATACGGATCCAATACCTGAAAAGTAGAATTTTTCCGATCTCAATTCTCATAAACTCAGTTTTGCCTGATCCTTACCCAACTCTTTTCAGATTCAAGTCTGACCAAATATTTATTACATAATTAAACATACATCATTATAAAATATATCTTTATAAAAATATATCATCATTAAAAAAATATATTTTTCATCAGCAAAAAAAAAAGATCGAGCAAATAGCAGTAAACTAAGGCACGCACTATAAACTTCATCAGAAAAAAAATAGATCAGGCCTTATCCGACTCTTAGAGTCTGAAGAATTTGATAAAGATCATGCCTCTTAATGCTCAGTTGTTCACTGTATCCTTTGTGCTACTATGTATACTGATCCCGGTGAATCGTTGTGTCACTTGTAGGGGTGTGCAAATGGATTGGTTTAATTCGTGTTGAACTGAACTGTAAAATTTTAAAATATTTGGTTCAGCTTTTCAATTTAAAATTTTCAGTTCGGTTGAAAATTTTAGATAATTAGGTTTTGTCCTTAGGTTCTGTTTTCCTTTTTCTAAATCAGATAAACCGAATAGCCCAAAATTTATCAACTAACTTTATTTCACTTGATATAAATAAGGATTATATCAAAAATAATCCATAAATATATTTATTTTTTACAAGTTTTATTTAGTTATTTATTTTATCCTTTTAACTATTTATTTCTTCTATCAATTTTTATAACTTTTGATATTTTTTATTCCTATTTAAATAATATATTTTTGATTTAACCGAATAAATAAAAAAAGTTTTAATTTATTTGGTTGATATTTTTAAATGTTTGATTCGGTTCATAATTTGACAAATCGAAAAAAAATTCGGATGCATATAATTATTTCGATTTAAATCGAACCAACCGTTTGCACACCCCTAGCCACTTGGCAGGAGTTGAAATTTTTTGCAATTTATATCAGGCCCTAACTGTTCTCGCTAGAAAGAGGGAAATATCTTATGTCTAAAACCGCATTTTAAAACTGAAATTTTCTAGAAATAATTTATAAGTTCCACTACTCCTAAACATTATAAGATCTGAAATAAGTGACATATTTTAGACATAATTTGTATACATCTCTCTAAAACTTTAAATTTACATATATCCCTCTCTGATATTATTATATTTATCCTTCTAAACTAATAAAATTGTCATGTTTACCCAATATATCTATTTTCCATTAAAACTAATTTTAATTTATACTTATAGATTCCTCATTTAACTTTATTGAAGATATTTTTTTTAATTGAATTCTCAATAGGTATACTACTGGTATATATATCGAGTTTGAATATATAATCGGAAGTTTTAGATTGTTTGAACGGAGCAGCAGCACTCAGCAAATCAATTTCAAGATGATTATCAATGGATCACTGCTCGGACTCCAAACTCATGTCGTTGAAGACTCGAAGTTCTTGAACCAACTCGTAACTGACAATAACACATACGGGCCGAATAACATATTTAGTGATGCGTATAATGGAAAATATAACAAAATATATTTTCTTTGTTAACGGTTAACGATTTTACGTGATCGTTAAATTAAAAAACAGTCAATCACTTTTTACCTACTAATTGATATTTTAAAAAAACTAAAAAATACATTATCATATCATTAATACTTAATAATTAACTAAATTAAGTAAAAATAATAAGTACAATATTAGTTAAGTACTTAAAAGTTAAAATTCTTAAATTATACTAAACTATTATATAATGTGTTTGCTTTATATTTTTATCAGGGCATCAATTTATATTCAAAAAAAAAAAAAAAATTTAGAGTCACTAACTATTAAGATTTGAAACAAAAAAATTATAGTCGTTAAATAGGTTTTTTTAATAATGATTTTAATGTTAATAATGGGTTTAACGTGAGATAAAATGGTTAAATCATAGAAAAATCGTTAAAACCATTAAAATGGTTAAAACTTTTTATTTATTTTTTAAGTTTGACCAAATCATAAAATTACTTCAAAAAAGATAATTAATCGAGTCAGGTCGATTGACCCAAACCCGATCTGACCCAATTTGAATAAAAAAAATAGACCCATACTATATCCATTTATTGTCGAATCATATCAGATCGGATCGGATCAATAAGTGAAACCCCTAGATTTTGCCCTTCCAACACCACCTCTTTCATTCACCTCTCGATACACATCAACATTTTTTAGACCGGAAATTCATAATTAATAAAAATGAACATACATTTATAACAATGTTCATTTTATCATATTTGAACAAAATACAATATTAAATAGTTGATTAATGACTTTGAATAAAAAAATAGACCATTTGCATGTCACAAAAACTTTATAACGACTTCACAATTATTATATGTATAACATAATTAACATTAATGATATTTTTATTTTTATTTTTTAATATTCATAGACTTTTTGTTCTAAAGATTTAAAAAATTATGTACCAAAAAATTTGACTTTACGATTATTTATTTCAAAACTAAAATTTAAAATTGATATTTCTCGGAGTTCAAACTTATTTGTAAACTTGGATCGGAAAATTTTCATATTTTTGTATTTGTTTAAAAATATTCGGAACGTCATACTAATTGTGTAGCATTAAATTTGAAAAGTAACACTTTATTTTTTATGCAAGTAGAATATTTAATAGGTCAAAATTTGTAGGAAGAAAATCTAAAAACTTTATAAAAATGAAATTTCTAAATTTTTAAGCATTTAGATTGTAATTTTTTGTTATAAAAATTAGATTTTTCAAAATAAGAGAATGTGATAGTAAATGAGGCGAAGAAGGGGAGAGGGGGAGGGGTTTAAATATTAATCATATACACATAATTAAGTACCTAGCTTGCAATTAGCTTGGTTGATTTGTACTTTTGCGAGCATATAGCATCGGAACTTTATCTTTTTCTTTTTTCGTCTCCTAATCTCTTATTATGAAGTTGGTCATTAAACAATTATGGCATGCTTGGGAGATATTTAAACAACTCAAGTATGAAACATTGAAAAGCAACCAAGTGAGTGTTGAGATATTTGAAATGAATAAAGGACTATATGCTCACGTATCGAAGATCAAATCGGCTGAAGGTCATTGGATACATTATTTGGATACACTGATTTCATGATACATCTTTATGATGGCAGGAGTTGTTTCATGAAAAAGTGCTAAACAGACTCTTACAACATCTTTTACGATGTCAACGGAGTTCATAGCATGCTACGAAGCATTCAACTATGGTGTATGGCTGAAGAATTTTGTCACAAAGCTGCATATAGTGGATTCTATTCAAGAACCATTTAAATTATTATATGATAGTAGTCCAGCAATGCTATATGCAACCAATAACCAGAGTTTCTCAAAATCAAAATACATTGACATCAAATTTCTGGTTGTAAAAGAGAGAGTACAAAATAAGAATTTATGTATAAAATATATATGTATAGACTCCATGTTAGTAGATCCACTTACTAAGGGGTTACCATCCAACAAGTTTCACGAGCATATCGCTCGTATGGGCGTAATACCCATTTGAGTTACTTAGAAAATGTGAGAGTCTAATTTTATTTTATTATTTATGTAATGTTGTAATAAGTTTTTAAAATATACAAAGTTACATTCAGTTTTCATTTCTCTCTTTAAAGTATTTGACAGCACTAAAGTAAAATAAAGTTTAAAGTGACTCAATTAGAAATAGACACGTCTAATCACATTTGCATGTAATTTCTAAACTATACGTTCAAGTTAGATTTATGTCATTCAATTATATTAATAATGTGATCTATGTTGGTTATTTATGCAAAAATATAAATGTAACGAGTGTCACTTAGGTTCTTTATTAGTATAGCTAATGGACAGAATTGTTCGAAAACTACGATAAGTAAAGATAGGAAAATTTGATAGCGAAACACATAATTATAAGGTTATACTTATCCAAGTGGAAGATTGTTAGAATTAAAGACATATGATATCAATTAATATTTTGAATTATGTATAAATAATTATGTATTTATAATTACTATCATTAATAAAATAATACCAAAATATAAGTGATTAAATAGGTTAAATATTTTATATATTTATTGGTATTTTCTACGTATTTCAATTAAGATTTGAAATCAGAAACATATAGAAATAATAAGTAATTTATTATAATTTATTCATGGACCGATTATAATTAATTTATAAAAACTATATGTTATAATTTTAGAATATATAAGGTCTACAAATATAAATTATGATTATAGTAAGTTCGCAATTATGGAATTAACCAAGTTAGAAGCTTGAAAATTCTAAAGTTATTGTTTGTACCTATTTTTTGCATGTCATGACATGATTGTGCAATCTTTAGGTCATGATCTTCATGTTATCTTGTGCCAAAAATAGAACATATGACATGTATTTAAGGGGTTGGGTCTCCATTGTTTCAGATCATTCACTAGTTGTCTTGCTCCATTAAAGAAAATATACTATATTTGTTATTCGGTAAGTTCAGAGAAATGAAGATGTGTTTTTAAAGGTTTGGAAGGACTCGATCATCATATCAACTCAATCAAGAATCTATTTGTGCGCCAACTTTCTACATCAATTTCTTTGATATCGATTGAGTGTCGAGTGGTGAAAACGTGGAAGATGGAAAATAAATATATTATGTTGTTATTTTATTTATTACATAGAAGTAGATCATGATTAGAATTTAAAGATATTAAGAAAACTCATAAAGTAAATCCAACATAAATTTTATCACTTCGTCAGTAAAAAAAACGGATTAGGTCTATCCGATCCCTTAAGGCTCAGAGGGCTTGATAAAAGTTGAACTTCTCAAGACCGAGCTCACCTCCTAAGAAGTCTGACTTTTTGAACCTAACAATTTTAAAGCTCTTATAAAACGTGTCTCTTTTATAGACCCACTAGATCATGTCCTTGAAAAGTCAGACTCAACCGTTGAAGACAATGCTTAACCATACAGTCTAATATGCCAGTCCTTACCATGCGATTTGCCATATAAATACAATTTTGACTGTGCTACAGAAGATATTTTCAACATTCTAGAAAGAAAACTAAAAAAAAGACTTATTTTTTCTAAACCCTCAACTCTTCTTTATTTTCTTATTTTCCCCTCTACTCTTCTATTTTTCTTATTTCTCCCTCTACTCTTCTATCTATTCTCTTATTTACCCATCAATCGAATTAACTTATAATTATCTTATTAAAACTATTTAAATCTCTTAACCTAACCTCTCCCTTAGGAAAAAGAAGTTCGGACGATGGCATAATAATGGTGGACCTACTTGAGGTCAAACGATTGGCTGAGAAACAAATGTCAGAAATCAAGGCCAAGGAAAAATTCATGAATATTCTAAATACTCACTTCTTGAAGTAGATCAATTTCATGCTTTCTCTCTAAATTGAAGATTGTTATTGTAAATATTTCCGACATTAAAATCAAATGTAAATGATATATCACATAAAGCTGTTGCCCTACCTATTTCGTTTATAGAATAGGAAGAGCATGGAATGGGAAGAAACTTGCCTGAAGCTCACCCACCTCTTTCAAGTATTATTTTTGAGATTATCATTCCTTATTGTGTGAAATATATTTGAGTAAATTTAATGCATTCTTTAATTTCAGAGGAGACGACAAGATGAGGGAATTAATGACACCTTAGTGGAAGAGGTTAGGACAGATTAAGAGGATTTAGATTATTTTAATGAGATAATTATAAGTTAATTAGATTGATGGGTAAATAAGAGAGTAGATAGAAAAATAGAGAGAGAAATAACAAAAATAAAAAGTAGAGAGAAAATAAAAAAATGAAGAAACGTTGAGGGTATAAAAAAATTAAGTCTAAAAAAATGTCGGGCATGAGGAGTCGAAGCCTGACCTCTGAATGTTCATCCAAGTAAATCTACATCTATAGTATTTTACACTATAAAGTGTTGTTCATATCTTAAAATTGACAGAATCTTTGAATCTAAGCATGCACATTTAAATTTCTTTATATCGTCTCTTTTACTCACACTCGAGTTGTCCACTGTATTATCTGTATACTAATCTCGTTGAAGCGTTGTGCCACTTGACAGCAGTTGAACTTGAGAAATTTTGCATTTTATATCATTCTAATAATCAAAAGGTAGGCCCTAATCTCGTTCGGCAGATCATTTTTCAGTGGGCAGAGAATTTGATGGGCATGAGTTTCTCTAAAGCTATGTTATTCAAATACTTCCTCTATTTCACTGAGTCCGCATCCGCATCCGTACAACACAGCTCTAAAATCATTTTTTTAATTTCCATCCACGTTTTTCCCTCTTCGGGAAAAAAATTTCCGATCAAATTATCTTTTTCCAGCGAACTATAAAGAAAAGAGCCTGTACCTGAGGTTTTTTTTTTCATTCCATTTGTCTTAAAAATATCCACCAAACGAATCTGGGAAGAGATGCACTTTCGAGCTGTAAAACGCATGAAATCCCACACCTCTCGGACGCAAACGAACAAGGTATAATTGTTCTTGCTAACCCACATACATCAGTGAGCGAGTTAAAATGCCAAAAAAAAAAAGAGAAATATCTTACGTCTAAAACCGTATTTTCAAATATTATTTTTTTTAGAATTAATTTAAAAGGAAGGGATCACTTAACAATGACTATCTTGACAATTTTGACAACGGATCTTCAAATAAATATGAAAAAATCTAAAAAAAAAATTATAGATGTATTCTTCTACTTATAGATTGATTTTGATTCAAATTTTATGCAATTTCATTATCATTTGATAGTCCGTCTAAGTCCGTTAAACTAGAACAGTTATAAATTACATAATATTTTAATGATTTTTGATGGACTATCAAACGTTAATGAAATTATATGAAATTTAAATCACCATCAATCTATAAGTTTTTTTATTTTTAAGATTTTTTTCATATTTATTTGAAGTTCTATTATCAGATTATCAAGATAACCCATTGTCAAATGATCCCTTTCCCGTTTATAAATTCCTGCTACTCATTATAAGATCTGAAAATAAATGACATATTCTAAACATAATTTCTATATATTTCTCTAAAACTTCAAAATTACATATACCCCTCTCTGATATTATCATATTTATCCTTCTAAACTAATAAAATTATCATATTTACCCAATATATCTTTTTTCCATTAAAACTAACTTTAATTTATACTTATAAATTCCTCATTAAATATATTTTTTAAAATTAAATTATCAGTATATGTATATTACAGGTATATATATATATCGATCTTGAATATCAATACTTCGGAAGTTTTAGATTGTTTGAAATTGTAATAAATTTTCAATAAATGAAACGGTGGGATATGAAATATATTTTGGTGATTGGAGATCTATTATTGAAATGATGTGATTAATAGAAGCAAAAAAAATTAAAAGAATTTTAATGAAGTTTTTGGATGTATTTGATACATGATAAAATTTTAATCGGTAGATACGAGTGTTTTAATAATATGAAAGGGTAAATATGATATATGTTTACATTATGAAGTTTAGAGGACGAAATATACAACTTTCAAGTTCTAGAGGGATATACATATAATTTTGCCAAAAAAATAAACCGACCAACAAGGAGTACTCCTGATACAGTGATCATGACATTTATCCACCCTTTTGGAAATGCCAAGTCTCTTGGCGTTACTTTTCTTTCTGAAATTTTAATGCTTTATCAATGGACTCACTGATCGGACTCCAAACTCATTTCATTGAAGACTCGAAGTTCTTGAGCCAACTCGTAATTAACAAGAACCGAATAACTTATCTCGTGATGCGTATAATAGAAAATATAACAAAATATATTTTCTTTGTAAATGGAACAAAATATCATTTTCTCTAAAAGTTTCAACAAAAATATCTCCCTACATTTTTCGACACCACCTCCTTTTGTTCCTGTCTAGCATCCACATCAATATTCTTTATTATTTTCAATTTTCAATTTTTAAAATATAAATTTTAGACCGGAAATTCATAATTAAAAAATGAGCATACGTTTTATAATAATGTTCACAAAGATTATATTTGAAAAAAATAATATTAAATAGTTGCTTGAGGACTTTGAATTAAAAAAATGTATAATTTTCTCCGATATTTTTATTAATAACTAAAAAAATTTGAAAATCACGAAAACAACATTGTTTGGGCGTAAATCACGAATCTAACAAGTCCACACTTAATAAGTGCGGACTCACCCATCATGTCCGCTTTTATTAAACGCGGACTGGGTAAAAAAATTTCAGTTCCACTTTTAGTAAGTGCGGACTCACCCATCTGTCCGTTTTTATTAAACATGAATCGGCTTCTCTCTCTCCCTTCATTCCGCACCCTTCCCTCTCTTCAGTCTGCACCTATTGGTCTCCCTCTCTGCCGCAAACTTGAGGCTACAGGTATTTTTTATTTATTTTTTTTTAATTTATTTATCAGTTAAATAAATAAATATCAACACCAATAGAATACCAATTAATAACCCCAGTTATCAATTGTGTAGAAGGATTAATATGCTGAATCTTTAGTTGTGTCGATAAATAATAATTTTTGATAGTATAATTTATAACCGCAAACTCTCGATAACTCATGAATGTCCAAACAAAAAAAAATTATACAATACAACTACAATCATATGATTCTCATTTATTTTTAATAAATGAGACTATGAATGAAGTTAGAATCTAATTTATTAAAAATGATTTGAAATTTTGAAGTATGTTGAGATCAGAATCAGAGCTAGCACCGAATCATGCAGTTCATCCTTACACACGACCATTGACTTCGTTATTGCAGATGTTATTTTCTTAGCATAGAGTATTCAGAATTTGATCCCATATAAACACTTTTATTTTAGTAGTATGTTTTATCATATAAATTATTAGCATTATGAATAAATTTGATTTGATAAAACATAAATTCTTATATATCATTATGCATTGCACATTAAGAAATTCTTTAGATGTATATCAAAAGTAAAAAATATGTAGTACAATTAATTATTTTATTATTAAATTAGAGAAAATACATTATCCTGCAGAGGACTTCGATCTCATATTCAATATCATATAAAATATGAGCTGACTCTCAAAAGACTCGGATTATATCATGTTGCTCAAATCAGACAAACAAATATCAACAAAGCTTATATCATAGCACTTGTCGAAAGATGGTGACCGGAAACTCATATATTTCACATGCAGGATGTGATGTATCACCCTTCATCTTAATTAGCTTCACAAATTTGCTTAAAAAGTTATTTATGATTTTTCATATTCAATTTTCAAATCTGTAAAAAAAATAACCTATCCGCACTTAATAAAAGCGGACGGATCCGCGCTTATTAAAAGCGGAATGAGTCTGCACTTGTTAAGTGTGGACATGTTAGATTCGTGATTTACATCCAAGCAGTGTTATTTTCGTGTTTTCAAAAAAAAAATACGTTGTTAATAAAAATATCGGCAATTTTCTTATGGACTATCAAATACTTGCATTTAGACTTTGAACAAAAAAATATAAAAAAAAAATTTCTAACGACTTCACAATTTTATATGTATCACATAATTAACATTAATATTTATTTCAAAACAAAAATTGTAAATTGTAAATTTGGATCGGAAAATTTTTATACTTTGTATTTGTTTAAAGTAATTCGGAACAATATTGTATAAAATTAAATTTGGAAAATAACACTTCATTTGAGATCAACTTTATGCAAGTAGATTATTAAAATATCAAAATTTATAGGAAGAAAATTTAAAACTTCAGAATTATAGATATATAGATATATAGAAGAATTAGACTTTGATCTAGTGACTTTCATCTTTCCATAGATATATGGAGAAAACCGGATGAAGGTCTTTATGGACAATTATGAAATTTAAAATCTTAATTTTCATCTTTCTGATAAAAAAAGAATTATAGATGTATGATAATCTTGATTTTATAAAAAAAATCACATAAATTTGAATACATTAATCTTGTAATTCATTTGATATTTTATTTTTGTTTAAATATTCCATAAATAATATTCTACAGCATAAAAATGAAATTTCTAAAGTTTTAAACATTTAGACTGTAACTTTTTTTGTTATAAAAATTAGAAATTTCAAAATAAGAGAATGCGGTACTAAATGAGAGCGAAGAAGGGGATTTGTACCTAGCTTGCAAAAACTTGGTTGATTTGTACTTTTGCAAGCATATAGCATCGGAACTTTTATCTTTTTTTGTCTCCTAATCTCCTATTACGGACTGTTGGTCATTAATACAATTATAAACTTATATTTCGAGTTAAATTTACAACAAACCATGATATGATAAAAAATAATAAATAATCAATACAAAGAAACACACAGGTTCCTTCTATCCGCATAAGCTTCTAGAGTTTCGGATACCTTGTAATTTACTAAATCCCACTTCTTTTCCTTCGCGGTGTCCCCAGGAAGTTTGGTGTGTGAAATGTAAGCCTCAAAGAAAATCAAAAGAATCTCAGCTACTACAGCAACTATAAGCAGAGGCAGCAACTACATATACAGCTTTGATCATTTTTCAACCATTCAAAAGAAAAGGACATTTATTTATATATATATATAAGCGTTCTTTTCTTTTCAATGGTTGAAAATGATCAAAGCTATGTCAATGTATTACGACTTTTGCACATTTGAGGGGCCTGCATGCACGAACACTAGAGAACCTTGTAAAGAAAGCTGAAAAAAAAATTGGGAGTTCAAGGGTTCCCTTTTAACCAGCATATCTAAGTCTTTTTTTTTTTTTTTTTTTGCTTTTCTTCTTTTTTGATTATGAATGTTAAGTATTCATCCAACTTATTCATAAATATAAAGTTATATTGTCTTTCAATTAAAAAAGTTATATTGTCTTCCAATTTAAAACGGTGAATTATTTCTGCACTGCAGCAATCGTACTATCCACTATATTTTTGCTCTGGATATCTCACTGCAACATTTTATGGTGTCATATATTTGTCATTACAACCATAATAACATGCAATAATTATCAAATCCATAAATTGAAAAACTACGCAATTATATTTTCTTATATATAATTCATACTGACCGTACTTAAAAATTCTTTTTAATATCGAAACAAATTGCTCATTTATCAGAGAATAAAAAAATAATTGTTTAATTCAACATGTACTTTTCGTATAACAAATTGCTCATTTATCGTCGTATAATTCTCAGATTATTAAACCATATTCAATCTAAAATATATCTATATAAAAAATAAATATTTGTGAACTTTTGTCATCATAAATTACATGTACAAGTGATATATATAGTTATATACAGACAAAAAGAAACTCGAGCTGGTGCACGTACTCCACTATGCTAAACGCCTAATCCTGGAGTACTTCCACATTTATATATTCCGGAAGAAGAAAAAGAGAGCTAAGCATACAGCAAAAGACGAAAATATTATGACGCATAAGCTATAAATATTATGAAGGAAATCAAAGTAATATTTTAATAATTTTTAATAATAAAGAGTTAAATTTTTAAATTTTAAGCATGTCACTTCATCATTCTTTTTCATCATTGATTTTATTTAATTTTTTCATTTACTTTAAATTCAATGATTCATATATATTTTTGCTCAATCCTAATTTAAAATAAATGAGTGTGATATACTTAATATGAAATTTAACTCCTAACATGATCCAATATTTTTAGTATTATTATTTAAAAGATTAACATATTTAATTATATCATTATTATTAAATATATTTTTATTATTTAAAAAAATTATGTTCAAATTTTTCTTAATGTGAAATTTGTATTGAATACATTTAAAAATTTATATAAATTATTTATTTCAGAGTTGTTTTGTCAAGGTGAAATCTGAGTTACAACTTTAATATCAATAATTTTCGAAAGCAAAATTTATTTATAATTATATAGATGATTTGCTATTATTATAATTTATTTATAGAATGTTAAGATATGTGGAACATTTCACTGAATCAAGGAACGTGAATGCTCCACATTTCAAAATTAATGATCTTTTATATATCATCAATAAATTACATAAAATATCATTCTTACAATAATACATTTTTTTTTTATTTTCTATTATTTAAAATTTTATGCCTTGGATTGTTTGGTGGGTTTCGATGCGTCCAACACTACTGTTGTTCTTAAAGAACAACAGGGCCCTATTATTCTATCTAAAAAAATAAAAATAAAAAAATTATATATATGTTCTTTATTTGTAGATTGATAGTCCATCAAATTTCATAAAATTTTATTAATGTTTGATTATTTATTAAAGACCGTTAATTTGAAACCGTTACAAACATTAGTGAAATACCATTAAATTTAATAATCTTTAATGGACTATCAAACATTAATTAAATTATATAAAATTTGATAGGTAAGAAATAAAAATATCTATATACTTTCTTTTATTTTTAAGATTTTTTTAATTTTTTAAATAGAATAACAAGACCTGTTATTCTCCAAAAACAACAGCAGATTTGGACGCGGTTTCGATGGTTAAATGCATACGCTACTGAAGGAAGCTTATCAAATACAAGTTCTATTAATTGGGCATATAGATGGGACGCTCTCTTATCTTATTTTCCATATGTTTTCTATATTCTGAGGTTAACTAATTTTTAGGTACTGAATGAAATTTGTGAGAAGGGAAAGATTTGTGGCCACATCACTTTCATCAACTGCTCCACTATTCACCTTCTGTCCAAAGGACCAAAAGCCAACATAATAGTTAATAATTAAGACGTTTGTATGGTTAATTATTTACACTTTGATGCAAACACGGTTGTTTTTTCATTACATGACCCTGCAGTGTGCACCTGCCACCGTCCCAAAAAACAAGAAGAAAGAGAAATAATAACAATATTTTTTGAAAAATTCAGCTGTACCTTACATCTCATTTTAGATATGTTAATATTTTTTCAAGAGTTAAAATGTTTTTTTATTGTTAAAATACCAATTTTATATTAGGTTAATTCTACTATGACATCGTTAATTTATTTGCCAACCATTATAATTTTTACTCCTCAATTTCTCTTCTGTAATCATAACAAAAAAAATATTATCTTAACTATATGATACTCAAAATTCAACGGTGATATTTTTTCCACATTAATCTCTCTTCTATGTGAAATTTTGTGACGTCACTTTTATTCTAAAATCTAAATCAACCACTCCTTGATTGGCTATTTTTGTAGGTTTATCTTTTGAATCTTATCTCGCTCTGTTGTCTTCTGTGACATGACACACACACACAACAACAGGCCACAGAGCTATTAGTGCGTTTGTACTTGTAGATTAAAAATTAAGTCTTCTTCATGATTAATTAAAATTAGTTACTTCACTAATCCTGTCCGTTAGTTACCAAATTAATTATTTAATATTCCGTTTGATATATCTGTCCCCAAACAGCTGCAAAGAAAAAGAAAGCGCCTATTGAAGTTTCTAGAAAGCATTATTTTCTAATTTTTAAGGATGCTTAACATGAGGGGCGGATCTAAGTATGAACAAAGCTTAGGCCAGTGCCTAGACTTATTTCTTTAAAACAAGCATTAGCAAGCAAAGGACTATTTATTCCTAAAAAAAAAAGCAAAGGACTATTTAAAAGTGACTTGGTGCCTAGGCTCAAATACTTAATTAAAGCACTAGACATTCTCGTTTAGATTGTGCCCAGACTTGATGTAAACCTATATCCGCGCAGCTTAATATCAGACATTATTCTTTCTTAGATGAAGTCTTTCTCTATCATTATTTTGAGTTTGTATTCTTTACAGTATTGTATTTGTATTTGTATGCCAGTGTCACGCTTGGAAAAAAAATTGTTGTTTAACTCGTCATATTCCAAATGGATGTCCTGCTTGAAAGAGAAAAGGCAAATTGATGGATCTGCGTGACGCCTGGTGAGCAGATTTTTTTTATTTTAGTAAATAAAAAAAATGAAAATAGTAAGATTATCTGAAAATTAGCTTATATAGCATGGACCGAGTTTGAAACTCGGTCCCGGTTTTTTTTTTACGTTTGTGTGTGTTATATTAAAAATAAAATACAACAGTCAATAAATTGATCTAAAATATTACAACAAAAATTAAACTCAGTCCCAGCATTTAAAAATTATAACGTTTGTGTGTATTTAAAAATTGCAGGTGATTGAACCAAGTTTAAAACTTAGTCCCAGCATTCTGCCATTATATAGCACACTCATCATATTTCTCCTTCATCTTCATTCACCAATCATTTCTTCAAAATCGTCTGTTGCAAGATCTTCTAACTAAAAATTTATTTTTCAACAGATCCAGAGCCGATCCATATTCACCACTCTCGTCTCATCAACATTATAAATTTTTTTCTATTTCGACTATTAATTTTTGCTGTAAAATTAAAATACACTAACAGATGGTTTATCGCTCATTATGTAGAGACGAAAATGTTGTTGATCAATGTGTATCACGGAGGTCAAATCTTGAACACTTCAATCGGCACGGGTTATGATATTCATGTCGCGTGCACATTTTCTGCCGACGAGACAATCAATATTCGTGACTTGAAAAGACATATTCATGCTGGTTTGTAGCTACTCCCTAGCCAATTCAACATTAGTATTAGAGCACGAATCAACACTGCACCAGCAGGTTTAAGTGGTTTTTTTTATAACTTATTTGGGATTGTTTCTGATGAAATTTGGGGAATGATTAAAACAACAGCTCCGTACCAATTACCCGGGTATAAAACACTGGAGCTAGTAGTTATATCTGAACCAATATCCAGTTTGATAACTATGATCCGACCAGTATTCCGGAAGTAGTAATCTAGTAATGACTGAGGAAAGAACCCACTCCCGAGCTCGGGAGCAGTGACCATCTCGTATTCCAGTATAAAATGTGGATGTGGATGAGGATGACGAAGAGGAAGAGTGGCACATGTATGTCGAGGAGGATTTGAGGTAACAAATAGCAGCAAATTAAAATTAGTGATGAAATGTAAAGATTCTAATTGTCCATGGAGGATGTATATCACACCCAATATAATGGATATTTGGGAGATCAGAACAAATCCGCTCGAGCACTCTTATTTTGACAGTGCTACTAGGGCGGACCACAGTGAGATGACTTCCAGAATGATAGCAGATATTGTTAAGAATCGGTTAAGAGAGAACTTAGAAATGATAGTTAAAGAAACAAGGGGTTTGGTTAAACAAAACCTCCCCACAATACAACCGAGTTATAATAAATTATGGAGAGAAAGAGAACTAGCAATTGCAGACATATTTGATAGTTGGGAGAGGTCATACGAAATGCTTCCGTCTCTACTAGCAGTCATACAAAATTCCACATATAGCACAAAATACATCATAGAGACAGCGCGCCTCAAAAAAAAATTGGTGTTGAATTTTTCGATCGTGTTGCATGGGCATTTGGTCTGTGTATTACAGCATGGTCTTATTTACAACTAGTCTTAACTATCGATATTGGATTTTTATCGAGTCGGTATGCCGGTAAACTATTTATGGCATGTGGTTATGATGCGGAGCAACAACTACTACCACTTGCATTTGCTGTTGTAGCAGGCAAGGAAAGTATGACAAACTGGGGTTGGTTCATGCAGTGGTTGCGTAAAGAGGTTGTCGGTCCTAGTAAAATTACCGTGATCTCAGATCAACATCTGGGTATAAGGAGAGTATTTAAGAGACTAGATTTTGGATGGCAGGAATCAACAGTGAGGTTGTTCACCGTTATTGTACTCAACACATTGCAAAAAATGTGTATAAGGACTATCATATGAAAAGAGTAAAGACTCTTTTCAAACAAGCTGTAAGACATAAGAAATCATGGAGCTGTGAGGAATATCTAAAAAAATTAACAACATTAGACCGGCATCCCATAAGTTCATAAGAAAAGTAGGAATCATGCAAGAAAATCTCCCAACATATTAAGTATCCAACAGAAAGATACGAAATAACATAAACCGCAATAACCAACCCGCTGTAGCCGAGGAATTCCATTATGAGAAGTTAACCCCAGAGCAAGTGGTCGCATTGCATCAAGAAAGATGTGCACAACATCTAGACGGGGGTCTCAATCGATGGGGAATAATGACAAGCAACGGTTCAGAATCACTGAACAACGTGTTTAGAATCGCTAGATAACTTCCGGTATGTGCTATCGTCGAGAATACGTGGCACAAATGTGTTGAGTGGTTCTATAAGCATCGAGAAATTACAGCAGCTTGGGAAGCCCAAGATATGGTGTTCTCCCAAAAGGTCACCGAATTGATAAAACATCGTGGTGATAAGGGAAGAACTTATCATGGCATACCACTGGATTAGGGTATCAACAACTACAATGTTTACAACATAAATGGATTTATCGAGATGATAATATTTGATACTTATATAATTTTTTATTTAACTTCAAAATTTAAGCAATAATTTGTAATTTTAATTTGAAATAATAGGGACAAATGGGTGAAATGAAATATGAGATTGAATTAGCGATGACGGGAATTGGTAATTGTTGGTGTCAGAAATCGCAATTAACTGGCATCCCATGCGACCACTTGTTTGTTGTTTGTTCATTCAAAAGGCTGGATTATACTCGGTACGTTAGTCCATATTATACCATCCAGTACTACATTAACATATGGTCTGGTCATTGGCGTAGTTATGGCAATAAACAAGATTGGTCAATGTACAACGGTCCGGTCATTAGGACAGATCCAGCAAAAATCAATAAAGGAAGAAGAAGAAGAAGAAAGATACGCATTCCAAAGGGTAATGGATGAAATGGAGGATCGTATCAACAGGCTACCAACTCGAGGTCGAGCTCGTTCCAACATAGCATGATTTAGATTATCAGTGTGTTTATGTTTTTTATTGTTATATTTACTAGAACAATTGGATTTCAAATGTTGTTGTAATATTTCTATTTGTTTGATACTATTTTAGAATAATGTATTAATCGTTCTTATATTTGATTTTATAAAACTTTATTTTAATTTTTATTATAATATTTTAGATCAATCTAATGACTATTGTATTTTATTTTTAATATAACATACAAACGTAAAAAATAAAAATAAAATAAAAAAAACTGAGGCCGAGTTTCAAACTCGATCTAGATAACTACGGACCGAGTTTGAAACTCGGTCTAGTCTATATAAACTAATTTTCGAAATAATATTACCATTTCCATTTTTTAATTTACTAAAATAAAAATATCTGCCTGGTAGGCCTCATTCACCTAACCCAATGCCCAATGGGACAAATATACGAGCGTTGATGAGTTCACGAAGGAATAGAATAGAATAGAATAGACCATTAGCATCAGACCGTTTTAATTTGTGAAGGGACCATAATAGATTAATAGCCTCGTAGGCCCAAAACGGAGGGTGCAGATAGATCACACGTCTGACCGAGCAATAATACTGCAATACGATTGATACTTGATAGATAGGATGGATCACGATTCAAACTTCAAAACTCAATGTATCGTGTCATGTCATGTCAGTTCAACTGTCAAGTTTTTATTTTTTATCCGACCTGACGGGTCGGCTTGATTCGACGGCGACACGACACGACCCCGCATAACTAACGACTGACATCTGACGACAAGGAATTAACAGAATAATAATAATAATAATAATAATAATAATAATAATATCTATCAATGAGAGTAGAGACATGAATTTCATGACCCTTTTTAATCTGCAAGGACCCATTAAGGCCCAAATCGGATGCTAGCTCTTCTATACCAGCCCATTCCGAAATGGGCAGGGAACCCCAACCTTCTGCTTCAAATTTTATAATTATAATTAGTGATATTTGATGAGATATCCCTTACACTGTAGCTCTAGTATACTGTGAAAGAGTCCAGATTCTTGCAGTGATATGATGTACATTTTAGTTTCTTTACGGGTGTCACCTGACCCGACGGGTTAACCCGATCCGACATTACTCGAAAATAAATGGGTTGGATATGGATTTAATTTTTTTGATCTGAATCGGATCGGGTCAACCTAACCCGACCCAATTAATTATAATTTTTGAAGTAATTTTATGATTTAGTACTAATTAAAACTTAAATCTACACTAATTATATACTAATTAAAATTCATTATATATTAATCAATATTAAATTGCTTAAAATTAAATAAAACTAATTAATAAATATTTAATTATTTTACACGGGTCGAGTATGGGTTAAGATTTTTTGACCCGAATTTAATCGGATCGGATTTGGATCAGATCAAAAATAACAATAAAATAATATGACCCGTAAGTTTCTTAGAAGCCTTTGTTGTAATTATTTGTTTTATTGAAACACCTGGCAATCATTTCGTTTCATTTCCATGAAAACCTATTTCACCAATACGTTGTGTTGTATTATTTAGTAGCTTTTTCTGGGTATAATTTAATAGTATTCTATAAGGACCACACAAAAATAAAGATATATGAGTATAAAGATATTTGCAGTAAAATTTTATTTACTAACAATAATTCTAAGTTCATTTGAATGTTTTCACTAAATGGTGTAAGAAAAAGTCTAAAAACTCACAAGATTATAATTTATTATTTCTAGATATATTATAAATCTTATGACCAACTTAAAATGAATATTTCTAATAACATCAATTTATGTGGTACATTCAACTTTTACAATACATATTTTTAATAAATATTATATTTAGACATGGAAATTTGGTGTAATTGGAAAACCATTATTCTTCCATCAAATAATTTCAATTTGAAAACTGAAGTTTTAATGACTTTATAATGAACAACCCAATCAAATTCCAAATTTGACATACACCCGATTTAAAATATTTTAGAAACACATCTATAATTAAAAAAATGAATTCGAATAATATTTTTAATAATATTTACTGTAATAATATTTTGTGTCATAAAATTTTAAATATATACATTGTGATTTAATAAATTTGAAGTACTCCAAATTCTACTTTAATTTTTGTTTATAGAAGTCCCTATAAAGTAGGTGTGTCAATAGGTCGGGTCGGGTCATATTATTTTTTATTTTTTTTGACCCGACCCATTAAATTCGAGTCAAAAATCTTAATCCATATCTGTCCCGATCGGATCACGGGTCGACCCGACCCGTATAAAATAATTTAATATTTTTATATAATTTTAAACAATTAAATATTGATTAATTTATAATTAATCTTAATTAGTATATAATTATTATATATTTATGCTTTAATTAGTACTAAATCAAAAAAATTACTTTAAAAAACATAATTAATCGGGTTGGGTCGGGTTGATCTGAACCCGACCCGACCCGATTCGGGTCAAAAAAATTAAACCCATACCCGACCAATTTATTTTCGAATCATGTCGGGTCGGATCGGGTCGTGATCGGGTTGGGTCGCATCAGATCGAGTCGGATCAAATCGGATTAACCCATCGAATCGGATCGATAATTGACACCCCTACCATAAAGTAAAATTTTTTGCTTCCTACTTACAAAAGTGAATCCTAATTGTAAATTTCAACTACAAGTAAGACATGCAAGAACGCAATTATTTATGAGTATCCAATAAATAAAACATGAACAAAACTACCAACTTATCTCCAAGAATACAATCGTCTTAAATCAAATATTGTCATATCCACTTCACTGCATTTTTGACACATTATCCGTGCTGGAATTTAGTTTGAACAAGCAAGTATACGAACATGCGGAATTTTTTGATTTTTCGGTGCACAATTCAAACAAGGATCTTGCACGTGATAAAACTGAACCAAAATCATAGATCTAGACTAAATTATTGTACCTTTGATGCGTGAGTCTTCGGGGAGGCTCGGGGTAGTCTCCTTCTTGCTCTATTCGCACCGGTACTCGCAAAGACACCAAGTGTAGGCGCCCTCCAATGTATCCACCAAGGCAGCCCACTATCCGATCTCCTTCGCACTTGCTAGGATGCTAGAGAGACTCTCCTTGATCTCCTCCACACCATGTGATTAAACTCCTTTAATCTATGTGAAAAATCTGGTGGAAGATGGATCTCAACACATGAGATACGCGACAGAAATTCAGCAGAGCTTCCGCGCGCGTATGTGAAAGATGGATGAGTTTCTTGGCAGCTTAGGCCTCCTTTTATAGAGCCCCAAGGCAGGAGACTCCTCTCTCCATGTCCCTAGGTAGTTTCCCCACGTTCTAGAGTGGAGAACAACCCAAAACTGCAAAAAAAAACTGCTGAAAAACTGCTGAAAACGTGGCAAAACAGCTCCCAACTTTAGCCTTGTCTTCTACCCACGTTTTGACATAATCACCCACTACTTTAGGCCATGTACAGCCATTAGAAGGGCCCTAGTTGGGCTTCATGTATCCAGAATAGTGAGGTGTCTTGCACTATGGGTATTTGGGCCGAATGGAAGTCGAATGGGGCTGAACCGGGCTACCTTTGCGTCGCTTTCATGTTTTCAGCCTATTTATCAAACCATTTGATAAATATAATTAATTAGTCATTTCCTACGATTATATATCTCATGTTTAAGACTCAATTTAATATGTCCAACATATTAAATGATCAAGGAACGAATAGAGGCACAATCCTTTTGCGGTGTGACCCTTTGGGACCCAAATTATATAGCAATGAGATTAAACCCCTTAATCTCATAGATTGTGAGCGGCACCCAGCAATATGCATCGCAACCCCTAAATAATTCAGATATGAGTGCGGTACTTATATCCCGATCCTAGGCAACGACAACTGTCTCATGCTTATTCTATGTCCTACGATATCCCGAATGTTGCAAGGCAAGATCATGTCATCCTTTACAATGCATTTGTATACTATGTGCACCTAGTTGGATATCATCACTCCCATCGACAAACGAGAGAGACATCGGTGTTCTTGACTCATGCATCCCCTTCATACAAAAGACGTACACCGAGATAAAGCCCTTATGGCTACCAGTTACGGACAACGTTAGACGATATCCACAAATGCAAATCAGACGTATAAGAAGATCATTTGTCTCAACCTAAGAATTAGCATCCAAATGAAATACTAATGACATCAAACATAATCTTTATAGTATTTCAACATGGGTCATGTCCAATAACATGTCCAACATGCTATTTGTGTAATTAAGCCGATAACCCCTTATCGAGTGATCTATGAAACACGATCAACACTTAACTTACACTAATCCATTTACGTTAATTATTATTCCTAGGTAATTAACGGATTAGGGACTTTTAGAGTTTTTATTATAATCTTTATATATATATGTTTCACATTTGAAGTCCAACTCAAAATATAAATAATGAATACTCAAGGAACAAATGAAATATCAAATATATCATCCTTTTGCATGAAACTAAATGCAATCATCCAATGATTGACTACTAGATCACTACAACACTAACAATCCGCTCATTTGTTTAGTGTAGTAAAAATACTTTAAGTACTTTAAATTTCTTTAAAGTACCAAACGAAAGTGATTTAAAGTGATGTAATGTTAAAGCAGCTGTATAGATACTTTAAAATTAAGACACAATTTCCTTTATTTCAACACTTTTTACAAAAACTAATTCATCTATTTATCTCACTATCATCAAACACTACTACTTTAAATTGATTTAACTTTTACTTTGATTTAACTTTATTATGTTTGTCAAACGGAAATATGTCATTGGCAAGATATAAATAACTTATCTGAACAATCACCAGCGAAGCAAAAGCAAGACACTCCTCTATTTTGATTTATTTTTTATGTAAATAAGTTCTATAAACAAGTCAGCCTACTTTAATTTTTATTAAAATAAAAAATGTTTTTACAGCTTGGAAAAAAATGTATATACATGCTGTTGTGAATGTTAAGTACACAAATTTAAAGATTTATTATAGAATAACATAGGAAGCATAAATTAAATAAGAATATTTACAATAACATAATGAACACTGAACAAAGGAAGGATAATGAATACATCATGAACTATAGTTAAGAAGAGCCTAAGCACAAAGAACAAGGTATGGTGAGGAATGTAGGTGGCAAAGCACATTTGGAATAATTGATTAAATTTATATGAATGCAGCAGTTTTCTCCAATTTTCAACAAGGATTTTTCATGGTTATTTTAATTTTGGAGTAAAGATAATTATAGAGTAATAATTAGTTACAATTAACAATTGAAAAAAATGGGGATATAATAAATTCTGGCTCCTTTGATAGGAAAATGGGATATTATGAAGTTCTAAAAGGAATTAAACCGCATTGTTCATTGTTGAGTGAGACTCAATGAGGTGGCGCCCAAAATTGGGAGGAAAATCGAGATCGAGTACCATTACATAATTGCATACAATTTGTGCTGAGTTGACGAAAAATTGCTGTTGACTTGATGTACAACTGGAGGGGAGTACTCTCTCAATCGCAAAAAAACCCCAATTTTTTTCTGACCCGACACCTGGTTGTACTGTTTTATTAATATTACTTGCACAGGGGCCCATTCGAAAAAAATAAAAACCCTAGTTTCTCTTCTTTTCGTATCCTTTCTCCGAAATATCCTTCTCTTCCATTTGTCCTCCTTTTAAATACCCTGCGAGATGTGCAAACTACATAAACCCTAGCGATATCTAGGAGTTATCGCCCAGATAATTACATAAGTGTCATCTAAAACTGTGCTTAATTTCTGTATCTGATTTGGATGGCTCTTAGTCTCGCGCCTGATTTTCTTTAATTTATTTTCTATTCTAGCTTCCTAAAGTTTAAGTAATCAAGAGGAGCTGAATCGCTGAGATCACATACTTCTGCTTTCTCTCTCCAAACCAATTTAAACAAGTAAGATATTTCTTTTTAATTTTCTCCTCAATGGCACAAGTACCATTCGTTTATTTTATGAAGGCCGAAAGAAAGCCAATAATGGGAACCTCTCATGCATGAGATAGATCCGATCTGAGATAGATCTCATGTTAATTTAGAGTATTCATGTCCTGAAGAATAGTTTCAGTGCTTCTCAGTGTCCCCCAATCTCTGTTGTACTCAACAAGAGTTCATTATTTGTTAGATTTATAATACATAATCCTGAATCATGGTTTGTGCTCTGCCAACCAAATCTTATGCTTGTTCTGCCTCCCTCCAAAAAAATTAATTTTTAAGTGAAATACAATAATTAGAAGTCAGAATACGGTATACAGTTTGATTTTATGTTGTCAGCATTAGCTATTGAAATGTTAGCTCAAGCACTCGAGGTCATAACATATGTCCTCCTCAACTCTAAACTCCCTTCTTTGTTTAGAAGATTACAATACTGAATGTCATCTGACCCTTTGTTTAAGTTTGGATTTAAAACAGCTTGAATAGTAGTTTCCAATCAGAATTATTGCAGCTTTAACTAAACTAATTTTAGAAGTTCTGACTTTTGGAAATTGGAATTAAATATTTTAAGATATTCTTGAAAACTTGGTATTTTTACTGTAATTGACATCTAATAAAACATTTTTTGCAACTATAGTGCCATTTTGTTTTGTTAGGATCCTCTTATTTAGCCACTTCTCTCCAAAACTCCAGTAATGGGAAATAATTGAATATGTGAGTTATGTCTTAACTATCATGATATGAGATGGGAGAATTTATTTGTTTTCTTTCACTTTCTCTGACACTGTATGCCTTCTGCCAAATTGGGTATATAATTAGATTAGAAGTTCAGTGCTTATGTACTGCATTACTGATCATTTTGCACATAACAATAGTAATTGTGTTAGCTTGTAAATGACATGTAGATTCTGGCTGAGGACACCTCTCCTTCAAAAAGAAACAGACACCTAGTTTTCTAGGTTGTTATCAATGAGAACTTTGTAAGCATGTGAACTGAAGAAAATTTGTTAATTGTTACCGAAACAAAAGCTGAAAATTTGATGATATGACTGTAGAATAATTTTAATGGCTTTTGCATCAAAAAATGGTTATGCAGTCTTTTCCAAATGCACAAGATAACTCTTTGAAAAATTTAGTTGTATTTTTCTTACAATCTTTGTCTAATTCAATTCGGAGCATTGTATATCACTGGACTATAAGTAGTGACAACACTAAATTTGGCAGCTTCCTAGCAAGCCATGGTACGATACTACATAAGTACATATTAGGTTATAGTCACTCAAAACATTTGATAGTAGCTAAGTTTGTTTACTTGGCAATCAACAACAACAAAAGACTTGTAAACAAGTTGGCACAGGCTAGAAATGTAACTCGTTCAGAGTCACAAAAATCAAGGTAGATAGTCATAATAATGGCAATAGTAATAGTACTAATAGTAAAATAAACAGAAAAAATGCAAAATGCAAAATCTAAATAAAATAAAGAAGCAACATGTATGAAATCATTTCATCATTTGTCCATCATGAAACCATAGGCTACAATATTGGTCCTCTTTACCTGTGTTTTGCAAGTTTAATATTGTTTTATCCTAACGTTATTACCTCAGTTCAACTTCTAAGCTCTAACTGTTATTGGCTTAATAACCATTTTAAGTAGACCGTAATTTGCACATGATAAAAACATATTTTGCCATATCATCCCAACTAGATATAACAGGGTAAAACAAGTTTGTGCTTGTTTTACCCTCTATGTGTTGATCTGGCAACTAAAGTGATTTGAACTTGATTATTGGGGGAGATGCTTGACACACAATTACCATTGTGGACATGCATGTCTGCATGGGTAATCAGTAGGCAAGCAACATATCTAATTCAAAGGTTACCATATATAGTCATTCAAATTCAAATTTCTGGTCTTCACACCATGTCCTAGTTTTCTATTAGGAAATTTTCAGAAATTTCTTCAAACAGGTTTTTTTTTTCTTTCTGAAAATAACATAGAAATCTGTAGTCTTTAACTGTCCCAATTTGATAAGCCATACAAAATTCACTTTGAAGTTGTTTAAATGTTTGATAAAATCAAATGTTAATTAATTACTGCTTAAAAAAATTAGAGAACTAAATTAATTTTTTTTGTTTAAATATTGTGTAAAATAGATGTCACTGAGGTCTCCATTTGAATGAGGGATCTGGAGTTCCATGGGGATGCAGATACCAATGTGGTTGTGAATACAAGATCCATTGAATTGGGATAAAATGACACTTCATGGCTTCTCTGCAGTTTGATTATAGGAATTAGACTGCTCACACTTGACTGAGAGAGGCACCTTCAAAATCATATCACAAACTGATCCTGTAAGTCCTATTGTGCCATGGTTTTGATATTACGAGAACAAGTGTATGTGGATGTAATGACTTAGTATAGGAACTGTTTGTTCCGTCTCAAAATTGCAGCAGATGCATGTCTCAGTTACTAGGCCCGTAACACAAGTTGCATGGTACTGAGATCTGTTGCTTTTTTTTAGTAAAAGAGATGAGCAGCTATGAATCCCATTTTAGTTTTTAGTCATCAAAACCCAACTGTTCCATGTATTTTTCCTAGGGAAGGGATCACTTGACAATGGTTATCTTGATAATCTTGAAAATGGATTTTTCAAATAAATACGAAAAAAATCTTAAAAATAGAAAAAACCTTATAGATATTTTTTTATGCTTATAGATTGATGGTGATTCAAATTTCATGTAATTTCATTATCGTTTGATAGTCAATCAAAGACTATCAAATTATAACCGTTGTAAATTATATAAAATTTTGACAATCCTTGATGAGTATCAAATGATAATGAAATTGCATGAAATTAAATCACCATCAATCTATAAGTAGAAAAACATATTTATAAAATTTTTCTTATTTTTAAGATCTTTTTCGTATTTATTTAAAAATTCATTGTCAAAATTGTCAAAATAACCCATTGTCATGTGATCCCCACCCTTTTTCCTAACTTATCATGAGTTTTGAGTAATATATTTATATACATACATATATATATATATATATATATATATATATATATATATATTGTGCTTTGCAAAGCACGGAGACGCCGTGTGTTTTGCGCTTTATTCTTAATTTTAAGTCAGAAATGACCGATCTGAACTGTTCAATCTAATTTTAATATCAAAATCTATTAGTAAACTAAAATTTATATTTTTTAAAATTTTTTTGTTATTTTTTTTCTGATGAGGTGAAAAATGACTTGGTCTGAGAATTCTGATTCATCTAAAAATGACGATTTTCCCTCTATCTAAAAAATATCAAATAAATTTTAAAAAATATAAAATTTTGGTTTACTAATAGATTTTGATATGAAGATTAGATTGAATAGTTCATCAATCATTTCTAACTTGAAATGAAAAATAGAGTGCAAAACACACAAAACTTTTGCTTTGCAAAACACCGTAGATAATTCTATATATATATATATATATATATATATATATATATATATATATATATATATATATTTTATGTATTTACTTGTAAATTCAGGATTAATAACATTGTTTTTTTGTTCAAGGATGAAGGATTAGTTGAAAGAGATTACAGACGGGCAGAATAGCAGATAGCACCCACTTGAAGATATATTACAAGTAGGCAGCTAAATGACTCTAACTGTTGTCAAATTATCTTTGAAATATCTGTACTGGCATGAGAAGTATTCCTCAAAAAGTGGCAAACAATTTTTTCACAAGATGCAACTTTTTCTGTGGGTCAATAGGGTTCAAATATTCCAGACAAGTAGTTGAAATTTAGGTTTCTTAGTACTTATCTGGGCACTGGGCTCTTGGGAGAGCCTTATTTAATCATAATAACATCACTGCAATCATTGTCTAAAGCTGATGTATGATTAGATTGCCAATATCAATCTTTTGTCCGATAAACTGTTTATTGATCGAAATTATAGACTAGATGGCATATAACTTAACAAAATAAAATAAGACGAAAACTGTAGATTCAATCCTGTAATTTGGCATATAACTTAATCCTTATTAAGGAATTTGCCATTGTACTGGAATTTAGCTGGAGTTGAGAGCTGACCCCTTAAATGTAGATTAATTACCATCCAATCCCCTTTAGCATATTTTGTATATATTGGTGAATGAAATAATAAGATTTTTTTAAATAAGTGTCGTAATTAATATTTGATCCGCATTTCCCGTTTCTAGATAATGCTCCAGCAGAAAGGGCTGGAAGTTGTGGGGATGCCAGAAAACTTAGTTCCGGCTATATGAAATCAGATGGACACAGCTATGGGCCCTTGTTTTGTTCTTGCACCTCCCTTTTGTGCAAGTTGGAACAATTGAATGACGTATGGCGTGCCTCATGGGTGTCTTATTGCAAAAAAAAAAAAAAAAATGTTGCCACAGCATAGACGGATGCTATAATTGGACATCTTCAGTTAATTGAACTGGTACCAATCAAAGAAAAAGAAAATACAAAAGTTACCTCTGTATTTCTTATCAGTAGCCTTTGGTCACCTCCTATGAAGTTTTACCAACAAAACTCGAGACCAGTACCTAGTTAAAATAGTTAATGAAGTTCCTATTTGATGAAAATAAAGAAAATAAATACTAAAGTAACTTGAAAGTAGTGCTTCACAAATTTACTTACAACGCGGATGACTCAAGGAGGAAATTATGGCGCAATGTTTTCTAAATATTATTTTCTTTAATTTGTTGGAGGAGAATAACAAACATTTTTGAAAATTCTTGTTATTTTTTTTTCGAAGGGGCAGGCAAAATAGCCTACCCATTTTTCATTAAAAAAAAGAAGAAAAGCTTTACAAAATAAAAAAGAAAATGAAAGAAAAATAAAAAGAAAGAAAAAAGAGAATTTACAGGAAGAAGCAGCAAAGGTAATTTCTAAAAGAAAGAGAATTAAAAGTAAAAAGAAAATTAAAAATGAAGCTGCTATTGTTGTGCACCAGTCGGTTAGTGGCGGATTGTCGTCCCCGAATGGTGAGGTGGTGGTCATCATCATTGTACACCGGGTCTAAAGGCGGAGAGGTCAAATCCAAAGGTCGTTGGAGGCGTAGGTAGGGTCACTGTACAAGTGGGGAGGTGTGAAGATGCAGGTGTTGTCGTTGTTGTACATGTGGGGAGACGTAGGCGAAGGCACAGACGGAGACACTAGTGGAGGAGTCTCAGGTCATCATCGTCACTGTACAAAGTGATTGTAGAAGAGAGGAGGTAGAGGAGGCATAGGGAGAGGAGAGAAGTAGAGGGGGGAGGGGAAGAGGGTAGGGGAGGTCGGCGGCATCTCTCCATCCTAAGAGCATCTCTAATGCTAAAACGATTTCTAAAATTTTTCTATTGCCACGTCAATTAGAAATGAGTCAGTTTCTTAAATTTTTTTAATCGCTCCAACGCGAAAATCATTTTCAATTCTAATCAAAGCCACATCACTCACGCCAATAATTCTTTTTCACTCCAATCATGCTGGCGCCAAATTTCACCGATGCTTGTATGTTGTGTTGAAGAAAGAAAACTAAAAAATAAATACACAGATATTTCAACCAGTAAATAATTAATATGTAATATAAATATAAATTATACAATTTATTTATACTAAAAAAATTCTATTACAAGAAATAAAAAGCATATACATAAATAATGAAACAATTAAAAAAATCATCAACTCATTAAAAGAAACAAATAACATTACATCAACCAAAAAAAATAACTTTGTAATTTGACAATTTCCAAAACATCAAAAATTTACACCAGGACTGCATATTGGGAGTGAGAAATTCTTTGTTTAGCCCCCAACAATATGTCAAGCTACAAAATGTAAACAAGATGATGGGACATTACAAGTTTCTTGTCTGAATGGTTAATGATGTCTGAATATTCAATTTTAGTTGTAGATGGTCAAATCTCGAATGTAAGAATTTCAAACTTGAACTTAAAAAAGGTCAGCCAAATCCCAACATTTGCATTTGAACGATAATTTTGATACTTAAAATGAATTATTTACTTAAAACAATCGAAACTAAGATTTACATGGCATTACATCAATAACTCCAATCAAATCAAGCACTATGTATACAGACACATCAGATTTATAATAGGCTTTCTTCTTACTGTTTCCATTATGCCCTGAGACTGCTAAAATTGAAAGCACATTTTTAAGTTCTATGAGGTGCAGAATGAGAATAAGCTCACCTTATATGAAATGAGCTGAGAGATTCAACATCCTGCATATATCTGAAGAGGAATAAAATGGGGTCAGCACAATGAACTCCATGGTAGATCCAATCAGAGAAGAGAATTGATTCTAGTAATGCAAGCTTCAATTGGAACTTAGAAACATGCAACATTTATTTTTTAGGAAAGTAATTTAAAAAGCATAGAAGTATTCTGAAGCGAATAAAATTTTCATTCATATTCAATCTAAAAGAATTAATTGGCTTATTTATATTAAGAAACATGAGAGAATAGTCAAATAAACTCTCCACCGTATTTAATAGTCCAATGAGACCTGAACACAAGCTCAGAGACATGAGAATATGCTTCTTATAAGGCTCTCTTCTGTATGTCCATTTTTCTGTTACATTGGAATAAATTAAAATGAGAAAAGAATTGCAATACCACCTCCAATAAATTTTTAAAAACAAAAAGATCTGTGATACTAAAGCTAAATCTCATTTCTTTCCTCCGACATGAGAGAGAAGACTGATTGGGCTTTGTAAACATGCGCTGAGTAATGATACACAAAGTCTTTCTCCTCCCTCCCTCATTCTCTGTGTTGGAGTGTGCTGAGTGTATTAAAAGCCTGGTTTGGAAAGGCGGTTAGGATCCTCTCCACCAGTTGGCAACGATGGCGTGAAGGAGCGGAGAAGAGAATGGAGGAAGGAGTGACTTTGAATAGGCGACGGAGGAGAGAATCGATTGGATGAGCGGAGAAAGGGAAAAGCACAGGGCAGCGGAGGTGAGAAAATAGCCGGGGGAGAAAATAGGTTGAGAGAAATAGAAACTGTTCATCTCCATCGCTTATTTTCAACGCGATTTCAATCTGACGTGGAATTAGAATCGGGTTTCTAAATTAGAAACCGCGATTCTGATTTCTAAAATAGAAACTGATCCTCCAGCGCTAAAACACAAAATACAGAGTGACGCATTGAATTAGAAACTAATCTAAAACCCGTTGAGGATGCTCTAAGGTTTTCAATTTACTTATTTTTAGGCGGAGGAGGCCGACGGCATCTCCCATCCTATGATTTTCAATTTACTTGTTTTTGTTGTCGCCCTTTTTCCCCCCTCTTTCGCTCTCTGCGTGCTCCCTTAACATCTTTCTTTGTCAATTTTAAAGTCGAAAATTCTTGTTATTAATTGCTGATCTTTTTTCATCCTCTCTCATACAATTTACAAAGGATTTGAATTAATACATAATAAAGAAATAACGACTGCTTCACTTTTGAATATAACTAACTGATCAAGACATTTATAAGACAAATGTCGTTTGTATGTAATAAAGAGGTATTGCTGATAGAGAAGGGATCTAGAAGCACTAGTTTAGTGGTATCCAATGTCATCAACTTATCTTTTTAATTTATATTTCAAAATTTAATAATCTAATTTTAAATTTAAATCATTGATATTGTTCATTTTTATAATAGATGTATGCTCATAAAATTTTATAATTTCTAAAAGTATTTTTATACTGAATCTAATGGTAATAAAATAAGTGAATCTAATTAACTACGATCGATTAATTTTTATGCATTTATTTTATATCATTTGATCTAAATATAAAATTATCTTTAAAAATTATGAATTTTATCAGCACACACATATTATAAACATGAACAAGATCAATAGTGTAGATTTGAAATTTAAATATTAATTTTTGAAATATACATTAAAAAATAAGTTGATGGCGTCGAATAATACTACAACTACACAACTACTGACGTTGGGTCCCTTCTCAGAAAAAAAATAGTATATCTTTTGAATTATCACGTTGTATACGAAATTCATTTAGTTTGTTCGAAAAATTATATATTACGTACATACTATCCAGTAGTAAATAAGTTTCTGAAATTGTCCAAACTATTTGTCATATTTCTACTTTGTTCAAAGCAATTTTAATAATACATTATGACTGCATATTACATTATTCAACAAGTTTCGGAGTTTATTGTTTATTCTACTTATAGTGACGAATATTAAACCACCGAATTGATTATTCAGCGAAAGGAGAAATTAAGATCATATTTTTGGTGATATTTCAAAAATATATGCCTCTCGTTCAAAATTTCAAGAGGGGGAGAGAGGAGGAGAAAGGGCGCAGGTGCATAGAGAAGAGATGTTGGGGTTGCTATAAGTTAAAACTCAATATATTATCTTTGAGATTTTATATATACTTCTAAATAAAGAGGAGGGTTCAAAATGTCTTTATTTTTTATGCTTTCATTATGTCTTAATTTTTAAATTTTTTAATAAACCATAACTTAAAATTAAAATATTAACATTAAATTATTAGATTTGATCTATGTCATTTTATATGATGTATAAATTAAAAATTATGATATTTAAAATATTATTCTATATAACATCAAGAATTCGTAAGAAATACGTTAATATGATTATATTTTATGTGACTTCAAGACTTTTTAACTTATTAAATCATATAAAAGGAAAGTAAAAAATATATTTTTATGTATAAGAAAAAAATATCATATAGTTCAATCTCATGATTTTATTTTGATATTTTAGTTTTAAATTTTGAGTTATTTAAAATTAAAAAAAAATGAAGGTACAATGGGGATACAAAAAATGAAGGCCTTTAAATCCTTCTCTTAATTAAAATATTATTTGGCCTTCTTTATAGAACAAAAATTATACTATACTTGTGATTTGATTTCCTCTACAGAAGTTTTTGAGAGTTTAATGCTTCCTCAGTTCTCACAGTTTCGAGACCTATAATTATATTTCTAAAAACATATATTGGTTTGATTACATAATAAAGTTAATAACATAATTACATGCATAACAACCAATTTAACGGGTAGATGACATATCAACAACCATATCGGTGTCTCTCTCTTATCTATATCTATAAACATCAAACTTTTAAAAAACTTCGTTTTAACTTCGTTAAAATCTTTAATGTTAAATAAATAAAAACTTTGTTTAAACCGTTACAGTCATTAAATAACTTTATTTAAACCGTTTTAGTTCGAAACTATTATCTTATAAAAAAGAGTCGTGAATCATTTTTTTTAAACTTGATAAACATATTAAAACTTGTACAATTTATAACGATTTCAATTTAATAATATTTAAATGACGAGTGAACGAGATAATTGGGATACCATGATTTCCTTAAGAATGAAACAGTACGGGAAATATATTTAAATCTTTCAAGACTTCATATTAGTTCGCATAATTGCCGTTGCCTGAATTAAAAAAAAATGATTTTTTTTTTGTTATGACCGTAGCAGACTATTAGAGGATCCAAACCAGCTACATATACATTGAATGGGTGAAGAATAGTAAAATTTTGTGTTAGCTACTATTTTTATTGTTATTCTATATTTAATTGAGAAAATAGTTCTTAAAAAATATTAGATTAGCGATTATTTTATTAATTCAATAAAAAAATAATTTAGATATTATTTTAAATTTTGAGTTAATAACTATTCTCACTAACTCTCACTTTCATCTGACACCAACAGTTGTACCAATCCGGAAGAGTGCATTCCAAAACCTTTCACTCTTCCAAAACCAGCTTCATATAGGGAGTGTTTGGCACTCAATGAAATAGTAAAAAGTTTGAATAGAATATCTATTCCGACGAATTAATTTGCCAAACGAATTTTAGACTAAGTAGAAGAGTGCGAAATAGTGCTAATCCGGTATACCAACTTATAGATGGAATACCGGATTAGCTCTCGTCGGAATAGCGATTATTATTTGATTATATTATATTATATTATATTATTATATTATGATTTTGATTAAGATTTAGTATTATTATATTATATTTATGATTATAATTTATTATTATATTAATATTATGATTATTATTTATTATTATTATTATCATTATATTATTATTATTAAATTATTATTATCATTACTTTATTATATTATCGTTACATTTAGTATTATTATATTATTTATTATTATTATAAATATAATTTTAATATTATATTATTATATTATGAATATAAATATAATTATTTTATTATATTATTATTATGATCAAGATTATTTATTATTATATTATTATATTATGATGATTATGATTATTATTATTTTATTATGTTGTATTATATTATTATATGTTGATTATATTTATGATTAATTTATTATTATATTATTATAATTATAATTATTTATAATTATTTTTATGATTATGATTATATTTTTTATTATTATATTATTATGATTATGATTATGGTTATATTATTATGATTATGATTGTAATGATTATTATCATGATCATGATTATGATTGTTATATTATGATTATATTATTAAAATTATGATTACTTATTATTATTATTATTATATTATTATAATTATGATTATAATTATAATTTTTTATTATTATGTTACTATATTATGATTATGTTTATATTTTTATTATATTACTATTATAATATTATTATTTATTATGATTATTATTTTACTATTATTATTATTATCATCATCATTATTAGTATCATAATTATTCATATTTTAACTATTCTAAGTAACAACTGTCAAATGATATTTTCGCTTTTCCGAATAGTCAAAAATATCACTCTTCTACCACTCTTCTAAAAAAAATATTATTCTATCACTCTTTCAAAATTACCAGTCTTACAAATCTATTCCTTGATTTGCCAAAAGTACCCATATAAACATCAGCAATCAATGAAAATGAAACGTCACCAATCAACAATTTTCAATGCTTCATTAGAACTACTCGGACCAGTGTCCGGCAGAGAGTGGTACTACAGCTCCTGAACTTCCTTTTTCCTGGTTAACCCTATTTTTTTCTGGAATCGGTTAATTTCTGGAGGGTTTGAGACTAAAATTTAAAGTTTTGTTTCAAACATTAGATTAATATTGAGATTGAAAATAAAAAAATAAAAAATGAGTTGCATCGAGATTGATGAAAAAAATTGATCCAATAGTTGAAATAAATTTTGATCTCAAACCCTTAGAAAATTAACTGTTTCCTTTTTTCCTACGGGCTTTTCCTCAAAAACAAAAAATGTGCAAGTTTTGATAATATCTTTTTCGTTCTAAAATAATTATAAAATATTATTTCAGATAGTTAAAAAAAACTAGAGTTTCAAATACAAGATGATCGTACATATTTATGACAGGACATCCCATATAACACTAGTTAATTAATAAGAAAATAATAAGAATTTCTTAATAAGTTACGGGAGCAAGTATCAATTTGAATCTATTAGTGTTCATGATGATTTTCTATTCCCCTAGTTTCAGTTTTAACTCACGTTATCAATTCAGAATTAATTATCTGAATGAATAATTTAAAAACGACTCTTTAATGCATGCATTTTGGAAATAAATTTAGTATTGAAATTTATAAATATTTTAAAAATAAAAAATATGATAAATTCATAATAATATATAAGGAGGGTTAAATTTTTATGCTTTTCAAATATATCACATCATCACTTTTCTCTATCATATTGATTTTATTTTAATCTTTTCATCTTCTTGAATTCAAAAATTCATATAAAATAGTTTCTCTCTCCTCATTTAAAATAATGTGTGTAATATACTTAAGATGAAACTTAACTCTTAAAATATAATAATTTTATTATAATTTTTATTATTACTTAATATTTTAAAATATCGTGTCTAAATTTTTTTTTAATGTGAAATTTATTAAATATATTTAAAAATCTTATATTATTAATTATTTATTTAACAAATTCCGAAATACTGTTCTAGTATTTAAAAAATCGGAAGACATGAAGAAAATTCTCTGCTTCTCAGTGTTTTGCTTGGTTATACTTGTACCTTTGTTTCCATTGAAAAGTCTTTGAATTTCAGTCTAACTCCGTGATCGGAATGAAGTCTTTAGATGTGAAACGAGAAACGGAAATGGAATTTGTGCACCTCATGTGATCACGTGATCGGAAGCACCACAAAGACAAGAATCAATTTCATTTGAAGGAGATGAAATCGTGTTTTGAACTCTCGCCAAAATCGGTGGTATTCGACGAGAATTGTATTTGCAAGGGTGTGATCGAGGACATTTGAGCCCTTTTTCTTCCTTTCTCCTCCTCTAAGCGACAACAAAAATGAAAACTAATTTGGAGCGACGATAACGAGGTGAGTTCCAACTTGATCAAATTTCACATCACAACATCTTTGTCGATACTTCCTCTTTATTTTTATTTTCTTCTATTTATCTTTCTTTTCAGATTCTTCAAATCCTAGTTTTAGAATTTCAGTGGCAAAAACTATAAATTAAATAAAATTAAGAACTATTTGAATTATTTTTTTAATGAATTCTTCTCGCCCTATAAATTATTCTGATCATAAAATTTCTATTTAGATCATCTCTAATAAAATATATTCCATTGAAATCATTTGAACTTTTATAATAGAAACTTTATTACAAACACTGTAATTAATAGCTGAAGTAGCGGTGGATTATACACTTATTTTATTCTAGATGCGTCAAACGGAGCAACAACAAATTGCAGTAAGATGAACTGAGATTTTTACTTAAAAAAATGTTTTTATCACACAAGGTGAACTAAAGTTAATGCAATGAAAAGTCTTATGTTTTGGATTATATATGTATGATCAAGGTTATGCGTGCGGTTGACCACTGCATTGTGTATATGCGACATGCGGGTGTATATACGGTTCAGTATGCGGATTACATATATAGATATGTATTCTAAATTTTTTTTATAATATTTGAATTGATCATTTATTTTTGAAGAATTTTAATGTAAAATAAGAAAATATAATAAGATATTAATATAATTTTAAATATTTTGCATGAAAAATATAATATAATTAGTTTTATAGGTTTAATATGATAAATATTTTAAAAAATAATGTGCAATTGTTGAATATACGGATGCATACTTTTATGCATGCGATATCGCATATACAATCATGCGGTCGCATTTTAAAACAATGTGTATGATTATATCAATTAATATCACAAATTTTACTTTTTATTTAAAATTACTTCACCTTATTTTACTATATACTACTAAATGATAATGCATAAAAAGTTTGAATTAAGTGAATCAATTTTGTTCGGCACAGAATATTTTTTTTCCGATTTGATGTTTTTACCCGGTGTAATAATAATAATAAAAAAAAGTAGCACAAAGAATAATGACCGACCAATCATAGAGGAGGATCTTTTTTCATTGTTGAATCATGTCTAAAGATAATACGTATATATTTCGAACTGAACCGAATCTGCTGCCCATGTGAATAATATTTTCCTATTAATAATGGATTTTGATCAATTTTTATGTCACACATGACATCTATTTTGTATTCAATTAATTAACTCTTTAACTCTGTTAATTTATTAATTACAGTTGGCTCGTTGATGGACACCAAATTGTTGGCAGAAAAATGCTGCCCATCTTCGGTTCCCTTTCAAACTGGGATATATATTTATTCAATTAATGAAAAATTTAACATAAAAATATATCTTTCTAGTGAAAACAAAATTTTCAATACTCATTGTTTATTTTCTACAGATTAATGAGTATTGAAAATTTTGTTTTCAATAAAAATTTTCAATACTCATTAATTGAATATTGTTTTCAATATTTATTCAATTAATGAACATTGTTTTTATGCATTCTCATTTCCATTATCTTCTCAGGGTTTTCCACAGATTCATTTTTTATTTTTTATTTTTTATTTTAATAGATTTCCATTTCGTAAAATCGAATACCGATACCTGAAAATCTAAGATATTGACAATAAAAATTCACCGATAAGCACGCACAAACCCCTATATATATAAATGCACAAATTTAACAACTGTTGCCATCAGTGGTACAAGAGATAAACTCGAAGAAAGATGACATGTTGACATATACATCTATATATATACAAATATTTTATCTAGCCGCATCCAGAGATGATCCAAAGATATAGATAAATATATAAAGAAATTAAAATATTCTCACTGGTAAGAAAAAGGGTCGTACCTACACTTTGCAAGAAACCGGGTCCCACTCAAGCCCACTTGTTTCAAAGCCTGGTGCTCACATTCAACCAATAGCAACTCGACACGATTCAATCCTCAGGTTATTTATACCAACCACCCCATTAAGATAACTTCATCACATATCTTCTTCTAATATATATCTTTCCCCAATTCCAACTCCTCTGCGCTGCCCCCCCCCCCCCCCCTCCTCAATCTGAGTACCTCACCTCCATAAAATATAGAGCGTAAAGGAAGCCTCAACTGCTGATATCTCTTTCGATGTTCTTTTAGATCTTGTTTGAGATATTTTTTTGTTTCTAGGTAATTTAATTTGCAGCAGTGAACTGAGAACTGAGAACTGAGAACTGAGAAGCGAAGAAAGAAAGAGAATGGCTTGACAGAAGAGAGCGAGCACACAGTGGGATGGTATACAATCGAGTATGCACACCGTTGCGTGCTTGTTCCTCATTCTGTCAGGCGCTCTCCTCTCTTTTTAATTCTCTCTTATTTTCGCCTCTCACTCTCTCTCTAATATTCCAATAATTTTCAGTGATGATTTGGATTAACCAAAATCCGTAAAAATCTAAAATAATCACTAGCAGTGTTAGGCATGCATGCCACCTGTTCTGAGGCTGTGACTGTGAGTAGCACGAGTTTCACGGGGAATCGAGAGTGACCTGTCCCAAGAAAACTTTCTGATTCTCTCCCTGATATTTTCATTTATTTGGTTTCTCTTCCTCGTTAGTACTTAATTAATACCCCTGAAAAAATCTGAAAATCTTGGCATTATTATAAATGCTAGCAAGGAGCCAAGGAGACGGCTTTTGAAGAAATCGAGGGGGCTTATTGAAGATGAAAGAGAAAAATGGAAGTACACTGCATATTGTTTGGATTTACCGAAATTACTGTCACAATGTCCTTTGCCTCTTTTGTTTTTTGAGGTAGCTTCTCTGTACATCCTCTTTTTCTTTATTCCATCCTTCTTCTTCTTTTTTCTTTTTCTTTATCACATCTTCTTTTTAATTACCAGAACTCCAGAAGCAAGTTAACTTCTTTTGCGATGAATTAATATATGTAATTCATACTAACGATTCAATTGTTTTCTTTATCTCTTTTACTGAATTTAGTTTTTGCTCTTCTTCTCTGGGTAGCTCATACTTTTTCCCTTTAACCTGTTTGTTTACATTAGAGGTGAATAACCAAAAGGGTGCGTTGGCCAAATCTCTCGTTCCTCTCTTAGAAGCAAGATCGAATTGTGAAATATTATTGGATTTTCAAGAATCCTCTTGCAAAATTGGAAACCCTAATGGTGATTTTCTACAGCTATTTTACGTTCTTGGTACTATAGCAACTTAATTGGAAAGTTGACATTTTCAAGCAACGTTACTAGAAGTGTGGCTTGATATAAATGTTGCTAGATTATTTAGATCTGAAGTTTGTTAAGTCAATATCTTCTCCAAAATTTTCTGTGTTACGATGAGTGATGACATATGTTATGAGATCTGTCCTCGTGTATTGATCTTCCATTAGCATTGTTAGATATATTTCCTTGTCCTTTAATTATTTTGTGAGTCCATATGTTATTTCAAAGTTTTGTGTCCCTTAAACCTTTTAATTAGTTCCATGTATTTTTGTTGAAATATAAACTTAATTATCATATAATAATGTTAAGTATGTTAAGTGTAGTGGAAAATATATAAATGGAACTCTTTTGCGGCTAATTAATGAACTAAAATTGATGGGGCAAAAAAATGAATTTGAATAAATGAATTGTTGTTTGAAAGCTTTTTAAGTGTAGTTTTCAATGGTTCATGTTTCAAGCCTTTTAGAGTTCTCAATAGAAAATTATGGTTGTTTTAGTAAATATATGTCAGCTAAAATTAAGAACGGGTGCATAATTTTGATTAGAGGTTAATAATTAAATTACAATAGATTACAGAATTCAAAATCATTAGCTAATCAAATACTAAATAAATAAAAAATTAACAATTCAACATATATTCTTATCTCATAAAAAACTATCAAATTAACATATTTTTGACATATTAAAAATAACAAAAAATAAAACTCAAAATAATAGATAATCAAGTCAATAAAAAAAATTTTCATTTATGAAACTTTATTTTTTAAAAATTTTATATTTCTTTCATTATCTACGATATTAAAAAAAATTTCTTAATGAATGTAATCATATAATTCAAGGAGGTCAAATATTAGATCCATGAGGGGCAGATTAGCAAAAATATGATCCAAAAATATTGTTTCTCAAAATTCAAAAGGGTCAGCTAACTCTCTGGCCTACTCTAGATCCACCACTAACTGAAATTGTTGTTTAATATTTTGTTTTAATACTAATTTCTAGATATTTCTGTCGTTTATGCCTATATAATGGGTTGTTATATGTTATTTGTGGGAAGGAGAATGAGAAATATTAGAATTTGTAATAAAAAGATAACTTATTTTATCCATCTCTTCTCATATCTCAAAATTTGATACCCACCATTCTCTTTAACAATTTTACTGTAATAAATTATGCCAACAAACATCAAGTTGCTGAATAGGAAATGTGTCTTTTCTCGGTTGGCCGACAGAAGGTGTAATTGTATGTCTATATTTTTTTCTAGTCACATTTTGAAATGATTATCTGCTGTTTTACAGAATTTCACATTTCTCTTAAACTCCTACTCTTTCAAATTTTTTTATCAATGCTGTGAAAGTATAAAGCATACACGAATTTCATTGATCATAGTTCGGTTTTGTTTAAGACTGGTTTAAAAAATAAAATCAGATCAACCTAGGTGAAAACTGAAACTAAATCAATTGAAGCATGATATTGAATTTAGAGGCACTAGGATTCTGAGACCTAATGATAACAGTATTGGAATTTTATTATTAATTTTACAATCAGAATTAGACTCTCGTTGTTTTGTTCTTTCTACTTTGTAGGTAAGAATTGGTCTGGAGCTGGATGATGGATCAGAAATCTAGTAGTCCACTACTCAACTAAAGGTACTAGTTATTTTCTACAAATTTACTTTGGTTTGCTATAATGACTCACCAGTTTGGCATTACCAGAATTTGCTTGTAGAAATTATTGAGCATGAAAAATTCTCTTTACACTTTGCACAATGATCCTATGCATGGTTTCTGTGATTGATTTTATATATGGATTAAAACTAGTGAGATAATATCTTGTATGATTTTTGCAAGTTTGCATACGACACTTAGAAATAGCTTAGAAATAGAGAAATAGATTTGTGATTAGCATTAGGGTTACAAATTGCAGGGCTTAATGTAAATTTTTCCTTGTTTTTACTCAATTCTCCTCTGTCTCTCCAATCTATGTAAACTCTCTTTTTCAATTTCATTAATAAAATTTCATAGTAAGCCAATTGGTTGCTACTTCAAAAAAATAAAAAGATATTTGCATGTTTGAGGTATCCATATTATAGAAAATTAAATGATCTGCATCAGGAAAGATGGGCTTAATTTGCAGGAAAATAGTGAAATACTAAAAAATAAATATTTACACCATTTAATCTGGACTGAATTTATATACAGTCCAAAATTTGAGTACCCAACTTATGATTTCTAGTCTTATTCATTAAATATATGAATATGATATATTTATTTTTTAGACCTGGCTGTCATTCATGTCATTATATATTTGTTGCCAGTAGGAGCTCTTAGATGGTTCTTTTAATCACAAGTATGATTAAGTATGGAAAAATATTTGGTAATTGCCCTGAAGTTATGTATAGTATATGGAAGCTATTTAATATTTATGATAGACAAGTTCTGAGCTTATGCAAATTTCATCTTTAGTGATCATCTTTAGTAGCTATTATCATATATGACACCATGATGGTTACAGCAACTGTGGCATTGGATTTATTTCAAATATGTAAGCACAAGAGTACTTAAAAGAATGAAATCTGAGTATAAACTTCTATTTTGTTTTTTCCTTCAAACATCTTGGATCTTGGCGTTGACTTTTACTTCAATTGACAATTGATGGATATGTGCACTTTTCTTTCCTTCACCTAATAACCATCAAACTCCATGTTTGTTAGTTGTAGTAAAAGTGTTGTGCACTTTAAAGCGCTTTACACCGCATGGAAGTGATTCAGGTGGTGTAAGTTATAGCACCTGGTGCTTTAAAGTTAAGTCACAAAATCTTTTTCTTTCAACATTTTTTACAGACTGCTTCATGAATTTACTTAATTATTACCAAAGACCACTACTTTTAAGGTGATTTAACTTTTATTCCTTCTCAACTTTACAAAACATACTTTTCTTTCCTTAATAGTTTATCAAGTAGTATGTACTGCTATTTATGGTAGATAATTGATGGGTTCAGACATTAAAAATTGATTTGAAGTGTTATACATTTGATATTAGTGGTTATATATTTTTGGTAGTATCTTTTGTAATGATAAGTATAGAGACTCCATTTCTAAACAGACAACTTAATGTGTGGTAGTTAATTCTGGTCTGGCAATAAGAATTTGTTTTGAGACGAGTGATGGATGAGTCTCTGGTAGCAGCTATACATGTTATGGTCATGATATTCAAAATCCAGACAAGTACAATTAAATGGTCTTTGCTGGGACAAGCCAGATCCTGGGGGTTTATTATTTTGAAGTATACATGGAAACCAAAATGGACCATATAACTTCAATCGATAGTTCGATTTATTGAAAATGGATATGGTATTGAGCCTGGAAAACATATATGAAGTATCATTGCTATAGAAATTGAATTGACTAAAAAAGATTCCATGTTTATTTGTCTATCTATTTAGCAGAAAACAATGCTTTAGATGTTCATCATAACTCTTGTCATTATGTTGCATAATATAATTTCATGAAAATCCCTCATAAAAACACCTTGAGTAACATAAAACTAGCTTGTGATTGTTAAATCAATTTGGAATGATGTTTGGGATGACTTTACAAATCATCAATGAATTGCAATTAAAATGGTATCCAAGCTTTTCAAAATTAAAATTCAATTTATGACCAATCTTCAAAGTCCACTTAACCTCTGATTGTATTGGTAACTTTTTAATTATTGAAAACTATATTTTTTTTTTAGTAGAGAGTCATGTATGTCTCTTTCTTTCATTCAAAAAGTTGAAGACAGTTGTGGAGAATATTGTTTCTTGAGTTGAAGATGGTAATGGTAATAATCCATTAGTCCCCATGCTAATTTGCTATAGTACTACTTTCACTCTTCTTAATGTTCACTGTACTTGCAAAATAATTACCCTTTCACATAATTGTCGCTGCCAACTTTATTAGGGAATTTTCACTGGCAGGTAATAGCTGATTTTGTTGAGTGGATAGTAACATGAGGACTTTATTTCAATTTGCTTGTCATTAATTAGGGATGAGACATGAGAGAAGTCAGAACATATTAATTTGAGGATAATATATATATCTTTTGTCTTGTAAACACCAAACCAGTCTAGTGTGTTCTGGTAGGAGATCATTTATCCTAATGAATCTGTAACTGCTCATTACTATGTGCCGGTTGGAGATCATTCAATTTTGGCTGCTTCAGCTGCTATGGATGTACAGTATAATTTTTTTAACATAGCAGATGGTTAATAGGTTTTGGCTTAGCCCGTTCTGATCACACAGATGATATCTTACAGATATTCTACATTTTGTTGTTAAGTTTTGTTTTCAATGTCCAACTAATACAATCTATCTTTGAGATTTTGATATTAATTTGAACTGTACTGAGTTCAAATAAACTTTTATCAAAATACTAATTTTACTGGAAGATATTGATTAGTATAGAACTATATATTATGTGCTGGGAATGGGATGCAGCATTACCCAGCTATCTCAAATTAAGATTTGTTGCTAGGTTATTTGCTCTTGTTGATTCAAGTTTTTTCATAAGTTTGGTATTCATATATCAAGATTCTTATCTTGAAATCTGTGGCCGAGATGGATTATCAAGCAAATATGATAAATTGGTTTACATGTTGATTATTTATATGTGTTCGTTTTGTTAGGTATTCTCTGTCTTTTTAACATAGTATGTATAGAAAGTTAAATTAAATCCTATGGTGAACGATGTACTAAATTAATTCATGTTTTGTTCTTTTAATCAATTGCAGTATCAATCAAGGAAGTGCTGCAGGAGCTATTTTTCTTCGTTAATAGTAAGTTAAGAGTTAATGGCTTTCAATCAATACACTAATCAAAGATATATGGACGCTAAAAAAGTTGTTTTATTATAATTATAATTAAAAAGAAGGGCTCAGGATTGAACGTGGTGAGTTGCATGAGCAATCATGTTTTAAAAAAATTTGTGTCAAGTGTACAAGCAAATCTTTATTTTTTTTTAATTATATTAATATTACCTACATATTTGATTTAACTATCAAATAAAAGAAGTTGACTTGCTACCATAACTTGAGCATGAGCTATGTAATTTACAAGAGAAAGAACAGCAAAATAAAATGAAGTGCTGTCAGATTGTCTAACACATATTGTCTAGTGCTGTCAGATTGTCTAACACATATTGTCTCTGTGTTTCTTTTGTCAGGTACTTACACAGATGGCATTGTCCCTTTCCAATTGAGAGAAATCTATCATTTTTTTAATAATTAGAGTTGACTGACTTCAACAGTGATCCTGTGAATTGCTACAATGATTTTATCCAATTTCCAGTGGATTCAATTAATATTCGAGATGAAAAAAATTTCAAAACTGAGAAATCCAGGAGGGACTAATTAATTAGCGCAGGAGGGGGCAATAGGAAAACACTACAATATTATATAGACCCTACTACTCACGTTGTTATTAAATCATAATGACAATTAATTATCAAATAATCATATATGTATTAAAATGTTAATTTGTGAGAAATAAGGATTAATTATTAAGCCATCTTCAAATGCACACACCGAAAATGTTTGGATTGAAATAAAAATTGTCAGGCTATATATGTATCAGATATTATCAACACTGCGATTTTGATAGGGGTAATTATCGGATTGTAATAGGGGTTCAAATTTAAAAAAATAATAATTTAATATATATTCTTATCTAATAAAATATTTATTAAAATAATAAAAATTTATATATTAAAAATAACAACAAAATAAAGTTCAAAGTAATAGATAATCAAGTTGATGAAGAAAGTTTCCGTCTATAGAACTTTATATTTTGATATCTTTGTATAATTATTTTATTATGCATGATGTTAAATATTTTTTCCTCATAAAATTAATTTTTATGTATGATTATCTTATTATTATTATTTTTATGGATTACTTTCTTTGATCTCATATTAAATACAAAAAATAAATAAATTGTTTGCCGATGTATATATTGTACAATTTGTGAAGATATATATAGTATTTGAATTCTTGCGTTGTCCGTTATATATTTTGCTGGATATTTTTAACAAGTTTGAGGTTCAATCTCCTCAACATTTTGTTAGGCGTCGCAATGACACAATGCATCACAGCATACTCCATATCTCACGTGTACAAATCCAAAACCAAATCCAATGAGGGTCATGTTAATTAATGTCGGAAGTTTTGGGTATACAAAAGGTGAGGGGCACTTTGAAGTTTAATTATGATATTATAAAATGATAAAATGTAGATGTTGCTTTATTATATTAAATTAATTAATATCATATTTAATTTAATCATAACTCTTCATTCATATTCCATCGACTCTTCAATATTTGTTAGATCTCCTCTAACCCTTCAAATTCACAGTTGAGCACTAAAAAGAAAAACATGGACTGTATACTTTGCTTGACTCAGGGCATTGAGACCTTTTTTATTTTTATTTCTTATCACCACCGTCTGATTTAAACTGTTCCTCCTATCAAAATCTGATTTAAAAGTTCGATGACACGTAAGAATATTCTTAACTTCAAACAATGCAAGGAGAAATGTTCTCAATTTCGTTTCATTTATTCTATTGAGATTGAACAGGACAAAAGATTGCATTTCTTGTTGCTTGTACGTGAATATGTAATGGAATGGCAGAGAATGGTTGATCCATGATAAGAAAACAAAACTCACTATTTGTCTTTTCCTTTTTATTATTTTTTGATGTAGGACTGGAGAAGGCATTATTTGTCAAAATGAGAATACTCATTAGTTAATTCCTCAAACACTTTTAAAGATGGAAGAAAAAAAAATGTTTTTGTTGTCACTGAGAAAATAATGAGTTTTAAGAAGAGTCCACCCTTCCAATATCTAAATGAAAACATATAATTATTAACGATTAAAATTAAAAAAAAATTATACACATTTTATATATAAAAATAAATTTATTATTTATTCACGGTTAATAAATAGTTTATCAATTATCATAGTTAGTAAATAAAGACGCGGATAAACTGATGATATGAGAAAGAGATGGATCATGAACATGTTCCCAAAATAATATAACATGCTAGCAAGGAGAAATATAATAATTTGTCTGAAACCCAACTCACGAGAGACTCTTGATGTAGACTTGTCATCGTTATGGGCTAAGATTTAGGAGGAGAATGTAGGTCCAATTACATACTTCTTTTTTTATTTTGACAAAATGGCCCGGAATTTACTAAAAGATAAAAAGTTCTATTGCTGTACTCGTAAATTCATACTGTTTTTTTTTATTAAATTCTTCATTTTGATTCCATATTTATAAATAATAAATGTTATTGAATTAAATTATGTAATTATGAATCGATATGTTGTGAATTATTTTCAAAATGAAAAAAAAAACATTGTGCATTATTGTACTAATTAATAGTTTTCTCAGGCTGTTTCTTGTTAAAAAAAAAAAGTTTGCTAAGAACGCCATTTTTATACTTAAATTAGGTGTGGTTATTTAGGAAGACGATTTGTTAATTAACCGCGGAAGAAAATCAGATAACTACAATATATTTTTGGACTGAAGCTGATCAAATTTCAAACTGCCAAATTTAAACAGGCCAAATTGGGCTGAGTAACAGTTCAAATTGAACCATATATATATTCCTCGAAAAGAGACATTAATGTCGGTCCTCGAACAGAGAGATTCAAGATAATTAGGATATGAATATATTATGAACAAGAAGAGATCGCATCAAAATGCCTAAACCTGTTGCTTTGTTTTTGCTATAGCAATTTTATTGTCCAGAACTGTATTCTGTTTATAGCAATTTTTCTTCTCCCCCATTCCTTCAAAAATTTGCCTCCTTAGAGCCCAAAATTAATAGAGTAATTCTAGGGTACATTTAATTTTTATGGTATATTCAATACTGATTAAATAAAATTTTCAAAAATCATAAATGTGTTTCTAATGATTTAGATAGCATGTATATAAATTTTTAGATAATTTTTAAGAGATTATGTCTCACATCTTATAATTTTAAAATTTTAACGGTGGAGTTTCAATGATATTTGATCAATGATCAATTAATATCTAAATTATTTTGAATTTGATACATATTCTATCAAAATACATCTATAATTTTAAATTTTTCATTTGATCAATATTTTCTAAAAGAACACAAATATTAGATGTAGAAACTGAATTTACACCAGTATTACTCTTTTTTTTATCATTTTTTACTATTGTTTTGCCTTTATCATTCATGCCATCCAATACAAAATATGTATTTTTTTTATTTTAAGCTTTCGTTTCTAATCCCACAGAACTACGAATACGTCCTCTTTAGTAACTATTAAATTTTCAATCCAATGCCTCTTAAAGAGAGCTACAAAGCCTTTGATCTCTTTTGAATTGATGAAGCATTTCATGCGTTCCTTCATATCTTTCTTTAATTTTATTTTTTTTCAATAATTAATGCAAATAAACTTAGTTTAAGTTATATAAACTCGATAACAAAAAGTAAAATAATTTCGTACATTAATTTGATTTTTATCTTGTACAGTTTTGTAGGCTGACCCACAATGGACGTTGATTATAACATGTTATGTACAGTACATGAGAACATTTTAAGCAAGAAACTTTATTCAAAAAAAAAAAAAAATCTTCTGTGAATCTCATTTCGGTTTTTAATCAAAAGCCACAAGAAAAAGTTTTTTTTTTTGAGAAAAAGATGAGAGACTAGTTCATAAATTTCAATTTGTGCATATGAGGTTTTGAACCTATAATCTTTTGAAGCTAATCAGCTATCACATCAGCTACTAGATCATTTATGAAGAAAAATGTTTTTAAGATAAAGATTGAAGTTAAGTATCAACTTAAAATCTCTTCGAAATCATTTAATTAAATTTCAAATATTCAAAATTATATATATACAACATTATTTAAAAAACTGAGTCATGAAAAACTTTAGTGCTCATCAATTAAGCAAAAGTTGATAGCAGTTAATCATATTATCTGTAATTTCGCACGACCATGCAAGTTGTACTGGTATATATTTTTTTCTCCTAACAAAAAACAAGAACATGTTAAATAAGGAGATTTTTTATTTAATAATTAAAAAAATTATATTATTAATAATAATCTTGTTTAAATTATAATTTTAATACAAAGATTGACAGTATGACAATGACAATAGTGCTTTATAAACACATTATTGAGAACGCTTTGTAAAGCACCAATGAGACTTAACATGTTTGTACAAAGATATCACTCTTAGTGACATCTTTCATTTCTTTATAGCTGATTAGCTTATTTAAATATGTTGCAACTTTACAATTTGTTCGTCCGCCGGTGAGGAGTGTTCGACTCCCACTAATGTCATTTATAGTATTAAAATTATAATTTCAATAAATTTATTAATAATAATATATTTTTAATTATTAAATAAAAAATCTTTGTTTTAAAATATCACAATTCGGATAAACCTGGTAATTAACAGGAAAAGGCTGCCCAACATAATAAACTATTCCAAAGAAAAAATAGTATTGTCCAGACTCCTGACTTGATGCTCTTATTAGTCGTCAGTCCAGACTCCAGAGCATTAATTGGTTCCTGCTCTCTTGGTAGTTGGTACAATTTAAAGTGCGGTTATTTATTATTCCTCGATTATTGTAAGTCTAATAGTAAGTTAACTTATTTTCAATATATATGTGGTTGATTATTGCATATGTATATGCGATATATGAGTGTATATATGGTTTAGTATGCGGATATATATTCTAAAATTTTTTTATAATATTTGAATCGATCATTTATTTTTGAAGAATTTCAATGTAAAATAAGAAAATATAATAACATATTAATATAATTTTAAATATTTTGCATAAAAAATATAATATAATTCATTTAATAGATTTAATAGGATAAATATTTTAAAAAAATAATGTGTATTGTTGAATATGCGGATGCATATTCTTATGTATGCAACATCGCACCGCATAAGTATAAGCGAACCGCATATGCAGTCATGCGGTCGCATTTTAAAAGAATGGTAACACCCATGGCTTAGTGTTTTAAAAATACCCAACGGGTCTAGACCCGAACTGCTAGACCCGCCTCCGCGACCCGACCCGACCCGCCCCGTGGCCAAATCTTTGAAAACCGTACCCGTCTAGAACGGGTGCAAACAAAAAAAAATGAAAAAAACCAGCCTTGGACTCCACCCAACCCGCTCCAACCCACTGGACCCGTGAAAACCCGACCCGCTGGACCAGTGCAGGCCCGACCCAAAATCCAGTAAACCCGAGAAAAATCAATAAAAAGCTAAAAAAATTTAAAAAAATATAGAAATTTTTTATCAAGAATATAACTGGTTATATATTTTTAATATTTATTTTTGAATTTTCGGAATTTTTGAAAATTTATTTGAATTTTTTGGGTTACTTTTGAATTTTGTAAAAAAATAAACTCGACTGACCCGTCCACCCTTAGAACCGACCTGACTCATCCGACCCTACAAGTCTAGAACGGGGCGCGGTCTAACCCTCCAAAAACCAACCCGTATAACCCGTCGACCCGTCCCACCCTAACCTGTCAACCCGTGAAAACTCATCCCATTCCGACCCAACCCGACCCATTTTTAAAATACGGTTGTTACCACAAGTAACGAGATAGATTTTTGTGTTGACACATTTAAGTTTCGTTCGGATGTTCTCTAGTTGTGCAACAAATAAAAAAATAGTGAGATAAAAATTTTATTTACTCACTCTCATATTGATGAGTGGAAAAAAAATTCAGTAAAACATATTTTTATTTTATTTTTTTCCACTCATATTGAAGAGTGGGTAACATCTATAGGTGTCAATTATTGATCTGATCCGATTCGATCCAAATCTGACCCGATCCGATATAATCCGAAAATAAATGAGTTAGATATGGGTTTAATATTTTTGACCCAAGTCGGATCGGATTCGGGTCAACCCGACCCGATTAATTATGTTCTATGAAATAATTTTATAATTTAGTACTAATAAAAACTTAAATATATATTAATTATACACTAATTAAGATTAATTATAATTTAATTAATATTTAATTACTTAAAATTATAAAAAAATAATTAATAAATATTTAATTATTTTACACAGTCGAGTCGAATATTGATCAAAAAAAATTTATCTGAATTTAAATGTGTCGGGTCAAGAAAAATAATAAAATAATGTGACCTGACCCGAATCCAACTCGACCTGACCCATTGACACCCTAAACTAACATCCAAACTCAAAAACTTTTTTAAAATGCTAAAATGATTCGAACCATATTTATTTTGACAATTTAGATAGGAAGAGGTCCTAATGCTATTAGTTTAGTGTACTATAATTTATATATCAAAATTTAAGACACTTAAATTCAAATTGATCTTAAATTTTTATATATCAAAATTTAAGACACTTAAATTCAAATTTGTATATTTATTAGTTTTATTAATGAAAAATTAATAATTACTAGCTAGACAATGTTATATCCACGGTCCATAAATCAATATCATTATTAATGAAAACATTATAAATTTGTACTCTTCAGCTGCGTTATAAGGTAGCGAGTACAAACAGTTCCTAACGGTGTCCTCAATTAATGACGTAATTTTATTTTATAAAAAAAAAACTTACATTACTTTATTTTTATCTTCAAATAAGCTAACAAAAAGTATTTTTTATGTTATCTCAAAAAATAAAAGAGTATTTTTTATTTACTAATCAAATAAGATACGGTACAGTTCGACTTGTTGGAATAAACAGTTTTGTTAATATTTTCAATTACATAAAAGTAGTACCTTTTAATTTCATAGAGATGAAGAGGATTAAATTCAGTGAGAATGTAAAACTAACCCAACAAAGTACAAACAACATTTTTGGCAATAATTCGAATCTTGGATGGGCTGAAATAATACTTTTGACTTTCGAGGGGTAAGAAAAGAAATTTCCGGACAATAAGGTATCGAGAACAAGTCTAATATAATAAATAAGAGTAATTCTAATTTACGTCCGATGCCAATGTTTATAGTAGATTTTTTAGATATTACTTAAATTAAAAAATTCTTAAATTATAAATGTGCTTTTAGATAGAATGTGTATCAAATTTAAAATAATTTAGAGATTAATTGTTCGTTCCTCATAATGTCATTAAAACTTCATCATTAATTTTTTAAATTATATAATGAAAGATAAAATATCTTTTAAATTGACTAAACTTTAATACCCATTTTGTATGAATCATTATAAAATTTTAATTTGTATTTAATTAATATTTTTCATAAAGATGTGGTCATACAAGGAAAGATTGAATTAGAAATGATGATATACGGGATAAACTTAGAGTAACACTAATTTAAGAGAAACTAGTCCAACATCATTTACGATAGTTTGGTCATATTCAACAAAGACCTTTTGACACAAAGTACACAGTGGTATGCTAAGTTGTCATGAAAATATAAGAAGATGAAGAGGTCGATTAAGACTGATATGAGAGAAAACAATAAAAAGAATTTGAAAGATTAGAATATATTCAAAGAGCTTTGTTTTGGATATGAGTGCTTAGAAGATGACGAATTATATATCAGAATCATGATTTATGAGTTAGAGTCTAGTAATAGAGTTATAAAATTCATATTCTTAGATTTTCAGTTTTTAGAGTTTGAAATTTATAATTTAGAAATATATTTTATAATATACGTTTATTGTACTATTATTATTATTAGTAGTATATTATCTACATCACCATCATTATTATCATCATTCTCATTTTTATTTTTATTTTTATTTTTTTCATCATCATCCTTATTATTATCATTGATATTTGTAATCTCTAATTTTCTACTTTGAGATTAGATTTTATTTCTAACTTACTATTTAACGTACCACTGGCGTATATTAGAATTACTCAGTAATTAATTAACTAATAAATAAATAAATAGCAGCAGCCAAACCAATTCGCATGAATTAAAATGGACCCATCAAGTATTTTTGTTCATTTCAACACGGAGAAAAGAGAATATGCTCGTAGCCAGAACCGGGACCCTCACGCATGGGGACCATTTTGGAATAACGGAACGAATTTGCTTAAATTCGTTCCCGGCCTTGTTTTTCAAATGTTGAATGTGTTTTTGCGCTTTGTCAGATATATGTTATTTACAAAAAAAAAATTATCAAATTTGATCCAACGTGATGTAGATAAAATATTTTTTTCTTCAGATCCAAAATATATGTATCGAATTTGTTTATTATAACCTCCGAAATACAGTTTTTTTTATATATAATAATTATATTAATAATAATAAGAGTGATAAAAGTAAAATTTAAAATCTACGAATAGCAATGCATCACTGGCAGTGTCGCAGAACAAACGCATCACAATCAATGGCGTCTTTAAGTAAACGTGCCACTGTCAGTGACATCTTTGTAAACGCGCCATTACCAGTGACGTTTTTGGTGGTTGATCGGCAGTAATAATGTTGATCCAATGATAATGGATCGTGATCATGATGAGCAAGAGCAAACGCGCCACTGGTAGTGATGCATTTACACTGATTTATACAAAGACGCCACTGCCAGTGGTGCGCTGTCATTCGTAGATTTTAAAATTTACTTTTATCACTATTATTATTAATAATATAATTATTATAATTATTATATACAAAAAAATGTCCGAAATACTAGACTCGACACAATATCAATGAAAAAACATCTAAATTTTTAAGTTATCATTCATAGTCCATACAAGTCATTTAATTTTTTGACGCCCACCCAAATTATATGCAGATATGGCGAAAATTATTGGGCTGTTACGAAAAATGTGTAACACTCTAATTTTTCCGCATTTATTCACTCTTATTTCCGGTACGGTGCTCGAATTGAATCATGTCATGTCCCACCTCCCTCATTTATTAACCTCACTTTCTCACCGCTCTAATCTAACTTCTCCTCCCCTAAAGTTTCCTCAAATTGAGAAAATACCAGTTAGGCAAGGTACTTGTATATAACTTTTTTTATGGATCTAGATCCTCTCCAATTGTATAGAACATTTTTTATGGTTTAGGTAAATCTGAATGGTTTATTTTTTGATATAACATGTTGAATATAATCTAATAAAACCATAAAATTATAGTTCAAAATCTTACTTCATTTTTATTTTTGAGATGCTAGATCCTATATAAACTGTTTTTCAAGAAAGTTATAACGTCACAGTGGTTATTTATATTCAAATAAAAAAGTTGCATTTACAATTATAGTATCAAATAACTAATAACAATTGATGAATAAAAAGCAGGTTAAATTATAGAATCCGGTCAAGCCAAAAACTAGTCTCAAAATAGTAATAATTATATCGGTATCGAGTGAATAATATCAATTAAAATATTTTTATATTACAATTATCATTATCAAATAAATAACAGACAAGTTGACGAGTAAAATCAAGTCAAATTATATTGTCCAACAAACCAAAATCAGTTCAAAATATTATATTCGTATCCAACATACATCGGAACATAGAATGTAAATATAAGAAATAATTTAGGCCGTCATGATGTTTTTCAACCTTAATTGTGTTCGGTAAATAAATCAAGAGCTCATAAAATTTTATATCTTGGCTTTGACGTGTAGTAGAAGATCTTGTATATATATCATAAAATGTTGTCAAGTTTAAATTCTAAAAGATATCATCGTTTCTAAAGAAATAATTTTAGCATTTAATGGTCCTGATAATTTACAAACATTTCCTTTAGAGTATAATTTATTATCCTAAATCAAATTGTCTATATTACAGTCATCCTAAGGAGTCGAGTTTAGAAAAAAAAATACGAAATATCAGTGTCAAATATTTTATAACTTAACGATATTATAAAAATAAAATTATAATTCTAAGTTATCCAACTTCATATTTTATTAACATTAAGCAATTAACAACGAGATGATAAATAGTCTACTAGAATTCAAGAAGAGCACACAGTACGTGAAATCTATATATATCCAATTAGTTATATAATTAAATGAATTTTATATAAGATCATGATTTGTTCAATATTTTATGTTAATAGAAAGTTTGACTTATCAAGCAGAGTCAAAAACTCAAAATCATAGTATTTAATAGCACCAACGCTTCTCTTACTCTCTGAACTCTGAAGTGAAGGCTTGCAGAGAATCCGCCCCCTATTCCAACTCCCTCCTCTCTCTCTCTCTCTCTCCCCTGCGTTGTCATTGCTGTCTCGCATGATCCACCGAAAAATCCCAACCAAGCTCACATTCCCATTCCCATCCAAAAGCACTCGCCTTTTACTCAGCTTAAACACGCGGAGTGAGGGAGGGAGATGTGAATAAAAAATAAACGAAGAAAATAACGAGGAAAAGTAGCAAGGTCTTGCTGCGTGTTCTAAGCTTTATATGCTCCACCATATCCTATTTCTAAACTTCTCTCTCCAAATGGTTCTACTCTCCTCAGCATTTCCCTTCTCTTTCTCATTTTTGCCCAATTAGTACCACTCCCAGCCTCCCACCCACCACCTAAAAATGGATTTTTGTTTCATGGCATTTTCCTTCTACTTTTTCCCTCTCAATCAATAAGGCAAAACTCAAACAGAGTTTGGAGCTGACGAATTTCTCTCCCCTGCCTTCCAAAGATGAGACTCTCCTTCGTTGCATTGCTTCTTTCTCTCTTGCTTCTCGTCGAAAGCTCAACCTCTCTAGAACCAAACACAGATGCCTTCTTCCTGGATGATTTCTTCACCAAAATGGGCTACAGCTCCATTTCGACCTCTACTCCAGTCTGCAAATGGACTGGAGTCACATGCATCCCCAAAACAGAAAGAGTCATCGGGTTATCCTTATCGGGTCTCGGTCTCACTGGTCCAATGCCCGTAAGGACCATTGGAAAGCTTACTGAGCTCCAACACCTGGATCTAAGCAACAACGGAATCAGCAGTCTCTCTGATGACATGTGGGAATTGGGTAGCACTCTTAAATATCTGAATCTCTCTTTCAATTACATAAGTGGAACTTTACCAGACAACATTGGCAATTTTGGGGCACTAGAAAGCCTTGATCTTTCGCATAACGGATTTGCTGGGGAGGTTCCGAGATCTCTGGGTTCAATCACGAACTTATCTTTTCTTAATTTGGCCTACAACCGGTTTATCGGGACCATTCCTAGTGATATCCTCCGTTGCAATAACTTGGTCTTCATTGATTTGTCAAATAATTTGCTTAATGGGTCGGTACCAGATGATATGGGGAATGCACTGAAATCACTCAAGGTACTAAACCTTGGTGGGAATAGGATTAATGGAAGATTACCTAATATATCAGACCTTGTTTCTCTTACATATCTCAATCTTTCATCGAATTCCATTCAAGGGCCTATACCATCTGTGTTTCGTGACCCATTGGAGACCATAGACTTGAGCAATAACCAGTTTGAAGGTCTTATTCCGAATGCAGATCTGACCACCTTGGTGTACCTTGATGTGTCAATGAATAAAATTACCGGTCAATTTTCAGATGCTTTAGACCGGTATGGTTCTCTCAAGCATCTCAACCTTGCATTCAATGAATTCTCAGTCGCGAGATTCCCTTCACTGGGGAAATTCTCCGGTTTAGAGTACCTAAATATGTCTAATACTAGCCTAACTGGACAGATACCGTCTGATTTCTCTCAGTTGGTTAGTTTGAAAACCTTAGACTTGTCACGGAACTATATTTCCGGCCAAATCCCAGATTTTAGTGTTGAAGGCCTCCAAAATTATTGATCTTTCAGTGAACAACCTCACCGGTCAAATTCCCGAGCCATTAGAGAGAAAATACCCAGCATGCAAAAATTCAATTTCTCTTACAATAACCTCACTGTGTGTGGGCCCCACTTCTCACTTGATGATTTCAGCACAGCCTTTGTTGGGTCCCGCAACGACTGTCCGATTGCTGTGAATCCAGTTCACGTGAAAAATAGGGAATCAAAACGCAAACACCTTGGTCTCATCCTGGCCATGTCTCTTTCAGCTTTCTGCATGGTTTTAGGGATGGTGTGCCTCTTCTTAGGATTGAGAAAAAGAAACAAACCAACAGAGGTGAAGCAAGTCTCATTCAACAAGGAAGAAAATAGCTTGTCAGGTCCTTTCTCTTTCCAAACTGACTCGACTACTTGGGTTGCTGATGTGAAACTTGCTACATCTGTACCAGTCATAATTTTTGAAAAACCATTGGTAAACTTCACCTTCTCTGATCTATTAGCTGCCACATCAAACTTTGACCGGGGTACCTTACTAGCTGAAGGACGTTTTGGTCCAGTGTATAGAGGTTTCCTTCAAGGTGGTATACAAGTGGCTGTCAAGGTGTTGGTGCATGGTTTGACCATGACAGACCAAGATTCCGAGAGAGAGCTTGAGCGGCTGGGTCGAATCAAGCATCCAAATTTGGTTCCGCTTACTGGTTATTGCTTAGCTGGTGACCAGAGAATTGCCATATATGAATACATGGAGAATGGTAATTTGCACAACCTGCTCCATGACTTGCCGTTGGGGGTGCAAAGTACTGAGGATTGGAGTAGTGACACATGGGAGGAGGATGAGACTGGTGATAACATGCGAAATGTCCAAATTACCCCTGAAGGAACGACCACGTGGCGGTTTCGGCACAAAATTGCACTAGGAACAGCTAGAGCGCTTGCATTTTTACACCATGGTTGTATACCACAGATTGTGCACCGTGATGTGAAGGCCAGTAGCATATATTTGGATGACTCAATGGAGCCTCGGTTGGCAGATTTTGGGCTGTCTATGATTGCGGGTATGCACCCAGATGAGGAAAATTCTAATGGATCTTCTGGTTATACCCCACCAGAATTTTCAGAGACAGGAAATCCATCAGCTGCAGGAGCAACCACCAAGTCCGATGTGTATGGGTTTGGGGTGGTATTGTTGGAGCTTTTAACAGGTAAGAAACCATTAGGTGATGATTACACAGATTCTAAGGAGAGCAGTCTTGTTGGTTGGGCTAGATCCATGGTGAAGAGAGGACAAGGGTCAAGCATAATTGACCCAAAAATTAGAGATACTGGATCGGAAAAAGAAATGGAGGCAGCATTGCGGATCGGGTACTTGTGCACTGCAGATTTACCATCTAAGAGACCTGCTATGCAACAGATTGTAGGTTTGTTGAAGGATATTGAGCCTAAGACTACTAAAGACTAGATATCTTTTATCATAGGGTTTTAATTGACTGTCTGATGAGAACTTTTGTTAAAGGTTGGTAAAAGGATGTTGTAAAGCATGGGTTTTTTAGCCATGAAAATGACAAATGGCATGGCCTTTTTTTTCTTTCTTTTTCTTTTTTGTTCTTTTTTATTGGTGTTTGCGGGTACTTTCTTCCTTTGCAATGAAGATGCTATGTAGAGTTGCTAACACATGCTCACAATATCAATTTCTTTAATAGAGAAGCTGTAAGGAGATCCTCTCTTTAGTTTCTTCTGTTTAAATACCAAAATAGGACCTGGTAAGGTAATTAACTTAAGTAGTTATGGTTCAGCTTCTCTTTTTAATCTTTTAGTTTTTCATTTTTGGGGGGAGGGGTGGACAATTTTCTTCTTACTGTTATTGTATTTATTGTTTTGTTCTCTTTATGCAGGCTAGTTTTCTGTGTTTTTTACCTCAATGGCAAGAAGAACATTTATTTCAATTTGAATCTGAGATTACGTGACATGATTGCATGTTGTTAAACTGAAATTAGATAAATTGGTTATTAACGGTTATGGAAAAGTTCTCTGTTTGATAATGAACGGAGTTATGTTTCTGTCAAATACAAGATGGTTGCTGATTGCTTGGAACTATCCATGCATGCTGAGAAGTTGACAGAGCATCTTTTATAGAAAAACCCCAGAAAGAGAACAATTAAATGAAGCACCGCCTAATTATATGGTTTTCTATTTTGGGTGCAAACAAAGCTGCTAGTCATGAGTTCACACTGCCATACTGAAGTACTGTGAATGTCCATGTATAAAGGCATATATAATTATCTGGCACCATGTATACAGGCATATATATATAAATATATAATTATCATTTGCCAGGTATGTTCCTACCAACAGAAGGGAGGAGAGCCTATGAATGCTTTTTCTATCATGCTTAAAGCCAAACTTACAACAAAAAACATAATTAAAATTTCTGTATCACATGCTAATGATTTCCAAATGCTTCCATTACCACCTCCTAAATCATTAGCTGGCTAACTGTTGACCCATGAATCCATGATGTGTAATGCCAACCTTAATGGGAATTCATTGATACAGTATTGTATTAAATTTATGAACTAACATTTTCAATTAAATATAATGACTCAACTTCTTGTAAATCTTGACACGTTCAGGAACTTCTCAATATAAATTGATTAACATGCGTGGAAATAAAATAATTTAATTTAGGAATTATTGCAATTAATATGAAATAGCCTGTCCAAGTTCTAACACATTTTGCATTTGTAACAAATTAAAAAAATGGGATTAACTTTAAGTGGCTGTCATGATGGATTTTTTTTTTCTTTCATGTTGTGGTGCAACACTGGGTTTAATTTGCTTTAGTTGAGTAGTTAATAATATCAGGTATTTCAGTGTTTGCTCATCCTCCCTTTTCTTGTAAATAATGTAACGTTTGAACTTTATCTATTATAAGGTTTATCTGATTTAACATATCATATATGTTTAGTCTGTAATGGTTAGATGACCTTAAAGAAACAAATTTATTTGAAAACTTCTATTTATGACTGATATATACCTTACAATGTTTGCGTATAAATAAGTTAAATGAGAGTGATAAATCAAAATTTAGAGATCATTTTATATTTTTTGAGCTAGAATTACGGAGGGGCTCAGTGCTCCTAGGAGCACGCTAGCTTTACTCGTGATATATATATATATATATATATATATATATATATAATTAGGCTATGGTGCTTTGTAAAGTTTGTGTACTTTGCGCTCTATTTTTAATTTTAAGTCAAAAATGATTGATCCAAACCACTCAATCTAATCTCCATATCAAAATCTATTAGTAAAATAAATTTTATATTTTTTAGAATTTATTTGCTATTTTTTTGGATAGGGGAAAAACCATCATTTTTGGATGAACTAGAATTCTCAGATCAAGTCATTTTTCTCCTTATCAGAAAAAATAGCAAAAAATTCTAAAAAATATAAAATTTGGTTTACTAATAGATTTTTATATGAAGATTAGATTGAACGGTTCGGATCAATTATTTCTGACTTGAAATTAAAAATAGAACGCAAAGCACACAATGTCTCTGTACTTTGCAAAGCACCATAGTCGGACTATATATATATATATATATATATGAGTGGAGATACCGTGAGCTTAAGCTCACATAGGCCTTTCGTGAGCTTAACTCAAAAAATATATCAAATCATTTCGAAATTTTAATTTATCATTCTCATTAAATTCTTTATATGAAAATCTCATGGGATGCAAAAATTTGGAGCGTTTTGAGCTTTTTAAGTTGTGGTTTTTAATTTTTGAAAATCAGCTCTAAAAATAATAATAATATATTTCAATACTTGAACATCATTTTAAAAAATTAAAAACGGTGACTTAAAAAGCTCAAAACACTCAAATTTTTGTATCCCACAAGATTTTTATATAAAAATTTAATGAGAATGATAAATTAAAATTTGAGATGATTTAATATTTTTTTGAGTTAAGCTCACGGAAAACCCATCCGTCCTAGAGGCTAACATCACTCGTATATACTATATATATATATATATATATATGAATATTATGTTCAATAATTTGGATCGCCATTTAAACTATCAAATTCGAAATACGAACGCAAAATACAAAAAATTTTATATTTCACGAAGCACCATAACTTCTCTTTCTCTTTCTCTCTATATATATACTATCTTTAATCCTCCGTAGAATTATTTTCGTAAGGCAAATTTATCTTTTCTTTAAAAATAATATCTGCATTTATTATTATTACACCACTAAATAAATTTATTTACATTAGAAATAATTAATAAATCCCAACTTCTGTTAATATGACGTCTAAATTAATACTGTACATATATGCATGATTATGTCGCAATTAACATGTATTAGTTTATTTTTTTTATTACAAAATGTGGTTTACCTGTTTGTTAGACCAGAAACTTACTGTCATTGCCACCGCCAACAAGCTTAGTCACCGTTCACCAAACCTATTTATTTCTTTTTTATATTATTATTTAGAGAAAATTAGTTAAATACCACTATAAAGTTAAAAATTAAAAAAATGACACTCCAAACTTTAAAATTAATTTAATTCCAACAAACTCAAACTAATTTTTTACCACTGTAATTATATAAAAATATAATTTTAATATTAAAAATATAATAATATACTTAATACCCAAATTTCTCCCAACCCTCTTCCCCTCTCTCCTCTCTCTCTAAAATGGCTGTGAGTTTTGTGTTGGCTGGAAAAGACAACCTCAACAGGTCTCACTTTGTTATTCTGGCTTCTCTCCACAAACCCAGAAATTGGAACAAAAATCTAAGAAGAAATCTCATCCATAAATGAAAATTATTAGTCCAGAATTAGATCAACAAAGAGGTAGATCACTTGGTCTTTGTTGCTAGTGCATGCAACAAAGAGGTAGATCACTTGGTCTTTGTTGCCAGTGCTTGCAACAAAGAGGTAGATCAACAAATCTCCCGAAAGGAAATCCCCTCTATTATTTTTTGCACACAAGTATCTTATTTATTTTTGGTCCAGGGTTATCGAAAAAAGTTGGTTCTTCTTTAATGTTTATAGAGTAGGGTTTCAATGTCATCCAAAATTAGTGCCACCAAATGCTTCATAATTCCAGCCTTTAGATGTAATATAGATGTGTTGTTCGGATCAATTTCGTGATTAGCAGAAATTAAATGCCGGTTGTAGTTGTCTATTACTTTACCTAGATATTAATGAGGAATATAAAAAGTTTAATTATTTATGAAGTAAAGAATAGACAACAACTAAAGAGAGAAGATGAAATTAAAAAAATATATATTTTTTAATGCATCCTCGCAGGCTGAAGGTGGCATCAAATTAAATATTAATTTGATATTTATCCATTTTAAACTCACAGGTTAAAGGATGAGGGCACGATGCATAATTTTGGGAGAAGATTTTGATCATGCAAGTTGGCTGTTGTTTTAATTTTTCTTTGCTCAATTTTTATTCTCCTTTTTGAACTTGTCAGGATATGTGATCTCAATTATTTTGTCTTCATTAGTTAATTTAAGATTGTTGTTATTTTATTTTATTTTGCTAGTTCTTTAATTTGTCCATTTAATCGTATGGACGACAGGACAAACAACTAGTTTGTTGAATTTCAAATTTAATTATTTTAGTTTAACACAGTATTAAAAATATCAAAAGATTTATATTAATTGCATGTATTGGGAACAACAAATCGTTATTTTAATGAAGTAAGAGCCTGAAAAGAATAGCAATCTGAGTAGCATTTAGGTTTGGCTAACCGCTGATCACAAAATTAATCACTACATCTAAGGCTGAGATTATGTTACATTTTGTGGCACTAATTTTTGGTGGCATTGAACCCTCATTTTTATATACTTCTAAGGCGAAATTGATTGTGCAAATATTATCAAAAGCAGGATCATCCAGAATTAATTTTGTTACGATTTTCTGTAGAGCAGGATCATCCAAGATATTATGATTTTCTGTACATTAGCCATTTGATCAGAGAGAGGGAGAGAGGAGGAAGAGGGGAAGATAGTTGGGAGGGTATTTTAGGTATTAAGTATATTATTATATTTTTAATATTAAAATTATATTTTTATATAATTATAAATGGTAAAAAAATAATTTATTTGAGTTTGTAGTGGTATTAAACTAATTTTAAAATTTAAAGTGATATGTTTTTAATTTTGAAACTTTACGGTAATATTTAATTAATTTCCCCTATTATTTAATGGTATAGAACAACTAATTAAGGAGAACAGGGAGAGGCAAAGCGCGTACTATTCTCTCTTTCTAAACATAATCAAGCGTGGCAAAATTAGATTCAAATTATGATAATTTATGATGGCAAGGTGTGTATTAAATAATAATGATCTGGTGGGGGCATCCATGATTGTCAGAACAGTACGAAAGAATTTAATAACTCTGGTTTGGTTTCGGTTCCTATGGATGTTTGATTTCTTTTGAATTTTGACTTATGCTTTTGAAGAGGAGTTACTGTCCTGTGCAGGTAATAAAGAAAGTGCCATGCTAGACTAACCAAAATTTGCCCCAGAGAATAGTTTACTCATGAGTACTATATATAGCAAATAACAAATGAGAGGGGATCGGTCGACAATGATTTATTTTGACAACTTTAATAATGGATCTCTAAATAAATATAAAATAAATCTTATTAATAAAAAAAAGTTTATAGATATGTTCTTCTATCTAAGAATTAATGGTCATTCAAATTTCATGCAACTTCATTATCGTTTGATAGTCCATCAAAGACCATCAAATTTTCATATAATTTGCAATGGTTATAATTTAATGATCTTTGATGGACTATAAACGATAATAAAATTGAATAAAATTTGAATGAACATCAATCAATAAATAGAAGAACACATCTATAATTTTTTTTATTTTTTTTTAGAAATTTATTGTCAAAATTGTCAAAATAACTCATTATCAACCGATCCCCTCTCATAACAAATTTATTTTAGAGAAACAAATTATGACAAATTGACAATTAACTTCAGCTAAATAAAGGATAAGATTATATTGGCAAGAAGAAAAAAAAATACATCTATAGCACATTCAATCTACAAATCAGGAAAAATATCAGTAATACTTTTTAATTTTTATTATTTTCCAAATTTATTTGAAAATTATTTGTGTCCAAAGAAAATGTTGCGCTCATTCAGCCATCTCCATATATACGTAAAAATTAAGTACATAAAAATTAATTTAGTCGCATTAATGTCAGAGCATAGTTACACTTATTTACCTATAAAACCGTACCATAATAAGTAGCTCCTTTAATACGAGGCAAACAAGCAACTGTATCAGGTACACTCTATCACGTGCATAGCAGTAAGACCATGTCTTAATTAATGAGAGATTTGTATTGGAGGCTCCTCTTTAATTAAAAATGTCTGATAAAGACGGTTCAATAGTTAATTTGTTAATCTTGAAAAAAGCACCATGTTACCTTTCCAAAACACCCACAGAGGCATCTTTGGAAAATAATGCCGGGTTAAGAAGAAAGAGTACAATCTCAATAGACAAACCAAAAGATCCATCAATAAAATTTGAAATCATGTTTCATTATAGTTTTTAAAATGCATTGCTTATGGAGTTATGGTTTGATGCAACTTCCTTATAATGACTCATAAAACTTCCTTGAGAACAAAGCATAGGAAAAAAAAATCATATTACAGAAATCTTCACAAGTTAAGGAATATTAATTTTCTTAAAATTCCCCTTTTTGTACCATTATAAAAAAAATTGTAGTATGTCTTCCTTTCTAGGATAGAACTAAATTCGTCTACTTATATCTTTAATTAAGTATGCATCACAGTAGGGGTGTCAAAGTTTCAACGTTTCGACGTCACGTTTCGCTCGGACGAAACGTGAAACACAATGATTTTTTGTTACGTTGGAACAACGAAACGTGGAACGCAAACGAAATTTCTTACGTTCTAATGCAATTTTCACGAAAATGAAAATTTTCGTTACGTTTCGCTTGAACGAAACGTGAAACATAAATTTTTTTTACGTGAGACAAACGAAACGTGAAACGCAACATCTCTATTTCGTTTCGTTTGACACCTCTAATCACAGTATCACACTGTTACAAGGACAGTCTTACCAAAGCACACTAGCTACATATTATTCAGACACTTTTCGCTACAGTATTAATTTATTTTACTAAAAATATCAGACATAATTATGACAGGTTTATACCAGATGCCTAATGTTCAGGTGCAAGGAATTCTTTTTTGCCTACTCTAAACTCCATGATTCTGATTCTTCTACTACCACTCATTTATATTATCCTTTCGTACTATTTATATATAGTTTTCTCTTGTAATAATTCTTTCGACCATCATTAAGCAGTGGTGCTGAATTATTCTATTCAAATCAATAAATTAAGACAACGGGAACGCAGTTTAAATGAATGTTAAAATAGCTAGATTAGACATGCGATCTTATATTCTTATACTTTGTGGATTATATTCGTTGGCTTAAAAAAACATACAAACACTGTACCAAGAGGTCTATAATGTGGATATAATTATATCTTTCCCTTTTTACTGCTCGTTTTCCACTGTACCACACCAGCTAACCTCGCCTGAATAGGCCACCGTGTCTGCATGTCGGCGTGTCCGTGTGTCTATATTTCAGTGTAATTTTTAATTAATTACCATTTACCAGCAAAGCACTGCTGCGAATCTACTAAAATCTGCTAGCTAGTAGCTAGTGCTGCGTCTACATGGGTTTGAAGTTGTAGAGCAAATTATTCCATATTGTAATTCTACAAGATCATGGTCAAAACAATAATAATTCTAAGTATTAATATTTGATGGAAGGAGGACGCCCTGCAAAGGCTTTATACTTACCAGTAATTAATTAATTATACAAACTAAATTATTGTGACAAAGCCCAATATTATTGACTAGTACAAAGTACAAACTACAAACTACAAACCAATAGCAAAAGGTAATGAACTATTAAAAGAATTGGCTAAAGGCAGAACTTATAATAAGCAATTATTTAATCGGAAATCAATAATCACTCGGGCCCTGTTTGGAGGGCACTTTAAAGGGATTTTCGACACAACTAGAAAATTTTTCCAATTTTTCTTTTTATTCTATACAAATTGATGGAAATAAATAATTAGGTCATATCATTTTTTCCCCGTGGTCATTTCATCTCTCTCCTTGAAGTACGCCAAAATAATAAATAAATAGCATTAGTGCTTATCGTGTAAAATATCACTTTTATACAATATATTTTTTTGGGGGGTCAAACATTCAATCTACTACTGATTTTATTAAACACACTGGAAAATTATTCTTCATGATTCTTTTTAACCTTTTTCACAATTTATTTACATTTGTTATAACTTCCCAAAAAATATAATAGTTACTTTAATGAACAAGAAATAGTATTCTCTTAAACAATACTAATCATTCACATAAAAAATAATATTAGTGTAATGTAGCATCTAAAATGAAAGTAGAATTTCCCACAGGAGTTTCCAAATATACAATTGAACATTAATTCATACTCATTAATTTCCATCTCATTCCAAAATATATGGGATCCCATAAATTGTTTTTTTTTTGGGTTCTTATGCCTGTATAAGCGTACTCCACAAGGTTTTAAATATGAATTTGAATATGCGTATGGAAAAGCTTCGTATAAAGCATATGCGGTATGCGGCCGCATATACAGATTTTAATGTAGCAATACATATGTATCGTAATTTGTCATATTTTGAATAATTTATATATTAGAACAGATATATAATGAATATAGGACAAATATTAGGGCGGCCCAGCGATAGTGCTATGTGTTGGAGGCGCAAAAGCCCCAGTTCGACTCACGCTTGGACAAAATAGTTGTCTATTTTTGTGATTCCTGCTAATTCTAACTTAGATCTTCTGTGGACTACTATATGCGTCCGCACGTTGCAAACCCATGCAGATCAACTGTCATACGTCTATGCGGCCGCATATACTACTGCACAGACCGTATTTTATTTCACTGCTCCACATAATCAACATCAACATGGAAACTGCACACGACATCAATGTATAGATGCTGTGCAACATTAATTTCTGCTACCACAGTACAATGCACAAGATTGAAGTTCGAGATTTGAAAATAATTTTGTAAAGTGAACATCTATTATTTATATATATAATATGAATAATTATTGAAATATATTTATGTAGTTTTTCTTATAGTGCTTGCAAACATATGGATTCTTTAGGTGTTATGAAAAATAAATCAAATTGTAGATATAATTTGAAAATAACTGTTTTGTGTATAATTTAGGATTAATGTGTGGTAACTAAAACAAATAATCCACGGGCATACAATTGAAAAATAAATAATTAAAAATCGTAATTTCTACTATTCACTTAATTGGAAATATATATGTTTAAATGAATTAATAATGAATATCATTGGAGGTGCATGATCAATTCCTCAGATTGGTTGTGTACATGAGCGAATTACCCACGGGCATAAATTAGAAAAAAAAAGGAAAAAAAAACACAAGAAAAAATGCATCTAATTCTAATGTCGAACAGAGCTCATCATCAAAAATATATTTATAATAATAGGATCCAGGTAACTAATAAACACCTCCAGTTTGAAAGAATGGAGAAAGAGAATCCTAGTATTCATGATTATGCCTTCCCACATGGCCATCGTCATAACAACAGAACATGGTGTATGTTTTTTTTTTTTTGGCATGAACTCAATCATTTGGTATTATGTTATACTAAGGAAAGTTAGCAACTTACAAGTCCATTCATGTGCTAGGAAGAATATTTCTTCCTTTGGAAGAATTTAAATCATTCTGTTTTGTTTCTTTGTGTTGCTATACCGGATGGCCTAGTGTTTTGTTTTTTCTTTATAAGAAAGATACAACTAAATTTTTAAATTTCATAAATATTTATAAATAATTTTCATTCAGATTTTGAACCTACGACCTTCTACACAGAATATATTATATTTCTCTTTTTCTAAATAAATGAAGATTTAGGTTACTCTAATTTAAATGTGTGTAAATATTTTCTATTTAGATTCCAAACTTATGATTTTCTATATAAAAAATATTACTTTTGCTACTAGATAAAGGTTGATTCAGATTAGACTAATTGGGTCGGCTAAGTGTAAAAACTTAAATTTCTTGTAACATAAATGATAATTTAATTGGAATTTCATTAAATATTTTTTTACTGTTATATTATGTAGCCCCAATCCCCCTCTAGATAATCCCAGCTTGTTTTGATAAATATATCTATAGAATATAAAAATAAATAAGTATGCTTTGACACAATATTGAAGTGTGCATTTAGCAATAATCGAGTGTATATTACTAGATATTTAGAAAATAATTTTAAAAGAAAATGAAAGCATTTGACAGAATCTGCAATAGTTGGAATTTTTTCTCCTCTCCTTTAAGATTCACAAATATATCTATCTTTTAAATGTATATAACAAAACTATCCTATTTCTCAACATTCACGCTCATAGTTCTAATTTCTAATTTAATAACATTTTACATATTAATATTTGAAAAATGATTAAGTATTCGATTCTGAATGCAGTGTCCGTACACTGCGTCTAGGCACAGTGTTCAGTTTGCATTGTAAACGTAGTGGTACGTCAAACACCATGTTCAGTATCAAATAATTAGTATTTTTTTTCAAATTTTAATATGTGAACGCTGCGTTCAGTTAGAACTGTGCATTTGCATGCTAAAAAAATAAAAACAATTTTGTTATACATTTAAAATGAAAGATTAAATTTCTGAAAAAAAAAATTAGAAAAAAAAAACAAAAAAGTTTCTAACAGTTGTCAACATTTATGTCTTGATTGAAAAAATGACTGGTCTCTATTGACATTTTGACAGTATAAACGAACGTGCACCCGTACAATATACAAATGTAAATTTAAAAATGCACGAAAAGTTCACGGGAAGTGTTTAGGAGAAAAATTATGGGTAGTTATATATCTATGGACTTTTCAAAAGTTGTAACGAATGATAATTGTTAAAGAAACGTGAACAAATATGTTGTTTGCACATCTTTATTATAAATTATAAGCACAAATTTAAATGGGCAAAATCGACGAGAATTTCTACGTTGTTTCCTTCATAAATTTAATGTTTCAGTATAACTTGTTAGGGAAGAGAGAAAAAACCCAGTCAATAACCAGGTCACTGTTACCAATTTCAATAGGCCTCCGTTTATGCTGTACATTTATTTTACATAAATATAAATATTTATCCAATTAAACTCATCCTTCTAGGACTTAAAACTTAAAAGGCCTAATCTAATATGCCTTTCTAAAATCCTTAAAAAGTGCACAGGCCCAAAATATTCCGGCCCTGTTTAAATAGACAGGAGATGTTTAACTTTAACCTGCCTTGTAGAGGTCCATTCAAAGGCTAAAGAAAATTTGAAATTAAATTAACGTACATTGCGAAAGAAACAGATACCTCACAAGTGAAACATATATATGATAGTATGATATATACATAGTACTGACAAAAAAAAATGTAAAATAGTTAGACGAATGAAACCCTTTTTGCATTCACATATTTAATTTAACTAGCAATATACCCGCGCGTTACATCGGACTATTTTATTTAAATATGAAAATATTATAAGATAATAAAAATTTACATTGATCTAATATTAAATTATAAATTCACCAAATTATTCCAGTATATATTATCACTATTAATTTCTTACCAAACATGTATAAGGTTGCTAATCAAAGCGCATATCTTAAGCCTTAAATTATTTTTTTATATCATAATATAAATAGAAAGATATTGAGTATTATAATTTGTAAATCATGTGTATAAATGGAAATAATAGTATAGATGAGAAAGAAATGAAGAGAAAGATGGGATCAATGGACGCGATTACATACGTTCGATCAACCAAAAATAGATATTATCCGTCTAATTGAGATATAATAAAAAAATATCATGACAAAAAATGAACCCTCTAATTCTTAACTTTTATACTATTATATATAATAGTATAGATATAATTAATAAGCAGCTTTAGCTAGATAATAAAAAATACACATCAGCGCCTCTAATATTTTCAACACTTCACAATATTTACCAGTCAACAACATTAACTGGCCCTTTTTTTAATCTATTGTTGAATGTTGACCGCTCAACACCCGTTTTTTTTTAAGAAAAAGAAAATTAATTTTTAGATTGAAACAAATTTGGTCCAAATACCTAGGCCGATTTTTTTTTCCGGACTGGCCCGCTTTTCCCCTTCCATGGACCGTGTTTACCGCTGAAAATGGGTTGGTATGAATAAAAAATTCGGTCCCATGTAAGTTTTGGAAATTTTTAATTATTTTTATTGTTTTGAATTTAATTAACTAATTTAAGTATAAAATGATATAACTATTTTTTAATAAAAAATAAAATATAGTTTTAACAATTTGTAGAGGTTAGGAGCCACTACTATGAACGACCCGTCGACATAGGTATGCGACCGTTCGATGTCCCGAACGACTCGCGAGAGGCATGCTAGGTAAACAATACCAATGTTCGCGGTAGTTCGGTGTCTGAACTACCTGCGGACATTGGTCTTGTCGCTATTCATTCAACGAATGCGACAGATGGTCAACTACCCGTTCGGTGTCTGAACGACCAATTGACATCGCGCATACCATCAAACCAGCTTAACATAGGCTTCTATCGTGTATTATGAACGTTCAATGAAACTAATGGTCAAATTGACTCCTCAACTTTCGTGTGTTGGACTTTATAATGTTATTAGTTCATTAAAACATTTTTAGGATTATGACTAACCCTAAATCAACTTGTTTTATACCTAAGTTCTGTTAATACCGTCGTATAACACAATTTCCCCTCTCGGGTACTTATGGATCCGAAGATCAACTCAAACAATGCATAAAATAAAGGTTGGTCGGTTGATATTAACAACCACACCTGTCTTGGCCTTCGTCCATGCGGGTTTACCATACAAAACAATAATCAATTCATGCAAAGATATTATTAACGTGCAACAAGTTGAACATAATACAACAATAAAAACGTAGCATAATCATCAATCCATTCACAACAATCTACCCTAATCCCTAAGAACAAGTAAACTACTCACTCATGACAAAAGAACACAAATAAAAGTAAAGAAAATAAGAGATCATGTTGATAAAACCGAAGATCTCAAGATGAGCGAGGTGTTGTCTTCGTGGTTGAATTTCTCTCGAAATCCGTGCTCTCCAAGGTTGGTAGCCGCCTCCAATCTCTTCCCTTGAAACCCTACAAGATCCCCCCTCGAATCCCTGCAGAAACTCTCCTTTTATAAGCCTCAAAACGCGCATCCAAAACAGATCTTCACCAGATTTCCTTCCAAAACTGGGCAGTGCCTTCAACTACCCGTTGACAGTGGTGAACGACCCGTTGGGTCTTGTTCTGCCACGTAAAATCAGATGTAGCCATTTACATTGATGTATGCCAATACCTGAGTGTTTGGTGGTGCAAATCCAATGTGGACAACCCGTTGGCAATGATGAGCGACTCGCATACATCAATGTTCTAATGTAGAACTACTCGCATGCCTCTGCAAACAAGGGTGAACTAGTCGCACAGGTCTATCAACTACCCATTCACCTCTGTTGTCTGGTGTCTGACTACTCGTCTGCCTCTGCAAACACTGTTGAACTGATCGCAGACAATGGTGGACGACCCGTTGAGCTCTGCTCAGGGCCTCTACATGTCATCCCGCCTTCCGAAGCACTTTTTCAGTTGTCGGTTTTACTTGGCCAACTGTACAAACCAAGGGACGACAGTTTGGGGAACACCCAGGATAATCCCGCAACCATGTTCATCCGTTGTTTTGCCAGGTCAGATGAACTCAACCCAGGTTACGACATTTCTGGCACTTCGCAACTAGCCATATGTGGAATCTTCCTAACTCTCAATGATTGGAAGTGAAAAGTGGATGTGTACGTGTTTTTGTGGACTCTCACAAGTCACTCCGCTAGGCACTTTGCGTGCTTTGGTAGACTCATTTTTCTCTCAATATCACTCTCAACTGGTGTTTAGTGTGTGTATGGTAAGACTTTCACCGTTCTCGTTGTTTTGACGCAAGCGCCGGGCACAACGAGTAGTCCTTTGTTCTGACTCCTCCAAGATCACACGATGTGAACTCATCTTTGGGCGTGCGGTGTTTTTTCTTGGATATAACACCAAACACCAAAGGATTTAGCAAAAAGCGGGTTCCCTTGTGACCAATGGAACCCGGAACATGAGGACAGAGCGCCGGACCCTCGTCCATTCTAATTATTCTCGGTCGGAATGGACAACACCGGGACCGCGTCTTTCGACACACGCGGCTATGCCTTTTTGTGGAACTCAGATGTTTCATTTAAAGTGGGTGAAGTGTGTATCAGTGCACATATGTGGAATCTCACATCTCTCCAATAATTTGTGCCTTTGGCATTTTGGTAGATCTCACATTTCACTCATTATTCCACTCAATTGGTGAGTTTCCCCATTTAGATAAGTTCAAGAAACACATACCAGAAAGGCAGAAAAAGTGCTCCAAAAGTTGAGATTTCGTAATATTTCGAATCTGCAAGTCAAGAAAGAGGTACAACACGACAAATGCAATGATATGCCCTAAATTACAATTCTCACCACTGAAGGATTTCGGGTCATTTAGACAACAAGAGAAGTCAAAAAATTATGGAAAAATAAATAAACAAATGCTTCTTGAGCTCTTTAATTTGAGGATTAAAATTTTTATAAGTCCTCGGTTAATCAAACAACGGTATTTGGCATATTAAATATTCCAAAAATATTTACGTAATTTCTTACAGAAATTATTTACCTCAACAAAAAAAATTTATTTATTTATTAGAATTATTCAAATCATAATTGTAAAATTAATTATGTTCAAATTTACACTGAATTGCGCGGTCCGAAAAAATTTGGTCCCATAAGATATTTGATTTTTCCTAACTAATTTACACTGACTTGTGCATGAAGAAAAAATGGGTTGTACGAAAAAATCGTTCGAACCATCGATCAAATTTTTTCAGGTCCTAATATTCATTGAATAATTCATTCAATCATTATATATCCGGCAAAAAATATTTCTTTTTATAAAAATAAAAAAGCCTCAACACTGTCGTTGTGTTTGGATGTGCAAGGTTATGCTATTTTTAGAATAACAACATTAACTTCAGTAGTACAATCAACTAAACACAAAATAGAAATTTAAAATTAATTCATAACAGTGCTAATCTATTAAACGAACCATATAATGGTTTAACGGATTAGCACTCCGTGAGGAAAACGAAAATAATAAGAAAATTCTGTTCTTTATTTTATTCATTTCTACAATAATGCTAAATAAAATAGTAATAAATAATAAAATAATAAAATAATAATCATTAGTAGAACATAAAATAATAATTAATAATTATACAAAATAATAAGCATTAATATTGAAAAAATAATATAACTAATAATAAAAACATTTATACAAAATAATATATAAAATAATTATCATTGGGATCAAATAAAATAATATTTAATAATAAATATTAAATAAGAATTAATAATAAATAATAATAATAATTCATATTAAATAAAATAATAACTAATAATAGTACAAAGTAATATCAAATAAGCACTACTATTAAATAAAATAATAATAAGTTATAATAAATATATAATAATCATTAATATTAAATGAAATACTTGTTAATAGAAAATAGTAATATAAAATAATATTTCTGATATTAAAAAAAAATAATATTAAACAAATTAATAATAAAAAAATAATAAATATTAGAATCAAACAAAAATAATATATTTTAATTTTATGTATTCTCTCTATTATTATTCTCAAATTACCATTCAAAAAGTATTTTATTAAACAGTAAAAAATACTTCTACTTTTATATTCTGTCAAAAACTACTAACTTCATACTATTCTGAATAACTAATTAAAAAATATATTCTTATACTAATCCTTCCACAGTCCAAACTCACCCCCAGTGAAAACAACCTTGGGTCGGAAATACGAAACAGGCAGAAAGAGCAAAAGCGAATCTTAATCCAGTGAGGTATATGAACTTGATCAAACCTTCTGGCGGGTCAATGACATGAAGTGAACTAATCGTTACTGCATAAAGGAGTCAAATGTTAGAGCACAGAGAATCTTGCTCTAAACCAAAGCAACAAAAGGTAGCCAAAGTTGGACCACAAGATCAGAGAGTACTGTGGGCCAAAGTTGGATGGAGTTACTGCTGCTTCTTTTTTTTTTTGATGAAGATGAAGTTACTAGTTACTATGCGGAGGTCAAAGTTCCTTTATCTAACGCCAGAGAGCCGTTACTGACGGTAAACAGACAGGGGGCCCACAGTACTCTTGGTCCCCTACTACCGTTGCCTTCAAACTGGGACTTTTGCATGGACCTGTTTTTCATTTATTCCTAACGTTCGTACAGGAATAAAAGATTACCAGATTGACCAACTTTTTTTATTTATTTAGTTTGTCTTTAAATGAAATGAATTTTCTGTGAGCACAAATTCATACAGAGAGCTCACAAAATTTAATTTTGAAAACTGTCATTTGTCATAAAATCAGAAATTAAATTATTAATATTGATCAAATGACAAGTCGTGTTGACATGTTGTACTTTTCAAATTTCTTTATTTTTTTTAAATTTGTCTTGTGCGTGATGAATAAATTTATGTATTTATTTCGATTTGTTAATTCACGGGTAGTTATCTCCTTTTTACGATATGGCAACTGAAGACATACTATATCCATTTGCTTCTATTTTGTAAGGTAAATTACCAGATTCAGCAGACCAGAGTACGTGCTTTATAGCCGTTCACTCTCCTGAATTATCGTTTGTGCGGCGTTGTCGCTGCACAAATATAAAGTCCTAAGTTAGTAAGTTGGGCCCTAGTTGTGTCCACTTAGACAAGATCCGAGTTAATAAGTTGGGCCCTAGTTGGGCCCGCTCGGGATGGATTTGACATATTTATAAATCTGTGTATTTATTACGGGTGTCTGATTCTCGTACCTTATATTTTATATTATATTATTATTTTCACAGAATTTCTATTTCAGGTTTCTTTACCATTTCATGTCATATCATGTAGGTCAAATGTGCATGATAATATTATTCTATTTACTCATCAATATTATATTGCATTTCAACATCAGTATCGATTTTTTGGTCTAGAATTATCATATTGTAATAGCATATCGTACGGTTCAAACTCATTAACTAATCAAATATTAAATAAAATAATAATAATTTAATATATATTCTTACCTAATAAAAAACTATTAAAATAATAACATTTTATATATTAGAAATAACAACAAAATAAAGCTCAAAGTAATAAATAATCAAGTTGATGAATAAAGTTTTCCTCTACGGAACTTTATATTTTGACATCTTTGCATAATTATTTCATTATGCACGATATTAAATATTTTTTTCTCAATAAAAATAATCAGATATTTCAACGGGACAAATTTTTTTTTTTTCCAAAGGGACAAATTATCTAAAAGTACTATTTTTCAAAATCCGAAAAAGGGAAACAGTTACCCTCACAACACATACATCCGCCCCTATATTATATGGTTTGAACAATTTATAAATGCATTGTGAACGAGTATAATTTTCAATGTGTTTTAACTTTTTCAGACTCTGAAGTAAAATAATATTGTAGAAAAAGTTTTTTAGCCAACTTATCAATAAAAAAACATATTGTAATATTAATGCATCTAACAAAATATTATCAAAGTTACAAAACCGAGCATTAAAAGCACAAAAATATAGAAAGATTTTTTTTTTTTGTAGAAATGAAGTAAATCTCAACAAATAAACAATAATCGTGAGATTTTCCAAATAGCCGTTTATAGGACAAGTGCCAGTATTGAACTTTTGTTGATTTTGTTGCTTTTCTTATAAATCACTGCCTTTAATCCACTTTTAATTAATTAACACATATTCCATCGAACTCAAGACATCACCTCATTTTCAGACGTTAATTATATTTTTTTTGAGTTAATGTTACATTACGAAGGAAAGATGAATTAATACCTATTTTGTAAATATTTTGACTACGATCATTGTTAATAATAACAAGTAATATTATACTTAGGAAATATCAAATTGTTTGTCATAATTGTTCAAATTATCAATTTAGTACATTATAAACATAAACATTCTTGTAGTCAAAGATTTTCTTATGTTTCCAAAAGTTTGCAATGGTTAATATAATTTTTAATTGTTTAGTGATAAGTCATTTTTGCTTTGGATAAGAGCACTTGAAAGACGACAATCTATGTACTATAATCATAATTTAGGAGTTAGAATATAGTAATAGAGTTATAGATTTCAGGTTTTTAGTTTTTCAATTCCTAATTTTTTAGGATTTTAGAGTTTAAAAGTAAGGATTTAGAAATATGTTTTATAATGTAGGTTTATTATACTATTTATTATTATTATTATTATTATTATTATTAACATATTATTAGTATCATTATCATTATTATTTTTATATTATCATTGTCATCGTTATCATTATCATTATTATTATTATTTTATATATATATATATATTATTATTAGTATTAGTATTATTATTTTTTTGAGATCATCATCATTATTATCATTGATATTTGAGATCTCTATCTTATGCTTTTAAAATGAGTTTCATTTCTAGCCTATCCCAATTTATTTGAGATTAAAGGCTTTGTTGTTGTTTGTTGTTTGTTTGTAGTGATAAATCATTTTTAAAAAAATGAAGAAAATAAGAACGCCTTTGAAATCATTAATCATAATATCAGTTAGTTCATTGTGGAACCCTCTAATTAATTTTTTATCACAAAATAATTGATTATGTTTTTATGATTATGTTTTACCATAAAAATTTGGATTAGTTCTCTTTCTCTACCTCCGCGTGCATTAAATTTAAACGAGCAACACATCCAGTCAACTCTTGGTCTCTTGCCCTCCCAACTAGTGGCTGAGGCTGACAGTCTTTAGGCTCCCTATCGCCTTCGCTTCTTACCATTTATTTAACGCCGTCAAGTCTCTCTCCTCCTCCCCCCAAAAGGCCAAAACAACACAAAGCAACACCTGGTCAATTACAGTCAAAAAAGTCCTCCTCCCCTCCTCTCCCTTTCTCTCGACCTTCGAATCCTCTCTCCCCTCTCCCCCCTCGTCTCCTCTTCCTCAAAACCCTAACCTCCCTTCCTCTCCCCTCCCATGCCAGAAGAATCACCCACCAAACCCACTTCACCCACCCCTCTCTCCTCAGACGAGGTGGCGGATCCTGGCGACTCAACGGCGACTCCAGATGGTGACACTTCCGAGAAAGGAGCTAAGGCGGCGGAGGGAAGTGGAGACGGGAAGACTTTCTCTCAGTTGTTAGCTGGCGCCATGGCTGGGTCCCAGAAGGGAGCCGAGGCACCTGGTGCAGGGTCCAGCAGTGGTACTGTCGCGCCAGTACCAGTGGTACCGGTTGTGACGGTGGCTCCTCCGCCTGGGTTTCTGATCGAGGCCTCAGGCTTCGGGGTTAGTGCAGATTGACTTTTGACCTGTTCTTCTTTCAATCGGTTTGAAATTAGCGATTGTTTCGGTTTTGGTTTAGTTGGGAGTAAATACTTAACTTGAGGTGTGCTTTGACTGGTCAACTGTGATTGGAGATAAGTTTAAACGGTTGGAGTTTAAAAGTTCATCGTGGATGTTCTGGTTATTACCCTTTTTTGACAAATTAACCCTAGTTACCATTTACCTCTCTCCTTCAAATACATGAACGATTTTTATTTCTAATTTAATATGTCTGTAATCAGGGACGGAACTAGGATTTCAACTTGGGAGATACCGAGTGTTATATTGAACATTAGATATAAATATTGGAGGGTGCTAAGTGGACAAAACATATCAAAATACACTATAATTTTTAATTTTTTATATAAATTTTGATTTCATTTTTTTTTTTTGGGGGGGGGGGGGGATAGCCCCTTCTGGTTCGCTCCTAGTTCGTCCCTGCCATTTCTACTATGACCTGCCTGAATTGGAATTGCCAAATAAGGATGCACAATTGTATTAGAGAAATTTGAATTGTTCTAGTCAACCACACTCTGATGCAGGCCCTACTGGTCTACCCTCAGTTCCGCCCCTGCTATAATTTCTACTATGACCTGCCTGAATTGGAATTGCCAAATAAGGATGCATGATTGTATTAGAAAAATTTGAATTGTTCTAGTCAACAGACTCTGATCGAAGTTGCAGTTCTCCTGTAATTATCTGATTGACCTGTAGGTTTTTGTTGATTGTACAATGTCACCCTTTGAATTTTTTTTATGGTGAATTAAATTGACATATTAGTTGAATATAATCCTTTGAACTAGGCTAATACCTTGCTAATATTGAATCAGCTCTAAGGTTATTTAATTACCAATGACCTTAAAAGTCACATTTGTATGTCATTGTTGTTTTTCTTTCTTGGTAGAGATGAGGTAGCTTGTGTGGTTAATATTTCTAAAATTAGGAAGTAGTTCAGTTCATATTAGTAAGGAAGGTAAATTCAGCTGGTCCACAGTTTATATTTTGTTGCTTGCAGTAACTACTTTTTTAGAAGGCTCAGTCTGCTATTTTTGTTTTTTTCCAATCCAGATTTTGGTATTTGATAGGACTGGCAGTAATGTGTTATAGATGACATACTGGTTAAGGTCACGGTCATGGTCTTTGCTATGGTAATTAGATTTTTCATTTTAAATATTTTTTTTATTATTCATTTCTTTACCAAATTTCCATCATCTTGAAAACCAGGGCCAATTTGGTATGAGCCACCAAGCAGCTTTGGCAACTGTAACTGCCCAGGCACAAATGCATCTCCATTCACCAAAACCTTCTTCTTCTGAGTTACATGCAACTCCATTTGCACACTTTACGGAGCCCTCTACACCCAGGTCAGCGAACAGCATTGTAAACGCCTCAACCAGTGATGGTTTCAACTGGAGAAAATATGGACAGAAGCAAGTGAAGAGTAGTGACAATTCACGCAGTTACTACAGGTACCGATAATTATTCGTCCCTATAAAACATGGAAGTATCATGTATAGTCCTTTAGTGTGATAAATACTGCACAATTTAGTCATTTGTAATAATTTGTAACATTATAAATATCACCAGTAACTTTGGTCACTGGGTTTCTTCAAAATTATGAAAATGTTTTTTCCCCTCAGTTTTTTCTTCATGACATGAGAGTAAGGCGGGTAGTCTCAGCTGGGGTACACATGATTTCTTTTTAATAATTCAGGGAGGTGTCCCTCATATTCTGAGAAATTGAGCAGCAGTGGAGTACAGAATAAATTTCCCAAGAATAGATGATATGGTTTTGTAACCTTTGTTTGTTAGTAGATTCCTAACTTAACTAAATGCATTCAATGCACATAGACCAAAGTTATCATAACAAAAATTGTTTCCTATACACCTAACATCCATTTGAACAACAGGTGCACTAACTCAACTTGCCTCGCAAAAAAGAAAGTCCAGCACTGTCCTGATGGACGTGTGGTTGAGATCACCTACCGTGGGGCTCACAACCATGAACCCCCTCAGAAAACAAGATTCTATAAAGTTAAAGGGATGTCTGATTCCATTGAGAAAGAGCCGCCAATGCCCCTGGTGCTGACAAGTGATGAACCGGAAGCATCCATTGATACTGGTTGCAAGTCAGAGGAGGTGGTGAGGAAGGAGGAGAGTGGAGAGCAGCAGCTGTATTGCTCAAGTGACTGTGAGGGGGACCCAGGCAGCAAAGCTGAAGAGGATACTGGAGACGAGCCTCAACCAAAGAAAAGGTGAATTGTCAAAGTGTTTATTTTTTGTAGCTCTATGTTACTCGCTCACGCTACTTCTTTTCCCAAGTCAAAAGATTTTTTTTTTCCAAAAAAATATGATTCTTTAGGATTTTCCATTCAGTAATGCTAGAATATGTTGTTATCTTACAACGTTAAAAGGCTGAAATTGCCATACAAGCCTGCGATGCCTCATTTCTGTGGAAATCACAAAAGATTCTCCTTGAGTCCTCAAATATGAAAAAGCTACAGAGAAGGCCTAATTTTTCCTATATGCAAAAGAGTCCCACCAATCTTATTAAAAAATGACCAGTCAGGTGGACTGCTACCAGGATTCTTAACATTTTCCGTGTCTTTACTTGACTGTGTTGTTATCCAAGAAGGATGCCCAAAAGCATAAAGTTGCTGTTGCCATTTTTACACTGTCATGATTCTGTTTCAGAATACTGATGGTTCATGTCCATTCAATATGTTTTAATTTTTTCATCCCTTCAACTCTTGAGGTGTTATTGTCAAAGTGACTGATCAGTTTTCAATTAGTAAAGAATGGATTTCTTTGTTCTGTATAGAAAAAATAATAATATGTTCTGCAAATTACTTGATTGCATAGAGATTAGGTTGTTAATATCCGTTTATTCATCTGAGGAGTTGTTTTGTTGATTATCATAAATTTTGCAGGATAATAGCAAGTCAGAGTAGTACACCTAGTACCCCAATGCTGTTACCAGCGCCAGTGCTGAGAACAGTCAGAGAACAGAAAATTATTGTGCAAAACTCAGGCCAGGTAAGTGATGGGTACAGGTGGCGCAAGTACGGGCAGAAGATTGTGAAGGGAAACCCTAACCCTAGGTATGTTCATTCCTCCTGTTATCAATCTTTTATTACAACTATCTCATCAGTGCTTCAGTGTGTTTGTCATGCTAGGCAGTAGGCATAAATTGAAATATAGATTTCTGCAAACACCTGAGCTCTTCACTGAGCTTTATTAGAATATTTTCCCTACATATGCTTTTTTGTTTTTTCTAACTGCAGGTTACCCAAACCCAAGCATATTTGATTTAGTTATTGGTTTGTCTGTTTGATCAGGCAATAGTTTTATGAGCTGATTGCTTTATCTGTTCAGTTGACATGTACAGTTTGGTGATTTCTTTCTCACATTCCAGCAACTTAGCCGTTGTTGTAGAGTTCAATTATTTATGTGGAGGTGTCTTAAAGAGTATTGATCCTTCCAACTATGTTTTTGACATGAAAGATGGGGAATCTAGGTTTAGTTTGCAAAATTCATTTCAATTGACCTTTCCCTTTACTAATATTCTGCATTCAATTTTATCTTTACAGAAGCTACTACAGGTGCACATTTGAAGGATGTCCTGTCAGAAAACATGTTGAAAAGTCTCCTGACGACTCGAAAAATGTTGTTGTAACCTACGAAGGAAAGCACAACCATGAGCTACCATCCAAACTATCACTTGACTCTCCTCGCTCTTCAGTTACTACGAATCCACCTTTGCCAAAACCTGATGTGCCTTCCAACTCAGACTCTAACCTTGCCAAGGAAATTGAATTAGGAGGCGACAAAATGATTGAATCAGCACATACTTTACTGAGCATGAGTTGTAACTCTTCTTCTTCATCGGGAGATAATAATTCAGAGGGAACTAAGACACCATTAAAGGATAATCCTTCTTCAGCAGTTAAGGTTGAAAATACTTGAAAAAGACTTGACTAAAGGAATTTTGATGATGCATATGTTCTATTGTTTATTATCTCATTTTAGTTTAGCTTGGAGGTGAGTTAGGTGTTTATGTATGTGCGATAAAGAATTGATGCTGACAAACATTGGTATGGTCATTTATTTACTAGATGATTAGTGGCAGGAAACCCTTCTCTTGTTTCTTTTCTTTTTTAATCTCATGATTAATCGGTCTTGCGTGTATAGAAGAATCCTGTTCTAGTTTTTGTATATTGTATAATTTGAAATGATCTACTGATTTTTAAGTACCAGGTACTGTTATTGTGTTGTCAGTGATCCGGGGGCCCTTGTTTTTCTGGCAATGGTTTTACACAATATCAAGGTCGAGCAATGTGGTACAAAAAAACTCGCTTGCTTTTGTTTGCTGAAACAGATCTCAAGCGTCTTGCTTTTGTCAAATCGCATTCTTCATTGTTACATTTTGGAAGAAAATTTCCCTCTTTTTTTTAAACCAAGGTTGCGGGGCCTCTTGCTGTTTGGTACGAACATACCGGATGAGCATCAGTAAGTGTAACTGGTGCGAATTCTAAGTCCAAATTGGTTGTCATCAGGTCTAGGCAGATGGCTATGTCACTGCTGATAATTGAAGTTGATGTCTATTTAACATTGCAACTAAATATTACATAGGAACACAGGCACACATGAGACATCAAGAAATAGATCTTTTATGCTTTGGGTAACAATATATGAGTTAGTTTACAGTGTTACGCGTAGCACGGATGATCCGTATGATACGGATTATTTATCCGTCTTTAATGTTCAAATGTTCGATCTAATTGGTTAAAATATTTTCATATGAAAATTTAGTTGAAAATCTAATTTAATTTTTTTAAGATAATTAGAAAATCACTTGATTTAATTATTATGAGCCATTCAAAAAGAATAATTTCCTAACTAGTAAAAAAACCTAAATATATATATATATATATATAATTTAATGCTCAACTAGATTTTCATATGAAAAATATTTTGACCAGTTAAATCGATCGTTCGAATTTTGAAAACAGAGAAATTGTCCGTAACACACGGACCATCCGTGCTACACGTTGCCCGATAGCCTAACTCACAATATATCTGAATTATGCTTAAACTATAGGTGAGAACTGACTAGTTTTCTTCCTATGAACTTTTTTCAATGTTTTTTTTGCATCCTTTGATAGAAAAGAACACCAGTGTTGGCTCTTTTACCATTTCCCTATATATTAAAATGTAATATTGATTTAGTTCTCATTAAAAGAACTGCTAATTTCAAGACACAAAAAAGGACGAGATACAGAGTTCTCCTTTCTCATTTTTTTCTGACAATGGTGCACTGCTCTTGTAAAGAGCTCCTAGTGTAATATTCTATTTACAGTTTAGCTTAGTATTCTACAACAAATTATTTATTGACTTAAAAATTAAGAGCAGACCTGGAAAGTTTATCTTGTCATAAGACTGAAAGGAAAAAATGCATAATCCACAAATAAGCAACACTATAACTCGTAATAGTTGATAAAACTGAAGATAACACATTCCCAATTATTTCCAAATAGGTCACATTATGTCACCATTTAACAACAAAAAATACTAATCATATGACAAGAACAGAGTAAATAGGTCATGAAAAATAGCCCATAGATCCTCACAGTAAACTGAATACATTCTACCAAGGATTATTTCAGAAAGAAAACAAAGATTAATGACTTGATGGCAACATCTTCTTCAAACAAATTTCTACCCCCTAATTATCTGCCACTTTTACCTCTTCAGCATTCTCACATACATCATGCTTAGACTCAGTCAGATGCACCACCATCTCAGCTGAACTGGTGCATGTAAAAGTGCAATTGTTGTTGTTGCACCACCAGTTATCTCCTTTCTTATACACCTCAAACGGTTTCCCATTTGCCAGAAACTTTACTGACAACCCATTTGTGGGCATTTCTTTTCCTGCAACGGAATCCGCAAAATCACTTTTCAAAGCTTTCTGGACTTCAATGGATTTGTGTTTGTGCTTCTTCCCCATTAAATGATTGTTGAGGTCAACCTCGCTTGTTAAGGTGATACCACAAAGATGGCACGACCATTTGCGTCCAGTCTTCTGCTTTTTACTTGGCCTCAGGTCCTGCTTTTCTTCTGATGCTTGGTTCTAATCAGCACAATCCAGAAAGTCAGGAAAGGTATAATAAGAAAAAAAGAAAGATAACAAGAAAAAGTTAATTAGATCAAAGTCAAACCTCAGCCTTTGCCTCTTCCAGAGGGATCATTGGATTCTCAGCAGAATCATCTTTTGCCGAAATTAATTGTAGGTCAGAATTGCCTTTGATGTCAGAATCCTGGATAAGAGGTGGCGAGGATTTCCTGTTACCAGTATTTGTCAATCGGTCACATAAATTGCTATCCTGCTCCAATGGTAACCTTAGCATTGGCATATTTGCAAGATCAATGGGAATGACGACCAATATAGCTGGCTTGCCTCCCATCTCTAGTAGTCTTTCAATCTCACCCATTTTCTTTGTCACTTCAGACTCCACAAAGGTCAGGATTCTCTCCTTCTCTTCTTTCATTATCTCTTCCCTCAGTCTCTCTTTCCATTTTTCTTTCTCATCTAGTTCCCCAGCGGCTTCATCTTGTATCAAATTTTCATCCACTTGTTGATCTTTCTCCATTGAATAGCGCAACAATGACCTGCAAGTTAATTTAAAATGAGATTATGAAGGCAAAATCCTATAGATTAGCATTTTTTTTCTCTTTTAAAGTAAATACGGTTTTCAAAATTGAAACTCGAATTAAATAAAGATTGACCTCCTATACGTTCATAAATACCAGCTTTATATCAATCTTCCGAGATTTTAACAAATCAAGATTATAAAACCAGAATAACAAGTTGAAGTTTCTGTAGCCAATTTTATCAATTGAGTGGGAAAAAGAATAATATTTCATGTTCAGCCTATCTCAATTTCCACCAAGAAACTTTCTTCATCGAAACTTTATAAGAATTGGAAATTAATAAGCTATATAGATGCACCAATTTGGTCAAGAATCAAGATAGGTTTACATTCAGAAATTCTTCCACGGGCATAATAATGAAATCAATATCTAAAGATAATTCAAGAGGTCTAAGGTTGGTGATATAAATTTTAAGAATAGTTTTACTGAACCCTTCCATCAGATTGGGACCAAGATGAGCAAAAAGGAAAAGGAGATTCAGATCATACAAAAGAAGAGATTAAAATACTAAAAGCATATAAACTCTTTAACCTTGAAATCGTCTTGCTCTTTCTGTTCGTTTTGGTTGCTCCTATAGAGATTTCGCAATTGAAAGAAACAAGGAGAAGATGAAGTTCGAGCCTAATATTTTCTAAATGAACTCCGTTTAATGCCAATATATATCTTACTCTCACATCTTCCTCAGACTTGCCATGGAATGCTCTGTTCGGTATTTTGGGCAGTTTAAATAATTCCAATTTTAATAATAAGAGTGATTAAATCAAAAAAATTTAAATATGGATGGTAGCACGTCATTGTCAGTTGTGCTGTATAAACGCGTCAGTACCATTAACGCGTTCCAGTGGCGTCTTTTATTTTTATTTTTTAAAAATATTCTTAGAGTGACTAAGTTGGCCCAACGTTAGCGGGACAGTGGCTCGCTATCATTCCTATTCTTAAAATTTTGATTTTATCACTATTATTATTAAAATTAGGATTATTTAAATAATTATAATTAAAAATTGCTGGTATTTTGGGTGTTTTCTTTTCTTTAAAGGGGTACTTTGGGCAAAACACCAAATTATAGTACTTCAGCACCCAGAACCGTCAGATTAGCATCTTAGAGTTTATGAGAACCTGTTATTATCTGAGACGACCGTTTATTTGCATCAACCAAATCACCAATCATGTACACATATAGTTGAAACTAATGGATATATAGTCAGTAAATGATAAACCAATAATGATAAAATGATCGTTCAATGCGTTGATAACGTAAATCTTTATTCATTTTTTAGACAATCATTCATATTAGGGTTCGAAACCTCTCACTGTGGGGACCTTTTATATTAAAAATGATTATATATGATATTAATTTTATTATAACTAAATAATACATTTTATTTACATTTAATCTACTTTAACTACAACTACTTCTAAATTTTTAATAAAATCAATCCATGATTTAAGAAAATGTGGTTATAAAATATAATTATTTTTTATGAGTAAAACTATCAGGGATATTTTTTTAATAATAAAAGTTAAAATAATTGGTGGTTAATTTATTCGACGGGCGACTCTTTTTAGTATGACTTTTGTTAATAGATACACTATATTAATTAGTTGGAGAGAAGATAAAAACACGCACAGATCCATCTCTTGCATCCATTTTATTTAATTTTCAATCTGCATTGTTTGTATGAGATAGGGCGGATTTATGTATAATCAGGGGGCAACCGCCCAACATAATATCTTTAGCTTAAATTTTTTATTAATCTACCTCCCATATCTACTAGCTGCCTTTCTAGATCATTTGATTAGAGAAAAAAATATTTAATATTATCAATAATGAAAGAATCATGTAAAGATTTCAAATATAAAATTCCAAAGACGAAAGTTTTCTTCATCAATTTTATTATTTATTACTTTGAGATTTATTTTGTTGTTATTAATATGTAAAATGATATTATTTTGATAGTTTTTAATTAGGTAAGAATATATATCAAATTAATAATTTTTTTTATTTAGTACTCAATTAGCTAATGAGTTTGAACATAATAAGCTATTATAATTCAATATTGCCCCGCTGGTCAAAATTCTGCATTTGCCTCTATATATGAAAGGGGTAAATTTAAAAAGAGAGATACAATAAGAAGTCTATATTCTTTATATTTGAAATGATAAATCTGGAGTATATGTTCAATGGTATTTTGGATAATAATCATATATCAAACATAAAATGATAAAAATAATGTACACATCCATTCTTTATTTGCTTTATAATACAATTTAGATAGTATAGATTATGTTACTAGGGAGATAAAAAAGATAATTTTTAAAACATTAAAAAGGACGATAAGAAAATTAAAGATTTATATTCTAGATCAGGTGTGTAATTTACTCTCCAAAGATAAGTGCTCAAACAAATATTCCAACTCTATGCTTTTCCCCCTTTTATAATGTTAACTTTATGTTTTTTTCCTCTTTTCGAAATTGTGGGCTTCACGCTTGAGATATGCTATAACGGAGTAAACTTTAGTTGTAGGAGTGGACAAAAAATACCAGAAAATTTGAAAACCAACAATTTTAAGAGAAAATACTTTGTCAAAAAAAAAAAAGAAGATAATACTTTGTCTCGGTCTCTTGGCACCTATGATATATATAGAGGTTCAAGTATGCTGAGAATTCAAGTTATATATGTTCACTAATCAATAATCACATGACAAGAACAGACTAAATAGGTCATGAAGAATAGCCCATAGATCCTCACAATTACCTTCTACCAAGGATTATTTCAGAAAGCAAACAAAGATTAATGACTTGCATGCAATATCTTCTTCAAACAAATTTCTACCCCCTAATTATCTGCCACTTTTACCTCTTCAGCATTCTCACATACATCATGCTTAGACTCAGTCAGATGCACCACCATCTCAGCTGAACTGGTGCATGTAAAAGTGCAATTGTTGTTGTTGCACCACCAGTTATCTCCTTTCTTATACACCTCAAACGGTTTCCCATTTGCCAGAAACTTTACTGACAACCCATTTGTGGGCATTTCTTTTCCTGCAACAGAATCCACAAAATCACTTTTCAAAGCTTTCTGGACTTCAACGGATTTATGTTTGTGCTTCTTCCCCATATAATGATTGTTGAGGTTAGCCTCGCTTGTTGCGGTCACACCACAAAGTGGGCATGACCATTTGCATCCTGTCTTCTGCTTTTTACTCGGCCTCAGGTGTTGTTTTTCTTCTGATGCTTGGTCCTAATCAGCACAATTCAGAAAATCAGGAAAGGTATAATAAGAAAAAAGAAGGAAAAGCAGAAAAAAAATTTAATTAGATCAAACCTCAGCCTTTGCCTCTTCCACCGTGATCATTGGATTCTCCGCAGAACCATCTTTTTCCATACTTAAATGTTGTTTGGAATCACCATTGATACCAGAATCCAGGATAAGAGGTGATGGGGATATCCCAGTACCAGTATTTGCCAATTGGTACCATAAACTGCTACCCTGCTCCAATGGCAACCTTAGTTGCGGGATATTTGCTTGATCAATTAAAAAGAGGACCGATTTATGCGGTTTGCCTCCAATCTCCAGTAGTTTTTCAATCTCAAACAGTTTCTTTGTCACTTCAGACTTCACAAATTTCAGGATTCTCACCTTCTCTTCTTCTAATATCTCTTCTCTCAGTTTCTCTTTCCACAGTTTTTTCTCGTCTAGTTCTCCAGCGGCTTCATCTTGAATCAAATTGTCATTCATTTGTTGATCTTTCTCCATTTAATAGCGCAACAATCACCTTGCAAGCTAATTTAAAATGTGATTATGCCTATGCATGCAACATCCTATGGATTGGCATTTTTTTTTTCAAAGTATAATTTTCCAAATTGGAACTCGAATTAAATAAAGAAATTTGCTTAAGATTTAGTATAGTAAAGATCAGTTTTATATGAATTTTTAGTTCCATGCTAAAATTATAGCACATAAGCAAATATAGATGCACATACCATAACTTGTACTGCGTAATAAAATAGAGATTTACTTCAGGACACTATATTTTAGTAAAACAAAATTTAAAATGATTTTGGTCATTGAATAAACCAAGAATATAGAACTAGAATTATAAGTTTAGTTTCTTGTACCGAATTTCATAAATAGCGCGGGGAAAATATAAAATTTCGTACTAAGCCAATCTCAAATTCTCACAAAAAAAACTTCTCCATCAAATAGTAGCCATTTTGATCAAATCCATAATGGTTGGAAATAAACTATATAGATCTCACATGAGCACTAATTTGGTCAACAAATAATAAAAAAATCAATATCTAAAGATAATTCAAGGACTCTAAGATTGATGATATTAATTTAAAAATAGCTTTTCTTAACGCTTCATCAAATTGGGACTAAATTTAAGTAAAACGAAAGAGCATAGAGGGACCAAGATGAGCAAAAACGAAAAGGAAATTCAAATCCTACGAAAAAATAGTTTAAAAATACTAAAATCATATCAAATCTCACCTCAAGATCGTCTTGCTCGTCGTTGCCCCTATAGAGATATTTTGCAGAGATTGAGAGAAATTAAGAGAGAGATTTTAGCCTAATATTTTCACGTTGCACGCATTTAATGCCAATATATTTGCCATACATTAATCTCACATCTTCCTCAGAATTGCCATAAGCATGTGACCAATTGGATCTTCTGTTTCGATATTACAGTTTCCACTTTTTTCACCAAAAATAAAAGCAAGTTTCTATTTTTAACTTTACTCCTGATATTCTCATATTCCTTAATTTATTTATTTTTATATATGTGGATTTTCTTTAACGGGGTATTCTTGGTGAAACATCAAATTATAGTACTTCAGCACCCAGACCCGTCCGATTGGCATCTCAGAGTTCATGAGAACCTGTTATTATGTGAGACCAATTATTTGCATCACACCAAGTTACAAATCATGTATACATATAATTGAAACTATAATGGTGGTCACTAATTGATAAATTAATGATCAAATTATCACGCACATATATGTTTTGTATGTAAATCTTTATTCTTTGTGTAGACAATTATCCATATTAGAATAATTTTAATATAATTGTGTAACTTGTGAGATAAAAAGAAAGAATTTTAAAACATTAAAATGTACAATAAGAAAAAATAAAGATTGATACCTTTGGATCATGTGTAATTTACTCTCCAACAATTGAACCGAATTTGCTGTCTATCTGTGGACAATAAATTAGTATCAATAAATGAGTTAGACCAATCATTGTTCAACAAATATTCACTCTAAACTCGATGTTTTGAAATGTGTAAAATGCGAAATTTGTTGAAAGATTTTGACCCAATTAAAATGAATATTTATTAAATAATGTTTGGTCCATAGGTGAAGAGCACATTCGATTCCTTTTATAACGCTAACCTTTTTTTCTTTCTCTATTTTTCTTTATAACTCCCTTTTTCAAATACGTTACTTGTAGTAGCGGAGAATTTTTTTTTTTTTTGAAAACCGACGATATTAAGAGTACCTTGCTTATTATGAATTTATGATGACTAGAAAATTCGGTGCAAAAGTACTTTGTCAAAAGATAAAAAGATAGAAAATGTTAGGCTCATTGATGTCCAATTTGCAAATGTAGTTTTGGGCTCTTGCATGCCTCTTGGCACTTATGATATATAGGTTCAAGTATACTTCTATTCAACTCATAGATCTCCAACTTTAAAATGTATGAACCGTCTTAATATTTATGATAGTCAGTGACATCACTCCTATCGTTAATATTATAAGTTCAAACTCTAATAAACGTTAAAAAGAGACATTACAACTTTAAAAGAATTAGCTGTCGGATGTTATCTCTATTATATAAGGACCTACAATAAAAAAAAAGAAATATAATATAATATTATGTTATTTGTAATTGTAAGTTTTTTGGAGTAAAAATAGCAATAGAAAATAAAACCCATATCTCACAGCATATGAAATCGTGTCAGGTTCCGAGCCTGTTGGAGCCCAGGCCCAGCCCATCAACTAGTAAAGAGTCAGAAATAGGGATGACAATTTAGCCTGCGGTCTGGTAGATCCGTCCGGATTCATTCCGTCTCGACGTCAATCCGTCCGGCCCGGTCAATGAATAGGTAGGATCGAGCCGGGATGGGTACGGGTTTGATGTTAAACCTGTCCGTCTAGCTCAGAGTAATTGTATATATATAATTTATTTATATCTATACTTATATTATATATATGAGGAAATTGCCTATGTGCCACTCTAAAACCTCAAAATTGTCAAAATGTCACTTCAAAATTCATTGTTATTTTAATGCCACTCTAAAATTATTTTAATTATCAAAATTCCACAAATCTTTAATATTTCCAATTATACCCTTTCACATCAAAATCCTCCCAAACACTTACCCAACCCGATTAAAGACTTACCCAATCCTTAGTCTCTCCAATTTCTGGTACCCACTTACCAGAGGGAGCCATATAATGTTCATTGGATATGTCAGTTTTGCATTCGAATTTCTGCTTTTTATTCGGAGGCAATTCATAATCCCCAAAACCCATATCATTGCTCTTACTCTCTGATTTCCCATATCATTTCTTATTACTCTTACTGCTACTGTTGCTACTTCTAGTAGCAGTAGTACTAATTTTATTGTTGAATGCTTTCAGCTTTGTCTCTAATAGTGCAATTGTATTGTAAGGGTCTTGCAACTTGTGCTTCATATGAGAGAAGTTGAGGTGGGCAATGTCGCCTCTTGGTGATATCTCGGAAAGCACTGCATGACAGTTGTGGGTTTCGTTGCAAATTCTATGAAGCTGGTTGGAAGTGGACTTATAGGGAATTTCACGTACCCTTGTTTTGGTGGGAGGAGAGTAAACACAGATGGTTGCGTAATCTGTTTGAAGATGCCATTTGAAAGCACATTTGGATTGCAAAAGTAGAAGTAATCCTCAGTTTTAATCCAATGAACACAGAGTAACAAGAATAGAATACAACGCCGACATCGGCGGGGCTAGCTCCATCGGAATGGGCAGCAAAATCTCTCAAAGAAAAACCCAAAAGAATAAATAAAACTCGAAACCCGATAGATCCTAATCCACTATCCTGCTCACATGCGGAAGCGGCGAAGCATCTCTGTCACCACGCAGGACTGCACCTAGCACTCTCATCAAAAACTCGATCCCGCTCCCCGTAAAACCCGGACCCCACAACCACCGTGGAAACGTGAGTGATAAGTCACTCGCGCGGTTTTAGGTCCAGCACCGAGATGTTATAAATCTCTAGGCTTAGACTTAAAACCATTAAAAATTTATTTTTATAATAAATATAGTAGCAACATATAAGTACACAATTTTATTTTAGTTTAAATATCAAAATTTATTTAATCATATATTAGTATGGTATAAAAAGAACCCGAAAGAGATTTATAAAAAATGCACTACTTGAATGTCATGAATATTTTAAAGCAAGGATAAACCCAAAATGAATAATTATGAGATATTATAATATAATAGGTACGGATTCAAACTCCCATATCACACAAGTGACTTTGCGGGATAAATTCTTTTCAGAAAGAACCGACCTCAACCAGTGCTCTATAGAAGAGAGCGTCATTCACTATCAAACCATCCCTAATTTATCTCGCTCAGTTCCTTACTATAATGAAACGAACAACGACTCAATTTTTATCAATATATAATTCAAATTGAAGGAGACTATCCGAAAATAATATGAGATGAAATGAATCAATCACGAACAAATATAAAGTGACAAAATAGTCACTGCTAAATATAAAATGATAAAATAATCACTGTAACCACGTAATAGCTCCTTAATAATAAATTAAAGTGTATTTTTTTATAAAATCGAGCCGGTACTGACACTCTTCCCAAATCCAAATTTGGATATTCATTTTTAACTTAAAATTTTCCTTGAGTTTCATAACAACATACAAATTATAGAAAACGGATAATATGCAAATTCAAATCTTAATTCAATTTAGTGATAACTCGATTAAGATTAATTTGATCAATATAACAATCCAGTTAATAAAAATCACATTATTTACATAATAAAATTTCAAGGTACTTAATTAATACTAATATAAATTATTAAATACTAATTACTCTATCTAAGATAATCTATCCTAGATAATCTACCATGTAACTAATTATATTAAATTATTAAATACTACTTACTCTATCTAGGATAATCTATCCTATAACTAATTATATTAAATTATTAAATACTAATTACTCTATCTAGGATAATTTATCATATAACTAATTATATTAAATTATTAAATACTAATTACCCCATCTAGGATGATTTATCCTACAACTAATTAACTTTAAATATTAATCTAATTAATGATCAAAAGGAAATGCATATAAAATGAAATGCGGATGATATGAACAAGTTTCAATATCAAAAGAAAAGAAAATATAATTTAAAGTCATATCCTAAGAAATCGTAAATCTCAGTGCAATCCGCACCTGAATATTTTGGCAAGGCTGATAACGTCTGATTGCTCGGTCTCCGGTGGGGCCCACGATCTCGTCAACCGTCTCATCCTGAGTGTACTTGATTGTCGGTCGTCAAGATATTTTCGAGAACCTATAAAGTCAAAATAAATTAAATTGGCGAGTATCCTATTCGCGTTGGGTCCGTTAGGTCGTGGGTATACCGGACTCGGAGACGGGAGCATTATTATTTATGTTCGTGTTTTAAGATTATATTTATTTTAATTAATGTAATTAACTTAATTTATTTAGATTAATTAAGTTGGCTAAATATTATCACTTAATTAATTGAATTATAATTAGGATAATTAATTATCCAAAATTAGGGAAATTGAATAATATATAATATATAAAATTTATATTGTTCTTATTAAAAATAGAGAAATTAATTAATATATATATTTATATATTTATATAATTATTTATATTATTCTATTATTAAATAGAAAAATTGATTAATAGGTATTTATATATATTAATTAATGTTATTCAATTATTAAAATAGAGAAATTGATTAATATATATTTTATATTATAAATTATTATTATACTTTATTTATTATTTTATAACCCCTAATTATTTATATCATAATCTTTAATTATATCTCATTTCATATTTTAATATTATTTTTATTAATTAGAAAATATATTATATAAAACTAGAATTAAAAATAAAATCAAAATAAAAGAAAATAAATTCAATTAAACTTAAATTTAATTAATGTTTTTATTTGATTAAATGTGTTGGTGTTTTAATGTGTTTGGGATCATAGGGTGCCTCCGAAACCACTGTATCTGTTCAGATTTTCATTATTGAGGCAGATCATGTAATCATCTCCCCTGTTTATCTTTAAGTATTAATTAATTATTAGTTGCGCATGTTTTTAAATTTACGGCACTTGCTAATTAATTAATTACACTATTATCCAAATTAACCTTTCGGCCCACATAGTTAAGATCAATTTATTTTCTGCATTTATAATTATCCGTCAAGGTGATATTTTGTGCATATAACCCTTAGAAGAGTTATTACCATAAAAGTTCATTTAGGCACTTTAATTTATTAGATTTCTCAATTTAGCCCATGATAAAGGGGTCATAAGACTATAATCGCAACCATAAGTTGCTGGTACAACAATCAAGCATAGACAACACTTAATCAGAACCAAGCCAATGACAACAAGGCCAAGGATAAGAATAGTAAGGAGAGGGATCAGTACTCAACCACACAAATTCAAGTATAGGGCGGGGACAATGGTTTACAAAGCAAAAATAAGATAGAACATCCCACAAAGCAACAGATAATCGACAACAATACACAAGGCAACCGATAATTAAGCAACAACACACAAGGCACATGATAGCACAGCCACAAGGGCGAAAGGGGGCAACTTAGTAAGCAAGGACAGTGAACCAGCACAGAGTCTGGGTATACTAGCAAAGGCCAGACAATAAATCTCAAGGGCTACCAGTATACCAGATAAGACCACAGACATGTCATACAATAACAAACTTGCAATAATCCACACGGCACAGTAATCCAACACAAAGGCACACACACACAAGTAGTATAAAAGGCGTCTGTATCGACAAGCTCGAAGGCACTGGTATAAACGGGGCAGGCAAAACAAGGCAACCGACAAATCAAATAGCAAGGCATATACAAGTATCAGAGAAACCCAACCAAGGACAATCATACTAGAAACAACAACCAGCAAGACAGCCAAGCAGGCTACTAGCACAATTGGGGGCAACATTATTAGTATCAGGTAAGTAAGGAAAAATCAGGACAACCAACCAGAACAGATAACCAACCGACAAACAGTAGCAGTAGAGGGGGCGAAATCAGAAAGATGGCAACAGGGCCATAGCTAGGCAACACAAAGGCAACAATATGGAGGCTTCGCTTCACCGGTACCGAATGGTACCCGTGTACCAAAGCACACAAGGCAACTCACAAAACGACACTAATCGAACCAGCACCGACCATTTACGAATAAACAACCATAGTACTCAATAGCTGCACAAGGTAGCTCAAATCAGAACCGAGCAAGAGGACCGATGCATGGCCCTTGCCTCACTGGTACCGACCGGTACCAGTGTACCAAGGCACACAATACAAGTAAGGAAATTTTAGCAAGGCACGATGACAGCCCAAGGATAGAACAACAGCAACACAAGGCTGATAGAGACCAGACAACACACACGTCGCAAGAAATCAGACCCACCCGCACTCATGAGGCTCAGCCCCGGTGCAAGGCCCACACGGCCAACAAACAAGAAAGTTATTACCGGATTTCGACGCGAGACAACAACGGGGTCAACTACAATAGAGAGGTTCTTGAAAACGAGTGGAGGCGGTGGTTTCGAAGGGAGCCGATCACGAAATCGCCCAGAGATTGGTTGAGTATGGCCGACCAACACCTCGCACAGTAGATTCCCTATCTCCGGCGTCGATTCGAAGGATACTTCCGGGCAATTATGGCCTCGTCTTTGCTGTCGCTGGCGATCAAGAGAGTCACACAGAGAGTGGAATAGTTGAGAGCAGAAATGAGAAGATGAGAGTGCGATTTGGGGCGAATAGGGGGAAGAAGAAAGGCTTTTTCACCAGGGAAATCCGGGGAAAAGAAAAAAAAAAGAAGAAAGAGGGAAGTGGGGTTGTCACGGGGAGAGAGAGAGGGAGAGAGGGAGAGAGAGAGATATGATGGGTATTAATTGAGAGATAATGGGTTGGAGATTTTCTGTGGCATTTCAGTGTGAGAGATGGCGTAGCTAGTCGATTTTATTGAATAAATTATTTCATTTCACATGTTACCATTAGTTTTAAGTAAAAATTTATTCAAATTAAATGTTAAGCATAGTATCTCATAATCGTTATCTTCATATTTTAATTCAATTGTCTATTATGTTTATTTATTTTTTTATTTTTATTTTTATTTTATTTTTTTATCTCGTTAGATTTGATTTCTATTTCTATATTTATTTGTGCTAAGTTATTATTATTGTGGGTTTATGTTATTTACTAATTTGTGTTAAATTAATTTATTCGTTATCTTAATTGTCATTATTCTTAATTAAATTATCACGGTTTGACACTTGAGCTCCTTGAGCTAGAGTTTAATGGATCGGTCTGATTTGTCTTTCCTTTGCATCCAACAGAGTAGCCTTGATCATTTTAAAAGTTCTAATTAATTTGAGTAGAGGAGTCTCCACAGCACGCTAGTCATGGGCATTAACGGAGGGAAGGTTCAATAGGTGGTAGGAAAGGTAGGGATATAATTGAAAATATTAAATATTAGTGGTATTTTGATAATTAAAATGATTTTGAAGTGGCAATGAAGCAACAACAAATTTCGTAGTGGTATTTTAATAATTTTAAGACTTTGAAGTGGCATAAAGACAATTTTCTCTCTATATATTTATATATATTATATATCAATACATTCTAAAAATTATGTAGAATCTTAATATAATATTAATATCATTTAAATTATGTTAAATATTTAGTTATGATATTATTATATAAATAGAAGCACTAATATATTTGAAATTTATAAATGTGAATAATGTAATTCAATAAACATTTTGGTACCTTTTTAGTCATAACTTATAACTCGAAAATTCAATCAGTATAAAATAAATTTCTCTAAAATATGACAACTATATCTATCATTTTTATATTTTGATCTCTTTCAAAAATGAAACATATCAATCTCAAAAATTCATATTATGAAGATTAACTACTGAAAATTTTTAAACCTCTAGATACATTTTTAATTATAACTTTGTACTGAAAGACCATATTAAGATGAAGTAAAGTTTTATAGATTCATAACAATAAAATCTATAACTTTGATATTTTAAGTTTTCTTAAATTTATAATCTAAGATACTAAAAAAAATATACTTCTCAGTTGATTTTAAAAAAGCACTGCAGAACAGTCTGACGGGCCGAACCAGAATAAATTGGCCCGCAGGTAGGACGGGCTGAGATTTTTAAGCCCGTAGGTACGTGATTTTAATGGACATGCTGAATCACGAGATTGACGTTTTACTCACCTATCAAGTTAATTGTTATCCCTAGTCAGAAACCGATGGAATTTTCTCCTAACTTTTGTTTCGTAGTTTTTATAACCATAGGGGCTTTAGTTTTTATAACCTTAAGGGCTTCTGCACAAAATGTTTTGATATTTTATCAGTCACCAATCACCAGTTTCAATTTTACGCGCGTGACCCTACAAAATGTAATTATAGGAAGTAGTTAGGGATAGATAGACTTTTTCACACTCATCTCGTTTCATATTCACGCCCTCCCTCTTTCTCCAATGGCGACTTCGGCTGCTTTGACAACTCAATTGCCGAAGATTTCTACCTTTCCCTCTTCTTCTTTTCGTAAGTGCACTGTAATCGGTTGTCTGCTTCAATTTGTTTGTGTTTCTTTTGAGTTATTTTTCCCCCATATGAGAAATATCCTGTGCAATGTCAATACAACAAGTTACACTGTTTTGGATCGTCTAAACTATCTGATTCCTTTGCATCTCTTTTAGGTTGTAATGGAAAGACCGATCGGGTGCTGTTTTCAAAATTTTCCCCTGTAAAAAGAACTAGGAGATGCGTTACTGTTTATGGTTTGTTTGGTGGGAAGAAGGACAACGAAAATAGTGGCGATGGATCCTCAAAGGTTTGCACGCTTATTTATTTAATTTTACAAAGATTAATAGAGTAAATAACCTCTACATCGTTGGATTTTTACTGGAATTTCACAATGTTATTACAAAACTGAATTTAAGAAGCACGTAATGCATGCATCATTGCATATTCGAAAGCACCATGCCTATCTTATTTGCAAAATTAGTTTGGGTAATTTTGGAATTGGTTGTATTAGAGAGTTATAGTGGTGATAAGTTCATGTTTTATGGAGAAAAAGGTTAATTACTAGAATACTAGGTTATTACAGTGTCTTACTTCAACTTAGAAATGCTATTATCCATAGGCGGATAGGCTACCATTATTTCTCTCCGTGCCAAATATTCAACTTACAATGCTATTTCCCATTGTATGCTTCTTAGCCTGGGTTCTTTGGAAACATGCAAAATCTGTATGAGACAGTAAAAAAGGCCCAACAGGTTGTTCAAGTTGAAGCCGTTCGAGTACAGAAGGAACTTGAAGAGTATGTAAAATCTCTCTTGTTTCTTTGTTTAAATTAGTCCAATTTCATAACGAAGCCTACAGTATATCATCTGCAATGTAATAGGGGGCAATCTGGGTTTCTAATGAAAATTTTCAGTATTTATTATTTTTTTTATGGGGGGGGGATGCTATATTTCCCATGTTTATAGTTATTGCATGATTTATGTTGTTGTTTTCAGAACAACAATTTGATCGATTTTTTATTTACATTGATAACAAGAATAAATAAATGGTGGTAATATTTGTTTAACATCCAATTGTAGAGCTGAATTTGATGGCTATTGTGAGGGCGAACTCATAAAGGTTCCTCAGACTTATACTTTTCTATGGATTTCATTTTTCTATTTTTTTTATCAATTTGTCTCTTGTTTATTAATTAATGGTTTTAGGTAATACTCTCTGGAAATCAACAACCAATACGTACTGATATAACAGAAGCAGCAATGGAACTAGGTGCTGAAGTAAGTAAGACTTGCTGTCTCACAGTATGAATTTACAATACTACAGTAGAACGTACAATTTGGACTGCTTTACACTGGCCCAGTGTTAACTTCTGAATATCTTGTTGTGTTTGCAATTTCCAGTCCCAGTCCTTTTTCAAATTTAAAAGTTAGTTCAATGGCCTATATTAATAGTTTTAATACAGAGATCATTTCATTTCATCTTAACATTTATTTTTTATTGACCCTTTCTGTGGTTTACAGAAAGTCTCCTTATTGCTTACTGAAGCCTACAAGGATGCACACCAAAAAAGCGTGCAGGTAAAACAACACTTTACTGGTACCGTTTTACACTTCAATTGGACTGTATGGTTTGATCCATTAAACTATTGTATGCTACTAGTATAAATCTGGCATCCTATCTTTGTAATATATATTAAGCCCAAGTTGCACTGACCTGACCCTTGTGCAACTCTACTTGGATTCTCAATACTCAATAGACCAACAGTTGTGAATGGAAAAGAGAAACCAATAGTAATAAATGATCAAGGAGAGTTATACCACCTCCTGATTGCATGCTAACTAATGCGAAAAAAACTTCCTTTAACAGATTAATATGGAGTTATTTCTGTATGTAGATCCAAACCTGAGAAATTTTAACTTTTCTTTTGTATGACATATTTATATCCTGACACAGGCGATGAAGGAGAGAATGGGCAATCTAGCACAGAGCTTGGGAATTCCTCAGGGTCTTGATCAAACTTTGAATAAGTGATTGTACTGATGTTAGATCTATATCTCTTCACCTCAATTTTGTAGAAAGGTTAAGGTATCATCTTGATTGTAAACCTGGGCATTGTAGCCCAGTCGGTACTGTTTGTAGTGTGCAAGATCTTTATTGCAGATAATGTATTGTTTCTTAGTCCTTGCTTATTTCTGTTCAAAGTTGAATGATTGGTGCTATATTATCAATCTCAATCATACTGATTCTCAGTTTTTCACAAAGGAAGCTTTAAAGGGAAAGGAAAGCGCTGAACATTTCTTTTTCTTTTGAAGAGATTATTATAATGCTGATTCTTTCCAAGGTAACTTCTGAAGAAAATGACAAAAGGTGAGGAGACGACTTGAATGGAAGAGAATTTGAAGAGAATTTGCATATTTGTGATGGGAAAGTTGGAAATTACACTCACTGTTGTGGGAAATTGACATGTAATTGGAACTCATCCTAAAACTTCATACCATGCCAATGGAAGTTCCCTGGTGACGGGGAGTAGTAAGTGGCATTAATGATCCAGAAGCGGCAACAAGATCTAGTGTGTAATGCAAAACAAAAGAGCACAGGTACCAGTAAATGTTTGAACCCATACTTTGTTACAATAATGTCATTGCACCACTGCCATCAGTGATTAGCGTATATGAAATGATCCTGCATCCCTATTGTTTGCGTGTGGAAAAAAACTCGTACATAAAAATCAGGTACGGATAACGGTGGGATCCCTGAAAATTCATTTTTTGACATTTTTTTTGAGGTAGCGGAGAATAGCCTACTACGTAAATTTTATTAAATTAAATTAAATTAAAAAAGTTGATAGAAATTAGATAGAAGAAAAGAAAAGAAATAAAAAGGAATAAGAATTTTTTTTGACAATTTTGATAACGGGTTTCAAATAAATTGATTTTTTTTTACAAATATATTCTTGTACTTGTAGATTGGTTGCATCTCAAATTTCGTATAATCCGAGTGTATTTGATATTTCATCAAAACTCATTAATTTAGAGTTTTAGATTATTGTAAATTTCATATAACTTTGATAATTATTAATGAAATTTTTAATAACTTTGATGATTATTAATGAAATTTTAAATAATACTCACACTGTAAGAAATTTGGGACACCCAATAATCCAAGAAATATCTGTATTCTTTTTTGAATTTATTAAAATTTTGTTATCAACGATTGTCGAAGGTAATGATGGTCAATTTGCTCCCTGCGTCTAATTGAACTAGGTGGAATATTGTATCGAGAAAATAGATATTTTGCTTTGGTTGAGGATTTGCTCAAACCCTAACATGTCAGATGCTAGAATGATATTAAAAAAAAAACATTTTTTGGTTAACCAATTTTTGGACAATAAATTTGTTGATTGTTAATTATAAACCTGCATAAAACTTTGAACATGTAATGTTTTTAGCTAGCATAATATATAAATTAAGATATTTAAAAATTCAAACCCGTATGTTAAGACTTGAATTTCTACTCTGCTCTAAACAAGCCACATTGACCATATTCACCTCAAATAAGGCACGTTTGATGTAAAAATTTGTTTGTTCTCACGACATGACAATAAAAAGATGAGCAATTGAAATCCATGATCAAGCAAAATTCTTAAGAACCAACAATTGTTTTCATTTTCTCATTACAACACCGTGCAAACAAAATTTTGGTACAGAAACTGCACCATTGTAATAGAAAACTGTAAGGTTAAGCTAAGGAGTGGGGATCCATTGACAATAAGTTATTTTGATGAACAATGAACCTCTAAATAAATATAAAAAAATCTTTAAAAAAAATTATAGATGTGTTCTTCTATTTTTAGATTGATGATTATTCAAATTTCATACAATTTCATTATCATTTGATAGTCTATCAAAAACGATTAAATTGGAACTATTGCAAATTATATGAAAATTATATGATATTTGATGGACCATCAAATGATAATGAAATTAAAATGATCATCAATCTAAAGATATAAGAATATATTTATAAAACAAAATTCATTTTTAAGATTTTTTTGTATTTATTTAGAGGTTCATTATCAAGATTATTAAAAAAATTCATTGTCAACCGATCCCTTCTCTAAGCTAAGATCCTCCCTGTCTGAAGAAGAAAAAAAAACAAAAAAGTTCTCCAGGATTTAAAATTTATTTGAGAGATGGTTGGCCTGCAGAAAGCCGATCACTCCTGGCTTTGTTTGCCTTTTCCATGTAATCTTGGTGAGACTGATGTTTTGCTCCTGTGTTTGTCAAATATGATGGATAAAAAAATGTCAGATACTAAATTTTATGTTATAACAAAAAGTTTGAAAGAGGTACACATATAAAATAACCTACTTATTTCATCCAAACAAACACATACCATACAAGGTTTTGATTGAATTCTGGTGAGGTCTTGTTCTATTAAGTACAAGCCCGGTGTGGTAATAAACCCCACTGGTTTGATCACTTTGTTGCACTTTTTGTATTTTCTTTTTTGTACTAGCATTAATTGGAGTTAATCACATACATAAGGATAATGAATTGATTTGGCAGTTGATTTTATCATTCTATTTTATTTAAGAAAACCCAAATAATCCGAACCCATTGGGTGCAAAGCTAAAAAAAGTTGGAGTAAAAGTTGAAGTAAAGGCTTAGTGCAATATTTTACTAGAGATATAACAAGAAATGGATTTTATCAGTCACTGAAGTTATGGTAAATGGATTTGTTTGGAACATCAGGATTAGATTCCTCAAATAATTTGAGTGAATGGATCCACTCCCGGTTAAATTATCATTATATAAATTAAGAAATAACAAACAAAATCTAGAGAACCGTTCCACCAGAGTCAAGTCAAGTCGCCTTTACTCCATTATTCAGTATTCATTTTAACAAAGATGCATCTGGTATATCAATTCAGTACAGTACAGTCAAGCACAGGCTTTGTTTGCTATCACCAAGAACAGTTCTGTCGTACATGATACATAATTTGATTCAGAGAATAGGCTCTAATCTATCCATGTATTTAAAGAATTTGATAAAACCGAGCGACCAGAGAAAGACAAAACTAGTTCAACTTTTGCTCCGATTCTGCTCAAAATCCGCACAAACGGAGCGGGCGCGCCGGCGGGAACAGGGGTAGAGACTAGAGACTAGAGAGAAAGGGAGAGTACCTTGGTTCATATAGTACCACGGGACGGCGAAGAAGGCGGAGATAATGGCGATTCCGGCGAAGACATGTTTAGGGTTTCCACTGTACAAGTAATGGTCTATCTTCGCTCTGAACCCTCCGCCGCCAGTGCTCTCCGCTCCCATTTCTACTATTGGCCTCAACCTCTCTCTCTCTCTCTCTCTCTCTCTCTATAACTCGATCGCGACCAGTGGGAGAGTCAGAGATAGTTCCTTTAGTCAGCGAAGCGCCGAAACCCAATATGATGTTACATGCTACTCCAAAGTAGGGCTCTGATTGTGTTGTCAATTATGTGGTGGATAATTCCTGCAAGGGCCCACACCACAGCCGGCCTTACTACTTAGGCCAAGCGAAAGGAAGGTGGATCAAGAACACCAGTAGAGAACAATCGTTAGTACTCTCTCCGATGCCTCTTACCACCATTCTCCTCCAACGATCGCAAGGCCACCTACTCTGGCGCCCATTACTTCATCGCTCGTCCTCTTATCCTCACCATTTCGCTCTCTTCTCTTCCTGTTCTTTACCTTTCTCTCCAATCTCCATTCCACGCGACGATTTCAGCGACTTCGAACCAGAATCCGAATGGTCCATAACACCCCATGCTTCCGATCTCCGGTCCTTCATCCAGCTCCTCTCCACTGCGAAATCTCTGTCCTCTTCCCCGAAACAAGTTCTCTCCATGCTAAATAGTTCGTCAGCCATACAACGTAGCAAGGAATTTGTGTGCAAGGCCATGTGGGAGATGAGACGGGATTGGGAAAATTAGCACTTTTCGCTTTCAGATGGGGGGAGGAATGCGTCGCGGATTGGCATTTCATCATACAGGTTGTGTGCAAGAAGGAAAGGTTTGATTTGGCATGGACTTTGGTTCAGAGGATGTACAGAAACGGTATTCTCACTCAACGAGCATTAGTTATCATTATGGAATGGTAATATCTTGCACTCCCTTTCTTTCAGAAAAAAATTAATTGATACAATGCTTATTTGTTACCTGAAACTAATTGCTATGTGGAGAAAAATCTCCCTTTAAAGATTAAACAGGTATTGTATTCACAGAATATAGTAAAATCGAAATAATTTTGAAATTTCCAGGTATGCTGCTGCTAATCATGCAGAAAAGGCAATTAAAACATTTTATACTATTGAGAGATTCAAATTAAATGCTGATGTGGAAACCTTAATTTCAATCACTTCTCCGTGCATTGTGCAAAAATAAAAATATAGAACAGGCTGAAGAATTGCTTCTTAAGAACCGAAAAGTTTTCCCACTTAGTTCTGAAAATTTGAATATAATTCTCGATGGGTGGTGCAACCTAATGCCCGATGTAGTTGAGGCAAGGAGAGTTTGGAGGGAGATGTCAAATTACTGCATTATACCTGATGGCACTTCCTATTCATACATAATCAGATGTGTTGTGAAAGAAGGAAATCTGTTTGATTCTCTAAGGCTTTATGATGAAATGAAAAAAAGAGGGTGGACCCCAGCTTTGAGGTGTACAATTCTTTCATTTTTATTCTGACAAAAGAAAACTATTTGAAGGATGCTAAAAATATTTTTGAGATAATTCGTGAGGCTGGTCTGGATCCTAATTTGGAAACATACAATGCTATGATACACCCTTTATGCGAGAGTCAAAAGTTTGATGAGGCAACGACTTTAATGGAGGAAATGACAGTCAAGGGCATCAAACTCAATTATGAAACCTTTCATCTGTTGATAAATGTAAACTAAGAACACTTGAGATGGAATAGTAAGAAAAAATATAATTTGATATTATTGAAAGATTGAGTACATCAGTTTAAATAGCCATCAGTGACTTAATCCTAACTCTAGTTCTAACAAAGAGTAGTTAAACTAACTCATGAGCTAACCAATTGTCTTGATTACAAATCTATCCTAATTACAATAATACCCTCAAGATAATGAACAATTTAATCCTAGAAATAAGGTAAAACATCCCAACTGTGTGAATAGATCTTCTGTGGCAATGCCTGATATTGTGTGACAGTAATTAGCTGTAGCTGACAGAGAGCATATGTTATAGTCTTTACACCCCCCTCAAGTCAAAGGACTGAAAAGTACTTTGAGCTTGCTTCTGAGATGTTGAAATCTAGGCAAAGGAAGAGGTTTAGTCATTATATCTGCTAGTTGATCATTAGAGCATAAAAACTGAACTTTGAGCTGATTAGAAGCAACTCTTTCCCTCACAAAATGAAAGTCTATCTCTACGTGTTTAGTCCTTGCATGAAACATAGGGTTAGCAGCTAGAAAAGTTGCTCCTATGTTGTCACACCAAAGGATTGGAGCTGGTTGAGAATTGAGGCCTATTTCTTGTAACAAATGTTGTAGCCACATCACTTCTGTGCATGTAAGAGCCAAGCTACGATATTCAGCTTTAGTCTTGATCCTGGATACTGTTGGCTGCTTCTTAGCACACCAAGAAATCAAATTGGATCCAAGAAAGATGCTAAAACTAGAGGTAGACTTCCTATCATCGCATCGCCGCCAAAAGATCCGAGTAGTCATGAATCTGAGAAGTTGACTTTCTGCTGATTTGAGGACCTAATTACAGTGTCCCACATAAATACCTCAACACCCTTTTAACAGCTAATCAGTGTAGTTCAGTAGGTTGGTGCATGAACTGAGAGAGTTTGTTGACTGAGTATGCAATTTCTAGTCTTGTCAGAGTTGCATACTGAAGTGAGCCTACAATACTTCTATATAAGTGAGGATTGGAACAAGGGATGTTGCCTTCTTGAGTGAGAATTGTGCCATATGTCATTGGAGAGGAAACAGCTTGACATTGAGCATATTGGCTTTCTTGAGTAAATCAGAGATGTATTTTGCTTGAGAGAGATGTAAGCCATCTGAATTTGTTATTGCTTGAACTCCTAGGAAGTAGTTAATGTTGCCAAGATCCTTAATTGAAAATTGACAACTAATTTGGACAATGCACTCAACAATTTGATTAGTATCACTACCAGTAATTATTAGATCATCTACATAAACCAAGACGAGCAGCGTTTGATTGTTTTTGTGTGAGAGAAATAATGAGGGATCATAATAGGAAGGCTTAAACCCTAAAGATACAAGTGTAGTGCTCAACTTTGCAAACCAGGCCCGAGGGGCTTGTTTAAGACCATACAAAGATTTATGAAGGAGACATACATAATTTGGATGAGTTTGATCTATAAAGCCCTGAGGTTGGTCCATATATATTGTTTCGATTAAGTCACCATTGAGAAATGCATTTGAGACATCAAGCTATTTAATTGACCAATTAGAAGAAACAACAATGGAGAGTATTACCCGGATTGTAGTTGCTCGAATGACTGGACTGTAGGTTTCTCAAAGTCTACACCAGGTTCCTGATGGAAGCCTTTAGCTACCGCGCGCCTTGTAGCGTTTAACGGAGCCATCCGGATTCCTTTTGGTCTTGAAGACCCATTTACACCCAATGACTCTTTGATTTGGAGGAGGAGGTACTAAGGTCCACGTTTGATTTGTTGCCGGTGCATTTAGCTCCGTAGCCATGGCGTCGCGCCAATTTTGGAATTTATTAGCATATAGTGAAAGATGTTGGATCAGTGTCAGAAGTTGTGTGAAAAGTAATAAAACTTGGGAATTCTCGCTGTTTTCTAGTATTGTCTTGAGATCGAGTTGTCATGGTGTGAATGGGAGGCACAATAGGTTGTTGAGGGTGGTCAATGTGATCGGAAATGGGGTGCTCATCAGATGTTTGAGGAAAGGACTGAGAAGAGGAGGGAAGTCGGCAAGGGGATGAAGATGGGTCGTGTGAGTTTTGTTGATGGGCTTCGTCAATAGAATGGAGAGTAGAAGAGGAGGGAAAATGGGTTGCAGGAGATATAATTGAAGGAATCGGAAGAGTGTCAGAAACAGTGGCAGTCAGGTCCAGTGACTCGGGTGGATTGATATGAGTCGAAATAGTGACATGTTCAGTTGACTTGATCAATTGTAAGGGTTGCCACAAATGAGTATCAAAGGAATTAAGTGGAGGAGAAGTAGATAAATGTTGGAATGGAAAATAAAGTTCATTGAATTTAACATTGCGAGAAACATAAATTTTATTTGAGGAAATATTTAGGCAACGATAACCTTTTTGGTTGATGCCATATCCAATAAATACACAAGGTTGAGCCCGTAGTTCTAACTTTATGTTTATTATAAGGCCTTGTAAGAGGAAAACAAAGACATCCTAAAACACGAAGAGAATTATAATTGGGAATTTTATTAAATAACAATTGATATGGAATTTGAGAATTTGAAGATATTCTATTTATAAGATATACAATACTTGAGAAAATTTCATCCCAATATTTTTGTGGGATAGAAGCATGACACATAGTTTCTAAAGAGAGTTCAATGATATGACGATGTTTACGTTCGGCCACCCCATTTTGTTGTGGCGTATATGGACAAGATTTTTGATGTATAATTTGAGAAATTTGTTAGTAATTGGCAAATATTCGGTTCCTCCATCGGTTCTTAAAGTTTTAATTGTTTTATTTAGAATATTTTCTACTTGTAGCTTGAAATGAGAAAATATGTTGCAAACCTCACTTTTGTGCTTCATGAAATAAATCCAAGTAAAATGGGAATAATCATCAATGAAAATAATATAATATTTATATCCTTGTGAAGATACAATTGGAGAAGGACCCCATACATCAGAGTGAATTAGCTCTAAAGGAGAAGAAGTAGAAGAAGAAGAAATAGAAAAAAGACAAAACACATGCCTTAGCATGGACACAATTATTACAAAAAAAATGATTTTTCCCTATTACATGGAAGAACATTTTTATGTATTATTTGAAGTGTAGTAGAATAAGAAGGATGTCCAAATCTTGCATGCCAAAGGCTAGTTGAAATTTTATTTGTGAGAAGAGCTTGAGGAAGATCTTGAGAACTTGTAGAAGGAAACATCTTGAGGTAATATAGACCTTGTGAACTAGGTATTTGAAGTTGAGTCTTGATGAGGGGGTCTTTTATAAAACAAAAGGATGAAAAAAAGTTAATAGACAAGGAGGGATTATCTTTAATTAATTTTGAAAGACTTAAAAGATTAGTTGAAAAATTTGGTACATGAAGCACATTATTGAGTTTAATGGTAAGATTAGAAATTTCAAATATGGAGGAGCCAATATTGAAATTGTAAGTCCAAGACCATTACCAATTTGGAGTTTGTCGGATCCATTATAGGCATAGAAGGAAGAAAGGTTATTAATATCATTGGTGACATGATTATTTGCCCCCGAGTCGATGATCCAAGTGGTTGAGTCATTAAAAAGGTGTAGAGTGAACATTGTAAGCCTTTGATTTAGAGAATGGCTTCCAATCGGTATCTTTGTCATACCGTCGATAACAAACCTTGGCTTTGTGACCTACTTTGTCACAGATTTGACAGACGGGCCTTGTATCAGCTGAAGTGAGTTGGTTTGGAAATGGCCCAAGAACAGATACATGCCTAGACCCGTTGTTAACTGAACGAAAGTGAGAAGATTAGTGGGATCCTACATCATGTCTAACACGATTGCCTGTGTTCTTGCCAGCATAGAAGGCTGAAGAGGAAAGAGAAGACGACTGACTGTGGAAGAGGGCTTCTTGGCTTAAGAGAAGACCACGAAGATCGGAGAATGTAAAGGTATCGTAACAACGAGCAGTGAAGATGACCGCCACGACAAAGTTGTATTCAGGGCCTAGACCATTGATGGCAGTCGAGACAAGCTCTTCCTCAGGCAACGGTGCTCCGACGAAGGAGAGTTCATCAGCAAGTCGACGAAGCTTCAAGAGATATTCTGAGCAAGAGAGGTCACCTTTTGTAGTTGTCTGGATCTGGCGCCTTAAATCATTCATCCTTGCACGAGAGTTGGAATTGAAGAACATCTCAAGACAACGCCAGAAGTCACGAGTGGTCATAGTAGAAATGACATGAGCCATCATTGTCTCAGTCAAAGAGGATTGAAGCCAGGCCAGTAATAGCTGATCCTGTCGATTCCAAAGAAGGTATGCTTTGTTGACTTCAATCTAACCGGTATTATTGCGATAGGTGGGCTCAGGTGGTGGGGAATCAAGGAAGCGGCCAAGATCATGACCATTGATTACTGGCATGACCTGTTTCTTCCATGTCAGGAAGTTATTTTCATTTAATTTGATGGGGATGGGAAGATTTAGAGAGTGTACTGGATCAAAAGACATAACAGTGTTAAAAGCGGTAGCAGGAAGATTCGTGGGAATTAGGTTAGTAGCAGTTGAATTAGGATCAGGGATAGTTGCCATTGATGGAGATTTCTTAAATCTTGAAAAAAAAAAGCCTAGTAAGGCTCTGATACCATGTAAACTAAGAACACTTGAGATGAATAGTAAGAAAATTATAATTTGATACTATTGAAAGATTGAGTACATCAGTTTAAATAGCCATCAGTGGCTTAATCCTAACTCTAGTTCTAACAAACAGTAGTTAAACTAACTCATGAGCTAACCATTGTCTTGATTACAAATCTATCTTAATTACAATAATACCCTCAAGATAATGAACAGTTTAATCCTAGAAATAAGGTAAAACATCCCAACTGTATGAATAGATTTTCTGTGGCAATGCCTGATATTGTGTGACAGTAATTAGCTGTATCTGACAGAGAGCATATGTTATAGTCTTTACAATAAACCAAGCTGATGTTGCTAAAGAAATCTCAAAGATTCTGATAAATCGGGCCGCCGACCTAGGGTTTGATAAACCAAGTTGTTGATAAACCGGGTCGCCGGCCTCCCTCAGGGTTTTCAGCCGATGCCACATGTTCGCCTAAGCAGAGAATTAGGTGCTTAATTATTTATTTACATTCAACAAGTACCAAATCTCTCTTTATGTTCCTTTTTCTTTATTAAACATTAATGTATTTCTCTGTTTGATTGTCCTTTAAGCTGAGAGACATTTTTGAGGGAGATCTCTGGAGAGAGACCCAAAGAGACGGTCAATGCAGCTGAAAGACACATTTCTGGAGGCTGGATGTCCTGCGGAAATAGGTGGTGCTAGCCCAACCAGATGGACAGAACATCCAGCCCCTTTTGTAAGAATCACTGTTGAATGTAAAGAAACGGATCAACTGGACGGTTCCATTTCTAGTCACACAGGAGATGATGAAGTGGTTGAAACTTAGTTTGTTAAGTTAGTTATCTTTAGGTTGTTCGGCATTTAATGAGCCGATGACATCGTTGTTGTTAAGTGTTGATATAAATAGATGTATTGAGCGTTGTTGTAATTGATTGAAAAATCATAAAATAATATACCAAATATTTTTCTCTCTTGAGTATGAAATATTTTCATGATATCAGAGCTTGATCAGAGCAAACGCTCTCGATCCTTTTTTTGTGATAACAATGGCAACAGATACTACTGCGTTAGCATTGCCATTGACTCCTCTTATTCAATTTACGCATCAGATTCACACTACATTGAATCAAGAAAATTTTCTTCTCTGGAAATCCCAGATCTTACCGTTCTCGGGGACATGACCTAGTTGACTTTGTGGATGGCACACGATCACCTCCAACTCAGTTCAACACTGCAACAAATGGCCAATAACTTTCCAATCCATCGTTTGAACGATGGGTTCAACAAGATCAACTTATCTTAAATTGGATCTTCAGCTCCATATCAGCACCTGTTCTAGCTCAAGTAGTGAGATGTGAAGCATCCGCTTTTGTGTGGACAACACTGAATCAAATTCATTCCTCTCGGTCATGACGAAAATTTTGGATCTCAAGTTGAGGCTTCAAACAACAAAGAAAGAGGCACATCGTGCTCACAATATGTTCAACAAATGCAAGAACTCGCTGATCGGCTGAGAAATATTGGCAGTGAAGTGTCAGATCAAGACCTTGTTCTCTATACCCTTCAAAGACTTGGATTTGACTTTGAATCCTTTGTCACAGTTCTTTCTATGAGGTTTGAAACTTCTTCGATGACTGAATTAAGCAGTCTTCTTCTAGCTCATAAGGGTTAGGATGTTGTCAAATCTCAGGTCTCTTTCCTCTTCTATTGTTAATCTCACTATCAACTCTGATAATACTACTGCTCAGTCAACAGATTCAGCCGCCTACTACTCCAACGATCATAAACCTCGCACAAATCCACCTAAAAATACCTCTAATCAGAATTCTACTCAATTCTATCGTGGTAGATCAAGAGGAAGGGGTAACTATAGATCGTGTTAGAGGCCATCAGAATTTTTCTCGACAAAACAATAATCATCTCTCTGATCAGAATTCTTGTCAGATCAGTCAAAAATGGGGTCATGTTGCTTTAGATTATTATCACGTGTTTGATATTCGATTTATTAGTGCACATCATCAACAATCTCAAGCCCTGATTGCTGAACTTGTGTCGTAATTCTCCTTTTCTCATGCCCCTTGGTACATGGATTCAGGAGCCACCTCACATGTCACCTCTGACATAAACAACTTGTCATCCTCTCAACCTTACAATGGACCAGAGGCTGTTCATTTTGGTAATGGCACAGGTTTGTTCATTGCTCAAAAGTTCTACCATTCTTCCTACTAAATTTAAACCTTTGCTATTGAACAATATCCTACATGTTCTTGCCATTACAAAAAATCTCTTGAGTGTTTTTAGTTAATCTTGATAATAATGTTTATGTTGAATTTACTAATTCCTCCTGCTTTATTAAGGATCAAGAGACTCATAAGATCCTGCTACATGGCATCTTGCATAAAGGGTTGTACAAGGTTGTGCATCCATCATCCTCTTCACAACATGCTTTGACTGTGACTCAAGCTTCTTGCGACATATGGCATCATAGGCTCGCCCATTGTTCACATGTCATTTTACATTCTTTGAATAAGGCAAAACTCATTTCAATAAAGCCTTATACCCTATCTCTTTCTGTTTGTACTGGTTGTAATAAATCCAAGGCGCATAAATTGCCTTTTGTACTCTCAGAAAGTGTTCTTCTTCTCCTTTACAAGTTGTGCATTCAGATTTGTGGGGTCCTGCCCCAGTTATATCATCCAGAGGCTATAGATATTATATTCTTTTTACTGATGAATATACAAGATTCTCTTGGATTTATCCATGTACATGTAAGTCAGATGTGGCTTATATTTTCTTCCATTTCAAAGCTAAAGTTGAAAATTTGCTATCAGCCAAAATAAAAACATTTCAGTGTGACGGTAGTATTGAATTTAAACCTCTCATGTCACAGTATTTAGAAATCATCTTTCAAGTTTTCTACCCCTATACACCTGAGCAAAATGGCATGGTTGAGAGGAAACATCATCGCATTGTGGAACTAGGGTTAGCTAATATGTTTCATGCCTTTATACCCTTACGTTATTGAGATTATATCTTTGAGAGTGTTGTCTTTGTTATCAACAGACTTTCATTACTCTAACTGGCTCTACTTCTCCTTTTGAATTACTCTTCTCTCAACAACCCAATTACAACTTCTTACATGTCTTAGGCCGTGCATTTTATCCTCTGTTGAGACCCTATACTTATCATAAACTGGAGCCCAAATTTGATCAATGCATTTTCTTGGCTACTCTACTATGCATAAAGGGTATATCTATCTTCACATATCTTCTGACAAAATCTATGCGTCTAGACATATAATTTTTGATGATACTACATTACCTTTTCAATCTCTTCAACACACATTCCCTCAGCCACCAAATAGTTCTGTTTCCGAACAATTGATGGTTTTACCCTCTGCCTCGGTTCCTCCTGCATTAGTTCCAACTCCTTTGATTTCTCCCTCTACTACCTCTTCTTCAAATTCACAACCAGTTCCTCCTAACCAGCATAGAATGGTCACCAGGTCTCAAACTCGTTCTCTTAAACAAAAATATTATCCAGATCATCTTGTCTACTCTTCGGAACACTTTGAACCAACTTGTTACACCCAGGGTGTCAAGAATTCTCATTGGAGGGAAGCCATGGCAATTGAACTCAATGCTTTGACATAAAATTCCACTTGGGACTTGGTTCTTCCACCTCAGATGCTTATATTATTAGCGTTAAATGGATTTTAAACTCAAGCTCAAAGCTGATGGGTCCATTAATAGGTATAAGGCTAGCTAAATGCTATAGCCAGCAAGAGAGTGTGGATTATTATGAGACATTTAGTCATGTTGTAAAATCCTATCACTATTAGAACTGTCTTGGTCATTGCTCTCTCTCAACATTGGTCAATTTAACAACTAGATGTAAATAATACATTTCTTCATGGAGACCTTGAGAAAACCATTTACATGGAGCAACCACCTGGATTTCAAGATCATGCTTTCCTTGTCAATGTTTGCAAACTCAAGAAAGCCTTATATGATTTGAAACATGCACCTAAGGCCTAGTTCTCCAAACTCAAGGCTTTTCTCATCTCACAAGTTTAACTCCTCTCAATTTGATCATTCTTTATTCATCTACAAGGATTCCTCTATCATTCTTTATCTTTTAGTCTATTTAGATGATATTTTGATCATTGGCATAACAATCTTATTGAAATTCACACCTTGATGCAGTCCTTACAACACCAGTTTTCCATCAAAAACTTGGGACATTTAAATTACTTTCTGGGGATACATGTTACTTCTTCAGCTCAGGGGTTGTACCTCTCTCAGTCTCGTTATCTATTGAACATCTTAGAAAGAGCCTCTATGGCATCAGCTAAACCTTGCACACTCCTATGCCCTCAGGAGCTCAAGTGTCTAAATTTGCTGGTAATTCTCTGGATAATTCATAGTTATACCGGTCTATTTTTGGTACCTTACAATATGCAACGGTAACTAGACCTGATATCACGTTTGTTGTGAATAAAGCCTCTCAATTTATGGCTTCTCCCACTGACACTCATTGACAATTGGTTAAACGGATTTTACGCTATGTTAGGGTACCATTGATCATGGTCTCCACTTTACATTCTCTCCTGATCTTTCGTTGCATGCATATTGTGATGTCGATTGGGCTGGGTGCCCAGATGATCGGCGTTCTACCACAGGTTTTGCCATTTATTTGGGTCAGAATCGCATATCTTGGTCTGCTAAGAAACAATTCACAATGTCTCGCTCCTCGACTGAAGCGGAATATCATAGCATGGCGGTCACTACCACTAAATCAATTGGATAACTTCGCTTCGTCTGAACTACATGTGTTACCTCCTCAACCATCTATTCTCTAGTGCGATAATCTTGATGCAACGTTCTTGGCAGCTAATCATGTCTTCCATACTCGTACGAAACATATTGAACTTGACTATCACTTCGTTCGTGAAAAGGTGGCCAACCAACAACTTATTGTCAAGTTCATATGTTCTACAAATCAAATTGGTGATTTTTTCACTAAAAACTTACCCAAAGCGCGGTTTATGTTGCTTCGAGACAAGTTTCATGTGGTTGAGAATCCCTCTCGCTTGAGGGGGCATGTTGAATGTAAAGAAACGGACCAACTGGACGGTTCCATTTCTAGTCACACAAGAGATGATGAAGTGGCTGAAACGTAGTTTGTTAAGTTAGTTATGTTCAGGTTGTTCGACATTTAATAAGATGATGACAACTGTTGTTAAGTGTTAATATAAATAGATGTATTGAAAGTTGTTGTAATTGATTGAAAAATCATAAAACAATATACCAAATATTTCTCGCTCTCTCTCTTGACTATGAAATATTTTCAATCACAAATCTTTCTTCTTTATTTTCTGGCAAAGAAAATAGATTGAGGAGGTAGAATTGATTCAAATAATCAATTTTGACTAGGTGAAGAGCGCGATCTCTAGTGGCCCTGATACCATATCAACTGTGATATGAAATAAAGAGAGCTTTGCATTTCTCATTCTTGTACAGATTGTGATCTCTCTTTTTTTTCTTTTTTTTTTTGAAAGAAAGGCAATAGTGCCCGTTTCATTACTTGAGACATTAAGTTACAGCGAACCAAAGTAGCATCTAAAATCAAAGATAACAACAAAACCAGAGACAACCCGAAGGAGAAAACCCCTAGGAGACACTCAGAACTCACACTAACGTCATAGAGCAACACAATAATCATCTAGAAACATCTAACTATTTAACAGAACTTAGTTACAATAGTCATCCTTCTTTCTCTTATATCAGTACTGAAGTTCTTCATTTCTAATATTTTGCCATCTTTTACATTTCTACTGAGCAGAAGCCCAAGCGCTTGGCACGTGCAATCACAACGACTCGCAAAGCAAAGGAAGCTGAAGAGATGGCAGTACTGTTTGTCACATCTGAAACAGCTTTGATTGAAGGGGCAAGTGACTCGCTTATTCGAGACATCCCTTTGAGGTACATACATATTTTAATTTTAGTTTTTTTTTTAATTAGAGAAAAAAAAAGTAGTAGGAAAATGCATTTAAACCAATTAGGCATAATAGTGGTATAGACTGCCCGTTAATTTCTTCTTCCTCATAGTTGGCCCTTCTGTAAATATCATATGATTTGTTTAAAGCTGATCAAAGTAACTTTCCAAGCAGGAAGGAAATGTGCGGTGCTCTATGCAGATTGTTGGTAAAGAATCAATTAAAGTATGGTGGCCTAAGGACAGCGTAAGTTTCAACTTATGAATTATTTATTATTCATTATTTTTTTCGTTGCAAGTAAATTTTGTTTTCAACCAATAAAGTTTTGATGTTAACGAGTTGTATGATTATATTATAATGGTACTGTTCAGAAGTACTACCGATCTGAGAAGAGACTTGGTATTGGTAAAGTAGCTTATGTGGGAAAATATTTGCTAGTGAAAGCTTCCTTCAGATCTTTTCTGTACTTACTTTTGTACAGATATATGTAGAAATTTTATTAGTGTCATTTGCATAATACAAAAAAAAACAGCTTTGTAGTTGCTTTCTTAACATATTATTGAATAGCAAGCTTTGTAGTTCTTTTTGTACAGACAAATTTAAATATATATATATATATACGAAGTATAATAATATCACACATTGGATTGTTTTTTTCTTTTTTCTTTTTTTACTTGCCCGCAGGATATTAATTGGATTGTTGACAAGTGAATTTGTATTAAATTATTGAAATCAAATTCTCATTGAGACGTTTATGGTTACTTTTTTTTTTCCAAAATTTTTGGACCAAAAGCGGATCAATTTTGCGAGATAAAAAAAATTTTATTTTCACACAATGCTCTAATCTCAATGTTGATCTGATGATTGAGATCACCTTTAAAATCAAAATTGGTTCTAAAGACTTCGAAGATGTAGGGGGAGCAAGCAAGGAGTGAAAATTGATTGGATTCGGAGTAAATAATATTTTTTCTTCTCAGAGTTTTGAGTTCTGAGTAGAACAAATACATATATAATAGTAGAATAATAATACCACCGCTCTAGTCTCTATTCTCTACTCCAGACACCATGTGGCAACCATGCACGCTGTCTACCCAACACGTGTCCCTCCCATTAGCTCCCCATAAAAATGCACCACATACAACAATCACTGAAGAAGTTCGCAAGGAAATTAAGACTTCAATTCAAGAAACCGGAATTCACACCAACCATGGCAAACGCCAACAAAGATTGGCAAAGCAATGCTGATACACACAAGATGAGTCCCGAGGAGGTGCGCAAGACAGGCGTCGAGGCATCAAAGAGGCCACCGGGACACCATCCCGGTGAGGTGCTCCACCAGAGAGGGCGCCTTCCGTACAGCATACCTATGATGGCGGTTGGAGGTTTTTTCATTGTTGCAGCAATTGGCTATGGTGTTCTGTACTACAAGTCAAAGCCCGGCACGTCACCGACCGATGTTGCCAAGGCCACCATGGCACCGGATTCACCGGCCGGTGGGGACATCAACAAGAAGGTTGATAAGAGGCCTAAATCAAGTGCTCAGAGTTGAATTAATTTCATTTTGGTGTTTGGGCTGTTTTGATAAATTTAGACCCTTTTTTGTGTATATATAGCTTTTGTCCTGAATAAGAATTAGTTTTCGCTGGAAATTGGAATCATGGTACATGTTCATGCATTTTTCATAATTTAAGTGACAGAATTGTGTGGGTCTGTGGGGCAATTAAAATAGTATAGTAGTTTCATTATATGTTTGGTTATGGGGTTTGATTATTGTAAATTAAAAAAAAAATGCACCGGCCGATTTCCTCAGAAAATGAACCTTTAATTAAATTAAGTAGTCAGGATTTGTCTCCTATATATCTTGCTACCCCTCCTCTTCAAATACAAACTTCGACTACAGGTCTATAAGGTTGACATGGAAATTAGTGTCATAAATTAAGTTACTTTGATCCATGCTGTTAGTCTTAGGAAGACACAACCCCGTTGATCACCAGACTCCTTTAACCTTCCAGCGATCTTCCTCTAGCCTTCCAGCGATCTTCCTCTAATCCGATGGAGTGATTGAGAGGACCGGCGTCGACGCTTTCTTCTCTTCTGGAACAGTGTTAAGAGAGAGAGATCTGGATCTGTTGGAAATGAAAGGGTGCTAGAAAGTGGGGAAATGAGATATGTCCAAAACCAACTGTATCCCTGCATATGTATGGACGTCCATATAACAGAGTGCAGTTATATCTTAACGGATCCATATCGGATCCAGATTCTCTCTTAACGGGTTCGCTGCTTAATCAGAAAGCTGTCTATGGTTGTGTTCTCCAGGAACTAATAGCATAATTGTATTATTATCAGACTTTATATAATTCAGACCATCACTAAATCATAAAGTCATTAATACGCATTCTACACATTAAAGGCCCCACTTCTCATAACATATAATAAACCCGATATAGAATTTGATCACTTCATTATGGATATAATTTGACAGTCCATTATATAATATATTTATTACATATAAGCCCATACATATTGTAATTAATAATAGTTAATTCCAACAATTAGGTTCCATGATTCCAATTTCCAATTGTTCCTGCTTTCTGAAGTTTAAAATATTTGTTAGACACGCTAATTGGACGAGAACAATTTGATTTGATACATTGAATCAAGTGGTTTGAGCAATAATATTCCAGCGGCTGATTTCCATGAAGTATTTAATGCAAATCCTTCTCAGCCATTAATTTCTATCAAATTTTTTTTTTGAAGCTCTTCTATCAAATTCTTTAGCATGAAATAAAGACAATTTGTGTGGGGCAATTATATTTCCGAAATACGAAATTAAATTACAGGGATAATTGTTATTGTTTAGATAAAGTATGCATTAAATTTAATTTCTGATAAAAAGTTTCTTCGATCATTAAAATTTCAAATATTTGGTTGAAAAATAGTAAATTGTTTTAAAATTATATCTTCGATGCTGGTGTACAGTGGAAAATCAACAGTGCTTTTTTAATTAAATAAGATAAAGAAGATGTGTTGGATCTATATCAAACGGCTATTACAAGTTATGTTGACAAAAGCTGCTGACGTCATCTTATTATCAATATTTATATCGGTTTTTAACCGTGCATTTTATTATTTCGTGAGGTGTATTTTTTCCTTTTAATTTAATAATTTTAATGTTTAAATACTCAAGTGACGTAAATCCGTATGTTAATTTTTTTTTATATTAAAATTTAGTTCCGTCCTTAATCATCGGATTTAAAACGCATACAGAGGATAATCATAATGGTGCTTTTTAGATTTATGAGACGGATATTTTGGATATTCACTTTATATATTTGTTCTAATTTATAATAGCCGTGAGATTTGAACTGCAGACAAAACGATTATATATAATGATCGTCAAAAATTGAACCGTATATAGAACGATTATAACAGTTATTTTTAAATTTATTAAACGGATATATAAAAGCTAAAAGGGTCGTTATAGCTCCATTTATAATATATTGATTGTTAAAATATTCTAGAAAAGTGTTATAGCTCTATTTATAATCTCTAGATTCTAATTTATAATATATAAAAGCTAAAAGGGTCAAGCTTCTAAGTTTTCATAGTTATGTATTATCGTGTTTATAAAATTTTAAGTCAAAGGGATTAAGCCGTTGATTTTGTTTAAATCTATTTATCTATATATTTTGATTCATCGACTAATTTATAGTTATTTTCTCTTCTCATTTAAAATAGAAGATTAATATATTTAACACGTGATTTGAAACTTAAAATAATTCAACTTCTTATAGTATTGTATATAAATTAATATGTATTTATTTATATTATGTTATTATTATTACACATATTTAGTATTTAAAAAATATTTATAAATTTTATTTAATATAAAATTATATCAATTTTATTTTCATTTATAATTATTTATCCAATAACTAATTTTTTTCTGAATGAAGTATAAGTGAAAGAAAAGGTAGCATAATTCCGCCTCCCTTATTTTTGTTATCTTGTTCGGTAAAATATTCACAAACTTATTCTACATGAAGCAAAAAATTATGATTGAGTGCAAAACTTGATTCTCGTTTTATATTAGAAAAGTTGTACGATAACATTTTTTTTTGGCATATTTTGAGATCATCTTCCTGTCTCTTGTAATGTTTTTGGAATTTTAATTTAATTTAACCCACAACCTGAGATTACCATGTCTAAATTTTCTGAGATTAATTTAAAATCAACAAATAAATTCAGTGATTTGTAGTTTTGTTATTGGTTTTTCCCACTGAAAGCGAACTTTCAATCCACATGAGATCTCAATCTTTCATGTGTCCCATAATCCATGTTGAAAATTACATGTTGCATGTTGCACGTAGGAAGTAGCTACAACATATGAGACAAAAGCCAAAGAAAAGCCTACAGTTATTAATTATATAAAAACATTAGAGCATTGACGCCACTCGCCGCTTGATTTTTTTTTTTTAAATTTAATAAATCATGTTATAACAATTTCTCATGTACTGAATCACAGCTGCTGTGCATAAAAAAAATTAGCCCTGAAGATTCAAAAGAAAAGACACAGCCAGATCCTGCATCTGAACGTGGACTTATATTTATGGAACATTGTAATTAAAGGATCACTTGAAGATTTCTATTTTGACCGTCTTGAAAATGATTTTTTAAACAAATAATTTTTAGAAGTAAAACAACTTTATTGATATATTTTTTTTCATTTGATAGTCTATTAAAAATGGTTGAACTGAAATCATTCTAAATTACATAAAATTTTATTGATTTTTGATGAACCATCAAATGATAATTATATAAAATTTAAAACACTATCAATCTATAAGTATAGTTCATATGCATGATTTTTTTTTCTATTTTAAGATTTATTTTATATTTTTTTGTATGCCAAGATTGTCAAAATAACACATTATCAAATGACAAATTTATATACATCATTTTTTTTTATTAGCTTGATCATTAGTTTAAGAATGTCAACAAATGATACCGCGGTATGGACTTTGGAGGCTAAGGGGATCTTTTATGTTAAATCCTTATATGAATTCTTTATGCATCTTGGATGCTGTCATGTTTCTATGCTTCAGATTTGAGATTTATAATTGTCAGAGAAGGTTAAATATTTTCTTTGATTGATTTTACAAAATAAAATTTTGACTAGAGATAACTTATATCATAGAGAGTGAGACATAAATCTTACTTGTCCATTTTGTACAGAATTGGAATCAGTTAATTATTTATTCCTTAATTGTTCAATTATGTAGGAATTTTGGGTTTCTTTAATTGCTATATTTTCTAATCTGAAATGTTTATCACTATTGTCTACATCTGATTTATGGGACTCGGTTGTGCATTCACTGGGCACAACTAAGGTATTGGCTCATTCGGTTATTGTAATTGTATGTTGGGTTTGATGGACTGATCGTAATAGATTGATCTTTTCACAACTTCAACCCCCTTCTTTTAATAACTTTGTGCTAAATGTTTCACATTTTTTTCATATATGGACAAAATAATAAAATCATTTGGTGGGTTTTATTTTGTTATATTAGGTTTAGTGAATATTTTATTTTCTGCATGACATCTATATGATATCTGTATGAACTCTGTTATGTTTGTTTGATTTTCTGAAAAGAAATGAAAAATACCAGCTATTTTGTTTGCTTTCTCAAAAAAAAAAACAAAAAACAAATGCAATATACAATATTACTTTTTATTTCAGTTAAGTCTTAATTCTGACATCGTAACGTGATTTTGGATATGCTTATATTGTGCACTCAATTACAAAATGCTGCACCGTTAATCAGATGATCTGAGATTTAGACCAACACTTGAAAATTATTTCCAGACTACCAATTCAAATAAATTCATATGTGAAATAATATTTCTTTTCCAGCTTACGGCCGTCATATATTGATTTTTCTCGCTTGTTTTTTCCACTAGAATCTCGTGGGGACCAAAAACAAAAGGAAAAAGAAAGTATTTCCTGTTATGTGAACTGTGGAAATTCTCATTAGTTTGTCAGATAGATCTGGACGCATATATGACATAAGTTATGGCAGGGAGATACAGATACTGGTGCCATCCAGTGAATAATTCCTCTGGGCTACTGTCCAAAGAATTTACCATTCTCAAAGAAAAAATAGATAAATAATTTACCACGGATAATTCCCATTGAACGAAAGGAATTACTTTTGACGCTCAAATCTTCTTTTTTGCCTTCCTTTTTCTTCCTCCTCGTGTGACTACTGAACTAGCAATTTGTCATGCACTCGGTGGGAAAGAGGAGGAATTAGCACCTTGATTTATAGGTGAGTTTTGATTTATTTTTTTAATAAACAAAAACATCTACATTCTAGTACATTCTAGTACATTCTAGTATGTGTTATGTTATTATTTATATTATATCTGATCTAAAGATGATATCATAATAGATATCAGTCGGCATCCGAACATCTCACTGATTCACTTTATGATAAAATAAAATTTTATATTAACTTAGCACCCTTTTTTTGACCCGGATATTATTTACTAATTATTTCTGATTTCATCCTGACCTATTCATATTTCTGATTTGTTATTAACGATTCTCGGTGCCTATGTCAAACATATTTATCATTAACTTATATTGTATTTTTTATTTTTTATTTCATGAAATATTTTAAGAAATGAGATTTAGACAAAACGTGTCATTTGAACGTAATAGTTAACATTTAATGTGATAAATATTACAAATAATTTTATCTAAATGCCATGTTCAAAGTTATTTATGTCGTTCTAGAAATGTCTAAATTCGCATTTAGAATATGCATAAGTTAAATACGTGTAATTAGAATGTAAGAGTAAGCAAATTCAGAATTTTAAGAAGACAATAAATGTTCTCTCCACTACTACATTATTGCTAAAATCGTATAAAATATCATAAGCTATGAATGGTTTACCTGGTATTACTTTCCTGATGTTGTCGTTTATTTAAGGAGCAAGGACACTTGCAAATCCGAAAATAGATATTTCTATTGGATATTTCTGATAAAAGATGATTTGCCATCATTCTTTGCTACATCTGAAAAAAAAATTGTTTATTTAAAAAAAATCATGAGAAGATTACTTTTACTATGTATTTGTAACAAAGGATACTTATTTTTTTATATGCGTGATAAATATGTGCGGATACATTATTTTATCAATGTATACTACATTTTTTAAAAGAGTCCTATACATCGTCCATCTCTTTTACTGTTTACTTTCTTGTCCACCTCTTTATTTGTTAACTGTAATTATTAATTTATCAATTAAGAATGAACAGTTTTTAACTATATAATCAAAGTTATATTTTTTTTATACATTGCTATAAAAAACACGTACACTTTGTTAGTTCATAATCGTGTGTTTTAGTTAACAATTAAATATGAACAGCTAATAAATAAAGAAATGGACACTGTATATTTTCCATTCTTAATTCTTAAATCCTTGTTACAGGACACAAATTTTACCAATATAGCCAGATACACATAGGTTAGGTTAGGTAGGTATAAAATATGTACACACTACGTAATATTATGTCACCTCCTAAAAGAAAATGTCAAACGCGCAAGCTTTTTGAAATAGAAAAGAAATTAATTTGTATAATTTTCAACTCTATCAAATAATTTCTGCAAGTCATATAGTTTGACTGTTTGACTATCTAACCCATAGTGGTCCATGGTGAAATGCACTAAAGATTATTTCTTTCTTTACTCTTCATATTGATACATCGAAAGTGTATAAAGTTAGTTGTGTGACCAATTGCTTGTAAGTTGTGATGTAACCATATCTCTCTAAGACTAATTATGCTACGGATTAAATTTTATATTAGAGTTGAAGAGGTATCAAAAGTTGCGATTCATCGAAATTCAAAAAGTTTTTTTTTAAAGAATTTAAAAATGTTGGTCCATAAAAAATCACTCTTTTCGTATCTATATCAAACATTGAAGTTGTAGCATGCGCAAAGTGATGTCATGTATAACTATTTTGCTATAGTTTGCAAATATGTTGGAAAAAGTGGTTTGATTTTAAATAGTAAAACCATGTGCAAATTTTCTCTTTACTCTTTGAGAAAAAAAATAACAACAAAAAGGAAGCGTCATAATTAATAGGCTTTGTGAAAGCTGAGGGGGATATGCATAAAGGGTCCATTTGACATCCAATGGAATAGCAAAAAGTTGGAATAAAATAGTTATTCCGATAAATTAATTTGCCAAACGAATTTTAGACTAAGTAGAAGAGTGCGGAATAGTACTAATCCGGTATACCAACTTATAGGTGGAATACCGGATTAGCTCTCGTCGGAATAGTGATTATTGTTTGATTATATTATATTATATTATGATTATGATTAAGATTTAGTATTATTATATTATTATATTATATTTATGATTATAATTTATTATTATATTAATATTATGATTATTATTATTTATTATTATTATCATTATATTATTATTATTAAATTATTATTATCATTATTGTTATTATATTATCGTTACCATTAGTATTATTATATTATTTATTATTATTATAAATATAATTTTAATATTATATTATTATATTATGAATATAAATATAATTATTTTATTATTATATTATTATGATCAAGATTATTTATTATTATATTATTATTATTATGATGATTATGATTATGATTATTATTATTTATTATTATTTTATTATGTTGTATTATATTATTATATGTTTGTTATAGTGATGATTAATTTATTATTATATTATTATAATTATAATTATTTTTATGATTATGATTATATTTTTATTATTATATTATTATGAATATGATTATTATATTATAATTATATTATTAAAATTATGATTACTTATTATTATTATATTATTATAATTATGATTATAATTATAAATTTTTTTATTATATTACTATATTATGATTATGTTTATATTTTTATTATATTACTATTATAATATTATTATTTATTATAATTATTTTTTATTACTTTATTATTATTTTATTATGTTGTATTATATTATTATATGTTGATTATAGTTATGATTAATTTATTATTATTTTTATTATTATCATTATTTATAATTATTTTTATGATTATGATTATATTTTTATTATTATATTATTATGATTATGATTATGGTTATATTATTATGATTATGACTATAATTATTATTATCATGATTATGATTATGATTATTATATTATTAAAATTATGATTATTTATTATTATATTATTATAATTATGATTGTAATTATAATTTTTTATTATTATATTACTATATTATGATTATGTTTATATTTTTATTATATTACTATTATAATATTATTATTTATTATGATTATTTTTATTACTTTATTATTATTATTATCTTACTATTATGATTATTATTTTACTATTATTATTATCATCATCATTATTAGTATCATAATTATTCATATTTTAACTATTCTGAGTAACAACTGCCAAACGATATTTTCGCTCTTCCGAATAGTCAAGAATACCACTCTTCTACCACTCTTCCAAAAAAAATATTATTCTATCACTCTTCCAAAATTACCACTCTTCCAAAGCTATTCCTTAATTTGCCAAACGGACTTCTCGCTTTCTTGAATAACAATTGATACATCTTTAAGATGTATATCAATGCAAGCATACATTATCAATCCAATTAAATGTTTTCTTAATTTCCTGTTGTTGTCTGCAAGATTTTTAATAAGAATATTGAAATCAGATTTATATACCATACATACATCACACACACATATATAGAGAGAGGATATGGTGCTTCGTGAAGAACAAAATCTCTCGTGCTTTACATCTGTATCTCGAATTTAAAAATTCAAACGACCAATTCAAACTGTTAAACAATTTTTGGAAATCAAAATTTATATTTTTTTATTTTTTTTGCTATTTTTAAATGGGTACAAAACCACTAGTTTTGAATGGTACAGAAATCGTTAGACCAACAAACTTTGTACTCATTTAAAAAATAGCAAAAAAATTTAAAAAAGTATAAAATTTGTCCTCCAAGGATATTTCAATATGAATATAATGTTCAACTGTTTGAATCGGCCGTTTGAACTTTCAAATTCAAATTCGAGATATGAACACGAAACACCATAGCCTCTCACTATATATATATAATAAAACTAGCGTGCTACTAGGAGCACAGAGCTCCTCCGTGATATTAACTCAAAAAGTATATATCAAATGATTTCTAAATTTTGATTTATCACTCTCATTAAATTCTTCATATTGAAATCTTGTGGGGTACAACAATTTGGAGTGTTTCGAGTTTTTTAAGTCGCTATTTTCAATTTTAAAAAATAATGTACAAATATTAAATATTTTATTTTTATTTTTTTAATTGATTTTTAAAAAATTGAAAAGAATAAGTTAGAAAATTTGAAACATTCTAAATTTTTATACCTCATAAGATTTCAATATGAAGATTTTTAATAAAAGTGATAAATTAAAATTTAAAAATCATTTAATATATTTTTAAACTAAAATTACAAATAGCTTCATACTCCTAGAAGGACGCGTTTTACTTTTTATATATTCTCTCATAATCTGTTTGCTTCGAAACAACCAGTGATTTATTAAAATGTACAAAATATTGGCCTATTCCATCCCGAATATTTTAACTGTTATTCTCTTCTCTTAGCCGAGGATTTGTCTTCTACTATTTAATTCCTTGCTTTGACAATTGCATATTTGGTAGTTTATTTTTTTAATTTTGATTAGTATAACTTCCATAGCTGAAAAACCGCCATAATAGAAATTAAATTCAAAAAAGTCATTTTCAAGGTCATAACGACAGCACTATACTAGTATTAATTTGACCACCTATACGCCTTGGGTCTTTATCTGAAGTATTTCAATCGTATACAAATCTACAAAATCAATTGTTGGAAAACTATTATACTACAAAATTAAATTGAAATATCACTCAAAGGCTGAGCCCCCACCACCGCGTTTTATATTATTTTTATGTGTGCAAAATTTAGTAAAGGATAAGAGGCAATCATTGTCTTAGTAAGGATATTTATTTGTCAATAACACAAATCCTTTCAACATAAGCAAACAGTACGATGGTTAACTATTTCACATGCCTGAGCACATGCAAAATAGTATTATTATAAAATGACAAATTAGTTATATAACTATCGATTCAAGATATAGAATTCATACCATGCATACAAGTTCTATTAGGAATCTATCTATTCTCTCAATTAAGAACAAAATAGCCTTCACATTTACAAAGTTAATAACTTGCCATTTTGCACTAGTATGATTCATATAACAAACTTGATACAGAGATGCTAACAGAAATTACTTTCTCAGACTAGATGAGAACTATGAATAAACAAAAATGTCTCTTTCCAATTGCGAACAAGAAATGATTTATATACAAAATTGAACAGAATCTAACAATTGCACTAATCTCATTTGCCACCACCTAACCTCAATCACAGAGTTAGAAAACATCAAAATGAAAGATGAAGAAAAAAAAATAATGACTTACTCAGCATCTGACATAACCTTTCTTCTTGCTGGATTAAACCCACTGGTGCACGGTGAAGGGGAGAACTTGAAAGGTAAATCAGGAATTTCCATCTCTCCTCTCAAAATCCTCACAATCTCGCTACTATCCGGTCTCAATTCAGGCATCTTTTGCAAACACAGCAAGGCCAAATTAATACAAAGACTAGCTTGATCCTTGTCAAATGATCCATCTAATCTCTCATCCATTAATTCCAAAACATCTCCACTCCTAGCCAATTGTCGACACCAAGAGATGAGGTTCGCTTTCTCTAGCTTAACGGGCGAGGATAGCACATGCAACGGCCTCCGACCCGATAATACCACCAGAATCAACACACCAAAACTATAGATATCAGTTTTCTCAAATAAATTGGTTGTAAACCCGTATTCTGGTGCGACATAACATACTGTCCCTCTTATGCTGGTGGTAGTGCTCAGTTCACGGCTAAATAAATCACCACTAAACATGTCACTATTAACAGACCAGCTTCTTTTCTTCTTCCACGCCTTTTTGAAATTCATGTCGGAATAAGTACCTTCTTTTCGAGCTTCGGTACCACTACCAGTACCGCGGGAACTGATAGACCGGAGCCATTTGAACCCTTTCTTTTCAGGATTGACCCCTTTGTTGCTCATCTCAGCAAAATACTCTTCTTTCCACCATTCGCGCATTTTTCGATCTTTTTTCTCATTTGCACTAGTATTGTCTTTCTTTCTCTTTTTCATTCTTTCAGGGCTTTTATCAATTGAAAAGGTGGTGCCATCATCAGCTTGGCTTGAATTGGCCTGTTCAAAGCACTTCTCCAGTTCAGGTTCTGTCGGGATTCTCTGCCCGTTATCCCAATCCGGATCCCGGTTCTTATCTGGGTCTATTTGGCTTCCAATCCACTCTGCTACATAGTCCCTCGAATCCAGCTCACCGCTTCCCTCTTGCTTCCACCACCAATCCTTTCCCCATTGCCCATTTTTGTTCTCTCCATGCATCATCAATGGAGGTGAAGAATGGATCACCTCCTCTGTTTCACCAGAAACTGGCTCTTTCCTCTTCATACCGTAACTGTGTGCCTCCAATTCACACAAAGCTGCCTCCTCTTTCCAATTTCCCCACTTGGCATCTCTCCTGCTCCAAACTCTCTTGCCACGAGCTCTTGGCTTGGACCGAGTTCTTGGCTCAACGGGAAGTTGTAATCGGTTGCATTATTCTCATCTTTTAATCGAGATAAGCCAAAATCAGATAGTTTTGCGCGAAAATCTGATGTAAGGAGCACATTACTGGGTTTGAGATCGCCATGTATGACAGCTGGGTCACACTCGAAGTGTAGAAATGCTAGTGCTTGCGCCACGTCTAGTAGGATAGAGAACCGCTTGGACCAATCGAGAATAGGCGAGGAGCCATTAAAGAGAAGAGACTGGAGAGATCCATTGGGCATGTACTCGAAGGCTAAGAGAAGAGGGCGAGAAGGAGAGGTGGGGAGAGAGTATCCAACCAGAGGCACGATGAAATGCGAGGAAGGAAGAGAATAAAGGAGGTGAAATTCATGGAGCGAAGGAGGAACGGGAGGTAAGAGCTTGACGGCTAGTGGAGGGGAGGAAGGGGAAGAGAAGAGCGCGAGGTAAACAGAGGAGGAAGATCCGCGGCCGAGGGAGCGGGAGGGGTGGAAGGAAAGAGTGGCACGGCGAAGGAGAGAGAAAGGGAGAGGGGAGGGAGAGGAGGAAGGGGAAGGGAGAACAGGGGAGAGGAGGGGGAGGGTTCTCCGTCGGCGGCGACGAAAGAAGGCGAAGAAGAAATAGAGGAGGAGGGAAAGGAGGAAGAGGAAGACGGAGGAGAGAATGATTAAAAGGAGGTGGTGGCGACGGTGGAGGAAGGAAAGGTGGGGAGATGGAGGGGAGGAGAATGGAAGGGAAAGGAGGCGACGCGATGGCATGGAAACGAGGGGAAGAAAGGTAGAGAGAGAGAGAGAGAGAGGTGGTGGTGGTGATAGAAGTAGAATGCTATTTGGCAGCAGGGATGATGAGCAATGAGCATGCACTTGATTTGAGTGTGGAGAGGAAAAGGAGGGGAAGGAATGAAATATAATGGAATGGGAAGGGATCGAGGGGAGATGCTATTTAGACTCTTTTCATCATTTTCCTTTTTATTGTTCTTGTATAGTTTTCTTAAGGGATTATCTCACGCGTCTGTATCGGATCGTACGGATGGTTTGCATCAAACATGGGATGGAGGTCTGATCACGACCGTTCGATTTTCCTTACCGCCAGCGCCGTAATCGAAACTATTTGATTCCATTGTTTTTGTTTCGTTGGATTAAATGGGCCTAGAGGTCCTACAAGGATATGATCCAGCTATCCAGGTGGCGAGGTAGGTTGTTATCTCATGATAAATAAATATACTAATAAATAATCCACCTCAATTTCTCACCCTTTTTTTTATCTGAATATAATTAAGCGTAAAGACTATCCTTATATGTAGAAAATGCGGAATATTCAAAATTTGAGGAAAAAAGAGAGACAGGTTGATTAGCTTTTGATCAAATGAACTCTTTGCATGCATGACGAATGATATAAATTTAGAATTTAGGCAGACCTGTTGATTGAAGAAGAAATAATGGCCATATATTGTGCATATAAATAATTTAATTTTGGGTGTACCGGGTATGTAGATCCTGCGTTGAAAAGTTGGAACAAATAGCTGGACCTTAGCCTATGAGAATATAGAATAATAAAGATGTCTTTGTTTTCACTTAATAGTTCTGACAATTACTTAACATAAGTTGATATTTATTTAATGTCTTTCTTTTCTCTTTATTTATTTTTCTATTTGCAGAAAGGGACCAAAATGTTTGGATGGCTTCCAAAATCCAAATTAAACCCATCCTTGTCCTTGGCAGGTACTTCGTTTGTAAATGTGAACAAATAATAAATATATTGATATATATTATCCATATTCAATGATGGATTTAAAAAAGTGAGAGAGTAGCTGCAACATCACAAAGTAAAATAAAAGGTGTGGTGCCATATGTTAAAAATAATTAAAAAGTATTCATGGAGCCAATATATGTCAGATTATTAAGTTAATCCTTACAAAACTGAGTTGGCATCCTCCTCTACTTACTATAAAATTTATAGTTTGCCCGGATTTTAATAATATGAATTTAAATAATGTTCGTAGTATTATTCTCTTTGAAAACTGTTCATTATAAATATTACGTACCATAGAGGATGATGATGACTCTATAAATTGATTTGTCTTGTCCAGAAATAATGTAGTACAACTTCTCCTCCCAAAAGAAAATTATATTATTAAGTTGTGATTTCATTGCAAATTTGCAACTACTCTTCAATATCTCTAGACGAATTTTATTGCATTAAGAACTAATATTGATGATATAAATAGTTCAGAGTGTAATCTGTAACTGTAAAAGTGAAGAAAGAAGAAACAACTGAGCTGAACTGGCACTGGCAGTGACAACAAGGATGTGTCCTGTCTCAGTCTGAGGCTCCGTACCGGCTCAGAAATTGGACAAAATACTTTATTTCTTTTCTCCTGTTCTTGTTGAATGCATCAGTCCATTCCATTCTATAGATACTGGTTCACTTTGTTCAGACTTCAGAATCAGAGACGAGAAATGAGATGGAGAGAGAATATTCTTGCGTTCGGAGTGCTTTGGAGAATTAAGCACCAAAATATGAATATCCTTTTCACTACTTAAAGTATCTCATCCTCGAACTTAGCACGCCATCTCTTCTTTTCCAGGGAAAAAGAGGATGGATTGAGGGAAAAATTCGATTTTGAAAAATAATATTTTTAAGTTAAATTTTTATTTTTAAACATAAATTTATCTTTCTAAATTATTTAATCATTTTTACTGAGAAGAATTTATTTAAGTGAAGGGATCACTTGACAATAGTTATCTTGATAATCTTGATAATAGATTTTTAAATAAATATGAAAAAAAATCTTAAAAATAGAAAAAATCTTATAAATATGTCCTTCTACTGATAGATTGATGATGATTCAAATTCCATACAATTTTATTATTATTTGATAGTGCATTAAAGATCGTCAAATTATCACCGTTATAAATTATATAAAATTTTGTTGCTCCTTAATAGTCCATCGCTGAATTGGATTCATAGTTCTATACCCATTTTTTCTAGGGAAAAAGAGAAAACAAAAAACACTATTATCTAACAAGGATTGATTCCTTACATATTGCTGATCTATTATTTAAAATGAAGTGTTTATCTTAATATTCATTTTCAATTTTCATCGATATTCTCTTGATAATAGTTATATTAGATCAATTTTGTCCGATTCTCACTTTTCCTATTTTTTTTAAACATATATATGAATAATTATTTATTTCTACCATCTACTAATTTAAGTAGTGATTAATCAGGATGATTTTAGGTATTATGAATTCAAATCCTCATCAGCGCAAAATAATATACACCTACCTTCACTCAACAAAAATAAAACAATTGTCTAGTTTTACATAATGTAACCCATGTAAATGATTTTGTATTAATGTTTCAATTTCAAATTTTAGTAATTAATTAGGAAAAATTAATTTTAGTAATCAGATGTCTCGCCGTGACGGGTACGGTCTTACTGCTGCTAAATCAATTGCACTGTAATCTATAAAGTAATAAGAAATGATATGGAAGGTCAGAGGTTTGAATTTTGATGCAGATGCTCTCGTCGGATTCACTGTGGCAAGTATATAAAAGCAGTTTCATGCATAGATATTAGTATTTTACTATTCAAGATATAAATTTTACAATACGATACAATTTAGAAGCTAATAAATATGAATCTTACAATATGATATAATTTTGAAACCAATAGATATGAATCTATACTTTGTGTCTATGGAGAGGGGATTTGTACGAATCCTTAGCGAATCACTAATAAATCCTCACCCGAAAATAAGTGACACTCTAAAAATATTGAATAAAAGTATAAAACTATTTTTTTCTAATGTATTAAATAAATATGTATATTAAATTTCTATTTCGTATTTCAGTCTAAAAATATATATTGATTATATGTGATTGATTGAAAGAAAATATTTTTTTGTTAGTACTTATGTTATTTGGATTATCATAGAACTATAATAAGAGTAGTGTTCGTATCATAGCATGCATGTTGTGCTAGTATTCTGTATAAATGTGATAAAATATTATATTATAGTGATTCTCAAATAGAAAAAATACAATATATGTCTAATTAGTTGTTTTAACTCAAATTTAGTGTATCTTAATGAAACGATATGATATACGATACACGATACGATATAAAATATAACGATTCACGGTAGAAAACGCGATTCAACATCTATGGTGTCATGTATAATATAACTGACAATTTAGTAGCTATATATACTGACTATTCGTTTTTTTTTCTTTCGAAGCTAAAAAATTTCCAAGTTAATTGATTTTATTTTTAAATACGGATTCACTGAAGGCCCGGTCACAGTTTAGAAAGGAAAACAGCTGCGCTCAACAAAAATCGGTTTATTGGAAATGGAAATAAATTAACAACTTACCAAATACCAATTACCAGATATCTTATACTTTTTTAGAACTCGAGTCACTTTTTAGAAAGTGCAACTGTATTTTGATTTTAGAAAAAAAATAAACCTGACGTTCGAAATACGCACTTCGAATTTTCGAACTTTGTAAATAAGAAACGATAAGCTGACAACGGTTATATTTTTACAATTTTGATAATAAAAATTTCAATTAGATCCGACAAATATTTAAAAAACTTTAAAAATACAAAACTTTTATAAACATGTTTATAGATTAATTATATTTTAATTTTCAACAATTAAATTGTCAGATAGTTCACCGAAATCAATGAATTAGAATTGTTGTAAATTATATAAATATTTTAATTTATTTGACGAACTATCTGGACGATACTTTAAGTAGTCCCGGTTCCTCTCAACTCTTTAAAATTCGTTAAAAAAAATATATTCTGGATAATTACACTTTGATATTTTTTTTACATATATAATTATGTAGAAATGGACAGCGGACAATCCTCCTGCCGATTTCCCTTTTTACTTATTCAGAAGGTTTAAATGTATTTATTTTTTTATATATCTATCGTACCTTTATTTTTTATTTTTTAATAATTTATAATTTAAAATGAAAATATCAAAATAAAATTATTAGATCCATACTATATTTTCTTCTTACAATATTTATTTGTCATTTTTATTTTTATTCAGTAAATTAAAAAAAAATATATATTCATACTAATGCATTTATTGCAAACTGATATAAATCAAATCTATTTTATTTTTGATATTTTTAGTTTTAAGTTTTTAATCATTAGAAACTTGAAAGTGGAGACAACATAGTGACTAGGAAATTGCTAGACGTGTGTGTCTGGTATGTGATGGGTTCAACACCTGATGTGTTGTGTCAGCACGTATTTATATGTATACAGGTGCGAAGTGTTGAGTTTTAGAAAATTTAAATATGTAATGCATGTGAATATGTGATACATCTAGTAAGTTATGCTAGAATGTTCAGATTTATACGTGTCAATACTTACAATATTTAGATCCTAAAAAATGAAAATTCAAAAAAAAAAAGAAATCAGAAAAAAAAAATAAATAGGGAAGGATATAGAAAACTCAAGAAAATTTCATGAAAAATCACAAAAAGAGTGAAAAAACATGAAAAAGTGTCATCACCCTAGCAATTTTCTTGTACATGTTACAAGTGTCACGTGATGTGTCATCTGTGTTGTATGTGTAGCATGTGTTATCCATGCATGTTTCTAAGTGTGAAGTGTTTGGCAGTGTGGTTGTAAGACACATGTTTAAGGATATACATCTGTAATATGTGAATACGCGCGCATGCTCAAGGGCAAATCTACATGGTAACAGGAGTCAGTTGATCTCTTGATCAGAATTTTTTAAAAAAATACTTTTATAATTATGTATATTCTCAGAAAAATTAAAAAATATTTATATTTAATTTTTTTTATTATTTTGACCCTTTTGAAAAAAAAAATCTAATTTTTACCTCGGTGTCAAAGTTCGACTCCGTCTCTGCATATGCTAGTATGTCATGATTCAAACATGTTTGTGTCCGTCTTTAATTGAGACATGAAAAATGAAAACATTTGAACCGTCTTTTTTTTTATCTTATATGTATAAACATATTTGAAGTTTCATTGTGAAAGAGTTGTTATTCAAAATAGTTGCAGAATTATTAGCTGGGCATTTTATAGGTGAACTCGTACCAATCCCAAATCACCAAGCTTACCAGTTACCATTGATATTTGGTCTAATTCAATCCAGTTTTTAGTAATAATAATAATTATTAAATTAATATTATTAAAAATAAGAGTGAGAATCGTAAAATTTCAAATATACGAATGCCAGTGGCGCATTTCATTATTTTTATAAAACGCACCACTAGTAGGCGCGTTTCATTATTTTTATTAAACGCGCAGTGCCTCTCCATCCAGGGGCGGACCCAGTGATATCCATGGGGGGCACGTGCCCCCCTGGATTTTGAAAATAGTGTTTTTCGGTAATATTTTCGGCACGTGTCCCCCCCCGGAAATTTTTTTTGCCCCCCCCCCCCCCCGAATTGTCCGGTTATTTTTATTGAGAAAAAAATATTTAATACCGTGCATAATGAAATAATTATGCAAAGATATCAAAATATAAAGTTCCTTAGTCGAAAACTTTCTTCATCAACTTGATTATCTATTACTTTGAGGTTTATTTTATTGTTATTTTAATATATAAAATGTTATTATTTAATAAAAAATTTATTAGTTAAGTATATATATTAAATTATTATTTTTTTTATTTAGTACCCAATTAGTTAATGAATTTGAACCCGATAAGCCATTACAATCCGATAATTGCCCCACCCTAATCAAAATTCTAGATCCGCTACTGTCTCCATCTCACTTTGCGGGGTTTGGACGAAACGCGCCACTACCAGTGGCGCGCTGTCATTCGTATATTTGAAATTTTACGATTCTCACTCTTATTTTTAATAATATTAATTTAATAATAATTATTATTAATAAAAACTGAACTCAATCTAATGACGAAAAGCATGCGCATTATCTCGCTTGCATGGGCAAAGTTGGAGAGGTGAAATCCGCATGAACACGAAGGGTATCGGTATCTAATTTTTTTCTACCAAACTATCAATGTCGACAAGTCTGAAGCCTGATAGTGGCCGACAAAATACACTTTCATTAAATTCTTGGCTTCCATCTGACATTCAACAAAGAATGCACGGTTTTTGTTACCATCTTTTCCTGGCCAGTTGAAAGTTTGAAAGTAACCCATCTTTCATTCTTTCATCCTTTTTATACTGATAAGCTGTCAATAGTCCCTTCCAACTCCAACAATTGGAATATTATATGAATTACAATGTCGGAAATTTTTTATTGTGTACATGTTGAAATATTGAAATATGTCTCTCAGCCCGTCGAATTTTTTTTCCGATATTACACTTGTGTCAAGTATATTTTTTTCAAATAATAGAAAACATTTTCCAATAAAGTCACATGAGGTGCAAAGCAACGGAATTCCAGCTTCTAAGACAGCTATTTGTTTTCACGAATAAATCTTTTTTTTTTTTTGGCAAAGTTGATCATTGACTGTTGAATGTACTTTTTCTTTACTTTAGCTTGCAACTAGGATTCTAAATTTGTACCTATCATGACGGAGTACGGTACGGAACGATACGGTCCAAAAGTGACATAATATGATCATCCGATACGATACGATACTGTACGGTATGAGTTTCGACCCATAGTTTAATTGTATTGTGTCCGATTTTTTTTAAAAGTGAGCACGATACAGCACACAACGCTACAAGAATTAAACACGATACAACACAAAAGTATGACCCGATATGACACAATACGAATAACAAAAATAGACATGGTGGGCACAAATAGATACACAAAATAATTTGAAGGGTTAGATGATGACAACACGGGTAGGGTATACACAATTGTCACGCTGAAGGGAAATATTGAAACGTGATTGAAACGAATTGTCACGATGTAGCCTGCACACAACACGGGTAGGGTAGACATCATGGCTGCATTACAGCCTGTCATTTTAGACATTTCAGTTGCAGGCCTATTATAAATTTATTTCCCAAGAATATATTAATCAAATCAATTTAATATGCTCATATTCATATATGTACAACTATAAAAAAATATAGATAAATGTACAATCCTCCACATCCATATTATTTTTAAGGACTAAGATATAAATTTTAATTAATTTAAATATTTAGATTTTAATTTTTATTAAATTATAATAAGTTAGTAAGTCTGCCTATATTTCTACTATAACCGGTTCTAACCCTGAAAAAATAAGGGATAATTTGTAAATTTTATATTTTAAATAATGTCCATATTTTTTGGAATTTTTTTATATTTTGTATGTTTCTTAATTTTACAAATTTTGAAAAAAATAATTTAAAATTTCATTTTTTGACAACTTTAACAAAAAATTTTTGAAAAAATTAATAATCTAGTACGATTACGACACATTTAGCACGATTAAGAGATGTCATATTGTATAAAATGATATGATTAGACACGATATGATTAAATATAATACGAATTAGTATGACACGGTTAGTACGATGTGCCTTAATTATATCGTGCCATAACCATGTTGTGTCACCCCTCTAATTGTTTAGACCCAACATAGCACAACATAAAAAAAATAAAAAATAAAATACAACACAACATAAGGCACAACATGCTTTATTATGACACAATATGAACCACGACATGATTTAACACGGCACCATATGACACGACACCACAATTTTAGAACACTACTTGCAACGACTAGTTGCTTAAACAAGGTGGTGCAACAATAAGTCATAAATGCTTGATTTCATAAATCTTTTAAATAATCAATAATAAAACAATCCGCGTAAAATCACTACAAATTCAACTATTGGGTTGGGCTTGGTGGGGGGTTGAGAACATTCTATACACTACACAGGAACAGCAACAACGTGCACGTACATGTGTTTTATAACGGCACAAGAAGGGAACAAACTAGAACTATGCGGGTGGGGTGGTCGAAAGGCAAGGTAAAACAGTGCAATAGTGATGATCACAATTTTGCAACTGACTGTTAATACAAATATTGACTGTCTTATACAAGGGGAGTACACCATATTTCCAATGAAGCATTATTTGAACTAACAATGAAAGAAAGAGAGTATATGGCTGGTATACATGAATCCTTGATTCATAGACTGCAACAAGAAGAATCTCATGGCCATCAAAAGGAATATAGAACGAACCAAACTATCAATTAAATTGATTATCTACCTAACCAAAAACACATCCCCCATTTTCATATCCAGGTGCAATTATTCCATGATCTTCTCACCAATATTGTGACTACTATCTTCTATAAATCTCTTTTAATCAATCTTGACAGACGAGTAGATTAGCCTTGTGAAAAGGAAGCAAGCATAGAAACCGATGGTGCCGGTCAATACGAAGAAAGAATATGATGCGATAAGCATGTAACCGAAATACAAAATTGCTGAAACGAACTTGGTGATCTCCAGCTTTGTGAAGAAATAGAAGGTTGCATAGAGAAATAGATACAAAGCCGAGGATCCAGATGTTAGATATGATCGCCACCACCACAAATAATCCTCGCTGCAGAGCTGGAAGTAGCACAGAACTATAGAGATCTCAGCACAGGTCACGATGAGTATAATAAACACAAGGAAGAGGAACCCGAAAATGTAGTAGAATTGCTGCAGCCAGATTGAGGTTAGGATGAAGAATAGTTCGATGAATACAGCACCAAAAGGCAAGATACCACCAATTAGGATGGAGAATAATGGATTCATGTACCAGGCCTGCTCGGGTATCTGTCTTGGGATTTTATTTGTCTTGACTGGGTCTTCCAATGCTGGCTTCTTAAACCCAAGATAACTCCCAACAAATACTAGGGGGACCGAGATGCCGAACCAGAGGAAAACAAGGGCAAACATGGTAGTGAAAGGGACTGCACCAGATGATTTCTCTCCCCAGATAATTGCATTCAACACGAAGAAAATTGCGAAAACTACTCCAGGGAAGGTGAATGCGGTTTTTAGAGTGATTTTCTTCCAATCTGAGCCTTTGAATGATTTGTAAAGGCAGGCTGAGGCATAGCCAGCTAAAAGTCCCATGAAAACCCATAAGAGGAGCATGGCAGTCATGAGACCACCTCGATTTGATGGGGACAGGAAACCCAAAACAGCGAAGATCATAGTTACCTGGTTACGTCAAGAAACAAAGAAATGATTTTAAAATAAGCTCTAGGACCAACTGGTTTGTTCACATGGCACATTAGATTTGTTCTAAGAGCACCAACCGACCAAAATGAGAGGGACGCTCCAAAAATGCATTTATAAGATTATGACAAAACCTTCTTGTAAATTCTGATGAATTCTAAGGCATAAAGAATTAAAATGCTCATTTTGCATGATTTTTAAAGTGTAAGCCTATTCAACAAAACAGTTAATAGGTGACAGTACCAAGAGCATGCCGAAGAACTGGACGCCAGTGCCAGCATAGACACAAAGCCAGTCAGAGTGAACAGGGGGGCGGAATACATCACCATGGACAAGTTTCCATCCAGTCTCCTCCTGGGCCTCCTCTTGGGTCTCAAGCTCGTTGTACCTGGAGATGTCACGGTAGAGGGTGCGCAGCATGATCATGGCTACCATACCAGAAAGGAAAAGCACAATCATCAGCGAGTTAACAATTGAAAACCAGTGGATCTGATCATCTGTCATAAGAAGGTAGGTGTCCCATCTGAATGCCCACTTGATATCACTTTCCTGAAAGAAAACAAAAGTGAATAAATCTGAATGCATGCTAATTCCTGATTCTCAGGTAATAATTATCTTTACCAGACAATCCTATGGCATGAAACATCAAGCTCTGCATGCCCGGTAACTTTAGCTGAGCATAGAAGAATATTGTATTTCTAACTTATTAGAATCATCATTTCATTCGGTAGTTACATGCACACAGATCTTTAAATGAAATGCTTTTGGGAAAGTCAAGTGTTCATTGCTGAACTTATACAACTTTTTTTTTCTTTTTGCTGCAAACTTAGAGCTTCCTACTGGATTGTGCATGAACTAACAACATATAAGCAATATGAACATAACACTGAAAAACAGGACTACACCCAAATTAATAAGAACAACACATAATTTGTCAACAAAATAGAAAAAAAATAATTTCAAACTATATGAGCGAAACCATCATAATGTAAATCATGGTCATACCAGAAAATCAACGTCATATGTGAATATAATTTCCTTGTTAACATCCACCTCCTGGGGTGAATCTGAACTGGTGATCAATCGTTTAGCATGGGGGTCGCATGTTGTCAGACGGGTCTTCTCACTATCCCATTGTCCTTCATATTCATGCTTAACACTACATCATGAAATTGAACAAGCATCAAGAACAACAGCTCGTATGCTGCTCCCAGCGGTAGCAGCCGAGTTACAGACATGAAAAATAGCAGTATACCTGAATGGCTTAACCTCAAACCCAACAATTCTCATAAGGTCCTTTTGCTCATCCCTGTGATACTTAACTAGAAATGAAAGATGGTTGTGGATGAAGTACTTCTCCTCCTTGCTCTGTTTTGAAAAGGTAAAAAAAGTTAACAAATAACAATAATATGCTTGAAAGTACTTGATACTGGAAACATTTTTTCTAATTCTTTCACCGCATAAAGGAAAACTTACTCCTGAATATTGACCTTTCACACCGACATGGAAGCCATGCTGGTAGATGGGTGCAGTTTCCTGATCAAGCCTTTTAATTGGTACTACCAGAGGTAGGTTGTCAAGAATCCTATGTTAAAACTGTGGTTAATCATAGCAGACCTGATAATCGTGCATCTTATTGTCATGTTGTAAAAAAAAAATTATTAGGTTTATGCTTTTAGTAAGAATGACCATTATTTATAGCTTGTTAAAACTATAGAAATGCGAAAAACAGAATTTATGTCATTAAGCCCTTTTATCAGAATTATACACACAAATCATACATGTTCACACGGTATTCATCCTCAATTTTCTCCTTAAGCTCCTTAGCTTCTTTCTTTCCCAGTGTAACCTTGCATACAATTTGGCACATCTTGGGCTCTCGCATTTCAAACTACAAAGCAGTATAAAAAACAATTAGCGAGCCTTGATTTTTTTTTTCGCCTACCCCAATTTATTTGGGATTGAAGGCTTTGTTGTTGTTGTTGAATTTTTTTCCATTTTTCAATTGTTTATTTCTGGCTTGGCCCTCTGAGACAGTTTAACTGAACAATTTGAAGGCAATTTAGCAAAGTAGTTAAGTCATGAGCCATAACTAAATAGAGAATTATTTGAAGCACAAACAGTTAAATTTTAGCTTTCATTACCCTCAGACACTAGTGGAAAGGCTTACCACATAAGGAGAATTCTCAATGCGATCACCACGCAGCACTTCACCAAGGTTTTCAGCACTGTCAACTATGACATCTGGCTTACAGTAAGGAAGTGAGTAGTAGGAATAAGGAAGTTGTGTCTTTATAGATGTAAGCTTGTTGACCTTCACCAAGAGGGGGTCTCTCTGGAATAACAAAAAAAATATGGTAAACGTTGAACAATTGCTGACATTGTTGAAATCAAACTCAATTGACTCCTTAAAAAGTTCACAATCCGCACTAGAGTCTGAGTAAACTTATTAGATGAGGCAGTAGAGATTATTTTATTCTACTTTTCATCAGTTGACATCTGTGCTGCACACATGTATATCTAGGATCCATTTGGCGAGAGGATAATCAAGGGATAAAGCTATCACCACCTCTCGAGTGCTAATTTTATTGCCTAGTTATCACCATTTTGTAACTTTCCATTTAGTCCTCCTCTCTAACAAGGCCCTAATGAATATCACAATTCCCAAGTGTATTCATAATACAAGCTAGTGCATCTCCAATATATACATCTGGCACCCTTGCATTTTTGGTTCACACATATGTTGTTATCCACTGTTGAATATAATATTGGGACAAAAACAGTTTTCATAAAAGATCTGAACAACTCAGATATCTTGCAAATTTAGTGCGCACAGCATTTGAAAATAAAGATCCCAGAAAATAATATTTTGAATAGAAACTAAAAATGAGTCAATTGCTAGATGTAGAAAATTGGTGAGAGGAAAAACTAATATTAAGTATTACCAAAATTGCATGCTTTGCTATAATAGCCAGCAAGACAATGAACTGACAAATTATATACATGAATTTGATGAAAGAAACAGGATGGTTGATCAAAAGATGGAAAAAATTTCTGAACATTTCTTTTTTAAATGATTGCTGAGAAGTTTCCACAAAAAAGGCTACAGTAGCATCAAGATATTCCAGCGGAGTGGAAGTGATCAAGTGAACACTAGATATTAAAAAAAAACTGAACTACTTCAAATACATTGATCAAATCCTACACAAAGATTTAACCACATCATCCAAATCTTGGATACATTGTCCTAAGATAGCCAGATCTAAAGCTGAAAAACAGTCAGCAACATCCATTTCCATCACAAACCCATGTAAATTCACAAACAAACTAATCAGAACGATAAAATCAACTTAGATCTAACAATGCAGACTGATATCAACGAAAAAAAAAAGAACTAATACCTTTTGGAAATCAGCGGGGGCGACGCCAGGGAGGTAGAATGCATTCGACAGTGAAGCCAGGAGAGAGAAACAGAGGAGCGCCACGGCTATCCATGGCGACTTGGTGGCGATCGCCATGGGATCTGGGGTAAAGGTATCGGAGATCTGAGATTTGGAATCGGGATCTAAGAGCAGAGATGGAGGAAGGGAGAGAAAGAGAGACCAAACTGGGATTAGAATAAATACTCTAGGAAGGTTTCAACTTTCAAACTAATTCCGGTCGATCTCAACTCACGAGTCACGACCCGGTTTGTGCGGGAGGTCAAAACTCACTATCTTGGATCTCGCTCTCTCTCTCTCTCTCTTTCAAGGGAAGGGAAGGCAGAGGGACTGAGGGAGGGGAGCCTTTATTTTAGAGTTTTTGACGAACCTGTGGGACTACAGAGAGGATTAATTTGAGTTTGGACTTTGGTGTCCTGACTCTGTAAAACAATTTAATTTTAGGATAAATATTAGAGTCCCGCTCCTTTGTCCTCAAATTTTATTCCATTAACTACTTTTTATTTTGGAACAGATGTTAAATTCAAATACATCTTTTTTTGGTAATATGACTGCACAACAAGTATTAAAGAATGCGTCTCTTTGTGTAGAACTTAAATTTCAAATTTTTTTTTTTGATCACTCTTTAAAAGCCGCTTCTCTCTTTATTTACACCGTCAATAATTTCTTTCTCATATTGATTTAAAACATTCCATCATTATGCCGATCTGATCTTTATCTTCCAATTTAATTCCATTCTACTCATGTTTTTTCATTTCCTTTATTTTCTTCCACACCGCTCCATTATTTGACCATATTGATAGTCGTTGTTTGTTGATTTTAGACAATAAGATTGATAAAAGTATTTGTTGTGTCGTAACATCATTTTTTTTATTCTATTGTAAATTAATATAAGTTTTGATTTGTTTTCTTATACCTTACAAATAGATTCTTTGGAGTTTATTTATTATATTTTTTATGATGTGTCGCTCTCTACAAAACTTAATTGACTAAAAATTCAATATCTCTTTTTCGTTTTCAACTAGTGAATTGCGGTCTTCCATTTGAAATATTTTATTGAAATTAGATGTCAAAAGACTTTGCTCATCTTTTATTCTAGTTCCATTTTGTATATGATAGTTTCGCTTTTTCTAATTTCTTCTGATCCTTTTAGTTTATTTGTAATGGAGCAAAATTGATATGAGATGTGGCTTAGAAGATGGTTTTGATTTCAATGAAGTTGCAAAATTATTCATGTTTTTCTTTGCAAAATTATGGACGATATAAATAAGATTTTAAAAATACATTGAATCATTTTTCATATAAATAGTACATAGCAAAATAGCAGTTTAGAAATCTTATATTGGCATATGACATATTGTGTTCATATGCTTAATGTAAATAATTAATCTGTGAAATACAAATAACACATATAATTGATATAAGTAACATCAAAATAAAGAAGAGACATGCATTGATATATAAAACTTATCATATTGTATTTATATATCTAATGATTAGTATATTTATGAAATATAAGTAATCCTCTTAATTGGTATAAATAATATCGGAGTGAAATAACTATAAAAATGAGCATAAATATTTTTCAAGAGTTATAAATAGATCAAAGATAATTCATAAAATTGTTTTTACAGTTACTATTAATAATTACTTCGGTTAGTACAAATATCTCTGATTATTACTATAAATAGCTCTAGATGATAACATCACGCTCTGGACAGATGTGAACCCTCTTGACCATGGGCGGATGCAGGATTTTAGTCAGGAGGGGGCAAATATCGGATTGTAATAGCTTATCGGGTTTAAATCCATTAACTAATCGGGTACTAAATAAAAATTAATAATTTAATATATATTCTTACCTAATAAAAAATTTATTAGAATAATAACATTTTATATATTAAAAATAATAATAAAATAAAGCTCAAAGTAATAGATAATGAAGTTGATGAAGAAATTTTTCGTCTATAAAACTTTATATTTTGATATCTTTACATAATTATTTCATTATATATGATATTAAATATTTTTTTCTCAATAAAATTAATCAGACAATCCAGGGGGGCAAAAAAAAATTCTAGGGGGGGCAAACTACCGAAAATATTACCGAAAAGCACTGTTTTTCAAAATCCAGGGGGGGTCGCTGCCCCCCCTGGACTACTGTGGATCCGTCACTGCTCTTGACATCTATTCATGGAGAGATTTTGACTCTTTGTGGTCAAATTTTGGGGATTTTTTGTGGGGACAATTGTTTGGGGACTATTATCAGCCCCTTTAATTTTAATAATTAGCTGTGTCTGTGTGCAATAAAAATAACAGAATTAGAATTTGACGGCAAAGGAAAATTGGTTATTTATCACTATAAAATTTTGTCATTATAAAATTTCAGTTGAGAAATTTATCATTACAAAATAATTTTATTTTTAAATTTATCATTATATCTATTTAATTATAATTAAAAATCAGAAATTTTCTTAATACTATACCCTTCTGTAGAAACAAACGCCGTAACAAGATTCTGAATTTTATAAAACCAAAAATTTCCTAGGCAACTAATTTTCATCTTCTTCCAATTCAGAAGCCTCCATTTGTCTCCTTGAACATTGAAATTGTACGACCAGATGATAGAATGGCTGGCGAGGCCACAAAAAAATATACCACAAGACAAGAGCCTGTGCCACCACTTAAGGTCTCCATTTCTAAAAAGCTCAGAGCTCATGTGGCAGAGAAGTACATGACAGCAGGTGCACTGAAAGGAAAATATGTTGTTATTCATGGAATTCAATCTGATTCTGTCGCTTCAATGCAATCTAGAGGAGATACAAATAGCTTGTTGCCAATCCAAATATGGGCAGAAATAGTTAAGGAGATGGTTACATTTGCTTACAGGGGCGGATGCATAGTAATCAAGGGGGGCAGCTGCTCTCTTGGATTTTAAAAAATAATATTTTTTAGTAATGTTTTCGATAATTTATCATTTCTAGAAAAAATCCCTCCCCCCTCCGAATTATCTGATTAATTTTATTGAGAAAAAAATATTTAATATCGTGCATAATGAAATAATTATGTAAAAATATCAAAATATAAAATTCCGTAGATGAAAATTTTTTTTCATCACTTGTTTATCTATTACTTTGAACTTTATTTTGTTATTATTTTTAATATATAAAATGTTATTATTTTAACAAATTTTTTATTAGGTAAGAAAATATATTAAATTTTTATTTTTTTATTTAGTACCCGATTAGTTAATGGGTTTGAATCCGATAATTGCCCTCCTCCCCCCGACCAAAATTCTGCATCCACCCCTGTTTGCTTATAGCTTAAATCATTTTCATTCTTAAGTAATGATAAACACCTGATAATCTTTTGTTATTTACCAGGCTGTGCTAGACCAGTAATGCTTGTAGCTTAAAGAATTTGTATTCTGATGATACCAGCATAGATTTATTACATGAGTAGTTTTGCAATTGAGTATAACTTTGACTTCGTGGTTACAAAAACAGAGATGTAAAGCCAGTAATTGTGATTCCACATGAGAGAGAAAGAGAAGATTTAGAGAAACTAGTTGGAGATGCTGCTGCTGTTCTTTTCGTGACCACTCCTGGCAAGGTTCTTACTTCAAATCTCTAATACTTCTTCTAAACATAATAACTAAAAATTGCAACTAAAATGCATATCTTAATGAATATATTATCTCGTTTATTAGCTTGCTGCTTTGATTGATGATTTAGCTGATATCATATGCACCAATACTGCTGCTGTTCAGCTTGCACTCGCACGAGATAAACCATGATAAGATCAATTTTCTGTTCTTTGTTTAAGACTTTAAGTGATCCTACCAGATCCACTGAGCCAGGCTCAATCCCAACCTAGTACAAGTTATGACCTGCTCAGTTTGTATGTTTAATTTTATGTCACTATGTACAAAATTTCTCAATCTTCCTAATCATCATAGCCGTTTTTTTTTTTATAGTGTGGCCATGTTTTCATCTGAAGAGAAGGCCAAGGGTGTTCGTGCCAAATGCAGAAGTGAGAAATTGCACCGTGATTGCATCCAAAACTGGAAAACCAATAGACATAGATGAAGAAAAGGGAGTTCATTCTAGCCGTTTTCTTTTGGATAATGTACATATATGTAGTGGTTTGCTAAAACCCGCCGAGTACAATCCGTACCCGTGTATCCGTGCGCGGGTATAGGCGGGTAAATGGGTACGGGTTTGAGAAGGGCCGATCACCTTTTTTTTTTGGAAAAAACCCGTTGTACCCATACACGTTTATCCACCGCCCCTACCCGTACCCGCCGACCCGTGAAATTCAAATTTCAAAAATTTCCCCCCCGGTTCACATCAGATCAATACCCGTACCCGCCGAAAAAAAAACAAAAACAGAAAAAAAACAGAAAACAGAAACAGAAAAAAAAATAGAAAAAAAAAACAAAAACAGGAAAATACATATATGTACTCTTGTTTTATAATTTGAAGTTGTAAATCCTTTGCAAAAAAAGTATAGTTGTCGACCGTGAATGTAATACTAGATAACAACAATGACAGATCAGAAAAAAAATGTCAACCACAAACTGTAAGTTCGAGTGATATACAGTATGGACTCTAGTCGGATGGATTTATCCAAATCGCAGTTTGACTTGTATCAGAAAAGAAGAAATCATTATTTATCAGCAATAAAACAATTGAACAGAGGTACATAACTACAACAAATGTACAAGCAAAAGAAAATATACCCATGCCTCATAAAATTAACGCAAAATTAAATGCACAACAGATAATTGCCAAAATTAGAAAAAAAAAAAGAACAAAGAATTTATGCAGCCCTATGAGGAAGTTTCAACAAGGCGTACAGAGCGGGGAAGCAAAAACTCAGCAAAGATGGGAAATGTGAAGATGGATAGAACCCATCTATGTTGTCATTTATTACTTCACAGAGCACCGGAACTAATGAGCGGCCTCGAAAAAGTATCCAGTCAACATGTAGATCTTGGGTTTGCCGGTCCCAGCAGAGGCACAAAGCCCGAAAAATTAGTTTGATAAATTCCACGGCACCTTGCTTGTCACCTGAAAGAGGTTCAACCAGTATATTATAGTCCGTGCATACATAGGAATTAACTGTTTAATGTGCTTCTTTTCTGATTCCTTTATATTTCCAATGGACAACTGACAGTGAAATAGGATGAACAATTTTCATCTAGCTTGTATCTCAGACTCAATTTATATACATGGTCTGCTGAAAGGGATAATTGAGTAATAGGATCTATCCAACTAACTGGAAGCTTAACACAAAGGAGGTCCTTAAAGCTGAACTGTTCACCTTTAAATCCATGATAAGTGTGTATTAAGGATACATTTTTCCTCTCACGAGCATTTGGCCATGCATCCCTCATGTCTCCAACTACTCCATGCTCTCTGCATACAATAAGAAAAAGTGTAAAAAATCAAACCAATAAGAGAAAACCAAACATTATATTTGCAGTTTTAGACTGGCAATGTTCTATTTATACAAAAGTTGTATAATATACAGCCCTGATGTGTACACTGAATAACCTTAGCTAATACCCCAAAAGTATCATGCCATGAACTGCAAGTCTGATTATTAAATAAAAAGGACCACACGGTGACAGTCTACCATTATCTATATGTAAGTTCCCAATATATATTTTTTCAATTCTTTATATACCAAATAAAACACAAAGAGAAATAATATCTGTCCATGCGAAGGTGATCAAGATGTGGTCATTAATGGAGCTAAAAAAGTAGTAAAATAGTTGATGCAACTTTTATCCCTCATCTGTCCTTTTGAAGGAAGTGCCAAATTAAGACAACTTTTACAAAATTTATTAATAGTAATACAATTGAGTTTAGCATTTAATAAATGAATGTGGGTATGAAGTTATGTTTTCCTTTCAAAAGGTATAACTAAATTTTTTCTGATTTTCGAATTGGTAAAACATGATAAAACAAAATAAATAGAAAACATACCTTGACCTACCGAGCAAGAAACGGCCGGTCATGGACTCCTTCTGTGTGTTGAACCCACCACAATAGACAACTGGCAAATTTGGTGGAAGAGATGCGATGTGCTGCCATGTAAGCAAGGCACTGCGCCTCCGGGCCCTTGGGCTGAACTCATCCAAGTTTGTGTTCACAATTTGAAAGCTAAACCCTGGTGGTTCCACTCTCTTTAATTGAAATGTGTGTAATTTATGTCAAAGAAACAGTGAATCATCAAATGGGACCACTTGATATCAAGAATTGCTGCAAACCCAGCAACCTGTACACTACTAAGCCAACATCTCTTATATCTATTATAAATTCCCGTTTAGGTACCTAAAGATTCAACGTTCCAATTCGCCAACCTTGGATGATCATTTAGGCCGCAGAAATTCCAAATTTGTCGTTTTGTTCCACAAAATTCATTCTATACTGACCATGGCTTGCAGAAATCATACTCAGTCAGACAATAAAAGAAAGCTAGTAATAGGGGTCTCGGAATTAGTGAAGTTCTAATTGAAAGATATCAAATAAGAATCGTTCATTCTATGTAGGAAGTTAACTACCAAAATAAAAATGCTGCAAATTAGAAGCTCCGGCATGTAGCAAAACCAAGAAATTTTCACCTTACACCTCTAAGGACCATTGGGTCACCTTGTTCCCAATTTATTTCAACATATTGCTCCAGGGGCAATTTTAGTCAACACATGTAAACAACATACATTGAACCCCTCTACTCTTTATTATATATGCACTGTTGAAACCCCCCAAAAAAATCCCTTCAAATAATTTACTAATGAAACAAAATTAGTTTAGGTACCTTCACGTAAATTAAGGAATGACCGGTGAGAGATGCAAGCAACATTTACATATATTGACAAATATACTTCATATTTCTTGTTTTACAGTTGCAATAATTTGACATTTCAAGGTGGGCAAATGAAATTGCCCACTTTTTGAAACATAAAGTATCATCATGTGACCACGACTTGGTCATGCTACATAATATTGTTACAATCAAATTTTTTGTAATAATTAAAGCAGAAGGTTTGTTTATATATTCTGTGATATAATGTTAGAAATTTGACAAACACTCAAAAGTTAACAATGCATCATTCCAATAAAATTATAAGTTCTGGCTAAGTAAACATTTTTACTGCTAAAAGAGAAAGAACAAAGCCAAAACTGAAAGGATATAGCCCATGTGGCAATACATGGTACTTTTGCCCCCCATGAAATACTTTCAGGTACTGAAGGAGATTCAGATAACCAAAATGTACCACCTTCCAGAAGCTCTACCTTTTTGAAATAATCAATAATATATCAGGAAGGCATATTTTATGCTAGAAAATGAAATAAATAAAAACTAGTACCTTCTCCTTCTCATAAAAGATAGTACAGTACTCATCAGAGGTATCTTGCGATCCTTTCCTTGAAATTCCAAATTGTTCATAACCTAAATATTTATCACCAATGAGTTCAATGCCAATTTCAGACACTGAAAAGTCACTGATCAGTATTTAGAGACCAAAATAATCATAAACTAGTCGGTATCAATCAAATCTTGAATTGACATGACAAATTGAAAATTCAAACAAAAATAATTAATTTTGTCCCCCGATCCATCCATGTTAATCCAATGTTCAAATACTAGATGATTAAAAGAAGCAGAAAGAAAGGAGAGCAATACCAGGCAAATACTGCTGGAGGTAGTCAAGCTGCCACTTCAACCCTGCAATGAAATCAACAACGATACTCAACGAAGTCAAATGCAAGAATTAAGGAGACAAGAGAGAAGGGAGTGACCTTGTTGCGTGCAGAGTATTGTAGGAGAGTAATTGGTGATGACACTGATGCAGATCTCCTTGCGTCGATCCCAGCCGTTGGGGCTATCTCTCGCTCGATCCCCTTCGTGTAGGTTGAGGCTCATCACTCTAATCGACACACTCATCTCTCTCTCTCTCTCTCTTTCTCTCTCCTCTCTCTCTCTGCTGCGTCGGAGCGAGGCGCTCTCTGACTCTCAGTGAAGTCACTCTCTTCGATCTGCACTGCAGGCTGTGGTCGGAGCGCTGGATTTAATTTATTCCTTTTCTTTCTTCTTATATTTTGAGTATGTACCTGTTAAATAATTAATCTACTCGCAATTTTTGAAGTCTTGATGCTTAAATTATTTATTATTATTCAATTTCTTTGGGGGCAGGAAGTAAAAGAAGTATAGAGATAAAAAAGCAGTGGTTGCTAAATATTTTTAAATAACGGTTGATAATTCGGAACAATAATTGTGGTCTAAATTTAAGTTTCTAAATCATTCATAATAAGATGATCAGATTTTTTTATCTATAGACTGAACTTTTGATTAATATCTCTACTTCTTTTAAACACGTAAGTGTTCTAATTCTATAACGGTTTGTATATTTTGTGAAAATTTTAAAGCTAATATTAATCATCAAATAATGTATTATCTCTATAATCATTTGTGTTGAAATTATAATTTTCCATTAATTTTAATTATTACATGAAATACTACATAATTTAGAAGTATAATTGCTTTAATTTATTTTTTTCTTAGATAAATATCAATCATGAATTTTAGATTTTCTTAAATTCTGAATGTAAGAATTTCCTCTTAATTCTATATTTATTTTACATTAATTATGTATTCATAATTGGATTTTACATTAATTGTTAAATTTATTTCCTTTCTTTTTTCATGAAAATATGATTAATAATGAGTTTTGAATTATACACCCGAATTTAAGGTTACAAGTGTTTTTAAAGCTTCAATTTAAAAACTGATACTAGTGATTAACAAGAGGACGAGCATTCTTTCAAGGCGCTTCAATTGGTGCCTTATCAGTTATAAAGTAGCTGGTACCAAAACTGATACTAGCCATAAGTCAAGGCAAGAAGGTACAAGTTTATTTTATGGCCAAAAAATTGTAGTAATACAAGCCATGATAACGGTAGCATGAGTATACTAAATATGATAAGATTTTAAAATGTGGATTTCAATATGATAACGCATATGTGATATGCGGATGCATATGCGGTTCAACATACGGATATGTATTCTAAAAAATTCTTATAATATTTGAATCGATCATTTATTTTTGAAGAATTTTAATATAAAATAAGAAAATATAATAAGATATTAATATAATTTTAAATATTTTATATGAAAAATATAATATAATTAATTATATAGGCTTAATACAATAAATATTTTAAAAAATAATACACATTGTTGAATATACGGATGCATACTCTCTTATGCATGCGATATCGTACCATATAAACATAAACGGATTGTATATACGGCCATACGGACTACATATGCGGTCACATGGCCGCATTTTAAAATAATGAAATATGATGGTACAAGTGCACTTTGTGGCCAAAACTAAAATTGTTTTTCATGACTAGACCTTTGGCACAGGCTGCTTTAAGACCAGATTGATGTTTACTATGACATAGTAGTTCCAGTGTTCCACTACCAAGGAAAACAAGAAATTTAATAGTACTCATAATAGATAATAGTAGTGGTTAGTTGATCTTGTGGAGTGTGGTTTAGGTTGCAATGATAGGACAAATAAAATAATGTCCCAGATTTTAGTGCGCTCTTGTTATTGAAATTTTCGTTATTGTTGGATTGTTGAATTTGGTTAAAGTGTAACTGCAATTAGCTTCACATTCAATCTCTGTTGTGATTGAACACAATTTGTTGAATCTGCATTCAGTTTGGCATATCAAATTCTAGACGGTAGACCCTATAAGCAGATGATTGAAGCAGCACAAGTGTAAAAAAAAAAAGTACCAGCATATTAACACATCTAATAACAAACTGTCATTTTATATTTGTCAAAGCATCCAACTCTTCTACATTTCATATGGAAAAAGAAATAGGTACACACATTAGTTCCTCTAGAAATCCTTAATTTCATATGCATAGCTGATGCTTGACAAACACAACTACGCTGTTTGTTTTTTTTTACCAGAGGCAAACAGCAATAACTTCAAAGAAGAAGATAATAAGTTACATTTGAGCTACACTTTTAAAGCAACTTGATCTCGCCATGTAATCTTTCTCTTTCCCTTCCCATCTCTACAAACTGATGTTCTAACATCACTAGCCATTGCTTGTTCCCCTTCTATATAGTAGTTTTTCATTTTCACAGGTCCGACAGGTTCACGGGTTGCATTAAAATCATCATCATCACCAATCTGAGAAAAATGTAATGATAAATTAATACCTCGCAATTGTCATCTTCATCATCAAAATCAGTTTTCTTCAGAAATAAAAATAGAAAATACTCCAATCATCAAATTACCCTGAAGAACATAAAGAAGCATAGAAAGAGTTTATTCATTACCGGTACACAAGCTTGGTTAAGATCTATGACAGATGCTCTAGATGCAGCATCTCTATCTCTGATTACAATTCCACTTCCAATGACTTGCTTTGCATCCCAAAGAGATGATTTTTCCTCTTTACGTGCCTGTTGCTTTTTCAGATGATATTGGATAATTTGAGATGGGTTGTTAGATAAACTCTCGAATTTTCTTCTCAAGAACCTGCAGATATTTTACAACCATTATCAATATAGCTTTCTCGATAACCAGATACTTAATGTTTTAACTGCTAAACAGTATCTACCCAATGAGTACTGGTACAGTCAGATTAAGGGATTAATTGGGAAAACATATGTAAAAAGAAAATTTTATGTTTAGAAGTGCATCCAAGTCTGAGGAACATGCCAATTAACATCCTGGCCAGAACATTTTAGAGATCAGAGCACAATTTTGACAACCATTTGTCAGCGATTGTTGTGCAATTAACCAGAAAAATAGGTTTTGGTTTATGAAACCGAGAGCTTCCAGTTATGCCCCATAACAACACAATACAAAACGAGGAGTGCTCCAGAGTGGAAATCAGGAACAGGGAAAGGAGGAAGGAGAGGGAGTCTCACTTGACTTCAGCTTTCAGCTTCAACTTCCTCTGCTTTGCCTTCATCAATTGTTTTCTCTTGGCTTCAGTTTCCTGGCAAAAAATCAAAAAAGGAGAAAAAAAAGAATCAGAGAAGCATGATGCTGATATAGAAATTGAGAATAGCACAAACTAAAGGTAACTTATTAAAAGAAAAGAATAGAACTGAATCCCTTTGTAAAAATGAATGAAACTATAAACTTCAACACAAGATCAGAAAAAAAAACTTAAAACATGTATCTCAGAACTCAAATCAATAACTTGAAATCAAAACATAAAAGTTCGCAACAAATCAAAAAAATCCACATAAGAGCTAACAGAGAACCCAAAGCAAATCTAAATCTAACAGATCTAAGAACATCAAAACGATCTTTTAACCAAATCAAGGCAAACCCTAAAAAGAAAAATTACCTTGTCCAAATCCTGATAGTCTAGCCACAGACTCTGGTACCTAAACCTAGTTCTGTCTCCGTCTCCGACCTGATACGAAGATGTGGATGGAGATGCCTCCGCCAACAGCGATCTCTTTACCTTCTTCATCTCCTCTCAAGTAAAAAATAAATAAAAGGTCAAAGGAAGGAATAGGAAGAAAAAGAAGGAGAGAAGCCAAAAAGACGAACGCTTGGATAGAGAGAGAGAGAGAGAGAGAGTAGTGGAAGAAAGTCTGACGCTGAATGGAAAAACCCCAAAAGGCCCCATATTAATCTTTGCACAGAGAATTGGGTATGGCTGGAGTTTTCCTCCTTGGTTAGTGAGAGAGAGAGGGGAGAGAGAGAAAGAGGGATTTGAGTTTCCTTCCTAGAAAGGGGCATTTCTGGAACTTGGTCAATGGTAGTTTCGTAGAGAGAGAGAGAGGGAGGGTTTGGTTGGAGGGTTGATGCACACACAGCAGACATAGCATAGCATAAGCGTACACGCTCATGTTATTCATGTATGATGTATCTTTCTTTCTTTCAATCTATTATTTCTGTCTGTGGTCTTCTCCCTTTTCCTGAGGCAAATATTTGATGAAACATATTCACACAAGAAACAAGCTTTCAACCCTCTCCACCTGTCTAGATGGGCCATTTAAAGAGAGGAGAGAAATCAGAAATTTATGGGTGTGTAGACTTAATAATAGACATGGATTCCGTCCTCTCTCTACCTTGAATGGTGGAGATTCTCTTTCTTTTTTATCGCTTGCTTTATTTATTGCTACTCCCTCCCCCATCACTGCTCTCTCTGTCCTCTCTCTCTTTCTGCCCCCCAAGAGAGGAAAGATGGTTCAGACATCCAGAGCTGAAACCTTTAAATGCATCTCAGCAATGTAATAAATTGCAGGCTGAAATATGTAGTTGCGCATCATACCACGGTCCCAGCAATGTCATTCAATGCATCTCAGCAATGTAATTTCTTATTACTGTTTTGTATTTTATTAATTCTGAAATTATGCCAGAAATATATTAGCACAAAAAATCACCTAGATGGAAGACAAATATGTCTGTTTTATTTTTATAGAAAACATTTTTTTCATTATTTATAATGACTTCACTCTCTCGGTTTAGATTTTATTTTTTAGTTATTTTTCTTTCAATACTAGATGTTCTCTAAAATATTATATTAAAGATCTTAACACAACTTTTGAGATATATTAATATAAGAAGGCTTCTTTAAAGAAATTCTTTCAATTTTTCATCGTATCACATCAAATAAGATATATAATAATGAGAAGAGATAACGTTCTCATAGTTACTGGTGCTACATTATGGACAATAAAATTAAGTTTCAAATAAATAACTTTAAACTCTTAAATAACAAAAATAATTGGTGACGTATTATATATATATATAGGAGTGGAGATAGCGTGAGCTTAAACTCACGGAGGCCTTCCGTGAGCTTAACTCAAAAAACATATTAAATCATCTCGAAATTTTAATTTATCATTCTCATTAAATTCTTTATATGAAAATCTCATGGGATGCTAAAATTTGGAGCGTTTTAAGTCGCCGTTTTTAATTTTTGAAAATGATGTTCAAGTATTGAATATATTATTATTATTTTTAGAGCTGATTTTCAAAAATTAAAAACGGTGACTTAAAAAGCTCAAAACGCTCCAAATTTTTGCATCCCATGAGATTTTCATATAAAGAATTTAATGAGAATGATAAATTAAAATTTTAAGATAATTTAATATGTTTTTTGAGTTAAGCTCACGGAAGGCCTCCATGAGCTTAAGCTCACGCTATCTCCACTCATATATATAGAGAGAGAGAGGCCGTGATGTTTTGCAAGGCACAAAAACGTAGTGTGCTTTACACTCTATTTTTAATTTTATGTTAGAAATGATCGATCCAAACCGCTCAATCTAATCTCCATATAAAATCTATTAGTAAATCAAATTTTATATTTTTTGGAATTTATTTGCTATTTTTTTATAGGAAGAAAAACGTCATTTTTGGATGAACCAAAATTCTCACATCAAGTCATTTTCTCCTCATCAGAAAAAATAGCAAAAAAAAATCTAAAAAATATAAAATTTGGTTTACTAATATATTTTTATATGAAGATTAGATTGAACGGTTCGGATCGATTATTTATGACTTGAAATTAAAAATAGAGCGCAAAGTACACAATGCCTATGTACTTTGCAAAGCACCATAGTCGGACTCTCTCTCTCTCTCTCTCTCTCTCTCTATATATATATATATATATATATATATATATATATATATATATATTATATACAAAAAATCACATCATTTCAACTTTATTTATATATACATTGAATGTTAATGAAACATCATATTTGTGATTTAACAACATCTCTTGATGGTTGTTGTGATATTTTCAAACTAATAAAATTAACCTAATACACACAAGAGGAAGCCGCAAGAGCACGACCTACCATGTAGTATTTAGGTATCGATCTCACAGAGACTGATTAAACTACCAATATAGACAATTTCTTTAAGCTAGACTGTAAAATCTGAAAAAAATTTTAAACTAAATAATTTCTAAAATAAACAAGTATACTGAACTAAGTTTGGATTACTTTAACGTTAAGAGATTCTAGGATTTCATAATCACCATCTACTTGAGTTTTAATCTTACTATTTATGTATTTTAACGCTAATTTATGAGAGTTACCATCTAATTTAGTACCAAGGTCATGGTTAGCGTTTGGCACATTATTTTAATTAGGGCAAACTTTACGGTTAAGTCTATCATTCTTCCTAATTAAAACCCGTTAAGTTCTGATAATTCTAAACCTTTCAAAGATTAATTTTTCACGGTTAGGTTCATCTAATTGATACTCTAAATATTCAGAAAAGTCCCAACTAACCTAGACTTTACTGTTAGGTCCATCATCTAGTATTAGATACCGCTTTTGAAGGTCGAAGAACCGTCAGATTTTGGTTAGAAATCTAAACAATTCTCTAAGATATATGTGCAATTATAATCTCATTTGCAGGTTATGAATTTATGTTATCTAGGATTTTTAATCCCAGACGGATTACTAATGCAAACATACAACAATTCAATTCATGCACAGTAATACAATTACAAAAGCAATTCATAAAATAAAGCAATTAAAACAACAAGAAGTATAATTAAACTTCAAGTTTCAAGTTATATGCCTAAACCCTAAAAAAATGACTATTTTTCCATGGAAGAGAAAGAATCACATATAAAATCAATGAAAAACAGAAAAGAAATCATCAAGAGAATAAGAGTTACAGCCATTTTTTGATTTTTCTTTCTTTTGCCTTCTTCTCTCTCCAAATCTCTCAAGAAAACTCAAACTCTGCACTCCTCTCTGTCCTAGGGCGGCTATGGCCTTTTGGAGGCGTTCTCCCCTATTTAAAATTGAATCTGGAGCCTTTTGGGGCGAAGCTATGCTATCTAGGGTTTTTAATCCCAGACGGATTACTAATGCAAACATACAATAATTCAATCCATGCACAATAATACAATCACAAAAGCAATTCATAAAATAAAGCAATTAAAACAACAAGAAGTGCAATTAAACTTCAAGTTTCAAATTACATACCTAAATCCTAGAAAAACGACTACTCTTTCATGGAAGAGAAAGAATCACAGATAAAATCTGTTACATTTAACATCTTCTTTGATTTGTCGATTTGCAAAACAATCTTGAATTTTACAATTTGCCTTGTTTGAGTTTTGTGCAGGGATTAACATGCAAATGGACTAGTGCACAAGAACCAAGGCTAGTGCTGGGATACAAGAGCTTAATCAAGACTACATGAGACTAGAGTATTGAAATGGACCGCACGGTCCGACCCGTCCCGGACTGGACCGTGACCATGGACCGGATCGGACCGGATCGTGGCCGGACCGTGGACCGGACCGGACCGGATCGTGACCGGACAATGGACCGGACCGTGGCCTATCACGGTCCGGTCCAACGATGGGTCGGTCCTCCCTTCGCCCGAAAATGGAGCGTGCCGACCCGTGGACCAGACCGTCCCGGACCGGACCCCCCTCTCCCACCCGTACCCCCCTCTTCAAATCCTTATTTTAAAATAAAAAGTGCTAGCCCCTCCCCCCCCCAAAAAAAAAAAAATACCCCCAAGTCCCAAAAAAAAACACTTTTTTTTTACTTTTGCAGAAAAATAAAAAAAAAAAAAAATTCTAAAATTTTCCCTCCCAAAAATATCTATAAATACCACCCTCATTTACATCTCAAAACACATCAAAATCTCATTCTCCATCTCTTCTCAAACTATCACATTCTCAAATTTTCATTTAATCTCAAATTCTCAAATTTTCAAATTTAATTTTGTTATTCCAAAAAATAAAAAAATAGTTTAGATTTATTAATTTATTGTTAGTCTATTGAAAAATTAACTAATCGAAGAAGGTAAAAGACTAGAAGGATAATATTCGGTATTCGTTATTTCTTAATTTCATCGTTGCGATAATATTTTCCCTTCAAGGTTAGTTTTTAATTTTAATTAGTTATAATTTTTATTTGTAGAAATTAGTTATGTTGTTAGATTTTATTCATAATTTTTTATTTAAAATTTGTAGAAATTAGTTTATTTATAAAATCTATTTTTTATTTATAATTTTTTAATTATAGAATTTTTTTTTTCTTAGAATATTACATTTTAGTTTTATGTTGTTAGATTAATATATTTAGAATATTAGATTTAATGTTAAATTTATTTTTTATTAGAATTTATTTTAGAATGTTAAATTTATTTTTTAAGTAGAAATTTATTTAGATTGTTGATTTTTTTGTAAATTTATTTATTATGTTAAATTCGTTTTTTTTGTTAGAACTTTTTTTAGAATGTTAAATTTAATTTTTATGTAGAGATTTATTTAGATTGTTGATTTTTTTTATAAATTTATTTAAGTAGATGGTTTTTTATATTCTTTTTTTTTTATAGAAATGACAAATCCTCTTAATCTCGTGGATGATTTTATGCACCGGTTGAGTGTGAATATTTTTGATGAAGATGTAGTTAATAATACAAACCCCTCATATTATCCACGATATGTGAACCTCCCACTCCACCCTCAATCAAATTATATACCGCAAGATCTTAACTATCAACCTTAACAAACCCCTATATTTACTACACCGCATCATCCTCAATACGCCTCAAGTTCCCATGAAATAACTGAAGAATCTCCATCGCAAGTTCCGACCGCACCCTCCTCTGCCGTAGAAACTCCAACCTCAAGTGTACCCCCATCACCAATGGAAGTGAGACCATCATAAAAGAAAAGGAAGACAATTGGTCCCTCCTACGATGCACCTTGGTGACGTTTTTACGAACAAACAAAGGATGCGAGCGGTGTCATGCTCAGCGGAAGGTGCAAGGTAAAAAATTGCAAAGCTTTTTATAGATATTCTAAGACAAACGGTCTAAGTGCATTTAAAAAACATGCTGATAAACATGTGGCAAAAAATGAGGAACCACAAGATTAACCAGACCCTCATTTAGTCTAAAGCGTTATAAATACGGATGGTAGTAGAACTCAAAAATATTATCCAAATTTTATTTTATAATTTTTGATATTTTATAAATTTTTTGTATTATTTGATTTTTAAATTATTCAAAAATACATAATTATTCAAATTAAGTCAAAAACGATTCTGAAGAAACTCTTTTTCGGCCTGAACTGTTATAACGGTTTACGAATCGTCATAATAGTTTAGAAAGAATAGCCGTTGGATCAAGTCAACTGAGCTGAAACGTTATAACGATTTAACGTTTCCCAAATCGTTGTAACGATTTATCAAATCGTTGTAACGATTACTGAATTGTTACATAACGATACACTCTGGTTTCTTTTAGAATATTTCTGTCTTAGAATATTTTTGAGTATTGAGATGAACTGTTATTACGTTTACTGAATCATTATAACGATTCCCTAGGCAGATGCAATTTTCTTGTTGTTTAAGCTCAATTTATCTTGACCATTGCAATTTTTAACTTTTATTATTTTTTTATTTTCTGAAATTTTATTTTTTTATTTTATTTTTATTTTTTGGTACTATTAGATTTTTAAACAATTAAAAATAATAATTCAAATTAGTTAAAAATTATTATTAAAAAATATGATAAATTATTATTTTTTTTAATTTATAAAAAAAAATTCTGACCGAACCGACCGGATCAGGACTGTCCCGTGGGACGGGTTCGGTTTTTTCAAATTTGGACCGCCTTAGATCGGACCGGGCCAGTATGGACCGTGCGGGACCGTGGACCGTCCGGGTTTGGACCGGACCGGTCCGGATCGGACCGTCTTCAATACTCTACAGTAGACTTAGGTTTAGTTAGACTCAAACTATGTTGAATTGGTCAAAAAAATTGAGCTTAAACAACAAGAAAAATGCTTCTGCCTAGTGAATTATTATAACGGTTCAGTAATCGTTATAACGGTTCATCGCAATACTAAAAAATATTCTAAGGCAGAAATATTCTAAAAGAAACCATAGTGTATCGTTATAACGTTATGTAACGATTCGTATAACGATCGTTCGTTATAACGTTTCATGAAACGATTTTGTGAAACGTATAACGATTCACTTAACATCTTCTTTGATTTGTCGATTTGCAAAATCGTTATAACGTTTCATAAATCATATAACGATTTGATAAATCGTTATAACGTTTCAAAAGATAAATTGAGCTCAACAAGAAAAGTGCTTGATCCAACTAATCGTTATAACGGTTCATATTCTTTCTAAATGTAACTTCGATGTCGTTATAACGATTCACAAAATGTTATAACGATTTGATAAATCGTTATAACGTTTCAAATTTCATTGATCCAAATTCTTTCTAAATAGTTATAACGATTCACAAAATGTTATAACGGTTCAGGCCAAAAAATAGTTTCTTCAGTTATTTTAGAAGATCTATTTAAAAGGATCATCTCTTTCTATGTATGTGGTAAACTGATCGAGCTAAATCATTACTCCAGAGAGCTTACTAGCCATATACAAAGTGAGAGAGATAATTCAAGAGATTGATACACTCAATTAGCCAAATCCTTATTCAAGCTCAATCTAGCTTCTCTCTATTCTTCCAACTTGATCCTTCGTGATCTTCTTAAAAATATTCTTTTGAGCTGTAGTGCTCATTTTTTCTTGAGTGTGTTGTCACTCATATTTTGAGTGTGTTGTCACTCACCTTTCTTGAGTGTGTTATCACTCTAGTTACCGATAGGCTTGGCAGTCCATTTTTGTAAGGGACCAAGTTCTACAAGTGTAAAAATTCTTTTTAAATATATCAGCTCAACCTCAATTGTTAGAGGTTGAGGGTCCCAGAGACGTAGGTATTGTTAAAGTCGAACTCCGTTACATCTTGTGTTCTTACTTTATATTTACTTTCTTTTCTCACATTTCTTTGATTGCTATATTCTTGTGAGAATTGAATTGATTTAAATAGTATTCCGCTGTCATTACATTTGAACATTAAGCCCCAAATTGGTTTATACATTTCTACTTTAGGTTCTTTACATTCTTGTACTATCTTGACCTTTCAATACCAACATCCTAGGGCTTCCAATTTTTTTCAAAATCAATGAAAAACAGAAAAGAAATCATCAAGAGAATAAGAGTTACACACCCATTTTTTGATTTCTCTTTCTTCTGCCTTCTTCTCTCTCCAAATCTCTCAAAAAAACTCAAACTTTGCACTCATCTCTGTCCTAGGGCGGTTATGGCCTTTTGAAGGCGTTCTCCCCTATTTAAAATCGAATCTGGAGCCTTTTGGGGGTGAAGGGACGCTTTCAAGAGCAAAACAATTACTCTTGATGACCCGAAAAGAAAAGATTTTGACCCAAAAAGTCCGCGCGATTTCTTGACAGAGAGTTCTTTTCTCCAGAAAGATCTTCGTTGTTCTAGTTGCGCCTAGCTTACTCCATATTCATCCAAATATTTCTAAAATGCTCCAAAAATCCTAAAATCAAAGAAATCATGGCAGTATCTCTAACTTTGTGCAATATCTAAACTAAATTAACTAATTGAACTAAAAAGTACATAAAAAAATAAAAATGATATAGTTTTAGATACCAAGTCTTATCAAAATATATGTGTGATTTTGGCTTATCAATGATCATTGAAACAAAATTGAAATTTCATAAATTTTCACATATATACATCTGTGATGATTTATAATACATATAATGATTTGTTTTTATTAATTTATACACAAATAAATTAATGGCCACAACAATCGCCAATAACCATAAACATTAGATCCATCCTCGGTACTAATTGTACAAAATAATAGAAAATCTCAAATATTATTTCATCCCTTCAAATTAATTTCATAAAAATTATTGAGCTCATAATATCCATGTTACAAATATCTATATAATTTATATACGAAAACAAAGAAGTTATTGAATAATCTGATTTAATTACATAATAATAATAATAATAATTTTTTGATATATTGACTAGAGATGACAATTAGGTGAGATGGGTCAGGTTCGGACGGTTGGATCAGGTTAATTTGACTTTTTGAAAGAAATCAAATCTAGTCTATTCAGGTCTGGACAGGTAAGACCAGGTCAATTTATATGTTGACTTTTTTAGATGTTAAATTGATTTTGATAGGGTTATAGGTCACTTGATCTCGAATTAGATTGGATTAAATCGGATTCAGGTCAGATCAAATTGATTTTTTTTTAAATCGAATCAGATTGAATTTAGATCTAAACAGATTGAGTCAAATTTTGCGACCTTAAATATTGACAATCATTTTTAGTATAACTTATGAAAATGAACATACTTTCGTATAATGTTGCAATTTTAAATTCATCTCTAAATAAATTTAATAAAAATATACTACATAAAAACATTTCATGATATATTATGAACTAAAATTTTATTAAAATCACCTCCATTTAATATATTAAAGCATCTTAAATTATTTAAATCATGTCTGCTACACTTTGGAACACATACGTGAGATAAGTTGCTCTAAGTTGAAAGTATAAATGATTTTAGAGGATGTCATTGTTCCTCTCACAGCTAGCCCAGGCAGGCATGATGTTGCCCTTGTCACCGTGTAGGCTCAAGTCTTGTTTGTACCTTCGAAAACAATTGACCTATGATCAGTGGTCATGGTACATTGGTACTGTGTGACTGTGTTAGTGAGAACAACTTTAAATTAATTTATTATTACTATCACGCTTGGTGGGATTACCAAAATATCCCTACTCCGGCTCTTTATGGAGGAGGTTTGGAGGTGTCCTTGTCTAATGGATGATGATAAGCATCTTTCTCTTTTTTTTCTTGGTTGGTGGCCTTTCTCAACTGAAATACTTCTCTCCTCTGTCCTTGCTTGAATGCTTATTCAAGTCTTGAGTCTTATCGCTTGAAGATTGCTACTCGGTTTCTTATTTGGTATCACTTATTTGAATCAAATAACTTCACCCTAAGAAAAATGGGCCGGGAGTCGGTCCAAAGTCTATCAGATCGATTTTGGTTTGATGAGTGGTTTAATCATTGGATCTTCACATTTTATGATTGACACAATTATTAATGTAGCTGATTAAAATATAAGTGAAAATCTTGACACTATTTAATGTTAGATATGTTCATCGAACTCATTTTTTGTTCGATGGACATCATATGTACTCTGACCCCAAGAAAATAACTTTTTCTCGGTATGAAGTACTACAGGTAGGGGTGTCAATCGATCAGGTCGATTTAGATCGGATCCGTTTAAATTCGGGTCAAAAAATCTTGATCCATATCTGATCCGACCTAATCCTTATAAAATAATTAATTATTTATTAATTATTTTTATATAAATTTAAGCAATTAAATATCAATTAATTTATAATTAATCTTAATTAATATATAATTAGTGTATATTTAAATATTAATTAGTACTAAAACAGAAAATTTCATTTTTGTTATATTTCGTGATCTAGCATGCATAATAGATCACTTCAGTTGTCAAAAATATTGTGAAAAATATTTGGACAAATTTTATCAGATTAGTAACGAGGCAGATACAATAATTATTTTTTCTTTTTTTCTCGTTGAATAGGTTATTAAGTAAGACAGATTGAGGTTTAGGAAATCCACATTAATTTGTTGGACGGTGTTATGACCTTTAGTCCTGAATTGACGAAGAGGAGACACCATGTCGTGGCCTCCACGGTGGAAGTAGAAAAAAACAATAATAAATAAAATAATAAAAAGCACCAGTTCATTGTGGTGGGTTCTCTGAGACGGGTCGGATTATCGGATACCTCCTACGTATGGCGTGTGCTATCTAAAAGTCGGCTAACGACAAATTGCTACGAAATAAATTCCTTCAAATTAAAGATGATTAAGTGAGTCACTGTTAAAAACATTAAACTCAGTAGGACCCAAGTGTCAGAAGCTCTCCATCACTTTGCACAAATCTTGTGCCCTACTAAAAAAAGATTGGGACCTTGGAGAAAGAGCAGGACCACATGTTCATTAAATATATATTTTATTTCGTACGGGATTTTTGCTATAAAATATATTTTATTATTTTTATAATAAGATAGGGGTTCATTTGGTTAATTACTAGGATATATTATTTATCCATTCAATTTGTCTTCAGTAGAAGTTGAAAGTTGCAATTGGGTGCATTAAACTTTGTTAAATGTTCCTTAAAATGGTAAATGAGCCTAAGAGGAGGGATCCAATGTTATAAGTTGTGTGCCACAAGTTGCCATCAACTTATTTTTTAATTTATATTTTAAAATTTAAAACTTAAATTTTAAATTTAAATCATTGATTTTATTAATTTTTATTGTAAATGTACGTTTCTAAAATTTTTCTCAAATTGAATGAATCTAGTTAATTATGATTGATTAATTTTTATATATTCATTTTATTCTCATTTGATCTAATATCAAATGAACTTTAAAAATCATGAAAATTTAAAAGCATATATCTACCATAAAAAATAACAAGATCAACTGTTTAGATTTAAAATTTGAGTTTTAAATTTTAAAATATAAATTAAAAAAATGAGTTTGTGACATACAAAACTTATGATATTGAAATCTCCTCCTCTGGCCTAAAAGCTAGTAAAACAAATGAAATGGTCACTAATTACGTAAGTGGATGATAATTTAATCAGTCTAATAATACTCTGGCACAATATTTTAAAGTGTAATTTACATCGTATAAGCAAAGTACAGCTAGTATACGCACAAACTCTCGAAATAATCCTCAAATAAATTATTAAAAATATAAGATTTAAATATATTTAATAAAATTTTAAATATGTATATAATAATAATAATAATAATGAAGGGTTATTTGAAATATTTTAAGAGTTAAAAGTTACACCTTACGTATATTACCCACATCATTTTAAATGAGAGAAAATTTATATATAAATCATTGAATTCAAATAGATAAAAATATTTAAATAAAATTAATGATGAAAAAATGATGATGTAAAATTAAATAATAGAACTTAAAAGTTTAGCTTCTTTATAAAAATTAAAATTACTCTCACAGGTGCGATGACAACCAACTACGATATTTATATTTTGGATTGCAAGGTAAAATTTATATACAATTTATATTATTCTTTTAATAATAAATATCCTTAATTATTTTTTGTAGACGCCCACCGTTCATCTGCTCAAGTACAATTCAAGACTACATGAAAACATCTACTGTCATGAGAAATGATAACTAGGCCCCCACTTGAATGCTAGCATTATAGACCAGGGGAAGCTGGAAAAAATTGAAGACTTTGCTTTTATCTGTCTTGCAAATCAATATATTTTGTATTAAGCAAGGATTATAGTCCACAAACTAATTATCTATTTTGTAACTCATCATGATCTCCACGATAACCATAAATTAGTTGATTCTCTCCAAATCTGATACTAAGTATCATTTATCTGTTTTACGAGACAATAATCTGATACTAAGTATCATTAATCTGATACTAACTCATCCATTAGCATTTATGCCTGCATCAATACTGCTGCTATATCTAGATCTTCAAGTTAACCAGGAACACTAATAAAAGTTTCCTTCATGAAGAAGCTAGGCATGCATAAAACACAAAATACAACAAGCATATAACAAAAATTTGTGATCTAACCAAACCTTCAACCAAAATAACAAAAATAACAAAAGAAAGAGAACGAAAGATCAAGTCTCTTGCTGCTCTACCTGTTCTTGTTCCTCTCCATCAGATAAATTCCTCAAAGGTCCTCTGACATCAGGATCAGTGCTCAATACCAGTTCCTTTGCTGCTTTCTGAAGAAACTCCTCAGCAGCTTGGCGAACTGATTTTTCCCTTAATGATGAGGTCCCACTTCCATGCTGTCTTCTCTTCTTGCGGGCCCGATTGTCAGCAAAGGACCTGATTCGTGCCTCATTCCCTCTGCTTATGTCTCTCAAGCTCTCTCTTTGCTCTGAAGCAGACGATTTATGTCAAATATTATCACTTAAGATGAAAACAGTCAAGTTCAATATTAGTTATGAGATCACAACAATGCTTACCAGCTGTCAGTTGAGGCAGCGAGTGCCCTATGACCCTTGCAGCTCCCCGTTTGTTTATCTTAGTTGATGGCTGTAAAGGAGCTGCATATTATGAAATAACAAAATGGATTTTAGAAAAAGAAACAAAAGATTACCAACATTGCACAATAACACTAAAATACTTGACCTTTAATTGTTTTATGGCTCAACAAGTTCTGTAATTGAGATAATGTTTGACTTATTAAGCATTGTTACATGGTGAAAAACTTGGAGTTACTATGCCCCGCTATTCTGTCTAAAACCCAGAAATTACTGATGAAGTACATAAGTTACCTTTCTCCAAGTCCTGATAGTGGCCTAGTTTCTCCCCACACAAGCTCAGTCTATCCTGAAATCAAAAACCAAAGCCCCAAATGAAACTGCACTTTTCAGTAAATTAGATGTGTAAGATTTAAGATATAAAAAAAAAAGTCAAACTGAAAGACTCACAAATTCTTTGCTGACTGGATGGTCATCTGGGTCTATCCCCGCACACCTCAATTGTACTTTAAAAGAAGAATAAATACAACAGAATTAACCAAACAAAACAGGATAATTTGCAGTTTAAACCCGGCATTTCAGTTTGGAATGTTGCAAAATAGACAGCATTACTTTAGCTTTTACCAATATATATCAGACTAGATTGTTAACTAAAGCCCAATGACCCAAAAGAAATGCGTATACCATCAAGCATTACAAATCAATTCCTGCTCGAGCATAACAACACCATTTCTGATAGCTTATTTAGTAGATTATCTGGTTGAACAAGGTATGTAAGTCTCGGTTCATCCTAACAAAAACTATTTACAATGACAACCGCCATAACAGTCATTTGCAACGCATATACAAACAGTCGGTATATTCAATGCACACCTGAGAGGAGAGACGTGCTGATCTTGGCAAGCACGAGATAAGCACGTGCCTGGAGCAGTGGTGGCAGCTCGGCGAGCTTGTCAGGTTCATCTCCAGCAATGGCGAGGAAATGGAGAAGAGCGGCTCCCACCTCCTCGGCGTAAGCTAGGGTTTCTGTGACCGACGCTAGTATATTTTCTGGTACCATCAAGCTTTTCTGTACTGGCGCCGTATCGCCAACCCCTCCGGTTTGATCTTCGCTCAACATCTCTTTACACTTTCTTGCTTGTTCTTCTTGTGTCGTTGCAAATGGAGGCGGAGGGCGCCCTTACTCTCCTCTGAGGAGATCTCCGCCACAGATCTCAGAGATCTGAAAAGGCTCGTTTTTATTTGAACGGCTATGATAAAGTTTAAATATAAATTAATATTAAATAAAAATTATTGATCGATAATCAGACGGTTAAAAAATCGCATAACACCGCAGAGAAAAATTCTTGAGAAGATGTAAATTCAGCATGACTGCAGAAGATTCAGACAGCATCCTCAATTTTGTACGACTTTTGAGATTTATTTCATTACAAAGCCGTAAGATCAAAATCAGACGGTAGATATAAACTCAGATTTTCTTTTTTTTTCGCCCAATGGGAGCTCCTTATAAGACGCAAGTTATAATAGTCGTTCGATCAAATCAGACGAATCAAATTATTCCTGTTTTTGCGTGCTTAGTTTAGGGTATAAAAGTCGGAACACACCGCTTCTCTTCCTCACACGCGTTCTCATCCGCATTTTCTCGCGCCATAAAAAGAGAAAAAAGAAAATTCACTTATTCCCCATCAAAGCATGGAAGAGGACACCCAACGCCAACACACCTCATGAAGCTGACGTGAACTTTCGGGATTGGTCGGATCTGACAACCGTGTGCAAATCCTGGTCGATGGCTGGATGGCATGCGGGTTTGCAAATCCTGGTCGGATGTGGCTCGGGATAGCTGGAGCTGGTCGATGGCTGGTTGGCAATCGAGGAAGCTGGAGTTGGTCGACCCGATACTGCTGCATGATGGACCCGGTATTCCAATGCCGGGTTGATTCAATGATGCGATCGGTTGCGGAGTGGTCTGATGGGGGATTGAAGGAGGTCAGAGTGAGGCACTGTTCTGACGAGGCATTGTGTTTTCTAGCCGAGAGAGGTAATCTGTGCTAGATTCATAATTTACAGGCCTAATTGTCAGTTTTTTTTTGTATATAATAATTATATTATTAATAATAAAAGTGATAAAAATAAAATTTGAAATCTATGAATGACAGTGCGCTATTAGTAGTAGCGTGGAGTAAATGCGCCACTGACTGCTCATCTGATCACAATTTCATTATCGTTGGATCAACATCACTACTGTAACCAAAGATGTCACTGACACTTTGGCAGTGGTGCGTTTACAAAGATATCACTGTTAGTACCGCGTTTACACTGTTTTATACAAAGATGTCACTAGCAGTAGCACATTTGCTTCACACCACTACCGGCAGCGCGCTGTCATTCGTAGATTTCAAATTTTATTTTTATCACTCTTATTATTAATAATATAATTATTATAATTATTATATACAAAAAAAAAAGTCTGCCTAATTGTGCACCCCACGTTAGCTGATGGTAACGTTGTTTCCAATTTGAGCGTTATTGACGGGTCAGAGTGATGCATAATTGCACGTTTGGTGCTTTTTTGCAGAAATTTTTTCATCTAAATTGATTTTAATTGGGTTGAGATTGTTTTAAGTTATATGCTTTGTTGCATAGAATCATATCGTAATAAAATTGCATAGAATCATTACTCAATAACTTTTACAGCTTTAATTTGGACTAATTTTGATTGAACTTAAGGTTTACTCAAATTAATGGTTAGCTGATGATTAATTGAGCAACATTTCTTTTCCCTTTTTGAAAAGAAGGGGCCTTTAGAGCCACTTATTCTATTTGCATAGAATTTAGAATGGAGTTCAAAACAAGTACCTACCCCGCAGCGTAAAACAGGTTGCTGGAAGTTTTCTATTGACTTTGCTTGAATATTCAGATCGCTGGAATTCTCAATTATCTCAGTCAGAAGCAGTCGGGGTGTGACTGGCCGTTCTATTTCACAAGTCACCATTTCATGCATTAACCTGATTAAACTTGACATAAGCAACTGCTATGGGGTTTCCTACCGCTCGATAGAGATTATTGATCATGCTGAAGAGAAATCTATTGTACTGGATTGACCCATCTCAGCACAGGGGAGTTGTACTTGATGATTACCTCAATGCACTTCCTCAAGATGGAGATATAGAGGCAAATTCCATTGCCAGGTAAGAGTTCCATGATTATTTATTGGTTGTTTCTATGCTACATGGTGAATCTTTGCTACTGGTTATTTCAGGAAAGCCTGATACTGTCAGTGTTAAACAATGTTGTTTGCTTGATACAATCTTACATTTGTATGAGTGTCACCTGGTAAGCATAACCAGCTAAGAACTTGTTAGTCTACCAAAGCCATGGACGTTCCTTTTTGAGGTACAATTTTCATGTTTTACCTTTGTTATTCTAAGTTTATGGTTAAGCTTAAGCATCTCGAGCTCCGTTTCTTCAGATTGTCCGTAAAGGGACTTGTGGCAATAGCAGAAGCATGCAAAGATTTTGTTTCTGGACCTCTTCGGCTGTGCTAACCTAAGCACTAGAGGAATTGAGCAAGCTAGAGCTAAGTTAACAAACCTAAACCCCAATGGGCTTGTTAGGCCCAATTTCTACATCCCAAGGTCAGTTTTTGACACTGACAGGTATGGGCTTTGAAATTTATACGATGAGAGATTTCAGACAAATGTTTTTCAAATCTAATAATACTGATATTGAATTGTTGAGATTGAGTACCAGTTTGTGTGTACTGGGTCATACTAAACCCATTTCAATTGGAAAATAAAGTAAGAAAATTGGGGCTTTTAGTATATGGTTTGTTGATATTTTGCCATCTTGGTACCAGTATGAACATCTGGTTTCTTCACCATTAGCGGGTGGTATGGTTATCCTTGGTTTGTTGTGATTCTATGTTCATAACCTCTGGACTCTGGTTATTATTTAATCATATTTGATCCTTCTGAAAGGCCTCAAATCTCTCTTCAAACGAAGAAAAACTACCAGTCGCTCATTAGATTTTCAGTTTTAATAGTACCTTAATTTACTCATGCTATTGCAGTATTGTCTAGGGTTTTCAAAAGCTACATCTGTAAATAACTACATTTCTGGGCTTGCTTTTGCCTATGGGGTATGAGCCTATCAGTGCATGTAAAATTAGCCCGAATATATTGTGGGTTTTGTAGTAATTTTAAATAATGCTTTAATATACATGGCTGGTTTGTTTTTATCTTGTAAAAGTTGGTTCAATCCAGCATGGACATGATTTGACATTCACATGATTGTGATTCATCCAATGTCTAATTTGTGCGTGATCAAAGGCAACATCTGTTCTCCCAAGAAATCCTACAATTATTCCCGAATCTAGATGACTAGAAACGCAGTAAGATATGTATATATGATGGAGTCTGAAGGACGAATTTTATACTCATACTAAACTGCTACATTATATCATGGACTGCGTTTTAGATAAAACGATGATAAAGAAAAAAAATTAATGCAAATAGACAAGAATATTAAATTATGTCAAATGGTAATCATGTTTAAACTACTAACATTTATCAAAATGAAATGAAAATTACAGTATGATGCTCTCGTCATTACAAATTTATATATATTCACGTTCTGACTTTCGAAATGGTAAGACAGATAGTGTAATACATTTACATAGAAATAAAACAACCATGTACGTTTATGACATTGCAGTTCTACATGTTATTGAGCGAGCAACGGCAAGATCCTTAAATCTTCCTAACACATACTAAATCATGAAGGAAGAAAGAGACGTGATCATGGAGACACCTAATCCGAGAAGCATGCACATCCATGGATAACCAAGAGAAGGTGCAATATTATGATGCTTCTTCCTATGGTGAACTGACTCAGCTCCATTTGTAGTTTTTTCTCCAGTGCCATTCTCATTGCCTTGTGCACCATTTCCATTGCCACCACTGCCACCAGCACCTTCTCCACCGCCCCTGTGTTTATCCGCTATCTCCATCGCATCCACCTTGTTGATTTCTTGGTGGTCGCATGTGATTGGAATATGAGCTCGCTCCAATCCTCCGACATCTCTAGCCGTTGTTGCTTGAGCAACTATAAAATTTGTTAATTAACGAGTTGATGCTTTAGTTTGCAGCCAAAAAAGGGAAAGAAAAATCGCGTACGTTCTTCAATTAGTTATCATATCAGGTTATTCTTTTAACTATAAGTTCCTTTTATGGTATTACTTCTAAAATAAAGTTTTTTTTTTGGTCAGGGAGTATTCATTCTACTAATTTCAAATTTTATATGGCATGATTGCGCATTACTTTAGTGGTGTTATATTAGGTTTTCAAGTCGATACATAAATCTGTACAGCTCATCTGTAATTGAAATGTCTCAAGAGTTTCTTTTATATTTCTTAGCTAAAAGTAGAACAGAAGATATTAACCTAAATAATGAACTTGGAGATATATTATGGCTGAAAACAGAGGTAATGCTTTTAAGTGGCTGTCAATGGATCCTAATTAGTAATTCATAACTCATGTTTCTATCTAGATTTATCAAATCTTGATAGCTTTTTGTTGTTTACTTTCACACCTTATAAATTATTTATTTATGTGAGGTAGAAGTAAAAATGGAAAAACGGCACAGGTAAAAGTAATGCATACCATCAAACCTTTGCTTTAAAATGTGATCATAATAGTGCATAACACACAAAAAAAAAGCAACTAAAAAAATCTGAAAATCAAATCAATAACACAACATCGGCAAACTTACCGTGAAAGCACCCATACTAATACCCGCAACCCGCAATAGTATGAAAATTTACCAGTTAAATTAGGGTGAAAGGTAGGATAGCAATTGCATAAATCCCAATCTCCAAAAGGATGTAAATCCATGGATGGGCTAGAGAAATCGTACTGTTCTTCTTCTTATGTGCTTGGTGATTTGATTGTGAACCGCTGCCACCTACACCTTTGCCTCCACCAGTCCCACTGCCGCCACCACCACCACCACCACTACCTCCTCCACCTCCACCACCGCTACCCCCGCTACCCCCACCTCCGGCACCACCCTTGTGCAAGAAGATCGTTGTTTGCATCACAACTGTTTTTCTAAGTTTGCGGTGATACTTGGCATTTGGAACATCAACAGGTTCTTTGTCATAAACTGAGTTGGTTTGCGGCACTCTTAAACCAACATCAATATCTTTAATGGTTTCCTCTTTAGCTGAAAAATTGATGATTTTTTTCTCTTGTTTGTCAAGCTTTTAGGGCAAAGAGTTAATGACAGGGTTGTCAATTCCATTCCAATTTGCCAATTAAACAGAGCTTCAGGTTCTGTGATATTCTAGTACTCCGTTTCAAATTATCACTATATGATACTTGTGTAATGGATATAATACTGGTTTTGGACAATAGCATATCCCTGTATATCTTTCTTGTACCATTATAAATTGGATAAACTTAGACAAACATTCAGTCTGCATTTTTGTTGATAGAATCAAAGGATGTTTGCTCTGTTATTCAGTATTAGAACCCAATAAAATCAGAATACCATCAAAACTGAATTGACAACCTTGGTTCATATTTTTGGTTGGAGACTCAGATGATTTCGTTGCAGCTAATGCCTAGTTATACTTGTTGCTATAATCGTTATAAACATTGAAATTATGTTGATGCAGTAATGTTCTAGTTGAATTTCATCAGTACATCTGGAAATGTCAAAGATAATCTAGTAATATTTAATTGTTACAAGGATAATGAGGGGGATACAAAATGTTTAACACAGTCATACTGATTTCATGAGGAGACAAGGGAGAGCCAACCTTTATAAGGGTACTTCCAACATTTTTAAGTTTTGCAGGGTACACATGAAATTCGGTCTAATATGTTTCGTTGTTATATTTCCAAGAGGGGAAATAGTAAAGTAGCCAAATTTTACTAGGATATAATATATCTTTTATGAAAATTCCTTGCTCTGAAACGCACGTTGTGGGTTCATGATATATATATATATATATAGAGTATATATATTTTTTCTTGGCGTCGGTATAATTTAAAAGTTCAAACGGTGAGATCAAATTTTATATTTTTTGAAATTTTTTGCTATTTTTTAAATGAGTACTTTTGATCTAACGATTTCGCACTTCACCATCCAAAACTAGCATTTTGTATAGCAAAAAAAATCAAAAAAATATATAATTTGATCTCAAAGGATATTTCAATATGAAGATAATGTTCAACGGTTTGGATCGATCTTTGAAATTCGAATAATAAAAGATTTTCAAATAAATACTATATATATATATATAGGTGAGGATCACTTGACAATGTGTTATTTTGCTAATCTTAACAATAGATTTTCAAATAAATACTAATTTTTTTTTTATTGATATATTTTTTACTTATAGATTGATGGTGATTTAAATTTCATGTAATTTCATTATTATTTGATAGTTAATTAAAGATCGTCAAATTATAACCATTACAAATTGTATAAAATTTTGATGGTCTTTGATGGAGTATCAAACGATAATGAAATTTAAATCAACATCAATCTATAAGTAAAAATATATATCTATAAGATTTTTTTAATTTTTAAGATTTTTTTATTTTATTTGAAAATTTATTGTTAAGATTATCAAAATAATCCATTTTCAAGTTATCCTCACCCATATATAATACCAAAGCACAAGCATCTTCATGTCCTCAGATGACAATCGATGGTAGATACCTCAGAAAAAAAACTGAATGGAGATTAAAATATTGTGACATTAACTTTAGATTATAACAAAGAGGGATGAAGTTACCTAGGGGTAATGGCAACGTGGCTAACTTTTCACCACTGGAAACTTCACTTGCTAAGCACCAAGAAGCTTGGAGAATAATAGTGAAGAAGAGGATGAATTTGAGGAGCGAGGATTTCATCATGAGATATTATATAAAATGATATTTGCTCCAATTAATCAGTGATGTGCAATGTGCATGAGGAATTGAGGATTGAGGGGTACTCTCATATAAGCCAATTTGTGGTGGACCAGTATCTCTGTATCTGGCATCTGAAAAAGACTCACGACGCATGTCTCCGTTTCCTATTGCTTTTCTTCCTGAAATGGACCTGTAACAAACATCAATTCGTGGTGTAAAAGTAGATTCTTCAATTTTAAATGTTAAAAGAAATGAATAACTAAAACATACATCCTACTTTTAGAAAATATATATTAAAAATAAAAAGGGAACTTCTGTTATGAATCAGATAAAATATGAACCGTTAATTTTTTTTTTTTTAAAATCGGACGATCCACATGAAGGAAATATTCTGCACCTATATTAAGTTCGACCAAAATTTTTAATAGGAGGATTGAAATGTCAACCTGAATAATTTTTTCAAAGAAAACTCCGATCCATAGTCAGAACAACTCTATTTAAATAGTATTCAAATTGAAAGTTAAAATTGTAAATATGCTCTCTTTACATGTGACATATATTCAATTTGAGTCATCAGTTTGAAAGATCTTTAGTCTTTTATTATACAGTACAAAATTTTTAGCATAGAATTTCTAATAATAAAATGATAAATGTTCAATCAAATTTCATATTAAGTTGGATGGTTTAGACTCCAACGTTAACTAAAAAAATTTAAAATTTGATACACATTATATATCTCAATAATTGAGAGCGCATTAATATTTGGTTTTTATTTGGATAATATATATATATATATATATATATATATATATATATATGCAATATAAAAGTTAACTATATACTAAATTATTCCACAAATAATATTTCAAGAAGTAATTATACCAAAATTTTCAAATAAACACGATGAAAGGAGGACTATTGATGTAACTTCACAAAATAACTGATTGAAGATATAGACAAATTATTTTATTTTATTAAAACAATTGTGACAAAATGACTTGGGAATTAACTTGATGGAGAGTGAAAAAAAGAAAAAACTTTACAACTCTATATAGAAAAAAAAGTAAAAATAAATTCATAGAGTAAAATATGAACAGAAACTTTATTATGTTTGTTGAAAATAAAAATAAGTAAATAAGTAAATAAATATTTTTATTGCTGTCCATGTACGGTATGTTATGCTTATATGCAGTAGCGAAACTTCAAGCATCATAAATCACATTTCTTTTTTTGGGGGGACCTTTATACTCTACAGTGATTTGTATTAATTAGTAATCAATGAAACTCCAACACTGTTTATATGCTGTGATATAGCATGTATAACAATATAAATCTATATATTTAATAATGTATGATATTTTTCAAAAAAAATATTATATTAAATCTTTAAATTTAATCGTATGATATATTTTATGTAAAAAATTTAAAATTATATTAATATCTTATTATAATTTTTATTTTATATTAAAATTATTTAAAAATAAATAATTGATTTCAAATACTTTAAAAAAAATTTAGAATATATATCTATATATATAATCCGTATATTGATCTGCATATGTATCTTTATGGCCCCATATGTGTTATGTGATAGCTAATTATAGATATATTAAAATTTACATTTTAAAACTTTGATAGTACCAACATGTGTGCATGCATTTAATGATTGATCCGTCCAAGTGCATATGTTGCGTTGATTCCTGTTGCAGTTGAAGCTCTGTAGAGAGACCTAATTGTTGTAACAAATAACAACTGGCGTGATAAAGAAAGATTCCTTGCCTACAGAAAAAAAGCTATAAATTTATATATACAGGAAAAGGCAATTCTGAAGTATCTGGAATGCGATAAGAAAAATAAAAGGTATGTGAAAAAAAATAATAAAAAGGACGTGCAATTATTATTTTTCTTGGTAATTAAGACATGCACAATCATGTCTATGCTTTAGAAGTAATTGTACCTTCTCTTTATTTAATTTTAGGAATAATATTACCATCTCCACTCACTTGTCTCCGGCTGTTATCCCCAAAACATTAATTGATCGACATCAATTAACCAAGTCATTTTAAATTTCTTTTAAATATCTTATCCTGAGCAATTCCTCAATTTAAACTTCTCCTGATAAGAAACTCTTCAGAAAAAAAAAATGAAAATTATCTATCCATTTCATAATGAAATTTTACAATATCATAATTATCTTCTCTCTCACTCTTCCGTCCATGAAATTATTTCTTATTTCTTATTCTCTTTTCATTAAATATTGATTCGTAAATGCATAGTTTAATTTGCATAATCTGACCATCATTATTCCTCTCATAAAATATCGGCATTCCAGTATTTAAACCACACTTATAAAAAAATGATTGATCGTGATTTATCACTTAATATTTAATTCCTATTTGATTTATCAGTATATCTCACATAAACAACTCAAATAAATGATATAAATAGCAACGAAGTGCGTGATGAGCAAGTGTTTTAATAGGTCATGAACCGTGTCACTAGTTATTGTATTGGAATCTAATGATTATCATACTATGTTTATATAGCTAATATAGATGATTCATTTATGAAATATAAATAACCCAAAAAATTGATATAAATAGCACTAGAGAAAGATGTAGTCACAAGGCTATGCATATGTCAATTATCGGTGTTCACATAATTAATAAATAATTCATTTATAAAATATAATAACCCATATAATCGTTACTATATTAGCATATGACAATAATCATAATTCATGTGTCCATATATTTAATGTAAATTATAGCATCAGAGCGAAAGAGTATGTATCGAGTCGCATTATTTATGACTATAATGGCATATGAGTTATGATAATTATCATAATATTTACATATTTAATATAAATAATTCATTCATGAAACATAAATAATGCACATATTTGGTACAAATATCATTTGTAAAGAATTTCAAACATTAATTTGTACTAAATTGATGTTAGCAATCAATTGGTTTGATATAAATAGTAAGAAAGTTTAGTGTAAATAGTACATATAGCATCTATTAATAATTAATTTCATTAGATTATGCCTTAGATGAGATTTCAACTGGTTAATAATATAGACGGCTACCAAAATATTGTCAATAGCTCGATTATTTAATATAAATAACACTGAAGCAAAGTCCCATTATAACACCATTTTTTTTGCATATTTTCTTATTAGATTTCGTAATTTTTTGTTTAATTGTAAATAATTTCAATGACTTGTATAAATAGTATCATGGCCTAAAAAGACATGGTTGTACAAGCAATTGCAATAATATGTTGGTACATTATTAATATAAATAACTATTATGTAATATTTAAATAACCCAAAGAATTCATATAAATAATGTTAGATATTTTTTTTTGTCTCATTCATATAAATAATCATACCATGAATAAAGATAATACCAGACATTTTCTTGTTTATGTTATAGATATGTGTAAATTGATGAAGTCCAAATATAGATAATGTCCTAGTTAAAGATACATGCTCGTCGGATAAACAAACTACAATCTAGTTATATATCTATTACATTGGTGTTTAGTATAAATAGTATTGAAGCAAAGAACTAATGTGTTTGAGCAGTTAGCGCAGAATGTGAATCTTTTTTTGCATAAACAGTTATAACGAAGATATAAATAATACAAGAGTAAAATTTCATGATAACACAAAATGTTTCTTCTATTTTTTTTATTTGGTTCATACAGTTATAGATATGTCTAAATGTCAAAAGCCCGCCAAATATAAATAGTGTCCTAACCATATATTGCGAACATGATTAATATAAATAATATTATAGCGAAGAACTCACGCGCTTCAATTATTAGAGCGGACAATGCATATATTGTGCATAATTATTTTACCGAAGTGCTCTAGTAATTTTTATAAATATAGCTACTCTAAAGATTAGTGTGATGTAAATAATAACAAAACAGTCCTTATAAATAACACTTGAATTATGTGCATAGCATTTCCCATAGTCAACATAAAGTAATCAAGTAAATCAATGTAAACAACGCAAAAGAGAAATTATAAAGATAATCAGAAAAAAATAATGAAGCGCCTTCAATTCACATGACAGTTACGTCAAATCACGAAATAATCAAATTCATCTTTATTTGCGACTTTTTTGAGCTTCAATTGTTGAATTCGCTGGAGTCGAAGTTTGAGAATATTTATGAGGATAAAAACTTGAGAATTATCATCGATCTCCTTTATTTTAATTACAAGATATACATAATCTCTTTTCAACACATATCAAAGTTTAATATCTTTTAGCGTGAGACACTTGAAAAGGGAACTACAGATTAAAATTAATACCTTTTAGTCGTGAGGCACTCAAGAAGGGAATTACTGACCCTTCACCCGGGGTTGCAAATGGATCAGTTTAATTAATTTTAAACTGAAGCATTAAATTTTAAATTATTTGGATTGATTTTTTGATTTAAAAATTTTAGTTCAGTTAAAATTTTTAGTTAATTCAGTTTTTGTTTTTTTGGTTTGGTTTATATTTTTCTAAATCGGATAGACTAAATAGTTTAAAATTTATCAATTTATGTAACTATCGATATTTTTTTATTTCTCTTTAAAAAAATATAATTTGGTTTAATAGAAAAAACTAAATAAAATTTTGGTTTAATCAATTTTTATCTACTCGATTGACAATTTTATAAGTTTGATTTGGTTCATGATTTAACAAATCAAATAAAATTTCAAATACATATATTTATTTCGATTTGAACTGAACCAGCACACCCCCTACCCTCAGCAAAGGTGGATTGAGAACCTTTGAGAGCTTTGAAAGTTTTAGGAGTTTTCTTTTTCTCCTTCACTTCCTCTTTCTTCTAATCTTTTCATTTTTCTTTCCTTTCCTGAATATCCTTCTCGAGAATCTCTTCAACAAAAATTGCCTTGGCAATCTCTACTAGAGTGCTCACTGAAGTTTGAGATTTCTCGAGCAATATTCCCTTTTGAATAATTCTCTTTGGTGTCGCAGCTCGAGTTATTGGTGTTGTGAGTGGTTGAGTATCCAAAGATTTTGCTTTGTCAGCAACCTTTGGGTTCTTTGGGATTGGGCCTCCACTCGATCCCATTTTTCTTTTATCTCGAGTATTAGAGATTTCTTCTTCTTCTTCTTCTTCTTCATCCCCTTTAGATAGAGGATTTACATTAGCCGCTTCAATGTTTTTTCCGTCGAATTCCCAGTCCATAGCACCATTATCTATAACATAGACAACTTCAATAAGTTACAATAAATCGACATGTAAATTTTCATGAATGAATATAAACACATGTATATAAAAATAACCTCGAATTATATCTTTGAGATTACGAATTATCTCGACGTCTCGCTAAGTCTCCACATAAGACAAAGTAGGGTTGTCTTTGAGACGAACATACCGCTAACTTTTCATCAAATCTTTAAGTTTTGCAATACTTGGGTTCCAAATATATACCCAACTTTACTCTAAGCATCAATTATCTGAATATGAGAATTTTCGCTATCAAAATCTTCTACCCCATTCAATTTTTACTTAAAGAAAAATGATCAAAACTGCTAACTAAATTAGAAAAATAAGGTCAAAAACACATAAAGTAGGCCCCATAATTACTTCGAAAATGTTCTTTTTCGAATTTAGACAAAGATAATCTAAATTCTCATTTTGACATCTTCCAATGGATATACAATCCCTAATTATGGTCATTGGCTTTATTATTGTCAATTGGTGGAATAGCATGAGGTTTATGTTCTACCTCAGCATTCTTAGACATTAACTCGTTATTTATAAAGTTATCTATCCAACTTTGATTGTTGCACAAGTTAGCCTTAGGGACAATCAAAGAAACATAAGGGAAATTCTTATCCAATCTAACCCCTCTCGAATCTTAGATCTAGCCTTTAAATTTTGAGATTTTTTTTCTCTTTTGGTTACCGAATTTTCCCTGCTAAAGGCCTACCCCTCCCTCTAACAGACTTTTTTCCTCTTTTCATAATTGGTTGAGAAGTAAGTTTTCGAACTCGAATCAGTCGATTTCTCAAACATTTCTTCCATATATTGTGAAGTGTTATTTGAGTTTTCTTGAGGATTTTTCATTTCGAGATAGTTCTAATAATAAAAATAAATGACTCGAATTAACTCAATTGTGAGACTTTTCAAACTAGTACTATATTGGTTTTATTGTCAAAATTATTACTAGTATATCAAAATACGGGTATAACGAAATTGATACACAACAATAGCAAAACTACTACAAAAGCTATATTTGAGATTATTACCGATATAATAATGCTGGTATATCAACATATTGGTATGATAAAATATTTCTAAACAACACAAACACAATTAACAATTAACTGAATTACACACAAATATAAGTTAGACATTTCAAACTAACAAGATCAAACTATAACAACACCGATATATTTTTAATTTATTGGTATGAAGTTGGTACTATTTTTACTTTTATTGGTACAAGAACCTACCAATACAAAATTGGTGCCAAATTACAACTCATCAAAGAGCTTATTAAACAATAAAATTATAAAAAAATCACAACAACAAAAATAAATACAACCAAAAACTTGAAATTATCTCTATCCATAAGAAGTCCAACGAAAAAGAAAAAAATAATAATTAATATATACTTAACAAATAAAAAGAATAAGATGCTTGAAGGAATTCTTAATGAAGCTTGAAGAGAAAAAGATGCTGGAACTTAAACTGAGAAAATTTGAAGATGGTGAAAGAATTAGGGTATGTTTGGATGGGCTAGGAATAACAGAATAGTCGATATTCTCGGAATATAAATAGTAGTTGTGCATTTAAATACAAATCTACTATTATGAAATAGTGAAAAATAACTGTTATTTAGCTATTTCATGGAGGAGATAGAATAACTATTGTTTTCTCAACTCTCTATTATTATTTCAAATAAATAATCCAAATAATATTTCTACCATTCAGAATAGCATCATCTTTTTACTATCCTCACGCTAACCGAAAAATCACTATTTTTTCATTATCATCATTTACTATTCTCAATTCTTCTATTCTTACACTATTCTTTGTACGATCCAAACATACCCTTAGAGCTCAGTGAAGAAGAATAGAGAGTTTAGAAGATAAAAGGAGTAAAAAAAAAAGTGAAGAGTGAAAGTTCTTTCACCACCCAGATCAGATTATAAAGGACGAAAGGAAGAAGTAAAAAAATAATAAACTCAAATCGACTTACTTTATTTACACTTGACATTTTCTTGTTGGTTAAATGTAAGTTAAGTAAAAAAAAAAGTCATAAAAAATGAAGTGTACCATAACATGTCGAAGACAAACAGTTGCGTCGACTGTTGTGAAGATAGACAACTTTACATGTGCCAACCATGCCCAAAAGTTCAGAACTGCAGCAGTACTAGGGTTCTGGCTTTGAGTACCTCGCTATCAATAGGAACTATAAAGAAAATAATAAATTATGAAAACCCAATGAAATTGTAGCAATCGTATGCCTAAGACAAAATAAATGAATAAAAAATAAATCAAACTGAAAAATAAATATGAACTGCAGCATCTACCCAGAATAAATTTCCAGCAGCGTGACATGCATATTGGTGTAGCATAATTTGCTTTATAATCAATAAAATGTAGAACTGTAAAATCCTATATCAAATTGTTAGACTTAGAAAATGCTAAAAAACGTTTGGTATCTCGTGACACAAAATCTAATACTGGACGATTTTTGGCATCTTATTTACTTTTCATGTTTTTTTTTCTATATTTGTTTGTATTTTAATGGATTTTCTTTTCACTATGTTTTTACTCTTTTTTTTTTGTAGAAACAGACTGCCTCAAAAAAAAAAGACTGAAAGAAAAAAGAAAGAAAAATACATGTAAGCTGTAATAAGGATTGCAGTTTACTGTCATCAGCTAATCAATAATTAATTATGTCCTTCAAACTATTTCCCAAGAAAATATAGCACGAACAAAAGATGAAATGATTTTCTCTTTCCTCCTTTGGTAATTATAGAAATAAAATTAAAAAAAAAAAGAATTAACAAAAGTGAAGAATAGTTCAGGCAGTAGACACAAGAAAGAGATCATTCTCAGTACTTACAGAAAGGTTCTATTTCACTAAAAAATACACTGTTATGATGCGAAGATAAATTGTTTGATTATGTTACGCATGGTATCTCAGCACCAGATATCTTACCGAACAAATAAAATTGTACCTATTCTGTGTGCCAAAACTAAAGCAGCACTAATGCCACATATTATATACCTGTATTGACATGATCTATTGTTAAGAAAGTACATGGTGGTTTACATTGAAAAGAAAATTACAGAAAAGTTCACTTCTGATGAAATTATTATTATGTATGATTTGTTAGGTAGTCGTAGGATTAAACTCAAATTAACAAAAATGTAGATTTTAGATTTTACATAAGAAAGAAAAAAAAGTAATTGTAATGCATGTTTATCCTTTTTTTTATATTACATCAAATGATGATGACTGATGCTATAATTTTGAATATTTAGTATTAGTGTTTTAGTCAAAATGGTTCATATTTAAATTTTTATATGAGTATTTTTTTCTCCCCTCTCAATTTGAAATTCTGATTCCACCCTGTAAATACCGTTATGAAGTACTTTGCAACAGGATTTGTACATTTTGTTTAGTAGTTTGTGCTCGTAATAACTTTATACTGATGCATAGTAAAAGCAACACAACAATATCATATGGCGCATTAAGAAAAGATAAATTATGAGTTTTATATTTACAAAACTATTTCCTTATTTCTTAGTTATGAAGTATTTTGTAAGAGAAGGAATTAAAATTGGTCTATATCACAGTAGTACGACCATGTCCATATTTGCCGTGCAAAGATCCGAATTAAAATTTTGTGCATTCAAGTAACGATCGCAACGAAATATATGACAGCTTTTAATCCATTATTTGTTCAAAATGAAAGCACAACACACCACATGATTTCTTTTGGAAAGGGAAATTCTATTCCACGCAGCAAGTTATTTCGTCGAGAGGAGAAATCCAATGGATTGTACTAACGATTCCACGAATCTTTTTCATTTTTCTTTAAGGAAATGATGAAGATCAAGCCCCAAATTTCGATTCAATGAATCTTTGAATGAAATCTCCGCAGAATCTTGAAGTTTGATGAACATGACTTGGTGTTTTTTTTTTTTTTGATGTGTAATATTACAACTTGGATTTACATGGAAAAAAAATATTACAACTTGGAAGGAAGCAGCTTTCATTAGGAATTTGAAGTCAAGAAAATTTCTGTATGACATATTACGGAATGTATATCCACATGGTTAACAGATTAAAAAAAATAAAGAAAAATAACATGGTTAACAGATTAAAAAAATAAAGAAAAATAACAACGATAAGATCAGCATTCCGTGTTAGAAACTACCAGCAATAGTGCCCTCTGAAGAATCATTTCTACCAGTCTAAACAATGATTAGTTTAACAGATCACCAAAATTTGACCTACAGTTACAGGATAATTATATGAAAAAAAAAACTGAACTAAACGACTATTCTTTATGTAAAAGAAGGAAATGCATAGAAGGTATTGACATCTGGATAATAAAATAGAAACAATAAAAAGTATCTTACTGCATCATTGTGAAATCTATTTCCCTGTGCTCATTTATAACCATCTTCTCTTGATATTCATCCGAAAGTATGCTGCTTTCTGGAAGAAACTCAAGATGGACCCATGGCTGCATGTTCACATTATTTAAAGGACAAACTGATATTTATCATAAGATACGACAAGATATTGTAATTATAGTAAATTAGCTTTAAATTCTAAACTCTCAGATCAAACTTGAGTGAAAATAAATTCCTTATTGAAGTTCCAATTATATTTCACCCACCAAATGAGCTCCTTATCATAATATCTATATGGAGCTTCTTGGCAATTGTTTGCAATCATAAAATAAAAATTTGGACCAGCTTGAAGTCACCTAGAAACTTTGTAAATATAAATAAGAGGTGTTGACAAAAAACTGGAGTCTGATTCAACTTCACCTCATCCTCGTCTTCAGTTTGTATTGAATCCACTGGTTCTGTCTTTGCCTATCCAAATGTTAACTGAGTTAAAATCTTGGAATAGCAATAGTAAAACAGTAATTTCTGAAGAAAAATCACTCTAATACTACAGACAGCTAGCAAATTTCTACAGTTCAGAATAATAATGAAGATGATTAGGGCCAATAACATAATCTAGAACTGCCCTGCAGTAAAATAAAAGAAAACGAGATTATAAAAGAAGGACCTAGTTGTAATTATTCATTATTTTCTCTCTTAAATCCACCAGGTAGAACTGAACATTGCAACTTTGGCTATCCAACTTTTCAATTTATCGGAAATTCACAACTAATAATTTTAGTACCATTTGCACTACTCTGAGCCTCAAAATTGAAACGCGGTATCGTAACATAATGAGCTATGAATATCTCTCATATGACGGATTTATAGATTAAGACAAACTGACCATCTTAGTAGTAGAAGGTGTTGAGCCCTGTACATTTTCCTCTGGATCCATTCGGTCTGTAGAACGCTTTCTCTTTTGTTGATCAGTCATTATTACTGGCCGCAGTTGCACAATTCCATCAATCGGATTCAAGTGTAACTGTAAAATATTATAAAAACATTTACTACAGAAGTCTATTAAAAAATGCAAAGCCAGTGCAGACAATGCCAAATAATAGAGAGAGTCTAGTTAAATGCAAAAGAGAAATAACTTGCCTGGTTATTTCGCAAGATACCAACAGCATAGTCTGTTGCAGATGGTGCCACTAGGGACCATAGGGTCTGTAACAATAAATGATAAAATGTCAGCAGATAATGACAATCACCTTCTGCAAAACAATCCCCGCATTTTACAATAGTTCAAATGAACCAAAATTTCTCGTATCTTCAATATTCATAACAGGATAAGAAACATTACATCAAAAATAAATAAAAAAAGCTAATGCCTTGAACCAATGAGATATTTTTCTTTTTCCACTGAATTAAATACAATTTTAACTAAAATCAAGCAAATAAAATTATTTTTAGTAGACGGAAACCATGGTTTGATGGACATGGTGTCGTTTCCCCTCTTTTAAGATGCCGTTAACTCAATATTTTAATAAATTTAACATTTTTATAGTGATTGAAGTTCAATAATTGATATCATTGTTTGTTGTTATAACAGAAACTCAAAATTTGAATTACTTGATATCTTTCATAAATATGGTAAACAATGTGGTTTAATTTTAGGGAAAAACAAGAGATCAAATTATGAATGGCTTATCAGGACACATGCTGATACATCTAGCTATATCAGAGAAAAAAAAAAAAGCAATTACTGTCTTGTTAATTCCCAAAGTCCTTGCCATGTCAGCATCAAAAGTTCGATGATCATCGTCTCTACAGAGATCAACTTCCATTTTTTTACATTTAGGCATCATTCGCACCTATCATAATATTAAAGATTTTAATTAAGCACAATCACATTAATTTTGATTTTTTTATCATGCACACAACACGTTAATTTCAAAAGTACAAAAAGCAAGTATATATAATTTTACCTCTATGCACCTTTTCTCCATCTCATAAGTCTGCCAATTTGATCTGAGTGGATATTGCATGACATAGATCTGCAAGAGGAATCAGCTATAAGAAGAATGCAGGATAAATCTACAAACCTTTATATCTCCAAATATTAAAAAAAGTCATAGATTTGAGCAGCATACATGTTGTTTATCATTTCATTTTACAGTTGCTTAATTTAGGTTTCAGTCTGTCAGATACATATGTACTTCAAGTTCAAGAATGTCTTTTGTTCTATTGAGAAAAATATATAGTTTGCAATGAACAATTTCTGGATTCTTAATCTGACATGACATCAAATCCAAGTTAACTATGTACTCAGAAAAATGGAGATTATGGTCTAATTGCTTCACATCAAACAGCCCCGTGAAAGTAGCAGGGAAATATCTGAAAGGTAGAGAAATTACCTCAGTTTCATTTTCATCAAGAGGAAACGGGGACAAGAACACATCGATCTCCCTCTCAACCTCATCCTCATCCTCCTCCACCACCACAACATGTTCCTCTACTTTAGGATTGATCTCGGGTTCTACTTCAGGGTTAGTAACAGGAGAAGAAGCCGTAGGAACAGAAGGGGTCGGAATAGCATCCTTGGGCTCTATTTTAGGTTTAATGGTGGTTTTGGCAGTTGCAGCAGAGGTGGCGCCTTTGGGTTTGGGTCGGAAAGTGGTGGTTCTGGTGGAGGAAGTAGAAGAGGTGGAAGAAGGGCCGAGCGTTGCCATGGCCGTGTCGAGGTCCATGTTGTCGGCCATGGTAAAACTCGAGCAATTCAACCGGGAGTTATTTCCCCTCTGACGAGACAGAGAATTTGATGGAAATGGATTCGGAGCAATACTTTGTGCGCGCGGTTAAATCTCTTTAATGTATCATGATTCATGTATGGCGGCATTCCTCTGTTAAAAACCCGTCTATTTCAAGAATTTTATAACATCTTTTTTCTAAAAAAAATTGATAATTCTCTCTTTTAGATTCGCCCTCTGCGGAAACGTAAGAAATAAGAAACCAATTATCACAAGGGAAATGACGAGAGGAAGAGCGGGCAGCGCAGGTCCCACTCGACGGGTCAAACGGATCCGATATAATTAAATATAACAATAAATTAATTTTTAATTACTTAAAAGTATGTAAAAATTTAATTATTAATTTTTATTTGGATCGGATCGGAGGATCTAATTAATTAATTCTTAATTATTTAAAATTATGTAAAAATATTTAATTATTTTACATAGGTTGGGTTTCGACCTGTGCCCCGGCTGGATCGAGTATGGATCAAGGTTTTTTGACTCGAATTTAAATGGATCAGATAAAAAAATAAAAAAATAATATAATCTGATCCGAACTCGATCCGACCCGACCCAATGACACCTCTAAGGTAGCCACTACAGCCGTACGAAAATATTCGCAGGGAAATCTGAAGGGCTCATTTTAATCTGAACGGCTGTGGAGAAGTATAAATATAAATTTTAATTTACAAAACTGTTTATTATTATTCAATCAGAATCGCTAACGAGTGATGAGACCATTCATAAAAAAACGGCACAGCTTCGAAAAGAGAGCTCTTTATTGATTCGAGCTCAAAAGCCCAAGAGGGAAGTTTCGGACGCTGATTGGGCCAAGTTTCTTTGAACAATATATTTGGGCTTTTGGGCCCAATTTTCTTTCGGAGGACCGCACCTGAATCTCAAGGGATGCTGTTTGAACTGTTGGAAGGCCCCATCTTCTCTCCGAACACCCCTTTAAAATGTAAATGACGAAATTAACCTCGTGTGCTCACTGTATAATAGTCTCTTAATAAATTCTTTATAACAAAATCATATAGGATATAAATTATTTTTTAGTTTCATAAGTATTAGTTTCATATTTTTTAAGATGAAGCTAAAATAATAATAAAATAATTAATCTTTATGTATGAAAAAAAGTCACTCTGAAAAATCCAAAATAAGTATTTAAGTACCTCTAAAAATAAATGTTCTTATATTCCATAAAATTTTGTTATAATGAATTTATTAAGATACATAACAAAAATTTAAAAATAATTAGATATATTTTGGAGTTAGCACCTATGTCATTTTTACTCTTATTTGATTGTCGTAGAAAATATCACAGAGAATCCAAAATTACTGTTCTCCTGTGCGTATGTTGGCATACACGGGTTGCCGTTTCCTTCTCTGCACAAAGAAAATAAGATATAGATAATTTGATTCTCTGTTTTGATTGAAATAAATCTTGCTGATATGATTCTGTAAATCAGCCTTGTTCTCTCTCTCATAATAATCTGTAAGATAAAAGGCCAATTAGCCTTCCTGTATCAGCGAAGAAATCATAAAATCAAGGGAAAAGAGTTGGGTGGTAGTGGTATGTTTTGTGATTGTGTGTGTAAAACTTCAATTGTTGTCTGATTGTTCTGGCCATCAAACTTACAATCATATTCTCTGTTAAGTCCATTCTATCAGCATGAAAAATAAAATCACTGAAGCCAGATTTGAAGTTTTCCTCTTCCCTTTTGCTGTGTGTACAGAGAAACCTCCATAGCTATGTAGACTTGTAGGAGGTACCCAATTCATTGTCCATGATTTCATACAGACTTACAAGGGCACTTGTGTTGCTAGTTAGATATCTTAATATGTTAGGGATCACTGTAGTATTATCTATCACTGTACGATACAGAAGCAAAATTTACATTTGAAAATGCATTTGTGGAAACAATTGATTTAACAACAATGACTAGATACATATGAATTTTGGCAGTTTTCCAGCTAATGAGAATTCTGAATAATGCCTGAAATAATGGGGTTGCATTTCCCTTTATTAATGGAACCTACCTAACAACTGACCTCGTCTCATACAAAAGTTCATATTTGCAAGCTATTTACACCATGTCATGAATAGAAAAAGCAGCATCCCCGCTAAGAATCCTGACATAAACACTCAAAACCTAAAATTGTACAAATTTCTTTCTCGTTTTGTTTCTCTCTTACAAGGCAAAATCACTCATTTACAAGAAGTGGGGGTACGAAGCTATACGAGGGAGGGACGTGAGAAGATCACCGAATGAATCATTCAGCTTCAAATCTGCTTTAGAATCGGTGTTATTCCTCACTATATCTCGGTTCTCGTGCTCATCTTTTTGAATCAGAGAGCACAAAGAATTAACTCTCGACATGAGATACTTTTCATCTGTGGCAGCAATCGGGTTCTGTGAGTCGGCCAAAAGAAGTTGAGCCATTTCTTCAAATTGTGCTTTGATCAAGTTATCTTCATTGCTTGTATTTGGTTGGTTTTGTGATGAACTGTTAAGCTGCCTGTAGATGTGGTGGCTGATGTGGTTCATGATTTCACTTCCAGACATAGATGGTTGTAAGCCTGGTACTTTGAAATGGTTTGATAGCGCTTGGATATTGTATAGAATTTGTGTATTGGAAGAAGTGTTCATATCAGTTGGCTGGAACTCGACAGCTGAAAAGGGAAGAAAAATCAAACTAAATTAACAGAAACCTTGTATTATGTTGGAAATATTATACGGGGATATATTGGTTTATGCATGCTTGTAATTTACTGGGATTGCAGTTAGTTGTACATAATACTATGTACAAATTGATGTTTTGTTCAAGTCATTTAATTTTTAGTCAAATTAGCAAACACAAGGCATGATTCCTGTGGCATCCCATCTGACTAATTTCTTGAAAGAACTCTCAAATTGCCCCTCCTCCCTGAATCAACGCATCCAATAAATTGGAGCCATTGAACAAGCATGACAATTTGGGCATTTTGTTGTTGAAAAATTAGCGGAAGGCAGGACACAGCCATTCTCAACTTTCAAGGTCGGACAAGCCTTTTTATAGACTCTATTTATTCCTATGCATGCAAAGAACAATTTCACAACAATATATAAATAGATGACGTCATACCTGCACTGGACCTATTGTCACGTGCATCGACATTTGGTACCCTTTCATCAGATTCTCTCATTTCAGTGTTTGTGCCAGATGCTGAACTGTCAAGAGAGGGCGGTATCAGTGATACAGATTCAGGAAGATGGTAATGGTACCCATCCCTAAAATTCTTAAAGGATGTTGCGTTGAACCTGTCCCCTTCTTCAAAAATGGAGGGCTTGTGCTCAAAGAAAGGGTTATCCAAGCTGATCATGGGTTGCTGACTCAGTGCATAGAGCCGTGGATCACAGTGTACCAGCTTCTCAAAATGCCTACTCATAAAACCTTGTTGGCACTCCAAATAATGCCTCCTGTCAAAGAATCATTATTTAGTCTGGAAAAAAAGATATTAAATTAAAACTCACTAATTTTACCACCTGTCGATATCATTGAAGTATAGTGTTAAGGTGAGAAAAATAAATATGAAATCAATTTCTGCTATTTTTTTTTTACTACAAGCATGAATTTGGCACTATATTAGTAATGACCAACTTGTACCTGTGTGTTGTAGCCTGGCCACCAGTAAAATCAGCAGTTGCTTGCCATAACGTATGCTTCCTTGGCTGTGGATTTGTCTCTCTGAAGAATAGAGGTTGCCTCGACAACTACTCAAAAAGTTGGGAAAAAAGTCAACACCAAAATATAGGAAATTGAAGGTAACTACCACCATTTGAATCAGCGCAAAAGAGAAGAAAACACAAGCAGATGAGAAATGTAATAAACATTGAAAACTTACCACTATGTCAAGAGTGTCAGGTCCATCTTCAGTGAAGGAAACCTTGATGGCGGCGATATCAGACCATTGAACCTCAATCTTGCTCTTGAGGCCACCATCCAGTACTTCCCACACAAGCTTGTGTTTTGCAAAGTAGAATTTTGCAACCAAGTCCCCTTCGTACCTTGACACTCTCTGCTAGGAAACAAAAAGTACAAAGAAATGAATATCCCAGTCTTCATAATTATATATAAACCTCCGAAGCTAGTAGCATTTCGCAATGATAATAATCACTAGGGTGATCAGTTTGTTTTATGTCATGCATTTCTATGAGCAGTCAGGCTATATTCTCAGGATTCTGGCAATGGACAGAAGCCTTCATTTTCCTCGAAAAGGACCCAATTGCACCTCATTTAGAGAAGTCGCAATTGTACAAAGGAGAATAAATGCAGAATTGAGGCCACTGATTTGCAGAGGCAGCTATACAGTCAAACAAAGAATTCACAAATCATACCTCCCAATTGCCGATTCTCAAAACAGAAGCTGGAAAGTTGGAGGCTTTCAGCTTATCAGATGAACTAGAGCACGAAGTGACTTTACTTTTACTGCCATCTTTAGCTAATTTCTTTTCTCCGCTTGTCGAGGTGGATTGAGAAAGCTTTGTTTGCACAAAATCAAGAAAGGAAGGGCTTTTTTTTAGCCTCAGACCCAACGGGCTCGGTTCACTTACCAAAGTGTGATGCAATTCTTGTGGTTCTAGTGTAGTGGAGCTCTTATCTGTGCTCCGCTGCTGATGTCAAGAGAACCACAAATTTGAAATTGATTTTAATGATGTGTTTAAGTTACTACTTTGGTTTTGACTTTTGAGATAGGAAGATGAATTTCTCTGATTTTTACTAATAATAAAACGCACTTTTTTTTTTGTAAAATTAAGCTTTAATCATACAAGTACAGACTCTACAACTCAGTAAAGTATTTGCCAAGTACAATTTCACAAGTTTGCTTCTATTCTATCTAAAATCCCACTTAAAATTAACACGAAATAATGGGAAAAGATAAAAAAAAAATTCACTGGGCCACACCATGACCTGAAAATTTGTAAATAGACGACATCACTCAGTTTGGGAACCAAGGGGGTGAATGTGAATCACTGAATCTAATTAAAATATAAGAAATCAACATGCTACCAATTGAAAGAAATGATCTTAGCAAAGATGCTTTGATCAAGCCCCAATTCCCACAACCATCAACGAAGTCCCAACCATAAGAAATGATCTGCGCACAAGCACAGCGCAAAACAGTAAATATCTTAATTGCGAACCTGAAGGGAAGGGTATTCAATTTTGGGTTTTTTGCTGTGAAAACCCAAATCCTGATCATAATAGTCATCTCTTTCAGACTTCACTACAACTTTTCCCAAATTTGACAACTGCACCATCGCTTAGATTTTTTTTTCTTTAATTTGCGAAAAAGTATTGAAGAGGGCGCTCTCTGTTGAGCTCCGCTTTGGAGAGGAGGGAAAGAGAAATATGGTTTTGGTTTGTTAAGAAGAGAGCAGATAGGATATTTATGTATTTATTTTTATTTTGTTCGTGTCCAGACCGAGTTTAGTTAGATAAGATATTAAATGATTGCGACTTTGGAAAATATGGGGAAAGGCGATTTATTTACTATATGATTATATGATGAGGTGGAGACCACACGTGCCAATTTGCTGCGGCGCTTGTGTCGTTCAAGCAGTTTTTTTTAGTAATAATAAGTTTTAGTAAATTAATTGAGAAAAGTAAAATTTTAAATATATGGCAACGCGCCACTGCCAGTGGCGTGTTCACTACGCGTTTGAAACGCGTCGATCGCCAAATGGCGCGTTTCATTATTTTTACCAAACGCGCCGCGGCGATCGCACGTTTCCTTATTTTTACGAAACGCCCTACTACCGTGGCGTGTTTGCTTCTTATATATACAAAATGCGCAGATCACTTGCGCGGGGTTTGATTTAAACGCGCTTAACCTTTGGCGATGGCGTGTTTCCTAAAAATAATGATACACGCCATCGATCGCAACGCCGCCATTCATATATTTGAAATTTTACGTTTCTCACTCTTATTTTTAATAATATTAATTTAATAAAACTTATTATTACTAAAATCTGGTCGTTCAAGATATAATATTATATTTGAAGAACTTCATAGACATGAACTAGAAAAAAAAAGCATAATTCAAACAAATGCTAATACTTTCTTTCAAGGGGTTTATTTGTAATTGTACGCTAACGCTATATGTGGGTACTGAATATTTTCCAGAAATGACAAGTCAGTGGGGAGAAAGACAAAAGCAAATTGCTGCTACATGAAGAGTGTACGGCGGTACTTAATATTTATTTTTCACTACTAATAATACTTCATGCAAAAGTCTAAATTGGACTTAATCAACTTGTTCCAACGTTTCAATGTCTCAACATCAATAGATTATTATATATAGAATTAATAAAATGCATGCATTCAATTATGAAGAAACAAAGTTGGTCTCGTACGAAATTCACCTGGTCTTCCTAACAAAGGAGCCCTGCGTTTGCGTGCCACTATTGTTTAATCTTTGAGAGATTAAATTAAATATTACAAATGATGTATGCATTTTAGTATTGTAAAATGTAAATGTAGGGTACAATTACATAATAAAATCATTAAATCTTCATTTGGGGAAAAATAATAGAGAAGCGAGCATGTTGGCCAGAGGGACCACAGAGGCACAGACGCGTGTCAAGGAACCTTCTGGGCCCACCGCTCTCACCAGAATACACCCGGTCCACCAGTAGAGACGTTTCCTTGGACTTCTATAATTTTTTTGATCCGGAATTATAACTACAAAATACAGAATGCATGACACAAAAATATTAACATCAAATGAAACATAAAGAAACAAATTTATAATTTTTTAATTAGATTCAGATAAATATATAATTTAATATTAATAATTTATTCATATGCAATCAATTATTGTTGTGGTGATAAGAGGAGTTGTTGAACAAAATCACAAAAAAAAAGAAACTTAATTTTTTTTTTAATATAAGAACCAGTGCTACTCAACATATTATCATTAATTTTATCTCTTGAGGTTAATCTATATTATTGTCAACAATTTCTTACTAATTTTACTTTCGAAGTTAATAAACAGTGCTGAGTGCTGACACAACATGCGATTGTGCACCGAGACCAACCACCACTACGTTTACCTTTCATGAGGCGGGAATGGGACACGTGGAAGAGAGAAGGTTGGTGGGGGCGGCTGGATGGTGGAGGCAGATGACGTGGGAAATTAGCTGTACCCCTTGTGATCTTAATGGATAAGGTTGCCATAAAACGACAAAACAAAGGACAAACTTTCTTTTTTTTTTTTTTTTTTTACTAGTAACTACTAACTAGTAATGAAAAGCAAGCAATAGTTTATTTTATTGTCAAATCAGCAGCAGTGTCGGATATCAGATGTCAGGGACAGGCATCCGAATCACCACAATTAATTGTATCACCCCCATTTTGATTTGGTGCTTCGAATGTAGAACTCAGTCCATAAAAAGTAAGAACTCCACTCTTAAATCCGGTTTGATACTTTCAAATTTTTAATTCTTATTCAGTCATTACAAATTTAATTTGACTCTTTCTATTGATAAAAATCAGATTTAATCTTTAAAAAAGACTTTTCTAACTCGATATTTATCAAACTCGATCATTTTTTATTTTTACCTAATCTTTTTCGGATCATTTCTTTAATATTATATATTAATTACATTTAAAAAAATTAAAAAAATTAACTTAAAATAAAATATCAAAACTTAAAAATATAACTTAATATTTTTATATAAATTTAAATTTATATTAAAAAAATACATAATTATCAAAGAAAAAATATATCAAATTCTTACTCATCCTTAAAATCTGAAAAGTTTGATAAAAATTAGACTTACTTTTTAAAAACTAAACCCTTTAAATCTGATTTTCTAAAAATTCTCATCAAACTCAATATTTATCGACTTTCTCATTGACCCGTTAAATTCGCCCCTTACAAAAATCCAGACGGATCTTAAGAAAGATGCCTAAACCTCACTATCATAAGTTAGTGGGTCCCAGCTGTATCCAATTGCTGGGTCCTGGTCCTCCTCCTGGACCATCACAATCACAAGCTTGTTTTGACGGTCCAGGTTGTACCGTGGAATTTGCCCATCCAATTCAACTAACCTATCATTAGTTTTGGTTGCTTATATATTATATATTACCTTTGAATTCTCATAGTTTCATATCAGTTTATATATATTTTTTTTTTTGGAAATGCAAGTTCATATCATCAGCAGAATATTATATTTTATATTTGAATATATAACTTAAAAAAAGATGGATGAATTTTAGCAGATACAAATATAAATACAGTTTCTAACATTTATCAGATTTAAATTATTTTAGTATTGAGGTGTATATATTCAGATCTAAATTAATTATTTTTATTATTGACTATTGACTTGAGGTATTGTTGCGGAGGTCGATTAATTTATTACTTCAATTAAGCCTCTAGACCAGTGTAATTTTTTTAAAATTATTCACCCGATTAAAAAGTTTAAGACCAAATTATTTAACTACGCCTATTCATACTTTATATTGTGTAGAATTTATAATTTCTTCATATTTGAAGTATGTGTATTTTAATATCTGAACCATCGTCCACACTGTGAACAAATCAAAATTGACAGTGTGGAGAGGATGCCAATTAGGGTTGCAAACGGATTGATACAGACAGATAATGTTTTTACCGTATTCATATCCGTTAAAAATTTTCGGATACGGATTCGTATCGGATATTCAACGGATATCGGATATGGATCACATATTCAACGGATATCGGATATGGATCACATATTCAACGGATATCGGATATGGATCGCATATTCAACGGATATATTTCGGATATTAAGTAAAAATATTATATATCATAAAAAAGTACATATAATTTTTTGATAGAATTATTAATTATAAAAGTTAAATATTAATTATTATTATTATTATATTAGTAGTACAAATTGTATCAATGAATTATTAAAAAATATGATACATTAGCACAAATTTTATATAAAATTAGTTAGATTTGTAATGTATGCAAAAAAATATAATTAAAAACACATAATGAGATTTTTCGGATATGTATTCGGATAAAATCGGATAATATTGGATCGGATACCTTCGGATAATGTCGGATAATGTCGGATATTGATGGATAATAATTAAACGGATGGTTACGGATAGGCAATAGCCTAACCATATCCATATCCATTAAAAAATTTCGATACAGATATGGATATGGATCGAATAATTTTTGTTATTTTCGGTTCAAATCACGGATAAAATTGAATATTTTATTATCCGTTTGCAACCCTAATACCAATCCATAATCCAATAGGCTAATACCTACAGTTTTCAAATATATTCATGACTCCAATAATATTTGCACATAGTGATACCAACAACAAAAATATGAAATTCATACTGACAAGAATGCAAAAATCTGTTTGTTAAGATGTCAATAAGTAACGTTATTGCAGTATATGGGAACTATATCCACAGGTTGACAATAAATATATATTTCAAGCAACTGAAGGATCATAGATATATACGATCAGAGTTGATATATACTATAATTAAAGAGGAGACAAATTTTGTTCTGTAATCACCTTTTAATACTAAAATAATGTAAAGGGGTTGTCCATTTCATTTCTTGTTCTCTCTTTAGTCTTTTCCAATCAAAAAAAGAGGACCTAAAAGGCCCAGCTAAATGCACACTTCATCAGATTAAGATAGATATTGGGTTCAGGCCTGTTTATTCTGGCCCAATTGAATTGAGCCCAATATCAAAGCGAACAAACTGAAACAATACCTTATATCCAATTATATCTGGTTCAATATATCATATATGTGACTATCTTCGATTAGAAATTTAAAATGATAAAAATTACCGACTTGAACCAAAATAATAAAAAAATTACAAAAATGCTTTATATCTCAGCATATTAATTTATTATACATTTAGACTAGCTGACTAGGTGTGGCCAAGCGGTGCTTTTAAAACTAGTGGTGGATTTTTATTTTTATTTTCTTTTTGGAATAAAAATAAAATCACGTTACTCACAAGAGATTAGATTCTCAAACCATTCGAGGTCCCACTTGTCAGTGGCATCTTGGGGAAGGTACTGGAGATGTAAACTATAAAGCCTTCAGAAAACAAACAAGAAACAACTCTGAAAACCAGACTTTATACTCAGGACACTGCGCACAGGCGCAAATAGACCACTCCAACATAGAGCACCACTTGTTGAATACAACTGGTTTTGCATTTGTTGCGGACTTTAGAGTTAGGTTAGCGCACCTTATTTTACTATAAAGGAATATTATTAGATTTAATTTCTGAATATTGTCATCGTTATTACATAATTTCAGAATTGAAGAGAGATTATTTTGAGTTCTAGCTATGAAACTCATTCTACAAAACAATCTATATATATAAAACTTTGCTTAAATTTTATAAATCGTAAATGAATGTTCAATCCAACATAAATATTCTTGAATGTGATTGGATTTGATCTAACATCTCATCCCATGAAGCTTAGGACAACTCAATATTAGATTAGTATTGCATCTAATAATTTGTTTGATCATCTTCAAAGGATAAATCATCTATTATTACTTGTTGTCTCTTGCCTTCACTTAAGAAGTTGCTATTATTATGATACAATAACTATGCCTTAAATATACACAAACTCAGTAGTGAATCCAAAGCAATAAATAAGTCTGGACATAATGATCAAAGGATGTCCATATCAATTGTGTTCTTCAACACACAATAATTAAATCAGACACATGTAGTGAAACTGCTATACTTTTAGAAATCTTTAAAAATAAAATTGCTAGCATATTGCAGATTATTGATATTTAAGCTTAATTAGAGACCGGTCTATACTTCTGCCTTAACAAATCTGTATTGAAATATATCTTAAACTCATCGGTTTTTACTTAATTTTCTCAAACACTCATATTTTCATATTGAATCATTTTAATATACATTGTATGTAGAAATTAGAACAATTTAATAAAATAATATTAGAACAACTAAACGAAATAATAGTTCGTAATATAAAGATATAAAGCTAGTAATCTTTATAACAATTAATACATAATTGTTACAATAGCTTGTTAAATAAATAAATAAATAATAGACCAAGTCCAAGTGAAGAGAAACATGTTTGGCAGAGGCCAAAGGGAAGTGCCCGTGAATGTTCAATAATTCCTCACGCACCAAATGCCGCCAAATCGCCAGCACCTCTTTCTTTTGTTCTCTTCTCTTTCGCTCTCTGCACCTCCTTCGAATCTCTCCCACTTTTAGTTTTTTTCCCATTCACCTCTCCCCTTCTCTCTCTCCAGCCATTTTAATTGGCGTCAATGGCGCATCTCCCTTCTTCCATGCTGTGGCCATTTCCGTGCTTTCTGGTGTTAGTTTCGCTTGTTGTATTTGCTGGAGGCAACGCTGTTGTTGTTTCTCTACATGAATTGAAATTCGGAGATGATGGGTTTTCTTCCACGACTGCTACTCAAATGCCAAGTAATTCTCAGCACTAATTAATGTCTGTGTTTGTTTGTTTTTTTTCCTAAAATAAAATGAAAATGTTGCTTTTTTGGCATGTTAACTATATATATGTTACAGTAATGAAGTTCAAGCAAATATGTTTGTCATTTTTACATTAAAGAAACTTTGTTTCCATCGGTTTAATTAATGGTAATGCACGCAAGTTGAATTCCTGATCATTTATTTTAGCAATGTAAGGGATATAAAATTAATTTATAAATAAATGTCCTTCCTTTTGGTTAAATAACTTCAAATAATTATTCAGAAAATTCTAATAATTTCAAACAATGAACTGTTTTATCTATATCACTCTATGGAGCTTGCACATACTGACATGTCTAATGGTCATAAGAGCAAACCATGTTGGAGTAATATGACCAAATTTTATTCCGAAAAAAGAACAATAAAAGTTTATGATTCCAACATTTTTGTTAGAGCCCATCAAAAAATATTCTTGCCATTATCTCCAGTTAATTTTTACTTTGTATATTTCCGCACCTAAGACTAGCAACTCTGATCAATAATGTAGAATAAGTAAATTTAAGGTGGTATTAATCAAGATCCTACAAGATGATCAAGTCAAGTGACGGTTGGTAGGGGTAAGTACTTACAAGAACAAAATACTTGACTGAGATAAAAGTGTATAAAATAGTGAAGACAAAAGACAAAATCTGAATAAGATGATCAAGAGAACAAGAGTAAGAGCATAGAAGTTGAATCATAAAATGTATCGTGTATCATTGTATTTTGTATCGTATCAAAATCTGAATAAGATGATCAACAGAACAAGAGTAAGAGCATAGAAGTTGAATCATAAAATATAACGTATATCGTTGTATTTTGTATCGTATTATGTTTTGTGTATCGTATCGTTAAGATACGCTAAGTTATTTTTAAAATAATAAGAAAAGTTAAAATAAATTAGTAACTAATAAGAAAAATATATTAATTAACAAAAAAATTATCGTCATGTTCTAATAACTAACAAAAGTACCACCATCACTATCATCATCACTAACAAAAAAAACATATTAATTAGAATATGTTATAGTCATGTTCTAGATTTCTAGTTACTAACAAAATATGCTATGTATATCATCATTTTCACTAACTAACAATATTGACATCTAAAATTTCATTAGAACCACAATCACTATCATCATCACTTTCATCATTAAGATTAAGAGACACATCATCTTCATCGGTTTTATCCTCTTCCTTCAAATCCGGTTCAACTTCTTCTTATACTTCTTCCACCACAATTATTGTTTCTTTCTCTTTATTGTTAATTTTTTCCTTGCCTAATCTCAAATCTCTTGGTCCTAGTAACAAAATACAAACCAAAAACTATTTTATCTTGCAAATAGAGATACACGAAATATTTAAATATAAAAATAAATTTATACCTCATTTTCTTTTCTTGATAGTACCAACATTCTCTTCCATAAAACACTTACTCAAATTCTTCCATGAATAATCTTGGACAACAGGAATAAAAGGAATAGGAGCTTCGATATCTGACTCATCTTGAAGAACGGGTGTTTCTTTTTCGGCAATTCATTCATCATCTGAGTCCATATCCGATAATTCAATTGGATTATAATTATCACCTTTCATTTCTCTTTCCTTTTGCCTCCTTTCTAGTCTTAGATTATACTTGACAAAAATGATATTGTTCAACCGTTCATGCTCTAATTTTGCTCTTCTCTTGGTATGAATGTTATCAAAAATACTTCAATTTCGTTCGCATCCCGTTGCACAACATGTGAGACTCAAAACACATATTACAAATTCCTTAACCTCCTTGCCCACACCATATATATCTCACCAATGTGCTATTTTAAAATTTAAAAGATTAACTCAAAGAACAAAATATATTTTTGAATTTAAAGATATGGATATCAAATTTGAATACATACCGGGTTGTTTCTTGTCTCGAGAGTGGATGGTCATATCTGACCCAAATGTACCTTCCGATCGCTTGAACTTCTCAAGTTAAGTATCAATTTTAAATCATGTTGCACGATCGGGTACATTCTTTCAATCGTTTCAATTAGTCCCGCTTGAACTTCATCATCCGTATTAAAATTTTCACTAAAATGAAATCTTAAAAAAAATACATTTCAATAAACTATTTAAAGAAGATCATCATGATATGAAATATAAATAGTAGATAAAAAATTTACTTTGGATTTAGAAAATGTACCTTTCCAACTAAGAAAAAGAAAAAGAGCAAGAAATGCTTGATTAGAATCATTCAGCAAGGAAAAGGATGTAGGGAGTTGAATGATAAACAGTTGTATGAATTGAAGTTTCAAAATACTAAAATAAAGTGAATTTTATATAAGTTGGTAATGCATTACTTTCAATAATCTCCTGTTGCATGAGGAAGGTTCCAAAAGTTCCAAAAACCTTGCATGCGAATATCATGTATTGAGCTTCTTTTTATGCTTATAACAATTCCATTTTATTTTTTAGGAAAACAGAATGGAGCAACCATACTAGAACTCAAGCGTCACTCTCAATTATCCAAACTCAAAAAGAATAATGTCAAGTACATCCAAAATCTGCTCACATTGGATGAAGCAAGGGCTACTTCCATTCAAAACCAAATCAAGAACTTACAAGAGAGAAATGCTGAGTTTTCATCAGAAGCAGCACAATTGCCACTCAGCTCGGGCATCAAGTTGCAGACGCTCAATTATGTGACGACTATCACAATTGGCAGCACAAGCACAACAGTTATTGTCGACACCGGAAGTGACCTTACTTGGGTTAGTTATTTGTTGAACATATGTTACTATATGAACCAGTGAGATTAATTGTTCAACTTCAAGAGAAAAAAAGGAACAGTGAGATTATGAAGAGTAGCAGAATTCATGTGAATATAATCAGTCCATTTAATGTGTACGCCAAATAATATGCAGATTATTGGTATTTAATTGTTTCATTAAATCTCCTTTCATATTGACATAAGAATTAGAATAATAAACAAAAGATATGTTTTATGTGACCAAGTGATAATTCCATTAAATATTATATGTGCCTAGTAACATTGTATCTGGTTGATTATATAAAATGTGTTTAATATGTGGAGTTTGGGACTATGACAGGTGCAATGTACACCTTGCATGGCCTGCTACACACAACAAGATCCGATGTTCAATCCATCCTCCTCTCCGACTTACTTCTCAATACCATGCAACTCAACCACCTGTACTACCTCCCTGCAAGCGGCAACTGGCATCTCAGGCAGCTGCAGTTCAGATCATAACAGCTGTTTCTATGCCTTGGGATACGGCGATGGCTCCTACACACGTGGAATCCTAGCCCAAGAAACCATCTCTCTTGGTGATGTGCAAGTTCCAAACTTTACTTTTGGGTGTGGCCGAAGCAACCGAGGCCTTTTTGGTGGCACGTCAGGCCTTATGGGCCTCGGCAGAACCCAGCTTTCACTGGTCTCTCAAACAACTGATCAGTTTGGAGGTGTATTTTCATATTGTTTGCCTTCAAGGTTGTATAACTCATCAGGCTCCTTGGTGCTCGGAAATGACACAAGTGCTTTTAAGAATGTGACACCAGTTTCTTACACTAGAATGATTGAAGATCCTACAATGGCACCATTTTACTTTCTGAACCTTACTGGAGCAAGTGTAGGTGGGGCACCAGTAAATGCATCCGGGTTTGCAAATGGTAAAATCTTGATTGATTCTGGCACAGTGATTACCCGCCTCCCCCCCTCGATTTATAAGGCTTTGAAAGCAGAGTTTGTGGCACAGTTCTCTACATATCCTTCTGTAGCAAGTTTTTCAATTCTGGACACATGTTTCAATCTAAGCGGGTATGATGAAGTGCGAGTCCCAACTCTGAAGCTTGAGTTTGAAGGTGATGTAGAAGTCAGCATTGACGTAACAGGAGTTTTGTACTTTGTCAAAAAAGATGCTTCTCAAGTGTGTTTAGCAATGGCTAGTTTATCTTATGAGGATCAGGTTGGCATAATAGGTAATTACCAACAAAAAAATCAGAGGGTTGTTTATGACACAGTAGGTTCTACGATTGGTTTTGCCAAGGAGAGTTGTAATTATAGCTGAGGATAAAATGACTTACTGATGTATATTGGGTAAGGAAGCAGATATTTTCTACACTAGAAACTACTTGTTTCTATAGTGTTATTTCTAATTTCAATTGTGCTGTAATAAAAACTTTTCAATGAGTTCAATATTCAACAACATAGTTATAAACTAAAACATTTTGCTTTGTTCGAATTTCTTGGGTTCAGGTGATACTTGTTTGTATGATCAGATCAGGCAACCTTTGAATTGTGAGTAAACGAATATATTTTTTTAGCAACCTTTGAGTTGTTCACAACTTCATAATAAGAGAGTACAAAAAGGAAGCAATCTCTACTTTTTTCTATTCTCATTTGATGACTTCAGACAGATTTTATACATAATATTTGTAATTTGTACATATAATAGACTAACATCTTCTCTTGAGATGGAATGATTAGGACATAATTAGAGATAAGTTAAACTTCCACCACTGGGTTTACAAAACATCAGGAAAAAGGAGCAAGTTAATGAGACCAAAACTAAATATCAATGACTATAAATTAGCAGCCTATGAAGCTCTGAGTAAGATACTTCAGCAAATCAAAGGTCCCTGCGCAAAAATAGATAAATAAATGTCAGCTCATAAAGTTCCAATTGTCCAGATGACCAAGTTTCATTTGTTAATTATTAACAAATAACTATCAACTCATTTAGTTAAAAGCATAAAGTTACCTCTATAATAAAATAAAATCTTTTTCTGGGGTAGATAAAATTATAAATTAACTTCAAAAAAGCCAGAATGCCTCAATCTTCAGTAGCAGTGGGCTCGGGCTTAAGTGTAATCAAAACATCACCATATGCCTCCTCTTGTCTTACATCAATATAATCACTAGTTTTCAGAACCTGAGTAAAAGAGAGTTTCTCAAGTTGTAAAAATGGCAAGAACTGGAAAGAGAACATCTTCATGAGGATAGCTAGGAGATTTTTCCAAAAAAAAAAGTGATAATTAAATACCTAATGAAAGGAAAACATGCAATTAGTTTAAGAAAAAATAAAACATCTCTACAACACAACAGAAGCATCTTCTGTTCCACCAAAAATTATATGAAGTGTCTTTAAGTGTTTAGATACATGCAATATACAAAAATAACTCTCAATTAAAAATAGGTATTTACCAGGGTTTCGAAGAACATTCTGGCACAGTGTTTCCTAGTCTTTCCTTCCAAAATATTATCCAAAGAGATGTTCCCATTTTGACCTTCTATGTTAGCAAAGTGTTCTCTCAGGTACTTTGCCATGCCCCTGCAACATATACTTTCTTCATTACGGGGTAGTAGAAAAATAAAAGATAGTAGTGATTTAATTTTGTCATTTAAAATTGAGAAGCTGTCATAAAAACAGAAAAGATATGGATTAATGAAAGATTACATTAAAGTGACCCATATGAAAGCAAAACACTACAGATTAAAGATCAATAGTTCCTTACATTGACCTAGCAGACCAGCTATATTTTTCTCGCCTTTCTGAATCTTCAAGAAAGAAAAGAAAAATGAATTAAAGAGTAGAACAATAAAATAGATTAACAGAATTTCAAGGATCTTTTTCATCAAAACTCTTATAGGAATAAAAAAATCAAACGTCGAGAGAGTAATTTACCATTTCCAAGGAGTACATTGGGAGATAAATTGCCATCTTCAATACGAGTTCTCTTTGCTTTTACACTTGGTGGTGTTTCAAGAAAATTCAAGTCCTACATGAGTTGAAATGGTGATCAATTTTAGAATTGAGTGCCCTCTACAATTTTACATGATCTCAATGGTAAGTTGAGCACTACCACTTTTCTACTTTGTCTTACAAACTGTGGTGCCTTTATTCTAAGTGCAGTAAAACTGAGAAATTGACCAGGTAAAATAAAACAATAAATTATGAGGCTTAATTCACAATTGAACGCTCGTTAAGTGAAGATTGTATGAAACCAAGCCTTGATTTCCCACTATGCCCTGGCAGAGGCACAATTGGATGAAACTTGAGGCTTAAATGGACAAAATCGACTGAGCATAAACAATCAAGTCATAACAATTCAGCAATATAAAATAACGAATGCCCATATTGATAATTAGGGATTACAATAATTGCGATTGAGTACTATTTATTATCAGAGCATTGTATTCTATTTGAGCAGGAACAAACTCTCTCTACTCCCTAATCTATGTAATCTCTTTTTAACTTTGATTAATGAAAATTACTTAGTAAGCTATTTGCCTACTACTTCAAAAAAAATAACAAATGCCCGTATCAATCCAAAATTGCACTGCTGTAAAAAGGTCCGTACCTCTCTCTCAACAAACCTCCGGATTGGTGGAGTACGGAAGATATCTCTCTCATGGGAAGGAGTCAGAGGATTTGAAGGACCCTCAGACATGAGCCGAACACGCTTGGCTGGAGTACTGTGAGAATTGCCAAGCACTTCTGGCTCAAGAGTGGGCAAGGAAATAGGTGAAGAGTTAAGGAGATTATTACTGGAATTAGGTGTATTCCATCCGATATCCACAAGAGGAGATAATGCAGGAATATTTTCAGTTACAGGCTGGCATCTAAGCCTCTCTGGCGGCTCATCAATATCTACATGGAGCAGTTGTGAGGGGCTCACAGTAGGGTTTATGGTGGGTTCATCAGTATACATGACATAATTAGGGGAACAGCAGTGAGGGCCCATGGTAGGGTCTATGGAGGGCTCTTCAATAGGTATCTCATGGTTAGGGGAATGATAGGGTCGGCCCACAGGGGACTCTTCAACTGTTCCCATGTCATTGGGTGGGGACTGTGGAATGGGGCCATGATTGGGTGACTGTTGTGTACGGCCATCAGGAGGGTGCATGTCAGATTCTTCATTGATAATGGGAGGATAGGTCCTTTTCTCTTGTAGACTAGCAAACTTCCCTGTAATAGAAACATCCACTTAAGAGTAGTTTGAAAACAAAAATGTCTTACAGCAACATACCAGCACAGGTTGTGCATACCCCTATAACACCTGATAAATATCAATTCGGAGCTGGGACTGCTAGTGCTGGCAAACTCAATATGTTCAGCAGTACAAGTACTAATGAAACTGGGGAGCAGTACGCTGCTAAAGCATAGGTCACACCCTACTGCCATGTTACTTGCACCAGCAGGCCAGGATTCAGATGCAATAAATCACAAAACCTCTATTTTGCCAGAAAGACAATAGAACATAAATTGACTTTAAAAGAGAGATGCATACAACTTATTAGTGGCTGATCAAAAACTTGGTCTTTGAGGTGGGCCTGCTGATACCTCCACGCATCTAATGTGGAAGAAGGGACTTTTCTTCTCTTGCGAATCAACAATTTCACAGCCTGATCTTTTAACTGCTCCTTCATTATCCTACAATTACACGTTACATATTTTTTTAGAGAGAACATTTTAGAAAATTGCAGCTTCAATATAACAGGATTGAGATAAATAAGCCACCATATACTTACTTATTGGACAAGACTGTGTGCCTGTCCAAATAATATTGTATCTTTTTTCTCTTCTTCTTCTTCGCTAACAGGGGCAGGAGATGGTGCAATTGCAATTTCCACCTCATCTGGGAGAGACAACAGGAAAATTTCAAACTTTATGCAATCTTATTAGATTGTTCACAGAAAATTGCCTTTTATCAACTTCATGGCACCAACTTGAATAAAAAGAAACACCTACCTTGTTGCATATTGTCACAATGAGGAGAAGGGACATCATTTTCCCTCTGAGGGGACGGCCTAAGCACGTTTTCATTGACTGGTATAATTTCCTCTGGAGATGCATCCATTTGCAATGTAACTGGAGTCGAGCTGCTTCTGATAGCAGCACTTTCATTATTAGGAGAAGCAGAGAATAGGCAAGTTGCACTACTATTCCTGACTAGTGGAGGAGAGGGATGGAGACTTCGGAGTTGTTCAATAGGACTATCACGGTGTAGGTTTTCATTGGTATCATTATGAAATTGATTTTCATTGAGAATAGCATCAGATTGATTTTCATTTGGAATGTTGAATTGGCTTTCTCTTAGAATATCATGAAATTCATCAGATTGATTCTCATTGGGGTTATTTGGGTTTTCATCAGGAGCACACTCAAATTGATTGTCCATATAGGTGTCATGAAATTGACTTTCACCCTCATCTAAATTACTAGGGTCAGAAGCACCTTTTGTATTTTTCTCATTTGCAATCAATTCTTGCATGTGGTCACTGCATGGAGGCAGTACACTGCATACAGAAATAAAAAGATCCATTGGAAAACAAATCAGTAGAGTACACTATCAGATTCAGATATGCAATTGTTGACTTATTAATGGTTAGGCTCTGTGTCATGTCTTCTTTTTACTGCTTATCTAGTCTCAGTTGTGCAGTACACAAGGAAAAACAAAAAGTAAAAGTTAGAAAACAAACAAGCTATAATAAAAATGGGGGTGACAATTACTTCTGCAACAGTATACCACTACTGGTCCCCAACCACAAACGAAGAAACTACAATGCAAAAAAAAAAAAACTACATGGGAATCAAATAGAACAAATACTTACTCATCCACTGGTTCAGGACTTCGCATAGAATGACTGGAAGGGCTTGATGAAATATTCTGTATTGCAAACAGAGAAGTAACAATCTAAAACAATCATTGTGTATTGCAAGTTGAAATAACAATAACTGTCAGAGAAATTGAGCAGAATTTAGTCAAACTAAAATTTATATACCTCATCTATTACAAAACGCACGTAGCTTTCTCTTCCTTCTGCATAAGAATCTGCAACAGAAAATTGTATATTTATTAGTGTATTGGTTGAAATGTATAAAAGTCATTTTTTTCCTTTCTTATATATTCATGCTTGTTTTTAGTTTCTATTTCTATGGAGGAATTTGAATTTCAAGACAGACAAATATGTAAATATGGCGAATTTGTGACATTAATTGTGATTTTTCTACCACAAAGGAAAATGTTTGATGCCGACCTGTAATGGTGATTTGATCAAAGGATTTTTGATGACCATTGAACCCCCTGCCAGAAACCAATAATAGAATTATGTAATAAGGTCACAGAAGATTTAAATGACCCAAGAAAAAATAATAATAAGAGGACAGAATTTTCATTGTCCCACCAGACAATAAAACTTTCATTGCATTCATAGTTTGATTACCTTAATTCTGCCCCACCGCTACACCTGGTTATTATAAGAACAATAGCTGACTAATCCACAACTTCAAAGAATAATCTCTGACTGTCAAGGAAAATTGAGGTACAATTCTACCAAATTTTATCCAAATGTCTTTTATAAAACTAGGCATGAATTGTGCTTCACGTTCTATTATTCCATTACCAACACCATTTGAACATGAAAAGGAAAATAAAAACATTGATTTGCAATGGAGGCACAAGAAAGATAAGATTTCCCTGCTTTAACTCAGTTTACTTTAGCCTCATCAGCTATAAGTCGTATTATGCTCGATTGCAGTTACACAGTTTCTTCCAAAAAAACAGTACATGACAAAAAGAAAATAAAAAGGATTATCAAAATTCTTACTCGGCATCATCCACCAAGTCATCCAAGTCAAAGTCATCAAGCTCAAAATTGCTTGGCAGGGTTACTGATTGGGGTGGGGCGCGATTAGCATCAGCTGGGAGACTAATTTTAATATTGACAATGGCAGTTCTTATGTCAGTGAGCAATCTGTTGCAATCACTAAATGTGTAGTCCACCTTCCACGCAAATATTCGCACCAGCCCCAGCAACAGATGTGCTGACATCCTAAGAGCTATTGGCACTTCAGGGAAAAGTAATTTCTCTAAAAAGAAAAAAATGCTGTTAGCACATTTTCTCCAATAAAACCTTTGATAAAGAAATACAAAGTCCTGGAAAGAACTTCAAGATCTATTCTTAACATTCTTTCTTCAAGTTTTTTTTCATTATTGATGATTAAAACAATTCTTAATTCCTTCATTTATAATTTCCTAAAGCCAGATTATTTTAACACCTCTTATCCCAATTTCCATAAAAGAGTACATTGGTTCGTTTTTCTTTTTCTTTTCCTGATAAGTTCGTCTATTTGGTTTTCCTCCCAAAAATCAAATCACGGTCTTCAAAAACAAAGGAATCAAACAAGGTCAAGAAAAAAGGGGAAAAAGGAGTAAAGCTAACAAGGAATTCCATATCTCTATCTCACAAAAAGAAAAAAAAAACCTGCGTAAAGAGCGATATTAATCTTCTCGATCTGAGCTTTCTTGATCTTTCTCTCAAGGTGAGCGGCCATCCAGACCGTGCCCATGGGGCTTTTCTTAGCGAGAATAGTAGGCGAGTAGAACATCTTGCTCCCTCTTTCCCAGAGATGAAAATGAGGAACGACGCTTGTATAATTTATTGTCCTACGACGGTGGAAATTTTGGAGGTGAGAGAGAGAGAGAGAGAGAGAGGGGAGGGGAGAGGTTTTAAGCCACCGAGAGGCGCGAACAAAGGATGAAAATTGGGGAAAATAGTGCGTTTGGCGCCAGTTCGCTTCTCTTCTAATTTTGCGAGATTTGTGTATAAATTCAATTCATTGATTGTCGTGTGTATTTAATTCGAGATGACAATGGGCTTTGGGCTTCTGAGTCCAATGTCTTCTCAAATCTTAGGCCCGGGAGTCCTATTTCGGCCTTGTTCTTTTTTCTTAATCGAGTTTAAGAATTGAAACTGGCCTGTTCTGTCCTATTATATTCCGAAGCAATGCTGATTTTTTATAGGGCGCGGATCACTTGACAATGGTTTATTTTAAACCATTGTCAATTTTGACAATGAATTTTTAAATAAATATGAAAATAATTTAAAAAATATTTTTTTATGAATATAATTTTCTACTTAAAGATTGATGGTGATTCAAATTTCATATAATTTCATTATCATTTGATACTCCATCAAAGACCATCAAAATTTTATATAATTTACAACAGTTATAATTGGACGGTGTTTGATGGGCTACCAAACGATAATGAAATTGTATGAAATTTGAATCACAATCAATCTATAAGTAGAAAAATATATCCATAAGTTTTTTTTAAGAATTTTTTCATATTTATTTGAAAATCCATTGTCCAGTGATCCCTTCTCTCTTTTTTTTTTTTTATATGTAGGGATGCGATCCCTTGACAATTGGTTATCTTAACAATTTTGACAATGAATCGCCAAATAAATATGAAAAAAATCTTAAAATAGAAAAAAAAAACTTATAGATCTGTTCTTATACTTTATAGATTGATGATGATTGAAATTTCATACAATTTCATTATTGTTTACTAGTTGATTAAAGACCATCAAAATGTTGTGCACTTTGTAACGATTTTAATTTAATGGTTTTTAATGAACTACCAAATGATAATGAAATTGTATGAAATTTAAATCACCATCAATCTATAAATATAAAAATAAATTGATGAGCTTCAGTTGAGAAAAGGGTTCATTGACGAGCTTGGGTCGTATAAGCATATGAGATCAGGCTTATTAGCTAGGACTTTCATCTTTACTCAAAATCTCAAACCATGAAATAGTTTGAACACGTTGGACGAAATTAAGGAAAAAGGAATGTACTTTGATGCTAAACTATATGTGCAAGCATTATTTTAAAATGTAATATATAATAAGTTTATGTTTATGCAGTACGATATCGCATATATATATATAAAAAGTTGATAGCGCCCAATACAATTAAATTTTGTCTCGGTTTAACAGATTCACTTGAAAATCGATTTAGGACACTCTAAAAGAACTACAAGTATAAAGATTAACTGACTGGTCAAATCTCAGTCCCGATATATTCATCCGATCTTCAAAGAGGTCTACAAATAAAAATCGTAGATCTACTAAAAAAAGATTCACAACTCAATTTATACACACTTGCACTGGATAATAAATTGTTTAGCTTTTGGTATATTATCCTATACCGAAGGCCAGTGATGTTCATCCTAGTCTTATAAAAAAAGATTTATATGGGAATAATGAATGACCTATTTTTTATAAGCAAAAAAAAATATAATATTAGCATTTAGCCCTTCACAATTGCTTTGTAATCACGAGTTGCTTTTTGTAGACGTAGTAGTTTTGTGAAGTAACCATTTGCAGTTTTGGTCCGGTCCCAAGGATTCATCGTAAAAACAATAAATAATAGGATGGGATTGATCACTTCACAATTTTCTGACAATTATTTTAAATAAATTTATAAAAAAATTAAAATAAAAAGATTCATAATATATTTTTAATTAATTTTTTGATTTTATTTAAATTTTAATACAATTTGAAAAAAAAAATCTATAATTTTAAAATATATTTGTACTTGCAATTATATTTTTTTATGAATTTATTTAAAATTTATTTTTAAGATTGTCAAAATAATTAGATAAGTGCCAAAGATTGCACCTTAAATAATACACGTTTTAGGGACCTAAATATATATATTTTTTAAACTATGCTAAAATATATTGCTTTCTTCTGAACTTTCGAAGCCCTAGCTCGTCTCTGTCTCTATACTGTGAGACATGAACGCCGTAACAGGAAGCATGGTCTCCTCAAAAGACCTCTCTCTCTCTCTCTGCGGCGCGTGCGCTTCGTAAGTTCGTGGAGGTCGACACGGCAGCGAAGCCTGACACCGCAGCCTATCTCCGTCGCACCGTCGCTGCTTTTAACGTTCTCCTCGAATTCCACGATAAAATTGAACGCGGAGAAGACGAGAATTCTGGGAATGAAGAAATAGAGGAGAGAAAGGAGAAGAAGAAGAAGATACAAGAGGAAAGTTTGGTGGGCTTAGGTGCTGAACAAGACGGCCGTACGGTGAGAGGAAGAGGAGATGGGGATTTGGCGAGTAAGAAGAAGAAAAAGAAGAGAAAGAGAGAGAACGCGGATGAAAGATCCGATATTGACTTGAGCAAAGATAAAATTGATGACTTGGATGAACCAGAGAAGCAAATGAACTTGGAGAGAGAAGCTGCGAATTTGGATAATGGTGAGATCAGTTCGGCTAGAAAGAAAAAAAAAAGAGAAAAAAGGGTGACAAAGAAAAGCAGATAGATTAAATTAGAATGTTTGGTAGAGAGCTTATTGCAATTTTGTTCGATTAAGTTATTTGAACAAATGTTGTAGTACTCTTTTTATTCTGAGAAATGAATGATTAGTGAATAGTCAGGTCATTATTCATAGCATTATTGTGATTGTATTACAGGTGGCGCACATGAAATGAATGATTAGATTATGCACGTTGTCCCTTTTCAAATTTACGCACCTGTCAAGTTGGAGGATTGTCGGACTTCTTTTCTTTTGTAGGTACATGAAAGAATCAATTTCAGGTAGGTGGGGATATTTGTGTAACAATATTGGGTCTCAATTGCCTACAGGCGTTAAATAAAAGAAAAATAGTGAATAAATGAAAAAAGAAATTAAATAAAGAAAACCAATGTATTTTTTTTATTTCATGCTTGACTATCAGATGAACTCTATAATCAGTGGCGGCATCAAGATGGATGTCAACGGACGTCCGAGTATTATTTTAGTTCATTAAAATATAAAGTTAATGTAGTAAAAAAATAAAAAAAAAATAATCCAAATATTTTAGTTTTTTAATCCAAACATCCTTTAACGATCGTTTCTGATTCCGCCATTGTCTATAATGACTCAGTATGTACAAATGCAATTTATGAAATATGGTAATTTGGAGAATAAACTACAAATACTATGTTGATAATTCCTTGTTCGTTCTACAATTGTAATCCAGAAGCCATTTATCTCAGATGACCTTCAATTCCTTCAGCCAAGCTGTGTGAAGTGGGCATGGATCAGGTTTCCCTTCTGCAATGGCCTTCTCCGTCAGAGAGTAGAACCATCCATTTCTCCATTTGAACTGTACAAGAATAATGTTAGCCACATTCAGTATAAAAACACGTAGATAATTAGGGCTGTCTAATGTGTATAACAATCACGAAAAATTTAATTTGCATTAACAATTACGTTTAACTAACGTTTTTTTTTGCGTTAACCATTATCTAAAATTAACGAAAGGAAAAAACGTTGCATTGATTGTTTCGTTTTATGAAATGAGTTGAACGAAATAAACGATTAAAAAACATTGCGTTAAAATTTTTGATCGTTTACAACAACAAGCCAAATATTATAACAACAAGCTAGCAATATTTCAGCAAGCAACAAGCCAAATATTATAATAAAATACCAAGCCAGATATTCCAGCAAGCCAGATATTACAACAACAAGGCAGATATTATAAGTTACAGGGCAACAACAAAACAGATATTACAACAACAAGCCAGCAATATTGCAGCAAGCAATAAGCCAAATATTACAATAAAATACCAAAGCTCAACTTGGATCTCGAGCTCATTTGTCAGCAATTTACTAATCTCGACCAATGACTAAATACCAATCTCAACCAATTAAAGTCTCTAGTATCATTAAAAATCACCGCTTAAGATCCGAGGAGCAGCATCTTCTGCAAGGCATCAACTTTACTATGTCTCTTTGCCCATAAAATTTTCTTACAACATTTCATAATATGATGTTTCAAAAAACTAGTGTTCATTTGATTTCCTTGCTTATAACATTTCCCATAATAATTACATACCGCCTCATAACTACCATCCTCTCTCATTTCTCCTCTTTTGATATATTTCCAAACATCAGAATATGTTTGATGATATTTTCTTTTTTTTATGGGTTCTTTAAGGGCATTAGGGTTTTGAGTTTCAATTGGAGCATCAATCTCCTCTAGGGTTTCAAGATTCAACCCTGGAGTCATGCTAAATTACAATAAAATACCAAACTCAGACATATTAGCATGCTAAATTATAAGATAATACTCTTGGTCTCAACCCAGATCTCAAGCAAATTTCTCAGCAATATACCAATCTCAGCCATATTAGCAAATACCAATCTCAACCAATGACTAAATATGTAAACAATTAAATTCTCTAACATCATTGAAAGTCACTACTTAAGACCTAGAGAGCCAAAGAGTAACTGACAAGCCAAAAAGACAATAAACCAACAAGGCGACAACTAACAAGCCAGCAAAACAACAAACCAACAAGGCAGCAAGACAACATGTTTATCAGCAATATATCAATTTCAACCATATTAGCAAATATCAATCTCAATCAATGATTAAGTATGTAAACAATTAAAGTCTCTAACATCATTAAATTTCACTGCTTGAGATATAGGAAGCCGAAAACAACAAACCAGCAAGACAGTAAGGCAATAAACCAACAACAAGTCAATAACTAACAAATCAGTAAGGCAACAAAGCAAGATAGTAAGAATAACAACATAGTTAGAGTGATGAGACATACTCATCAGAGAAAATATCAGACTCAGATTCAGTCACTGATGCCATATTCACACAATAAGGACAGTAAGGGCAAAGACAATAATATTCTATCCAATCTGTAAGACAGTAAGAGCAAGACAGTAAGAGTAAGACGGTAAGAGAAAGAGCAAGACAGTAAGACAGTAAGAGCAAGACAGTAAGAGTAAGATAATAAGAGAAAGAGCAAGACCGTAAGAGAAAGAGCAAGACAGTAAGACAATAAGAGCAAGATAGTAAGACAGTAAGAGTAAAACAGTAAGAGCAAACTAGTAAGACCAACCTTAAATTTCGTCCTCTCTCTTAGTTTTTTTCTTCTCTCTCTCTCTTTTACAGTAAGAGCAATACAATAAGAACAATAAAAGCAATCAGTAAGAGCAAGATAGTAAGAGAAAGTTCAGAACTTGAAAAAAATAATATATAAGTAAGGATTTCATCACATAGTACCTACTTGCAGGCGATGACGAGACCTACATCAACTACCATTGTCGCATGTCTCTTAGTTAGGTAATTGATATTTCACCTTTCCCTTAGCCCTTGGCTGCCGTATCGGAAATAGGGATAGATCGTTGACGACAGGCGCACGCGCACACCATGGACAAGATTTACGACCACGATGGATCATCATCTAACACTTCTTACTTAAAACCCACTAACAAGTTCTGAGCGAGATAGCAATAGATCAGAGAGAGAGAGAAAGAGTGGTTAAAAGTGTGACAATGATAGAGAAAAGATAGAGATTAGAGAGGAAATTGTCAGATCGGCTGAGCGAGACAGCGGCAGTTAAGGGAGTTAGCGATTTAGGGTTAAGGTTTTCTCTTAGAGAGGAATAAAAAGAAAAGAGAGCGTCGCGCGGGCAAATAAGACGAGAGAGAGAGAGAGAGACAAATGGATTATATCTAGAACCTACCACTCTCAACCTTTGCAATTCGTATATAGTAAATGTGTAGATTTTTTTATGAAACACGAAACTGACGAAACGAAAGAGATAAATTATGTTAGCCGTTTCGTTCCACAAACGAAATGGAATAGAGTTCCGTTAACCGTTTCGTTACCGAAACACAATGAAATTCTTTGTTTGTTTCGTTTCGTTTGCCACGAAACGGAACGGTGAAATGGGGAATCGTTGACAGCCCTATAGATAATGAATGGTGGTGGTGGGCAGTGGCTGCCATTGGGTCTGAGTGGGGGCCGAGATAATTTTCATAAAGGGTTAAAAAAGTAATTTTTTTTAACAGAGGGGGTCATAAAGGGCCAATGGCGTAAGTATTACTTGCATCCCTATGTTTTGTGTTGATTCCCAGACAGTTTTGCCCAGCTTTTGCAGGTGTGAGGCCCAATTTATCGTTGAAACTTAGGGGCGCAACTATTACTTATGCCCCTAAGCTTATTTCTAAAATAAGCTTCAACGACAAATTGGGGCGCAAGTAATATCTTGTAATATTTTCAGAAATAAGATTAGGGACGCAAGTAAGTTTCAACGATAAATTGGGGCGCAAGTAATATCTTATAATATTCTACTTATATATGTTGTAATATTTTCAGAAATAAGTTTAGAGGTGTAAGTAATATTTGCACCCCTAAATTTCAACGACAAACTGGATCCCATACCTGCAAAAGCTGGACAAAAGTGTATAAAAATCAAGGAAAAACTTAGGGACGTAGGTATTACTTGCACCCTTGGTCTTTTATGAAATTTTTAGGGGGTCATTGACTCCCTCTGTTAAAAAAGTTACTTAATTATCCTTTATGAAAATTTTCATGAGGGCCAGAATGTGAATGGAGGGAAGGTTGGATGATTTATGGCGTTATGTAACGGAGACCATTAAATGACAGCCACCCATTTTCTACGTGGATTTATGATTTATCATTATCTATGCTCGATTTCGGCTTACTGCTTAGTTAAATAAGGCTTAGGTTTATATTTTCACTTGTGCGCTTTCTTAAGATGAAAGATCGAGCTAAAGAACTAAAACTATTATTGGAAACTTCTGTTCGAAAAAACTTTGTGCTGCTCAATATATTAGAATAATAAACTCTGTCGCCTCTATATTTTTTATGCAGGTTGCTCAATATTTTAGGGTACAAAATCTTTCTATTTTTTAGATTATTTTAAATATTTATTTCATATTTTGATAATGACTATTTCATGTGCAAACACTCATCAATTTATTAATATTTTAGAGTTATCTTAAAATTAGAAATAAATATTCTGAAAAGAGTAAGACTAACTATATATAGCACAAACCGGTCGGTGCTGCAAACTATATCTTTACTTTTAAAGTCTAAATATTCGATTATAACTGTTTAATATAATTTTCATATGAAAATTTTACTTGTAGATCAAAATTTTATTTTTCTTAGAATTTGTTTAAATTTTATAACACCTAGTGTTTACTACCGTACTCCGACATGATCTACCCATAGGCCATAGATCACATCCATAACATCCGACACTATGATATGAGTATGATCTACCCATAGGCCACTATGATACGAGTATAATCAATTTAACATCCGACACTATGATATGAGTATGATCTACCCATAGGCCATAGATCACATCCATAACATCAGATTATTTTCATTCTTCATCTTCCATCAAGCGATTTCAAATTTCAGCGCTCTGAAATAAAGAATCCTCCATGAATTATCAAAACAATACTTAAATTGAATAAAGTTCGATTGTTAAACAAAATATTAAAAAAATTACTTTTAACTATCAATTTTATTTATTAAATTTTTAAATCTACTGAAAGATTTGTCATAATAATTTTTAAATCTTTTTCATTTTATTATAAGATAAAATGAAAATTCACTTGCAATGTAAGTGCTATAAAAAAAACACGATAAGATTTACAAAAAAAAAAAAGTTGCCAGTGGTAAATTCAATCAAAGAGATGACCATATTGTCCTTGCCCGTAACAAGGAATGACCTATATTAAATTATTAATTGATCGATTGTACTGGTATTAATTTCTTAAGAAAGAAACTAAAAAAAATACTTAGCACTTCATTCTAGAAGAACAAACAATGAGATTACTTCCCAACTATTAAAACTTCACTGAAATCTAGTTATAGATAAGAGTAAGCCCAAACGGGTTTGAATTTGCAATCAGCAACCATCAATCCATCAGGACCCAGATGGGCAGATGGTCATCAAATAAGAATACGGCATGAAACAATGCTTCCAATAATACATCAAACTATTGAAGCAAAAAATCAGCTTACTAAAGGGTTGGCAACAAAAATGAAAAGAAAAGCATTACCAATTGATATATGATATTCTTCGTGAAGCATATCCACAGTTAACAAGGTTCCTCGTACCTGAGATGTTGCAAAATTACATTTATGCTCAATTATAGAAGAATCAACAAAAAGTATAACTGATCCAAAAGAAATGATATCTGGCTCCGCTGTTTAGAAGTTGTCAACTTCAATTCTAGAGAAATTTCAATTTTCCTTTTCCTAAAGAGGATTTGGCTTCACAAATGGCTCTCTGAGTGCCAGATAAGCCTGAGCAGCTATTACTTTGTCCCAGAGTAACTGCAAAATAGAGGTAGACAGTGCATAAAAATGCCAAAACCACAAGCATTGTCAGAAGGAATCGATGTCTCTCCAGGAGAGCCGACCAAGTGCAACCTTCATCTCGGCCCAGAGATTGTTTCTTTGCCGGTGATGAGAAAAATGTGTTTTGGTTTCTCCTGTGTGGAGATGAAAGAGAATCAAGCACCATTTTTCAACTGTGAACCAAAATCAAATTCTAATTAGCTCAAAGAGTGGTAACCAAAAAAAATGAAAAACAAAAATTCTTTTGTAACATACTGATTTTCCAACATAGCAGCTAGGTAGTGTGTCACTACAGGTATTAATTGTTGGTTTAATTTGTGTTTAATTCTTAGTAGCTTTGGAGTTGATATAAAAGCAGCATAACGCAGTTGGGTGATATGTGTGTACAGCTGCAATATGGTAACTTGGATGAGAGTATTACATCTTTTCAGAACTAAAGAAGAGAGAACATCAGACAGGCGAAACTGAGCAAGGGAAACATACACTAGAAAAAGTTAAATTATAGACAAGGTCATGTGTAATGCCCTATATCACACTTTTCACATGTAATACCAGAATGCATATTATATGGAACAGTCAGTGAGTATGAAACTCATGTAGAAACAAGATGAGGGGAATTCTTTTCTTGATTTGCTATGTGATGATATACCTACGATTAGCCGGGTTGTGGCTTTTAATTCAAAACTTTGAAAACATTAGTTGGTAAATACCTAGATACCAGGCTGTGGTATCAAACACTTAAGTTTATCAATGAAACAGGTGGTAAATCCACTAATTTTTTTTTAAAAAAAAGTTCAAACTTCTGGAGGTACATCATGTGAAAAGGAATCTGCAAATTGAATTTCAAGAACTGGACAATCATGAAATCCGTCACATTTCAGTTTTCTGATTTTAAGAATTTTATATTTACTACAAATTAATTTGAAATTTGCTAGAAGAATTTCTCTGGAATGAGTACTAATTGAAAGAGCATCAGATCGAGCACCAAATTGAAACACCGAGAGACAGATAAGGAGCAAGAGGGTGGCCATCACCTCAACCCCCCCCCCCCCCCCACCCCACCCCCGCCCACCGCCACAACCCAAAGCCCCACCCTCCCATTGTTTGTGAAGTACCTAAATTTAGGACCTGACAGCTTTCCACCATAGCACGCAATAGGCGCTCCAAACCGAGGTTTGAAAAACCTACCTATCGAGCTGATAATTGGAAGATTTTCCAAATCGACTGGACAAATACCTATCCGCGCCAAAAATATTGCTTGACTCGAAAAAGACGCACCTTATGTCCTGGTAACGCCGATTCTTCTCTTTAGATTTGATCCTTTACCGATTCTTCCAAGGCCTAGACAGAAACAAAGGTAGATCTAATCGATTGATGATGGAATTGGAGGGATGTTTGGGGATAGCGTAATGTGTGTTTCGTTAATGGAGGAGGAAAGAAGGAGATGGATCTGATCGATTGATATCAGTATCACTCTCGATAAAGATTAAAGAAGCGATGAATCTGGAGAGAGCCTGAGAAAGCGAGTGGAGGGCCGGAGGCTAACAATTATGAAACGCGGCATAAACTATTACAGATTCTCTGTGGCAAACACAATCAGTACTACTGTATGGTTATTCAACCGACTGTAAGTCTGGGACTGAGAGTTTATTGTTGCGTTACTTTTTTCTGAATAGATGTTTTACGTTGTGGACCACAAAGTCAGTGGGGAGACACACCTATGATGTATCCTTACGCGCCGTTGGGAATCTTAACGGTTTTTTGTTAATGGGGAGGTATTATGCCACTTAACATTGCCGCCTGTTTTTGGGAGATGTAATTATGATAAGCATACACAAATTCAACCCCTTATGTATGTTATTCGCTTTTTTGTGTATGTGTGTGTTTAAGATTACTGTTTTTTTTGCAGAAGAATTATCAGGTGAAATTGTATCTGTTCTGATTGGTATGGATGTGATTTGAAATATTTATTTGATATCAGAACTATGTTCATCTGGATAATTTGTTCTGCAACTCATAATCTATAGTTATTTTTTAATTATGGTTCTAAAATAAATATTATGGTTTATTGATATCTCATGTTTGAGATGATTAAGTTACATCTAAGACTAATGAACAAGTCTTAATAATTAGGCGACGTTCAATGTCCGCAGGAGCAAAAATAATATTGTTTAGGAAATTTACAGACTGAAACAACAAAAAATCGTGAACTTTGACATTAAAAAAAATAAAAGCTAATTCAGCATTAATTTAATATAGATATGATAAGCAATAAGCATTAAATACAAAAAATATTACTGTGAACTCGTGATATAAAGTACATGTCATTTAAGAAAGAAATTTATTATAAGAATGGATTGTATACTTGGAGCGGTTAAGTTATCTCAATCATTTTCATATTTCGGGGCTCTAAATTTGCTTTATTTTAGTAGAAGAATGAGCTCATGTTATTTATTCTAAAAAAATTTAAAAATAGAAAAAAAATTATAGATATATTTTTTTACTTGTAGATTGATAGTCCGTCAAATTTCATATAATTTTATTAATGTTTGATATTGCATTAAGGATTATCAAATTTAACGGTCTTTCACTAATGTTTGCAACGGTTTCAAATTAACGATCTTCGATGGACTATCAAACATTAATAAAATTGTATGAAATTTGATAGCTATCAATCTATAAATAAAAAAACATATATATAAATTTTTTTCTATTTTTAAGTTTTTTTTTTTTTTAGAATAAATAATATGACTCTATTTTCTCCAAAAATAACAGCAGATTTGGAGCGGAGGGTTGAAGAGGTTATTTTTTTATTGGGTCATGTACCATTTTCATATTTGAGATCTAATTAAATTTTTTTTTTAAATATACATGAATACAGAGGGTTTTTTGCAAAAAAATTCTGGTCAGAGAGCTCAGCTGTACACCTTGCATACACTACCTCCGCCCCTGCTCCAGAGTGTCCAAATTAATTAATCAACATGGATAAGATAATTGAAAATTAAATCAGAAAACGAGGAGACGTCTCTGTCTGGATACTGCATTTGGCAATGCTTATTATAATAGTATAATTTAACTTCAAATCTGATCTATTGTATGTAATAAACTAAGGAATGCACTTTCCTCTGCATTTGGTCGGTGTGCTCTTGAAGCAATTACAACTTTTCTTTTGTGTTCATGATAGTTGACAGTAACCAGTAAGTTATCTTAGCATTTAGAGCAAAATTTATTTTTTTATGAAGTTAAGAATCAGTGTTTGTTCTGTGTCAATAAATTATATTTTATATGTGAGAGTTAGATGTTTGAAATTCAAATTAAAATTGTTATATGAATATTAAGATTGAGAATTTTAACTCCATGTTGTTGTTTTTTTTTTAATTCAAGAGAAGTCATACAACTACCTAACTTCCAGTTTGAACTATCCTGCATAAATTAGCTGGACAAAATATGCCGCATTATCGCATTAATATATAAATTTTTATACAAACAATAGTTACATTTCTGCTATTTAAAATAATGTGCAAAACTAACAGTTAATAATTGCATTTTAAAAAAGAAAAGAAAACACTGATCAAACACACAGTGCATATTTTTCTCAGTGAAATAATATACATTAACAATTAACAAAACAAAATTCCACAATGAGTACATGTTACCTAGTCAATAACAATCCTTACAATTAGACCTGTTAAACGTGCGAAACGATAATAAAACAGAGTTGTTCCGTTTCACATTTCGTTTATCCAACATAAATTTTTTTTTGCATTTCACATTTCGTTCGAGCGAAACGTGAGATTTTCGCGAAAATTACATTGAAACGTAAGAAATTTCGTTTGCATTCCACATTTCGCTGTTCAAAAGAAAAAAAAAATCGTTATGTTTCACGTCGAAACGTCGAAAGTTGACACCCCTACTTACAATGGCACGAAAATATATTGTTGACTCTCTGTGGTGACGACTCCGCCCACAATGCAAGTCAAATCCAACGGCTACGCAAGAAACAAACTGAAGTGGGAGGGGATCCGTATAGGCTGCTGTGCGGCATGAGAGCAATACGCACGATGACTTTAGATTTATGAGAGATGACTTTCAGATTGGTAAAACACGAATTTTCATGCTGATTGGACGGTCATAATCCGCGCTGCATCGCGATACGAATTCACTGAGAAGAGGATATAATCCACATAGGCACAGACTGAACTCCTAGTGCGAATATCTCTGACTACTTTTTCTCTCTTTTTGAATTTTGACTGCACAGTCATAGTCTCGGGTGTGTTGGGATGCTGAAAGTATTGTGTAAGAATAATATTATTTGGGTTAGTTATTGAGAATAGTATAAGGATAGTAATATTTAAAAAATATAAAAAAATGTTAATTTAAATTATTTTGAATTAGTAAAATATTATTTAAATAGTAATTTGAGAAAAATGGAGAGAAATAGTTAAAATAATTAATTATTTTTTAGTATTTTATTTCATAATAATATTTATTTAATACTACTCCACATTAATATAAAAGAAAAAAAAATATTTTTTATTATTTTCACTACTCTCATGAACACTAATCCGCTAACCCAATGTTTTCTATGGGTTAGCGGATTAGCACTGTTCTGCTGTTATTCTCGATTTTATTTTTATATTTGAATGGTTGTTAATTCAAAAGCAATACTGCTATTCCGAAAACAATGCTATTCTACACCATCCCATCCAATAGAGTTCAGTTCACTTGATCGCCTCAGGTCATTAGTTGCTAAGTAATGCGGACACCTAATTCCATTTGTTTATAAGGAAGATAATATGCTGTTGTTCCCACTACGGGTAGAATTAGATGAAAAACATAATCACTCAATTTATTTGAACCAATTAATTATGACCGATATGTTTTTTCCACAAATTAATGTGCACGTTTATTTGAAAAGTTAATTAATTACTTACTTTTAAACTATTATATGTAGAATGTCACTAGAAATGGATGAGCGGTCAAGAGAGTATGTAAAATAAATACAAAATAATGTTGGTTTTTTAATTTTTATTTAAAATGACTTTATTTAAAATTAATTATATAATTATATTTTAATTTTATATTAATAAAATAGAGATGAATTTGTATATTAAGAATGAGCTCAAATAAACTTATTTTATAAATGACGATAAAACTAACTAATAATATAGTATTATTCGTTAACATTAATTTCTATTTTACTAATTATTTATTTTAACGAGTAAATAGAGTATGAATAAGTTTAATTTTAATGAATAATAATAAAATACGATTAAGAATAATTTCAAATAGATAATGAACCGTACCCCAACCATTGATACCTGTATTTCCAGTTTGAATAGTTTTTACTGATACATACTCAATTTTTCCTTCAAGCTATGGACTGCGTGTGATCAGTGGATCCCACTTCCATAATAAAAGCTCATTTACTTATAGTGATAGGTCAGTATCAATCGAACAGGTGCATCTATCTAGATACATTTCTCTATAGCTAGCTTTTGCTTTAAGATTGTACAATGAATGTCCAGATAAATTATCTGGGAAATTCAGTGGCTCAAACCTCAAATACATTTTTATATATTTTTTTAAATTTACACTTAATTAAGTCATTGCTTGCTTTAAAGTTTTGAGAGCTGTGATAAAATAAGTTAATTGCTTGCTTTACAGTTTAGAGAGCAGAAATCTTTATACATTTTTCTGTTGTTATTTTGATCCGAAAATTTGTTTTCTATATCAATATTAGAAAATTTTGGATTTTCAGTACGATTCTGTTTAATTCATATTTGAATTTATATTTTATTTTCAAAAATTATTTGACTTCAATTAAAAATATTATAAAACTTGTGATGTTAACATTTTACTTAGAATATTTTTTTTTATAGATATAATACATCGGATTATCAGACATATTATATTTATACCGGGTCTAAATCAAAATGATTGCTTTCTTTGGTTTTTGACTTCTTGCTAATGGAAACTGCCAAATTGTGACGAAAAATAGAGGCACTAATTAAAAAGGTTAAGACCCTCTTTTGACTTGGTGAGGTCTTTTGACTGAATGACGAATTGCTTGATCTCTCCACCAATAGTCAGAATGCATATGTCACAAATATATATATATTTAAATTCCAGCGATAATTCGTTATTTCAGCGTTATTTTATAGTAAGTATATCACTGAAATTGATAAATTGATCATTTAGAGTAAAATTTTACATCAAGAAAATCTCACTTGAATAATTGGGAAAAAGAAGAAGACGATGTTTACTCACACCGAGGATGTAGGATTTTGATCAAGGAGATGGTAATTATCGGATTGTAATAGTTTATCGGGTTTAAACTCATTAACTAATCGGATATTAAATAAAAATAATAATAATTTAATATATATTTTTATCTAATAAAAAACTATTAAAATAATAATATTTTATATATTAAAAATAACAACAAAATAAAACTCAAAGTAATAAATAATTAAGTTGATGAAAAAAAATTTCATCTACGAAATTTCATTTTTGACATTTTTGCATAATTATTTCATTATGCACGATATTAAATCTTTTTTCTTCATAAAAATAATCAGACAATTTAGGGGTACAATTTTTTTTTCCAGAAAAAGACAAATTATCGAAAGAATTACCTAAAAAGATTATTTTTCAAAATCTAAGAGGAAACAATTATTCCCATGACCTTCTATGGATCCGCCCCTAATTACCCATTAGAAAAATTTAATGGTCATTAACTCGTTATTGTTATATCAAACAAGTCTTCTTCTCCACAAATATATGTTCCTTCGATGGTCAAATTACTGATCAAGAAACCAAATAATTGAAAGCTAGTCAATGCAAATTTAATGTAGTTCAAAAATCAGCGGTAAATAAAAAATAAATAAAAAGGTGCCCTCCTATTGTAGGAGAAGAAAAGGTGCACCAACATGACACTCACATCTAGCAGACTAGCACCCATACTCACCGGCCATACATAAATGGATGTTCTTCTGTGGTCTCAATTTGGACTATTTAGCAGGCGCGTTTTCAACATCATTGACAGGCCATGATAGGCCCCTTCACTTGGATCTCTCGCATATTGGACCATTCAAGAGCCAGTGCCATCACTCAGATTTTTTTTTTTTGAACCCGGGTCCGAGCTCTGGGACCAAGTTCAAAACTCGGGTCCAGCCCATATATTTTTATTTTTGCTGTTGAGTTAGTTAGTTATTATGTTATGTAAATGATTATTATGTTATATGATTTTAATTTGTAAGTATTTTTAATTTAACTGATTTTTGATAATTTAATTTATGTAAATATGTGTAATTTACTTGTACAGATCTTCTTACGGATCTTGAGAACATCGATATCTCTTATCGATGACCTTATGATTGCGGTCCACCTGTCCCGACGCTGGAGCCGACGACTAATGAGTTTGACTTATTCCAGGGAGATTTCATGTCGTACTCTCAGCTCATGAGTCAGATGAGTTTTGATCTGGGTGCTGAGACCTCTGGTACCCAGTACGATACTCCGCGCACGTCATCGTATGACACTCCTGATCAGTCCACCCGAGTGCCCGAGACGCAGGCACCGCCGGAGGCAAGACACGAGCGCTCTCACCATGAAATTCTGCCGAGAGACACATACAGTCCGTCTCTCATTCGGACGATATTTTGTAGGCGTTGATGTATTTTTTTAGATAGTTATTTATATAACTTTTGTTTATATATCTATTTTTATTTTCTCATTTATGATTTCAAATTTAGTTTTTCTTATTTATGTTTTTACATTAATTCTTACAAAATTTTTATATAATATAATAATTTTAAAATCATTAACATAATAATCATTTACATAACATAATTTCATATAACATAATAATCATTTACATAACATAATTTCATATAACATAATAATTAACTAACATAATAATTAACTAACTTAACGGCAAAAAAAATTATTAACAGCAAAAAAATCATTTATGCAATATAATTTCATATAACATAATAATCATTTATAAAATATAATTTCACATAACATAATAACTAACTAATTTAACAGCAAAAAAAATTATTTATGTAATATAATTTCATATAACATAATAATCATTTACATAATATAATATAACATAATAACTAACTAATTTAACAGTAAAAAAATAAAAAATAAAATATGAGTCAGACCTGAATTTTGAATTCGATCACCGGCCTCGGATCCGAGTTCAAAACTCAGCCAGACTGTTGGTGCAAAAGGTCTGATTCTTTTGACCACTTTCTTTTTTTTTTGTCCATTTACTAAAAAAAAAAAAAATCTAGCCATCACTTGCTCTGGTCTGGTCATTTCCTCCGTTTTGTATTGTATTTTTTTTATATATATTTTTGTTTCCTTGGATCTCTCACATATAACATATTGTAGGATCTCTGTGCCAAATGTGCTAGCTATATGTTATCAAAGTGGATATATGTATGCATCTCTAAAGCCTCTCAATTCTCAGGTATTCTATTATATCTTCTCCATTTTCCATCACCATTACATTCATTGAACCAATTCAAGGAAAGAAACACAGCGCATGCAAAGCAAAAAAAGAATGAAAAACCACTGTAACAAAAGCTTGTCTTGCTTGTAATTAATTTAACAATTTAACGTGTCTGTCAGCAGTTCATGACACTTCACTGTAAGCCTATTTTTTTTTTTTTACTTAGACATCCTGCCATTGATTAATTAGACTGGCACTTTAATTCTGGCCAGCGATTTGACATGTGGTACAGCATAAACTTACACTTAGTCAATCTACGCACATGTGCACACATATATGTTGGTGGATCCACACACATGCACACACAATAAATTTGACACTTCTGCAAATGTGTCTTGGCATTGAGTGTGGTTGTTGATAAATATATAGGTTAAGCCTTTTAATTTTAAAATATTCATAAAATATTTTCTAATTATCGGATTAATTTAAACTTGTCATTCCTCACCAAAAAAAAATCATTTTTTTAATTAGCCAGACCAGGGGCTCGAAACAATAATTATATGTATTCATAACGATTGTACAAGATAGTTTGCGACTTCGTTAATTTATAATTTCTAAGTTACAATAAAAGTTCCTTATTTATTAAGAGGTTCTGATTTTACAATATTTTTTTAGCACATGAATATTGTATTTTGAACATGTGACCTACATGATGGACAATGCATTATTAGTCATTGATGTGATTCTCTTGTTTTAAAAAATAAACTATTTAACTAATTAGACACATCCTCAAACACTAGTGCGCAAATTTAATTCAATTGTAGTACGATACATATAAATTAACCACATGCAATCTTATTTTTCGAATATGATGACATAAAAAAATGAAATCAGACAAAAAAAGAAGTAACAATATGGTTGGCAAAACATCAGAGATAAAGTTAAGCAGCCTTTTTTTTTTTTAAATTTTTCCTTTCATAAAAAAGAGGATCCTAGCTACTTCATCAACCAAAAAAAAAATAATAATAATACAAAAGCAAAAAAAAAAAAAAAAAAAAAGTTCCATAAGACAAGGTAACTGCTGATAACAAAATCCTTGTAGCCTAGCTAGCTAGCTACCACTACCCACAAAATAAGACATAGTAGCGAGTCTGAAATTAAATAATGCTAGGCTTTGGAGCAATTCATTGTACCCTTAGAAGAAATCTGCTGCATGCTGAAAATGGAAGTAATATACGAGAAGTGCATTTAATTCTTCAAAATCCTTAACACTCTGATGTCATGCTTCTGGTATATATTTCAAGATTTCTTGAACAATTGAAACTCATCTTTGTTGTTTGTTGGAGTTGGATTATTCCTTCCCTTGCAACTGGCAGTTGGAGCGATCTCTACATTTCTAAGTAATTAAGAGCACATAATTATTCATATTGTCTAAAAATAATCACTATATATATATAGATACGTTTGTTAACAAGAGAAACCATTTTGGTGCTAGACTTAATCAGATTGACAGTGTGCATATATAACGAAATCACTGCATACATATCAATTAATAAGCGAAATATAGCATACCTTGAGCTTGGAATTTGGGTGGCTTTCCAAAGGGATTTCATCATATCTACTTGTGCTTTAAGAGAAATCACATAATCCAGCGTTTCACTTAACAAAGAAGAACCGTTCAAAAGATCACCACCTGGTACAAGCCTTTTAAGCATTTTGGTCCTTCTTTTCTCTAAATTTCTAGCCACAACACTTGGTGAAACTCTAACACATGATGAACCCTTTAAAGCTCTTCTCTTGTTGGCACTAGAACAAAATCTATATGACCTCACGATCTTCTTTTCTCTTTGCACCTTTTCTTGTGTCAATGGCCATGAATATCTTGCCATTAAAATGCCGTATCTCCTTCCCATTATTCCCTTTAGAATAGTATTGTTCTCTTCTTTTGCTCCGAGTTTTGAAATGAGCGCACGTGTCCAATGTGTCCGGCCTCGTGCAATGGCCATGGCGAGGTCGGCTGATAGCTTGATCGAATTCTTTCTTTGTTGGATGCTGGTGGGATTTGTAAATGACTTGGAAATATGGAGGCCTAATAGGAATTGCTTGATGAAAGCTTTTTTGTTGAATGCTTTTGTGGTATGCATGGTTTTTTCAGAGTTTTTGAGTTGGTGGAGCTTAGGTTGGTAAGAAATTAACGACTTCGGTCTAAATATATTGAGAGAATTAGAGAGAGAATAGAAAGAGAGAGAGAAAAAGAGAGAGAGAGAGCAATATGCTATAGAAAAAAACGCTTGATCGGGGGGTTGCCCATGTGGCTTGGCATGAAACTAGGATTAAGTAGTTTGTCCATATCTAAAATTTTAATGAAATTATTATATACTTACTTTAATTGTCAAATATCATATAGCGAAGCTCTAAGCAAAGATCGAGTAGTCAAAAGCTCGTATGCTAATTAATTCATGATCAAAACCTTGAAATAGAATATTTCAGAGGTACCCTTTCGATTCACTATGATGTTGTGATTTTTTTTTCTAAAAAATATTTCCCATTACTAGTAATATTTTTGTGAGGTAGAGGGCAGTACTATTAATTAATTGAACCATCGACTATGGTATATAAATCAACAAAGGTGACATCTAGTACTGCATCATCAATACAAAAGAATTTGAGAAAGATGATATATATAGTTTGATAATAATTATGTTGACCATCCTAATAAAGGGCATTCAAAAAAATAATAAATAGAATTGATAATTAGAAATAACTTTACAGTTATGTTATGATATGTAGATAGTTTATATTATTTTAGTATGGTTTGGTGATACGGTAAGGACTGTTAATTTTAGACCGTTGAAATTTCAAAATAATTATTTCAAATGTGTTTTAGATTTCAATATATTTTAGAGACATGATATGTGGATGACATATAGATTATGCTTATAATGTTGGGTTTCAAATTTAAATTTAATATTCAGAGATCGTTAAGATTGTAAAATTAACAATTGTTCAGAAATTCTTCCTTTATTTTAGTTATTGGGAGGATCCCTTGACAATGGGTTATTTTGACAATCTTGACAATAGACTTTTAAATAAATATAAATAATCTTAAAAATTGAAACAAATTATAAATATGTTCTTTTACTTATATATTGATAGTATTTTAAATTTTATATATTTCATTATCATTTGCTAGTCCATCAAAGATTGTTAAATTGAAAATATTATAAATTGCACAAAATTATAATGGTCTTTGATGTACTACAAACGATAATGAAATTACATGAAATTTGAAATTCTACCAATATGTAAGTAAAATAATATATATTATTTTTAAGATATTTTTTATATTTATCTAAAAATCCATTGTCAAGATTGTCAAAATTATAACCCATTGTCAAGGGATCCCTATCCTTTAGTTATAATCTCTAAAACAATAAAAGTACAAAGATAACACAAGTGGGGGGGGGTGATTTTTTACATTATGAATGTATAAATTAAATAATAAGTACTCCAATTAAACTAACATATATGACTAAATACGATTTAATTAGTTTGTTTGAACATACATGATGCATATAATTTTAAGACAACTAAAAACATAGTTAGTTAGCATAATATTATATAGCATTACTCTTCACTTAATTAATATTCTTAACATATCCGATTATTCAAGATTCAGATGAAAATTCAATAAATAAGTTGATTTTTTTGAAGATCCATATATTAATAAAAACAAGTTATTAAGTTAATCATGTCAAATTATTAAGTAGCCATTGACAATACTAATGACCCATTTCAAATTGAGTAGATCGATCCTACTAAAGTTAGCAACTAAATAATGGTTCAGTTAGGAATAGCCTATCATAAACTAATTAAACTTTTATATATCAGAACGTTAGTATTATATATTTTTTTCAAAGAAAAAGGAAAAAATAGTGTCAAAATATTTCATTTTTATTTTTGATAAATAGGAGCATCAAGATTCTTATTTTTTAAATATTCAAAGAGATTAACTTGTAGCCTTCCATATATACTGAGAATATCATCTTAACTATAATCTAAACACTAGATAATTAGAAATTAGTTTCTCGGAATTACATATTTTTTAATTCTTATATATATTTTTTTCATCAAGTGCCAGAAACAGAGTACATATGTGATTGCGATGGAGAAGAAGATAGTTGGAATATTTTTAGAAACAAGTGACAGAAACGATATGTGATTACGATGGAAGATAAATAGATAACACAATTGTACTAATTAATCAGGTTTAAGGAGTACGACTGTACTAGGGGCCGGAAAGTGGGGCCATGTGGAAAGAGACAGAGCACATGCAAGCACATGTGTTGAAGACCCCACTTTGGCCTTGCTTAATTACATGTCGTCAAATAATACCAATCTCCCGGTCTGATACCGTACACTCAAATTAATCCCTATATATTCTATGAATTTTCAACACGCTTTTATCTTTTTCTATGCATAATTTAAGAGATACTCCAATTAATATATTCACATGCGTGTTATGTTTGCCAGGAGTTAAATAACTTTTGGATTTAAATTTATTTATGCACGGAGCATAAGACTCTGCTTATGAAAACTAACATATAGTTCTTATTTAATCAATAGAGGAATTATAATAACTAGAGTTGTGTCTCAGATTTTGCATCAAAATATAGTTATAGACTAAAATAATTACAAATATAAAATTTAATAATACAATTTAAAATAATATTTTTAAATATCTGAGATTTGTATAATAATAAGCAATACAATTAAACACATAATAATTTATAAATGATAGCATAAAAATTTAGAAATATTTTAAGAGTTAAATTTTCCTTAGGCATATAATTACATTAATCATGAGGAGAGAGAAAACCATACACGAGCTATTGGAATAAAGTGAAAGAAGAAATTTAAAAAAATTCGGTGTTAAAGAATATTGATGACATGACATAGTAAAAAACTTTATAAATTGAGTCCCTTATTATTATTATTATTAATTACTTCGTGCCAAGATTACATATTTGAATTCGAATATATTTATTTATGAATTATTTAAATTAAATGAAATTTCCCTCATTTTTCTCTAAAAAAAGATCAACACTAGTAATTAATTTGCAGAAGAGACAAATCTCTGTGTCGACTGTCGCATGTGTACATGTCCCTCTTTGTCGTGTACACATATAACATTATTGTTACGCGCAAATAAACATTTTTTGGGCTTAGATATCATTTTCACTTGAATAAAATGAATTCTGATTGTGCTGAAGGCTTCAAGTCGACACTAGGCGTTATTGTCCGTTTACTTATTATCTTCCATCATAATTGGAGCAGGAAAAGTTGATCAGCATTCAGCAGTGACCTTGAAACATGTTAATGCCAGTGAGATGTGAGAGTTATGGACCAATTTCTGGTATTTTGTGGCATTTACCTATGTGGCGACTGATGCAATGTGATCCTCTGCTTGGTTGAAATCAGAAATTCCTTGTACCAAAGTACCAAAGTAGAATATAGGTACTATGTAAATGTATTATTCTACTTGTGAAATAATTATGTAGAATATAATTATGTATTATTCTACTTGTGAAATAATTATGTAGAATATAATTATGTATTATTCTACTTGTGAAATAATTATGTAGAATATAATTATGTATTATTCTACTTGTGAAATAATTATGTAGAATAGAATAAATAGTATGCAAATGTATTAAACTCCATTGACAAACAAAGATATAAACAATTTCAAATAGTATTCTCATTCCATGATTTTTTTTAATCTAAAATAGTGATCTGAATTTCTCATATATATACATGCTATAGTAGAATGTTGCTTCTTTATTCATACTTCACAGCTTCTATCCCTATTGCGTGAAGGGTCATTTAATTTTAAACAAATTTAAAAACACTGAATAACTTTTCAAAATCGTCCCGTCTTGAAATTGTTAGAGATATATAGTAATTATTTTTAGAAGAATATACCTCATGAATGCATTGAAGTGTACAAAAAATGTTATATTATCAATTCCTAATTTCTGTGATATAAATTGCAACTGTTTTCTCTTTATAAAAAAAATGGCAATTCATTTGGAATTTCATATCACGAAAAATTCAAATTTTTGAATTATTTTCCTTCTTTTTTTTTTAGTAAAGATGATAGTCTAAATATATATCAAAAATTTAATTATCCATAAAAAATCTTTCATCCGAATTTTAAACCTACAAACTCCCACACTAAAAATATTATCTTTGTTACTAGATCAAAAATCAGTTCTCATTTTTTTCCACTGTTTTTTAAGTAGAAATGGGTTTTAGAGTTCTACAGAGAACAGTACATAAGAAAACGCCGTTTGGGAACCAAAGCACTGTAACGAGTTGTTTTCATTCCTTGTATGTATAGCTTCCAGAATCCAGGCTTTGAGAAAAGAGAACAAAAGTGTAGCATTGCTCACATGGTATCCACATGGGGCGTTATAAATCCCAAGCTGGAGATCCACATGACCATGCATGTTACATTTATCATCGCCTCAAGTACACCTGTCCTCTACTCCCCTGTTATTTCTCTATAGGTGCTACTTTCTTTTGATCAAGTCATCATCTATACAATAGTTCTTTTTTTACAAGAGTTTCAAACTTCTATTTTCAGAAATATTTTTTATCTTTATTTTTTATGTGTTTTATACATTCAATTTTTCAATAACAAAAGTATATGAAAACGAGGATATTCAAAACACAAAATGAAGCCGGCCGCCTAGCTAGTAATTATTGCACCATTTCAGGGCCATATTTGGAGTGAAATATATATATATTTTTTAATTTTAGAATTTTAATTTTTTTTCTGAAGACTTAGATTCATTTTTTGCTAACGAATGCACATGAAATGATACCGGGATGCATAATAAAGTGAAAATCTCCTTGTTTTCGTTATTGACATAAAATTATAGAAAAAATGTCGTGCAGAAACAAGAGCAATTAAATTGACTTTATGCTTTGAAAGTGTTAAAAGCACCTCTCGCCCATATATAATTTTATTTTCTCCAAAAGTGTTAATTACTTCTTTTTAAGAGAAAGACGAGAATCTAACTCATAAATTTCATTTTGTGTTTATGGAGACTTAAATTTATGATCTCTTTGAAACCATCCTAGTTGGTTAGCTTCAAAAGTGTTAATTACTTAATTTTCAAATTGTTTATACTTTTGAAGATTTTTTTTTTACTTATTTAACACGTTCAACTTAATTATATCCAGATATGGACAACACTCTGTAGAACATATAAAAGTACAAATTCATTTTTTTTCTTTATTATTTAAGTATAATCTGTGATTCTTATATAAAAATTAAAGTATATTCTACAATTCGACCAAAGACGATATTACAAGTATGAATGAAACTAAGCAGATAAAACAAGCAGCATATGCGGTATTGAAGTATGGTTAAAAAAAAAGATGCTGTGTTGTGTTCATGCCAAGTTCAGCGTGTTTGACATATGTGCTGTGTTGGCATGACATATATAGAGGTTGACACTATACATGAATAGTGCCAGATTATGTACAACATGTGCCACGATTGCTTGTGACATGTCATGTCTTTTTTTTTTTATTGTCAATTAAAAATCAACAAAAAAGTTTGGAAAAAGAATCAACTGCATAAAAAAATTTCTGGAATATTAATTGTACGTAGCTCCTATGATTAATTTTGTAACATTCATTCATATAATTTTCTGATAATTTCATTTCTTAATTATTTCAAGAAATAATAAAATTTTAGAAATTACTAGAAATAAAAAATTCCAAAACATTAATTTCACATGATTTTCGCTCTTTTTTTAAAAAAAAAATTTAAATATAGATATCATATCATATATGTCATGTTATGCTAAAAATATGAGAAGGAATCCGGTGCCGCCAGTTTTAGTGGTATCTAATGCTAAAAGTATACTTTACTTTTTAATTTATATTTTAAAATTTGATATTCAAATTTTAAATAAAAACTATTAATATTGTTTATTTTTATGATAGATGTATGCTTGTAAAATTTTATAATTTTAAAAATTATTTTATGCTAGATCAAATAGTAACAAAATGAATGCATGCAAATTAAATCAATCATACTTAACTAGGTTCACTTTTTTCTTAAAAAAATGAATAAGATTAATAATTTAGATTTAAAATTTGAGCACTAAATTTTAAAATATAAATTAAAAAATAAAGTGGTAGCAACATATGCTATTAAAACTAAAAATTTGAGTACTAAATTTTAAAATATAAATTAAAAAAATAAAGTGGTAGCATCATATGCTATTAAAACTAATGGCACTGGCACCAAATCTCTTCTCACTAAAATATAGCAACATTTGGCATGCTATTCAATAATTACTGCATGGTACGTATCTTAACACAAAGCTTAGAGGTTTGCAATGGGCGGGTCGATTTTTTTTTGTCAAAGTTTGAATCCAATCCATAGCGGGTTGAAATTTTTTTAACCTGACCCATATAATTATTTACATACCGATTTTTACAACTTATACGGATTAAATGAGTTGACATTTTAATTGAAATATATTTTATACTTTTCATATATCTTATTCTTAATATTAAATATTATATTAATAACATCAAAATTAAGGATAAAAATTAAATAAATAAAGATGATTAAACATACGGATTAAATTAGTTGATAATTGAAATATATTTTATATTTTTCATTAATTTTCTTAATGTTAAATATTATATTAATAACATCAAAATTAAGGATACAAATAAATAAATAAATATTATTAAACATCATATGTAAATAGTTTAAAAAATTAAAAAATAATATTTCTTACGTTTCATAAAAGAAAAATATAAGTGACAATTTATAAAAAAAAATTAACATGACATTCTTAAAATAAAATACATAACAAACACAGAGCAATATGTGATAAATTTTATATACAAAATTTGAGAAATATGTGATATATGACTATATATACGGCTAGGTCCGAATTAGATGAGTTTTTGAAGGCGAATTCAAAACTTAATCTAGTATAACATATTAGTTAAATAACAACCCGTACCAAAACGATAACATCCAATCCAATCCAGTAAAAAACGAATCGAGCTGGCTGGATTGAAGGATTTTTTTTTTTTTTGTACATCCCAAAATACGCATAGACGAGGTGTCCGTCTGACTAGAGCACCTAAGAAACAACGTACAGTATCATGTCAAAAAATCCAATGCTTGTCTGTACTATGCGATACGGCACGGTACACCAAATTCCAAACCTCTGTGTAAGATTTGCATTATTACCTTTAACTCAGATTGGTATCTTTGTTAGGCATGTGCTTATACGCAGGCAGTACACTGCACAAACCCATTCTTGTATGCATATGTGGTTAATTAGGTCTCCCAATGACAACAAAACTAGTAGCCTAATTGGCGCATATGAAATTATGAATGGTCCTTTTTGTGCATATGGCCATGAAACTCCAGCCCATATATTATCCCAATTATTGTACTCTCTGTGTATGTTTGTATTTCCAGGGTACTAGTGTAGATAATTGCCTCAAAATCACATGTCCCAATAAAAAAGTGCTCATAACATGCAGACACATGGATGGGCTCCCTTTGTCTCAACAAAGTAATGCATATTTCCCTTGATTCATAAAAAAAAAAAGAGAAGAGGGCCTCATTCATTTTTCCTTGTAATTCTCTGCAATTTTGTATTGCTCATGTCATTGGTTCATTATTTTTGCACTGGAAAGTCATGACTATGGATCTCATATTAACTGTATTGCGTACGATATATATTTATTGTGTTTGTTTCACAAAAGGACAAAAAACAAAACTATATTTTAATTAGTCCTTTCTATCAGTCAATAAATATTAACTGTGCCCACTGCCCATACACTGTATATATGTAGTTTCAAAGCAAACAAGGATTACAAGTTTACAACAAAGAAAATAAACAGAGGAAATGAACCTACCAACCTTGAATTAATCCAATTAAAAATAATTCCTCTTAGAGGCCGAATAATTGTCTAGAGTTTCTTAAATATTCCCTAAACTTTCGGTACTGAGATAATATGTAATAGTCAAATAAATCAGATATCTTCCTTGGTTTAGAAGTATTGTCCTGGGGTCTAATTGCATGTTGTTAATGCGTGTAAAGATGATGGAGGGCTAGCTTATCTTTTTGTTGTCTCCTTGCAAAAACATCAAGTGTAACTCGATAAACACACAAAAAAAAAAACTGCTTCAGTGAAAATTTATTCTTCTACAGTTTTGAGAGAGAAAAAAATAATTTGAAAAAAAAAGTCTCTTATATTTGTCAATTATCCCTTGGTGTCCGGTGAAAAAAGAAGAAAATGAAAGAGAGAAAAGGGAGAAAGAAAAAAGAGAAGAAAAAATATTAGATCACCTGATCGAAATGCAGCAAGACCATGAATTGGCCATGCCTCTGAAGATGCAAAAGCGAAATTTAAATGCACGCAACAGGATAGTGATATAGGAATTGAACCAATCGCAAATTTTTTTGGTAATTAAAATAATAAAAATAGGAATTTGATAAGATTTTCTAGTATTTTAGATAGTCTAATTTGGATCGAATTTGAAACTCAATTCTAGGTGTTTGGACTAAGTTTCAAACTTGATCCCAATTTTTTTTTATCTTAATTTGTTTGTTTAGATGTTTTAATTATTTATTTAGTTATTTTATTTTATTTTATTATTTATTTAGTGCTTTATAAAATTTAAAATATTTATTAGATTATATTATTATTTTTATTATATTATAGTATTCTTAATTAGCTAAATTATGAACCGTAAATAATAAAAATAAGTTTAATTTAAAATAAATAAAATAAAGTGTAGTACTACAAAATAAATTATAGTCTCTGAAATAAAATAATAAAATAAACAACATCAATATCGCCGACCAAATATTATCTTAATCAGAGATGGACCGTATGTGTCTCTGTGTCGGATTTGACGGTGAGGTCGATCGTGCCTTTCAACTTCATCAGATTGGATCTCCGGAAATTGGATGGAGAGGCAGGGGGTACAATACAATGATGCATGAAGAGGCTCATATTTAGTACCAAAGGTACCGACACTCGGATCGATGCTCATGAAACTCATAAGTTGAGAATATAACATCAAATCTCCTTGAAATCTATCATAATCATTAGTCGTTGGCTTCGTAATGGGTCATGTGAGCCGTCCATCAGAGGGTCATCGATAGTAATGGCAATATCTTTCGGATTCATGAGAAGACCTGTGTGATTAAAAAAAGTATTATTAAAAAAATTCAAATTGGCTAAAATTTAAAATGACTAAAATTTAAATTAGGTAAAATTGACCTTGAGACACAAATATCGCCATCAAAATTTATTCATGACCGAAATCGACCATCAAATTTTGATAGATTCTCAGTTCATGTTTGTCGAACAATAGCTGTCCAGGCTCTTGGGGAACCTTAACCCACCCAATAGCGTTGGTTGTGTACCTAACTAGACGAAACATCTGAAAAATATTTACAAATAAATTAGTTAGTTAAAAAATAAAATAAATTAAAGTTGTACAAATGCTCACCGCTCAAGCCGTCTAGTGTGAACGTGATACGTATCCTAACTCATCCATAGGCTCCTTCAGATGCGGTACTAGCTGATTTAATTGATCATCAGTATTCATCCCGTACCAGATTATAATCATCATTCTCTTGTAATACCAACCCATGTACACAAAGTGCTCGATAAAGTTGTACGGTTGGATCTCCGTGATAAGCATCTCAAGCTCATACTGTGCCCACCAATAGTATTTTCTCAGTCCACATTTTGTCCTTCACCACTTTCGGACGTATACTTGTTAATATGATATGTGAGCATGTGCTTGTAAGGAATCAGAATCGACGGAGGGACTTGTTGGTATAGGTTAAATTGACGCATGACCCTATTTGGATAGTGATTCTCAACCATCCAGAAATAAATCATCCACACACGACATGTCCACATGTAATTCGCAAAAAATATTAAATAAAATTAATGTAAGAAATTAAGTAAATATAATTTATTGAATTTCAAAAACTTATACAGTTTGATGCACGTAGTACGTCTAAGATATATCATCGTAATAAGAAACATATGACATTCAATTGACGTTGCTATCACTCAAAGCCTCTAATTGATCTCGAAAATGATATAGTCACCTGTTTGATGCCGAACAGAGGGCTCAATAGAGGTGAAGGACCTCCCGATAGAGGCTCCTCAAGTTTACACATGTATCGTTAAAATATAAAAATTAAATACATGAAAGACCTCAATTGAGCTATGTGATAATGAATTACCTCAGTGTCTTGATCGAGAATCACGTCCAGGTCCACATCTGAAGCAAAAGTAAAGGACTAGCTATGCAATCTACTAGCTCAAGACATGAACGGTAAAAGGTTGAAGTATAATCAAGATAGTACAACATGCCCTCAATTGTATTCATCCTCTGGTATGTTAATCATGTCATGAAGAAACATGAGATACACGGCCGACATAGAGTCTCCACTGTTGTTCGAAAACATCACAGACCCGAACAAATCCAAATAAAATGCCTATATATATATATCTATAATTAATTAAAAATTATATTAAAATTGTACTATATTATTGTAAAAATTGAACTAAATTGGAGTACAAGTTCTACCATTGGACGATGTCATCATCGAAGTTGGTAGGCAAATATTAAAAATTCTTCCGCAAAAACATAAGTCGGATACAGTATGTCGAGACCTGAAGGTACTCATTTTGTTTTTTCTTGTTCCTCATCTTGAATGATCAAGGATCATCGGTGATTTTCTGGTAGCCGTATGAATTGGCACACAACCTAAGGAGAAGCTCTAGTGTCCCACTTCAATCTTCATCAGTGACCCTGGTTATTAATTATTTTTGTATTTTTTATATTTCAAAATAGATTAGTAAATCTTAAATGAAGATTAAAAATCAAAATATAAAAAATAATAAAATATCATGAATAGTAAATCCCCATAAAGCACAAACATCCTCTAGCGTCACCACCATCTCACCGATTGATAGATGTAAGATCGACGACTCAGATTTCCACCTCTCAACGAGCGTTGTTATCAGTGATTTATCCATCCGGCAATCTCCTATTATTGCTATCTGATATAGCCCGAGTTTGTGCAAATATGAATCCATTTGCTCGTCATGTGTATCTTCGGACGATATGTATTCAAACGAAGAGTACTATGTGGCTATAAAATATTAAATATTAAATTATATATGTTAAAATTAATTATAAAATATATTTAATACCACTTCTTAAAATTAAAAAAACGTACATCAGTTGCGGTCTTGTTGGATCTATGTTTATTTCACGGAACCACAAGCAATTAAGGATATTTCATTTGTACCTATAATTTATTTGTAACATATGGTAAAATTAGACAAAATCATTCTAAAAATTAAATGGATCTTATTATTAATTTATACTATAATTAAATTAATTTAACTAATTTATTTTAAAGTAGTACTATAATTAATTTAAAAGTAATTTATTACTACATTTAGTTATAATTAAACTAAATTAAATATTTATAATTAAACTAAATTAGAATATTTATAATTAAACTAAAATAAATATTTATAATTTGCTAACTAAAATAAATTATTAATTATTAATTATACTAGATTACTAATTAAACTAAATTACACCTAATGGGAAGTACAATAAGTCTAAATATAACTACCTACACTAAATTAACTAATTATAACTAACAAAATAATATTCTTTTAATTTTCAGATTTTAGAAGAGAAATAAAATTACCTTTCAATTTTTGACCAAATGAATGGATTCAAGGGTTTTTTCAATTCTCCTTTCAAAAATATGAAGCTTGATGCTCCTTTCAAAAATATGAAGCTTGATGCAATATGTTTTGATTTTGGAGTTGAAATGAGTGAGTATAATTGAAAAAAAGGAAAAAAAAAAAAAGGGTAATGGAGAAGGCATAAGAGAAGAGGAGTGGGGAAGAGAAAGATGAGAGAGGGGTCGGGTGTGATGCAATTTTGAAATTGGTTGGGGTTGGACCGAGTTTAAAACTCGGATCTAGCTTTTTTTTTGCAGATTTTAAAAAAAAAAGCTGGGATCAAATTTGAAACTCGGTCCAAACGCCTAAAATCGAGTTTCAAACTCGGTCCAAACTAAGTTATCTAAAATACCAGAAAATCTTATCAAATCCCTATTTTTATTATTTTAATTACAAAAAAAAAATCTGAATCGCATGATTAGTATCCAACATGAATCCATGAAATCAGCTTTTTTTTTCTTGCAGAATGAAAAGACCTTCAAATTAATGATGCATTGGTTTCTTTACCTAAAAAATGCTTTGGCTTGCCCTTAAAACAAGCAGCATGAAACCAAACTATCAATTCCGGTGCTGTCCATTCATTCATATATTATATTTTCAATAAAATAAAATAAAAACTAGATATTTTGGAAAATCAGAACAGCTTGGTTATGAACTTTTGTTTCTCCAATTATAGAAGTGTTGTTTCATGACATTTTTTTCTTGTCATTGCTAGTTGATTAATTTGGAACGGTGGTACAATATAAGATTGAACATGTACCAAACTTTGCTATGTCTTATATGCAAGCGAGCCAGATGCTTCAATTTATAATGTTCTTTCTATATCCCTTGAATAATGTCGTTGTCTTCCCCATGTTACGCTTGCATCTCTATTCTCTAGTTTCAGAGTAGAGAATTAAGTGGGAATTCAATTTATAGAAGTATAATGTTGGCCCAAGAATATCAGGCCCAGACAACCGTTTTACTTGCACAATTCAACAAATAAGAAGATAACTCCTTAGGCAATTCTAACATCACAATAATAGATTATAAACATTAAATATTCACAATTTGCTGAGAAAACTAAAAATGTACAACATCCGTACAAATCCCCGTAAATACAAGCTCAAACAAAGCTCCAATTTCCTAATTTTCTTCTATTGTATTGACAACTTTTCTATCACAATTTACAAGCCAACATAAATGATACCGAGTCATAGAGAGGACAAAGTACCAGATCAAGAAAAATCAGGTCATATTTTGGATAGAAAATTCTCCATGAGGGACCCTTTAAGTTTTTAACTTCTCAAACCTATCCAGAGAAGAAACCTTCTTGGCCGGCCCAAAAACCTAGCCTTCCAAGCAGGCTCCTCGTTTTCATATACAAAACCACATTTTTCATACAATTTCTGTGCACCTTCATTATCTATTGCCACATGTACATACAGGTCGGTAATACCTAGTGAGAAAAAATAAAACATACAAAATATTTCATGTATTAGCAGTGATGTATTCAGCTCTTGTTTTCCAGTCCAATTAGAAACAAGGACAATTTACCAGTCTAAAATCTCAAATTTTCATATGTTGCTCCCTGGCAAATTGTAATCACAAACAAGCCAAAGAACAATGGAAGAATAGAATTAATTTACCCCAATCACGTGCCAACTCCTTGGATCTGTTGACTAGTTTATAGGCTAAGCCGTTCCTTTGAAGCTCCTTCGCAACACATACATTACTTATGTATGCTCGCATTGGATCAGAACCAGACCCCTGATTTTACATTAAAAAAAATTATAGAAATTCAACATAAAAGCCTGGGAAAAGGAAAATTAACAGAATGAACGAAGGGACTTAATTATCATGAACTTGATACAGGCAGTAACTTCCACACAAAGAACTCTCTATCCTAATCAGTGTAATTAGTAATTACCGAGAACAAATTTAATATTGGCCACCATCAATTAATTGCCATTTTCATGCTTCCGTCTAGAATAATTACATAATAGTTGTAACAGAAAAAAAAAAGAACAATTATAACCCTTAAAGATACAGTCTAATTACTAAAAAGAAGAGCCACTTGCTGTTATAATGGTGTAATGCTGACCTGTATAATATGCTGGACGCAGTACAAAAATTAGGGATGTTTTGATAATTTTAGAAATTTGTACCTCAGGTCGCCTACCAGTAAGCTCGTCCGGTAACCAAACGCATTGGTTGAGATCCAACGTGCCAACTACTACTCTCTCTTTTCCATCTTCAATAAACTGCTTGGTCAGAGAAAACATTCTATATGATTATTCTGCTGGAAACTCACAATCATGCTATCAGGCTAACTGAATTTTTTTCACCTATACAATGTAGCCGATAATTTAGGATGTGTGGTTTTAGGACTGATGCACAATCTGTAACCAGATCGGTAACTTGTTGGAATTTTCTACCAGCAACAAATGCCTTTATTTATTTTTTCTAAAAGTAGCTTTTGTAGTTACAGTTCTTTCATGCAGCTCCTCTTTTTCCCAGTTTGTTGAAGTATTAACTAGATTCTATACAGTGTTCGGTGTTCCTTTATCGCTTGATCAAGTTAATACCAACAAAAGAGAAAGAAATGTTACCAGTACAAAAACAATGTCATGTAACAGTATACTGTCATGTAAAAAGGAAAATACCTTACATTCAGAACAGAGCTCTTCGGCTGAGATCAAGGAGTGTGTAATGGGAAGAGTAGCATTAATACAAGCCACCCTTTTAAATGCCACCAGTTTTCCAGAAATTCGGTCAATTAATCCCTCGTATTCTCTTTCCGTCAACAATCTTCTTAGTTCCTAGATATTTTTGTCAAGAGTACATTTGAAATGTTATTGATGCTTTTGTTCTCAAATACTTGAATGACATGATAATTTAAACTCAAATAGCTGATCAACAGCATAGAATTACTGAGACAAGATACATTATCATTTCCAATTGATATGATTGAAATGAAAATATTTGTACTAATGACAGATGCTCCTGGAATTCTACTTAATTTAATTTTCAATAAGTAAGCTCCAATACAATTGGCAATTTTAGAACTTAGATTCCCACCAATTGCACGCTTCCTATGCACCTCCAGAAAAAGAAAACAGAGATCTAGTTCTTTTCTAGAAAGCACATCAAGAGGTCAGAGCCTCAGAAATGCAACTCTTCTCACCTCAACGCCATATGATTCTCTGAACTCATAAAAGGTACGAGTTCGGAGCCTGACAGCGGCGTAGAGCTCCGGATCCGTGAGGAATTCTCTCACTCTAAGCTGACTGGAGTCGATGGTCACTGCCTCCCTCGTCGCCAATCGCAGCTGCCCGCTCAAGCACGAGACCCGATGATGGTTCGGGTTGCGGAGGAGGAATCTCCGAGGGAGGTGGAGAAGGGAGTGCGGGTCGGACGAGGAGGAGAGCAGTGCCATGACTTTCGGTTAGAGCTTGTTCGGGTGAGATTCCTTTCCTCTTCATGGCAATTAGCAAATGGCAAATTTTATCAAATATGTGGTTAAAATTCAGTTCAGTCCATGAAGTTCGTAAATTTTCGTAAATTTGTGGTTCAAATTCTTTCGCAATGAGCTAATAAAGGATTACATACTGGGACCCTGGTAGTTATGAAATGCGCTCGATTTCATCGCCGTTTCAAATCAGCACAGGTTCTCGGATAAAACTATAAAGAGTGGATCTCTAAATAAATAAATAAAAAATTATTTTGACAATGCGCTCGATTTTGACATTGAGTTATTTTGAGAATTTTACATGGATCTCTAAATAAATACAAAAAAATTAAAAAACATTTATAAATGTGTTCTTTTATTTTTAATTGATGATTATTTAAATTTCATAATTTTATTATCGTTTGATAGTCCATCAAATATTATCAAATTTTCATACAATTTACAACGGTTTCAATTTAATAATCTTTGATGGACTATCAAATGATAATGAAATTATATGAAATTTGAATGACCATCAATCTAAAAATAGAAAAACATATCTATAATTTTTTTTTCATTTTTAAAATTTTTTTGTATTTATTTAGAAATCCATTATTAAAGTTGTCAAAATAAATCATTGCCAACCGATCCCTTCTCAATTATAAATATAACCTATGCACTTTTAAACGAATTATAAATATAACCTATGCACTTTTAAACGAAGAGATAGAAGGATGATATACCATTGCTATCAACAGGCGGATGTAAAAATTTTATTAGAGGAGATCAATAATCGAATTGTAATAGTTTATTGAGTTCAAACTCATTAACTAATCCGATACTAAATAAAAAAATTAATAATTTAACATACATTTTTATCTAATAAAAATATCAAAATAATATTTTTATATATTAAAAATAATAAATAAATAAAACTTAAAATAATAAATAATTATACCGATGAAGAAAATTTTTCTTTACGGACTTTATATTTTAAAATTTTTGCATATTTTTTCCATTGTTCACAATATTAAATATTTTTTCTTAATAAAAAATAATCATACAATTCAAAAAATCAGATTTGTAAAATCATAACTTAAAAATAATATTTTTTAAAATTCAGGATCAGTTGACCCCTCTGGCCCTATTTAAATCCGCCCATGGCTATCAAGTGTTGAAATCCAACTACTTTTTATTGCATCTATTTAAATTAACGGGGACATAGTGATACTCTATTTAAATGGTACATACTAAAATATAGAAAAAAAAACCGGCACATCGTAATACTTGCTTTTGTTTTTTTATGTTTCTTTTCAGAGTATAGAATACACCACAAAAAAATATATTTTCTTGGGAGATTTTTTTTTTTGAAATGATTTGCACCATGAAACAAGAATAGTATGGAATAGAGCAAATATAGGTATATTTGAAAAGTATTTTATGATTAAGAATTAAATGATTAACTATACCTTCATTTGAGTTTCACATGACAGCTAATTAAATTTCAACAATTTAAAGTAATTATATGTTGAGCTAGTGGTGTCAATTATTTGATCCGACCTAATATGATCCGAAAATAAATAAATCAGGTATAAGTTTAATTTTTTGATCTGAATCGGATCTGGTTGGATCGGATTTGGATCAACCTAACCCGACCCAATTATATTTTTTTGAAGTAATTTTATGATTTTGTACTAATTAAAGAGTTAATATACACTAAATACACACTAATTAAGATTAATTTAATTAATATTTAATTACTTAAAATTATATAAAAATAATTAATAAATATTTAGTTATTTTACATGAGTCGGATCGGATTGACCTATGATCCGGTTAGATTGGATATAAGTTAAAATTTTTTAATTCAAATTTAAATGAGTCAATTCAGATGAATAAAAAACAATAAAATAATATGATCCTACCCACCTACATCTAATGTTGAGCCCAACTTAAAAGAAAAATCACATCAAGTTGAGAACGCAAGTAACGTGATGGTAACTGGTCAGTGGTCCTGCACTCCGGCTTTTGAGTGATCTATTCTAGTCATCTAGACAGTTGGATGGGAATATAATTTCAGTAAAAGTTAATTCTTGTTTAAGATCCGTGAAATATTGTATTAACTCGCAGCGAAAGTCATGTTCATATGTTGTGTGATGTTTTTTTTTTTCCCTCTCTGGAGGGAATTCCATTCGGGTATGGGAAGCCTTCTGTGTTGCAACAGTGAACATACTTAATCGACTATCAGAATTCACAACAGTGAACATAATTGACTATCAAAATTCAGAAAGCAGCAGCTAACAGAAACATATAATTACTGTAAAAAAGAAAGAAAAGCAAAAAAAAAAAAAAAAAAAAAATCATGTCAAACTTATTTGCATATAACCAAAAAAAAATCTAGGTATATGCTACACACTTAATAGGCCTCAAATTTTGAGAGTAACACAAGTTCAAATTTTGAGAGTGGCATATGAAAAGTAATATATATTGGGATTTATGAAAACTCTATTTAATTTCAAAAAAAGAAATATGCGTACATACTTTTTAGTAATACATATGGTATATGCGTTTTGTAATTTACAAAGCACACACCATGATACAGGCAATAAAACCCCACGCATTTCACATTCACTGTTTGTCTGATAGCTACTACTTATAGATACTAATACCAATTTACCAATTGTTAATAGCTGAGAAAAGAAGTGCCAAAAATCAAAGAAAACCAATAATTCTTTACATTAATATTACCCAAAAAATAAAGGAAAATGAACAAACAAAATAAAAGAAGCTACGGAGAGCTTGAAAACCTAGAACTTGATCTTCTACTCATATTTGCTCTTTGAGAAGATGATCGTTGCAAATTGGGCCTTAAACAACTAACAAGACACGGTGCTGTCTCACTATCTGCATTGTTACAAATTGAAGGACCCTTTAATTTCCGAAAACTCACTGACCTGAGGGAAGTACACCCAAGGTCAACCGAGTGGTTTAACCCGAGGGTCCCTGTGAAAGGCCTGACAGTGGGACCAAGCAAGGTGCTATTCTTTGTCCATGGCAGGAGTTTTATAGAGCTGGTGGTTGTCAGACGGGAAAAAGCGACAATTGGGTGGCGGCAAAATGGACACGGAATTGTACCAGCTGGGGCCCGTTTTGAGGAAGAGGTCAAACTGGTACTGGTTGAGCAGAGGTACAGTGCGCACTTTGTACAAAATTCATGATCACAACCTGCATAAAATAAGATGCTGGGCTATGAGAAAATATACTGCAAAATACTGGACAGAAATAGCTTTTAAACATTGGACATCGCACAACTTCCACACTAGGAGAGCTACATACAGTTTGTATACATAAACAGTCTAACATATTAAAAATGGTCTAATTTTATACCAACTTGATATTTTTTTTACAACTAGTGTATAATTAGACAATTAAGTGCCATAGAAGCAAGCATATAATCATTTGACACATGTTTGCTTGATTTGTGGTGAGAGATATTTATTATTTAGATTAATTTAGACAACTTGCACCAAGCCATTGGCACATGCATAGAAATAAGCACATAAAGAGTTCAGGTAATATACTGTATTTACCTTCGGCTGCAACCATGCACTTCATCTCCAAACAAATTGCACATGGCTCTCTGCAAGATGGTGATTGTGGCAGCCTTCTCCATCCACATTCTCTGCACAAAAGTTATTGTGACTATTCCATATTTTGTAAACGTTAATGTATTTGATTTGAAATGAAACATAAGATACCTAGCAATTTTGACAATGCTCATTAGGGGGAGAGAGAGGTAAGGGGAAGGGAGAACATGGATCCGGGTTTGTGGTTGTTTGCTCAGAATTCCGTCCAACCCATTTCTGTGCCACGATCGAGCCACCATCAACGGCGTCAACCTTATAAAATTCAAATAAATTGACTTAGAACAATGACCACAAATCAGATAATATAATGAAAACAAATATGAACACCCAAAATCTTTTATTTTCATGAATATACCCATTTTCATTCTTGGCTGTCAAGCTGGCACCATACGCGATCAAAAGCTACATTTCAAAAATGAAATAATATTTATATTGTTGCTAGAAGAAAATAGTACAATAACAAAAACAAACAATATGAATTAACATACTTGACAGCAAACAGCATTTCCACCGCAAGCTGCATAATGAAGGGGCATGCTACCAGCTCCTACAAAGTTCCGAGAGAAAAAAGAGAATGGGGACCAAAAATATTGGAGAAAGCAAAAAAAGAAAAAAAAAGAATGAAGCAATAAATTATGTTAGGTTGGAAATACCTAGAATATAAATTCAAACACCGATAACTTGTAGATTTAGCATCTGATTAATAATTGCAATTTTGGCTAATATCTTAGAATTTTAGCTCATATGCTCAAATTACATATTAACAGATATGACGCCATACTGTGACAAGGGGCACTTAATGTCTAATTTTGAAGAAAGCGATTTACTTTCAAAAAGAAATATATAAATTAGAACATATGTACCAATAAGGTCAATAGTTGAACCATCTTGTACAGTGACATCAGAGGGAGATGCACCTAAATCCAAAAGCAATTGGACACATTCAGCATGACCATTTAATGCTGCCAGGTGGAGCGCAGTGATGCCTCCATCTGCTTTCTTGTTAACAACCCGAGAGAGTGCACTATTGTAGAAGTATGAAAAGGAAAACAAAGAAGCAAACATATATGCATTTATCATACAGCTGACAAATTGAGGAGAGCATTTGTTTGCTTACTAATGTTTTTCACCATAAAATGAAAACCATACTCAATAATAGAATTTGCCAAGGCGGTCAAAATCATGTACTAGAATTTGCCAAGGTGGTCGAACCACTAAATCCAGTACAAATCCTGGACAATATAAACATGGTATTGAGTGTTGCACAATTTAGGACGATATGAAAACCATATTCAATTTAGGATGAATGGAACTGACAGACTTCTACCAAAGTTTAGCACGTCAAAAGGACAAAAAGTACAAGAAGTACAAAAAAAAGAAGGAAAGAACAGATGTAACAGCAAAGAAGAAAAAAATATTGTAGACTAACAATGGAACATACACCTCGTCAAAAAAATGTGATGTGCTAAAATCTTTATCCTGCTTGCTCTTGATATTCCAAAATTCTGATATACTTGGTACATAATCTGCCACAAGTAGCCTCACACATCTAGTGTGTCCATTTTGAGCTGCAAAGTGTATAGCTGTCCCCCCACTCAAAAAATCCTTTTTGTTTATCTAAAATAAAATAAAAACATCAGTACATACGTCCAACGTTCCAATTTATCACAGTAATGTATATAAAATTATTTTGTAGCTTAATTACATTAGCGTTGAAGAGGATCAGGTTTTGTACAACCTTCCAGTGGCCATGTAAACATGCTTGCATGAGAGCTGTCTGGCAACAAAACAAAGGAAACCTCCATTTTAAAAGAGGTATTGTATTAAAAAGAATCTTTTTCAGACATTTAGAGAAGGATACTACACTATATGATGTCGCAAACCGTACAAAAAGAAACTTAAATTACAAAAACCACTGTGAATTGATAACCATGTCTATCCTAGTGAACATGGCATCACCCTCATGCATGAGGAAGCTGAAGGCTTTCTCCCTCATCTCATGCTAAGAAAAAAGAGCGAGAATTGTTCTCTCCTATTTAACAAGGAACATTACATGGGATGCAGCATACACATGTTTCATCTTCCCATAAGACTGAAACAATTATCCTGGATATACTCCAAGAAGAACACAACCATACCACTTGATAGCAATAGTTATAACAAAAGCAATTCAATTTCTGTGGAACTCACACCAAACACAATTCAATGCAAATCAACTCTGGAGATGTAGACCGCTTCAATTGAAGAAGTATTGAACAATATATCAGATCAATACAAAAACAAATGAATGGATGAATGAATGAATGAATGAATGAATGGGCTAAAGAAACGGTTCGTACCTGGCCGCGGTAGTTACGAAGATTCATATCTACGCCGGACTCAATCAGAAGAGACACTATCTAAAATTTAATTGCGCATAACAAGATAAACCAGTTATTAAAGTGTTTTACATATGACCAAGTATCCATAATTGTCAACAGAGCTCCTTAAAAGTAGAAAATTCTCAAGTTAAAACTCCAACCATTTGAATCCACCAACCACATTCATCCTCTTTTGACAAAGACAGCTGGAGCAAAGAAAAATATATATCGAAATTGAATGTAGAAAAAAAAAATTAAAAATAGCGGATGCACCCAGTAGTGCCAAACTGCTCATAAATGATAATTCTTCCACTTACTTTATTTCTTTCATCAGTGTACTATATTCACAAGCAACATTGCAACACCAAAATTTTGGCAAAACAGTCCATTATTTTTTCTCCACTAAAATTAAACATGTTCCTTGTAAACCCCTTTAAATAGAAAATTCAAAATTCTGAACCATGTAAAATATTGGTTGTTCCAAATTGTTCGAAAAAAATGGAAAGTCGAAAACAAAAGAAAAATATTTTCTGGAAGTAATCTAACAAAATCTTAGAAATTACCTCATGGTGACCACGAGCAGCTGAGTAATGGAGAGGTGAATTTCTCACACCAAAAGTCGAATACTTAGCAAGTCTTGGATTATACTGCAACAAAGCCTTGGCCTCTTGAAAATCGCCATCTCTAGCAGCTGAAACTAATCTCTCTCCAGTGGCTGAGCAGCCGATTGAATCTCCCATCATGCTCATCAACCCCATTTTCTCTCTCTAGAATTTCTTCAAAAGATCAAGTGTCCTGGGATTGTATGCTAGGCTGCTAGCCCCGATTTTTATCTCTACTGAAAGGAAAACTTTCCTAAGTTTCTAAATTTAAGGATTGTATAAAGAAAGACAATTCACGAGAGTTGCAATGGAGTAATAGACATTGATTGGAGAAAAAACAGCATAGTATAAAGTTTCTTTCTGTCTTATCCCAGACACCCACCCCAATTCTGTCAAGGTAACGGGCGCCTACGCAGGAAAAGAACCCAAAATGGCAATTCTGACAAACTGCCCTTTTCTCCTAAAAAACACAAATTTGCACATAAATGAATTCAAAATTTTGCACAGAATATTTACATATGAGAGAGAGAGATAGAGAGAGATAGACCACTGATCGTTGATCTAAATTGGGTGGTACAATTATATTAAAACCAGATCATCTTTTCTATACAGATGGGATCAACCTGAGAAAAAGAAAATCCAAAACGCAAAGATTTGATTGATTCCCGAAAGTGAGAAAAACGGAAACAAGGACCAAGCTTCTAAAATCTCCGGAGAAAGGTCAAAATGGAGAAAAGTAGTTGGGAGTATTGTTACTCAATCAACTATATAATAGCGTACCTTTGATTTCGCCAAATACAAACAACAATCCACGCTAAAACAAAGAGAACTCGGAGAAAAAACGCGAAATGTCGGTCACAAAACAAGGCTCAACTTCCGAAGTCGCAATGTTTGAAAGATTGCGAGGAGAGGAGAGCCAGATCGAAATTTCAGCCGAAAAGGTTCCACAAACTGAGGAGAGGAGAAGTCTGGCCACTGTTTAAAAGGAACTGGATGCAAGGGAAACAATGAACACAGGGGAGGAGAGAGACCACGCAGACTGAGCACAATAACTGCCTTTTGAGACTGTCAAAAAGGGATTATTATAGTATGCAACGGTTTTCTAATGCGAGATTAGATAAGCCGATCGTAAATGGAGAGGATGTTAGATGGCAAATGCTGAATGACATGATCTCCATTTCAGTTAGAAAGGATGCATCCATTTATTTTATTTCACCGCTGTTTCTCGTCTACTGATGGAAGGATCAAATTACGAAGATGTCAACTTTTTTTATACAAAAATGTCATTTAGGAAAATATTAAATTTTTATGATATTTTTTTGAGGTAAAAATTTATGATATTGAAACGGTACAAGTTAGGCCTTAATTTAGTGTTTTATCAAGTACAAAAAAAGTACAAAAAATGCATTAAAACATCTAATTATATTGAAATTTGTCTGGCTTCCGGCAATAAATTAACTTCTTAATCTTAGCAACTATACAAAAAAAATACATTTTCTCCATGTGTTTCAAAGCAAGTGTATCTATTTGTCCTTTCCACTGTTCTTTTTTATCAGGCATCTCTTTCATAATTTTTGTCATTTTCCTTTTAAGAGAATCTTGAAATTTCATCCTTTCGTTTCTTACATCCTCTAAAATTTAGGCAGATCCAAAAATTATCCTGCAAAAGAGCAGTTGTCATGTGAATTTGTATCCAATGATATTTATGAATTAGTATAAGTTACACTTGATCAGTTAATATAAATTTATGTATATTTAGCATATAACACAAAATTTTCTATTATAATAACATGCCATATTAATATAAGCACTTAATTAATATATCAATAAAAGCATATATTTTCAATCGAAAAATATATAAACAAGCGTTCCACCAATATAAACGCCAACTTTTTTTTTTGTATAAGCATGTCACTTAAGTGCAAACGATTTCAAGTGGTTGTGTAGGATAAACGTACGAACAACAAACAAATAAACAATAGATGTATAAACGACTATAAGCAAAGAATAAAAACAAGGGGTGTCCTTCCATGGTCCCACTACAAAGTAAAAAAAATAATCACAATTTATTTGATAAGTTTAATTTAAAATTATTATATTATGTGAGATCATTGGAGTAAAATTCTAAAAACAGTTAATATTATAGATAAAAACACCTATAAAATGAAGATACAAACTTTTTTTTTTGGATAAGATGGCAGCAGCTGCCACTGAAATGCAAACTTCTTAGTGGTTTATATCTTTCTCTTGATTTGGGAAATATTGTCTCAATTTTCATGCAAACTTATTGTCAGTTAATTTTAACTTTAAAAGCTTACAGTATGTACTATTTAACTATAACAACGAGTGAGAATAACTAATGTACTGATTGTTCACATATTAGAGATGTTTCATAGCATAAAAAAATGAAAATTGAATCTATCAAACTTTAATGCTTATAAAAAATATTCGAATTTCAAACATGTGATCTTCCATACAGATAGGGACGGAGGGCAGGAAGTTTTTAGGTAATGACATTGGGTTATAAAAAATATATATTTTTAATAATTTTCTCCCATTGCGTTATTAATTTTTTTCAATAATATAATAATTTATTTTAAAACAAAATATAATTTAATTCATGTTGGAACAATAAGACTGAGTACAAGCTGATTTTAGTAATAATATATTTTATTAAATTAATATTATTAAAAATAAGAGTGAGAAACGTAAAATTTCAAATATACGAATGGCGGTCGCCACGCTGCGCTGTGTTTGTTTGAATTTACGAAACGCGCCACTGTCAGTGGCGCGTTTCCTTTTTTTTTTTTTTTACGAAACGCGCCACGCGATGGCGCGCGTTTTTTTTTTTTTTTTTTTTTGAAACGCGCCACCGGCGCGTGCGCGCGTTTCCTTCTTATATATACAAAACGCACGCAGGCGCAAGTGAGATGGAGGCGCTGCGCGGCATTTCATTATTTTTTTGAAACGCGCCACTGGCAGTGGCGCGTTTCGTCCGCGCCACTGACAGTGGCGCGCTGCCATTCGTATATTTGAAATTTTACGGTTTTCAGTCTTATTTTTAACAATATTAATTTAATAATACTTATTAATAATAAAAACTGCTGAGTACAATGTCAAAAGTGAAGCTTTCTAACGACAAGTGGAAACAAACAAAGACGTAACAATTTCAAGTTTCTTTTGTTTAAATTTCATTTTCTACGTAGAAATTTTTAGAGAGAAAAAACAACAACAATTCAACAAAGCAACCGTAGAAAAGAAATCTTATTTGATAACGTTTGACGAGACAGGAGAGCCGGGTATTATATATTTATATGTGTTGATGTTGGTATTTCTTAATTAATATTTTTCTAACAGCAGAGCTCCAGCCCACAAGAAAAGCATGTCTGTATGATTGGATGAAGTGGGCCACAACATTCTAATTTTATAATTTTATTTGTTGAAACTTTAAAGCATATATGTCTAAACTAGATTTATATATGAAATTATGTTATAGTCATGTGAGAACGCATGGGCTTTTTTAGCCTGTGTTACAGTATCAGATCTTGGTCTTTCCTCTAACAATTTGAAATGAAAAACTGAAATTTGGGTAAATCAAATTTTTGTCATATATGTTAAATATTTAATTATCAAGTTTTAGTCTTTGAGAGTAGATGGTCAAATATTGATTATCGTATTGCAGGAAGATGGGAAATATTAGAAGAGATTATTATAATGCAGTGATCAAGCACACAAGTTGCAGTACAGATATCGCCGCAAATAATCTCAGTGATTTCTGAAAGTGACTAGGTCCAAGGATTCAGACAAGGTGATGCCCACAAGCCGAGGGGTCCATCTGGGACCACGCAATGAGGAGCTGCATTTTCTCTCCATTTTATAATAAATGGAGAGAGAGGTCTCCTCTCTGCTGTGCAACAATACATTCACGGTTTCGATCATTCGTGTAACCTCTACTGGAGCGCCATTCCATCTATACGTCTGTTTAAACCGCAAATTAGTTTGAATTGAAGAGCTCTCTGATTTGAATCAGGTTAGACTTAGAGAAAAAATTGTTTCTGATACGTTCTGTCTTAGACGAGCAAATCGTGTTAAGAAAAAACCGAATGTGTGAGTGTGTAAAAGATGCACAAAACTTACTTTGATCTATAAGCTCTTGTGCGTTTGTAAAAACTAGATTATTTTCAACTTACTTTGATCTATAAGCTCTTGTGCGTTTGTAAAAGCTAGATTATTTTCTCTGTCTTAGGTGAGACTTTATATAGGAGAAGATGAACGTGAGAGTCATGATCGATTTTCATATAATATTAATGAGTAGTATTAAAAATAACACTTACATGTAGTGATAAGTCGGTGAATTTGTCTTTTTTAGTTATGTTATTTTAGGTCGTGATTAATGATGACTGTTATTTATAGTAGTGAGCGGTTATCGAGGTTATGATCAGTTATATCCGTTATTCATAGTAGTGAGCGGTTATTAGAATAGTCATATCTAAGGAAAGAGTCGTGAGATGATCTCAGGCTCATAGCTATCTGTCTCGAGATGAGTTAGCGAAGTGATCTCGAGATCAGAGATATCTGACTCAAAATATGCTTATTGAGATATATAATGCGTAAAGAAGGTTTGCTTAAAGCCCTATCAATATGTCGTTTTGGATTAAATGTCTGAGCTGATAATATCTGAGCCTTTGAAACATAGCGATATCAGTTTCTGATCTGATTTTGAATTGTTGAATTGTTTGCCTTCATTGATTTAGAAATTTTCTTCCATTGCTTAGCCCTTTTATGTTGACTGTTGGAAAGACAATTTTAGTGTGGTGTGCTTCTATCAGGGTGTTATTCTAAATAAGAAACTTTTGCTATTTAGTATTTAGATTTATATTTTTTAAATTTAGTAACAAATATAAATTTCTCAATGCAATATACGTACATACAGATATTTTTTTATAGACAATTTTTTTATGTTTACTATTATTCATATGAAGAAATTATTTGTGATTAGACGGTCTTCTAATCAATGGATATTTTTCACTACCTAAATTAATATCATGATTTAAGAAAAAAAAAAATAATGGAGCACTTTTTCTCTATGTTAAATAGATTTTTTTCTAAGTAAATGTATTCGAAAAGAACTATTCAAATGATCATATTCCAAAAATAAAATATCAAATTTGAATCAACTTGAAATTCGATTGACCAATCGTCATAAAGTCATGCAACTCAAATAATAATTTTTTTTGAAAGGATAATTATCTTTCAAATAACTCCAAGTTTGTTACAAGTAAACAATTACGATCACATTGTAGATAGAAGATTTATATGTCCATAATCCAATAGTTAATTTGAATCAGTACGTACTTTAGATCTTATTATAACTTCGAATTAGCAATTTGGATCAAATAACAATGATAACAAGAGAGAATGGTGATATTGATGATATACTTCAACATCATCATATATAATGAAAGCAGTGATAAGGTAATAAGAAATTAACATGAAGCACCAACCGTATTAACCCCCCCCCCCGCCACATCAATTTTTCGAAAGAATCTATATCCATATCTATACTATAATAATATTATAAATGTACTAGATTCATCCATTAGTCTTGTGATATTTTTATAATAATCGAAATATCTATATTTCAATTTATGATTTAAATTGTTTGATTTTATAAAAGCAACAATATAAATTTCGGCCAAAATAACTTTTCTCTCCATTTTGTTTGCTATTTTCTACCATGTATTGATAGATTTAAAAAAAACTTATATATCAAATAAATTGAACATGAACATCAACTATTATTAAATTTTATTTTAAAAAAATTACCCAATGTGCAACCTTACTCGAATTTTTTTTATTATATTTATAAAGAGTCTTTCATTAAATGATGAATTGTTTTATTAAAAAATTTAAAGTCTTTGTAATGTTTTATCCAATAAATTATATCTAACTAAAATATAATATTTATTTATAATAAAATTAGTGCTAGATATAATTATTTTTAAAATTAAGAGGGTTCCACACAACGGATGAGTTCTTTTTAATCTTTAGAATATCGGGTCCTTGTTTCCCAAATTATTTGTTTTGCAAATTTTTTTTTTTAAAGAACTATATTAAACAAGCATAAGCGTAATGCCCGATAATTGCATAATTATTATAAAGAACTATATTAAACAGGCATAATTATTTTAAAGAACTATATTAAACGACTATAAGCATAAGTGTATGAAAAAACTAAATCAATACAACAACTTACATATCTTATGCATAATTAATCTTTCTTAAATATTTGATTTGCCTAAATAATAAATAAAATTTTAGTTTCTATAATACAAAAATAATTATATGATTTTTCTTAATATAATTTAAAATCAAAAGTTCAGTTTGTATTATTATTATTTTTATAAAAGTGATGTGTACATATTGCATTGAAACCCAAAATAATCTTACAAATTTGATGCACATAACAAACAACTGGTATGAAAATAACATAAGTTACAAACTTAGCCAGAGAAACAAACCAACTTCACAACATGCATCTTCATAACTTAATTAATATATAGACTTTACAACATGTCATCTTCAATAATTATTAGTTGTTACATCCTTATAGCCCCACAATAATCCCATTTCTTATTATTTAATGTGGATTCCGTTTAATTTTATTTCTGCTATCTTGTGTGGATTATTATTGTCATTTATTCTTATGTATTAATTGATCTTAGCCGGTTTAATTTTCACTCCATGCTATTCCTTGGGGACTCTATGCTCATTACCGCCCTTATTGCATGTCTCATGGTCATGATGCCGTCACCGGACACTTTCAGTCTTTCTTGCTCTGACTTTATTGTCCTCATAATCTAAATTCATACTAAAAATCCCACCGCTTCATTGCCAGTCTGAGCATTTATATATTATTATAAGTATAACTTATAATTAAAATTATTATTAAATATAATTGATTGATTTACTCTGATGTCTGATAATTAACTAATTAAGTGAAAGACTATTAATTATTTAAATTTTAGTTAAGAAAAAATATAAGGACATTTTATAAGTCTTTTGGTCGCATGACTTATTTAACTTAAAAAAGTTTACTGATATATAAATAATAAATATGTATGCAAAGTTTTTTAATATTTACGATCATGCACATTTCATGAATTACATGGTTAACATGTGATTCAAAAATATTTTTTTTGATGAATAACATAGTAACTGTCACGTGTCACCATGTAATGTTACGGTTGTTTTTCTTTTCTATTTTACATGCTTCCTTTCTTTTCATTATTCTATAAGCTAATAATATCATGATTTTATCCAACCCGACGAAACAGTGAGAAACAGAAAGAAAGAAGAAGTGATCCATACATTGGAGGGAAAGATGGAAGAAGACGAGTCTTTTTTTGGGGGAAAAATACATTATATACATTTAAAATGAAAAGTAATAAATGATTAAGATTTTAAATCAATAAAAACACAAATCTTAAAGAGTACTATTGCATTATCGCATTTGATGTGTTACTATTTGGATCTGTAGATTTAATAGCTATCTCCATTCAAGATTTATTACATCTGGTGAAAATTATCATTTCATTTTAATTAAATCACCTCTAACAGTCTAACACACAAAGTCCAGGGCCTCATAAGTCATAATTGACGAAATGACCAAGGGGAAACAATGAAAAGTAGATGGGTGGCATACACCAATACATACACCATTGGATGGACCAAATTGGTGCCCCGAGCCCCCAACTAATCATAGTAAAAGCAACACCGACCAGGCATTAGATTGCTCTGTGTTTCTCTTTGCTAGCCGCCAAATCATGACATAAATACGCTTCAAATTGAATCAATCCGCCACCATACTATAAGTTATGATAAAGTGTACTGTTCCCTGTTTCCACCAGCCTTATTAATGAACAACGAATTAATTTTTTTTTTGTAAAACATATAATTTTGTTCATTTGTTGGTTATCCCTGTTTTGGCATTTTTGGCGAAGGCATTTAATCCAATATAATAAATAAATATAATAATGATGTGTCAGCCTTCTAATTGCCTCAAGAATTTAGATGATAAAAGGAGACAATTCAATATGCTTTATATCTAATGAAATTTGAAGTTTTGGGTAAATTCTAGGTGTTTATCGATTATATCTATAGGTTTGTTAATATATATATATATATATATATAAAGATATATATATATATATATATATATATATTAAAGACACCGTGAGCTTAAGCTTACAGAAGTCTTCCGTGAGTTAACTCAAAAAATATATCAAATTAGCTCCAAATTTTAATTTATCATCTTCATTAAATTCTTTATATAAAAATCTTGTGGGATGTAAAAATTTGGAGTATTTTGATATTTTTAAGTCATCATTTTTTATTTTTTAAATTGATGTTCAAGTATTGAATATATTATTATTATTTTTAGATCTGATTTTCAAAAATTAAAAACCATGACTTAAAAAGCTCAAAACACTCTAAATTTTTGCATCCCATAAGATTTTCATATAAATAATTTAATGAGCATGATAAATTAAAATTTAAATATGATTTGATATGTTTTTTGAGTTAAGCTCACATTATCTTTACTCTCTCTCTATATATATATGTGTGTGTGTGTATGTATGTATATATAGTGAGGCTATGGTGCTTTGCGTCCGTATCTCAAATTTAAAAGTTCAAATGCCGATCCAAACCTTTAAATATCATCTTCATATTGAAATATCTTTGAAAATCAATTTTTATATTTATTTGAATTTTTTGCTTTAAATGGGTACAAAGTTTGCTGATCTAACGATTTCTACACCATTCAAAACTAGCGATTTTTTACCCATCTAAAAAATAGCAAAAAATTTCAAAAAAATATAAATTTTGATCTCCAAAGATAGTTCAATATGAAGATCATGTTCAACTATTTAGATCGGACATTTGAACTTTTAAATTCGAGATACGGACGCGAATCACAAAAGGTTTTGTGCTTCGGGAAGTACCATAGCCTCACTCTCTCTCTCTCTCTTTATATATATATATAGAGAGAGAGAGAGTAAAGATACCGTGAGCTTAACTCAAAAACTATATCAAATCATCTCGAAATTTTAATTTATCATCTTCATTAAATTTTTTATATGAAAATCGCGTGGGATGTAAAAAATTAGAGCGTTTTGAGCTTTTTAAGTCATCATTTTTTATTTTTAAAAATGATGTTCAAATATTAAATATATTATTTTTTTTTAGAGCTGATTTTTAAAAATTAAAAATCATGACTTAAAAAACTCAAAACACTCCAAATATTTGCATCCCAATAGATTTTCATATAAAAAATTTAATGAGAATGATAAATTAAAATTTCAAAATGATTTGATATAGTTTTTGAGTTAAGCTCACGGAAGGACTCTGTGAGCTTAAGCTCACGGTATCTTTACTCTCTCTCTCTCTCTCTATATATATATATATATATATATTATGGTGCTTTGTAAAGTAAAATATTATTACTTTTGTTAAACCACGAAAATTTTGTTAAATAAATAAGTTTCAAAATAGTAAAAACGATTAAAGTAGCAATCACAAATCTTAATTTTAATTAAGAAATAACGTAACGTAATAATTAACAAACCTCAAATATAATAATAATTTAATTTAATACGAATAACAATCACATAGACCATTAAGTTATTAATTAAATTGAATGCCGTTAAGTTGAGTTGATCAATTAAGAAATTTGGAAATTTAATTATTTGCACGATTGTCCGCCTAGCCTTTGCCACAGAAAATCCTACGAACCCACTCTCTCTCCTATTAATGACCCACCCACACACTCTCTCTCTCTTCTCTCTTCCTGTCACTACTACCCGCCGCTCGATCTTTCTTTTGTCTCGCTCCCTTTTTCTACCCGACGACTCTCTAACTCCCTCTCCTTCTCTCTCTCTCTCTCGATCGCTTGCTCCCGAGAGACTCGTACCCCTTTTTCCTTTGTTCTCTCCTGTCGCCATTAAGGCGACGCCGACGCCCCTCCGCTCTCATCTGTCCTCTGACTGTCCTCCTCTCGCGGGGTTCCATCCACCCCGACCTAGCCCCTCTTCTGTCACTTCTCGTGACTGTGCGCTGCCCACTCCTCTATAAGGGCTCCGAGTTTCCCCCTTCTCTCCGGTTGTTGCTTGTTATCTCATGAGTTGAGAAGTAGTCCCATTCTTTTACTGATAAGAACAGAAAAACTTTCTTTTTTTTTTCCCTTGTAAATCTGTGCCGTTTTCTGAGGAGGGAGAAGCCGATTTTGCTTGGTGCCTTGGTCTGTGTCGATTTTTGCCTCTGTTGCCTGTGGGATTTGCTGTTACTGGTAAACCCTAATTTTTTTTCTTTGAAATCTTTATTTGGTACTGTGGGGTTTCCTGATTTAGGGTTTTCTATGGATATGGGGTTTGAGATTGTGTATTAGATGCGGGTGTTCTGGGTGGCTGCCTTGCTCATTCGTTGGTTCTGTCGGCTGACCTTGTCTATTTACTGGTAAAGGGGTCACAAATTCTGGCTTGATTTTCTTTGTGGTGGCTGTTGGCTGAATTCATTCTATCCCTTGGTACACTGGTACCATTTGGTACCAGTGAAGCGAGAATTTTTCCTGTCCCCCCTGGTATCTGATTGACTCTGGTTTCTTGTGCTGGTTTGTTTTTGTTGCTGGGTGTGCCTTGGTACTCGGGTACCATCTGGTACCAGAGAGGTGAGACAACCCTTCTATACTGGTTTGCCTGCGCTGATTTAGGTGGGGATTGTTGTCTGGTACACTGGTGCCTGTCTTGACCTAATTGTTGGTGAATGTTGATCCTAGATTTTTGTGGGTTGTCCCTAGACCAAAATTGATGGGTGTTTGTTAGCTTGTTTGTATGTGACCTCTTGGTACCCTGGTACCAACTGGTACTAGGGAGGCAAGACTGCCCTTACTATTTCATGTTGGTTGCTTGCTGTCTTGTGCTGGTACTTTTGTTGCTGTCTCTGTGCTCTTTGTGTGTACATGTACTCCCTTGTTGCTTGAACCATGATACTTATACGGCTGTACCAGCTACTGGTACAGCCTTGGGCCCTGTTCTTTGGCCTCTGTTTGCGTACTGTTTGCTTGACTTGTTCTTGATCTGCCGGGTTGGACTCTTTTTGCTTGGGTTCAGTTGCACTGGTTACACTCTGGCTTGTATTGATTAAATGTTGCCTTGGTTGATTTTGGATCATTGCCTTGTATTCGGCAGTTTGTTTTGCTTATACCGATTAGTTACTAGGCTGTTGGGTTTAAATAGGGGCTTAAGCATAAATTGGGACAGTATGAGAAATAAATTTAAAAAGGGAATGAAATGGAAGGATTTATAAATTTCTAGCCTCAAATTAAAAATCAAGGCTTAAGTAATAAAACTCATTGGGACGATAATCAACTAATAATTACTTATAAATCTAATTTAGGATTTAGTATTAAACTAAATAAGGCCCAATAATTAGAAACATCCCAGGATAATAAAAGTGAATAATTAAAAATGTGATAAATTAATTGGAAGCCGCCCCGAAAGGTTTGGTGGTATCCATGGACTAAAACGTAAACTTTAAGAATCGGGAAATGATTATATTCCCTGACTGCCCCCGATTCGGGATATCGGTGCATTGGCACCAATGATTTGGTAGTCAGCGTATGATCCCGAACATTAAAACACCAACACATTAATAATATAATAACTTTTTTCTTTACTTTTATTTTATATTAGTTTTCGTTTATTTTATTTTATTTCTTTTTATTTTACTTTTATTTTTAAAACTATTTTCTCTAACTTATAAAGACTAATAATAGTACTTATATATAATAAAGTAAACTACCTAATTTAAAAACATAGTAACAATAACAATTAGAATGTAATTAATATATATTAGAATATATATTAATCAATTTCTCTATTTTTAAAAATAAATAAAAGAATAATAAAACAAATAATATATGTATAGTATATATATAATAATAATCAATTTCTCTATTTAATAACGAAATAATATTAATAAATATATAATATAAATATATGTTAAGCAATCTCTCTAAATTAAAAATAGATAAATAAGAGAATATTAGAATATAATATTAAATATATTATATATTATATATTAATCAATTTCTCTATTTTAAATTAATTGATTTAATAATTAAATCCATAACCTCGAAATGTAACATAAAGGATGAACGTATAAAAACGATCAAGAACGATAAACACAAATTAACGGATCGATATGCGAGCAACTAAAATTTCCGACACCGCATATATGCAGTAGAAATGCTTAGAGTTTATTTAGAAAGGACGATACAAACCCGAACAAACGTTTAATTAAGTTATCAATCTAATCCAATTATTAATTAGTAAATCAAGTTAAAACTAATAAATATCTAATTTAAATTAAATAGGTGATATAGTCGACTCGGATCCCCTCGCGGAGTACGAGGTCACTCCCCGACCGACGTACGCGGACACCGACCCCGAGGCGGTGTTCTACCTCCGAGTAGAGCGACTTCGCGATCCTCGCCAAAGACTCCCGAGTACGGTTTCTGGGATTTAATTTTCTTTCTTCGAAATAGGAACCCAAACCGAAAATAAAATTTTTAAAATATATCGAATTGCGGTATTTTTGACCAAAAATTTGTAGAGTCTAAATCGACTGTCATATGCATCCCAGAAATTGACCAAAGCATATTTGAGACATACCGCATTTACATGTCATATCATGTCATACTGCACGTAGACAGGATAGGGGTAGGATCTCGGGAAATAGTCCCGAGATAGGAACAGATAGATTTAAATAATTCAAGTTGTAGATTATAATTATTAGGAAAATATTATTATTATCACTAATTATTAATTAAGTCAGGTAGTTAATCATGCATTAAATGCATGGGAGTGCTGAGAGGCGGACCGGGTAATTCTCGGTCGGAGTTGCCTTGCATAACCGGCCGTTGTGGTTACGTACGGTGACCCATAGGCCGTGGGACCCACTGCAGTATATGCATTGCGCATCCTCGCTTTCGGGTTATCCACCGATCCCGTCATTTGGCGGGTTCGAATGTGTGTGTCGGAGTGTTTTCTTTTGATCTTTACTATATTTTATTATTATTCTTTATATGATTAAATTTTCAATCCAAATTTGAGTGATTTAGGATACCGTGTACTTCGGTATTTAGTGTGGGCGGCCATATCAGAGATCGGAATCTATTTCGTGATACTATATTATTATATTTTACCGGCGTATTTAGGATCCTAATATTGTCGAAGGGCTTTCTCCTTTGGCCGTAGTTAGTACAGAGAAAGTCGGGATGCGGTCCACGTGACCTTAGTGGGTACAGTGTAGGCTCCCATTTGTTTATATTTCGCTTTGATACTTTTACGGGATGCGGTCCTCGACCCTTGGTTGGTCCGTGTAGGCTCCCATTTGTTTCCGTTTTGTTAATTCACGGGTAGTTATCTCCTTTTTACGATATGGCAATCGAAGACATATTATATCCATTTGTTTATATTTTGAAAGGTGAATTACAGTTCGACGGACAGTACGTGCTTTATAGCCGTTCACTCTCTAGGGCGTTATCGCCCGGGAGCCGAATGTCGTTTGTGCGGCGTTGTCGCTGCACAAACATAAAGTCCTAAGTTAGTAAGTTGGGCCCTGGTAGTGCCGCTTAGTGCAAGGCCCGAGTTAGTAAGTTGGGCCCTGGTAGTGCCCGCTCGGGATGAGTCTGGTAAATTTACAAAGCGGGTATTTATTACGGGTGTTTGACTCTCGTATCTTATACTTTATATTATATTATTATTTCCACGAATTTTCTATTTCGGGTTTCTTTACCATATCATATCATATCATGTAGGTCGATGTGCATAATAATATTATTATATTCACTTATCAATATTACTTTATTTGTTCAAACATCGAGTATCGGTTTTTGGGTCCGATCTAGGAAAGAAGATTAAATCTTAAAAATGGATCTAAATCCGTCTTGAGTAATTTTAAAATTACTCACGTTTCCACGGTGGTTGTGGGATCCGGGTATTTCGGGTTCGGGATTTTTCTTGGAGCGAGTGCTAGGGACGATCTGCGATGACGGGGATGCTTATTTGCATTGGCAATGTGAGTGGGTAGTCGGTTAGGATCCATCGGGTTTTTGAGTCTTATTTCTTTCTTTTGGGTTTTTATTTGAGAGATTCTTTGCCCATTCCGATGGAGCTAGCCCCTTTATGTGGGCGTTGTATTCTCTTTGTTCATTACGGATTTGTATGGTCATGTATTCTTACTATTATTATTTTGTTTATTCTGTGATTGCCTTATTTTATTCATTTAGCCTTTCGTACGCACGTCTCGTCGTGCGTACGTGGCGGGATTAAGCACCCCTAACCCGATTCATTTATTTTGGGGTGTGACAACTTTGGCGTGAGATTTCATATACCGATGGCTCAAATATTCAATCTAAGTTGCTTAATAATTTTTTATGCCAAAATCTTATGAGATATTAAATTTCATAATTTTTTAAGTTTTTTAACTATTTTTTAAATTATTTTTAAAAACAACCTTGTTTAACACAATAAAATGATCTATTTCGGGATTATTTTTAAAATAATTTAAAAATAGCTAGAAAGCTCAAAAAATTATGAAATTTAGTATCCAATAAGATTTTGACATAAAAAATTACTAAACAATCTAGATTGACCATTTAAACCATTGGGATATGAAATCTCATGTCAGAACAATAATGGTTTTTGCATTTAAAAGCACCATAATATTATATATATAAAATAAAGCTATCGTGCTCTAGACCTCTGTGATCCTAACTCAAAAATTATATATATATCAAATGATCTCCAAATTTTGATTTATCACTCTTATTAAATTCTTCATATTGAAATCTTATGGGATACAAAAATTTGGGGTGTTTTGAGTTTTTTAAGTCACTCTTTTTAATTTTTGAAAATAAGCTCTAAAAAAATAAAAAAAATATTCAATGTTTCTACATTATTTTTTAAAAATTAAAAAATAACTTAGAAAAATCGAAACACTTTAAATTTTTATACCCCATAAGATTTCAATATGAAGAATTTGATGAGAAGAAATTAAAGATAATTTGATATACTTTTGAGCTAGGATCATGGAGGGGCTTCGTGCTCTTAGGAGCACGCTAGCTTTACTCATATATATAGCATGAGGTTAACTCAAAAAATATATCAAATCAACTCCAAATTGTAATTTATCATCTCATTAAATCTTTCATATGAAAACCTTATGGGATAAAAATTTAGGGTATTTTGAGTCACTATTTTTTATTTTAAAAAAATTAGCTCTAAAAAATAACAAAATATTTAATGTTTGTACATCATTTTTAAAAATTAAAAATATTGACTTAGAAAACTCGAAACACCCAAAATTTTTGTATGTCATAAGGTTTCATATAAAAAATTTAATGATCATGATAAATTAAAATTTAGACATGATATGATGTATTTTTTTGAGTTAATCTCACTATATATATATATATAGAGAGAGAGAGAGAGAGAGAAAACAAATCTACGGTGTGCTCCAGCTCACGGAAGGCTTTCATGAACTTAACTCAAAAAGTATATCTAATGATCTCCAATTTTTGTTTTTTCACTCTCATTAAAATATTCATATTGTAATATTATGGGGTACAAAAATTTAGGATGTTTTAAGTTTTCTATGTCACTCTTTTTAATTTTTAAAAATTAGCTCTAAAAATAATAGTAAAATATTCAATATTTGTACATTATTTTTAAAAATTAAAAAAAGTGACTTAGAAAACTCAAAACATCTCAAATTTTTGTATTTCACATGATTTTGATATGAATAATTTAATGAGAGTGAAAAATCAAAATTTAAATATCATTTGATATATTTTTTGACCTCAGCTCACAGAGACTTTGTGTGAGTTTAAGAACACCTTGATACTATGCATATAGAAGAGCCCCCCACTTCATTTGCAAAATCAAAATAATCGATCCATGTTGCTCAAAATGATTTTCATACAAATATTTAGTTATAAACCCAATTTTATATTGTTTAGAAAATTTTAACTACTTTTAGATAGTTAGAAAATTATTTAATTTAATTATTATCAGCTATTCAAAAGAAGTGATTCCTAACTATATAAAAATATAGTTCAAAATTCTAAATAAAATAAAAATGGTCTATGACTAGATATTTTTATGAAAATCATTTTGAGCGATTTTCATCGAACATTTTAATTTTAAAAATAAATAACCGGTCCATCAAATAGAGGCGATTTGTACTATACATAATAATATAACTCAACTCTCTCTCTCTTTGTATATATATATATATAGAGAGAGAGAAAATAGATTATTGTGAAAACATTTATATTTTGACCGAAAATACATCAAAAATTATATTTTAAAGTCTTTAAAATTTTGATTTATGATTCTCATTAAATTATTCGTACTAAAATCTTATGGGATAAAAAATTTGGAGTGTTTCAAAGTATTTTAATCACCACTTTGAAATTTTAAAAAATCATCACAAATATTAAATATTTTTAGAGATATTTTTTAAAAATTCAAAATAGTGAATTAAAAAACTCAAAATACCTCAAAATTTTGTGTCACGCAAGATTTTCATATGAATAATTTAATGAGAACTGTAAATAAAAATTTTAGAGACTTCAAAATATATTTTCGTATCAACCGAAATGTAAATATTTTTACAGTAATCTAACTATATATATATAGTTTTGGCTATGGTGCTATTCATAATACAGATCGACTCCGTGCTATAGACCGTTTCTTTGTTCTTGAAGTTGAAATGGTCGATCCGAACCGCTAAAAATATTTTTCATATGAATATTTAGTTGGTGACCATATTTTATATTTTTAGAATTTTTTTACTATTTTTTAAATAGTTAGAAAATCACTTGATTTAATTATTATGAGCCATTCAAAAGGATTGATTTTCTACCTATAAAAAAATAGTAAAAAAAAATCTAAAAAATATAAAATTTTATCCCCAACTAGACATTCATATGAGAAATATTTTGAGCTATTCAGATCGATTATTTAAACTTCAAGAATGAAGAACTCATTCATAGTGCGGAGTCGATCCGTACTATGCATAGTATCATGGCCCAACTCTCTCTATATATATATAGTAGTAGGAGACTCTTATTAAGAGCAAAATCGGTATATGTTATGGGAAATTAGAAGACGAAAGAAAATCTTTTCAGCATTGAACTTTATCACACCTGATAAAATATGTTCTTTATAGTAAGTAATTTATTATTATTTTGTACTTTATTAAAAAGTAAGTGCTATGATGGTAAAAAAAACCTTTAAGAAAAAAAGGCTATTATTAGTTAAGAAGGCTTCCTTAGTATTCCAGGCGGTTAGTCTTTCAGTATCATAATATGCCTTAATATACCATTTGATTTGGAAATTTGTGGCCTGGTCGTTAAACACAAACAAATCATTCACTTATTGATTGCAATACACGAATACTAATTAATGAAGCCTAACCAACAAAATATCCGTGATGATAAATTGATAAGAACAAATTTAATAACATTTTTTGCCTGTTGCAATTGTAGAATTTTAACTAGGGATTAGTAATTGAATTATAATAATTTATCGGGTTCAAACCCATTAACTAATCATGCACTAAATAAAAAATGAACAATTCAAAATACATTCTTATCTAATAAAAATATCAAAATAATATTTTTTATATATTAAAAATAAAAAACAAAACCCAAAATAATAAATAATCCAGTCGATGAAAAACTTTCCTATATGAGATTTTATATTCTGAAATATTTACATAATTATTTCATTATTTATGGTATTAAATAAAATTTACTCAATAAAAGTAATCAAACAATTCACAATCCAAAATTAAATTCTGAGAGGTCTTATTAGCAAAAACTTGATTGGATTTATTTTTTTTTTTAAATTCAGGAGAATCAATCCCAACCTACTATGCATCCGCCTCTAATCCTAGTGGATTTGTACATTAAGCAGTGTAGATTAGTGTCTGCTTTTAGGAATCCAATGGAATTTGACAGTTGGATTGAACTATATCAGCAAGTCTCCTTACCTAATGGTCTCAAAACAAATGCATTTTTCTATGATAATAAACAAATGCAAATTATAACTCGGTCCGGTCATGTATGACTTTATATTTGCCTACGTACAGAAAAAAGAAATTATTTCAAATTACTTTTAGAAATTCTTTACTATTTCATGACGTGCCTACATATATTTTACATTTTACAATGCACATTTTATCGTTGAAGTGACCATTAGAACAAGCATTTAGAAATGTAGATCTGACGAAAAATAAAAGTATAAATAATCAATAAAAGCATAAAAATAAAATTCTTTATGATACAAATGTTATAATTAAAATATATTTTCTCAAGTGAATGGAGTTTGTCACAAGGTGTGTTTTCCTCCCATATTCAGAGATAAATAGATATAAATCAATGACAATGAATCATGTCCGTAAAAAAAATCCCATGGAGAGCTCATTCTATATCCAAACATAATAACATAGAAAACAAACTTATTTTATGTGGGTGATAAGAGCGGGAGATGATTTTTGAGTATGATATCAGCTTAAAATTATTTCAGTAAACTAATTAATATTTTGTTTCCTTCAATTAGTAATAAAAAAACAAAAATCCATTTATGTTGTCTTTCCGACTGATGTAGCTATTCACCGTCTCTTTTTTAATAATCCCCCCCCCCCCCCAAAATGTATTGGATTATGGAATCTTTGACCATTAAGTATTGTGTTGAATGATTGGTGTTCACCACAAAAATCCAATTTTATTCGGCGTTAGAAATGAAAATTGACAAATAAATTGTGCAGGGCTCAAGATGCAAGATTATAAAAAAGTGACTTAATTATTCAAATGCCCCCTAACGATTGAACCGGTCGCTTATAACATGGCTAATGCTTGATTTGGTTTCTCAATTGTACGAACTAGCTAGGCTATATATATATATATCCACCGGCTTCGCCGTGGAAATAAAAAAATATTTTTACTGAAAATTTAATTTTACAAAACGTAAAAAATAAAAAAATAATAATAGAAAATTAGTATTAGTTTCATCAAGATTATTAAAAAAAAAAAAGGTAATGTTAAATGCAAATGCAAATTTAGTATATATTGTGACTTATTGTATTTTTGTACTTTTTTTTATAATGACAAAGATGAAAAAAGAACTGATTTATTGTTGAATCAATATAAATTAATAATTCTGTAGATAATGTGACACGGCACGTTTGAGAGTTGAAAATTCATTTTTTATTTATTTATAATTTTATTAGAGAAACACCCGGATAAATTTGGATCGCCCATTTCAGAGTTCTAACTAAAATAATATAAGGAGGAGCAATCTAGTTGTTTGCAGCCCTAATTCTATGTGCAGATCTATTTGAAATTATCCAATCAAATGGATACAATATAAGTGCATACTAGTCCTAGCAACTAATTCATCTGCTGTAAGTATTTTTTTATGACACCACTACCATAAAATATAATATATTATCCAATCCACTCGATTCTAATCTAATATCCTAAGACATGAAGTGGCTTTTTTAGGAAGGTTTTCAGAAATTCATGCTGAATTCGAATTGACAACATCAGAGGTGGAGTTAAAATTTGGGTATATAGGAAGCTAGATTGGTGGAATCGAAAATATTAAATGATTGAAATAAATTATAAAAAACCAATCGATAATTTCTATATAAATATAACTATTTTTTATAATATTTTCTCATATTTATGTAGATCAGAGGGGCAAACCCCTCGCCCCTTTTGTCTCCGTCCCTGGACAACACATCCCATAGCATGATTTCTTACCCCCATCATGAATTCTTGTTGTGGATTTACCAATTCATGTGTACAGCGCAACGCCTCTGCATATGATGCTTGGACTTAATATCCTTTTCAAGTATACATGCCACTTGATAATAGGCTACTAATTTTGACTTGACTAATGACATTCATTGCATATGAACATATGATTTCGTTTGAAAACATTGCTTATGTGAACTTGTTCATAATGATTGAATGATTCTAATATATTGCGAGTGATGAAAGGTCAACGAAGCTACACTACAGTGAATATTGTAGCTCGAAATATAAAAATAGGCAGTTATCTATAAAAATTTTGTTAGTTTCTCATTTAATAGTCAAGATATGTTTTTTTTTCCTTTCTGTCGATCTATTTATTGTAAACTTTTGAACGAGTTCTTATAATGGAATCTTGAGACTATTAAATCACATCTTCAAAGCAAAAACAAACAAACGAAAACGAAAAGGAGAGAACTTCCAGTGATTAATGAAATGTTTCTGCAGAAAATATACATATCATTTAAAATTCTTCTACTCTTTCCTTATATATATTTGCCATTTTAATCTTAAAGCTGATAGATATTGTACTGAAAATTTTGAAGACAGTATTCCTAGGTTGAGACATATAAAAGCCTTCATATAAAGGTTGTACATTTTTAAGTCTGAGTGGAGCTGCGAATTTAGCAAAGGATGTCATTCTTTCTATTTCCTTTTTTCCTCTATCATGCAATGCCAAAAAACCCAAGTATACGAAATACCTACCAAATGAAAACAAGAGATATACACAGTATTATATTTCAAATGATTGATTAGTTAGTGAAAAAATACAACACAAAATGACAATAGCTAATCCTTCAGATTCTCCAAGGCAATCTCATTGAGGGCCTTATCAGGAATCAATATTCTAAAAACAGAGTAATGGTGATTCAAACTTCTCTGTCCATGCAATCGGTAAACACTGTCCAATGCACCAACTCTTGGATTTGGGAATGCATAAAAATGCGCTTGATTCTTTGATGAACGAGTGCCATAGCACACCTCCAAAAATATATAAAAAAAACAGTAAGATGTTTGTTGTAGGTTAAGATTAATAAAACACTTCAGCCAAAAGTGTACACATTCAATTTATCTATAAAAACAATCAACAGCCTAATTAAACCATTTTTGGTATGACCTCCAATGAGGTCTCAAATGTACGTGTTTTTCATTTACAGGTCATTGCACCCTTAGTTTTGCTTGGTTATCCAAGATATGCAACTAATGTTGAATCAGAATTACAGAAATGACAACAATCTGAAACTTACATTGGGCATGGTTCCCAAGCAAGGTATATGTCAAAGCCAGTACATAAGTATGGCCTGGTTGCTTCACATGCCAAATCATTAGTACTTTCAGAATCTTCCTTTGTTAAATGAGCCTCATTCTGGAACAAAATAATGAAACACACAGTACTATTAGCAGATAAATTATTGCAGTTATGACACACAAAGTAGATAGGAAATAATATATAATATATTCCTAATAACAAGAATTGAGCTTGGAGGTTGTATCACAACAACATAAAACTTGAATTGGATCCTCTATAAGTCATTACAGGACACATCAACTAATGTAAGTTAGAGCTAGAATTCTATACCTCTGTCTTCAGCCGCTTTGCCGGACCATCATCAAAATCAAACTCGGAATAACAATTATTCCCACATGGAGATGAATTAGGAATAGCTGTCGATCCCTTGCAGCAGCATTTTCAATGGCAACCATAGCTGCATGTTTTAAAGGATGCCATGTGGAGCCACTCTCATATGGCGTCACCGCATGATCCTGGCATGATTTTTCCAGCCATCCCCAAGGATTAACACATGCAACCCCTTGGTCATTGTTCCATTTACTTTGTGTCCCTTCATTAGTTGAGTTTGACGAGACATTTTCTTCTGGTGATGTCAGAATGGGTAATATTTCATCTTGAGCCTTTGTGATTATTTGACCATTAAATGGATCAACAATGATAGCAGCATTTACCAACTGAAAAAAGGAGTACATTGAAGATATTCTCTCTTAAATACTACTATTGAACTTTGAACCATAGTTGATGAAGAAGTTTTATAATCAATCAGTTAGTTACACTTTAGGGTTATGCTTATGTTTGGTGGATGGATGGATAACAGAATACGAGGCCCTTCCATTTTATCCCTCAACCAAACATGACCTAGATGTTCATCTGTTTTTTAATGGTCCTGGTGAAAGGACATTTCTGTAAGCTAATAACATGAAGGTTTTGGTAGATTTGTGGGATCATCTCCAAATCAATAGACTGACAACCAGTTTCTTGACTGTAAGATTTTCTCCTTAACTAATAGCACTTCTGCATTTGATAAATTCAGTTTCAAGTTTTGGTCAGTTTGGAGCTGACTATATTGATGCCAAATAAGAGATGAGAATTTTGTCTGACATTTGCCTCGGTGAGCTTAATCCTGATTTCACACCATCGTGCCCATCTTATCAATATGGCTAGATAGAGCAAGACTGGCTGACACACCATTGGTTAAATACAGGGTTCACAAAAGTTCCATTATCCTATTGGCTTAGAACATCACAGACACAACCAAGTTATCCTTATTTTTCAACAATTGGCTAGTATAATCCTTGTTTTTCAACAATTCACTAGTAATATCTTAAGTTCCATGAATGGATGAAAATCAACCAATACATTGGGGACATAGTGTTCTGAGAACTAGAACAAAGTAATAATGTAAACATACCATATGTTGAATATTTGATCGAACTAGTCCAATCACACTTTTCATAGATCTGTATATAGAGTTAATTTCATCCTCATCCAATCCAGACACACCTTCCGGACTGCCATTCACAGAAATGAAGAAAAAACATGGAAAATCCAAAGATTAAACAAATAACTATGACGAATGCAGGACTAGCAACAGATAAACCCAGTGTATTGCAGGAATTACTCCTTTTTTCTTGATCTTGGTTTTCTTGGTATTGCTGTTGGGAGTCTGTGTAGTTTAACCAGTATTTTAATTTTCAACCTTCCTGATACCAGTAGAGAAATCATCAACTAGTTTCCTCATGCCAGTACAAAAAGTTATTGAGTTATAAGTAATTTTATGTATCAACCGGAGTAGCAGCAGCATTTCAGCAGCATAGCCACTTAGAAATACATGAATACTGTTTATGAAACCATACGAGCTGCTAAGCACAAGAATTGAAATTATTTGTAAATAATAGTTTACTTGGTGGGGGGATGGAATGAAGTAGGCCAAAGCTTGCATTGTTCTTCCCACTCCCCTTTTGATGTAGCTTGGCATCTAGAAACCTTAAATAAATATTTATATCATTAACTGCTTTTAGAAATGTGTAAGCTGGAATAATAAATACTTGAATACTGAGCAAACACATTTTTGCATTGCGAATTCTTTTATACATATCCATCGGGCAATGTATAATATGAATACTAGAATCCCCAACATAGAATTTGGGGAATTTTGCTGCCGAGGTGCCCCCCTCTTTTTGAAACCTCAATCATATGGAACATAATTTGCTAGTGTTGCTCATGGCTAAAAATCATTTTCAGTTGCTAAAAGGTTGCAGGGTTGCTTCACGGAAGTACATCATTTTCTAAACAATATAATTGATAACAACCATCACTAGCTACTAACAGTACTACTAACTGACAGAAATGAGTCCATAGTTACCTTTGCGATGAAGATATTCAAATTGTAGCTATCTATTAGCTGATGTAGACCATTTGGAACAGCCTCAATAGAAATCCCATTTCCAGACGAAATGCATAAAATAATTGATAATTCAACTTTTCCTGCAACCATTGAAGAAAAACATCTCAACCACAAATCACAACTCAAAACATTACTGTATTTAGGCCACATACATTATATTTGAAAATCAAATAATTCCAAGCAGAGTTGGCAGAATATGACCATACCCCCAAAAAACTGCATGAACCTGAAATTGATCTGACACTTTGACAACAAAATTACTCAACTGCATCAATTGGTTACACAAAAACAGATCAAAAACCATGCTCAACCAGATCTCAACATGACTCAAGACAAGACCAACAAATGACACAACCAAAATGGCCCAAAACAAGAAATAACCTTACCCTGAAATGGCCAGTACTAAACAGCTCAGGACCAAAATAAAAATGGCCTCATGACATTGTGAACTTCGATTCCAACCACTAGAAAACACAGATAGACCTTAGAAACAATTCTCCATGCAATTTCATATATAAAAAACCAAAAGGAAACATTCAAAGATAGATGTTCAAATATATTGGCTTAAAAAGAAAATACCTTCAGAGTATTCCTTTTTAACCCGCTTTACATGGCGAAGGTTCTCAAGTGGGAATATCTGATTTAACTGCCTGACAATCAATTTTTGAAAAACAAGAAAACATCGCATGGTGATGAGAAAAGAAGTTACCAAATGTAATTAGAGTTGAGTACCAAAGCATATAAATCTGTTACTTATAGGCCGACTACAAATCAGGTTGTATGAACCTGTAAAAACCATTCAGTACATCACTGATACATAATAGCCAAAACACAAGAACAATCAGGAGCACAGACTCAGTAACAGTTGTTGGGTTTTGAATGCTACGGCTTTCTAGCCCAAACAAGGGGATAACTCAAACTCTCTTTTCACACTTTCTCATCAGACTAATTAAATAAAAAAATGCATTTCAAATTAACCATTAAACTGAAAAGAGAAAAGCTAGGCAACAGCCTATTACGCTTGAAATTGATGAAGAAAATATTCTGAATCAAAACTTGAAATCTTACCGAATTATTGTACTTGCCAGCTTTGGTTCGATCTTAGCAGCCACTACATTCACTGAAAGACAAATGAAAAATTAAAACTGAATCAAATAAAGAACTTTAGTAAAAAAAAAATAGATTGAAAGGCTAAAGGGAAGAAAAGAAGTACCAGTGGAATCTTCAAAAGAAAGAGGAGAATTGCCAGGAATGTGTACGATTTCCCAATCGACAAATTGTTCATTTTGAATAGCCATTGCTTCCTGGACAAGAAAATGTATATGAAAAATGCAAATCTTTTGCACCACACAGGGGAGGGGGTTGTCATTGCTGACCCTCAAAAAATAATAAATAAATTCTCTCCATAGACCAAATCGTTCACAATTACACAATGGAAACCATAAAGCAATTCCATACCTGAAGATCCAGAAGTGATTGTGAAAGCCAAAATTTGATCCTGTTTGTTTGACAAGAAGTTGAAGTCAGGGATGGAGATATCAGTCTGGAGAGAGCGCGAGTGAAGATGAGCGGAAAATCTGTCGGGCAATGAGCGACTGTGCTACACCTCTCCAGTCTCCAGATTGCGGCTGCTATGAAGAGTTTTTTTTTTTCAAATTGAGCACTACTACCACATAAAGCTTGCTTTCAACAACTAGACTTAAATTGAGAATTTTACAGAAAGGTACTTTACAAGATAATGCTTGTTTGTGACCCTGAATACTTGGGCTCGGCGGCTGCTTACCACCACAGCACAGGCGGAGGGGCGCGAGAAAGAGGCGAGATGGTTCACGAATCTCGAATCTCGAAGCTCGAATCTCGAAAAAGAGAGGCCACGCGGTCTTTTACAGGGTTTTGAGAGGAGGAAGCGAGGGGTTCGGACCGACTCCAGAAGCTATCTGATGGGCTTTGACTAAACTGCTATTTCAGCGCATCCTGCTACTGTACTGTTAACTCACTAACTCATCAAAAACTCATAATATAATATAATAATAAATTGGAGGAATCCAGCTTTATAATTTTTTTATTATAGATCCTCTCAATATTTTTTAAACTCATAATTTTAGTGATAGCAATCACGTCATTGATCATCTGTTTTGAACATCACATTCACAACCCAACTTCATAATTATTTTACTTATAGTGTATGTATATATATAAATAACATGCAGTTAATTGGTCATTTATTTTACTAATATAAAAATGAATTTAAATGAAGCTTGAAAGGTGTCAATTTATTCATTGCTTCCAGAAAAAAGAATTAATGAATCGGATTAAAAAAGAAAAGAAAAGAAGAGAAGCAATGATATACGTGGGAAGAATCAGTACTATTAACATTTGAAGCTTTCACTGCTCGTATTAATTAATTCTTTTTCTTAATTTTTTTTACTAAGGACTTGACTGTGTAGTACATTAAGAGAGGCCTAAGTAATATATAATTATGTGTTTGGATTGTGAAAGGATTAATGCAAAAATAACATTATTTGGATTAGTAGTTGAGAATAGTATGATGCTAGTGATATCACGGGAATGTAAGAAGAGTGCTAATTTTTATTATTTTGGATTAGTAAAATATTGTTTGGATAGTAACTTGAGAACAATCGAAAGAATAGTTAAAATAATTAATTATTTTTTAGTATTTTCTTTAATAATAATATTTATTTAATACTACTTCATACTAATATAAAAGAAAAAAAATTTTTTTTATTATTTTCACTACTTATAGACACTAATCCGCTAATTCAATATTTTCTATGAGTTAGCGAATTAGTATTGTTCTACTATTATTTTTAATTTTATTTTTGTGTTTGAATGTTTGCTAATCCGAAAATAATACTGTTATTATAACAGTACTATTCTGCACCATCTAAACACACGTGTCTAAGAAGTAACCGGTTGGTTGCTTTTAATAGACTGATTAATTGTTGAGAATTTTTTATGGTGGTCATGTGCACAACAATTTGCCCATCCAAAGGCTATTTTTTTATTTAAGTCTTCGAATTAAGTAATAGTAAGAAGAAAAAAATACATGAACATAAAAATTGTAAGGACTGGTGTGATATGCATCCCGATTGAGCATTATTATTCGCAATTTGTACAACACGTGCAGGTATTTAATTGGTTCATTATATTGTGTTTGCTAATGAATATTCCACGGAAAAAAAAAAGACAATTAATTGCTTGAGTAGAGACCAGCTTCCTATATATGGCAAGCTCTACTCCTCCCCTCAAAGAACCCTAAACTCTTTTCTAATGTTTTCTTGATCTACATCATAAGCCATGCGTTTCTTTACATCAGCTTCCAGCTATCCATCACACCTCTTCTTTCTAAGCTCAATGAGTCTGCAAAATTGCTTCCACCTTAAAAACATTTGTAAAATTATTTTTGCAGCGGTTTTTTCATAAAAACCGCAGTAAATGTTTTTTCATAGAAACCGCTGTAAATGTTTTTTATTTATGTATATCCCATACTCTCGCTCCTTTCTCCCACAAACTTTTAAGTTCTTCGATCAAAGGAGCCAAGAACACATCTATATCGTTACCCTACTTTAGGACTGAAATCATCAACGACATCATTATGTACCTTCTCTTCATGCACAACCAAGGAGGGAGGTTGTAAATACACAACAACACTGGCCAGGTCCTGTGACGGCTACTCATGTTTCCGTACGGATTCATTCCGTCGGTACATAATCATATTCTCAGATTTCTCGGATCGCTGGCAAAATCACCGTGCTTTATGTCAATGCTCGTCCATTCGGGAGAATCAGCGGGGTGTCTAAGCATTCCATCTTCTTTTCTGCATTCTACATGCCACAATAATAATTTTGCGTCTTTTGGATTCGAAAAGAGACGTTGCAACCTCGGAAGTATCGGTAAATACCAAATAACTTTTGCATTAGCGTCTTTCGTACTTTCAATCTCATCGCTTTTCTGTTTATATCTTGAAGCGTTACATTTCAAGCATTTCTTCAAATCTTTGTGCACTCCTCGGAATAACATACAATCATTTGGACAAACGAGAATTCTCTCTGCTTCCATCATCAAAGGACACAATATTTTTTTCGCCTTGTACGTCGAATCAGGTATCTCATTATTTTCAGGAAGGATTTCTTTCAAAAGCTCGAGTAACGACGTAAAACTCTTATCGCTCCATCCATTCTTTGCTTTCAAGTTATACAATTTAAAAACAGTGATAGTTTTTGTAAGTTTCGTACCGGGATATAACGGTATGCTCATTTCTTTACCTAAATTTTCAAACATTTCGGGAATATCGCAAATTCGGGTTCAACATCATGCATCATTTCATCTAAATTATCATTAATACGATCGATCATCATCTAAATTTTGTACATCAATCTCAATATTTTTACATCTCAATTCTTCCCGTACATCAATACCTGAATCCATATTATTTTTAGTCCCCAATTCTTCTGTACATCAATACCCGAAGCTACATTCCCTACATATTCTTTGGGCTCTCCGTGCCTTACCCATCGGGTGTACCCGATTGAAATCCATTAGAAATTAAATGATCTTTCAAAACTTTGATAGTGGGTTGTCTCGAACATTCGGCACTTTCGGCAATGACAAGGAAGATGTCGCTCACCTAGTCACACTTTGATTTTTTCTAGCACACTCTAAAAATTCATTAAGTCCGATCATATATTCATCATGTGTCTCGTCTCGCCATACATCCAACTTCTTGAATCCATCGAAAAGGTTAAAAATGCGTACATGTCATATATACGGTATAAGGTCCGCATTTGGTTTCGGTAGTGCCAACCATCCTAACCCACTCTTTGAATACTTTGTCTCATTAGCGAGCATACACTCGTCCATCAGTGTTTGAGAAAAATTCGGCGGCATTTTCCCCTAAGCTCCCCGCGTACGTCAACACACAATTGCATGTGCGTACGTACTCGTGGGAACAAAAGGAAATCGGCGAAACCGAATCTTTCTCATACACCAGATCAACGAGCGTACGCTCACTAAACCTAAATGAGACAGAGTATTCAAAGAGTAGTCCCAAACGGAGACTATTCGAGATTAATCCCTATTGGATTAATCTCGAATGGGTACCGACCTAAATTAGCTCAAGTTTCGGTGAATTGGTCATACATAACAATACTACTAAATTATAATGCATCAATTACATGCTCTAAAATTAACAAAATTAATGCATAATCAAATCAAAAATTTATTTAAGCAAATGATCAATTAAAGATTTTAGAAATTAACCTTAACACTCGCGCATGCCCGCCTACGCCATCGCTTTACCGATCGTTTGTCTTTGCTGTGTAGCCGAGGTCCTGCTTGTCGTTGCCCACTTCGGACCCTCTCCAATCACCCGCTCTGATCCGCTTCCATTACCCACTTCGTTTGAGAGAAGATAGAGGAGAAGTTTGTTGTTGAGACAGCAAGAGAAGAGAATAAAAAATTTGATCAAATTTGGTGGAATTTTATGTTATTTCGAGCTCAAAAAAATGCTCAAATTCGGAGCTCACTTAATGGTGGCGGCTGCTGGTTGGGGGAGAGAGAGAGTCTGTAACTAGGACATCAATATTTATTAGGAACTTTACAACGGTTTTCAGTTAAAAACCGCTGTAAATGGTTTTACAGCGGTTGTTAAAAGAAAATCGCTGCTAAGTTTACAGCAGATTTTAGATAACAACCGCTGTAAATGGGTTTACAGCGGTTGTTAAAAGAAAACCGCTGCTAAGTTTACAGCGGTTGTTAGCTAAAAACCGCTATAAAATCATTTACGGCGATTTTTAGCTAACAACCGCTGTAAACTTAGCAGCGGTTTTCTTTTAACAACCGCTGTAAAACCATTTACAGCGGTTTTTAGCTAACAACCGCTGTAAATGGTGCGCTGCAAAAGGTATTTTCTGGCGTAGTGTTCCGACAATTGACCTGTCAAGCCCTGAATTTACCATGCTTGTTAACAGCATCAAGGCAGTCAACAAACAGTTGCTTATTAATGAAGTTTTTTTACTTTGTCATTCTGTTTGTGATTTCATGTTTCCTGTCGATCATTGTTTACTGTGCAAACTCAGCAACATATGTAGGAGAGATGCTGACATTGAAAGAATTGCTGAACAAGATTAAGTCCATAATCAAAGGACCTATCATTACACAACTTTTTGTTTCACTCTTCATCTTTATCTACTTTGTCATTTTTTGTGTAATAGTTTTTGCAATAACTTTTTATGCCTCCATTAAAAGTAACAAAAGCAATTCATGGTTTATTATGATCCCTTTGAATTTGTTAGCACCGCTACTTTAGCCTACTTAGCAATAATTTCGTCCATGTGTATGGAAATATCCGTTATCGAGCCATATTTTTACGGAATTAGTGCGATTTCGCATGCGGCAAAGCTTTTGAAAGAGAGGAAGATGCAAGTACTTCTCCTAATTCCTGCTTCGAGCATCATCTCTGGCATGACATATGTAGGTAATTATACTATCGTCAATAGGTTCGTCTCCGATCCCAAGGCTGCCACTTTGGTTCTAGGGTTCATGTACCATCTCCTCCAACAGGTGGTTAGCTTGTACTCTTGATGGCTATCACGGTTCTCTACTACGAGTGCAGCCAGAATAATGGAGGTGCAGGAAATAAAGTTGAGTACACCAAATTAATTAGCCACTACTAGTATAGTGTAGATAATTGAAGATCCTAATGATCATATATGTATGTATATATTTGTTTGATAATAGCTTTCAGATCATGTATGATGTTTTCTATGTGTGTAAAATTAAATGAGAATTATGCTTTTCAATAATAGTTTGGAAGATTTTGTTAATTTGATCCTTTTGCTTTCCTAGATAACTTAGCTTATTGATTGTACATTTATACTCTATCAAGAGCATATGAGATTGACATGGTGAATAATGAGCATGGATTCATTATATACCTGCTGTTATATAATTAGTAGGTAGAGCGGCTATTTTACACTTTCATTTCAGGGTTATATACATAATACATTGTCAAGTCTACCTTGCAATGTAAAACTCTTACCTCAAATCCATCTCCATCTCTTCAACATCTGCATTTCCACGGCATCTAAGAAACGAATTTCTACCTTGTTAATTATTAATACCACTTATTTTATATTGTTGCAGCTTATTTGTACCATCATTTAATATTATCTCTGTGAACAAATAGCTCCAACAATTCATGTATTCTCCTTTCTTATTGCTATATATATATGCCCCCGCAACGATATCTTAATCTCTATTTTATGCAGCCTAAGTCTACGGCATAGTTATATAGTTTCAAGAGAAGAATCACACTGGAAATGAATATAAAAATGGTACTAATGAAAGAACACAATTTCCTTAAATAACTCAATGGACTAGTCACATTGAGTCAATTCCACTACATTCATCTTAAAGACCTAAACAGGCATCAAGGTAGCTACAACGACTGACAAAACTGTACATGGCGTTACATCCTGTAATGAAGTGACAGCTTCTGGTTCTGAATCCTATAACGTGACAAGTGCCATTCACCTATCACTTTGAGAAATAAAGTATTAAAATCTCGAAGTGATCTAACGGACCACATGCTGAGATAGTGGAAAAAAGTGCCATTCACCTATCGAATAGCTCTGAAATCCTGTAATTTATATCTTTTTCTCAAGTCACTGACAAGAAAATGAGTTGTTGCAATATTGGAGAAATAAAAAGGAACTAAATATACAAAATTTTGCAGGGATTGCCAGATGAATTTTTCCTTGAAAAGAATGTTACATAAAAATACAGCACAGGTAATAATCGCAATCCTCTAACACACCTCATCACTAAACATCAAAAAGAAAGACAAAAAGAGAATACAAATGGTGAAAATAACAAAAAACATTTATCTAATCTTTCTGAAGGAGGTGACACGCTCAAAATCTGGAACTGCATAGTTCTTCTCAATCTCCCACGCAAGGTGAGACATCGAATTAAATGATGACTTAACCCCTTTCTCGTCTGCGACCTCCCTTGGGAAAGGAATTCGAACAGCAAAAACGCCATTTTCTGAGTAGATGTATAAGTCAAACCCTAGCCGGTCCACCCAAATCATTTTTGCACTTGACACCTGTCACAATTTCAGCAGTCCGTGGGCAAATTAGTACAAAACTTATTTCAGCCTAAGTTTGATCATTACTTCCTCAAAGCTTAAGACAAGCTCATCTTCATTCATAATCCCCAATAAACAAAGAAATTCTGTTTTGAGGGTTCCACTAAGCATCAGTACAGATAATAGTAGACTACAGGTGGTACCAGAATCTTTGTTAGAAGCAAATATTAAGTAACAAAGTTGGCTCATTAACAGTCAAGATTATCAATCCTGATTTTGGTACACAATAATGTATACTTGTTTTATAGTTGAACAGACTATAGAGGAAGTAAAACTTGCCTGAAAACCAGTGTCCACATAGATATTGCATAGACGGTTGACATCTTCAGCATGTCTGGAATTCATTTCTTCTACTATCTTCTCAGAAACATTCCTTAAGGGATCAGGTTCGGCTGTTACATACTCTGATGAAGGAACCCAAATACCATCCTGTCATGAATCAAGAAATAAAGAAAAGACGTAAAATGTGTGATATAATGTCTGTTATTATAGAAATAGAAAGTTGGGAATGCTAGTAAAAACGTACCTCACTAAAATCTCCCATATGAAATACCCTTTCAACAGATACCAAATACATAAGGTCTAGATCCACTTGTTCACCAAATTTCTTTTCCCACTTTGTCCTCAGTTTCTACACCAAGTATAAAAGAATACCTCTTCAGATAAGAAGAGTTAGATATAGTGAAGCATTTTGAAAAAGACAACCTACAAAATAAATAATTGCTATTTAGCACTTACCTTCAAAAGCTTTTCATCCGTAGGCTTTGTCAGGCAACCGAGCACGGTACATTGTGGAGTTCTCAATCCACTCTGCTCAAACTACACATAAAAGCTAGTAAATTTATTAAAACAGAAATTAATTAATTCATTTCATTACAAAAGGCACCTTACGCCCTTCTTGCTCAAATGGCAGTTGACTTAATCCATAACTTGTGCAGAGGTCTAATTTTTATCTAAGATGCAACAGCAGAATAAATTTCCCATATTCACCAAATAAGAATATGCATATTTCCTTTGTGGTTAACTATCAATTCGATGTCCACAATCAATACCTAAACCTAACCCAAAAACTAAATTCAAAGAAATATAGCAAATTCCAGTGCACAACAAACATACAGAGTAGAAATACAGTACCTTTACATGGAAGCTCGATCTGGTATCTACCGCAAGTGACCTATGAGCTGGATTGAGGCAGAGAGCAGGGGCTCCTTCCGGGTCCAAGACAAACCTGGCACCAATAGCAAGCGGCCATGTGTCGTTTGACAGCGCAGACAAGGTTCCCGCCTGGGCTAGGTCCATGATGGACCGAGACACCTCGGCAGGAGAGAGTTTCGTCTTGGATTCGGTGACTGAAGATGGAGAGTCGGTGGAGATGACCTGGAGAGAGAATTTGGGGAAGGATTGGGGAGTCGTGGTGAGATGGAATTGGTGGGGAGACGATAGGTGAGGTTTGTTGGACAGCGAGAGAGGTGGAGATGGACCGAGGGAGGGGGGGATGAGGGAACGCATTGCCATTGGAGAGAACAGAGATGGATAGAATAGAATCAGTGGGATTGGGGAAAGAGAGAAGTATCGGAAGTATTGGGGATTTGGTAAGCTCCTCTTTTCTGATTTCAAATATTGACCATGAACACATAATTTGTTAAATTTAAAAATTGAAATTTCTAAGGTATTAGTCGGAAGATCATCCGTTTGATTTGATTTCATGCAATAAATCATTTTTATTTTTTTCATATTCTTTTTGAAAAGATTTTCAGATGTGAGATGTTATTTTGATCGTAAATTTTGCTGGAGGTCATAAAACTTTGATCTTTGTTATAATTTGGTCATTTAAGTTTAACGCGCCTCTTCAGTCTTCATAATTACTAAATTTTCTATTTGTTTTAATTAAGTTACTCTGTTATATTTTTTAATAGAATTATCATTGTAGTCTATTTAAATATATTTATTATTTTTTTAATATTTTATATCCTACAAAATTTAATCTTTTTTCCCATTACACATGCATCAATTATTTCAATTATTTAATGTCTATTAAAAAGATTTGATATTAGTAATTAATATTTTATTCTTTAAGAGGTTGAAGACATTTAAAAATTAAAATCCTGACATATCAAATGCTCGATTATATTATATTTTTTATCTAATCCTTACTTAAATAATATATAAATGTACTGTAATTAATTAGTATTTTGAATGAAAAATTTCATAAAATAACTTGATTGGAACAAATAAAAAAATATAATGAGGATAACTTAAAACTTGAATGATCAATTTCTAATAAAGGGCAAAATTTGAGTGACCTCGGACGAAATTTATCTATTTTTGACAGTAAAAAAAATTTAGAATCTACACATCTTTATTATTAGTTCGAACAAGAGATGGCAAAATTATAAAATAAAAACATCAGTTTCATTTGATAGCTAGGATGTAAAGTCTGACATTACTTTCGGTTTATTTAGCTATTTGTTCTCGTATCCAGGGGCGGCACCAACCTTGGTGGCAGCCGACGTCCGAACACCTCTTCGGTTCACTGAAAAATAAAAATAGTATGGTAAAAAATATTTTTTTTTTCATCCGAACATTTTATTTTTTGAACCGGACACTTCTTACCAATTGTTTCTGGTTTCGCCCCTGCTCGTATCATTATCATTTTATAATTAGTGATTGTTAAAATGATTGTGAAAAGTGTTGTTAACTTATAATTTATGCCAGACAAGATTTTTAGTATTCTTTGATGTTGTTTTAATTATGTAAGAAATGATATTTTTTACCTTATATTTTTAGTGGAAGATTTATTGATTCGTTACATCTTCCAATATGGTAAGTAAATAACTGTATCCTAGTATAAACATTTTAGATGGACTATATTTTTCTTTTTTCATATCATGTTAATCAACAACAGAAGACGAAATGTGTGTACATATTTTATACTTACACGCAGTCATTTCCTCTGATCCTTTGACCCACTACATTTTTTATTGCCTAATTCACGCTGTTGAAATCTCAAACCAAAAATTCGAACGATAATCATAACAAGTTCGGAAAATATTCTTTGGATACTACTACTATAATGAAGTCCAATGATTCATGAAACAACTGAGGGGCGCATAGTTCCCTTCCCTTGCTTTTCTCAAGGCTGAAAGGGGGGAAGATGTGAGGCCAAAGCATGTAATGCACAATTAGTTCGACACTATCATTAAAATGTAAACATCGAGAGTCAATTTTAATTCAAAACTCAAATGAATTCAATAAAAAAAATTCATCACCACCCGTCACCCGATAAAAGTAGATAAGAGAAATTGTTTTCCACCAAAACACACTGAATGAGAGTATTTAACAGATTAAATGAATTTTACTTCACATTTTGCAATGGAGGCATTGTACTGTATCCATTAATAGCAATGCAACACAACCAATTCGGAACAGCTTATGGTATCCAAAATATTCCAAATATTCACTCATTCTGAGTTCGTAACAGTTCAGTTTAAGTCTGACCGTGTATTTGGGTCTTTCTACTGCGGCTCTTCGTTGTATTTTTTTTCATTCTAAATATAAATTTCAAACACCAAGTTGGATATTAATAATTAATTAATTGAACATCTTATAATTTGATCGTACATTACACAAATGAAAACGCACACCATTGAAATAACCTAAATATTAACTAATCAGAGTTGAAAATCATACAAACAATATATATGGATTACAACAAATATTATTTATATATCTTTGACATTTGATTTTAAAACATCTTGATAACATAACAGATTAAATGAATATTAACTTCCAACAAAAACATGATATAGTAGAGAAACTTTTATATTTACTGATCAGTACTGAGATACTTACTGAGCTCACTAAACAATACAGCCTGCAGCCTTTTGGCTAAGGGCTGATATAAATACTTTCTCATATAAATACAGCTAAAGATTGCCTGTTACTTCCAAAAAAAAACTTTCATATTTCATTTTTCAAAAAAAAAAAAATTTCTAGGGAGGCCTTTTTTTTTTTTAATTCTAGTTTACTCAGTAAGGCAGAACCTAGCCATAAGCTGATAGCAAGAGGGGGCAGTAATTTTGAAACAGCAAATAATCTGAGGATTAACTTCAACTGACAAAAATGTAACCTACATATTACAATAATGTTTCTCACTTGCAAAATGGTCATTCTAAAAGTAACTCTCTATCCAGAAAAATAAAAATAGAAAAGGAAAGACATTAAAGTATTAAACTTGGTTCTGAACTGTCATGTCCAAAAAGTAGATTATTGAACCATCAGCCAGATTAACTATAGCCTGTCAAAACAAACAACAGACATAATTTAGTTACAACAAAAACAACAACAAAACATTTAATCCCAAATAAATTGGGGTAGGCTAGAAATGAAACCCAATTTATTTAATAAAATTATTTTACAAGTATATTGAATATAAATTATACGAACTGCCACATGCAAAAGAACATAAAACAAGAAAGTCTGAGACCATGCTAATGAATGTGTTCACTCAATGAGTCTCACAATTGAGTATGCTAATTAACAACTTGAAGGCTGCTTAGATCTTATTGATGAAAGCTAATTTTGAATACAATAAGCAAAGGAAAGTAATAAATTAATCAGTTGAATAAACAATGCAGCAAAGATCTAACCTTTAGATCAGCCAGATCCAACAATGATATTGTTGATTGGAATGAAAATAAGCTTCACAAAGAAGCCCACAAATCCCATGACGACAAATCCTATAGCTGTGCGCATTGCTACCTTTGAAAACTCTACAGAACCAATTTGCAAACTAAGTAAAATGGTTGCATCAACAGACAATAATAGAAATTGACTGAGAATCCATACCAATAGGAGGACTTATTTCTGATTCTGGAAGTATTCAAAGTTAATTGCGGTTTAAAATTTTTAATTTTTAAATAGAAATTGACTCCACGAAAGAAAGAACTTTAGTCTATGGATAGTGGATGCTGAACTAGCTTAATATGATACGAGCTGGATCTGAATCTGATACCTATAACGTATCAGGCTCATCATTTGTGAGATATTGTTCTATTCCTAAAAGAAACTACAGTTTCCAGATCATATAATTCAAAATCTGATTGGGTTCACATATCCAAGTTCGGCTCTAGACAATTTCCTTTATTTTCTTCTGATATCCTCGAGCAAAAAAAAAATGCTAATCTGTTGCTCAACTAATGGCATCTGAGAAACTTTTTTCCTTAAATTTAGCTTAGGAACAAGTAGATCCAAGGAGAAATAGTTTGATACCACTTGCCAGAAACCAAAAAACTAAAATTATATATGAGGTCTTTTGGATTTGGATTTGGAATTGTCTTAAATGTTTTGTAATTTCAAAATTATTTGATCATGGAGAAAAATCTTCTAAAACTAAATTCGACTATCAGAGTTTTAATACCTAACCTTAATTTATAATGGAACAGGAACTGGTGGGGTTTACCCAATTTTTCTATGCAAAAAATACTATTCGAGTTTATCATGTCCTAGAATTGTAATAGATAATATTCACAGTAATTAGTAATGGACATGTAAAATAATTGAGATGTTAGGTGAGGGATATTTGTAGGTAATTAGTGCGTGTTAATTAGCATAGCTAGGTGGTTAAGTGGAATAAATGGTTGTATAAACTCACCCCACTCTTGTAATCAAACAATGTTGGAGTCTTGGAGATAGATAAAACCTTTTGAGACTGGTTCTCTTTTATCTTTTTTCTTTCCCATTTTATCTATTTTTTACCAAAATACCACAAATTAACCCATTCCACTTATGATCATTTGCATATTTCCTGAAGTAAAGGACATGACAGAATTTTAAATTGCTGTGTGGAGAACCCAGATCAGTACATATGCCAAACCCAGATCTGATAGAACCGCACGACTTTTGAGATGAACTGGAGGAAAGGGGAAGAATTAAACCTGTGAAGAAGCTCAGAGAACGTGATATAGCCTAATTTTTACATACTTTTCATGGAACCCGGGATATTGAGGGATAAAGCGCCCTTCGTGACCTTATTAGCGACCAAAAGGGAAATATAAATTCGCAAGCGTATCAGAACTTTTCAAACAGATTAGATCTGAGGGAAGAAAATTTCAGGTGCGTGGTGCGGAAAATAACTTCACCGATCAGATCAATCGAACTTAATTTTGATAATTATATCGGGCAAGATCGGGTCGCCTACCAATAAAGTGAACAACTAATAATCTAGAGCGAGAATCGATCTCAGAACAGAGATCTAAGTAATTGAGATCAAAATTGAAAGTAAATCGAAAAGGAGACGAAAAGAACCTTTCCGATCAGGTTTGTGGCATCGCTTGACGAGGCGGATACTGTCCTTGGCGAACTCTCTCAGCGGATCCACCACAGAATCAATTGCATCCATTGCTCTTGATTTTCGAGGAGAGGAGAAAACTAGAGAGTATAGCTTAGATTGGAAGAGAGAGAAAGGCAATAAACCGGGGCTTTTACCCTTGCTAGAATTGGAGATGCTTAAAACAGACATGCAAGGCCCAGGTGTTAGTGGCTGGGTTGGGTTATATTATTTTATTATTATTTTTTATCGATTGATTAAATTTTAATCAAAAAATTTTGATCTATATGACTCATATAAAATAATTAAATATTTATTAATTATTTTTATATAATTTTAAGTAATAAAATATTAATTAATTTATAATTAATCTTAATTAGTATATAATTAGTGTATATTTAATATTTAATTAGTACTAAATCATAAAATTACTTTAAAAAATATAATTAATCGTGGGTATTTTTTTTTTTTCGATCATGTCTGTTTGTGATAAATGGACCGCAAGCTTAATAGGTTGTATTTTTCTTCTTGTTTTAGGAAGGATCCAGTAAAATTTTGAATTGGATGTTCACAAGAGTTTAGTGGGTATTTTTTTCCCTGTTTGTGATAAATTTAGACCCGTTTATTTTAGTAGTTGTGTTAAATTTGAAATAGTGTAATTGTTGTACAAATAGTATAGTTGGAAAAAATATTTATGAAAAATGTTCAAATGCATTTATTTTTTAACTCTTCAATAACTTAATATTTAAAATTAAAATTAAAATATCAAAATAAATATGTCAGATGTATATCACTTTTATGCACGTTAAAAATTATGACATTTTTAATATTATTTCATTGGACATGAAGAGCTTATAATAAGTGCAATAATATGGATAATTTGGAATGTTAATTTAATTCACTGATCCATATAAAATGAAAATCAAAAGATCAATAGTGCTCAGTGCATGAAAAAAAAAATAATATAGATCATATGATTTGGTCTATGTTCTTATGCATATATCACTTTTGTGTTATGAATTGATTCTTCAATTTTAAAGTTTAATTGTCAATCCTAACCGTGTAAAATAATTTATATATGAATATTTAGTCATATACCAAATTTTATATTTTATTATTCTTTAGATAATTAGAAATTCACTTAATTTAATTATTGTGAGTCATTCAAAAGAAGTTATCTTTTCTAAAATTTGTTAAATAATCTTAAAAATATATAAAATTTTGTATATAACTAAATATTTATATAAAAATTATTTTGAGCGGTTCAGATCGATTATTTTGATTTTAAAAATAAAGAACTAATCTATAATGCAAAGATTTTCCGTGTTATACATAATATAATAATTCAACTCTAAATATTGTATAATAATAAAAGATTAGTAATTATAAAGGCACCTTGAAATGACCTAGTAGCTTCAAAGAATAATTAACCGTTCAGTATATCAATTAAAATTTGCGAGTAGACTATCATCTTTCTAACAAAAAGATAAATGGACGCACCTAACCGAACTCTGTAAGAAATGTATTAATTTAATATGTTCAATAGTACTAAAATCAACAAAATGGACGGGACATATACCAGTCTCGATGGGCCGGGCTCGTTCGCATGGCGCGATTTGTCTGGAGAGAAATCTGAATAATTCGTTTTAATCATAATGATAATAAAAAAATTTAAATATAAATTTTAATGTATTGAAAATTTATTATTGTTAAATCAAGATCAAATAAAAAAATACTATACAGACTTCGAGAGAAAGCTAATGATGTAGATTCTAATTGGCATAGGTTGGCTCACTTTTAGTTACCGTCCTACGGAGTCATAAATCTATAACGTCGTCCTCTACGATTGTCGAATTAATACTAGCGAAAATAATGGTCTCATTTTTAGTCCACTTACCTATGTAAAATCCAACAAATATATAATTTTTATTGAGAAAAAATATAATTTACTAAAAACATGTATGACGTCTACTTCAAAATATATATGTATGACGTAAAAGTTTTTCTTTAAAAAAAATAACAGTAGTTGTACATTTTTATTTCTTTCCAAAACGATTACATAGTTATATAACATTCCAATCAATACCAGCATTAGAGCGCATCAAAATATTCAGAAACAAAATAAAACATCTAATAGCCGCAATATATATAAGCAGCAGCTAGAGGCGGAGCTATAAATTTTGAGAATGGGATCAGTCATTTAATAATAATAAAATAATAATAATAATAATTATTTTATTATCATCATCATCGTCATTATAATAACAATTAATTATTATAAGGCATTTTTATTTCTTGATAAGCTCATATTTATACTTATTCATTTTTAATAAATGAAGTTTATCTTACACCGATAATATATATTGTGTACATATAGTATATCAAGCTAAAATGTTATCATTTATTTGTCTTTTTTTAGTAGATGAGAATATAGATAATTGTTTCTTGAAGTCAGAATATCTATTTCTATAATTTGTATCACAATAAAAGTTTATAAAATTAAAAGTCAATAAATAGACTGCAAAAAGAAGAAAAATGTCATATTATTTTAGTCATTCTGTTTTGTTTTATTTTGAATTTTCACGGTATATACTACCCAATTCTTATGAGAAAAAAAATCCTTAATTTTCTACTAAATACAAAATATCTCTGTTAACAGAGGCGGATTTAGGAGAATGTATCCGTTACAAACGAGTAACAACAGCATCCTAAGCTATGTTAATATTACTAACCTGATTATATCTTTCGTCTTGATTTATCCGGAACTAGAATCAAACTTTCGATATGGAGTCATTCCACGTCTATATGAAATATATGCTGTCAATTACAGATTCTGGGCAGTTTTTTACGTTTCTCACTTTTATTTTTAATAATATTAATTTAATAAAACTTATTATTACCAAAAGCTGGATTCTGGGTAGTTAAGAATAGATTACTTGAGACTCAGAAGAGGTGACAGAATCTGATCCATCCGGATCCGAATCCGATTCGATTTAAAAAAAATTAAACTGATCCAATCCGATCCGAATCCGATCTGATCCGAGATCAAGTGACCTTTAATCCTATTAAAATCTATCAACAATCTAACCGATCCGACCCAGATCCGATTTCTTTCAGAAGATCAAACTGATCCGAACCCGAACCCAAACTCGAACCCCGACCTATTGTCACCTCTACTTGAGAGGCTTCTTTCTCTTTAAATAGCCTAGTATGTTGCCTTTTGAATCTGTATATAATAAACAGATATTCCATTTCAATAGTCAAATAGAATTTTGCCATTTAAGTGCATATCATGGATTACAACTGAGCAGCTATATCATTGAGCTGAACTTATTTAAACTGGATTATACTATTTCTCTGATTTTGTAATTTTATAACCTGGACAGCTGCATTTTTCTTAAAACCAAATATAACTATTACCACAAAGAATAATTAGTCGATGCTTTGTCATAATTTGTCTTTAATTCTTTATGATTATAAACAAATCAGTGAAACTCTCATCTACTACGACTACGAACCAAACCAACCAACGGTCTTTCTTATTTCTTCCTTCCAAATATGTCAAAAATGTAAGCAAGCTGATTTTGGAAGGCAATGCAAAAATAATATATTTTACAAATCATTGCGATTGAGATCATAGAATTCAATGTTCTTATACTTCTGTGAAATTATCTCTGCTTGCACCTTTCTAGCTGTATCAGTTGCACACCCAACTAGGATAAGAACTGATGTACCAGCAAATCCTCGAAATGCTGTCAGATGTGTTATTTGTTCGACTACTGCAGGCCCTGCAGCCAGTATTGCCAGAAATCCAGACCCAAGAACCGAGATTCGGCTAAGTACCTTTAAAAAATATTAAATGACCTCAGTCCCATGGATGCTGTCACTCTTTTAATTGATATCAACTTCATCAAGGGCCAAAGTACTATCGTTAGATTAGGGATATTATCAAAGAAAAACATGTGGAGATTTGCAATATGGATGCTGTAACTCTTTTAATTGATATCAACTTCATCAAGGGCCAAAGTACTTTCGTTAGAGTAGGGATATTATCAAAGCACATGTGGAGATGTGCAATGGCGAAAATGCCTCTTGTTTAGTCTTAAAGCATCATGGGCTTCAAACTCCTACAAATGGATGTGGTCTGGGACTGTAAATTTGTGTGTGTGTTGTGGTGGTGGTGGTGTGTGTGTGGGGGGGGGGGGGGGGGGGGGGGGGAGCTTACTGTTTTGATATAAGCAGCTGTGCTCTTTCCTGGTCTGACAAGAGGGATGGAAGCACCTTGCCTCTTTAATTGATCGCTGAGATCATCAGGATCAAGTTGAAGAAAGGTATAGTAGTAATTGAAAAATGCTATAAGAAGGATATTAGTTGGGATATAGAAGGCACCTGAAAGAACCCCCCAAAAAAAGTATATCAATTTTGATAGAAGTTATTCAGCCTGCATAACTAGGTTTACTGCAAAATAAATGGCAACATTTCAAAATCAGCCTTAGGCCAAAATGTGGGCGGTAAGAACTGCTTTGGAAATACATTATGAAGTTTTTTACCAGAAACCACGATATTTCTGGTATGTCATACACCACAGTGTTTGTCAATGTTTGGTTGAACTGTGAACGGAAAAAAAGCTTTACCTCCAGGGTTTAAAGCAATAGCAGCTTTCTTTAAAGCAGCTAAGCCAGTGAAGCGTGCTAGAGTGCCAGGTAGAGCCAATGAAGAGGTTGAGAATATTATTGGCATCACACCTGAACTATTAACCTGCATTGTAATGACAAGATATATTTCAACTCCAAAAAAAAATGTAGGTTATATACTACTATAAAAAAAAAAGCAATACAATTTCTTCCACATAAAACATAAAGACAGACCTTGAAAGGAAGGTATGCTGATCTTTGTAGGCCCATGCCTCTGCTGCTACTGCTATATCTTGAAGCATAGTTTAGTGGTATTTTCCGCTCTGCTTCCTGTTAAGTATCCTTCACATAATGCTCATTAGCCAATTTGCAATTATCATAATCTAAATAGAGCTTTTTCTGATTTTTGCTAACAATCAAATATATTATTTGTCATATTAGCATCAACCACAACATTCTTTTAGGTTATTGATAAGCACAATAAGTGCTTAAGCTTAAAATTTAGATGAAGTTGACAAAAAAGAAGACACATATAGTTTCCTGTTTAACAAAATAGCGAATACCAAGTAATGGAAAATTCAGATTTGATGCCCAGTTGATTTTGATTTATAACATAGCTTTATTTAAGTTAGATATGGAAGGCTCAAAGCATGTTCAGCCCTGCAAAGATGTCTTCTTGTTACATCAGCAACTTTAGCATTATCCCTAAATAATGTAAAACATCAATCCCTGCAATCTATCCCAAATTTTAATTAGTGAGACCATGAGATATTTCAGCATATCCTAGAAAAATCCCTATAAGAGCATCTCAATCCAAACTGAAAGTCAACTGCAGCACCATTACAAGGCATACAACAGTTGGTAATTTGGAAAAACTTTTGAAATTTCCACATATGAATTTGCAATTTATTTGTAATTATAATTGTAACTGTGGGATGTAAAAGAACAAACTGCCAAGACGTAAAAAAGTAATATTAAAATATTCAAAAGGTCTCACAAATTGAAATTAGCAAAAAATTGCAGGGATAAAGATGATTTAAAATTAATTGCAGGATAATTACCAGAGCTGCTGATGTGGAAGAAAATCATCTTATAAAATTGCAGTGATAGAGATGCTCTAGTAGGCTATGCAAACTAATTACAATTGCTCATTTAGACAATTCACAACTTATAATCAATTAGTATATATTCCTGAATCGATGATTCAATTGCCACATCAACTGTTGCAATTGCTTTGCAATTAAGATGTAGAAAAGCAGAAAAGATTGCAAGCCTAATCTAGCAATAGGTGGCCCCTATAAATAGTTTTACTATGTTGAACTAGTGAAGGCCTTTTACACAGAACACTGCAGCAGTTGCTGAATAAATTGCATTAGTGAAATACATGAAAAGAACAAATCACTATCAACACCTTTAGCAGTTGGAAAAAAACAGGGATAACAAGAGAAATCTCAAACAGAATAAACTTCGAGTACTTACTTGAACATACACAATTCCAAGGACCAATGTTAAAAAAGATGCAATGATTGTGGCTAATCCAGCATAATTGCCATCCTGAAATGCTTGCACAATTGTTCGACCGAATGATGCTGGCAAATAAGATATAATGCTGGTGAAAATGAGAAGAGATGTGCCATTGCCGAGCTTCAAGTCAGAGATTCTCTCTCCAATAAAAGTGGTGAAAACTGAGCCCAGGGTCAAAAGAGTAACTGAGGTTAAAACCCACTCAGTACTGAAGTCGGTCACAAAGGGTCGAAGGTAAAGAACTTGCCCAATTGCCTATATAATCAGACAAGGGGAAAAAATTCAGATCTAATTCAAGGAAACTTCATGGAAAAGACCCAGGGACTTGTGCACAGGACAGACTCTACAATGTTTAACTGGTTCAAGTTCTCTTGTGTTGCCTATGGCAAGTTCAGGTCCAATTGCTTATAACGTGCATGGGCTTTTTCACCTCTGTTGCCCTTCTGGTGCATGGTTAATACATCCATCTTTTACCAGTACCATGTAAAACAAGAAATATATTTTCCGCATGGGAGTCCCAAAGAACTGAAGCATTCCACCCCATCACACCCACAAAACACCTCTTCTCAGAATGTTTAGAAACATTGCCCAAAATATCTTTCATTTATTTTATTTTTTTGAAGAAAATGAGAAAGGAGAGAACTGTCAGGTCCCAAGAGCACATAACATATATGATATTTAGCATTTTTTATGTATATACTACAGAGATATTAGTTAAGTTTTGAAACAGAAACTATAAAATAGTTCCAAATGGAATTAAGAGATATTCAGCAGACCTTTTCTATCGTTCTTAATGAAATATATCTTTATTCAATTTATCTTCTAAAAATAAAAAAAAGTATGATTTCGAAAGGGATTGTCTTTTATTTAACAGGGAAGGATCACTTGACAATTGCTAATTTTGTCAATCTTAACAACAGGATTTCAAAAAAAAAAAAAGAAAAATCTTAAAAATAGAAAAATAATATTATAAATATATTTTTGACCTTATAGATTGATCGTTGTCAAACTTCATGCGATATAAGTGTAATTTGATGGTACAACAAAATTTTATGCAATTTGCAAATGGTTCCAAATTAATTGATGGACCATCAAACTACAGTTAAATTGCATGAAATTTAAAACATATTCAATCTATGAGTTCAACAATAGGTTTTTATTTTATTTTTTTATTTTTAATTTTAAACATTTTTAAATTCTTTTCAAATTTATTTGAAAACGCATTATCAAGATAACCATTGTCAAGATAATCATTGTCAAGTCAAGTGACCTCTCCTCTTATTTAAAAGCTAATTCACTCCATATTTTTATCACCTGTTAATTAATTTTAGCAAAGATGACCCTATCAACGGTGCTTTTTAAAACATAAATAAACAAACTTGAAGCATAGATTGAATCTGCAAATCAGCACCTGAACAACTGCAAATCCAACCGAGGCATATCTAGTGTATTCTAAAATCTTTTTTCTCCCTGCCTCCCCTTCCCTTTTTTGCAGCTCTTGCAACTTTGGGAATATCTGTGCCAGGAGCTGAAACACAATTTGTGCATTGATAAATGGAACAATTCCAAGCGAACAAATTCCAAGGCGGCCAATGCCACCACCGGAGAAAGAGTCCAGCGTGCTAAGAAGGCTATTTTGGTCCAAGTTGCCAATGAATGCATCTCGGTTGACACCTCCTAAGGGAATGTAGATACCAAGTCGGGATAATGCTAAATATCCAAGGAGTTTGAGAAATTTTCCTGGTAATGGACCCTTAAAGAAGTCACCAATGTCGATTGAACTGTCCTCGATGGCAGCTGAGGTTGGCAATTTCATAGAATTAGATTTTGATGCTTCTAAAAGAATTAAAGTATCCTACGAGTACAGGACCTCTATACGTTAGTCATGAAATAAGCGATGAAGCCTCAGCTTGAGAATGCCAACTGGTACAGTTCTTAATTTTGTACCTCAAACCTCAACCATCTCGGCCTCACTGGTTGAATTGTCATTACCCATTGTTTTGAAGTAACTTAAGTACTTACAACAACATTAACCTTCTGTTGACTGGGAATGTAATAGAGTCTGGGTACAATAGTATAGGTAAGGGTAAACTAGATTATCTCCCTTCAGAAATGGATAGTATAAACAAAATGATATCAATTACATTTACAATTGTATGTGTCTATATACAAGTAAATCAACAAGTCATGGCAGAATAGGTGTAGGCATGACCAAGTGATCCAAACCACCAGGTAACCAAGTAAGGTGGGTAAAGAATTGACATGGTGTCTCTACCTGCAGTGCCTTTATTGAGAGAAGATTTTTCCTTTCGGGGGCTCGATGTGCTTTCCAATGCGGGAAAAAAGAAATCAATAACGCTTTCAATTGCCGAGCCAAGACCAGATGAGGTATCTTTGTTCAATCCCAACGGGTCAAATTCTGAGCCAACAGTCTCTCTAGTGATTCTACAAACAGTATAGTTACTCACATGAACAGAATATAACTCACTCGCAAAATCATCATGAGTTATAAAACCTGAAACACGAATGGAATTACCTTGGGGAGGAAGAGGTGGAGGCAGTCGCGGCGACGGGTACACGGAAACGGCGGGGCAAGGGCCGAAAGTAAGTGCAAGAGGAGGTGGGGCGCGACAGAGGTATGGACGGAGGAGAGAGGCGATAGCGTACGCCATGGGAACAGGAAGGAACGGGAACAATGGCGACAGCTTCGCCCAGTGACAAGCGCATGTTTTCCCGCTCACCTTTTTTTTCTCTCTCCTAGACTCCTACACAGGTGTGGAGCGGAGATGTTGTGGAAGAAGATATCAGAAGGGACGTCTCCAGTTATCAAAAACTGGACCGTGCTGTTCGGCCTGTACAGTACAACTGTACAGGTCCATATGTAGCAGACTTTGGACTTTGGAGTAGTTTTACAGATCTCATAGTGGGCCTATCAATTTTTTAAAAAGGCTTATTCTCATGTCAACAGTTTGTTTGATAAATCGACCTTACTTCGCTCCTTTTATTTTGGGAATTATTTTGGGCATTTGGGAAGTGAGATAGATATCACAGGTGTATTATATGTGGCTAAGTTTTAAGCTCTCAATATATACGCGGTTCGTCATTGTATAATGTATATATAATATGTGAGTACATATATCTTTTAATATACGGTTTAATATGCACATATGTAATATAAAGAGTTTTTGAAATATCTAAATCGATCATTTATTTTTAAGAAATTTTAATATAAAATAAAAAATATAATAAGATATTTTAGTATAATTTTGAATTTTTTACATAAAATATATCAAATGATTTATTTTATTGGCTTAGAATAATAAAAAATATTAAAAAATCATGTACTATTAAATATACAGATATATATTTTTATATATGCAATATCATATCATATAAACATAAACGAACCGCATATATACAGTTATGCGGCACATTTTAGAAAATGCATGTGACTCATTACCACCACAAATTCGTACTGAATTAGATCTTGATTTATTTATTTCATTTGGTTTTCCTTTTATCATATCAGTTAAATTCATTCAATAAGATTTAGTTCTACATAATGACTATGAAAAATAATAAATTAATAAATTTATATTTTTTTGTCTTCTCTGGTTGGCTTGAACAAACCATCAAATACAAATGTCAGCTTCGCAAAAAATATATATATATATATATAGAGTGATGCTATGGTGCTTCGCGAATCACAAAATCTTTTGTGCTTTGCATTCGTATCTTGAATTTAAAAGTTTAAACGGCTGATCCAAACCGTTGAATATTATCTTCATATTGAAATATAATTGGGGATCAAATTTGATATTTTTTTTGAATTTTTTTGATATTTTTTATATGGGTACAAAGTCATTAGTTTTGGATGGTGCAAAAATCGTTAGATCAGCAAACTTTATACTCATTTAAAAAATAGCAAAAAATTAAAAAAATATATAAAATTTGATCTTCAAGGATATTTCAATATGAAGATAATGTTCAACAATTTAGATCGACCGTTTAAACTTTTAAATTCAAGATACAGATACGAAACACAAAAGATTTTGTGCTTCGCGAAGCACCATAGTATCACTCCATATATATATATATAGAGTGGAGATACTTTGAGCTTAAGCTCACGGAGGCCATCCGTGAGCTTAACTCAAAAAACATATTAAATCATCTTTAAATTTTAATTTATCATTCTCATTAAATTCTTTATATAAAAATCTTGTGGGATGCAAAAATTTGGAGTGTTTTGAGTTTTTTAAGTCACCGTTTTTAATTTTTTAAAATGATGTTCAAGTATTGAATATATTATTATTATTTTTAGAGCTGATTTTCAAAAATTAAAAACCACAACTTAAAAAGCTCAAAACGCTCCAAATTTTTGTATCCCATGAGATTTTCATATAAAGAATTTAATGAGAATGATAAATTAAAATTTCGAAATGATTTGATATGTTTTTTGAGTTAAGCTCACGATATCTCCATTCTCTCTCTCTATATATATCAAATCTATAGTGATGGCTAATGGCTTCATCAGTAAAAAAATTATGTCATTGCAATGCAAGACTGCATTTTTCTTTTCAGCGAGTAAAATGCAGTTAAAAAGTAATATTCATCAGACGAAGAATAAAAATGGAGGGATTAGTACCAGTACCAGTATCATCTCCTGACAGTGTAATTAATTAGGTTGCATGTGAGAGACTCGTCGCTTAACCAAAAAAAGCAACCTAAAACGAGCACTCTCTCTGTCTCAGATATAAATTTCTTCTGTACTAGTACCAGTATCATCTGATACGATCCTAACAGTCTGGATCTTTCTCTGATTTCTTCCCTTTGACTAGTACAATTAGGGTAGGCCAAACCTCATGAAATAGAATAATTAAATAAACAAGGTACAACGAAAGATCTGCATCACATTCCATTTCATGTGGTCACACGCTAGCACGGATCCTGATCGCACACCAGTCCAAAAAATAGAGAATTTTTCAGTGTCGATCCTTCTTCTCTTCTCTCTCTCTCTCTCTGACCGCATCTCAGTTTCCGAATCCACGGGACTGCACATGAGTTGCACGCAAGTCAAAATAAGTTGCACGAAGATTTAGGTGCGTTGGGTATTAAACCCAAAGTCAAATTGGATCTAGGGAGAAAACCGACATCTATTAACTGATTAATTTAGTTGAATTTAATTAAATTTAGACGAGATCTCACTAAAACGGCTCTTGTTAAGAACTAGACGCATTAATTGTGGCATTTTTCTGGCCGATTAATGCTTCACTGAATGAAAACCATGCACGTGCGAGGTACCCACTTACATCGGATGCGGAATAATCAATTTCTGACTCACAGTTCATACCGTAAGATTTGAAGTTCTTGTTTCCTTTAATCAAAGGATTAAAGCAAAAAAAAAGAAAAGAAAAAAAAAGCATCTCTCAAGGCATGTGATGACACAAATGGTAAATGAATTTTCTTGTCAAGATAAGACTTGTTCAAATCTTTGAGTTGTTTGAGTATATAGATCCAAAGTGAATTTATGAAAAGCGTTATCCATATATTTCTTCCCATAGCAATTTCTGGAATTTTTTTATTTATCCACCTTAATGTTAATCATGTGAAAAAGATTTCAATAATAATTGCATGTTTTCTTAAATCAAGCCTTGCATATACAGAAGCACCAATAAAATCAACTATGAGGATAAATATTCCCGATGCAGATGATATATTGTGAGATAGGAAAGTTTTGTTCTCTCTTCCCCTTACATGTAAAAGCAGAAATATTCACAAACAGCCTCTAATTTCAAGCTGAACAAAATTAAAGTAATTCAAGCTGTCCGCTATTTTTCAAAATATGATTTGTGTATCTAAGCAAAACAAGGAATATTGAACAAACAAGTTGATAAAGAAAAGGATTTCACATATCATTAAAATTGTAAATCTATTCATTGAGGTTATTAGACAAAAGATTCATAAATTGAATTTGACATACATTATATGAGTTTTACATCAAATAGGAGAAAAACCAATAACCATATATCTTTCCTGGAAATTACAACACATCTTTCCTTCTCTTTCTCTGAAAGGCGTTAACTAAAACCAAGTAATATTTGTGTGCAAAAAAAGAATTTAAAGCATAGAAGGTTGAACAAAAAAAGAAGAAAAAAAAAGAAAGAACAAGGACAGATTCTATAGCAAGAACTTCTCTAGTGCCTAAATAACCTTCTTATTTCTATCAGAATCTGTAGTCTTGTGCCATTGAAATTTACTTCTAGTGTATCTTATCAGCTGACTTGCTCGCCGATCAAATCCAAACCGACCACCAGAAAAGTGATGCCCTGAAATAGTAAAAAGTAGAAGTGAATCCCTTGGGCTGATAGAAGACTCCGAACGGCAGCCGTAAGAAGTAAAAGTGCGAGCGCCAACTCCTTCTTGTAAATTTTATTTCTTTTTTTCACTTTAGATGCCCTAGCCTTCTCTTCCTTCAGTTTATCCAAATCCAGAAAGCCGCCATCTGAGACCCGTCGACTCAATTCGGGTTGTTCCTTCCACTTATTACCAAGATCAAGCAAACCACCATCTGAGATCCTTCGGTTCAGTTCTGCTTTCGGGTGTTCTCCAAAGGAAAGGAGGTCAGGTTCAGACGAAGATCTCCCAGCCTTTTTGGTGACGACCCACTCATAAGAGCTGCCAAGTTGGAACAGCCCTGAAACCATAGCATTGAATTTTGTAACCGACATGGTGTTTTCGAAAAGGAGATATGGTATTACAAAGGGGAATGATTTTGGGGATGGAAGAATGTTTAGGATCGACATGGTGACCGGTACATAGCAAATGACCCATGTGGGGAGCTCTGCCTCTGGTATGAACATGGTGAGCGGTAGAATCACGCAAAATAGTGTGAAGGAGTAGAACGGGAGAACGAGCTTCCGCAGGAGAAAGAACAGCATAACCAAATTTGCCTTCTTCCAAATGGAAATCTACAAAGAAAAAACCACATGCTCGTAAGATTAACATTAGGAAAAGCAAAAGAAACATGAAGAAACTGTCATGATATTTCCATCTTTTATTGGTCTTAGAGCAGAGGACTACACTACCAGTGTGCAATTTTTGAACAGACAGTATTTACTATCACTAAAAAATTCTATGGCAAAGTAACAATGTCCTACTGCTCTTGTTTCATCATTTTGTTTCCTAATAGATAGATATAAGACACAAGTGTTATTTAACAAAAAAAACCTTGGATTTCACAATGGCAGGAAGGCAGACACGAAAGAGTTGCATTGGTCCAGAATGCCACCGGTGTTGCTGTTTCCTGTATGTCTCGAACGACTCTGGCAACTCGCAGAGTGCCTAGCAATTTTCAGAAAGGACAAATTAGTAGAAGGAATTTCAAATTTGATTATACCTATGATGTTCATCACAATCCATATCGTCCCAAAAAGTATATTTACCGGTATAAAAATAATAATATCATGTAATAAAAAAAAATACTCCTCAAATGAAACTTGATTACATGGAATTAACACAGTTCATTGGACATGCATCACTAGCAAGTAATTTAAAAATATATACCCTGACATCGTCAAGGTAGATGAACTTCCATCCCTGGAGGTGGGCCCGGACAGCGATATCCATATCCTCAACAGTGGTCCTCTCGAGCCAGCCTCCTGAATCCTCCAAAGCCTTGATGCGCCAGATACCGGCTGTCCCATTGAACCCGAAGAAGTTCAAGAAAAGCCCATTTACCTGTTGCTCAACCTCAAAGTGGAAACACAAATTTATGTTTTGGAGCCGTGTGAGGAGGTTCTCGTCTTTGTTGACAAAGACCCACCGCGCTTGTACCAGCCCCACCTCTGGGTCATCCTGCATAACAACATAAATGATATCAATACTTGGTGTAATGCTCTTGCTTGTGGATACAAGTACACTTTACTTTTGATGTTGATATTATATTAGATCAAAGGGAAGTCATGAGAATTGATAAATTCAAAAGAAAGAATGAGTACCTTGAAATGAGGAATTGTTTGCTTGAGAAAATCAGGGTTCGGCTGGAAATCAGCATCAAATATGGCAACAAACTCGTAATCCTTCACATACTCACAAGCCATGGCAGACTTGAGGTTACCAGCCTTGTACCCTGTACGTACCAATCGGTGGCGGTAAATGATATTGACACCCTTTTCCTTCCACTCGGTGACCTCAGCCCTGATCAAGTTTTGTATGATCTCATCATCTGAATCATCTAATACTTGAATAAGAAGATGGTCCTTGGGCCAATCAAGCTGACAGACTGCAGAAATTGATTGTTCATACACCTGAAATTACAACAAGATTAATTTAAAATGGATACTAATTGAGCTTGTTAACAAAGAGTGTGGAACTCCACTCTTATTGCCTGAGCTGATATAAACAGATAATAGGGAATAGAAGTATATATATGAAGATTATGCACAAGCATATCAAAGTAACAGCATCTGTCTTTGTTAAAGCGTGACTGGTACCGTTATATCAGTAAAGATTACTATAGTATCATTACCCTTCTATCAGGTTTCCTGGGATCATCCAAACATTTGCATTTTTTTTTTTGATTATTTGTGCATCCAAGTAACCTCTTCTGTACAGATCATCAGGTACTGTAGCCATTTATAACTTTCAGTGCATAATCAAGTCAACCAATAGAGAAGAAATTAGACACTTGTTCAAAACGGCATTTTTTAATACAACTAAACCATGCTTCAAGTAACAACATATTACTTTGACTCCTAACTATTAACTAACTAGAAGTGGATATCAATTAATTCAACTGGATATGAGAAAACAACGCACCTCCCTTTCGTTACACATTGGTATTTGGACCAGCACCATTGGATGATAGGAGCCTTGACCTTCCGCCTCCAAATCTCCACCCGACCCATATACATCCTCCTTAATTGTTGGCTTAATATTTCTCACCTTAATCCAGAAGCAACCGAGACAAAGGATGATCCGATCAATCGACTGAATGAGAAACAGAACAATGCAAAAGTTGGACAGTAATTGGATCAGGTACGCAACATAATCCCCCCGAAAAGAGAGCCAGAAAATATAAGCCTTCTCTAACCACCCCTTTATCTCCTCTGTTTCTGGTAAATGGAAACGTGCCATGTTTTCAGGCAAGAACTCGGCTTCCTGCAGCTGCCACCCTTTCCAGTGTGCCAACATTTCAAAAGCTAGAAAGATTAAAGAAAGAGCGAGGAAGGCTTTGATGAACTTGTAGAGAATGCTCCTTTTACCAGGTTTCTCTGATTCATCGCAAGCTTTACTGTGAGCAACCCGCTTTTTAACTGCACCAAGCACACCAAAGAAACCAGATGCAAGCCAGGCGACACAACCAACTGCACGGTGGGCCCGGAGTAACAGGACCCAAGTGAATTGCTTGGCATTTTTTCCCTTTCCATCCTTCTCCATGGATTTTAAGGTTACTGCGACCTCAGGACCATCAATTTGTACCAGAGAATAATTTTGATTTTCCATTTTAACCACAACCGGAGTGCCCTTTTGGTTCTCTCTTCCAGACCAGTCTGAGAAAAATAAGTTTGGAGGCGACATGCTTTGAAAAGAACCAGTGTTAGAAGATCAACTGTAAATTTTCCACAATGAATGAATTTTGAATTTGTGGAGTTATACCATTTGGGTCATATACTCATCTTTAGGGCTTAAGTTGGCACAAAAACAACTTAAAACTATAAATCGTTAGACCAAGTGCGTATTTGATGGAACAAGGCCTGAGCACGAAAATGGACCAAACTCTTCTCTCTCTCTCTTCTTTCTCTCCCCTTCCTTCTAACCTTGAAATGGCTTAATATGAGTTATTTATCTCGTCTTTTCTCTTTATCCTGTACAAAGAAAAACCAAATAAGCATTAGAAAACAATGCAATTCAAAAGATAAAAAAATGAAAACAGAAAACTACTGGCTAGTAACCGTTTAGTGACACAGAGGTCGCAATGTTTGAAAATAGTCAATAAGCTTTGACTATATTAGGTGCATCTTGGGTTTTAAGAGTAAGGATTAAGGAAGAAATTAACTTCAAATTATGCAAAAATCATTGATGACAAACTTTAGTGAATGACGAGTTGACAACATATTCGTATACTGCTAAAGAGGTGCCAGTATATATATGTATATAGTAGTAGCAGCAGCAGGAGCAGCTAGTAGCAGTATCAGAGAGAAAAGAGAGAGCTTACAAGGAAATATTAACAAATAAGCAGCCCTCTTTTGCTTGCTTCAGATCCGAGGAGAGGAGAGAAAGAGGACTAGAGGAGAGAGACTGAGAGAGGTACTCTAGTTGCTTTGAAGCTCAGTACGTAGCTGGTGTTAAGCACGGAGCGCCATATATAAATTTCAGAGAGAGAACAGTTAGACCGAGTTTAGGAATCAAATTAAAGCGCAAGTTGAAAAACTTATATTATATTTTTTTTCTCATTTTTATTCCATCTCTGACGAGAAATTATTTGATGCGTTCCTACGAGATGCTTCTTAAAATTAAAATAATCTTGTTATAATTTAATCTCCGGTCAAAATGGGTCTTGGGTTCCATCTCAAAAATTAATTATGAGCGGCATCTTCCCACATCCCACAGATGCCAACTGAAATCCTCTCCCTTTTTTGTGATAATGGAATTGACATGCACTTGGAGTTAATTTGTGCTGCATCTGATAACAAATTTAACACAATGAAATGCACAAAATCCACTTTGGTAATGAGTTGTAGATTTGAAGGACACACATGAATTTTAATTTATCATTAGATCTATCAGGATTCAAGAGTGCAAACGATATCATTCAAGTTCAGCAGAATTTGCAATTTTATTTAATTAATTAGATCAAATTCCCCATTATAGAGATGATTGTAAGGTCGAATTCATATTCTTCTCTCGAATTCTCAAATAAATAATTAAAAATATAAATTTTTTAATATCACTATTTTATAAATTTGAGATCTATGATCTCTATACTTTCGAATTGGATTTTATTTCTAACCTACCCCAATTCATTTGGGATTAACGACTTTGTTGTTGTTGTATAAGTTTTTTTACATATATTAAATAAAAATTTTTTTTTTTTAAATACTAAAGATGTATATAATAATAATAATAATAATAGTATTATTAAATTCCTTTAAAGAATAATACTAAAAAAATGGATGTTGTTAAGAGTTAAATTTTGCCTCAAATATATCACACCCATCTATTTTAAATGAGGAGAGAGAAAAATTATATATAAATAATTGGATTTAAGTAAATAGAAAGGTTTAAATAAAATCAATTGTGAAAATAGTGATTATGTGGCATGCTTGAAGAATTTGAAAATTTAATTATCTTTATGTATTATAAATAATTGCAAGAGTAAATAAGTTGTACAACATAAGCAATAGTTTTGCATTTCGCTGCAATGTAAACATATGCTGTCATAATTTGTATCCAAGAAACTTCGTTTTTAATTGGATATTGAAAATATCATGTACATAGTAGCAAAATTAATGTGTTCTACTATATATATGCCTCTGTTCATTCCTGGAATCTATTATATTACCTGATTAGTGATTGCTCTCAACAAAATATGGTTGCGTATATATACGGTGGAAGGATGGAAATTAATTATAAGCCACACTATAGTTTTGTTTACATAACATTATAAATTTGGCAGTTCATCATTTGTCCACAAACGATGCAGTCAGAAATATAATATTCAGTTCAATATATATAGAATGGAAGCTAACATACGTGCCAATATTTTCTAAAAGCAAAATAAATAAATAAATAAATAAATAAAGAGAGAAACATAAAAAAGAGGACGAACTAATTGAAAAAAAAAAAACTTTTGTGGGAGTAGAAGGATTGTATTTGCACCGACAACAAATTTATATGTTTTCATGTGGGCTTAGGGAGTGATGAATAATTTCTTTGAATAAAATAGTCGTGCTTGTAGAATCTCTGGGTACAGCAAGCTTCCTTTACATATATCAATTTCTTCCAAAAAATATATGTATTTGTCATGGCCATTATAGATCTAACCTTTCTTTTTCCCAGTCATTAAATTGAAAGTCATTGCTCTTGATATTCTAAGCTCTAGCTTGTACCAAACAGTCAACATGTGATGTTATAATAAGTTACATGCACTACGTATTATCAGTATCACTAATACATCACTAACCTTTCTTTTTCGTGAGGATGCATGCTTGATAGAAAGTCTGATGTGACTAATCACTAATGCCTTTTAATTAGTTGTATGTTAATTAAAATGAACTCCTCGAAGGTCGGATGGAAATTATTAACTAAAAAATAGAATGTGACAATGATAAGTTTACCGTATAATAAAGGTCCATATTAATAGTTCACAAAATGGAAGCCATCCATTGTGGATCCTCCAATCGGTGTGGAAAAATACTGGTAAGGGAAGGCCCGTATGGCCATATTACAGAATACGATTCAGGTGACGTTTTTTTTTTCTTCTTATTTTGGCATACTAATATCATGCAATAAAGGTGGTGTGATTGGTAAAATTTGCATAAAAATGATTCCGATCCATATATAAGGCCATTAGGGGCGAAAATCCTTAAAAAAAAAAAAAGAATAACTCAATGCAATCTAACATGTTTGTGTCAAAATCCAACGGCAGTGAAGGGAATATTTTCATGATCCACGTTACAGTTAGGGCTTCATAACAAGCTCGCGGCTCGTTTGAGTTCGGCTTGATATTTTTACGATTTGGTTCGAGTTTGGTTCATTTTTTGTCAGTTTGGCTCGAGTTTGAGTTTATTCTTTTTTCAATGGCTCGAGTTTGAGTTCGAATTATTTTATTATATTTTGGTTATAAAATAAATAAAATATAGATAAACTAATTAATATAATTAAAAAATGAGAAAATTATACTTATTTATGTTATAATTATGATGACAGTGTAAAAATATTAGTTATTTTTAAAAATTTCATTATAAAATTAATAAAATATTAGTTATATAAACTAATTATTTATTGAAAGTGTTATCAATAGCTGGTCGAGCAACATATCACCGGGACCCGATGGCTTCACGGGTGAGTTCTTCAAGTGTTTTAAGGATCTACTAATGCCAGATCATATACGAGTGTTCAACAATGTCACTGCCTCACCTCAACTCACATGATACCCTCTCAATGATTCCTACATAACATTAATACCAAAAGCGGAGCAATCATGCAAACCATATGAATTCAGACCAATAAGCCTTATCAATGGCATTCAAAAGCTATTTTCAAAGATCTTGGCATGCCGCCTCCAGCCATTTATGGAAAGATTATTGACAGAAACACAAACTAGCTTTTTAAAGGGTAGAAGTATACTACATGTGTTCCACTATGCGAGAGAAGTAATTGGAGCAACAACAAAGAAAAAGCAACAAATGGCTATTTTTAAAGCGGATATTCACAAAACATTTGATTCCATCGAGTGGTCATTCATACTTAAGTGTTTGCAAGCATCGGGCTTTCTGGAGAAATTAATGAATTGGATACATTTTCTAGTGTTACATGGCAGCTCCCAAGTCCTTATAAATTCAGTAGCGAGGAGAAAAATCATCTTAAAATGAGGAGTACGCCAGGGGACCCCATGTCTCCATACATATTGAATATAGTGATTGACTTCCTTGCAAGGTGGATCAATTTGATGTAGAGAGTAAACTTGCTCCTGACGTCATTTTAAAATTGCAGAATGTGTTTGTTATATGTAGATGATGTCCTTGTATTCTTGCAGCCACAAGAGTAGTAATTGAGAATATTTAAGGTGATCATGCAACTCTTTCATCAATTATCAGGGTTAAAAGTGAATCTTCAAAAATATACAGCCAAACCTTCCACATCATTAAAGTACAAAGGTTAGCTACAATACTCCAGTGCACAACGGCAACTTTCCCCATCATTTATTTAGGATTGTCGCTCTCAAATAAAAGGCTATAGAAAAGAGATTACTTGTCGTTGATTCAGCAAGAGAAAAGAAGATTATCGGGTTGGAAGGCAGATATGTTATCACCAAGAGGGAGATTAACGTTGCTTAATTCAATTTTAACAGCACTTCCAATCTACTACATGTCTGCACACCTATTGCCAAAATGGGTAATTATTAAACTTGATTGAGGGAGAAGACATTTTCTTTGGCAAGACAATAGAGAAGCCCAGGGGTAGAAGCGTCTAGTATGTTTAGCAAACTTGACACTCATAACTACAAGCAAGAGTCTTGGAGGTCTCGGAGTGAAAGATCTTGTTTGTATGAATCAAACACTACTTCTCAAATGGACATGGCAATATATAGATAACGATAATGCATGGTGGAAGTAGACATCACTGGTCCCAGCACCTCACATCAGACCCTGAGAGTTAGCAAATGCATCAAAATTCTGGTCCGACTTACAAATATTGCTATCGATTTTTCAGTCATCGGTGCAATTTCAGCTAGGCACAGGGACTTTATTGCAATTTTGGCACGACTGTTGTATGCAACAGCCCCTAAAGATCCAATACTCGCATCTCTTCAAACAAGTAAGGTATATTGACATATCAATAGCTGATTGTTACTAGCAAGAACAATGGAGTATTTATACAAACAACAACTTAAATCAGCCAGCACAAAGAGAATTGCATGATTTAATAGGCAAACTGAACTGCATCCAAATCCAATAGACAAAGATCAGATACACTGGTTGAGATGCATCAGAGAAATTCACAATAAAATATGTCTATGCATTTATTCATGAAACACCTCAAATTGACAACCAACTCTTAAAAATTTAGGAAATTAAAGCACCTCATCGAGTACAGATGTTCTGCTGGTTGCAGGTGAGAAACAAGATTCTAACAATTGATCAGATGATGCGTAGAGGATGGATAATAATACATATGTGTTACTTGTGTCGGGCAAATCTGGAGACACAAAATCACATATTCAAGGAATGTTCATATGCGAAACAGCTCAGACAATATGTTATGGTGGCAATACCAGTAGCAAGGCAACCATGTCAATCATATATGTCTGACACAAATGCCATTGATATCTTAACAGAAGAGCATAGCACGTACTGGAGACAAATGAAACTAACTATAATTTTCATGATTTGGCGTGAGCGGTGTCGAAGAATATTTGAAGGGGCATCACAAGATATTCCAGACACGATTAGAGAGATGTTTCAGAGCATAAACAATGGCTCTGTAGTTGAATTTCAGCAATAGAAGAACACTGAGTGATAACTTAGGGGACTGTACCAGAATATTCTGATATTGGCGGTTTAGAGAGCTGATCAAGACCATTACTTTATTTTTTATTTTTATTTATATTTTTTTCCTTTTTCTTTTTTTCATATTATACAGTTTTTGTATGTAATTGTCAATGTCTTGATTAATATCAATAAAATTGAGAGCTAGATTTTCATCTTTTTCTCAAAAAAAAATTATTTATGATTATATGAAAATAAGCATAAAAACTATAAGAATTGAGTTCATATGAAGCTTGATCTCAGCTCAAGTTCGAGCCACTTGATTCGATTTTAGCTCAGTTCGATTTCAGCTCAAATTTAATTTAGCTCGACTCGGTTTAACTCAAATTTAATTTAGCTCGACTCGGTTTAACTCAAGTTTAATCAAGCTCGCTCGTGTGCAGCTATACATTGTAAACTTTTGTGTTTGCAACTGTATTTAGCGACCAAATTAAGGACGCTCCGAGGATCCCAATAACTTAAGAGTTTAATGGTGAACGAAAAAACTACAATATTTAAGGTTAGTTTCTAAAATTACCTATGACTGGATCTATTTCAGACCAAGAATTGTAAATTAAATCACTAAAAAATATTAAATGTCGGGAAGAACATAGTGAGAAAATACATTAGTTCTTATTTCTTAATCATCTTTGATCGACGATGCGAAAAAAATAAAATTTCACTAAGTTATTTTTTTTAAAACTATGTCATAAGATCAGTTGATTTTTTTTTTCAAAAAGAGTTCTGGAATCAAATTCCTAACATTGAAAAAATTATATTTAAAATTTATACCTTGGAGGGCCGGAATTTTACATAATTATTCTGAAAAGATTCTATACTCTTATATTCTGCTAGGATTATTATTTGGACTTCACTCTGAAAAAATATTTACTTAAGAAGAATAATAAATATTAGCAACATAATATCTAACCACAAAATTACGCAGGATATAAAAAATAATTTGAAGATAGAGAAGGAATAAATACAAAATACAAATCACCTAATAAAATCTTAGTAAAATAATTTCTAACCACAATTGTACACAAAATAAAAGAAAAAAAGAATATTTGTTAGAAAAAATTAAGGTTATTAAGAATACAAAATTAGTTGCATATATAAAAAAATTCCTATGATTGCAGAAGAGTTAAAAAATATATCTTATATCTTAGACACAACAAATGATATTTTAAATGAAGACAGAAAAGGGATAATATTTTTAATTGAAGATAGAGAAGGAATAAATACAAAATGCAAATCACCTAATAAAAACTTGAACTCGAGCTTCTATAGCTAAAGAGTTTTCAAACTCAACCATTATTATTACGTAAAGCTTGTATAGCTAAAGAATTTTCATATTATGACCTTTTTGAGATTTCGAATTCGTTTAATTTTTGTAGAAATTTAACTTGAAATATTTCCAAATAAAAAATCGGTAATTATGGCCGATGACTCAATTGAAAGCATGAATTTAATTACACGTGCCCCCATTATTGTGTGTGCAGTGTACATGGTTCTTCATTTCTTAAATATAGTAAGAACTAAGAAACATCATTAATTGATCATAAGCCTAAATTGCCACCTAAGGCAAAGTTCCCGAGGTGACCGGTTGTGCTCGACACTCTTGATTCCTTAGGAAGTTAGAATGTGCCCCCGGAAATGACAGGAGGATAATGGAAAGGGAAAGGGAAAGAGAAAGAGAAAGGAAAATGAAAAGGAAGGTGAGTGGCAGGGCTGTTAATGGATTTTTATAATTTAAAAATCTGATCCGAATCAGTATAAATGAATTTTTATATGAATTTTTAAAATATATTTATTAGTTTATTGAATTTATATATGGATTCTAAAAAATGATAATTTAATATGATAGATCTGCATTTGGATTTTATAATTTTTGAATTCCAATCCGCTATGAATTTGATAAAATAAAAATAAAATAAATTATATCATGTGTTAATTAATAAAATGAACATATCCAATTTAGTTTAAATTGAAGAGCAGTATTTATCTTTCACTCTGTGTTGATTCATGAAATTGAATAATAGTTATTGTATTAATTAGGTAGATTTTATTATATTATTTGATATTTATTGTATATTTTGGAAGTTAAAACAAATAGTTATAATTGTTGTTATTTTTATGATTGGAACAAATAATTTTAAGATTGCTATAATAATAAATATTGATTATGATTATTGCTATTTGATATAATTTAAATATAACATAAGATCTAAAATATGATCCTTCTGATCTAAAATCCGCTATAATAGCAAATATGAATTCGCATTTGAATTCTCAAAATTTCATTGGATGCGGATCTACATATGGATCTTATAATTTTTTTAATGGATTCACATTTGAAACATCCGGGATCTGATTCGAATCTAATCCATTAACAGTCCTGAGTGGAATGTTTAATTTGTTAATTACTTGCTTAAATTTGAGGGATAAAAGGAAGAGGGAAAACACTTTATAGAAGCTCAATCACTTGACAATGTTTCATTTTGTATTCTTGACAATATTCAAAAATAGATTTTAGATTTAAAATCTAAGGTAACAAAAAAACTTATATTGTGTAAATATCATTGTGCGACCCTTTTTCGCGCCCCTCACCGCCCTGAAAAAAGGAACTGGACGATGAATTGCGGAAGAAGGACACGGAGATCCCTTTAAGTGTGCATTGAGGTATATTTATATAAATTTGGAATGCACATTTAAAGGGTTTTTTAGTGATTGTGAGGTCTTTAAGATTCCAATGGGCGCAAGCCCCCATTGTTAATTACCCTGGGCTTTGAACCCGAGGAACCTCTGATTAAGAAAGGAAAAATAAACAGAATAGTTAAGCAATTTTAAGTGGTCGCTGTAAGAAAGGGCATGGATGATATGGACTTTTCAAGGTAGTCTACAACTTGTGAATTGACTTTTATTTTTATTGATAAAATGATTTAGTTTTTATTTATTTATTTATTTATTTGTTATTTGAACTTATCTTATTTAAATTTATTTAGTCTTGAGAGTTATTTTTATTTTAGATTAAGATTGATTTAATTCTAAAATTGAATTTTTTTATTTGATAAGAAGAAAGAAAGTCTTTTATTTATTATTATTATTATTATTATTATTATTATTATTTTTACTTATATTTTTTTTATTTATTGATATCTAAATTTATTTAATTTTGAAGATTGAGAATTATTTTTTTATTTATTTTTTATTATGATCTTTATTTTAGGTGAATGTTGATTTAGTTTTGAAATTGAATTTATCTTTATTTTAGGTGAATATTGATTTAGTCTTTCACTTTTTATTTATCTATGTATTTATTTATTTAATTCATTTTTATTTAAATTTTATTTGATTTTGAATAAGAGTTATATTTATTTTATTTTATTATTTTTTATTCATTATATATTTTATTTTATTTATTTTTATATTTTTATATTTTTATTTGAAATTATTTAATTTAGAATTTGATTTAATAAATAAGAATTATATTTATTTATTTATTTTAAGAAAAATTCTATCTTATTATTTTTTTATGTTATCTCTTTTTATTATATATTTTCAATGAATGCATTACTTTTATTTTATTTTCTTATAATTTTTATTCTAATTATTATATATCTTGAAATGATTATTCTTTAATGAAAATGATTTATTATAAATTTTTTTATTTATTTTCTTAAGATCTATTTATAAAGAAATTTTATTATATTTTTATTTATTCTTATTATCAAAATATTTATGATTTTAAAATATTTTTTATAGAATGGATCATAATATTTTTCTGATTTTTAATGGTAAAGAAAATATAATAAGGTAGTGATCTTTTAGATTTTTTGAGAAAAATATATTAGTAACATACTAATTTTATTTGACAAAAATATCAATGAAAATGTTATGAACAACTTTATTTTGAACATTTTTTTAATTTGAACCCTCTAAAATATTATTTCGGGAGGAATATTAGCAAACAACAATCTGAAAACTAACGAAGAATTCAGCAAATTATACTGTTCTTTTGAATATTTAGAGAGAAATTAGTTAATAATATACTGATTTTATTTGACAGAAAAATGAAATGAGATGTTAGGAACAACTTTTATTTTGAACATTTTTCATTTTGAGCACTTTAAAGTACTGTTTAGAGCAAAATACCAACAGAGGACGGTTCTGAAAATCAGGAGCTATCATGATTGTTTTGCTTATTTGAAAGGTATTTACAACGTATTTTTGTATGAAAATTTTTGTAAAAGCTCATCTTAATATTTATTTCAAGAATATAAAATAATATATATATGTTAAATTCACGGATCGGTACAGTTTTTTATTTCTTTTCTGATAAAGGGCTAAACTGGACAGCTGAGGATATTTTGAACATTTAAAAAAAATCTACTTAAGAAAATATTTCAGAAAAATTATGAACCTTTTAAGAAGTATATTTGTAATAACTTTCATGTTGAAAATATTTTTATTTAAGACTATCTTTAATGAGTTTTAAAAGGATTTTTATTCAACGAAAAAAAAAATTAACTAGGATAAACATATTTTCTATATATTTTTTTTAAAGGATTTTCTTTTAAAATATTATTTTTTATATTTTGATATAACAAAATTAGTATCATATCACTCTAAAACTCGACACACACAGCTTTTTCAAGCCGGCACCAAAGTTTCAAAGAGTTCTATGATTTATCGGAATAAAAACTATTTTTTATACTTTTAACAAATTACTCGATTTTTATTTTAGAAAGGCTAACACTCACGGCTCTTATCAAGCCGGCACTAGCATTATAAAACTTTAAAACCCGACACACACAGCTTTGTCAAGCCGGCACCAAGGCTTCAAAGAGTTTTTATATTATTATACTACTAACTAGATTATTATAATCTACTAGCTAAGGACTCATAAATTCATATAAAATCATACGAAACTTCAAAAATTATGAAAATTTACAGAGAGATGTAATATAACTAGATCTATATGCTCACAAAATTTTATTTAAATCGGAGTAGCAGAGATATAATTTTTTATTTTCGAATCAGACCAGGGGCAAAAGAGGAAAATGTTGTACCAGTATTTGCTGATTTTCAGAACTAAAAAGGCTATAACTTTTTACAGAAAAATCAAAAAAATATAAAATTAGTTTTTATGGATTCATATGACTTATTTCTATAAGATCTGAAAGTTTTATAAGATTTGGAGTAGATCTCATCCCATTTTTCATTTTATTGCATTTTCAGGCTATTTTAGGGCTGATTTTGCATTTATAAGGGATTCATTGATCTCAAATGATTTGAATGCGTCATTTAGCCTTCATCTAACATTCAATGATGTTTGTATGTAGATTTGAGCCAAAAGAAAAATAAAAAAAATGAAAAAAACAAAAAAAAAAAAAATGAAAAAGGAAAAGAGGAAATGGATGTTACCAGAACTTGCTGTTTTTCAGAATTAAAAAGGCTATAACTTTTTATAAAAAAATCAAAAAAATGTAAAATCAGTTTCTGTAGATTCATATGACTTATTTCTACGAGATCTGAAAGTTTTATAAGATTTGGAGAAGATCTCATCCCGTTTTTCATTTTATTGCATTTTCAGCCATTTTAAGGTTGATTTTGCGTTTATAAGGGATTCATTGATCTTAAACGGTTTAAATGCATCATTTAGCTTCAATCTAACATTCAATGATGTTTATATGCAGATTTGAGCTAAATGAAAAGAAAAAAACGAAAAAGATCGAATTGCAACATAAGAATGTCAAGAAAAAGAAGAAAAATCAATTTGCACATGAAAAATTTCATCTTTATTGCACGAATCAAAATTACAAGCTCTAATACACTCTTGATATCTATATTTACATGATATATGGCTACCTAGATCTAATTTGTAGCTTGAGTAGAAGAGGATTTGATTGAATCTTGTATCTTTGGGCTTGATTTTGATCTCAACTCAAAGATTGGATCTTATTTTGTATTTAATTTGAGCTTCAATTGGTTTTGGCAGCGTTTTGGATTAGCATTCAGTTTGGGATGGGTTGTGTCTCTTGTGTTTGAAGGAGGAGAGGGGTTTATATAAGCCTAAGGGATGGTAGATGGGTGTATGAGATCGGTTTGACTTTTCTTTGACCAATTTATGCACCAACTCCCTTCATTCATCTTCTCATACTCTTCTGAACGTTTTGTGGTGTATTAGACCAGTTCTAAGTGTTTTAAATGTGCTCTAACAGCTGAGAGGACAAGTGGGGCACAAGTGGAGTTTGTTATGTTTGCTGAAAATTTACAAATTTGCCATCTCTAACCACCACTTGGTCACCAGATGATTCTAGGGACTTCTAGAAGGTTGTAGAGGTTCAAACACGTTCTTGCCACTCTCTTCCTGCATTTTAGACCTTGCCGGATCACAATTATGCGCCCGAGACCCGTTTTTGCCTTCAAACCCGATTTCAAGCCTCATAGTCGTTCTCCTTCATTTCTTCACCATTTCTTGTGTTTCAAAGCTTGATTAGCATCTAATTGATCCCAGGAATTGATCTATAATGTTTATTCAATCAATAGAATGCTCTGGTATAGAGTTTGACCAACTCGGTTTTTGACCCGATTTGCGAGTTCGTGGTCTCACCAATTTAAAGCTAATGAAATTCAACCAAGCCCTTAAACAATCTCTTGTGACCATGGAGAAGGTGTTTGAAGTGTCAATTTGATCAATTATGGTTCGGATTGCTCAATTTCATTTTTGGATCGGAAACTTCCTCTTCAGTTTTCTCCCAAACCGCTCAACCATTTTGCAAGTTCTTTATATCATTGTGTTCTCCTCTCCGTGCTCTTTCCAACGGTATATAATATGTGGGTTTTCGTCGCACGGGAGCACCATCACCATTTTTGAATTTTACACCATGGAGAGGCTCGGTACTGTAGCACGCACTGTAGCAGAATGGGAATTTTCGAATTTAGCCCCTCTCCATTTTGATTTTTAATTGGAGCCCTCCATTTGCTGATTTTCTTATTTCTCCTTTGCTTTTAAATTGTTTCTCAAAGATCCCTTTGTCCAAATTGTACCAAAATTTGCTCAAAAATTTCTTGAAATATAACAAAATTTATGGTAATTTTTATTTACCATTTTTCCCCTTGGTCAAGCATCAATTAATTTTTAACGCTTGATTAATTAATTTTTCATTATATTAATCGATAATTTGGAATTTCTTTGACTTCTGTAACTCCAAAAATATCAAGTAATATATGAAAATTCTCAGAATTTTATGGAGAATTTTATTTTACCATAAAATTTGAGTTTTGAGATTTTGGGTTTCGAAGAGGTTTTCGATTTGAATTTGTAGAGCTTCGGCATTTAATTCTTTTCTTAAGAATTTTGATTTTTGAGCATTTCACCGAATTCTTCTTTTTTCTTGGTGCTTCTGGACTTGAATTAAGCCTCTTCGGGCTTTTAAAATTACTCCTTGAATTTTTGAATCTTTTGTCCCAAGTTGCTTTTTAATTCCCTGAATTTTCAGGGGTAAACAATCATTCTAATAAAAGGAGGCGATTTTGTTTACATTTCATCATACATTAAATTACTTTAAATTCAAATAATTTGAATTAACTGTCCTTGATGTATTATCAAATAATAATAAATTTCATAAAATATTATTATTAAACTATCTATAAATATGTCAAATAACATATTTTAGTTTATTTTTAAGTTTTAGTTTAATTTGATTTGTATTCTAAAATTATTGTTAATACTGTCACTGTACAACTTTCGAGTGATCCGTCAGAAAAGAATACCAATTGATATATATCTAATATAACGATAAATTTTAGGGTCCTACTAACAATACTCAGGAGCAAATCTTCAAGAAAATTTCTCTATCTATTTTTTTTTTATTTTTGACAAAAAAAAATACGCCCTCAGTAACTATTTTTAATTTTTGAGAAAAAAAAATATTTGTCTACATAAGTGCAGTTGGATAAGCAAATTGGATATTTATATAAATGAGTTAGATTTTACATATGAGACTTAGATATTTATATAGATTGTCAGTAAAAATAACAAGAGAGAGAAAAAAGTCCTGATAACAAAGTCACATGAGAGTAAAAGTTAATGAAAATAAAAAGAGAGACAAGAGAGATACAGAAAAAAGCAAAAAAAAATGTGAAACAATAGAGAAGAAAAGTCTCGGAAAAAAAAATTAGGTATTATATGTAGTGAATTGGGTATTTAGATAAGTGGATCATATATTTAGATAAAAAATGATAAATATTATATGAATTGTATGGGGGAAGGTTCATGGCAGAAGAGAGAAGAAAATTAAGAAAAACTTAGGAATTTATATATGTGCGTTAGGTATTTATATAAACGAATCAAATATTTAAATAGAAAAAATGATAAATATCATCTGAGCCGTAAGAGAAAATATATGTGATAGGGAGCGAGAATAAAAACTCAGGAAACTAAAAAAACTTAGATATTTATATATGGGAAGGGATCACTTGACAATGGTTATTTTGATAATTTTGACAATGAATTTTCAAATAAATATGAAAAAAAAGAAAAAAAAAATAAAAAAACTTATGGATATGTTTTTCTGCTTATAGATTGATGGTGATTCAAATTTTATGTAATTTCATTATCGTTTGATAGTACATCAAAAACCGTCAAATTATAACTATTGTAAATTATATAAAGTTTTGATAGTCCTTGATGATGTATCAAACGATAATGAAATTGCATGAAATTTAAATCATCATCAATCTATAAGTAAAAGAACATATTCATAAGAGTTTTTTTTTTTCTATTTTTAAGATTTTTTGTACTTATTTGAAAATTCATTGTGAAGATTGTCAAAATAATCCATTATCAAGTTATCCTCACCCTTTATATATATACTTCAAATATTTATATAAATTACATAGACTACATAGGAGAACGCGTGCAGAATTTCTGGGATGGAGGAGCACCCCCAATAACCTAAGAGTTTAATGGTGAACAAAAAAAACTGAAATATTTGAGGCGAGTTTCTAAAATTAGCTATGACTGGATCTATTTCAGATCTAGAATTAAAAATTAAATCACTAAAAAATATTAAATTTTGGGAAGAACATAATGAGATAATACATTAATTCTTATTTCTTAATCATCTTTCACGATGCGAAAAAAATTAAAATTTCACTAAGTTAGTTTTTTTTTAAAAAAAAAAAAACTGTCATAAACTGAAACATTTTCTCTAAATTTTATTATGCTAGTATATCCCAGCTCACTAGAATGTAAATATATAAAGAAATAATATTATTCACAGTACTTAAAGTGCATGATGAACAACATGGATCCTGGTTTTATTTAGTCCTTAAATTAATTAGACGTCACGAGTATCATGACAAATTATATTGGCAAGAACGTTTTTTTTTTGTGCAATGTGATAAACTAAAGAGTAAATACCAAAATAATTCCTTGTTTTTATTATGAAGTACTTTATGTTTGAGAATAAGGTCAACATCTAATAAATTTGCAGGAAAAAAATCTGTAATTTCTTTTTCAGCAGCGTGTTAACAAAATCAAATAAAGTGGTAGCATTTTCCAAGCAACCAAGCGTTGTAAAATATTAATAAGTGTGACATTCGTTGTGCAATTATACCACTACCAAAATCTAAACAACATATTGTTTATTTAAAATATACAATTACTATTTCTTTGTAAGAATTTTTCAAGAACAAGAACACACAATGACAACGTATTTATCTAATTTCTATAAATTAAACCAACAAAAAGAAAACAGAGTGACAAAAAAGTTGGATCTGTACATACAAAAGTCCATGGACGCACCAGGAATATACGATCAATATTTTAATAGATGACATGAACATTTTAGGAGCAAACCCAATAAAAGACAGAAAAATGGAGAAAAACATAAATCCTCTTATTATGGTAGGATTTAATGAGAGCAACACCCTTCAACACATTGCAAGAAATTAGCCCATTAAATACGAGAGTAATAAAATATACATCCACTAGGTGAACCTGGCGATTAATACCTGGACAATTCTTTATGCAAATCGAACAAGACGGGATAGTTTTTGAGAATGAGAATTAAGAAATTTCAGACTTTTATAATTATAGATTTCTTAATTGAACAAACACCCGTATGGTTTTGTTTTCTGGATTAAGTGTACTTTATTGAGTTTTTCTTTGTAAAATGCGGAAAGACGATAATTAATAATTCTTTTAATAATCGGTCTTTTTTTTCTATGAAGAGGACTTAAACCTCTCTCAGTTGTTGTTTTTTAATTTTTTTTTTTGGAAATTCCAGTTTATACAAACTTAATACTACAGAAAGAAATAATTCATGCAACCCTTTTAAGTTACCCCTCTCACCGTAGAATTACAAAATAACCCAATAACTTTAACAATCAGAAAAGTCCTAAAAACAATTTATGCTTTTAGAATTTGACTAATAATATATGATTTATATGTTATAATATATATATATATATGATGAAATTTATGAAAGTTTTACTGTTCAATAAAATGACACTAAATTTGTAACAGTTTATAATTTACGGTATTTGATGGTGCATAAAATAATGTTTAACTTATATGAAAGTTAAAACATAATCAATCTATAACGAGAATAATATGTCTATAATTTTTTTAAATATTCTATTATTTTTCTTGAAAATTATAAAAAAATTAATACGGAAACATGTCTGGTATGAAATTCTCTTGTATCGCTGGCTTCCTTGTTTATTTAAATCATCTCTATTAATTAATTCCATTCATACAGTCTTATTAGAATAGTAATATGTTTTCTCCAGAGTTAACACTCGCTAACTTAGTTCTGGTTGTCACTACAACAAAACTGAGCTTTACTAACACCAATTTATTAACGATTTTTAGTAAAAACCATTAGTAACATTAGACGGTGACATTTTAACTATTTTCTAATGGTTTAAAAGAAGAAAACGTTACAAAAATATGTCAAAAAATGTAAAAAAATTATCGGACAACTTTTGTTAACGATTTCTTATAAAAAACGTTAGGAAAGTTTTTTGCGCTGGGTTTTACTAACGGTTTCTTATAAAAAACCGTTAGGAAAGTTTTTTGCGCTTGGTTTTGCTAATGATTTCTTATAAAAAACTATTATGAAAGCTTTTTATGCTTGGTTTTGCTAACAATTATTTATAAAAAATTGTTAGCAAAGGTTCATGCACAAAAAAAATCTAATATATCTCATCTCACCAATAATATTTGCTCTCACGGATTGCCCATCTCACCGTTCGTTCATCCCAATTCAATGATTCAAAAATCAAAATTCAAAAACAAAAACGCCACGGATCACCAATCTCTTTTCATCTGTTTTCATATATAAAAATAGAGATGAGAGAGAGACAAAGAAGAGAAAAGAAGAAAGAAATAAGAAACAAAGAAGAGAGACAAAAGAAATAAAAATTAAAATCTAACTATTTCAACTTTAAATGATCATAATTTTGATAGAAAACTTCGATTGAGGTGTACTACATGGCCACAAAAGATATCATCGTTACCACCATTTTCTGGACTAAAAATATCGCCTTAACACTCAAAAACGCATTTGAAATTTATTTGAAGTTTTTAGTTCAATTTTTTTTCTTAGAAATTGTATAAGTTTTCATATTATTGAGTAATCAAGATGTATTGTTCAGTAAATATTTTTTTCATTGTATGAATAATTATATTTATTTTATATTAATTATTGAATGAATAATATAATGTATGTCATAATGCTTATCATTTATCATATGTTCTTATATAATTTACTGTTCTTAGTTTTTTTTTTCATCTGTATAGAAAGTTAAATTTACAAAAAAAATCTTTTGCTAACGGTTTATTAGCAAAAACCGTTAGCAAAAATTCAAAAAAATAAAAAACCCTTTGCTAACGGTTTATTAGAAAAAAAAAATTGCAACACCCTTTGCTGATGGTTTTTGCTAAAAAAAACCATTAGCAAAACTTAAAAAAAATCGCAATACCCTTTGCTAATGATTTTTGACTTAAAACCATTAGAAAATGTCCGTTTAGCGCTCATCTTTTTCTAACGGTTGTTATATTTTTTTCTAACCCCTCTCAGTACTAACGGATGTAAAATCGTTAGTAAATTATTTTAAAAACTGTTAATAAAACCCAATTCTGTTATAGTGTGTCCAAAGTTGTCATCAGATTTTGTGCTCACACAGATCAGATCAGAAAAACAACGGATCAGATTAGTTTTGATGGTTTGTGTGACCGGGATCGAGTCCTTGTTTGACCTTGCATAAAATAAAAGGAAGCTCCCAGTAAAATTTGGCATCTGTGCAAATTTCCAGCTAAGTGACAGCTTTGCTTGGAGCCTGATACAAACCATTGATCCTTTTGTCAGTTTTTTTTTCTCACTAATGTGAGTGCTATTTTAAATTATATATGTCCATCGGCTTTTTCACCACAAAAAGGAGAAAAAGATAAAAGTGATTTCATGAAAAGGTGAATTTTAAGTTCATACTTTTAATTCTATAGTATATATATTTCAGAAATATTGTTCACATTAATAAAATATTAAAATCGTAGATGTATTTGTAGTTATTTAGATAGTGAATGTATTTGCCATCATCTAATGGTGGAGTCTTAATAATTTTGTGATTAATAATCAATCAGTGTTTAAATTGACTAACCATATTTGGTATAAACTATATCTAAATTATTATAGCATATCTATAATTTTATTTTTCTATTTAAATAATAACGAAGAAATAATGTTTTTTTTTTTTATAAAATTGATCTCCCAATAACACCGATATATATTATTTTTCATAAATATCTTTCAAAATTTGAACCTATGTCACTTTGTAAAGAGACAAAACTCAACACCATCTGCACTAAATTTGTTGTTCAGGAATAATGTATTCTAGAATTACATCACCTGGAAACTATGTATAAATATTATATTCTAGAATTACATCACCTGACAACTATTTATTTTTTTATTTTAAAAAAAAAGACTTATAGACGGTGATTGCGCTCAACATGAGTTAATTAATTGGGAAAGGCTTTCATTTATAGATCTATTACTTATTTTGTATTCATGCATGTACAGCACGGTGAATATATTACTTTTAGTCAAGATATGTACATTATTTATGGACGGTACGTATAGAAAAAGATAATAATGACTAATAGAATTTTGAGTCTTCATATATATTATATATATTGTATTAATTGTCAGATGAAGATCATACACTACACGAGTTGCTATTTGCGTATTCTAGCACCAAATTGTTCACTTCTGACTACAAAATTATTATTAGTAAATGAGGATCTTGGATGAATTAGTCATTTATATTATAATGACGTCATATATATACAAATTTATAAACAAGAAAATTTCCAACTTCACCTAGCAGAAATTTGAATAATTTGCATCACATGTGGGCTTAATTTGGACCATTTTAAAGAAAGATAGCTATTAAATTATTTATTAACCACGGTAACTAATTTATCAGCCATGCATTAATTTAATATATATATATATATAGTAAAGATACCATGAGTTTAAACTCACGGAGGCTTTCCGTGAGTTTAACTCAAAAAATATCAAATTATCTTCAAATTTTAATTTATCATGCTTATTAAATTCTTTATATGAAAATATCTTGGGATGCAAAAATTTGGATTGTTTTGAGTTTTTAAGTCATAATTTTTAATTTTTGAAAATTAACTCTAAAAATAATAATAATATATTCAATACTTGAACATAATTTAAAAAAAAATAAAAAAAAGGTGACTAAAAAACTCAAAACACTCTAAATTTTTGCATCCCACAATATTTTCATATAAATTTTTTAATGAGGATGATAAATTAAAATTTTGAGATAATTTGATATGTTTTGTTAGTTAACCTCAAGGAAAGTCATATGAAAATCTTATGGGATGCAAATATTTGGAGTGTTTTGACCTTTTTAAGTTATAGTTTTTATTTTTTTAAAATCAGCTCTAAAAATAATAATAATATATTTAATATTTGAACATCATTTAAAAAATTAAAAATGATGACTTAAATATCTCAAAACACTGTGAATTTTTATATCCTATAAGATTTTCATATAAAAAAATTTAATGAGGATAATAAATTAAAATTTAGAGATAATGTGATGTACTTTTTAAGTTAAACTAATGAAAAATCTAAATGACCTTAAACTCGCGAGATTTTTACTATATATATGCATCATTATGACCACCTCACAAGAACTTCAGAATCATATCGATCCGTCGATCGAGGACTTCCCTTCATGTATATCGACTTTTGCTACTTGTTTAAAAAATTGCCCTCTTGCTTGTACCTCGACAAAATTATCTTCCATTCAATAATGCATGGTAACTTGGTAAGGGGAAGAATCGAAGGTATATAGTGATCCAAAAACTACCTGAGTACCATATAAAGCTTTAGATAATGACGATGTTGTTTTGCTCAATATTAATGGTTGATTAAAGACCTATTTGGCCTCAAACGAGGTGACATTGGTGTGCGGGAGGATAGCAAGAAACAAAATGACCACTTTGGACAAAAATTTGAATGCGCGTCAAATTGGGCATGATTGAACTTGAGCCTAATTAAGTGCCTAAATGAATACATCAATTTATTTGATTTCAGCGTATTACCTATACTATATTATATTATCTACAGTCCTCGTAATTGTTCTCCTTAAAAAAATCTTTGCTCTCATCACCCTCCCCTTCCTGTGTTGAATCCAACATTTGAAGGCTCATAATTAAACAACTATCTTATTAGTAACGAAAGATTACAAGTTTACTTTCAAATTTAAATTACAAAAACATCTTTTATTATTTAAAGTTATACATCTACATTGATGAGAATTAGAGTGATAAAAATCAAATAAAAAAATAATGTGCAAATGTTCTCCTGTAGAAGAGTATGAATAATTATGGTCATAAAAATTGGAAACAAGAAAGTCTTTATATTTACAATTGTAATGTATACTTATATTAGGTTGAAATGCTTATTTTTCATTTTCTCCTGATTTGAATGTGCAAATTTGTTGTCTTATCAGCTTCATTAATGACTAAACTGAAGACGAAATGACTCGAAAGTGAAATAACTAACGAAGGAACTCAAAGATGGTGATATGAGAGTGGATGAGTTGAAACGCAGTGGAAGAGAATCAAGGGTGGTCGGATTAATTAGGGGTGTCAATGATATATATTTTTATTTATTTATATGGTCTGCATAAGATGAGTATATGGGCAAATATATTTTTTTCAACTTATTTGATATAAATATGGATAAGATTTTTTCGTTTAGTAAATGAATAAGGTTATGTGTAAAAGCTATTTCATACTCATTTGTCTTATAGTATAAACTTATATTATTTTTAATATAACTATTTCATGTAATATTTCTTCTCTATATTAGTTATCACGAGTTTTATGAGTTAATTAGTATGGATTATGAATTATAATTATTATTTTTTAAGATTTTATAATCTGACAAATTATAGTATTTGTACCATATTTAGTAGATTATATTTTGAAATGATAGGATAATACAATGTAAAATTTTATTTTAGATAAGATATTATTTTTATTTTCTATTTAAAAAGTTTGACAAGAGATGTTTATGTTTTTTTAATTTATTTATTTTGAAATTGCTTGAAATTGATTATATAGTTTATATTTTAATTTCATACTAGTAAAATAGAGATGTATTTTTTAAGAAATATGTAATGAATTAGTTAAAATATTTTTTATAAATGATGATAAAGATAATGTGAGCTTAAGCTCACGGAGGCCTTCCATGAGCTTAACTCAAAAAGTATATCAAATTATTTCCAAATTTGAATTTATCATGCTCATTAAATTATATATATGAAAATCTTGTGGGATGCAAAAATTTGGAGTGTTTTGAGATTTTTAAGTCATGATTTTTAGCTAATTCGGTTTCTATTTTTTGGTTTGGTTTTGATTTTTCTAAATCGGATAAACTAAATAAACCGAATAGTCTAAATTTTATCAAATAATTTTATTTTACTTGATATAAATAAGAATTTTATCAAAGATAATTTGAAAATATTTATTTTCTATAAGTTTTATTTAGTTATTTCTTTTATTTTTTAAATTGTTTATTTCTTCTATCAATTTCTATAATTTTTGATATTTTTATTCCTCTTTAAATAATATAATTTTTCTTTAACTAAATAAACCAAAAAAAAATGATTTATTCGATTTTCAGTTTATTTGGTTGATATTTTTAGAAGTTTAGTTCAGTTGATAATTTGACAAATAAAAAAAAACTTTGGATACATATAATTATTTCGGTTTGAATCAAACCGATAGTTTGCATACAACATAGAAAAAGTGAATCTTTTTGTTTGGTTGGATCAAATTGGTATGGGTCAATTTACTATGCTATTAATTTCTTGTGTTTGCTGATTGATAATTATAGCTCTCAACCGTTACAACTTGTTAACTCAAATAGACTCGCCATCCATGTACTTCCATCTGTTCTTTATTCCTCATGAAAAATAAGGGGCAAAGTCTCTATTTGATTTTATTAAGAGAGGGGATCCATGACAACTATTATATATTTCGATAACATTATGAACTAATTATTAAATAAGTTCAAATACGTATCTTAAAAAAACTACAAACTTATTCTTGAACTTGTAGATTGATTAAATTAATTTCAAATTTCATATAATTTGAATGCCATTTATAATACTTCATTAAAGCTCATTAGATTTAAATTGTTGCAAAATGCATTTTTTGTGATCTTAAATGGAGTATCAAAATAATATTCAGATTATATGAAATTTGAACACAATCAATATATTAGTTCATGAATATGTTTATAGAAGTTTTTATTTTTAAGAACCTTAAATTTATTTAATATCCATTGTACGTCAAGGTTATAAGAAAACGAACCCATCTAATTGAAGTATTGAACTCATCTTTATCTCAAAAAAAAAATTACGTAATATTTACCTACTGAAGGACCCAGTTTATAAATATCCAAAATTTTAATGTTCTAAGTGCCAACAGAAGGAAGCATATGATTCATGATTTTTTTTCTTTTTTTTTGGGCATTTTTCTTTTACCTTTTGCTCCCACTTCTTCGTCGTCTTCTTCGTTTTCAGAGTAAAATGCGTCAGGAGGAGCATTGGACTAAAGAAAGAAAATGGAGAAAGAAAAAGGAAGAGAATTTTGCAAAATTAATTAAGTGCAAAAGTTAGGGCTAGTTAAGGTAAGATTTTCGGAATCAAATATTAATTTTACAAGTATGAACATGTTTTTTCAATAGAGTTAATTAAGATGTAAAGAGAATATAGATAAACACAGTATATATATTTTCAACTTTATTCTTTTCTTGTACGATACTGGTATAAATTACAGGTGAAATTACTAGCAATAGCTTTATGGAGGATTACTCTAAAGCATCCAGCTCAGTAAGTAGACGATGTTTGTGTGATAATGTGAGAAATGTAAAAGTTGAATTAATTAGATAATTTCTGCCGGATATTAAAAATGAAATGTCTGAGCTCTTTTGTTAATTAAAGGATGTACACTTAAATTTCCAGTTGTTAACCTTTTATTTGTAACTGACAACAGGGAGTAGAGTGAACAGGAATATATTTCATAATTAATCATAGTCAACCACATCGTTTCATAAAAATTATATGGTTTGTTATTTAACTTCTAAAGCGCTATATTTATGTATATAAAATGAGAATCTTTGTAGTTTTCCAATGTGATACAAATATTTAAGTATGAGAACAAATATTGAATGTTATATACTTTTGACACCGACAGTAGCGAACCTATAGGTTAACAGTGCCAACTAAGGTAGCTTAGAATATAAAAAAAATACAGCTTTATTAATTGCCACATGGATCTAATTCGACCGGCCTGAAAACAAGGTTCTAAACTGAATATTTTATTATTTTATATTTATTAATGCATTAGAATTGTCATAATGCTCAGAAAGGCCAACAATATATACTTTGATGTAAAACACCATATTTCATTTATTTCTATTTATGGAATCGTTTACATGATAATATTTTTCGTCCACTGGTATATGATTAGGAATTAGCAAACATTTGAAACATTGGAATTTTGGGGAATTAATTAATTGTTGCACCATGGGAAATATCTATGCTTCGTAGCAAGTTGCACCACTTGTAAAGACTAGAGAATAAATAGTAAATGCATATCCACTGTTCCTTTTTGAACTTTTGAGCTTCAGCCTATATTCTATTAAGAAGATTTATTAAAAAAAAAAAACTATACAGACGTGGAGCCAAATTTTTTTTTTAACTATGGTCCCAGTTGATATTCTCATTTTCTTCTGAAATAAGACGGAAGAGAGATCTCCCGGAAGAAATTCTCTTTCACTTTATTCTAACTTTTAGCAATAGTATTTGGTACCATCATTTTAAAAGAAGCATTGTCTATTTTTAATGAAATTTTAAATATTAACATAGTTTTAATAAAATATTATTATATTTTTTATCACTATTAGTAAAGTAATTTTAAATTTTATAATTAAAATATTAGATACATATATATATATATATATATATATGCTTAAATTATTATTATTATTATTATTATTATTATTATTATTATTATTATTAACAAACAGCCATACAAATATCATTAAGAATATTATATAAAAATATAATTAGTTTATAATACTACTGGTGTTATAATATTAATATTAAATATTATTATTATTAACAATAACTACAATTATAATACAAATATAATAATTTTACCAATATTATATTAATAATATTATTATCATTTTTATATTCATAATAATATTATTATATTATTAATTAATATTATATTACTTATCGAAGGAACAATATAATCATAATTAAAAAATAATTAAATAATGAACAATAGAAGAACATGAGTGAAAGAAAGTGAGCTCTCTTGCGGAAAATCTCTTCTTATATCTAAAGATATAGAAGAAAATCTTCCAACTTCTACGTTGCCCTGATTCGGTCAAATACCGTCACATCCCGTATCGGATACGTATCCGATATAAAATTATATGTGATTCACGTGCGATACGCATCAGATACTCCAGCTGATATATCGGGATATATCAGCACATTTGACTAGTGGATTCGGTCAAGGATACGCATGGGATTCACGCCGAAACTTTCAGATATGGCTGAAATCTGCTCCGATACATTTAACATATGTTTCAGCGCGTTTCGGATCTACTCCAACGCATTTAGAGGTGACAATCAGGCGGATCGGGTCGGCTAAGTTTGACCAAAAAAATTATCAGGTCACGAGTCGGGTTCAGATCAATCCGATCCGGGTCGGGTCGGGTTTTGGGTCGAATAGTGTCAGGTTTTTTTGGGTTTCGGGTTCTTAGTAGCTCAGGTCATCTCGTGTTTCGGATCATTCGGGTTCAGATCGGGTTGGATTTTAGATCATCAGATATAGGATAATTTTGGGTTTCGGGTTATTTTGGGTCAGGTCGGGCCGGATCAGGTTCTTTTTTGTGATGTTTCATTTTGAGTCTGGTCGGGTTGGATTTCGGTTCGACATACATTAAAAAAAATTTAGAAATTCATTTTAGATAATATTAAATCTAGATTATCAATTATGTTATAATTAATTTGAGTATTCAAATAATATGGATATGATTAATTAATTTGGGTCTAGTCAGATCGGTTTTAGGTCGATATACTTCATTCATTTTATTAACAAACTGAAAACATGCTATTTATGATAATTTTAATTAATAGACATTATTTTTTTATGATAATTTTAATTTATGATATATAAATTTTAATTAATAGACATTATTATTATGATTTTAAAATATTTTTTTATTTCGATATAAATATATATATATATATATATATATATATATATATATAGTGGAGATACAAGTGAGCTTAAGCTCACGAGGCCTTCCGTGAGCTTAACTCAAAAAACATACTAAATCATCTCGAAATTTTAATTTATCATTCTCATTAAATTCTTTATATAAAAATCTTGTGGGATGCAAAAATTTGGAGTGTTTTGAGCTTTTTAAGTCACCGTTTTTAATTTTTTAAAATGATGTTCAAGTATTGAATATATTATTATTATTTTTAGAGCTGATTTTCAAAAATTAAAAACCACAACTTAAAAAGCTCAAAACGCTCCAAATTTTTGCATCCCATGAGATTTTCATATAAGAAAATTAATGAGAATGATAAATTAAAATTTCGAAATGATTTGATATGTTTTTTGAGTTAAGTTCACGGAAGGCCTCCGTGAGCTTAATCTCACGGTATCTCTACTCTATATATATATATATATATATATATATATATATGCATGTAGGTAATTTTTTTAATTAAAATTATCAAAATTATACATTTTATATTGATAAAAATATTTATTAATTTGTGTTAAAATAAACAGACGGTCCATCATTGTTTATGAAACTCGTGCTTAACTCGGTCCTTCTCTAAACCCGTGCTTAACCAGACCTCCCTCAAAATAAACTGACATTCAAGTACAAGTTGAATTTATAAAAAAAAATTAATATTTATACAGTATAATTTTAAAGTAATTAGATACATATATGCAACACGAATCGGGTCGGGTCGGGTTTCGGGTTGTCTAATTTCGGGTCATCTCATGCTTCGTGTTGTTTGGATTCAGATCGGGTCGGGTTTCGGGTCATTTGATCTCAGGTTGTTCGGGTTTCGGGTCGTTCGGGTTCGGATCGGGTCGGATTTTAGATTGTCTGATCTCGGGTCATCTCGGGTTTTCGGGTCGTTCGGGTTTGAATCGGGTCGGGTTTTGAGTTGTCTGATCTCGGGTCATCTCGGGTTTTAGGTCGTTCGGGTCGGATCAGGTTCAGTAATGTTCAGATCAATTTGACTTTCTGAAAAAATCAAATCGGGTCGGATTCGATCCGAACGGGTTTCTCGGATTGAGTTAGATTTTACCACCTCTGAATGCGTTTCAGGCTTTCAGCTTGGAAGAAAAGTGCCACACGCATAGTGGCGCACACTATGCCACAGAGGATCCCACAATATCTCTCCACAAAACGTGCGTTTCTGATCTACTCCAACGCGTTTCAGGTCTGTGCTGTACCATGCTACTGCTCTACCATTACACCAATTCCATCTTTCTGTTAAGCAACGTCTTTCGTTTTATATATCAACTTCCAACGTAACTTTTACTTTTAAATTTTCATTATACTATTTTTATTTTTATATATAAATTAAATTTATATATATATTACTAGTTTTTTAATATAGAATATGACTTTTTTATATTTTAATATTTTTTATATATTCCGCCGTATTTTAGATTTTAAAAAATACCGTATCGCCGCACCCGCACCGTATCGGATACAATACTCACACCCGCACCCGTGCAACATAGTCCAACTTATATTGCTCATCTTCCATCTAATTCTACTTGTGTTTATCAATTTTCTTCCAATAGATATCTTCTTCTACGTTACTCGGAAAGAAATTTGAGTTACTAAACACCCCTAATTATGAACTACTTCTGAAAAAACTTATATTTCATATGACTAATGATAATTCAATAAAATTCAATTGACCCTACTGAAGCTTTAGTTAATCTGTCACTTGTAAAATTGATAAATTACAACAACTATTCCTCAAAAGAAAATTACCGAGAAAGTACGGGTCGAATTGAAAATGTTAAGAAAATACTACTATATATAGAGAGAGAGTAATATACTGTAAACTCATAGAGACATTTCATGGGTTTAACTCAAAAAATATATCAAATCATCTTCAAATTTTAATTTATCATACTCATTAAATTCTTTATATGAAAATCTTTTGAGATGCAAAAATTTGGAGTGTTTTTGAGTTTTTAAGTCACCGTTTTTTATTTTTAAAAATGATGTTCAAACATTAAATATTTTATTATTATTTTTAAAACTAATTTTCAAAAATTAAAAACTATAATTTAAAAAACTCAAAATACTCTAAATTTTTGCATCCCATAAAATTTTTTAATCTCATAATATCTTTACTCTATCTATCTATCTATATATATATTGACCGTAGTTTACTCGCGTGTTGACAACTACAAGGGGCTTTTGTCAACCATAAGCAACGTTTCTCTGCTTAATTTACACAAAGAGCATTACAAAATGGTTCTCCAAAGTCAGTGAATTACAGTTGGCTTTTGAAAGTCAACTACAACCCTTGGCTTTTGAAAGTCAATTACAACCCTTTTTATTAGGAGAAGGGATCGGTTGACAATGGTTTATTTTGATAACTTTGACAATCCAAGACCACAAAATGGATTTTTTTCATATCCGATTATTTTTTTCTCGATGAAAAATAATCGATAATCCAGGTGGTTATACAACCATTTAATCCGGGAGCGCTCGTAAAATTTAACCTAAAAGCAATATTTTTGAAAATCGTCAATCGAAATCCCCCTGCGAATCGATTACAGCGGTTCTTATAGAACAACCGCCGCAAAATACCATTTACAACGGTTTTTAACTAAAAAACCACTGTAAACATGAAGAGTTAAAAACCGCTGTAAAAAAGATTTTGCATGGGTTTTGCCATAAAAATCGCTGTATTTTTTTTTATTTTTTTTTCAAAAATGGTTTTGCAGCGGTTTTTCCATAAAAATCGTTGTAAATGTTTTTTTTTGAATTTTTTTTTGTTTCTGTGACTAGCCCATATATGCTAGACATATATAATATTTCCATCACATATGAGGTGAGGCAGTGGCGAGACAGGGGTGAGGCAGCGGCGTGAGGTAGGGGCGAGACAGCGGCGAGGCGAGATGAGGCAGCGGCGCGAGGCGAGGCAACGGCGATGCGAGGCAAGGCGATGCAGTGGCGAGGCGTGGCAGTGGCGAGGCGAGGCACTGGGCTGGGTTTTCAAAAATGAGGAGTTAAGGGTTTTCCAACTGCGCTGCAGGATAGGAGGGAATATCGAAAATGAAAGTGGGAGACGAGGTTCCGCTGCCCGGTCTCGTTTGCTGCTGTCGAGATCCCGCTTGCCGTTGTCCGCTCCGGACCCGCTCCAATCAACCGCTTTGATCAAATTTGGTGGAATTTTGTGTTATTTCGAGCTCAAAAAAATGCTCAAATTCGAAGCTCCTTTAATGATGGCAGCTGCTGGTTGGGAGAGAGAGAGAGAGAGAGTCTGTAACTAGGGCAGCAGTATTTATTAGCAACTTTACAATGATTTTCAGCTAAAAACCGTTGTAAATGGGTTTATAGCGGTTGTTAAAAAACCATTGTTAGGTTTACAACGGTTTTTAACTAAAAACCTATTTACAACGATTTTCAGCTAAAAATCGTTGTAAAGTTAGCAGCGATTTTTTTAAAAATCCGTTGTAAACCCATTTACAGTGTTTTTTTTTACCGAAAATGACTCTAAATGATGCGCTACAAAAGAGTCTTTTGGCATAGTGAATGAACCTATAAATAAATATAAAAAAAATAAATGAATTTTTTTTATAAATATGTTTTTCTACCTTTAGATTTATGGTCATTCAAATTTCATGTAATTTTATTATCATTTGATAGTCTATCAAAGACCGTTAAATTGGAAACATTGTAAATTACATAAAAATTTGATAGTCTTTGATGAACTATCAAACGATAATGAAATTGTATGAATTTTGAATGACCATCAATCTAAAGGTAGAATAATATATCTATAAAAAAAATCATTTTTAAGATTTGTTTTGTATTTATTTAGAGATCCATTGTCAAAGTTATCAAAATAACCCATTATCAATGGATCCCCACTCTTTTATTAGTTAATCAAATAATTAAAATAAATTAGATAATTACCCAAGTTAACGCGCTTTGCTTAGGGAATTACCTTCTATTATGCATTCAAACTGACTAGGGCTTTTGATAGTAGATAAATTATTAAGAACTTTTTTTAATCGTAAATGGTTAATACTCGTGAGAAATTATACATATAAAAGAATTAAGTTATGATGCTATGTATAACACTAATTGCCCCGTGCTATCCACATTGATTATATTAGAAAATCACTAGCATTATCTGCTAAACCAGAAAACAAATGAATGAGGTTTCCAAACTCTCCTTCTTAAGTTTGTCTTTTTCATTAAAATCAATAACAAGTGAGAATTTGTAGAAGTCAGATGAATATTCATAGGATTAACGCTAGATGAAGAAGGTTTAGGGTTCTGTTGTTGTTTTTCCTTTTTCTTTTTTCTTTTCATTTCTCCTTTTTCTTTTCCTCTTTTATGTAAATAACGCTGTAAATATCTTGTTTGTTTCAATAAAAATATCAGATGGGCAATCGCCTTCTGCTTCAAGAAAAAAACTAATAACAAGTAACTACTCTTTTTCAGAACAGAAAAACAGTTCACAAGCCTGATCGATAAACCACCTACTAAGGACAGATTTACAACAGTAAAACAGTAGTCCCTTTCTATGTTATTGTCGAAATTGGCACTGTTTTTTTTTTTTTTCATCTCTAGGAAATTGTTTATGTTTCCATCTCCTTGCCTTGGGATCCTACAAATGGTAAGGCTATCTAGGGCTGTCAAACGTAATAAACGAAAACGAAAGAAGTCATTTTCGTTAACCGTTACGTTAACATAATGAAAAAAAAATTCATCAATCATTTCTTTTAACAAACGAAATAGAAAATCATTTTGTCAATTATTTTATTTACCACGAAATAAAATGAAACACAAGATTTTATGTATTTACATTGAAATACACTTAACAAAATGAAAAATATTATTTCATTTAATATCACGAAATAAAAAATAATTTTGTTAACTATTTCATTTAATAAACGAAAAAATATCATTTTCTTAACTATTTTATTTATCACAAACAAAATATGGCGAAAAACATTTCGTTGACACCCTAAGATTACCTTGTTTCATGTCCAGATAGAGAAATAAGATGCAAATTGACCAGCGAATAATATACGCATCCACATATTGGATTCCGCATGTTAAGGGCGGGAACATAAATATTCGCATGTGAATAATGAAAATGCGCATCTTCCCTTGTTTGACTTAGGGTTAATGAAGTGATGTGAAGGTATGATGGTTCTCATTTTTCAATGAACCAATCGTGCTAGCTACTTACTAGTGTGTAATGATCTTCTTGTTTGTATGTACTTCCATTTAATTTTCCTCTAAAAGTTTTCTTTATATGTATACAGAGTTATACAGTTCTAGTATACTTAACTGCATAGTATAAGTAAAAAATATTAAAACCATGCCAGTTCATTATAGAATTAATGCCAAATTTTATTTATGATTCTCATTAACTGTCTTATATATGCGTCTATGAGAATGCATTTAACAACTTCTTTCTCCAAAAGCTTTATGTTTTTAGAAAAACTTGAGTCCGATGATATTACTGGTTTTTTAAGGGTTAGGAATTCGTCCAAAAATCAAATGGTTGATGATTGATTGTTATTGACTGAGATCAGAGGCGGATGCAGGATTTTGGTCAGGGAGAAGGCAATTATCGGATTGTAATAGTTTATCGGATTCAAACCCATTAACAAATCGGATACTAAATAAAAATTAATAATTTAATATATATTCTTACCTAATAAAAAATTATTAAAATAATAATATTTTATATATTAAAAATAACAACAAAATAAAGCTCAAAGTAATAGATAAACAAGTTGATGAAAAAGTTTTCGTCTACGTAACTTTATATTTTGATATTTTTCCATAATTATTTCACTATGCACGATATTAAATATTTTTTTCTCAATAAAAATAATCAGACAATTCAGGTGGGGCAAAAAAAAATTTCAGGGGGAGGGACAAATTACCGAAAATTATATTATTTTTCAAAATCGTGCTCCCCTAAACCACCTTGGATCCGCCCCTGAATGAGACTGATGCCCGTTCTTTTCTTCTTCTTAAGCCAACAGATTATAAAAAAAAATCTAAGAAAATGGTCAGTTAAGATTATAACGTGTGTGCTGATGCCATCCATGGTTATTTTAATTTGGTGATTTCTGATAATGATCTGTTTTCAAATTAAGTTTTTCCGTTTTGTGATAAGTTAAGTATTGAGGTTATTGCAATTGTACAAATAAAACGAGACTTAAAATTAAATGCACCTTATTAGTAATGTTCCAACAAATATATTCTCAATTTTTCATGTCTGATCTTACTTCCCCTTGGGAGTGTTTGGCACTCAATGGAATAGCAAAAAGTTGGAATAGAATAGCTATTCCGACGAATTAATTTGCCAAACAAATTTTAGACTAAGTAGAAGAGTGCGAGATAGTGCTAATCCGGTATACCAACTTATAGGTGGAATATCGGATTAGTTCTCGTCGGAATAGCGATCATTATTTGATTATGATGTATTATATTATTATATTACGATTATGATTAAGATTTAGTATTATTATATTATTATATTATATTTATGATTATAAATTATTATTATATTAATATTATGATTATTATTTATTATTATTATTATCATTATATTATTATTTTTAAATTATTATTATCATTATTGTTATTATATTATTGTTACCATTAGTATTATTATATTATTTATTATTATTATAAATATAATTTTAATATTATATTATTATATTATGAATATAAATATAATTATTTTATTATTATATTATTATGATCAAGATTATTTATTATTATATTATTATATTATTATATTATGATGATTATGATTGTGATTATTAAGATTATGATTATTATTACTTATTATTATTTGATTATGTTGTATTATATTATTATATGTTGATTATAGTGATGATTAATTTATTATTATATTATTATTATTATAATTATTTATAATTATTTTTATGATTATGATTATATTTTTATTATTATATTATTATGATTATGATTATGGTTATATTATTATGATTATGACTATAATTATTATTATCAAGATTATGATTATGATTATTATATTATGATTATATTATGATTATATTACTAAAATTATGATTACTTATTATTATTATTATTATTATTATTATTATGATTGTAATTATAATTTTTTATTATTATTTTACTATATTATGATTATGTTTATTTTTTTATTATATTACTATTATAATATTATTATTTATTATGATTATTTTATTATTATTTTATTATGGTGTATTATATTATTATATGTTGATTATATTTATGATTTATTTATTATTATATTATTTTAATTATAATTATTTATAATTATTTTTATGATTATGATTATATTTTTATTATTATATTATTATGATTATGATTATGGTTATATTATTATGATTATGACTATAATTATTATTATCATGATTATGATTATGATTATTTATTATTATAATATTATTATAATTATGATTGTAATTATAATTTTTTATTATTATATTACTATATTATGATTATGTTTATATTTTTATTATATTTCTATTATAATATTATTATTTATTATGATTAGTTTTTATTACTTTATTATTATTATTATCTTACTATTATGATTATTATTTTCATCATCATTATTAGTATCATAATTATTTATATTTTAACTATTCTGAGTAACAACTGCCAAACAATATTTTCGCTCTTCCGAATAGTCAAGAATACCACTCTTCTACCACTCTTCCAAAAAAATACTATTCTATCACTCTTCCAAAATTATCACTTTTCTAAAGCTATTCCTTGATTTGCCAAACGGACCCCTTCTGTATATATAGCTTGAACAAATGACTCGTGTGACCATATATATGTTTTTTTCTTCTCTTAAAGATATGTATTTTTATATGCAACGAAAAATTGCAGCAAATCTTATGAGTTTCTGTGTACCAATTTCAAATAATTTTTCATGATATTTTTAATTAATTATACATATAGCTTTTATCATTCTAAAAAGTTCTCCCCTTTTAAAAATTTTTGCGTGCCAATATTTTTACACAAAAGATATTCGAAAAGGGCTTATTTTTTCCTCCAAAAGATTTTTAGAACAAAGTTCAAATTAATTTTAATATACAAAAGATATATGGTCTCATGCCACTTAAAAATAAAGTAAAAAAAAAAAGAGAGGGGGAAATGGTCAGTCATGTACTTGAAATGCAACATGGCTAAAGAATCCCATGCTTGATGCGACCGCCCAGGTTTTAGTAATAATAAGTTTTATTAAATTAATATTATTAAAAATAAGAGTGAGAAACGTAAAATTTCAAATATACGAATGTCAGCGCGCCACCGTTAGTGGCGCGTTTCATTATTTTTACGAAACGCGCCACTGGCAGTGGCGTGTTTGCTTCTTATATTTTCAAACGCGCAGCGCAACTCCATCTCACTTGAGCGGGGTTTGGACGAAACGCGCCACTAGCAGTGGCGCGTTTCATTATTTTTTTGAAACAAGCCACTGACAGTGGCGCGCTGCCATTCGTATATTTGAAATTTTACAGTTCACACTCTTATTTTTAATAATATTAATTTAATAATAATTATTAATAATAAAAACCGGCGACCGACTTTAATTTAGAACTTTATACTGTCCTACGTGCCTTTCCTCAAAAAAAAAGAGAAAAAAAAGGAAGCTGTATACACTGTTCTTGTCAGTTTGTATCTATACTATTATATTATATTTGCTGTACTAGTTTTTAATGTCTCCTGAAAAAAATCGTTTAATTTCCGCAAAGTTTAGGCTCTACTGATTTATTCCTGAATTCCGAATTATAAATATACAACACACACTGGTATTTACGTATGTTTTTCATGAGTTCTCGGATTATGCAGCACATCAGCACTTAAATTTATTGAAAATTAAGTTCTATCCAGCTGCGCTGGATGATCGAGGTTTGTTTGAAAATTAGTATGAACTGATTAGTGATTAATGGGAATTAACTATATAGCAGCAGTTGACATTATACATGATCGCCAATAAAGTTGTCTTACCACGCATTAATTCATCTATATATGCATGTATCTCACTTTAAAGTCGCCTCCTTACAGCGAACCTGTAGTACATGCGGATAATATATATATATATATATATATATATATATAATATATATATAGTAAAGCTCCTAAAAATACGGAGTTCTTATATGATTCTAATTAAAAAAAGTATACTAAATCATTTTTAAATTTTGATTTATTATTCTCATTAAATTTTTCATATGAAAATATTACGAGATATAAAAATTTGAAGTATTTCAAGTTTTCTAAGTCATTTTTTTCAATATTTGAAAATCAACTCTAAAAAAATAATAAAATATTTAATATTTATACATTATTTTCAAAAATTAAAAACAATAATTTAGAAAACTCAAAACATTCCAATATTTTGTACCTCATAAGATTTCAACATAAAGAATTTAATGAGAGTGATAAATCAAAGTTTGAAAATGATTTGATATATTTTTTGAGTTAGAATCACGGAGGGATTTTGTACTCCTAGAGCATGCTAGTTTTACTATATATATGAGTGAAGCTATGTGCTTCGTAAAGCACAAAATCTCTCATATTTTGTGTCCATATCTTATTTTTAAAAGTTCAAATGATTAATCCAAATTGTTGAACATGATCTTCATATTTAAATATCTTTGGTGATTAAATTTTATATTTTTTAGATGGGTATAAAGTTTGTTGATCTAATAATTTATGTACCATCCAATAATAATGACTTTTCACCCATCTAAAAATATAACAAAAATTTCAAAAATATATATATATATGATCTCTAAAGATATTTCAATATGAATATCATATTTAACAATTTAGGGAGCCGTTTGAACTTTCAAAATCGAGATAGAGATGCGAAGCACGGGAGATTTTGTGCTTTGTAAAATACCATAGCCACACTATATATATATATATATAGAGAGAGAGAGAGAGAGAGAGGGCTATGGTGCTATGAATAGCACGGATCGCCTCCGTGCTATGGATCGGTTCTTCATTTTCAAAGTTTAAATAGTCGATCTGAACCATACAAAATAATTTTCATATGAATATCTCAATGTAGACTAAATTTTATATTTTTTACAATTTTTTTACTATTTTTTAAGGTAGTAAGAAAATCACCTATTTTGAATGGCTCATAATATCTAAATCAAGTGATATTCTAACTATCTTAAAAAATAGTTAAAATTTTTTAAAAAATAGTCTACATTTAGATATTCATATGAAAATTATTTCGTATGGTTTAGATCGACTATTTGAATTTTAAAAATGAAGAACTGATTCATAGCACAGGGGGCGATCCGTGCTATTTATAGCACCATAGCCCAACTCTCTCTCTCTCTCTCTCTATATATATATATATATTAAAGCTAACATACTTCTACGAGTACAGAGTCGTTCTGTGCTTTTAACTCATTAAATTTTTCATATGAAAATTTTAAAGGATACAAATTTTTGAGGTGTTTTGAGTTTTTTAAGTCACTGTTTTTAATTTTTAAAAATGATGTACAAACATGAATATTTATGATTATTTTTAGAGTTGATTATTTAAAAATTGAATACAATAACTTAGAAAACTCAAAATACTCGCACAAATTAATTTCATGGGCCCGTAATTGTTAGATCCAGAAGCTAATACATTAAATTTTAATATTTTAATTTAATAATTTAAGGCTTTTAATTCAGAAAAAATTAACCATGTTAAACAATTTGGTTATTACCGACTCTGAGCACAGTTCTTTGAGAACTAGTTAAAGGCCATATTTTGACAAGCGTATTCGGATTTTGTCAACAGTACAGCACATGAAACTTCTATGATTTATTTTCTAAAAATTATCATGTTTACTCCTCAAGTACATTAGTTAAAACTTTTTTTTTAAAAAGGAAAGGAAAATAATATGGAAGCTATCCTACCAAAAAAAATAATAATAAAAGTAAAATATAAACAAAAACAATGTCAGTAAACGACCTGTAAAAGCAATTGTGAACACTGATTATATATGTTGTTGTTGTTGTTGATGCTGCTGTTGATTATAATTGTGTTTTTTCGAGGTCATGGCCACAAATTCTCAATGTGGCACGGTTGAGATATTAATTTTAGATGCACTAGGATTTAAAGCCACTTTATACTACCACTTTCTAAAGAAATGAAACAGAAAACGAAAAAAAATGGAAAAAGAAAGGGGAAAAATTGAACAGCCCAGTAGCAGCACTGACGGGCTCGTTAGGCCCATTTAGGATCTGGGCCGTTAACCCGCTTGCCTCTCCAATTAAGCCAGATGTCTATACTCTATATATAGGACCCAGCAGCATATGCATCTCGCACAGAGGCGTCAGTTTGATGTGTTTAAATTTTAAAAGAACTCTTTCCGGCCCATTGACGTTTCTTTTATTATGATATGCAGTGGTTCAAAATATGTTATTTAGGTATTTCATATATTCAATTGAATAAGTATTGACATGCATGAACTATGTTATTTAGGTATTTCATATATCCAATTGAATAAGTATTAGGTACACGTGGGTATGGCTAGGTGCGGCCACCGATACAGCTGGATGTAGCCTCCGGTACAACTAGGTGCGGTTAAATTTGGGAAATTCAGAAAATTAAGTGCATGATTGATATTTGAACCCAAGAAATGAGTTATACTCATTAATGCATGACACCGTTACATGATCTCTTCACTTTTATTAGTAGTGATTGATGCTATTTTTATATATTTATTTTATTAAAAACGTTATATATTTTTTTATATCATCATTTTATAAAATTAACGTACCATCATACCTGCATCATATCCGATATAATACTCGCACCCGCACTCATGCAGTAAAGTGCCAGAGTTATCTTGACCGTTTGGTCTAAATCTGAAAATCTTATTGTACTCAACGCCTATGCTATGTTCATCAGTAGTTGGGAAGAAGAAACCCAATTTATATTGGGCGCTCAAATTCTATTTGACTCCAACAAGGGTCTAAGGTGAAATAAGTAAAAGTGTGGGGAGCATTGTCAACGAATTATTTTGATAATTTCGACTGTATGTAAAAATAATTTATGATTAAAAAATATGATAATGAAATGTAATCTATATGCATATCGCATACGTAATAAAAATAATGAAATTTTAAATTAAGTTTTAGACTTCATAAGTGATATAAATTTATAACAGGGTTCGAATTTAATGACGTGTGATCAATGACCCAATGATATGAAATTGTATGAAATTAGTATACAACTAATCTATAAGTCTTTATATTTTATTTCTATTTTTTCCTATCTTGTAATATTTAACAAAGTGTTGGAATTGTTTTTACAACCATTTGTCATGGGATCCCAACTCTATGTATAACTAGTCTAATTTCGTAATTGAGAGTCAAATACTTTGTTCCCAAAAGAAACCAAAGATAAATAAGTGGAACAAAAAAATCAAATAATTCCCTGCTAAAGCAGTAGAGTGGCATTGATATTGAAATTACAGAAAAATGATTGCTCAACTAATCAATAAAAAAATAGCATCTCTAACTTTTTTCCCGCTATTCCTTCAATATTTTTTATGTGGTGTTTAAGTTGCATTGGCAATCATTTCTTTTATCATGGAGACATGGACAAACTTTTTTATGCGGTGTTTAAAGTACATTTTTTTCTAACAAATTAATTTGAGTAAAAATAAGAGTCTAAACTACTCAACTTTTATTATCCTTAAAGGATCTTATTCGGGTTTTGAATCCGCAACCTCTCGCACGAAAAATATTATTTTTTGCTACTAGACGAAATGTTGATTCTTGACAAATTGCCCGTTAATGAAAGCCTATGACAATTCAAAAAAATATATTTCTACTATAATGGACATATGCATATATTAGCCTCACATAGCAAATACTTATTTCCAATATTAATTACGTGCAGAGAATTTCCTAAATAAGAAACAGAAGATGCCTTCTCAAAATGAGATGCCAATAAACCTACTAAAAATCATGTGGAAGAGGGATATAATTAAAGGTAGTGGAGGAGACAAAAGGAAATACACTTTCTATTTTCTTTATTTGAGTCCAATAAGAATTTTAGTTTATTTGCTTCCGAGCGTTATTAGCATTCATGCTTTTCACAAAGTGGAGAATTTGTTGAAGCGCAGTGGAAAGTTGATGGGGAAAAGAACAAGAAATGCTACCTTTTGAGGAGTTTAAAGGGAGGAACGAGCACATGATTTATGTGAAATTTCCTCTCTATGTGCCTGACTTTCTGAAAAGAGTTAGCACTTGGCAATTAAAAGGGTGCTCTCCTTTTAATAAATTTCTGGACCAACCAACTATTATTATAGTATCCGATTCTATGGACTTTAAAAAGGAAAGACAAACAGCAAGATTCCACACCGTTCATGTTTCCGAGATCACCTTAAATAACGAGCATGCATGTTCTGATTCTATGATCTAGCAAAGTAGATGTTTAATTTCTTCTATTAGCAATTGTCTCAATCATATATAAGAGGAGCAAGTGTATTTCTAATAAAATGCAATGTTCAACATAGGGGTGGAGATTAATTAGCAGATGGATTAGTCCTCCAAAAATTGGAAAAAAAAGTAGTACATATATTAAAGATTTAAGACATTTTATAGTAATTATATTAAAGTTTTTTTTATTAAATTCCTCTAAAAGTTAAAGACGTGATATCTTATAATCATATCAAATTATATTAACATCTTGTCATCTTCATACTTTTGGTTCAAGCCCGCCACTGCCCCAAGTAATTAACATGACATCGTCCAAAGATTTAACGTGGCTTAACGATGTCAACAACTTATGGCTTGATATTTGAACATTAAGTTATTAATGAAAAAAAAATGCAGTTATGAGAGGACATAAAATAAATATGGTTATTAGATTCCTTTAAGACGTACTAACAGACGGTTACAAGATTACTATGCTTATGCATGCATTTATGCTCTCTCCAAGCAGATTCCTCTACATTGTAGAACTCCAACTGGTTAGTACACGCTTCATGCTAATTTTATGTAATATGTTTTATTCATGAATTATTAGCTAATAAACACGACTAAACTGTTTTATTTGCAAATTATTCATGAATGAAAAAAAATATAAATCAGTGAATTAACAATTTATCCACGAATTTATTCGATAAAGTGATGAAACACAAATTATTCAACGAATTTATTCGATGTAGTGATGAAATACAAATTATTAACGAATAATTTATAAATCTTATTACTGTATAAAGAGCATATGCAAACTGCTAGAGGGCCACACCTATAAGATTATAACCAGGCCAGACCTAACCATAGACAAGCCTAGCAAGGCCCCGCCCAACCTTCTATTCAAAAACTGCTCAAATCCTTTCATATTTAATTGTAATTTTAATAGGAGGAGAGTTCAAATACCTCAATTTTATGCTCAATTATGTCTTCACAATTTAAATTTTTAATAACTTAAAATTTAAATTTTAAATATTAAATAAATCTGCTAGATTTGATATAAGTCATTTTATTTATGTATAGATTAAAAATTATGATGTTTGAATATTATTTTGTGTAACATCAAGAACTTATAAAAAGTATACTAATATGGTTTATGTCTAGATATTAATTTTTTAACTTGGTAATTTACAAAAAAATAAAAGTGAAATGATGATTTTTTTTGTGTAAAATGAAAATATAATATAGATCAAATATAATAATTTTATTTTGCGATTTCAATTTTAAATTTTAATTTATTAAAAATTAAAAAAATAAGAGTATGATTGAGACAAAATATTAGGGCATTTGAACTCTCCTCTTTTAATGGATATAGCTTGATAATTTAAATATGCCCAAGGTTAATTAATCAAATACAAATTGGAACTATAGGTATAACTCGGTGTCCATCCTTCTTTAACATCCTGACCCTATACTGCCTATTATGTGACAGCAGATCCGAAATATATGAACTAATACGTATACATACATATACATACATTTTATATAAATTTGTGCTCTATATTTATTTGGGTTCTACGTGGTTGTTAGCATCTGGCCTCTTAAAGAACGTCGCTTTAAGCATTCAATGCACGTACCTGTCTAAAATAAAGACAACATGGCAGTCTCATCCTTCTGTTCATTGTATTTGATTGATAGGTTGAAAATTTAGAGAGCGACATTTTTATTTGCTATTTGGCAAAAATGCCAAAATGTAAAAAATATCATATCATAGCATGCAAGTCTTGCCTTTACCTCAGGGCTCATGACAGCGCTAGTGTGAACTGTGAAGTGAATGAATTAAAATGTCTCTCATCCTTTCAAGTTGTAATAACTGCGTTTTAATTGACCTTAATTAATTGGTTGGTACTATATCGGTCTCATCAAAACTTTTTTTTTTTGGTTATTTGGGAAAATTTTAGCACTATATATAAAAAGCTTGAATCTAAAATATATTAATTAAATGCACAATAATCGTGTCAGATGACATTTAACTCGTGCTAGGCTGCTAGCTAGTCTTTGACAGTTACATTTTTCTGAACCAGTTAATCTAGAATGATTAAGTTTGAAATTCAAGAAAGGCTTATTCCCCATTCATTTCTATTAATTCATCGCATTGACTCAGGGACAATTTAGTTACCTTTATATATATTTGCTCTTTTTTGCACCATGCAATTTCAACTCGATGTATATATATATATATATATAGTATCAAAAGCTCTCATAGTAAACATATGAGGTTATAATTTTTATCATCTTATTGTTACTGGTATTCATCCGGCACTTTGACTATATTGAAATTAATAATGATCATCATCATCATCATTATCGTCGTCGTCATCATCATCATCATGACGGACAAACGCCAGTTACTTCATGAGCAAAAATAATAATAAATGCCTAAATGAAAGTTACTCAAGTTGCTAGCTACCTAATGGGGTTTGGAAGCAAGCGGGGTACGTTCGCACTCCTTCGAATCTAAAAATCGATTTAAAGGGTACGCGAGCCTCATTGATTTTATATTGAGATTTATATTTTTAATAGATCTTAAATTTTAAAATTCACATTTTTAATGATTATATGAATCAATACAAAATGATTCACTCACTTTTCAAATTAATTTTTGGGTTAGAACGAGTATGAATATCCCGGTTCTCTGGGCAGAGGACACTGTTGATTACAAATTTGCAAGCTTTTATCCTCCTGAAAAAGTTAAGTCACGTGCATACCAACATTGCAATCATGTTTCATAATTCCAATATTTTTATGCATGATTTAAAAAGTTTCTCTTTCTATAAACAGAAAAAAAAAAATGAAGCAGCCGTCACATTGTCGACACCTGGAAAATTTTGTGAGTAGTGACAGGTGTGTCACGAGTCATGGCACAGAAATAATGAACTAATACAAATATATATGCATCATTAGTCCTGAATCAATTTAAATACTACAATCAGTCTTCAACTTTTGTAGGATCATAGAATGCTCACTGACTTATATCTTACAAGTTAATGAAATCTTATATTTACATTCTAGAAAACTATTTTAGTTCAAAATTAAATTTCTACACATTATTTATGTTGTGGGATATTCTTTTTATCATCCAATCAATTAAATAATCTAAATTATATTTCGAAACTTTAAGAAGATAAAAAAAATTATACAGAATTTTACTATTTGGCAGATTATTTTCATAATATTATTTTTCATATTTATCAGAACACATTTCATAATAATATTTTAAAAATATTGTCTCACCTTGTATATGGTAGAAGTGTGAATCTCCTTTTCTGTCTATTTTTCTTTTCCGTATATTGTTGTTAGTAAGCCTCGCCTTGAATTTTTCTATTGAGTGGTTCTTCTATGGACCAATTGTTTATTTTAATTTGATCTCTTCATCTCGAATATAAATTTTGATTTATAGTGGAATTAGTATTTTATATATTAATTTGATAGTTTTGGAAGAAAACAATAACAATAATATTCCGGACTATTAAAGTTGACACCTCTATAATTATAACTATGTATGTGCTTGCACTATTTATGAATTCATAAATGTATTCATTGGACCATAACCACCACCTTCTATTTCTTAGAAATGAGAACAGTTCTTAATTTGTTCTGACTCACACTCACACTCACACTCACACTCACACACCCTTTTGAAAAATGAAAATTGCATACAGCCCTACAGAAAGTCATCTCTGTTTTAGGGGTTTTCGGTTTGGACCACAAATCCACACGAAGGGGTAAGAAACGAAAAAGGCACCAAAGCAATTGAGGCCTTGGGTGTATTAGGCCTTTCCATTTATTCCCTAAAAGCTTGTGGTGGCAAAGGCATGCAACCCAATCCACTCAAGGCATGTCTCATCCCATTTCTCTCGGATCCGTATCTACTGTATTATTATTATTATTTTATAATAAAGTAACTGTTTGAATCTCATCTCATCTTTTATTTGAGCATTTTTTTATCCCTCTAAAATTTCAGAGGATTTTGAGTTCATCTCTCTCGGTTACCTTCTTTCACATGGGCACAAGAATCAGGATAAATCCTTGGCCTCTCATCGCCTCGTGGAGTTGTGGTGCTTCTTTTGCCCCTTTGCTACCTCCGGGGCCTCACAAGTCATGACCTTGTAATGGTTTGAATTTATATATCGGGGCCCTGCTCCTAAGTCCTAACTCATAAGTCATGAATAATATAATATTTGGGAAATGCGTGGGGGCTCAAGTACAGGTACGATCAATATCAAGTTTATTATTATATATAACTAAATTATTATTTATGTTAAAATTTTATTTTTAATTTATTTTGTATAATAATTTATTAATCAATTTGAATGGATTACTATTTAGATTAGCAGTATTCAAGTTGAATAACATAAGTAATTATAAAATAAATTATATAATAAATTTGATTAATAAATTATTATACAAAATAATATAAAACCATCTATATTTCTTTTTACATTACATTGATATTGACAACATTATTCTTAGTTTAAATAATGGCCCTAGTAGTCTGGCACTAAAGCTAAGAGCAAGTACATGGATAAAATCATATTTGAAAATGCATTCATCAGGTTGGTTCTAACAAGTTGTTATCCCTCGTATCATATGATATTAGTTTTTTTTTAATTAGAAAAAAAAAAAAACAAATTTCGAGTCATATGATTAATTTTAAAAGTAATTATTTTTTCCAAAGATTAATGATGTTTTATGACATAAAAACTTTGAAGTCTAACCACTGTGTCACTTCTGTGCTTCTGTGTAACATCATATTATAAAGCAAATTTATGTCAGTCGCTGCTGACCAACAAAAAAAAAAAAAAATAAAGTCGGGTGTTTTTTCAGTAAAAATCACTATTGAAAGTAGACACTAGACATAAAAGATATTCTGATATAAATTTTGAGGTGGGTCCATTACTTTTTAATAATGGTTGTTATAATATTTTTGTCATTGTCAATTCAATAACGGTTGCATATCTATTACCGAATATTTTTAAAAACCGTTATTAATATATGTGGTAATGTATATAGTCCCGATTTGTCCCAATTGTATCTACTTACAAAAATCTCTCTTTCATTGTCTTCTCTTCCCCCCGCTAAATTCAAAATTCATCAAAATCGGATAAGGACTCAAACAAATTTCAAGCAATGTGGACTTACCAAACACGTCACATTAGAAAATTACTGAAACAAATATGTGCACATATGAAACCGAATGAAGCGAACAACAAATTATTCCGGAAAGGGATATATTGACAAATACGACGACCAAATGTCAAAATCAAAAACAAAAGTATCAACATAAACTCTGTTAAATATTTCATATAATTAGATTAGAATAGCATTTAAAATTAAAAGTCGAAGAGTAGAATTGTCGTATGAATGTCTAATTGTTTTTCATATAATTAATTAAGTTTTAAATTAAAATTATGTTGATTTTCAAAGTAATAAAATGTTTTAATTTTGATATAAGTCCCTTCCATAACTCACAGTCGGAACATCCTCTATAAATTAGCAAATATTATTCAATAGAAACTCATTTGTTAAGTGGTGCGCACTTATTTTCTACATGATATAACTACTGACAATTGTCATGCATTTCCAACCAAGTAAAAATGTGTTTATACATGTGTTTTAATCTGTTCAGGCTCATTTCCAGAGTCCAAACTTTATTTTTCTCAAATGCAAACTTATTTATTACAAATGTCATACACACTTATTAATTTCTTAAATGCAAACTTATTTTTTACATAATATGCATTGATAGTCTTAATTACAATGCAAACTTTGTTACTATGGGATGCCTGACCTGCTTCTTTAGTTTTTTTTTTTTGTGTAAAATCACAGAAGAAAAAAGTGGCCAACAACAATTCAATTTAGGGAGTAAAAATTTGGTGGTCAGGTACAATATAATATTCAGAAAAATATATGTGCTTAATTCCCTTGAGTCCGTGACATTAAATGCGTTGAGTAAAAGTGGTCAAGTGATTTAAGACGCTCTAATGCATCAAATAAAAAAGATTCAAGATGAAATAAATTAAAAAGTTTTACTAACTCGAGGATTTTTTTTATATTTCATAATTTATAGTTGTCGGTTTCTTTCACAAAATCACATCGGTTCTTCCACTTTATATTACAAAAATACGATTCATTTATTATTTCTTCTATTTATAATTATTTTTTAATGATAACTATAATAATATTAGTAATAATTATTATAATTATATACTACTATCATTATAAAATTAAAAAATCTAATATTAATAATTATTATATTATATTTAATATTATAATTATAATAATAATTAATTTCATTATTAATATTTGGATTCATATTTAATATATTATCGGGTGTATTTTAATGATAATTTTCCTTTTAATTATTACAAAATTAATATTATAATATTAATTATAATATTATTATAATATTCTTGGTAATGTTTTATTGCTATTTCAGTATATGGTCATGACTATTTTAATTATATTATTTCTGTATTTTTTTATAATAATTATTATACTTAACAATTTCTTTAATTTTGTTTTTTGTAAAACCTTATTGAATTTAACAAGATGTTCTTGAGATTTAATTGTAGGATTCTAAGAAGCTTCAAAATATTTTAAGTTCTTTATGAGCAGAAATAAGCTAAAATTAATAGAGTGTATCGTTATGTAACACTTCATAAAGTGTTCAACGATTAAGAAAACGTATAACGATTACTTGAATCGTTATAACGTTTCTGAACCTCATTAGACTTGTTAGAAAGTTGGTCAAACCAGTCAAAGCGTTATAACGGTTTTGTAAAGCGTTCAACGTCTCTGTGTAACGTTATAACGATTCATACTATTCATTTTGGAATCGTTATAACGTTTCAATATAATGCTGACAAGGGTATTCTTGGAAAATCCAAGACGTTATAACGATTTATGAATCGTTATAACGTTTCCTAGCGCAAGAATACCAGTTTTTCTGTTAATGATTCAAATAAAAGGGATGTTCTGGGTGTAAAGATATCAAGAAAGTTATTAACATTCTTTTTGCAACCCAGAGCATTTTATTCTGCAAATAATTGAGCTGATTCTTTCCTTTGCAAATTACAAGAACAAAAGATCTTGATCTAGCCAAATCAATAGACATTTTTGTTTAATCTTCAGTTCTTTATTCCCTTGAGTGTTATCTCAAACTTTCTCTTTGAGCTTTAAGTGCTCATCTGTTGTTCTCTTTTTAATTACGGTTTTTAGTCTTCTTGCACTTGTTTTGTGAAGAAGCTAAAGCTTTTGTATTGTACCTGAATTTTTGAGTAATTAAGCGGCATCCCGTTTGTGGGTGAGACCCGGAGACGTAGGCATTGTTATAGCCGAACTCCGTTAACATTTTTCTGTGTTCCTTATAATTTCTGTACTTTGTGGGTAATAACCATCAACTATTCCTTAAAATATCAATAATATTTTGATAATTTAATTATTATAATACTAATTGCAATAGAATTATAATATTCTTATAATTTATTATAATTTTAGAACATCATTATTATTACTTCAAACAATACTATTATTGTAATTTTTATTAACAATATTTTCAGTGTATTACTGAAAATATTTGACTATATATAGTAAACTATAAAATAATAAATAATAATTATTTTCATAATAATAATAAACTATATTGATGTTTAAAATTTATCAATACTTCCTTCTTCCAAAATCATAATCTTTAAAAATTAAAATAGAATGAAAGAGGAGTTATTGTGGAACGGGGGTAGAGAAGGGGGAGGAGGGGGGCATCCTCCCTTCGGTGTTAAAATTTATCATGTATTTTTATTTCATGTGGTATATTAACCCTCTAATTTTTTAATTTTAATGCTATCGTGATGTAAAGTCGCATCTCAGCCCTTTTATATTAAAATTCTGATTTCACACCTGTTGTGGAAGATATTTCTTCTATCTTTTCTGGAAGAAATTGATGATATCAAACATGCCCTAGAGGAAGAGATATACTTCGACACTCTTGTGAAAAGTTTCATTTCTCCGTAAAGCATCTATGCAAAAAAAAAAAGATACATTGAGTTTTATGATTTTATTTAAGGGAAGAATCACTTGACAATAGTTATCTTGACAATTTTGACAATAAATCTTCAAATAAATATGAAAAAATCTTAAAAATAGAAAAATCTTATAGATATGTATTTTACTTACTAGATTGATGGTGATTCAAATTTTATATAATTTCGTTATCGTTTGATAGTCCATCAAAGACCGTTAAATTAAAATCATTGCAAAGTGTATAACATTTTGACGGTCTTTGATGGACTAGCAAATAATAATAAAATTAAATAAAATTTTAATCACCATCAATATATAAGTAGAAGAATATATCTATAAGATATTTTCTATTCTTAAGATTTTTTTATGTTTATTTGAAGTTCTATTATCTATATTGTTAAGATAACCCATTGTCAAAGGATCCCTTCCATTTATTTTAAGAGTGGATAATATCTAGATATGCAAAAGATAAGTAGGGTAAGAAATTCCACGAAGATACTTTGGTTCAAGAATTTTGAAAAAAAAAAAGTGCGATATCTGTCAAATAATTGAGCCACTTTTTGTGTCCTCCTCGTCTGTAAAATAAATTGTGCTTTACTTTTTATAGTACTTGCGTTATCTTATATTTTTTTTTCTATTTCCTGTTTTAGATATTTGCTATTTATTTATAAATTTTATTTTTGAATCACTTTTCATCAAAAGCTGGTAGAGATATGATTATTTATATAAATAGCTTTGATATTGATAAACATATAATGAATTAAAAAAATAACGGGAAAACCAATTGATCTTGTCGGTCAAACTAATGAACCATTGACCACTAGCTTTATCAAGTCAGTATTCGGTTCGGATCTAATAATTAATATTGCTTTAAAGTATTTAAATATTACTCCACTTCATTGGTTTTCTTTTTGAGGTTGCTTTAATTTTATTTCATGTAGAAAACGGGGAGTTAATGTTTACAATCATGAAATATATAAAAAAAAATCAAGTAATCAAATGAAAATATGCTATAACACAATTGAATCATGATGTTATTCTTTTCTGATAGAAAGTTTCTCCTTTTCATTCTTTGCACTATATATCTCCTGCTTTAGTATTTCATTTTGGCAGATCTAGATATGAATAAAGTTGACACATATTTTCACTTTTCAGTTTGCCATTTCCCCATCCAAATTATATGCATGTAGGGTCCTTGGGAATAAAGATCACTTTGGAAACTAGTGGATATTGTTAAAACTTGAATACTACTACAATCAAGTCTTTCACCAAAAGTCACTTGGTGCTAAGACAAGTATTTTCTAAGGCGGTCCCCAAGCATGTTAATATTTTGCAATCTGTACTATATATTTGGTACGCACTACATAAATGATAATTTAAAATATGGACAATTTATATTTCCTTATAGATTTATTTATATTGGAGAACTTAACTATTTACATTTTTTTCAATATTAGTTGGCGACAAAGATGGATCGTCCCACAAATTTTTATTTTGTAAAAGAACATTTAAAATTAAGAACACAATATTAATTGTAAATTATTTTCTAAATCAAACAGGAAAACTTCCGAATCAAGTAAAAAAAAATAAAGATCTCTTTTTGAAGTAAATTACTAGGATTGTTGATTTGTGAAGGTTTTAATTAGGGCTGCAAACGAGTCGAGTTCGAGCGAGTTGGGCTTAACTCAATCTCGGCTCATGAAAATTCAAGTCGAGTCGAGCTCGTGAAATGATTTGAACTGAAAAGTCTAGCTCAAGCTTGGCTCGTTACTATTTGAGTTAGCTCACGAGCTGACTCATGAGTCAATGCATGTATGTTGACTTAGTTTGATATTTATATTTAGTATATCTACAAACTATAAATTCGATATATCTATAAAAATGATATATGAGTTAGTACAAAATTGATATATGAACAAACTATATTTTCAATAAATTTTTGTTGTACTTATTTGAATTGATGGACCAGCAAAAAAAAACTATCGAGTTAGATATATGAGTTGAGTCACGAGCGAGTACAAGAAGTTGTTAAGCCACTGAAATGGTGAGATGATGAGAGATAATGAAAGATAGATTATTGGATTAGAATTTAGCAGAAAAATATATAAACTATTATTATTTCGAGCCGAATCGAAGCACGAGTCGAGCCAACCCCAACTCAAACTCGGCTCATTTAACTATCGAGCCAGATTAGCTCAAGCCAAATTAGCTCGAGTTAGATTAGCTCGAAACCAAACTAAGCCACGAGCCCGAGCTTTTTTATAGTCCTAATTTTAATTACAAAATGTCACCTTCTCATGTCTTTTCCTTTTCCTTTGTCTTTTCCTTAAAGGGTTTAAAAAACGTTATTAAATTCAAAATCTGTTGTAGTGATTTTTGTTGTTCCGTAAGACTTGCAATTAAATTTCCTTTTTATATTTTTTATATTTCCTTTCTGAAAAGAAGGAATCCTTGAGGACAAATATAGCACCCGGTTACATAGTGAATCATTCTGTCTCTAATGCAGTGGAACTTACCAAACTAAATAAGTTGGGCACCTTTTAGGCTTTTAGTATATATGCTTTGCATGTGAGTAAACCTCAAACCAAATTCGTGCAATTTGAGTTGCTCTGATCCAAATTGCTGATCTGAAATTAGTACCATCCCCTCCAAGTGGAAATCTCTCAAGTGTTGACCTGTTTTAAGGAATCCAAGCCGCAAAAGAAAGTAAGAAACCAGTGTGGCTATTTGCCACTATACAAACAAACAGGGCTTTTAGAAAGGCATTTCCACTATGGTTCCTTTAGCATTATGATGTGCTTTTATTAGCCTTTTTTGGGCTTCATTATTATTCTAGGTGCCATGATTTCTTTCCTGCTTGGTTGGTATACATCAAATGTCCAAAATCTCATGAAAGGACTCCCACTTTCATAGTGCAATTTCACTTCCTTTTCAAGTTGCCAAGGTTTTTACAAAGAATCATTTGTTTATATGTAAAGGCCAAAAAGGTTTCTGTTAAAGAAATGACTCCACTAAGAGCTATCCATCTGCTCAATGATTTAAGTAACAATCTATTTTTTTGTGTATGACGTCTTATACAAGTTATTTTCAGGACCATTTCACGATTATCTACTTATAAACTTCATTCAATTATAAATTTCATTCAAGAAATACAAAAAATCAACAAAACTAAAACGAAATATTTTTTAGACAGTTTCTACTCACCAACTATATGCTAATTATTTACCAATGTGAGAGATTGCGGACCCGAAATCTAAATAATAATTATTTAAGTTGCATCATTTGATCTTATCTTTATATAAAACAAAGAAAAAGCAACGTTCTAGTTATATATTTAAAATATTACTAATATATTATTCGTACGTTGTAACAAGCTCAAAAAAATAATAATACATTGAAATATATCATCAAGAAATGCCTACGCAAACTTAATCAATCATAACAACTATTTTATTACCGACAGGGACGGAACCAGAAATGATCGATAGGGGTGTCCGGTTCAAATAAATAGAATGTTCGGGTTAAAAAAAATTTATTTTTTATCATACGATCTTTATTTTTCAGCGAACTGAGGAGTGCCTGGACATTGGCCGGCGTCTACCTTGGTTCCACCCAATTTACCGGCTCCCGTGGCTTTCTTTGGTCACTTTGTAGTGTTTGTACTTTTATGACTATTATTATTTGAAAAATGAACAGTGAGAGTGACGGGGATATGCTTCACTTTGTTAGGAAAAAATATATATTCATTCTTTCTACTAAGCTTAACATCCAACTATGCAAAACAGTACTCGTTAATGTTCATTCCTTATTTATTGAAGCATAGTTTCACAACCAAAGTTTCGCGTTTCTTTAATTAAAGAGAAAAGGGCTGTTCACATTCAAACACGGTACACAAATTGAAATTGAAAATGTGCTTTATAATTTAAAAGAATATTCAAATGTTCAGCAATTTACGTATTCCGTCCTCAGGGGCGGATCCAACAAGTTGGTAGCAGCTGCCCCTTTAGATTTTGAAAAATAATATTTTTCGATAATTTACCTCATTTGGAAAAAAAATTTGCCCCTCCTCTAATTATTTTTATTAAGAAAAAAATATTTAATATCATATATAATGAAATAATTATACAAAGATATCAAAATATAAAGTTACGTAGATGAAAATTTTCTTCATCAACTTAATTATCTATTACTTTGAACTTTATTTTGTTATTATTTTAATTTTTTTTATTAGATAAGAATATATATTAAATTATTATTATTTTTATTTAGTACCCGATTAGTTAATGGATTTGAACCCGATAAGCCATTACAATCCGATAATTGCTCCTTGATCAAAATTCTGTATCTGCCCCTAATCTTCAATGTTGTAATGTACTACTCTACTAGTACGTCTTACTGTTTCAATTTATTATTTATTTAATGCGGGTATGGTTGCGGTGCAAATCATCTTGTACTAAATAATTTTTTTAGTCCGTCGATTTATAAGTAATAAATTTGAATTTTATAATATTTGTGTGAGATATTTTGTAAGATTTTTGGAGGCTTATATTATGAACGAGATGGATGCTAGAAATAGCAAGTTCTATCTTGAAGACCTAGGATCACAAAATCTGAAATTGAAAAGGTACATTTGGTTTATCAGTTGAGAATAGTAAGAAAATATGTTTCTTCACAGTAAACTATTATAATGGCTCACTAAAATATAAGATCGGAAAATTTTCCAGGAGCGGATACTCTCAATTTTAACAGAGCCTATTGTTAGGTACAGTTCACTAAGTATTAGAATAATTTGTACCATTATAATAGCTCATGAACTGTTATAATGACTCTGAAGAAAGCTGACCAAATCAAGATTCAAAAATTTTTGAATTCTTTTTTTTTTGATAAATTGTTATCACGGTTGAGTATTCTTAATCAAGTCGTTATAACACCTCATATTTTCTTCTTGTTCTGGCAAGGGAAGATGCAAGCAAGAGACCATGCCCGGGGAAGTTATATGAGTATGAAGAAGGTCTTTTAGGAGATCATCTTTTATTTTCTTTACGGGCGCTTCCTTGACTGTGTAGTCAGCTAGATCTCAATCGAAACTAATTATCCCAATTCTAATCATTTTTACTCGTATCCTAAAGAGCACTTTGAGTACTGATCCATTCCTTGCTAAATCTTTCAACTAGAAACTCAAGTTTGTTCTCCTAATTAGAACGATTGTGCTCTCATTTTGAGTTTTGTGCTCACAGTTTTTATAGTCTTGAGTGATATTTTATTATTATTATTTTTTACTTGTATTTACTCTTTTACTTATGATTATAAAGAAATCAAACACTTTGGTACCAATAAATGAGCACATCTTTTTATGTGTGAGTTCCAAAAAAATAGGGTTTGTTTTTTTGTCAAACTATATTAAAACCTTGTGTTTCTTTTTTTCTCATTCTCTATCTCTTTACATTTCTTTCTATACTTAGTTGTATTTTAGGACATGATTATTTTTGTGATAATTTTATGAGTTATAGTTTATTATTTATATTTCTTTAGTATTCTTTATTTCTTCTCCTCTAATTCTATCATACTTTATTATTCAATTCTCAGAATAAAATTATATAGGTATCAAAAATCGATATGGACTTTATTATTCATGTTAAATGAGTAATAATTCATATTATAATAACTTTATTATATAGTTTATATATAATTATATTGTATTTTCATTATTCAACTTAGATATTATTAACGTGAATAATAATAATAATAATAATAATATAGAAATGAGTTGTATGTTAAAATAATCAACATGAATAATAACTCATTTAATATGAATAGTTCATATCGATTTTGGAATTTGAATCTCTTCAAGTATATTTGTTGAAATTATAATATTATTTTATGTATTGGACTTTTATGTCATTGAATTTTATGCACTTAGGGATGGTGATGGATCGGGTAGGCGGGTAAAACATCAATCATGTTATCTGATTCGTCCATTAGAACTATATGCATGTCAGCCGATATATAAACGGATCAAAAATTATATATTAAAATCTCAAAAAATTTAATTTATAATTTTTATGAAATTTTCATATGAAAAACTTATGGGATACAAAAATTTGGAGTGTTTTGAGTTTTTTAAGCCACTCTTTTGAATTTAAAAAAAAAGCAGTTCTAAAAATAATAATAAATATTTAATGTTTGTGTTGTCTTTTTAAAAATTCAAAAGAGTGAATTGAAAAACTCAAAATACTCTAATTTTTTGTATCCAACAAGGTTTTCATATGAAAAATTTAATGGAAATCATAAATTAAAATTTTTAAGATTTTAAAATATAGTTTTTGATCCGTTTGTATATCGGCTGAAATACAAACGTTTTCACAATAGTCTATCTCTCTCTCTCTCTCTCTCTCTATATATATATATATATATATATATATATTTTTTGTATCCAAATTTCTTTGTCATTACATTGTTCAAGTTTAGACATTTTAAAATTATTAGTGCTTCAAAGAACATTTATCTGTTTAAGTGATATTAGTGTTCTATTGAGATTGTATATAATTTTTAGAATGTATTGATATAATATATATAACTATATATAATATAAGTATAAATATAAATAAGTTATGTATATATAATTATTTCGAGTCGGGTGTGCGGGTTTAACTTCAAACTTGTGCCTGTCCCGGCCCATAGGATGACCCGGCCCATAGATGGCCCGGCTCGGCTCTATTCATTAACTGCTTGGGCTATATTATCATCCCTATATACACTATGATAGAATTATTAGGTCTCACCTCACTACAGAGTGATATGGGTTCAAGTTCTAAAAGTAATATATGAAAAAAGAATACATATCACGGTTAATGATGACTATACTTTTAGAAAAATAATATATTTGAGATGTCTCATCTTTATGACTTCGGATTAGATTTTATTTTCTAGTCTACCTTAATTTATTTGAGATTAAAGATTTTATTTTTGATATATACATTAGAAGCTTGATAGTTGTGTGTGGAGTAGGGGCGGAGACAAGTGGGACTGAAGGCCCGACCTTCTCAAATCTCATTAAAATTACATATTAGGGTTAAATTTTATTATATATTTTTATTTCGTGAGGTGTATTAGCTCCTCTAACTTATCAAGTTTAATGCTCCTACATACAATTGGACCAAAAGTTAGATGGAAACAAACTTTATAATTATTTAAAAATCTAGTACATTTTAACAATTGTGTGTTAAAGGATAGTTCAAAAGCGCATTTTAAAAGTGAAACATATTTTTTTTTCATTTTTTTCAAAAGTATACTTCTAAAAATATATATTGAAAAATATTTTGGCCCTCTCTTCGGTCCCTCCCCTGATAATAATCTTAGATAATGTTGTTCGTTGAGTGAGATATATCAAAATCAATTTAATTAGTTAGGTAATTTTGTTCGATACAAAACGGAAGGCGGGTCCATTTTATTCCAATTAAAAAAATAGCAGCACTTGACTTTGTATCCCTTATTTACTACGTTGGAATTATTTATGTACGGCTTATCATGCATTGGCACATGGAATGGGCAGTTTCGCAAAATTATGCAGGAATTCAGTTAATTGAGTTGGCTGGTACATGTATACATTGTTAAGTAATTAAGTTACATTATCACTCCGAATCCAGTGTAGCTATCCATGTTGTTTATTACGTTGTGAAAGCTACTAAGTATAAAGGTTAAAAAAAGTTGAATTTCTAAACCTTCTATTCATTTTCAAGATCCAATTGTATTCTCTTTTTATTCATCCCCATTAAATTAAAGTTTCATATTTAATATTTTTCTTTCGTCTATTTAAAAAGAGCATATGATGTGTCCAAAATGCAACAAGACAATAGAAGTAGAACATTTTTTTGCCTTTCTCTATAGGAATTCCTTTTCTACTTACTACAATATTTTTTTGTTATTCTTTTTTAATTACATAATTTTGGCCTAGAGGATTGTCATTTTGAACTTTTTTATTTTCCTTTAAATAGATATTATATTTTCATTAAACGCAAAGCATGAATTTTAGCAGGTTATCGATCTAGAATCTGACCGAAGACATTAAACGCTTGATGAAAGTTTGGATTGTTTTTGTTGCTTCAAGCATGGCCTAAAAGAGACGGGGTATCATGTCAGGAATCAAAATATGCCCCCAAAAGATTTAAAGAAGGGCCAAAAATATGGGCGGTTGTAGGATTTTGATCGGAAGGTTCAGTAATAGAATTGTAATAGTTTATGTGGTTCAAATTCATTAGCTAATCGGATATTAAATAAAAAAATTAATAATTTAATAAATATTATAAAAAACTATCAAAATAATATCATTTTATATATTAAAAATAAATAAATAATAAAACTTAAAATAAAATTTTCCTTTATAGAATTTCATATTTTAAAATTTTTACATAATTCTTTTATTATCCACGAAAATTAAAATTTTCTCGATAAAAGTGATCATACAATTCAAGGGGTTAAACATTAAATTCAGGAGATCATAGTAGCAAAAACTTAGCCTAATAATATTATTTTTCAAAATCCAAAGAAGTCGGTTGATTCCCCTGGATCTATATGAATCCGCAACTGGCCAAAAAGGTAATGCCTTCTCAGATATTTGAATAGATTAATTAACGAGTTATGCTGGAATTTTTTTCAATATATCTTTTTCTGCTTCATTACATATCGATATAGTTTTTAAAAGTGCCGAGTATCAGAAATAAAATATTTTCTTGTCCAAGTCAAAAGTGACATATTTTAGCACCTTGACGCATCCACATCTAAAAGGGAATAAAATATTGACGAATGTTGTAGTCATTTTTCAACATATAATTAATGGTGTTAAAAGAGTATCAAGTAAAAAATTAGATATATAGCACATTAAACGTGGGATCGATCAGTTGATAAATGATAATGTCCGCTGGGATAATATTGGACTGTAACATGCTACTCTGCTCGCATGTTCTAAACATTTATATAAGATTTATTACAATATTACCTCGAAATTTAGTTCAAGATTTATAAATTATAAGAAAGCATTTTACAATTGAACTAGGATCTAGGGGTCACATTGTTAAGTACTCTTTTGGTATATTTTATATGGTTTTATCTGGGTCATGACAGCTATTATATTAATAGCGGGGGATACTTTTCCACAGGCCACAGGAAAATGGTTCTAGCATTTATTTTCTCGGAAGAACGTTGTGATTCAGCGGTGTCTCATTTGGCGTTGAAAACTGGGGGTATTTGAGCAAACAAATGAGACCGGCACAAACATATTTCTCATCACATTGCACTTTTTGTGCAAATTTAAACTGGGGGTATGTTGCCTTTTTAACTCTGTCCAGCAGCTATGGTGTGCAATCGTTCGGGTTCCGTTCTTCTAAATTTACTTAAATATATACAATAAAAGTTTTATGATATGTTTGTCAAAGACCGAAATCACAACAGCATATTATATCAAGTCACTAACATTAGTTTTTTACAGCTGTAAATTTTCGATTCCTTGCATCAAATAACAGGGCAACCGTCAATCAAAAGAAACAAATTGACTCGATTTAATCTGTTACAACAATTAGTAGTCCCTCTACAACGGTTAAGATATAGATATCTCTATTTAACTTGTTTAATCTCAAGACCATTTTGATTATGTTTAATTATTATAAACATAACATAACCAAATTATGTCTTAAGATCTTCATGCATGAGTTCTTCTGCTTAACCTCAATATTTGTATTTTATAAAACCCAAAAAAATATTAAATTTCTATGTAGTTGTTTTATAAATTGGCAAATATCATGTTATATAATATCAAGAATTATTTACAACAACATAAATAACAACTATTATTAAGTTTTATTATAACAAAAAGAAAACTATACATTGTACGACTTTATTCAGAAAAAAATATTATATTTTATACATCATCTTTTATTAAATAACAAATTAAATTTATTTAAAAATTTAAGAGTCTTTATGATTAATTTAGATATTAATTATAATAAAATTAGTGTTATATATTTAAATATTTTTAAAATTAAAATAATTCACACAACAGATGAGTTTTGTACTAATCAAATTTAACGGTCTTTCATTAATGTTCACAATGGTTTTAATTTAATTTTTTTTAATAGAATATCAAACGTCAATGAAATTATATAAAATTTAACATACTACCACTCTATAAGTAAAACAACATATTTATAAATTTTTAGATTTTTTTAGATTTAAAAATAAATTTTATTATTGGACAGAAATAAGAAATAATAGCAGATTTGATTTCCAGTCCAACACCCTCTAATGACTAATCTCTCTATTTTCCAGCAGTGAACACCAGCCTAGAAAAATCCATGAATGAATAAATGCGAACTGTGGTATTAAAAACCTTATGGAGAGTGCAAATTCACACGTGGGCTCTCGCTCGGATGCATGTATGAAGGAAATACGGGTCTATAATAAAGTAATAAATATAATAAATGATGATGGTAACATTGGGTGGCAAGTTCATTGCACTTGCCTATTTCTGAGCTGGCAACAAACAAAATTGGACGGAGGATGAGATCAAAATCCAAATTGTGGCGGATATCACAAAGAGAAACATAAGAGGGATATTTTTTCAAATACTCTCTTTGAAAGAAAGAAAGAAAGAAAGAAAGAAAGAAAGATAGATGTCAGATGTGTGTGGCTAGGAAGTGAAATAAGGTCAACGTTATTATTTATTTTTTTGGAAGCATCGTTAGTTAATAAAAGCTAAAAGGTTCAGTGCAAAATTAGCATTAGGCCAAGAATATTTGAATTTTCCTGCAGATTATTGAGTCTCTTTGGCAGCTTCTCATAACAGCTCCGACACTGTCACAATCACAGATATGAATAGTTATGAAATGGTAACAAAATGCGAGAACTATACCTGAGAATATTAAACTTTAAACATGTGATATAAATCAGTGTGGTAATAAATGACAGTCAATGCCTGGCTGTTAGTCGTTGCTTAGTCGGTTGATAAAAAAATTCTTATTACATAATGTTAATTACTTGTCAGAGTTATTCTTGTTCCAAACTTAATTTTCAATGATCTCAGAATCCATGTTGATTAATTATTGAATTTTCAAAATATTATTGTACTAAATTTTACTCAATTGGACCATAATAAAATTTGATTTTTTTAGAGCTTGATTGTTTACTATATATACAATATTTGCTTCGTAAAACAGGTGATGAAGACAAATTGTTTCCTTAGTTTTTAGATAAAAAAATATATACTGAAGGTTATAAATTTTGCAAGTATTTACATTGAATAAAATTCTGAAGGCATGATTTTTTTGTCACAACAGTCAAGTATAATATTTCATTTGATTGGATATCTAGAGAGACTTTTAATTATTTACTCTGTTGAAAGATAAATTTTTATATAAACGCTTCTCACAGAAAATAAACTTAAAAAGTGCAATAATTTTATTTTATTTTTTTCCTACTTATTACTTGGTGATGCCTTTTTTTTAATTGTTGCATCTGAATAAATAAATAATAATAACTAGGTGCATATATCTCTACTTTTTAAGATGACTAAAACATTGTAAATTCAGATATTTTAATTTTTTTTTGTCATTTTTAGCATAAAATAATTAAATAATCCATCATTAAGTATGTAAAAAAGTTATTTTTGTTTGATGTGTCTATTAAAATAAAAAAAATCCAATTTGTCCCCAAAATTTAAACTAATCGGACATATAAGGACTAATCACTTGTAAATATCTCCTTTGTCCACGACAACAAAGCCTTAATATCAAATAAATTGAGATAAATTAGAAATAAAATCAAATCCGGAAACATAGAGATCATGGATCTCAAATATAAAAATATGATGATGATACTGATAATAATAATGATAATAATAATAATGATGATGATGATGATGATAATAATAATAATAATAATAATATAGATATTCGTAATAATAATTATAATAGTAGTAATAATATAATAATAACAATTATAGTAATAATATAATAATAACAATGATAGTAATAATATAGACATCTATAATTATTCTAATAACAATGGTCACACTAAATTTATAGTATGAAACACTCTTAAATCTTAAATTTAAATTCTAAAATTTAAAAACTAAAAAACTAAAAAAAATCTAAAGTCTATAACTTTACTATTAAATTTTAACTCTTAGATCATAGTTATAGTACATGAATCGTCATATTCCATACACTCATATAAAAAATAAACTCTTTATATATACTTAATTCTTTTAAATCTTTTTTGTTGCTTCCTCTTATATTAATTTTGATCGACTTCAGCATTTTTTTGTGTTTTCGGAATGACTTGGAATGCTACTACGTACTGGTGCCTTAGTGCCTCATAAAATATTTATTGGATATAATCAAAACATCATAAATGATATTAAATTAATTTCTCTTGAATTAGTTAGTTACTTTAAATTTATTCCGTATATAATTATTTCTAATATGATATCTCTTTGTATAGTCACGGATCAAATACAACATTAGGTTATAGTACTCATCTTCTAAATGAATTGTTCTTCTGTAGCCACCTCCTTGGTCATGAAATATATTTCGCTTTTTTATTTTACAACATGGGTATAAATTATGTGTTATGTTACTATATTACTACTAAATATTATATTATTTTATCCAAAAAATATTGTATTTTAAAAAAAATCGGACCGACCGGTTTTTACACATACATAATTTGAATTAAGTTTTAGGCTCCCCGTTCGAATTCATCGATATCACTTAGAAAGTAGAAAATCCATGCATTTGCAATACATCAGTCTTCCACGGAAAATCAAGCAACAAATCCTTTAAAAGCACAAGGCAGACAGCGAACCTAGACAAAAACAAAGGCAATTTCATTGACTATATTTTCCTAAATTAGGCGGCTTTTTCGTCAATTATTTCATCAATTAAACAAATAATAAGAATAACATTTTTCCTCCTTTTTTTAAAAAAATCTTTCTAGTATTTTATATATTCCCTGTCTATTATCAAATAAATACATACATGCGTATTAATAACTATATGGATTTCGGTGTGTGATACTTAACTTCTTTTTTCAGTTGAATAGGTGAGGATACCCATTTTTTTGGAAAGAAAAGAACAACTATTTGTTTTTTAATTTAATACTCGAAAGTGCTTATTTAGCTTTTTCTTTATTGTTGCATGTTTGTCGGTTGTATATTTTAGTTATATGTTTCACATTCAAATTCATCCGAGTGGATTTTAATGAATTATTTATTTCGTATCGGCGTTCTTATAAATTAATATACTCGTTCAGAAACATACAGATATATACAGATACATATATTATCTGAATCTGAACAATATCTAAAAGCAAATATGTGCCTTCTTCACTCATATAGTCATATTCAAATTTAGCATCCGATGTTCCAATTATTTTATTTCTTCCATTAAAAAAATTATTTCATTTATTTATTATTGCATTTTCTTTTCCTAACCAAAAAGTTGCTTCCAAAGAAAGAAAGAAGCAAACTACATTTCATGTTTCGTATTCCACACATGATACATCAGGATTTAGCAGTGGAATCCATGTGGCAGATGAGTGAAATTAATGGCTTTCCGGGGGGAGTTGGCAATGAAGTGTGCATGGTGTATGTCTTAATTAATAGGGGTGCGGATCAATCCACAATGGGTTATTTTGATAATTTTAAAAATAAATTTTTTAAATAAATATGAAAAAAAAATTAAAATAATTTTTTTATGAATATGTTATTTTACTTATAAATTGATGGTGATTCAAATTTTATATAAGTTTATTATCATTTGATATGAGAATCAACCTTTGGTCTATAGACAAAAGGCAACACCCTCTGTGTGAAAAGTTGTGGGTTTGAAATCCGGATGAGAGGTCTTTATACACAATTATGAAATTTGAGAGCTTAATTTTCATCTTTCCAATAAAAATTATCATTTGATACTCCATCAAAGATCATCAAAATTTTATATAATTTACGATGATTATAATTTAACGGTCTTTGATGGACTTTCAAACGATGATAAATTACATAAAATTTGTATCATCACCAATCTATAAATAGAAGAATATATTCATAAGATTTTTATTTTAATTTTTTTCATATTAATTTGAAAATTCATTATTAAAATTATCAAGATAACCATTCTAGTGATTTTCTTCCCTAATTAATATTGCTTGACATTGTAGCGTAACTTCAGAGATAAGGCGGTGCTTTCTAGGTTATTATCATTTTCTCTTTCTTTAATAAAATGCTCCCTTCTTTTTTGAAATGTTCTCTTCAAAATGACTTAAAAAGGCGTGGAGAAGTGAAGAAAGAAAAAAAAGGAGCAAATGAAAATAAAATAAAAAGAAAGTTAAAGAAAAAGCAGATAGCGATTGAGATTATGACATCTAACTAATTTTTAACCCTTAATTTGATTATAACCACTAGCTAATTCAATGAAGCTGTTCATTTTCTCGGTTCTTTGGTTGGCATCTCCAACTTGAATCTTCTACGTGCACTTCTTTTGTGGCAATTGCAAAGGATGTTTTTGTTCTCCGTGGTCCCACGTGCAGTACAAACTATCATGTTTAGGGGTGTGCAAATGGTTAGTTCGGTTCAAACCGAAATAATTATATATATTCAAAGTTTTTTCGGTTTGTCAAATTATGAGTCGAATTAAACTTCTAAAAATATCAACAGAATAAACCAAAAAATTTTCGATTTATCCGGTTAAACCGAAATTATATTATTTAAAAAGGAATAAAAATAAATTATTAAAATTGATAGAAGAAATAAATAGTTACAAGATAAAAAAATAACTAAATAAAACTTATAGAAAATAAATATATTCAGATTATTTTTTATATAATTCTTATTTATATTAAATAAAATAAAATTATTTGATAAATTTTAGACTATTCGGTTTATTTGATTTAGAAAAATTAAAACCGAACCAAAGAATAAAACCGAATTAGCTAAAATTCTCAACCGAACCGAAAATTTTAAACTGAAAAATCAAACCAAATAATTTAAAATTTAACGGATCGGTTCAAAATCAATTAAACTTATTCGTATGCACACCCCTAATCATGTTCAAGTCTCTATCTCTTTTCCCGCATTCTCGAGCACACTTTTATAATTTTAAATTTTATATAAGATGTTGCATCCTAACTAGAATATAGCATTAATAAAAGAAATTACAGAAATATCATGGTTGACTTGAAAAAAATATCAAGCAAAATTTCTGAAGTGGCAAAAAATGTAGAGCACATTTATTAACTCTGATACATAAATATCGAAATCATATACTTGATATCAAATAAGAGGAGATGAAAGTGCTATTAATTTTAGTGATATTTGATGTCACTAGCTTACTATTTAATTTATATTTTAAATTTAATATTTAAATTTGAAATCTAAATTATTGACCTTGTTCATTTTTATGATAGATGAATGCTTATAAATTTTCATTATTTTTTAATTCAATTTATACTAAATCAAATAATAATAAAATAAATGAACCTCGTTAACTATGATTGATTTTTTGTACATATATTTGTTATTATTTGATATTATGAACATATATCTAACATAAAATAAACAAGATGAACGATTTGAATTTGAAATTTTAGCAGTAAATTCTGAGATATGAATTAAAAAATAAATATGGAATAAAATATCTTCTCAGTACTCAAAGAAGGGAAAACACATTTCCAACAAATAATTACTAAAAAACAATAAATAATATCGAAATTTTGTTTTTATTTCCGTTGAATTATTTGTCTTTTTTTAAATCCATCTTTTTTCACGTTGACGGAGTTATAAGTTGACTTAAGTATTTAACTGCCTTACGGTTTTAGGCAATTCAAATAAATAATTATTTGAACAAATAAAATAGATGGACGAACCTTTTGATTTGCCAAAAAAAATAGTGGTCGCGTCTTACATTTTTGCTCCCCATCTGCACGGAGGTTTTATTTGGATAATTTTGAATAAATTGGATGCGAAATTGTCATCATGCATTTTTTTTAAGTAGCATTATCAAATATATTTTGTTATATTATATGAAGCAGAGTCAACAATGTTCTTTAAACTTTGCAGGATAAGAAATCAAAATAAAATATTGTCCTCTTTATCCAATATCAATTAATCGGCATATTTAACATGCTTTTAGTGATGTCCCAACAGCTATTGGGCTAATAAACTAGTGGGCCCACGAAAATTAAGGAGAGAAATCATTTGACACGGAACTACGAAAAGTTAAAACTGTAATTTTCTGTTTCGCCTGAGGTAGAAATAGGGCAAGCAAAAAAAAATCATGGCTAGTTCATAATTAGTTCGGAATCGATTCGTTATTGGCTTATTTATTAGTGGATAGAGACGTTAATGAGCTAATTCATTAAGTTAATATTAAATTATTAATATATATTATTTTTAATATTTTTATTATAAATTTTTAATATAGTAAGTAATTTGGGATCGACTAACAGTCCCCGGAGCAAAATCCCCCAAGAAAATCTCCCTACCTAATTTTTTTTTTGGCAAAAAAATACATATTTTTTAATTAACTTCCCATTTTTAGCAAAATGTACGTTCGTCTACAAAAGTGTGTTGGATAAACAAGGCAGATATTTATATAAATGAGTTAGGTATTTATATAAGTGAGCTATGTATTTAGATATATGACTCGGGTATTTAGATGTGACTTGGGTATTTAGATATGAGGCTCAGGTATTTAGATACAAGATTCAGGTATTTAGATATATAACTTAGGTATTTTGATATGTAACTCAGTTATGTAGTAAAATAATAGTAAGATAGAGAAAAATAGTCTCGGAAAACAAAGTTATATGAGAGAAACTAACAAATATCACATGAATTGCACAGAAAAATATGCGTGACAGATGAGAGAAAAAAATCTCAAAAAATAAAAAGGACTTGAGTATTATATATATTTCTCAGGTATTTATATAGGTGAACTAGGTATTTTGATATGTAAATTAGATATTTAAATAGTTGAACTTGGTAATTAGATAGGTGAACTGGGTATTTAGATTGGTGAAATGGGTATTTAGATAGGTGAACTGGATAATTTCAAAGAGGTATTTAAATATATGATTTAGATATTTAGATATTAAGTTCGGATAATTAGATATATAACTTAGGTATTTAGATATGAGGTTCAAGTATTTATATATCTAACTTAGATATGTAATATATGAGGTTCAGGTATTTTGATATATGATTTAGCTATTTAGATATTTAACTCAGTTATGTAGTAAAATAATAGCAAGATAAAAAATAGTTTTGAAAAATAAAGTCACGAGGGGGACAAAAATGACTTGGGTATATATATATATATATATATATATATATATATATATATATGTGTGTGTGTGTGTGTGTGTGTGTGTGTGTGTGTGTGTGTGTGTGTGTGTGTGTCAGGTGTTTTGATAAAGTGAAATAGATATTTAGTTAAGTGAGCTGTGTATTTTGATAGAAAAACGATAACATCACATGAGTTGTATGGGGAATCACGTTGTACGGGGTTTTTTTTTGAGGGACGAAGGGTTAGGGGATAAAAAAAATTTCTTGAGAGACGAAAAGTTAGGGGACAAAATTGTGACCGCACCGAATCATCAACAGACAATATGTTAAGCAGTGTTAAAAAAACGGTTGCCAATGTCCATTAATTGGTCACATTAATCTTAATCGGTTGGTTAATCGTTATGTATCGTGTTCGATTAATTTTTTTTTTTCAAATTATACACTATTATATATTTAAATTATATATTTTTCATCCAATTCTATTTTTAATAATTAAATACTTTGTATAAACTAAATTTCACCAATTTTAATTAGATATCAATTTTTTACTCAAATGGATATTCATGAAATTATAATATTTTTTAAAATGACTGAAAGATTATGAATTCAGATATTTAATTTTTATTTATCATTTCTAAAATAAAATAAGACACAAAATATAAAAAATGTAAATAATTTATTTTATTGAATAAATAATATTATATATGAACGTCAAATCATGTATGCAAAAATCCGATTAATCAACTGTATAATGATTAATCGCTGATGTGTTCTATCCATCAGTCAATCACATTCCGTTATTATAGTTATTATAACATTGATGTCAAATTTCCAAACAAGGCATTATTTATTATTTTTAAAAAATGATGGAACTACACGTAAACTCTCCACGGAAGATACTCTTGTAGAGACTTGAATCCTTCCTGATAGGTAAAGAAATTCTAAAAAAGGAGGCAGCTGCATGCATGGCTGCAGGGTGAAGGGAGAGAGACACAACAATTGACAATAGTTCTTTATTATAGGCCACCATTGTAAAGTTTTAATGCTTAAATAATTGGCTTTGCACAGAGAGAGATGTAGGTATTGTTCATGGAGACACGGAGAGGCGAGAGATGGTAATTGATAAATGGCAATTTGGCATCAATGGCATGGCGAGTCTGATTGGAACTTGGAAGTGAGAAAAGGCGTAAATAAATCCATGCGTTTTGGCGTCTTTTTTCAAGGCAAGTGGTGTAACTGGTAAGTAGTTGCGTGTGAAAAGCAAATTTTTGTAAAGAGAGGAGCCGTGTCATTGTTAAGCATCTCCACATTGGCTATTCGACATATCTCCGCTTGATCTTTGTCAGAAGCACCTTGATAACTCATATTTAATGTAAGTTTTATTTTATTTTTGACATGTTAGGGCTTTATACAATAAGCACAATCTTTACGTTTTGTAAATATTTTAGTTATCTATTTGTTACTTGCAAAAACTAATAGTTGGTTTTACCTAAATAATATTATTTACTAGGTAAATTATGTTATTGAGTAATTTGGATATGACTAAAAAAACAACCAACTATAGAGGAACAACAACTGAGTGCCTGGTGTTGGAGATGTTAACAATTAATATTAGATATTTTAATTATGAGAAAAAGGTGGAGTCAATCTCCGGTCAGCATTCTCTTGAATGAATAGATAGAGAGAAAGAGTGAGATTAGGGAGAAGCAAAAGATTTTAAAAGAATGAAAATGAGAGGTGTGGAAAACAACAAAAGGAGATCAACAGGTATGGAAAAAGTATTAGAATAATTGTTCGAAAAAGTACGAGAGAGAAAATTAAATATTTAAATATGTTCCAACTACATATAGCCTACGTATGACCTTTTTGAGTTAAAAAATAAATAATTAATTGTTGTAGTTGCCTCCGTATTGTGCTCCATAAAAAGTGGGCTCCAAATTTGCTGTTATTTTTGAATAAGAATAGGGTTATGTTATTTATTTTGAAAAAATAGAAAAAAAAATAGAAAAAAATTATAAATATGTTCTTTTATTTATAGATTAATAGTCCGTTAAATTTTATATAATTTCATTAATATTTGATACTTCATCAAAGATTATCAAATTTAACAATCTTTCACTAATAATTGTAATGGTTTTAAATTAACGGTCTTTGATGGACTATCAAACGTTAATGAAATTATATGAAATTTGATAGGTTATCAATATATAAGTAAAAAAACATATTTATAAAAAAAAAATCTATTTTTCAAATTTTTTTTCTATTTTTTTTTAGAATAAATAACAGGATTCTATTCTTCTCTAAGAATAACACCAGATTTGGAACCTAAAAAGTGTGGATGCATATCCTTTGATTACCTCAAAAAATGAAATAGGTAGTTGCTGAACGAAACAATATTACGATCAGTGTTTTAATTTATGGGGCTATTTGTTGTTAAAATTCAGACAACACTTTAAACAGTAAAATACCTCAGAAAATTTGGATTCAAAAAGTGTTTGGTATATAACTACATCGTTGGATTATTAGAGAAAATTGCTCCTTATTATGTGACTTTTTTTTTAGGGAAAAAAACATTGGTGTTGATTATCTACTCTTGTAAAATTAATTGCTCTTGTATTTTTCACCAGAGTGTAAAATTATAATTCTAATTAAAATTCGTACATTTTCCTTCTTGTATTTCAACATAGAATCGACAGTGCCTATGCAGATTCAAATTTTAATCTGAGTTTAATGGTCCATAGGAAATAATGGCACAACAATGATACCTTGCAGACAAGAATTCTGTTCTCTCTGTTGTTGAATTTAATGGCTATCTACTCTAATCAATTATTAGTAACTTAAAAGTCTCAATAAGAGATGTGAATATATCTTACCAAAAAAGACAAAGTAACTAACTTATTATTACCATCATTGTCGATATCTTTACTGTCCAATTCAATTTAATTAAAAAATATATAATTCAGAAAAGTATAACAATATACATTTTTTGTACCATCGGAGAGCTACAATTTTATATATGAAGGGTCAAAAATCAAATAATTTACTGTACAGAGACGTTAAACATATCTCGACCCGAAATAATAATAATAGTATTAAATTATATTGGACTGGTATTTGTCTCACAGATACTACTGTTCGGATTAAACTGAGCAATCAATTATCTCTAGTTCGTAAGTAATGCAGCTTGAAAAAATATATTAAAAACAAAAAAAAAAATTCAAACAGAATCAAACTGACAGGCACAAAACTGACAAATATAGAAATTATGTTTCAAGAGAATAAATAAGTTGTCTGTTGCTCTTTTGCAAATTGCAACAAAGATATGAGCATATGAGGGGCAGGGAGTAGTTCAGAGGCACAAAACTTTTGTTGGCAAAAGTTATGATAGTATCAATTTTGTATTACGGCTTCAAATTAAACTAAAAATTAGGGGCCTAAAGGTAAATGGTTAATTTGTTTTAGTCTTATCAAAAAATGAAGAGTGAATGTAATAATATTTCATTATCTTTTGACTTGACTTGTACAGTACAAGTAAATAAAAGGTAAAACACCAATAATAATGTTTAGAAAAAATTAATAAATTATCTTGCGATCTATTTAGAAGTATGCTCTAGTGAAACAAGGCCCTCACCAAAAATATTTACCATAATAATTATTATAATGTTAAATATGTCGTCGTTGTGCACTGAATCACAAAGTCACAACTTTAGAGTCAAGGGGCGAATTTATTGCGAGACTGGTTCCATTCAAGTTTGACTAATAATGAGAGAGTTTCCTGGAATTCGGTAAAATGGTCGAAGAAAATAATAATAATTTTGAATTTTCAAAGTCCACTTTGCACAGATTCAATTTGTCAGAAGATAAAAAAAAATGACAACTCATGGAAGTAAGCTCGCTGTCATGCCGACTTATTTTGGAAAGCAATATCTCACGCTGTCTAAAGCAAAGTTTGGTTTCTCATGGATCACACAAAAATGTCCAAATGTATCTCTCTCAGTCTGACAAAATTAACCACACGGTATTTTCCCTTTTATTTTCTCTTTTTTCTTCTAAAAAGAATTTCAGCCACAATATGGCAAATTGCATTAAAATCCTGATAAACAAGTCCTTTTCTTTTGACAATTATGGCATCTGACACGTGTCTATCAGACCTAGTTTGTATCTTATCTCAAATTTCAGAAGGGTATAGAAGTACAATTGTAGAAACTAATATATCATTTTTGTAGTTTAGAGTGGTCGGCTCATCTAATTCTCCTACTACCTATTTGATAAAATCAAATTGTCAATGCAAAAATTTGAAAATGATATTTCGTCCTCGAACATTTTGATATATTATATTTATATCAATCAAATCGGTGTTGCATTTGAGTCCGTTTAAACTTAAAATGAAGTGAAAATTTTAAAACCTCCTTATTTTATTGTCATATTGATTGTCAAATTTCATTTGATAATTGTCATTTGAATTTTGAGGATGCAGAGATTAGATAAAATTAGATAATTATTTAAATTTGACAATCCACGTCAACGGAGAAACAAAAAATTAATTACGATAGTGTCATTTTGATAATTTTATTTTATTCAAGAATGTCACTCTTAAAATAAATTATCAATTTGATGACATGACATAAAATCTTAATTTTAAGAATCGATACCAATGCATATACTCTCACTGCGATAAAAAATAGTATGAGAATATTGAAGCTATCATGTTATAAACTCTTTTGTCAGATGAAAATAAGTAAATCATGGTAACGTTTTGGTTTTCCGTTTCCTTTAGAAGAAAACATAAATTCATACGATATTTACACTTGGTAATGAAACATTATCTAAAGTATTATGTACGGTCTAAGTGTTGGCAACGTGGTTATTCTTTAATCACAATGTCAACTTATAGCGCTTGAGGTGTAAAACAATTACTATTGTAATTGTACAATTAATTTTAGCCAATTTTGTTAATATTCTTAGAGAACATTCCTCAATAAATAGATATTACTTTTTTTTAAAAGTAAATCTAATATTTTGATGGATTCACATGATAGCTATTTAAAGCAAACAAACATTAAAAAAGAATACATTTCGACGGACATAAAACAGAAACTATATTAAAATGTGCAGAAAAATGATCTCAACTGAAGAAAATATTTTTTGTTGCAATAGATTATCTAAATTAACGAAATACATAGTATTTGTATTTGTTTAGTTACACAATGCATAATTTGTTACTGAATTCACTCCTGCTTCAAGTGGTTCAAAATTCTAGTTTTTTTTTTCTTGTTTTGTTCTTTAGGTCGATCGATTTATCCAAATTTGTATGTTCTTATTAAATGGTCTTACTTTAATGTTCCTTATCTATGATAAAATGATAAAATTTTAATTTATAAAAATATCAAAGTGAAAGAAGATGAAACAAATAAAATTAATTTACATGATCTACACACTCTGATTCGTAGACGAGAAGATGAAGGAGAAGACGAAAAATGATGATATCGTAGTTGGCTAGAAAAAGAGTCACATGACTAATGTCTACTTAAAAATCGAGAGTTCAATAAAATAAAATAAAGATGAATGTAGTTTATTTTAGTGAAAATTTGGAATATGACAAAATTAATTTATGTGGTTTGTATTCCGATTCGAAAATGATAGAGAGAAAGGAGAAGACAAAAGAAATAATATATTTAAATGATCTATATTCCGAAGATGAAAAAAAATGCCAAATTTCATTTAAGCGATCTACATTCCCGATTCGAAGAGCAAAAACGCCAAAAGGAGCTGATTGGAAAAAAAAGAAGAATCAGATTGTCATTCAGAAATATTTTGTAAATATAACTTAAATCTGTTCATTTTCCAGCATACAACATACCGTTACAGTTTCAAATAATTGAACTATTTCTCTTTCTTTCTACCCAGAAAAGCAGGGAAAATAAAAGTCCCAATCCAAAAAGAGGTGCTGATTTAACTCAATTATCAGCTTTTTTTCACAGAAAAAGAAAAAGGGCAAAGAGAATGTCCTGAAATTAATGATTCAAGAAAAAGGTGAGACATTACTAGCATAGGTCACACGAGCCACAGAAAATCCAGAGCACGAGCGATGTATTGTAGTCTAGAGGTGTTATGCTCTGTTCGCCTTTTTGTTTCATCATATATCATTATATCTCCTCTCGTTTCGTTAACTCTACCCTCTCTCCCCCGTTTCATCTCGTTTCAGACATGAGAAGACTAAACCGCGTTTCTTCTCTCTCCCCTCTCTGCCCTGCCTTGAGTTCCTCAAACAACCACCAAAAAGTTCCCATGCTTTCATCCACAACTCCAATATTTTAGTACCCTGTTTTCCTCTCCCAAACCGACCTAAAAAGTGATTATATACACCTTTCCCCTTTTTCGCTCTCTCTTTCTTTTTCTCTCTCTCGCTTCAATTCATGAAAATCATTCGAACTTCTCCTTGATTCTCTTGCTCGGCACTCCGCGAGCATAGTTTCGATAAAACAAGGAACCCCGCTCCGCTTTCCTCAAATTCTCCGTTTCCATAGAAAAATCCAAAGCTATGTGAGAATCCACTGGAGAAAGAAACGATAAATCTTCTCTGGCTCCAACCTGCTGCTCCATCGCTCTCTCTCTCTAAAGCCTTATTTCCTCCACGTCAAGAGACCTTTTCTCCTTGAATCTCCATACTGTCTAGAGAGCATTTTCTTTCTTACTGAGTCCAGGAAATCACTTCGCCTTTCGGCCCTTTTTCCTTTTGTCTAATCATAATTTAGAAAACAGCAAAACAGAGCACATCGCCGTTGAGTTGACCCTCCAATTCCACCGCTGAAAACCCACAAAATCCCAAATCAAATCCAAATATTTCCAGCTTTTCCAATTCCATAGCTACCCATGAGGGCGGATTTAAGCACAATTCAACAAACGCTGACACCAGATGCAGCCATTGTTCTCTCCCGGTCCATCGAAGAGGCTGCTAGGCGTCGGCATGGTCAAACTACGCCCCTACACGTGGCAGCATCCCTCCTCTCCTCCCCCACTAGCATCTTTCGCCGCGCTTGTGCCTCCGCTGGTTCCAACTCGCCACATCCCCTACAGTGCCGGGCTCTCGAATTATGCTTCTCTGTCGCGCTCGATCGGCTCCCTTCCTCCTCCAGTCCGCCTAACTCCTGCCCTCCAGTTTCCAACGCTTTGATGGCCGCTCTCAAACGGGCACAGGCGCACCAGAGGAGAGGTGGGTCGGGTTGCCCTGATAGCCCACAACCGCCGCTGTTAGCAGTCAAAGTGGAGCTGGAACAGCTGGTTCTTTCCATTTTGGATGACCCATCGGTGTCCAGGGTCATGCGGGAGGCTTCGTTCAATTCCTTGGCCGTTAAAACCACCATTGAAAATTCACTACTTTCTACCTCTTCTAGTACCAGCAATTCTTCACCTCCGCAATTAGGTCTTCCCCAGCCCACAACTATCCCGTCGCCAATCCCCTCCCTGGTCCAAAACCCTATTCTGAATTTGAATTCTAATAGGAATAGTTTGTACATCAGTCCGAGATTAGCTAATGCGGCTTCGGCCCAACCGGCTGATGGTCAAAAGAGAGTAGAGGAGGTAAAAATGGTGTTTGATATAATTATCAGATCCAATAAAAGGAATCCAATACTGGTTGGAGACTCTGACCTGGAATTCATTTTGAAGGAGGCGCTGCAAAAAGTAGGTTCAGGCCAGGCACCGCCGCCTGTTAATTCAGCACAAGTTTTGAATTTAGACCCGGACTTATCAAAAATTATGGAGTTGAGTGGTGTAATTGAGGAGAAATTGAGGGTGGCAAATGCAATTGTGATAAATTTGGGGGATTTGAAATGGTTAGTCGAGGGTCTGGGCCCGAATATGGGACCAGCTGCACGAGGCCAGCCAGTTGTGACAGAAGCGGGTCAATCCGCAGTGTCGGAGATTGGTCGGCTTTTGGTGCGGTTTAACAGTGGAGAAGAGTCAAAGGTTTGGTTGGTGGGGACAGCTGCTTGTGCTACATACCTTAGGTGCCAAGTGTATTACCCTGGTATGGAGACTGACTGGGACCTGCATGCTGTGCCAATTGCAGCTCCGCGGCATCAGTCAACACATCCGAGCCTGATTAACCCAAGGTCACTTTCCTAATTCCTTTCTGTTGATGTTTTTTTTTTGGTGAGACTTTCTGAGTGCTAATGGAACCATAATATTTGTTAGTTTTTTAAGTAATTTAAGAGATGCTTATTTGTATTAAGCAAAGTAGCTCTGAATTTAGGAAAATATATAACATAATGATATATCCCACATAGGAAGTTTGGTCTATCTGCAATAGCATGCATGTATGGAATTTATAATTACAATTATGGAAGTTATTTTGTGCACTCTATACAAACATCTAATCCTGTACTGTTTCAATATTCTAGCTGTTCTGATTTTTTTTTTTTACAAAAATAATTAATTTCAGACTTGTTGCAACTGGAGGCATTCTTAACACCTCGTTAAGTACTGCGTCCCCAGTGAAAGGTTTGGGGATAGGAATCAGGTCTATACCATCAGCCGGCGTGATCCCCTTGAGACGGAGCCCACAAATTATGCTTGGTAACACGAACCTGATCAACAGAGGAAGCATGTGTCAGCTATGCATGACCGGGTATGAGCGCGAAATGGGAAAACTTGTGGCTGAACAGTTTGAGAAATCATCATCTGCGTCTGCAATGACTGTGTCAAAGCCAGATTCAGGTCAGAATTTGCCTCACTGGCTCCTGCTTGGTCGGACAGCAAGATCTGGATCCTCAAACAATCCAGTTCAGGTATCATGATTTTTTGCAGTTTGAATCATCATATCAAATACATACTTCAAACACTTGTTATTTACAAAATTTGCAGGGGCTTATGTGTACTATTTTTATTTATATAAGGCTAAGGATCAAGAGCTGATGTGGAAGGACCACACTGAGGAATTGCAAAAGAAATGGCGTGAGACATGCTCTCGGCTTCACCCAAACAAGCCCAGCACAGGGCAACCGATCCTTGCCATACCATCTACCATACCTTCTACTCTTTCATCACCAATTGCACTGAATTTGACACAAACTGCAGGAAATGCGACCAAGATCATGCCGCAACTCAAAGTCCCCTCCATTCCTGAAAAACCGTCATTAACATCAAGGTTGTGTGACAACAGCAACAACCCCAAGAGCCCACCGAGCAGCCCTGTAAAAACTGACCTCTCACTTGGTGGGCCTAAGTTCTCGGAACCTTTGTCGGACCAGCAAAAGGCCAAAATAGCCGGCATAGCTGATATTGATTCATTCAAGAAGCTTTTGAAGGATTTGAAAGAGAAGGTCCCATTGCAACCTAATGCTGCATCAGCTATTGCTGCTGTGGTGATCCAATGCAGGGCAGGCAACAGCAAGTGGCATGGTGTAGTCCCGAGAGGTGACACCTGGCTCTTATTTGTTGGGGCAGATCAAATTGGAAAGAGAAAGATGGCGGTTGCCTTATCGGAATCTTTATTTGGTGCTGGACCGGTGATTGTTAGGCTTGGGTCTGGTGACCGTGTAGAGCCCAACAGGGACTTATGGGGTAGGACAAGTTTGGACCGGGTAGTGGAGGCTGTTCGTATGAACCCTTTTGCTGTTATCTTGATTGAAGACATTGACCGTGCTGACACAGTGGTTAGGGGGAAAATTAAGCGAGCGATTGAGCGTGGCCGTTTACCAGACACTCACGGGCGTGAGGTTAATTTAGGTAATGTGACATTTATCCTCACCACAAGCTGGATTCATGGGGAGACAGATCCAACGCATGAAAACTTAATTCGGTACGAGGAGAGGATTCTTGATTTGGCAGATTCAGGTTCATGGCAAATGGAACTATCATCTAGCTATGTTGATGAATCTGTGAAGCACCGAGCAGATTGGCTCTGTGATGATGACCGACCTTCTAAGATGAGGAAGGAGTCGGCATTGTCTCTGGACCTAAACTTAGCAATTGGTTCAAGTGTAGATGACACATGTGAGGGATCCCGTAACTCGAGTGATTTGACTGTAGAGCACGGGCCATTGGACAAAGGTCGACTTGCCATTAGATCCTTGATGCCTTCTCCCATTTTGGAATTGATCGATTTGGTTGAAGAATCTATCCTGTTCGAGCCAATCGATTTTGGCCCCCTAAAAAAACAAGTGCTGGAAAGTGTTACTTCAAAAATTGTGGGCACTTTGGGAGATGGGTGTTCGATTCGGGTCGATGATGAGGTGATCGATCGAATGGTTAGTGGAGTTTGGGTTCAAGGAGCAGAGATTGAAGATTGGACTGAGAAGGTATTGGGACCCAGAATCCAACAATTGAAGCATAATTTCAGGTTCGGTGAGAGGAGGTTAGCGGTACGACTTTCAACTTCAGTGCGCTATGCTGGTAAAAGAGATGGTGGCGGTTTGCCGGCTAGTGTGGTGGTAGCTGTAGGTGGAAGGTAGATAATGAGGTTTGGCGGTACAGATGTTTTTATTTTTTTGTGAGGTAGATATGTAAATATAGGAGGAAATCTTGTTCTTTACTAAAAGTAAGAAAAGAAAAAAAAAATCAAGGCAAAATATGGGTGTTTAATGGGAAAGGAGTTAAGAGGGGGCCCGGAGGGGGGACATGAACTTCCATCATGTTATGGAGGTGATAGAATATGATGTATAACAAAATTGGTCATTTAATCATAAGATTTTGATTTATAGTTAGGGTATTGATAAATATGGGTGTCGTGCGTGTTACGTGTGAGCATGTGATGTATTTGATACGAAACATGTCGTATTAATATATATTCACGTGTTTGGACGTGCGTGTTTTAACATGTCAAACATTTAAAAATTCAAACATGTACGTCTAGCATATCATGTTAAACGTGTTCGTGTTTAGATGTGTGTACTCGTATCAACATTTGTAACACTTATAAATTTCATAAATTTTAAATAAAACTTATAAATTTCATAAATTTTAAATAAAATTGGAGAAATATATAAGAAAAATAAAAAATAGAGTGGATCTAGTCACAAAAAAAATTGACGTACTATATTTAAAAATATCATATATGTTAGAGTGATCTTAGTCTCTTGCTTCAGTATTAAATTTATCTTTTAAGTACACAAATATTTTAAAAGTCTGATATACTGAAGTATTGTATATGTGTTGCACGTGCATGTACACATGTTAGACGTACGTATTTAGACGTATTGAAATTATTCATATATTGATCACGTACGTTTAATAACACGGTACGTGTAATATGTGAATACGTCAAGTGTAGATACATTTAGACATGAACACATATTTATATCTGTATTTATACATAGATGTACACGTGTCTGAGACTCTTATCACTCTATTTATAGTACCCTTTAAAAACTTCCAAGTCAACTTTTTGTTCAGTTGTTCACCAAAAAAATAGAGAATTTTAACATTTCCTAGATATGTACCATTGATCACTGTCAAATCGACTTGTCGGACCACATCCTTTGGTTAGTGCTCATCCACTTAATTCTTGCATATCTAAATACCTTCGCATCAGAATACTATGAAATCTTTTGATGAAACTTTTGGGGTGCACATGGCGAGGAATATGGTGATGCATATGTGAATATATAAGATTAGAAATGTGGCCACTTGGAATACTGTTTCCCCTCATATATAAATATAAAGGCTTTTTATCTGACATTGATTTTTTTTTTTTGAGGAAATCTGACATTGGATTGACTACAGATCTTTAATGTCTCCCATGCGAATAATTGGGTGGATGCTTCCATTTAAGGGTTGTTGTGTGAACATCTCTCTTCTAGTACTATGTTTGAGACTTGGGACATTGTTGTATTTTTCCTTATAAAGGCTTCCACCATGGATGTACTATTTTTCTGTTTCCCTAATTAAGTCCCTTGTTGGATTCTCTGTATGCAACAAACTTTGCAGAGTAAAAAAATAATAATATATTCAATAAGCCTGGTTATTAATATATCAATATTTTTTTCAATTGAAACACAAATAATTAGTTATTATGAAGAGTTTTGTTATGGATAAATTTTTTTAGCTATTATTGTATTTTAACGTATCACCATCATTTATCCAGGCTTAACCTCTTCATCTGGTGTACAAGTTCAGATCCATAAAAGAATTAATTATTACATGCATTATCACTATTATAGAGCTAACTTTTAGAACCGGAAAATAAAAAATAATAATATGTCTTATCCTACAAGAGTTTGATGATATAAAGATATTGTTAGTCTTTGGAAAAATGTTAGTAGCGGAATATTAAAAATATTATTTTTAGTAACCTTATGCTTATAAATTATACAACTAAAAAATCATTAAGAGAATTTTCTCCCTTCATATCTCCATCCAATTGGAAGAAAGTAAAGCACAAAATGCACAAAAGACCAGATTAACATGTGCTATAGAAGACCAAGGTTTAACCTCCCATGCTGTTAACAAAACTCTTGGTTTGGAAACATTCCAGCTCGCTGATTACCATATTGGAAATGAAAAAAAAAGGTTTTTATTTTATAAACCAAGTGGACCATCAAAATATGATTAGCTTAGTTGTTAGACTGTTAAGTGGCTTTTAAAATAAAAGTGAGTTCAACTGCCAGCACAACACGTGGCAACAGGAAACAAAGTGATGGTCATCACCTTTGTCTTGTTACCGAATGGACCTAAAAGCAGATAAAAAGTAAATTTGGATGATGCCACTTGCAACCTTTTTGTTATTTATTAATGTAATCCCGGGTTAACTTTCTATCTAACGCATATAATAGACTACTAGTGGGTTTGAAGCACTTGGTTTCATTTAATATATTGTTTTTGGTGAACCCCTGAAGCACTAGAGTTGAGACAATGAAACACCAGAATTTACCAGTGGCGAGTTGCTATAAAACTGGCTAGATATCAAAACAGATAAAAGTAATTAATTAACTTCTGATACCTGAATGATATGATTTGGAATGCAATCAGTATCAGTAGTTCACATCAAGACTGGAATTTTATTCAAATCAAAACTGGTTAGAAATACAAGTTCCATTTTTCATTCTGCTAAAGGACAATATCAGAATTGACGGGTACGATGTTGAGCATTTCTGCTTTTCCTCTCGCTGATAAGAAAGGAAATCCCTTTCAGGATACTGATATTTGATGCCTGCGTTTTATACATGACAATATGACATGATACGAATTATCGAGCGTTCACACTAACTGTGAATATTTCTAATGATAGAGAATTCTACATATCTGATAGTTTCACTAGCTAGGATCACCTAAAACTAAAGGATAGTGATTGCTTCTTCTTTTTTCATTTGTGGTTTATTTTGTTGCAAGCTTATTAGCCATATATAATACTAGCTATGTCTTTTTTGTGTGAACCCGGTTTTAAAAAAATCTAACTACTGGCCAATATGAAATGTCTCCATGACAGTTGAAAATATGACATGATACGAATTATCGAGCGTTCACACTAACTACAAATATTTCTAATTAAGAGAATTGTACTAATTATCTGATAGTTTCACTAGCTAGGGTTCACCTAAAACTAAAGGAGAGTAATAGTTTTTTCTTTTCCATTTGTGGATTATTTTGTTCCAAGCTTATAAGCCATAATACTATGTCTCCATGACAGCTGATAAGCTTCATATATACTAGTATGGATTTTTTTTAAAACAATATTCATTAACCAAAAACCTAGATGAGGAAAAAATAAAATAATCATATACGGAGGCTATAAAATATCTTTAGCTGAAAAAAGGTAGCCAAGAAGTCAATATTAGGATTGCACACGTAATGTGATTCTTATTTTTTATTTATTTGTAAAAGTACATTATTAACTATATATAACGGGAATCAATTGACAATGGTTGACTTGACTATCTTGATATTGGACATTTGGAAAATAAAAACTTAAAAATAGAAAAAAATGTTGGTAGATATATTGTTGAACTTACAGCTAGATTGATTGTGAATATTAAATTTGGACCATTACAAAATTCATTTAATTTTAGAAATTTGAAGGAATATATAAAATGACATTGAAATAATAAAATTGTATTAAATTTGGACTTCTTAAGTCTAAAAGTTTAAGAGCCTACGTGTCTATATTTTTTATTTATTTTTAAAATTAAAAATTATTTTCAAAATCTAAATCTATTAGGAATATTGATGGCCAAACTAGCCATGAACTCATTTCTACCGCACTGCACAATACAACATGCAAGTTGCTAACATATATAGATGTTAATTTGAATGTATTAGCACAAATCTTAATGACATTTGATGCATAATTTTTTTAACTATTCTGAAATCTAAACTAGCCGGTTGAAGAGGAAGAGGAGAAGAAGAAAGGCATGTGACCAAGAGCTAGGGTGTAAATAGATCGGATACTGATAGATAATGGTTTTATATATAGTATTTATATTCGTTATAATTTTTTGAATACGGATATCTGAGATACATATATGATCAGATATTAAATGAATGTCTGAATATGGATAGAATATCAAACGAATACAAATATATTTCGGATATTAAACAAAGATATTATATATATCATTGAAAAATAATTGCATACTATTTTTTGTTAAAGTCATTTATTATAAAAGTTAATTCTAATTATCACTATATATTAGTGATTTAAATGCATCAATGAATTATAGAAAACATAATACATGACCACAAATTAGATATAAAATTAATTAGATTGTAGTTTACACAAAAAAAAACCTCAATAAAAATATATCAGATACGTAGTTATTTTTAATTATGTGCCCATACTTAATTGTTTGAGTGCCTGGATCCGCTACTGTTTATGACCGTCATTGTCTGGCACCATCGTCACAAAATACAAAATTAATCAGTGAGTCATAAGACAACCTTTTATAGGTTTTGCCCATCCATCCGGGGCATTTGTATAGCCACAAATAGTTTCAATTGTACCTTTTCGCAACTCATCCCGAGTATTAAATGTTGTCCCTATCTATTATATGAAATATTTGCAGATTTTTTTATTTTTAGTAAATAAAAAATAATAATAAATGAAAATGGTATGATGGCTTTTTTCCGAAACCTGATCAGATCCGAGTTTCAAACTCGGGTCCATCTATTTTTTTTTCTTCTTCTGTTTGTTTAGTTATTATTTTTAATAGATTTTAATAGTTTATTTAGTTTGTTTATTATGTTTAAATATTTATTTTTTAATTTCACTCATTTTTTAATATAACAATAATTTTTAATTAATAACTGTTGTTAAAGATAATTTTTATTCATAAAACAATTAGCTATATTATGAAGTCAGATTCATATATGGAGTCAACAATGAATAAAGACAAATTAATTAGATAAGAACACATGTTATTGTATATTATTCACTCATTCAATAACTAATATAAAAAATATAATTATGCATCCAATAATAAAAAAAATATTTACTCAATAATACGTACATACATTATGCTCATGTAATAATATGAAAAACAATATATTTCCTATGAAAAAAATTCAAAGAAAGAAATGAAAAATAAGAGTTAAAACTTCAAATGCATTTTTGAGTTTGAAAATGAGATTTTTTGGCCCCAAAAATGGCGAAAACAATATTAGCTGTTAACCATGTAGATCTCGTCGTAAGCTTTATGTGGCCGTGTAGCACGTCTCAATCGGAGTTTTCTATCAAAAGTTATGACCGTTAGAAGTTGAGATGGTCGAATTTTGGTCTTTCTTTCTTATTTCTCTCTGTCTCTCTCACCTCTCTTATTATATATATATATATATATATATATATATATACATATGAAAAAGATTGATAAACCGTGATATTTCAGTTTTTGAATTTTAATTTTATATATCTAAGGTCGTTTTTGTTGTGGTGATAATATGGACTACCGTACTCGGTGTTAATATTTTTTAAATTATATTTTAATTATTATAATATTATATCTTTTATTATTATTTCACATAACAAAATAATTAGATAAATATTTAAAAATAAACTAAACTAAAAAATAAATATTTTAAACATAATAAACAAACTAATAAAACTTATTAAAAAAACAAATTTGGTCCCTTAATTACATAATTATACATAATAAGATAATTAAATAAATATTTTAAAATATGCTAAATTAAAAAATAAATATTAAAATCCATAAAAATAAGTTAAATTAAAAAATAAATATTTAAACATAATAAATAAACTATTAAAATATATTAAAAATAATAACTAAAAAACAGAAAAAAAAAAAAACAACCTGACCCGAGTTTCAAACTCGGGCCAGGGTGCTAGACCCGAGTTTGAAACTCGGGTCTGGCCAGGGTTCGAAAAAAAAACATCATCCCATTTTCATTTATTTTTTTATTTACTAAAAATAAAAAATTCTGAAATATTTGTATGATAAGAGTCCCAGAGATTCTTAGAGATGATAGATAGATAGATAGATAGATTAGACGGAGAGGTGGCCAGAAGTGATGATGAATGTATGATAAACCATGCAAACAGCCAAGCATATATTGCATTACACGTCTGTTTCTCTCTGGAACCAGTAATTGGGGCTGTTTATATATATATAGTCATGATAGACTCATAGCAAAGGATCAAATTTTAGAATCATCTATATTGACCATATCCATTTAATTAAATTATTTGCACGTTTTGCATACAAATTGAGAGTTATTAACATCAATTATTTTGAGAATCAGATGCGAATTCGCATCTTATAAATAGTTTACTTGAGGGATATAAGAATATAAAAATGTTGAATCGGATTCTGATAACCTCTCAAATATTTTAACACAAAAGTTCGAAATAATAAATAAAATAGCAGAATCTCCCAATAAAAAGAAAGCATTTATGATTGGTCCCGCTGCTAAACACATACTGATCGTCCTTTCTTTGTCAAGCAAATTAAAGACTAATATTCATTTTTTGTTATTAAAAAAAGAATCAAATTAACTCGTCTCGAGTTCTTTTTCCTCCTTTTTTATACTCGTAAAATTTCATAATTTTTAAAGATATTTTTATACTAAATCAAATGATAATAAAATAAATTAATCTAATTAACTATGATTATTTATTCTTTATGTATTTATTTTATTGTCATTTGATCTAGTATAAAATGACTCCAAAAATTATGAGATTTTATGAAAGTACAATTATCATGAAAATTAACAAGTTCAAAATTTATATTTCAAACTTCAATATCAAATTTGAAAATATAAATTAAAAATAAATTAATTACACAAAAATATATGGTATTTGAAATCCATCACTGGAATCTGATATATTGCACTTTACACACTTCAGTTAGGGTCTGTTTGGCATCGAAAAATTCAGAAAGAATAATAGAATAGTTAGTAGTCACATCAAATTTTTGTGCCAAACGCAAAATCGTGTTTTGGAATAGAGCTTGGAAGTGACTCTTCTAGTATTCGACCCACAAGACGGAATACGGGAAGAGCTCCAAATCAAGCACCGAATAGCAAAAGCATCTTCTTTTTTACCTTCGTTGTATCTCTTTATTATTATTATTATATTATAATAATTATGATTTTAGTATTATATAATTATATTATAATTCTAAATATAATTATATTATTATTATGACTATGATTATTATTATATTATATTATATTATTATATTATGATTATATTATAATTATATTATTATGATTATAATTATTTATTATTATTATATTATTAGAATTATGGTTATTTATTATTATTATATTATTATGAATATGATTATAATTATATTTTTTATTATTATATTATTATATTATGATTATATTTTTATTTTTATTATATTATTATAATTACAACTATGAATATTATTATTTATTATAATTATGATTATGGATTATGATTATTATTATATTATCATTATCATTATTATTATTTTACTATTATTATTATCATCATCATTATTGTTATTATCATAATTATTCATATTTTAACTATTTTGATTAACAACTGTCAAACAATTTATTCGCTCTTCCGAATAGTTAAGAATACCACTTTTCTAAAAAGACGCTAGTATATCACTATTCTGAAATTATCATTCTTCTAAAATTATTTCTTAATTTCTAAAAAGACGTTATTATATCACTCTTCTGAAATTATCATTCTTCTAAAACTATTTCCTAATTTATCAGACTAACCCTAGTCAAATTTAAAACTATGCCGACATCACCCACTTATGCAAACTCCTTTAGCAAATATATTAGTATAATTAATAATTAGTATACACAAGAGGCGAGAAAACCCAGAGATTCTATCTGATGTGGGCAGGCGTGGCTCATAAACAGTCGCTCATTGAGGATTATAAAAAAAAAAAAAAAGAGCAAAGGAATATACTAACATGAAGTCAAATATTCGACCAGTGAAGATCATACCATAATAGGACTAACGAACACTTTGAGGTATTAATTAACATTTGCATGCACAAATTAAGCAAACAGCTGGAAACCCATTTTTGTCTGGTCTTGATTTCTCAGGGTAACCATAAGATTATGTTGAAATCACTTAAAAAATGAAGAACAACCACAGATAATTAAACACATCTTTCCAAATGGAAATTTTCATAATTATCAGTTATTGAGAAAAAAAAAAGGAGTACTTGTGATTTGAGTTATATATTGTAAGTTCTTTATGTCCTATTATGAGGAGGTGAGATTGGCAAAAAAAGGGCAGGTGGTGAAATTTGTTTCGACATTTTGGAAGTTACTTAGACAATGTGAAAGAAAAAAGACAAAAAAATGTAAATCATAAAATATTTAATCAGCATTGATTTGAGTCATTGGACATATTTGATATATCATAGATTTTGTTAGGTAAATTGTGAGAACTTTAAGAATTTATAAGGAGAAATATGATACCATAGAATTTATGGAAAGTTTATAATTTCGAAATTTCCAAAGGACGTATTTGAAAATTTACCTAAAAGGATTGTGTAAACATTTTCCTGTTAACTTTGACTTTAAAAAAAAAAGGAAATGATTCATGATTGCCACAAAAGATCTTAACGGAGAAGCAAAAGGAGGCAAGCAAGCAAACTCATAAAGTCTAAAAAGAGGGATGCTTCTCATAAAAGGACAGGACACAAAGACCCTTTCCTTTAAAACTGAAAAGAGGAATGGGCCCCACTGGGACATGAGGCTAAAACCTAACCGCAGTCCATGTACCATGTGCTTCCATTAATGGCCTTTTCTCTCTCAATCCAAATCTGCATCTCTTACCTTCTTCTCTTTTCCCCATTCAAACCTGCATTGAAATCTAAATTTAATAGTTTTCCCTCCGTAATTAATAATTATCTTTTACAGGAAACTTTATTATCCCAACTTGGTGCTTGTACCTTATCTTATGTAATTGATGACTCACTGTTGATGTAAGATGGTGTACCCTTTTATTTCACTATTGATATAAATTAGTGTAATATTTTTACAAAGACTTCAGTTTCATCTTCATTAAGCACATATTTGGGATTATATAAATTTGTAAAGGATAAAAATATGCTTAAATTAATTGAGGCTATTAGGCTAGTAACTTATAAAATAGAAGTCTTACAAAAAAAGAATTATTTTTATATTCCATTTCTCTATCTCAAAAAGTGCAAAATGAAATAGGTTCGGATAATTAATTTATTAGACTTATATGTTCGGCATAATTAATTATTATACTGTTGCACTTTTTGAATAATTGGACCTCAGGACAACTTCCTCATTGACTTGGCACTTGATGTACCTTGTTAGCAAACACGTAACACATGATCTATTAATTAATGTCCTATTCTACTCTTCTTATAAATTGTATTTTCATAATATACGCCAAACTTAGCCGCTAGTGCAAAAAAATTTTGAGGTCCGTAAAACGCGCTACTGTCAGTGGCGCGTTTCGTCCAAATCCCGCGCAAGTGAGATGGAGAGGCGTTGCGCGTTTTGTATATATAAGAATCAAACGCGCCATTGTCAGTGACACGTTTTATAAAAATAATAAAACGCACCACTAACAATGACGTTTGTCATTCGTATATTTAAAATTTTACAGTTCTCACTCTTATTTTTAATAATATTAATTTAATAATAATTATTACTACTAAAAACTGATAAAGAGGGTAGCTCATAAAGTCATAATTCATATAGCTGGCGTAGGATAGGTATAATGCAGACGAACTAAAGAAGAAAAGTAGAGCAGAGAAAAAAGGACTACAAACTTTCTGTAAAAGAAACAAATGTGAGAAATCAGAAATGCATTGTCTCAGAAGTCTCCAAGACTTTTTACAGGGTGCAATTAAGAAGGCGGCTAAGAACCTGCTTTCTTTTCAGTGTTCACGCACCAGAAAAGATAGAGACTGATCCGTGATATATAATTACTTTTCAGAAAGGAAGAGGCTATGAATTATGATAGTCTGGTGTAATATCTCTTTTATTATTTGGCGACTACTTCAAGTTATTTTCATGAAGAATTATGACAAATTGATGTTTTGTTATTGAAACAATCTCTAATTTAATACACATATATAACAACATTTTAATGTATTCAAATGTTATCTCTTGTGTACTAATAAGAAACATTAAGAGCAGTCATAGCATGGTAACTCTTTGAGACAATTTTTTTACCAATGACTATATAATTGGAGGATTTAAATATGATAATTCCTTAGTCAGACTTAAGTTATTTTTAATCTATTTTATCAGACAAACTCATAATCATTAGCATGTGATGTCTTGATAAGTTATTTATTTATTAACAATAGAAGTTTTATTAACTGAAATTCAATTTGCTAAATTTATGTATCATTTTCAGATTAAAAAAATCAATTACTTATTTCTCATTAATAACAATAGGTACCTTCTAATTTTTGCTTGAAGAAGCATTTTTCATCAGTAATTTTAGGGGGATACAAATTGGAAAGCATAAGAAAGCTATGTACCTTTTCAACTACTCTTTTCCTGCTTCATAAATGCATTAGAGTGGTACCTTTTTGTTTGGGCCAGTCTTCATTTAAACTGTTCGTTGGAATTTGAGAAGACAAGATTTTTTGTGACTCGAATGCTTCTAATTTATCTATGGCTTCACTTTCTACGCCAAGTTGGGTTGCCATGCCAGCTTTGGAGGTTTGACTATTTAATATTTAATTGTAGTGTTTTTCTTTTTCTTTCGGATGATCAATTAGCATTAATTGTTTCGGATCCTCTTCTAATTATTTAGTGTATATAAGCAGATAAAATTAAAATATACCAATTGGTTAGACATTTTAGCGCATTAGAGGAGATTGTCGGAATACTTTGGAAAAAAAATTGAATTAAAAGTAATAAAAGTTTTCTCAAAGACAACTTCTAAAACACGCACAAAGGAGACTGCAACTTGGATTTTGAGTTGTAATTAGTCAATTTGTTTCAAAAAAAATTTTACGCATAATCTTTGAGCTCAATATCTGAACTAATGAAAATCGTTATAACTAAATCATCGATTATAGCGTCTAGAAGTCTATAAATAATTAAACTTATTAAGTTGCATGTATGATGAATTGTATGTGAATTATTGAACTTAATATCCTTCAGAATTGACGTGTTCATGGGCAGATATACACTATATGAAAGGGTCATGTGACCCCCGAATTTTAAAAAATAGTGTTTTTTTATCTAAAATAATGATTATGACCCCTAAAATTAGTTTTGATCCCCTGAATTTTGAAAATTTATTGTTTAGTTATTTTCATTGAGAATATTTTATTAATATCATGGATAATAAAAATATGAAGTCCTATAGAGGAAAACTTTCTTCATTCACTTGATTATTTATTATTTTAAGTTTAATTTTTTTATTAGTACCCAATAGCTGATGAGTTTGAACCTGATAAGCTATTGTAATCCGATTATTGACCACATGCAGACCTAATATTATCACTAATCACTAATATATTAAATGACTGATCAACAATTAATAATTGTCTCTTTAATTCGATTCAAAATTATGCATCCGCCTCTAGATGTGTCTGCATCACATAATGCACTCATTTTGTTATTTTTTTACAAAATGAACAAAATAAAAGACAAAAATAGAAAAAAAAATAACTTCCAAAACTTTTTTTCTTCCTGTGTATTATTGCATCACATAAAAAAACGAAAAAAAATACTATTTCAGACCTAATATTATCACTAATCACTAATATATTAAATGACTGATCATCAATTAATAATTGTCTCTTTAATTCGATTCAAAATGTTGGTAAACTTAGGTATCCGTTAGTTTTACTTGAAACTATGCAACAACCTATCCTTGTTTGACTGGGCCACTGCGGCCACTGGGCTGCACTACACCAAAACCCTTCCCCTTATGATAATTTATTGGTTTTTTTTTTTTTTGGAAAACAAAATCTATTTCATTCAATCACTTCCGTTTTATTATCAGACAAGTCAAGTGAAATTTTGTGTCAAATGTGAAGTAAAATTTGTAATATAGCTTCCCGTGAGGAGCACACAGCAGATCCTTCAATCATATATTTGGTACCATAGCCACATCAATCAATCCTTGCGATCATGCTAAGAACTGTATTCAGCTAACTGCGTTTGGCTTTTCATGATGTTATGGTGTGCATTTCCAATGCAATGATATCGTCTAGACTTGTGATGTCTCTAAAGTAGAATGCTTTTGAAATGACATTTTGATTTTGTAATTATGCAATCATTCAATCATTCCAGGAGTCAAAATGTTGTGGAGAGCAAGCTTGCTATTGTTTTCTATGGTAATAGTGTACTGAAGTTTTGTTTTTCTAAGATATGTTTGGATCGTACAAAAAATAATATAAAAATTGAGAAATTGAGAATAAAAAATGAGGATAGAAAAATTGTAATTTTTAAGTTAGCGTAAAAATAGTAAAATGGTGATGCTATTTTCGAATGATAGAAAATATTATTTGGATCGTATGTTAAGAGTAGTAATGGAGAGTTAAGAATAATAATAAATATATCTCCCTCTTGAAATAGTAAAATAACAACTATCATCACTGTATTGAAATAGTAAATTTGTGTTTAGATGAATTATTTGTTACACTTAACATCTTCTTTGATTTGTCGATTTGCAAAACAATCTTGAATTTTACAATTTGTTTTGTTGAGTTTTGTGCAGAGATTAATATGCAAATGAACTAGTTCACAAGAACCAAGACTAGTACTGGGATACAAGAGCTTAATCAAGATCGCACTAGGCTTAGGTTTAGTAAAACTCAAACTCGGGTTGAATTAGTCAAGAGAAATTGAGCTTAAACAACAAGAAAAATGCTTCGCTTAGTGAATCGTTATAACGGTTCGAGAACCGCAGATTATAACGCTTCATCTCAATACTCAAAAATACTCTAAGGCGAAACATTCTCAAAGAAACCAGAGTGAATCGTTATGTAACGATTACTGAACCGTTACAACGATTTGTAAAACGTATAACGATTCTCGTAATCGTTACAACGATTCATGAAACGTATAACGATTTGATAAATCATATAACGTTTCAAATTTCGGTTGATCCAACGAATATACGGCAGAACAACGGGCAAATTTCTCTGACAATCCTACCGTTTGAAACTTAATCCGTTATAACAATTTGTAAACCGTTGTAACGGTTTTGTAAACCGTTATAACGATTGGTAAATCTTTATAACGGTTCGGACCGAAAAAGTGAGTTACGCTTGGTTTTCAGCTCTTTATAAAAGGGGGACCATCTCCTTTCTCCTCCAGTTGTTGAATATACTTGCAAAATACATTCTTACAGCCACCATTAAAGAGCTTTGAGAAAACCTTGCTATACTTAGCTAAAGCTCAAGATCTTTGATCTAAACTTGTTTTCTAAACACTTGTAAGATTTGAGTGATTTGCTCCATTGTTAAATCTACTTCTAGCATTTGCTACTTCATTAACTTTAGGCTTTGTCTCTCATCCTTTGTGTGTAAGAGGGCAAAGTTCGACCTTGTACAAGACTTGTATTTGGTTGAATAGATCGGACCGACTTTATTACCGTTAGACGGGAAGCCGGGGACCCGAGGAGTAGGCGCATAACGCCGAACCTCGTTACATCGTGTGTCAACTCAATCCTTTGGTTGAGCATTTCTAAACTCTTTCTCTTTACTTTATTTCATATCTTTTGTTGAGAAATTGCTTGTGCTTGATTGTTGTAGAACTTATTAAAATTGCAATTTAACCCTTGTACTTTTTACTAATTGACCAAATTAGTATTATTAGCGGTAATCAAGGGTTACATTATTATTATTCATATTCCGAGAACAACAGCTATTTCGATATTCATGAGCATAACCTATGAAAATGTGACTCATAAAAATAAAAAAAAAACATATCTATTTAGGGGTGTCAATGGGTCGAATCGGGTCGAGTTCGAGTTAGATCACATTATTTTATTTTTTTGACCCAACCCGTTCAAATTCAGGTCAAAAAATCTTAATTCATATCCAACCCAACTGAGTCACGGGTCGACTCGATCTGATCCGTATAAAATAATTAAATAAAGTTAAAAAAAAGGTGAAGGAGGAGGGACAAAAGAGAATGTTGGTCGAACTAGCCCACTTTTTCGTAGGTTATATATATTTATAATTAATTTTATTTAGTATATAATTAAGCTTTAATTAGTACTAAATCATAAAATTACTTCAAAAAATATAATTAATCGGGTCGAATTGGGTTGACCCGAACCTGACCCGATTTAGATCAAAAAAATTAAAACTATATCTGATCCATTTATCTTCAAATTATGTCAGACCGGATCAGTAATTGACACCCTACGTCTATTATTAAAATCCGAGTCATTATAATTTAATCCCACCATTTAGATTTCATAGCACGTGCCATGAAGTAAATGTGAGTAATTGTAATTTTTTGCACTAGATGTCTAGCAATTAGCGTTCATGTTTTCCTTCCATTTTCCAAAACCCTTCTCCGTAGGTGGCCCATACATATTCGCTTCACGCATAGAAGATCCAAAAATAAAGGCGCGTTGTAACCTCAACTTCACCACTTCTGATACAAACAAATAATGCCTTCGCCTATTTGCTCTTAGAAATAGAAGCCTCGACCGAGAAACAATATATTAAAAACAGATGCAAGCAGGGAAACAAAGAGATCTTTTCCCTGTGTAGGATTCATATTACCGTCACCGTCAGATCCAAATACCATAACAACAAACATCAACAGAACCAAGAAGAGCAAGCTACGGTTCATTCTCAACATACAGATGTTACAAATAACAGGCCGTAAATTAATCAGAATCGGATAAATTAGAATCAGATTGTCTAACACTTCGTTTGACAGCATTGGCTGGTCTGGAGCCTTCTCCTTCAGAGAAAATAACTTTGGCTTTGGCAAGTCTCTCCTCCAACACTTCGGTGCTGAAATCATCGGTTCCTCCCAGCTCATCAAATCCAACCTATTAATTGAAGGAGAAAAAAGAGTCAAAACTTGTGTTTTGTTTTGACAGTTCTGCTACAAGCTGACTGCAAAATTTTTTGTTTCTCCTGAAGAAAAAAGGCTATAATGGAAAGATTCTGTTCAGCACATTGACAAATAATCGGAATCATATATATTTGAGATCTGAACCATAATCTGTTCACAAAACATCAGTAAAGAGTCTTATTAATATATATTCAAAACATAACATTTTAGGTACTACACTACTCACAAAAGCATATGTCATGTGCATATGAACTAATTTACTTATTTTGAAATCCTTTCAGACATATTTTAGTACAATTGTCAAGATTGCCCAATAACTTCACTGTTGAGACACGAGATATATCACTAAGAAAACTGTACTCCATGTAGAAAAATAGAATTTGGTATTTTTTGCCATTAATTAAGAAATATAAAATAAGTGATCCACGGTTGCTATGTGCCCAAAACGGTGAAAACAAACATATTTCAAATTCTCAAAATTTTATTGATTGGCCAGGAATCGTATTGTGAGGATTACCAAGTTAAGACATCATCAAGAGGCTCTATTTTTTGCAAATAACTAAGACTGAGCACTGATTAAGTGCTAATAACAACTTCGTATTTAATTTTTTAAATGGCCAACATTCTTTCCCCCAGACCTGTTGAGATGGCAACTCCCTCCTCGTTTTCTTCTCTCTCATGCTCCTCTGCCATGTTTCTGGAGGAGAATCTCCTCCTCCATTGAATGAGTCAGATTTTTTACGATCTCGCCCTAATTTCCTCCTCGATTTCTCTCATCTCGTATTTTCCTTCTTTAGCAGCATTTTTTTTCTTTCACTCAGTTGAACAATCTGATTTTTGTGTCTTGGGTCACATTGGACTGTAACGCAGGATCACTTGGTTTGCAAGAATCTGTTTTTTTCTTCTACTCAGCATCTTTTTACTAACAGTGTCATTAGTTTGTAAGACAGTAAGAAAACATTTATTTCTTGCATCAAGCTTTGCCCTTTCTCTTGTTTTGTTGTTTCCATGCTTAATCAAGTGTATTTGAGATACTTTGTTGAGATGCTTAGTTATCAATACTTGTTTAAATAAATCATATTGCTCCAAGTATCAATACTGGTATAGTTATAGTATTGGTACCAGTAAATTTCTCAGTCATGACAATTGAGAATGTTATTACAGTAATTTCTTGCTTTGTTTTTATAGTTGGGAAGTGGACTTTTCTCAATTCCTAAGTTCTAGTTTTCTGTCGTTATTCCATCAATTGCCGAACAGGCCCATTAGAAATAGAGCACAGTTTGTGTAAATATAACAGAAGAATTCATAATTTGTAAAAGAAGTATTAATTTAGCTTCATGTCATTTATATTGTATGCTTATCACAGGAACTAAAAGTAATGGCTTCTTTCTGCCAAAAAGATAAAACTGAAGGTGCTCATTTGTTTTAAGACCAAAAGAGAAATGTACCATATGCAACTTATTGGAATGTGGTAATAGTAAACTGCACATTAAAGAGAAATCGGATGACATAAAATAAATTAAAAGAAACTTACTACATAATCGTCAACTTTGGCATTCTTCACAAGAGCTAGAGTCGGAAGAACGACTATCCTTAGCTTTTCAGTCAAAAAAGGGCTTTTCTCAGCATGAACTTTTATAAATCGTGTCTCCATGTGTTGTTTTGCTAGAATAGCCAAATGCTTGTCAATCACCTGAAGATAAGAAAGAATAATAACTTGGTAAGTGAACAAATAATTTGAGAAGTAACAACGCAATTTAATAATTAATCATGAGCTTGAAGCTATCACATGATACAGCAAAATTCCTGTTCTAGAATTCTTTGATGAAAATATAGGTTGCTTCCTACTATTATTTAAACGTCATCACAAGATACAGCCACAACTTCTGTCCAGAAATTTTCTGATAGAAGCACATGTGGCATTCTCCTAATATAGTTTTTAGTTGGCTCCTGCAGACCTATCAACAACTTAAAATTTGAAATTTGATATTTTGACAGGTGTTATAACAAGCAGGGTTCAAGATTAAAGAATATATACCAAGTTATATATTTAAAATCCGAGGCTTTACTTCCATAATCAATTTCTCTTTATATAATGTTCCAACTTTCAAGAACTTTGAAATTTGCCTTGCTGATAATTTCTTGTATCTGCTTTGAACAATGAATGATATATTTGCAATAACGATTAATAGCCAAAATCCAGGTTGAAGAAAAAGCATCGATCCGGATATTTCATATTAACTTATACAGCATGCTTCTGTTTTTTTAAGCCTTCAAATGAGTACTTGGAAAGTTAACTTATAATTTTATCAAGTTTTAAGTGTTTTAACAAAAGTTCTTCACAAAGGAAACAAAATTTATTGTCAAATTTAAATATTTATCATTATCACAATAACTCAAGGAATCAGTCTTTTGATGAATAATTTGAATGTTCTTTGTCAATAATGATGTATCAGATATTGGCTTCAAAATCATTCAATGATGATCTACACCTAAAAGATTAATCAGACAACAAGCCCCCTTATCATCACTATAGACTATTTAGCTACTGATATGGCAAGAGTAGGCATTGGCAATATAAATCGGGAAAGTACATTTCCTTTGATTATCATGAGGCACCACCTCACTTGACACAAGCCCTTTCGCAAAAGAAAGGCTAAGCTACTCATAGTGTATATTCCTTAAAATGCAATTACTGTTCCAATTATTTCATTAATTTAGTGACATTGCAAAGAAAATAATATTTACTGATAACCTGAGCTTTAAGAAAAAGTTCAGGCTCTGTCTGGAATGACAAGACTTTGTTCTGAAACTACTAACACTGAACCTGAATGCTAGAATTGACTAAATGTACCTAATGTGCTATGCGGGTACGGTGCAATTATGATATTAAAATCATGCATATCATTCACCAGATGTTGATGTTGATTCACGATTAAACCCTTACTCTGGCCTACTTCAGCATATGCCAGTATGCAAAAGTTAAAAACTTTATGTACTGATGTGATGTCTAATCAGCCTCTTCCCAATAGAATGAAACAAAACATGACAAAAAAAAATATGTCCCACCTTTAAAATGGCTGAATCCACAGAAACATACAGTTCATAAGAAATGACTAGAAACCCCATACCTTACAAGGCCAATTCTCACGGTAGAAGTGGCAAACAACCCGATCACTAGCCTTTACAGCTGCAAAAAAATCCTTTTCACCTATGTCTGAGTATTCACCATGACCCAATGAGATCCATTTACCTCTTTTCTCTGCCATTTTCTTCATTTGTTGTAATCTTCTCTCTCTCAGGACCTCCAAGTCATCTAAATCGAGCCGATCCAAAGCTGCTAATTCTTCATCTATTTTATCCTCTACTGCCTTTGCAACATTCAAGACTTGGCTCTCTATAATCTTTATAGACAGAAAATAAAATTATAGTCGTTAGAATTTGAGAGTAAACATCCATCATATGTCGGCTCCAAATTTTTTTTTCTCGTCTTCAGATAATTGACGTACATGCGAGGTTTTTCTTTTGTCTACTCGCTAACAAAAAAATATATAAATTTTGATAAAAGCTGGATGATCAAATTTATGCACTAACGCAGAAAAATCTCAAAAGAGGCAATACGAAATCAACTATTAATCTAAGTCAATTAATTCTAGTTGATAAAATGCACCCATTTGCTTCAAACTCACGACTCGCACAAATATTATGCCAATCTTCAGATTTGTTTCCCCTCTCTTATCAGTTCTAAGTGATCGAGAGACTACAGATCCAAGACTAGCAATTGTAATATAAAAGAGAAAAAAGGAAGTGGAGACGGTTCAAGTCAATCTGTTACCTGCTTAACTTGAGATTCATCCATGACGGACTTGGATTTGGGAAAGAACGAGAGGGATTTTTGATAGATCGGCGAGTGCGCCGTTCGCTACCATTTTCGAGCTGGATTCAAATGCTGAGGGGTTTTTTACGCTACACCCCTCCAAATATTTGATTGTTCTCAAACGGTACATAATTTTGGTAATCTGGTGAATCGGGTTTGGGTTATGATTGGGATATATCGGATCAGAATCGGGTCGCGCAGGATTAATTTATATATTAATTTTTTTTAAATTTAAATTAATTTTAATTGAATTATAAGTTATTTGATTTTAAATCGAATTAGCTTGAGTTTAAGTCGGTGGGGACAATTTACTTTTTTTAAAAAATGAGTCGGGTTGAATTACATTTTGATGAATTTTTCAGATCGAATCGTACCTGATTTGCACCTCTAAGTGCAGTGAATACTCTAAGAACAGTGAATAGAAATGGCTTTAGAATTCAGCCCGTCAATTGTCCGTTATTTGATCGACTTTTTTTTACCAAAAAATACTCCATAATAAAAAAATTCCAAAAAATAATTTAAAATCGACATAATAAAAATAATTCTCAAAATTGCTAAATATAAAAAGATCGTTCACAAACAAAACTGCGTTTAAAATATATACATTGAGTGTCAAAAAGCAGTAAAACATCCTACACAAAATTCTGTAGCTATTGTATTTTTCCCAGTAAAAGTACTTATTTCTAAATTTTATTTTCTAAATATATATAGTGGAAAGTTTTAAATAGCGTCGCTATAGTGGAGCCATAGTGTTTTTCAATCTCAAAAGCTATGCTATGGATCAACATTGCGTTATGTCAAACTATGACTACGATAGCGGTAATAACGGCCGCAATAGCGCATAGCGCGCTATTCAACAGAAATTATAATTTTTATTTAAAATTTATTTTATATAATTTGAAAGGTCCAAACTTATATAGTTATAGTATTGTAGCCATTTTAATGAAGAAAATGATATAATTTACAGTTATTTAAATTATTTTGAATAAAAAATTATTTAAGTTTTACGGTATCAATTATATTTTTAAATAATAATTTTGAGTTTGTACTTATTAATTATAAGTTTATAACTCATTAATCAATTTATTATTACTTAGTTACTCTATGAAAAATCTAGTTTATATAAAAATTAATAGAGAATATAGAGAAAATACGATGTATGATAGCTTCCACTATAACACGCTATAGCGTGATAAATTTTTTTGGAACACCGCCGCGATGATGTGATAATTACTATTTATCAAGTGTGTGAAATCCATAAAATAACTCTAGTTCCATTTATAAATCCAAGTTCTTGCAGTAAATAAAATAATCAATGAATATTAAGTAAATAAGAACCAGAGAAATAAAAACTTGGGTTGATTATTAATGTATAAAAAATATAAATGAATGAATAAATCTGATTCATGAAGTAAGGAAACATACTTAAAAGTCCAAATTGAAGCCCGTACAAACCCAGCTTACCACTGTCCATGACAAAAACCACTTATTTCCAATTCAACCTATTTCAAGAATTCAAGGCCTGCACCACCTATTAAAAAGCCCAATCGAACCCACTTCTCAGTTCTAAACTTGTAATCCAGACGAGACCTAGAAAGGATCTCTTCAATTCTCCATTCCTGCGATCGAGCGAGAGAGGCAGAGAGCAAGTACCGATTGACGAGAGAGAGATATGGCTTCGGCGGCTTCGACCGCAGCGGTGCCGTTCTGGCGCGCTGCAGGGATGACATACATAACCTACTCCAACATCTGCGCGTCGCTGGTGCGCAACTGCCTCAAGGAGCCCCACAGGACCGATGCTCTCGCGCGCGAGAAGGTTCACTTCTCCGTCTCCAAGTGGGTTGATGGAAAGCCCGAGAAGCCCAGTACGATCTTTCCTCTCATCATCTTTTTGATTATTTTGTTCTTCATCGGGCTTTGGATTTAGTCGATGGTTCCAGATCTGTGCGATTAAAGCTATCTTCAATAGGATAAGGGCCAATAATGTGATTTATCTCTGTGCGGTGGTTGGTAAAGTTTAGACTAGCTGAAAATGTATATATTATTTGGTAAAATAGTTTGCGGTCAAGTTATCTGCGAATAGAAGTCCAATCTTTACCTTCTTTTTACTGGTTTCATTTCTTGATTTGATTTGATGAGATTTAGGGTTTAGATCAGCATGACTGTATTATTTTTCAACCATTTTTTGCTTCAATTAGATTTATCCATTGGTTATGTATACCTATGCATAATGCAGCTTTTTTTTTCTATCTTCACTCGTTTTGATGATTATAGACTTATTGCTATACTTCAAATATTTGACACTCATAATTGATATTTTTTTAATTCTATTCTATAAACCTTGGCAAAGTAAGAAATACTTGATTGATTAATCTAGGTAAGGAATCCCATATGTCAAATCAGTGTCATCTGCTTTTTAACTCAGATCTTGGTACTAAGTTAAGAACTAAATAATTGAATATGTTATAAAGATCTTTTACAATGTGAAGTATTTCAGCTGTATTGATATGCATTAACTCCAAATGTCAATGGACATAATATGTCCATTTTTTTGAAGGCCAGTTGACGAAATGCCAACCAACAATTTCATTAATTAACAAAAGTTTTACATCACAGAACACAATTTAAAAGTAGCCATCACAAACAGGCATCTCCCTGTATGTTACATACATACATGGAGAGAATTATAGTTACATGACCACAGAACTATCTGACAGAATTGCAGCCATAGTCGAATATCTTGCTCAGCAGCATTCCCTAGCTCAGTGCTGTACTTCCTCTGATCAGAGAAGACCCTCCTATTCCATTCCCGCCACAAGTCCCAGCACCCCCCCCCCCCTGCAATTACCACATCCCATAAGGTTCTCTGAGAGCTTGTCAGCACCTCCCTGCCTTGCCACCACCCCTCCATAATGCCATTGGAAATGTTGTTCCAGTAGAGCAAGTTGAATGTAGTTAATATGTCCATTTTTATAAAGCTCTCAATGTCTATAGTAGCAAATTAAATATCCTACAGGTTTTAACATGTCCTAATCAAGTTGATTTGGACAAATCCATTGGTTTAGAATTGTTATTTAATGCATAAATAAAAAGAGTTTGCGCCATTGGGCACTACTGTTCATTTAACAGTGGTACCTCATTAAAAAGATTCTCATTTGTAAATGTTAAGCAGAGAGTTTATACTTTGTATTGGGATTTCTTGTTCCAGAAAAAAAAATTTCAGATAGTTTTTCATGATTTGGTGTGTTGTATTCATAAATCAGTCATTTGTCTTCCAACAATCTCACTTAATGCTTATTAGCTCGAGGTTGGCAGTAGATTTATTGTAATGTAGTTGTATCTTTTAAAGAACTTATATTACATGTAGATGGTTTACTTGCTTGTAGTGGAGTTTCACATATATTTAGTGTATTCAATCAAATTTCAATTGCTGCAACTAAGCCATGAGTGCTCTTTTAATTTGAGTCACTAGAATGGTAGATACAATAGGAATAAACAAGTGTTCAAATCAGAACTGGTATGCTACCAGTATTCTTGGATAACTTGAGGACTGCTGGTCACAAGTGCCAACTCTTTTTTGAGTTGTATATATTTAACTCAATGCAATAATAATTCTGGACCTACAGGATTACTTGATTGTAATTTGGGTTCTGATTTTTGTTCTTTTTCATGTAGCTATCCGATCTGATAGTCCTAATGCCTGAGAGAGCTTGTGCAGAGGGATCCCCGCTTTCTTCTGATTGAGTGCCATCTTCTTCTTCTTCTTTTTTTTTTTTTTTTTAAATTGAAATGTTGCTTATGTAGTTTGAGCTGGCGAATGCCTGCCAAAACATCTGTTATGTTCTACTGGCATCTGAGAATAAGCAATTTGACTTTTAGTTGAACCAGCATCTTGAATATTTGGCTGTGTAGATCTACTATTTTGAGTTTAAATTGTCATTTCATATTTTTGTGCGATCTGGTCCTGCGAACGAACTTCTATTAGTTTCTAGCCTACCTCAATTAAATTGGGACTAAAGGTTTTGTTGTTGGGACTAAAGACTTCATTATTGTTGTTGTAGTAGAACTTTTTAAAGTTTTATTGTCAACAATTCTGCTATTAAAACGCATGGCATTCTATTGGCCAATGGTCCGGAGCAAATAACTTAATCTATTTACAGAGGTTGGTAGTGGGGTGGCTTTTGTTCTTTATAATGCTTTCTAGAAACAAACCATTCCAAAATTGAGTTAAGGTTAATGCAAGCACATGTTACCAGCTCATGGCAAATCCAACCCCCTTCAATATATACTGCTCCTGGCATCCAGCAAAGCGGCAACAGCATTTGATTTGTTCAACACCCCAAGGCTGGATTGGATATGGATCCCATCACCAAATTTGAGGGAAAGGCTTGTTGTTTTTCACTAGCCAACTTTTTTTTTCCGTTTGTTCAATATTTTAAAGTGACAGTGAAGCAAAAGTTTGATATGTTAAATATAAAACAAAGACAATGGCCCAAAAGCTATATGCCTGATTGCCTATATGCTTTTAAATGGGTTCGGAGTTCAACCAGAATGGATCCGACAACAACAGCTCAGCTCTGCTTCTGATATCCGTCTTGTTGTATTCATCCAGCTTGGCCCCTCATATCTTCCGTTGAACTTTCTCGGTCCTCTCAATTGAATATATAGCCGGAGAGATGAACTAAAGAAGACATCTATACAGACTGGATAAATCCGGTTTGAAATAAATGGAGATAAATGGAAATTAAAACTGGAAACTGGCGTTCCACCTTCATTCCACACGTAGATCCCAGCACTACATTTCGTTCCCATAATTTCACTAAATGTATATCTTCGCCCATAGTTACCTCTTGCTTTTCTTTTCTTTTTTCAATTTAAGAAAAGCTAAAAACAATCACTCCTAGCGCATTTCTAGAAGAAAAGGTTGTCGGTACATTAGTAACCATTTTTTGGAACTCAAACAGAATCTGCATTAATCTTCTTCCTCTCCATAGAACATTTAGTTCTTTCTGTTGTTGTTTCTCCTCTCAAGATGCAGTGAGAGGGATGCTCCTTCAATTCAACGCTCATATATATCTGATCATAATATTACAAGCATCTGTATGTTCAACCTCATCCAAAATTCCAAATATATACATCCCTTTTTCTTCATAGAGCGAGAGAGGTAGAACATGTCAATTTCTAGAACCGGTATAGCACATGAGAAAGAGATCCTGACTTTAGGTGTTGCCATGGCTGGTACAACTAGTACACCTGGTACTTCATCTTGCACATCCTTGATCGACTCTTTGAGCCAATGCAATATGGACATTGTTGGCGGGATCAACAAGGAGAACCTTCGCCAACGGGTAAAGATACCACAATGGCTCTGCACCACCATGCTAGAGGCAATGTGGATGGAGTCTACTGCTCATGTGGCAGGATATATAGATTACATGGCAGAGGCAGAGGAGCCTCCAGAGAACCCATTGGTGGTCTTCGTGAATTGCAAGAGTGGGGGCCGCAACGGTGCCATTTTGAAGGGAAGGTTACAAGAGCTCATTGGCGAAGCACAGGTTGGATTTAAAACTTTGCCTTTCACAAGAAAAGCATATACCATTTGCAACCTACAAATCTGAAATGTTGAAAATACTGTAATGTTTGTCCATGAATTTTGACTTGACATGAAAATGACATAGAGGTAGCTCAATAGTTTTAATGAAATTTGTACATAGGATTTTAGAGGGGGGTGCATTTTAAATTTGATGATCTGAGTTGCTGCCTTTCATATGTTTTCTAAGGTAAACCAGTTTAAGATACTTTGAGATATATTGTAGGGTCAGGTCAACATTGAGATCTTTATTTATCTACATTTCAAACTGTGTTAAGAAGATGAAAACTTGCATTTATTCAACTGGCTACAATTGACATTTTTCTGATAATATGATCTTAATTAAAAGTGCAGGTGCTTGATCTCTTGATTGTGAAGCCATCAGTCTTTGTACATTATGGTTTGGCTTGTCTGGACTTGCTGGCTAAATCAGGAGATTACTGTGCAAGAGCAACCCGGGAGAAATTGAGAATTATGGTATGTGATTTCAAGTAAGATTCTTGCTCAATAAAGAGGAAAATTTTATTCAAGTTTTAGAACTGAATAAAATTATTAGAAAATATTTCAACAATTTCTTATATCAAGATCGAGAATTACCTTCAGCATGCAATCCTGTTTACTGTCACTAAAAGGAATCACCAAAACTAATCTTTCAAGATTTCACATTTGCTTTAATTCTAGTTATGAGTGTAGTTAATAGAGTTTAATATTTTGTTAATGCTGGCAAAAAGAATTAGACCTTTCTTATACATTATGTAATGTTCCAGTATACTGTACAACAGCACAAGGTAAAATGACCATCGGACTTTTAGTATACTAATTCATGCTCACAAATAATGTTAATTTTATGTCAAACTGATAGTTGCCGGTATGTTCCCTCATAGATTGCTGGTGGTGATGGTACCATAGGATGGTTACTGGGATGTTTAGGGGAATTAAAGGTGCAAAATCGGGAGCCAGTGCCTCCAATTGGCATCATCCCTCTTGGTACAGGAAATGATCTCTCTAGAAGTTTCGGTTGGGTAAATTTTTTTTCTGTTTACTGATTTCTGCAATTTTGTCAGATGCCCTCAGAAATTACAAGTCTTTTTTAAACAACTAATCAATTTCACATTTGCAAAGAAATAGTAACTAAAATGAGTCCTGCTGAGTGTCAAAGAAAATATACAAAATTCTATAATTTGCCGAGGTTTAGTTATTTAGGCAACAAATTTGTTTATAAGAACCTTTTTCTCCTCTGCATGTTGTTCCTCTTCTTTTGTCTACTTTGTTTCCTCTGGTTACCCCATTTCCTAATATCCTAACAATTTCCTTTTCATGATATATATTGATACAAATGGAACTATACAGAGTTGAAATAGCATAATCATCTGATAAAAAGATAGTCTTTAACATAAAGGTTTCTAAAACGATGATAATTTTCTAATGCTTTAGTTAGATTTCCTAAATATTCTCTATTATTCTTAAGGTTTGTAGATATTTAAAAGTGAATTAAGTCAAAAGTTCTTTGATGGAAATTTCACAGGGTGCTTCATTTCATTTTGCATGGAGACTAGCTGTCAAACGGTCTATTTACAGAGTCATAACTGGCACAGTTTACCATCTTGATAGGTAATTTCATTTTACCCTACTTAGGAAAATTTTGCCTAGGCAAAATCAGAAGACATCTTGCAACTAAACCACAGTGCCTGAACGCCCCATATGTGTTTCTATTATCTGCCCATTTATTTCACAAATTGATTTCTTGTCGTATGTCCCTTCATCAAGGTAAAAATAGAGTGGAGGGGCAGGTTTTCAAGAGATGAAAATATTTTCCTTATTTTATCTTTAATGAGCAACTACAGTTGGAAAGTTACAGTGGCGATGCCAGCTGGAGAGGAGATGGATCTGCCACACAACTTACAGGAACTAGGAGAGTGCACCATTGATCAGGTTTTATTATGGCTTTTTCATATCATATTGGTAGTGGGTTTTTTTATTTTTTTCAAGTTTGTGGGGCACTTGTTTTAGTTTTCTGAGTCTTTTATTTGCATTAGTAAATTCAACCTTTGTTGAGGACCTAAGAAGTTTTGTAGCAGAATCCTTACAAAAACTTAGCGTTGCAAATTTATCTGCTCAATTTGAAGTACTAATCTGAAGTGTTCAGGAGGACAACACTGAAGGGGTGATGCCAGAAAAGGCCTTCTGTTTTGATGGAGTGTTCTACAACTACATCAGTATTGGTTGTATATATATTATTATGCTCCTTTTTTTTTCATTTCCCCCTTTCAATAGTATTTTCATTGCTAGTTGGTTGTATTTGGGAGTCAAATAAATCTGGACTGAGATTATGATCTATAACTGTTAATGTTTATTTATCAGGAATGGATGCACGAATAGCTTAAGGATTTCATAATTTGCGTGATGAGAAACCACACATTGCATATGGTCCCATAGCCAACAAGGTACATATTTTTGCAATAAAAGAATAGTGCATTAAAAGTCTCTTAGTCTACATTTTTTTTCTTAAAAGGTGTTCATTACCACCAACTTTATCGGAAGTAATCAACCAGTGTAGGTGGTACTAGGCCCCGAATACCTGCAGGGATAAAGATTAGGCAATCTACTCAAGTAATTACAATCTCACATTCCCCTCCTAAAGATAATACCTTTAACCTTTAGTTTCTTTTCAGTTTTTCCACCAAATTATTCCATTCCTGTGTAATTGATGATCTGATATGTTGATTAATGATGAGTTATGTCTGTACTACTGACGCCAATATTTTTGACAGTTGATTTATGCAGGGTATTCCTGCTCTCAAGGGTGGTTCTTTACACCTTGCATCAGTGATCCAAGCTTGAGGTGATTTGTTATACTTTTCATTTGTTAAATCTTTGAATGTGTAAAATTTTATAAAGATCCTTGAATTTTAGTCGAACCTGACAGCTGAGACTAGAAACCCTGATGATATATTCTGAAATTTCTCTTTTCCAAAAGAGTGCATCATGCGTCACTTCTTAGCTAGTGTCCGCCACTAATGTACAGATTCATCTTTTAGGGGGTTAAAAAATATTCTTCAAATATCAATCAAGAAGATGAATTCCAACCAGTGGGAGAAAATTCCTGTGCCAACTAGGTAAGTTTCAATCTTTTCTCACCTGAATGAAAGCAACTTTTTTAATATGTGCAGCGTGAGAGCTATAGTTGCTCTGAATCTTCACAACTACGCAAGTGGAAGGAATCCATGGGGAAATCTTAAACCCAAATACTTAGAAAAGAAGAAAAGATCTTATAAAATTTGCATTACATGTTTCATAGAAAGTCAGTTGTTGTGTTAAAATTTCTGAGCATATAATCAATCTTTGAAAGCAACACATTCAAGGCTCAGTGGAAATTTGTGCTCTGTTACAGAAAGGCTTTGTTGAGGCACAGGCAGATGATGGTCTTCTAGAAATATTTGGTCTAAAACAAGGTTGGCACGCTTCACTAGTCATGGTGGAGCTTGTTTCAGCTAAACATATTGCTCAGGTACTCTTTTCTTTTCTCAATTACTGGAATCTGGACCACTTTTATTTGCTTAAGAGAGTCTCTCTGTGAACTTACTGACTCACTGCATGCCAGTACTGGCTTTACCAGTTGGTTTAGGTATACCAAGATATCAAGACTCGACCCATACAAACCTTCTAATTCTAAGGATATAATGATTAGGATACTACTATAGCAACCTGTATGTAGAGCCCCAAAAGGGCATTTCTTTTCTCATAGTCAGCTTATTTGATATTCTCTTGACCTCTGTTTAAGGCAACTGCAATTTTGTTAGAGATTAGAGGGGTTCACTGGAAAAATGCGTTCATGCAAATGGACGGTGAACCATGGAAACAACCATTGAACAGTCAGTATTCCACTTTTGTGGGATAAAGAGGGTGCCATTTCAGTCTCGAGTAGTAAATGGGGGTTGAAATAAATTGATTTTTCATACTTGTATATACTTGAAAATATGATTATCAGGGTAGGAAGTATCGTAAACAATCACTTCTGTGCAAAATGTTCTGCCATGGTGGTTGAGCAAAGTTTATTTTTTGGCATATTTTTGTACAAAGAAAGTGCAATTCTGTGATTGAAATACATGTTTGTGTCCAACCGATTCTTTTATGCATCTTGAGATGATGCTCAATCAAACTTACTTAGCTCATGTATAAATGTATAATGGTATCCTTTCATGGCAAAACAATGATATGCTGACTACCACATATTACAAAAATCAAAATTTGTATTATTTATCGTAAACCTGTTTATCAGTCATGAACATCAGAAACAAATATTTTTGTTGTTTAATTTTAAACATGTTTATTAGCTAGAGCTGAATAGATCCAACCTGAAGGATCTATTAAAAATTAAAACCAACCCAAAAGCACGGATATATTTTATGATTTCAAACTTCAAAATGATTTGACAATGTGAACCGAATTATATGGATCCACGATAGATGCGATATCCCGATTAAACCACATCCCAAGCCTGAATTGACTTGAACCCAGAATTGACTTGTGAATCGAGATTGATATGGATGTTTAGTTTACTTGATAGGGACCAATGCAATTGGGTCTCATCTCGGTTCAGAGAGATCGGTCTAGAATGCTTTAAAAGAACACTAAATATAGAAATTAATTGTCTGATCGGATCTCAATCCCAACATATCTGTTTCTACAGGAACGGAGATAGAGGGTGTACTGGGGGGTGCTAAGACAACTTAGCTTATGCACACTTACACTAAATAACTTACTTGGACCTTCAATATACTATATCAATACCGAGGACCACCATCACTTGCATAACTCATTTCGCATGAGAAGGTAACAACGTTATTATTGTAAAAAGTTCGGTCCTTGAAGAAACCTGAAAGAAATCAATTTTTAAATATGTATCTGTTATTAGATTTTCATTTAAAAGAATAATAAAGGACTTGTCATACAATGGAAAGCAAAAAAAAAAAAAAATAGACATCACTATTCAGTTCTGCTTCTGAAAGTAATGGATGGCAGCACAATTGTTTATAGGAGATCCACGGTAGTAAAATGGTTAATCCACAATGTAACCATTTGATTCAAGGCGCATGCAACTTTTTTAGGGTGAGCTATTAATTAAGTTGGTTAGAAGAGGTAAAAGGAGGGGATGAAAGATTGGAGAGAAAAATAATGTTTAATCTTGTTATCTTGTTAGTTATATGGTTATATGGAAGGAGATTATAAGAGGTGAAATGATTTAGTAGTTCAAGTGGTAACTAACTAAAATAATTAATTATGAGTTTAAATTTTCATAAACACAAAATGAAATTCATGTGCTAGATCCTCATTTATTTCTCTATCAAAAAAAAAGGTGAAATGTGACGAGGATGATGAGCGGATGTTTCCCCTATTTATTTCTTTCAAATTTGTTCATCTCCGTTTCAAAAAATTAAAACTCAACTTCTATTAATTCTCTTCCTTTTACATTTCATTCCCTCTCTCTTCCTTCAAACCCTTGAGCACAACCTAGGAGACTAGCAGCTTTACTTTCTTTAAAAAAATTCTGGTAATACAGGAAAATTCATCAAACAACAAAAGAAAAACTAACACCTACAACCGAGAAACCAACTTGTTATTGCAGATGATCATTGATATTGGGACACGTGCTAGTCACGCCCAAAAGTCGATTTTTCTCAATTTTTCTTGGTTTCCTGTGATTTTTTAAATTCCTCTAAGGCGCAATTACTAGTCACATCCATGTTGAATTTTATGCATTTCGGAACGAGATTTTTGGAAATAAGATGGGGTTAAGAAGAGGAGCCACACATTTAATGGATGAAATATCGAGCTTTTCAGGTAATAAGTGATTATTACTAGCACTATTTGATGCTCTTAAACAGACATCTAAAGAATTAACTCAAAATATGCTGGAGGGTGCAAAAGTGTCGCACCAAAACAATCCACCGGAAAAGAGTGAAGAGAGCTTTAATCTGATGCATTTAAAAAGTTCAATTCATTTAAACGCACCAAGTGTATTGCTATTCTCCAAATGCATAGGCGCAATTGAGAGCATCGGGCAAAAAGAGAACTCAATTCAAATCAGACAACACAAATCCAGTTTAGGTTGTAATCTGAAATGTCACAAATTGCAGATATAAAACATGCGAGTCTTCTTATTCATCTCGCTCCTAATAGCATGACTAGAAAAATCTCCAGTTTGTTGAGGTGTACCATTCCTGATAAAAAATGAACTCCCTGCAAATCAAATTTCAGTGCAGGAGAGCACGGAATATACAGCTGATAAACTCCATAGATCCATGGTTGTACATATAATAAGGTTATTGAAAACCAGCATTTATCATCAGATTTTTCAAGCTCAATAATGTGACAGCACTAGTGATGGAGCCATCATCTGGATGTTCATAAAGTTTGAATGTTTAATAGCTGGATAAAAATAATAGCCATTGATAGCTGCAGCACCGAAGCAGTGGCTCAGATAACAAATTACAGAAACAGATATGAACAAATGAAATCTAAGTCCTAAAATTCTGACCGGTGGAATCCTAGGTAAAAGTGGAAGGATGAATTATTCTCAAGGTAGACACACAATAACCCATGTCTAAAGTTGGTCATCCAAAATTGAGGATTATAATTTTGATCATTAAACTTCCAGAAGTTATTTTTGCTAAATTATGCCACTTGTTCATTTTCAAGTTAATTTGCACAGATAACTATTTCAAAGTGTCAAATAGTTAAACCTCTTGAGACTTAAGAGCATTTTGGCTTAGCAATGATATTCTAAAGATTTCAAAATAAGCATCACCTATCAGTCTTACGATTTTGGAAATTAAAAAAAAAAATTAAAGAACTTTAATATTTAACCAAGATCATCCTCAATACCTTTCATATCTCTCGAGAAACTACCTGACCTATCCTTCATGCTGTTAGTACAAACTAGTTAAGTAAAATTCAGGACTCTTACTTCAGCTATAGCAGAGGATATGGTTCAAAAGAGTTAAATGTGACAACGCCTTTCAAGTTCTTCAAGTCTGTCTCTGTTAGAAGTCAAAAAGATTGCAGACCTACCTTTATGCCTGGTGCAAAAGTACATTCATCAGATGAAACGGTTCATAAGGATGAAAATGCTCTAAATCTCCTTAGTATATACCATGCCATGGCATGACCATGCTGTCATGAGATGCCTTTTCAAATGGCTCTTCAACACATGATTTGATTTCATAATTCATGGCATGCATGATGATTCATCAAGAACAATGCACCAAGATCCTCAACAAATGACAACAACATGCATACCCTTTCATGAGATGCCTTTTGTTCACCACATAGGATGCCATGATATGAGATGACCTCTAATATATCAAGTATCATTTCTTTCATATACTTGTGTGTCAAGGCCCAACAAAAACAAACTTAATATTTGCACAAGAAAGGCCATATCAAACAAATGAAATGAAGATGATGTGTTCCCTTCAACTGCACTACTAATAACATAGCAAAACAAAACTAAATTGAGTCTACACAAGGCTATTACAATACAAACTAAACTGAACCTCACACCATGAAAAAACAAATAATAAAAATGTAATGATATATCCATGAGAATGATGAAAATGCATGTGACATGCATGCCATAACTAGATAAAATTTGGATGCATGCAGCATGAGTTGCACAAGTAAGAAGAATTGCAAAAGATGTCCCTTAAATGACTGAATTTAAGGCACAGGCGATCCATTTGCACCACCTCCACTACCGGTTGAATCCTTCCTTCTCCCAAATGGGTTCTTTGAAAATGTTCAGCAGAGTTAAGGAAATTAAAATATAAAAAAAAAACACAGTATGACCATACTTGCAGAGCAAATATTATATTAAGTCAAACCCATCTTGATAAGAACTATGCCTGTTCCTTTCCAGATCATTATAGCCCCAATTACTGGTGTCTGTTCCACATCTTGGATCACTTTATCAGTTTCATTTTACTTATAGTTTGCAATACATTTTTATCTGTGCGCATGTGCATGTGCAACTTTGTTTGTCTATTTATTTATCTACTAACGCGTTAACTTATTAATATATGTAGGTACACTCTGCCATATGCAGACAACAGGTAGCTAGTTTCAAACTAATACTGCATTTATGTAAATAAAAAACTAAGATTTCTGTAAAACAAATAGTTACATAAGGATATTGTATCCGCATGCCTCCACGGCCTGAACTTGGAATAACAGCGCCTTGCAAGTTCTGGTGAACTGCACTTGCTGAGATTACGTCCTGAAATTAAATGAAAATTTAGATAATTTGGGCAACAGACTTGAACATTTTGGATGATTCTACTATTTAGATCAACTTCTCAATTCTTACCTCAAACTCAATGAAACAGACTGTGCTTCGCTCCTGGCGCAGTACTTTCATTTGCTTGTACCCAGGTTGCCTAAACAAAATCAATTCAGTTTTGATATAGTACTATTACTAAAGAGAACTGTAGAATGCTTATCCTATCACGTCTCCTACAAACTTGATAGAAAAGAAAATTTATGCAAAAATAACTCCCACTGCAAAATAGATTGTTCAGTTGCTAATATGAAAAAAAAATAGTATATTGAAACGAATAAACTACTTCAGTAACTGACAAAATAATCTTACACGGAGAAAAGCCCTCGAAGTTCTTCTTCAATTACATTCTCACCCAAATTTCCAATAAATAGTGTGTTACATGGTGCATTATCTTTTGTATTCTGCAATGAAAATTAAAAGAAAATGATGAAGTTCTGTGACCATCTTGAGTATAAATTAATGATGTCACAAACATAATCTCTACAATAAATTTCACTTGAGTTCACTGAACCAAACCCAATATTACATTGGTCACTGAGATTTGATGCCTGCAAAACAATAAACTTCTGCACGTGTCACGAAAATATCAGAAATAGGCTGATGAACTTTGATTTGCAACCCTCAAACGACCAATGTTACTATTTTTCCAATTAGATCAGTCAATTTGTTTTTCTTTTTGAAACCTTTGCAATGGCTGCAAAGTCATGAGCAGGTATTGAACTCTCAATCTTTTGGTAAACAACAAGTACTAGGACTTTCTCCTAGCCAACTGTCTACCATCTGTTCTCTAGGTCAGTCCATTTTACCTCTGTATAAAAAGAACTGATGTTCACAACTTGTAGCTTTATATGTACAGATATGGAAATTCACTTTTCTAATGTTGACAATCATGTCAACGGTTGTTAGTTCTTTTAACAGGAAAATATGACCAAGTGACATGATCGGCACAAGTAAAAAAATTCAGTTACTAATTATTGGCATGCTCCAAAACATAGTAATTGCATTGAAGTTCCAAAAAAGGAACTCAATTAGACTCCGTTGTTCACAAAATCTAAAAAGAGAAGAACCTACAAGTTATTTTGTAAAAAAAAAAAGCGTCTAACGATGTACTTATCATGAATTAATATACAAAGGTCTTACACCAAAAAAAGAATTTATAATTGCATCGAAGCTTTAACAAACTATAACACATGTTAAGCACAAGACTAAATTTCCACCAGAAAATCTTTTATGTGACTTAGTTTTTTTGTTGCACATTATGAACTATAGAATGCAAAATGGGATGTTACCTCATGTTATTTCATGAAAATTATGAATATCCATTGAAAGTTAGAACAATAATATTGTTCAAACACAAAGCGGAGCAGTTGCAGCAGAACTGCAACAATTACTAGATTAGATGGTAGATTTTCCACCAAACAGCTAGCTCAAGGGATTAATCAATGATCGACTCTATTTGGTAAATATAAAAGGACACATTTACTAGAGATTAACACCAATTAAAAGTTGAACGGTTTATTGGATGTCTGAACGGATAGGGATAGACATTTATCTGATCTGTCAGACTTGATCACAACAATAAAATTTGAATTTACATTTTGGCTGCTCCTCGTCAATTGCTATTTGCTTAGCAAAACACAGTACAGATAAATGATTCATAGACACAGACACACACAGACTATTGTGTAACCTTGCACAACAGCCCGAAGTGCACAGCTCAAATATATCTTATCATGCCCAAAATTTCAATTTCTGGTGCTCAATAAATTATTCATATAAAAATCTTGTGGGATACAATTTATTTAGAATTTTTTAAGTATTTGTTTTGAATTTTTGAAATGACATATTTTCTTGTACAAACATCCAATACTTTATTATTATTTTAAAGGTGATTTAAAAAATCAGAAACAAATACATAGAATACTCTAAAAATAGAAAACTTTTGTATGCCACAAGATTTTTATATGAAGAATTTATGGAGCAACATAAATCAAAATGTCAGACATGACAAGATATATTTTGAGCCGCATGCATTTAGGAACGAAAGGCAAACTTTTTCACAACAGTCTCTCTCTCTCTCTCTATATATATATATATACTATTGTGAAAACGTTTGCATTTCAGCTGATATGCAAACGCATCAAAAAATATATTTTAAAGTCTCAAAAATTTCAATTTATGATTTTTATTAAATTCTTCATATGAAAACTTTGTGAGATACAAAAATTTGGGGTGTTTTAAGTTTTTTAAATCACTCTTTTGAATTTTTGAAAAAACAAAACAAACATTGAATATTTATTATTATTTTTAGAGCTATTTTTATAAAAATTCAAAAGAGTGGCTTAAAAAGCTCAAAATACTTCAAATTTTTGTATCACACAAGGTTTTAATATGATGAATTTAATGAAAACCATAAATTGAAATTTTTGAGACTTTAAAATATATTTTTTTATGCTTTTGCATATCGGCTGAAATGCAAACGTTTTCACAATAGTCTATCTCTCTCTCTCTCTCTATATATATATATACATATATAATTATAACAATGTCACTTTGTCTGTAAAAATGAGATATTACCTGAACAGGAGCATAACCAGCTGGCCCTGCTGCATTTGGAGACTGCACAGCCACAGGAGATACTGGGTAGCCTCCATATGGATTGTATGGAGCCGGTGGAGGTAGGTAACTACAAGAAAATTTTCAAGTCTAAGACAAATGGTACAGTCTTCTACTACTTGTATGAGTGCTTTCTCCAAGAAGCCAAAAGTTTTCAAGTTAAAATTCACTCTATTTGTATTAAATTTGATGGGCAGAATAAAAAATATACTTATAAATCAACATCATTAATTGTTACCTAGCACCCCACACAGGTGGTGGTGGTGGTGGCGGTGAAGGATGAAAAGGGGGGCCATGATAGACAGCTGGAGTGTAGTCCCCTACTGTTCTCAGTCGCTTGCTTGGATCAAGCAAACTAGGATCAGTACCCACTGGTGGTAATAACAAACCAACGCTGATTAGCAAATGATTTACAGATTGGCGATCTCTGTAATAAGTCTTACACAAATTTTACAAAAACTATTTTTAACACATTAATTATAAATAACTATTTGATGTCTTAGTGAATCAAGTTTACTGAATTGAACTGTTGACTATTCTTCTACATATATCCTGGCAATTAATGTGCAGTGCATAAAATTATTTTCTAAATCTTGTGCTTAGCTTTGGGGCTTGGATTAGTGTAATATAATCCACGAGATCTGCGCTAACAGCTTGAGAAAAAAACTCACTTCTCTTGACAAAAAGATTCTTCTTGGCCATCTCTATGTGCAGAGTCGATGTTGTCTCTGCATCGAAAACCAAGTCCTGAAATAAACAAAATTTGCAATTATTTAGAATCTATCTTAAGCTGAAAGGTCAGACAAAATCAACCCTGAGCCAACGCAACCTACTTCCAACAATTCATTTCATTTCTTCACAGACATTTGGTCTTGGTCTTTCCATACCATATGCTGCTCCACATTTTGAGAACTTCTACTCCACACTATGATATCAACTCCACATGAACACAATTAAACATCACAGAATGAAAATATAACATAAAATGCTATATAAAGCTTGGCTCCCACATGTGCAAATAGAGTTGATCAATACTAAAAGTCTTGGAAGCATCACTTATTTCTCATTTTGGTCCACACAGTATCCAATTCCTATTTGGTCTCTACCAATTCCAGTTCAAACCCACAAATTGTAGCCAACAAATAATAAGAAAACTCCCATCACTGGTGCTCAATGAATAAACTTTTATCAAAATAAAAATCAATAAATGCCTAACTGGGTTTCTTAACTATAAACTTTTATAGTTTCAAAGTGAAAATGAAGAACCAAAGATTATGATAATTATGCAAAGAATGATCAAGAACAAAAATGTAGAAATTGAAACTCAAATGACCAATACTAAGGTATCATTGCGGAATACATGTATGCAGACAGTAGACAAGCATATAAGACATAAGAGGAAGCTAGACCTGTAGCATTCCTTTGGCAGCCATGGCATGGTGGGCCGTAGAGAAAAGAGCAAAGCCCATTGGCTGCTCTGATTTGAAATTTATTTGTGCTGCTTCGAATCCAGGAAGCCACCTCAGCAGGTTTTGTAGCTCCCTTTCCTTCACATCTGCTGGTAAACCCGATATAAATATTGTCCTCACCTGATTTACAGAAGGAAAAAAATCTCAGAAAAATTGTTAACAGAATTTTAGAATTTTAGGATTATCAGGTAGACGGCTCAGATTGACACATCCTCATCACTCAAGACGAACATACTGTGCTTGTTCTTGCAAACGCACTTCCATATTTCTCTCCAGGAAGCCTACATATGCTGCATTCACTTAATTTTTCTATTAACTAAATTCAATTCAAACGCTGGATCCAGCACGAATACATAATTCAGCACTGAAGAAAGAGGCAGGATATGAACACTAATTTTACAACAGACAAGAAGCAACAACAAAAGAGGCAGGAGAGATCTAGATAAAAATCAGATCGTAAAGGAACAGAAGAAAAACCTCGTCGAGCGGGGGCCGAGGGTTTTCAACAGTGAGTGGAGACGGGGGAGCCACGGGTGGCGGAGGATGGTGTCCGTGCGGGTGAGGCGGCGCCCACGGCTGGTGGTGGTAGGGGTGGATCCCTGGTCCCGCCATAGCAACTGAAGAAAGAGAACGCAGAGGGAGCAGAGGGAGCAGAGGGAGCGAGCGAGAGAAGAAGACGCGGGTCCTAGGGTTAGCGTAGGGGATCCTTGTCGAACACGCACCGGCCGTACGATGTGCAGTGCAGTGCGGGTCTTTTGATGAGATAGCACGAATCTTGATTCCTATGCTGACACAATGCACGCCGTCCAATTGGTTTTGCAGCCGGTGGGCTCAAGCCTCAAGGTATCGAATGCTGATCCTGTATGAGCAGTGGCGCATGAACATTGGCGTATTATTTGAATTTTGGCAGTAGCCGAACGAACAAATCAGCGAATAATACAATATTTCGCGATTTAAACGAATGATTGGCGATATATTTGCAAATTTACGTATATTACCTTTTAATTCGTTAAATTTCATGAAAAAGTATAAACTGCAATTTGAATTTGATTTTTCTGACGCTCTGGATTGAGAAAATATGTGTAATATTCTCGTTTCCTAAGCCAATAGGTGTCATACTGTCACGACTCATGCGTACTTCCCGGGCGAACAGTGTCAGTGGATATTTTCTGTGCGGAGATCACAGTAGGGAAATCACAACGGCTCAAGAAAATCACAACGGCTGTGGGGAAATCTAAACACGAATTTTGATGCACGGAATTTGTTTATTCTTGTTAAATCATAACCGTTTATAAATGATCGGACCGCTCAAATCAAAAGAACCGCACCTGCGGAGCTTTTTCAGCTCCGCAGGTGATATGGTTCCGTACTTCCCGGGGAAGAGATCCTCATTTCCTCCAAATCTGTTGTTATTCCGAGAGACTTATCATTTATTTCCAAAAAAATTATAAATATATTCGTTTAATTGATGGTTTGTCAAATTTTATATAATTTTATTAACGTTTGATAGTCCATCAAAAATTATTAATTTGAAATCGTTAAAAATATTAATGAAAAACTATTAAATTTGATAATCTTTGATGAAGTATCAAACATTAATGAAATTACATGAAATTTGACAAACTATCAATCTACAAGTAAAAAAAATATATCTATAAACTTTTTTCTACTTTTAGATTTTTTATATTTTTTGAAATTCTTAATACGTAGAGAAAATTAAGCTTTCAAGTTTCTCAAAAATGTCACATCATCACTTTTCTCCATCATTGATTTTGTTCAAACTTTTTCATCTTCTTGAATCCAATGTTTCATATAAAATAATTTCTCTCTCCACATTTAAAATAATATGTGTAATATACTTAAAGTGAAACTTAACACTTAAAATGATCTAATTTTTTATATAATAATTTATAGATCATTATGTGTTTAATTATATTATTTATTATTATAATTATCATTACTGCTTAGTATTTAAAAATATTGTGTCTAAATTTTCTTTAATGTAAAATTTTGTTAAATATATTTAAAATTTTATATTATTAATTATTTATTTAAGAATTATATTATCAGGTCGAAGTCCGAATTATAGCTCTAGTAAATAACATAATCCTCTTCTTCTACAAGAATTACAAGAATAACAATAGATTTTGATCCCAGCTCCTCACTCATTTCTCCTTTAATTATTTTTTTATATTAATGTAGTCAAATCAATTTGGTTTTTTCTTTTTCTTATTCGGATTGTCCATGGCCAAGTTTATTATGTTTTGATTTAGAAACTCAATATAGTTTTTTAACACATATTGGCCAAGTTTCTTTTGAATTTAATATTATATTATATATTTTATATTATAAGAATAAATTATTCCTAAATTATATCCAATCATGAATTTATGATATCGCTGAAAAGTTGTTAATATGTATGGAAAGAGAATTTTCCATCAAATTTTGTACCGCACCATATTGTACAACAGAAGATCTCAACTAAACATTAGAGACTAGACGCAAGTGATTTCTGAATTGTTCTGCATTAAATATATTTATAGATATTATATTTGAATTATAATAGCTAATGCCGGTCTGACTTTTTCGTTTTTAATGTGAATTCTGATTTATAGCAAAATTTTCCGTATTTTTTGGGAGAAAAATGCAATAAACCATTATTTACGAAATATTTTTATTCAGATTTGTAATCTGTAATTATTTTATTCTTAGATCAAAGAATAAATTTTCAAAGCGCAATGATTAAAAATCCGAAATTTAATGTTATCCAATAGATTTTATTGAGCATTTTGTTTCAAATCTTCAAATCCGTATATGATAATTATTATAATCAAATAAAATAACATATTATCCTGCTACTTCAATACTCTGAAAGAGGGGTCAAAATATTTTTTAGACAAATTGTTAATATAAGCTGGTGTAAAGAGAAATTCTATTTTAAAAAATAATAAGAAAAAGGTTGTCGTAATAAGCCCAATCTGTCTATTACATTTTCTTTTCCACGTAATCATCATACATATGAATGCTCGTTGTCATATATAACTCGTAACATTATGCTGCCACTCAGCCACTACCAAATCAAGATGCATTGGCCTACTGCACTAAAAAAAAAAAAAAAAAAAAAAAAACTTGTTAATAGATTGGATCCACTTTCATCTTGATGCCAATAATCAAGAACTTTGTTAACAAATATGGCAGTGTCAAGTAGCCGTTGCGATTTGTATTAATGCTTATATATATGTTCGTAAATAATACGAAAATATTGTGTAGTGTGCACCGAGTTATTGTCAAGCGAGAAGATGATTTCATTGCAAGTAATAATGTCAGATTGTCAGGAATCGATTTCAGACAGCTTTTGAGAACTAATAAGCCATCAACAATTGTGGAGTGTACACTGAGGAACAAAATCAGAATTGAAGAATGAAGAAATCATTCGATTCCACTGACTTTCAGACACCATAGGAGTCGGGCGAATCAAGTAGTAGACAAGCTTAGGTCAGTGCATAAATTTCAATCTTAAAATTGTCTCAATAGACATTGTAATTTGTCTTTTGAGCTAAAGTTAAAGTGCATAAAATATATAGAAATGTTTGAGCTTGTCAAAAAAAGTCCATCTTAGCGGTCATCCTTAGAAATGATTTTTAATATACATAAAATATATACAAAGAACCATTTTTAAAAATAAATATTAAAAATATTCTGACTAAGCCTTTAGAAATTGTTGTCATTAAAAAAATATTTAAGGTACATTTAGAAATGTCAAATAAAAATCGAGGTGCATTATTTCTCTTATTCAGGCTTCTTCTTGCTAATTTGTTGGACTAATTAAGACATAATACTTTCGTTTTTTTATCTATCATACTGCACAGACAGTGATCGATAACACGATTTTGAAATTAGATGGCAAAATATGATTGCGAATATCATCCATTCATATTGCAAAATCTGAAAAAGGCAAAATATATCTCTAGTGCCAGCATACGTAGAACCCAATTTCAGAGAATTATTGGAGGGATGGAACATGTGGGATTTAATCCTGGATTCGGATCCCTCATCCATGTCAAATCTTACACGTGTACCGGACAAAGTGTTTTACAAGAACCCCACCCTGAAAGAGAATTTGTTCTTGTATTGCGCTCGCAATTAATGTCGAGCCACAATTGGATGGTAACATAATTTATTTAACTGTAAAAACGAATGAGATTGATAATCTATTGCGCTCACAATTAATGTATCACGCCATATCTGTTATATTTTTATTATATAAAAATGAGAGTTCGAGATAATCAATTTCATTTTTTTTTTATAAAAAAACTCTTATTTGATTTTTAAATTTGCAACCTCTCAGATATTATATATGTTACGAAAATATTTTGTGTCCACCCAAAAAAATAATTATATTTTTTCACTCTACATGGAATGTAAAGGTTGAATAACTACTGAACACATAATTAAGATTATATATATGAGATATATTACAAAAAGTCTTCTCCAGGATTAAATACTAATTATCAAATTCGGTGTAAGTTATTTTATCATTTATCAAGTGTGTCTGTGGGACGATTAAATTTTCAATAAACTTATGAGCGACCAAATAAATTTTTAGTTCATGTTGTAATGTATAATATTTTTAAATCATGGATAAAATTTAATTATTGCAATATATGGAGTCTCTTTCAGCTTTTCAGTTCTACCGCCGAATATTTTGGTAAAATAATCTCGTTAAAATAAAAACCACTCTCTCTCTTTTCTAACCAGAAATTTGGTGAGGACTAATGAGATCAGTGTGACTCGTCTTGAGACTTAATTGAGTTTGTGCATTTTTTCCCTTTCGTTGAAATTTTACTAATTTAATTTTACATAACATATCAAAGTGCCTTATATTATACTTTTTGTATAAAGAGTCCTTTTAATTTTCATATTCAGTTTTAAAAATTATCTGTTACGGTCCTTACGGAATTTAAACATACATTTTTCCCAAAAAAAAATGAGATTCACAAATCATTGTCATTAGTGCTAAGTCTGCATGGAAACTTTGATGGAGTGGTGTTTTGAAACTTATTGAGTTTCATATATATTGTTCGTAAGTTTGAATATTTATATTAAATGTTATGTTTCTTAAAATTAATATGTTATATCTTATGAAGTGATGCAGTGATGCTCTTGATTTTGAATCATAGAACTCATAAGATGATAACATATAATTCTAAATATATTCACAATCATGGTGATTGACAGGGAACACCTGTCACCAGGTAAGTTTGTTATGATATTAAAAGTATATTATAGTTCTATAAATATTGGACCATGGTGGTCACTTTAATAACATGAATATATAAAAACGTACTTTTGTATATTGAACAATGACCTAAAAGGATGAGACATTATATGAATTGTGTTTTATGTCATTAATGTCTCATCATGTCTTCAGAATTCAAAATATGAGATATGTGAGTTTCTCACATGAGAAGTACATATTTGATTACTTCTAATCTATTAACTTGGCTAAAAGGTGATATTTCATATGTATAAATTGTGCGGGAGAAATTTATAATATCAATATTATCATTGTCCCACGGATGAGTTATGATATCACATAATCCCTTAATATAGTGACATTAATTATATGACATGCAATATAACTGAAGTAGTTATATATATAATTCACTTGATGGATTGAAGAAAATATATAATGGCACGATTCTATTTCACATAATATTAATAATATCATAAGACGAGCATAGACACAAACACGATGGATTGAAGAAAATAATGACAATAGTCTTTTGTCTTTTGATTACTGTAATCTAATGATATAACCTGTCACACCCCAGAAATAATAAAGCGGATTAGGGGTGCTTAATCCCGTCACGTACGCACGACGAGACGTGCGTACGAAAGGCTAAGTGAATAAAAATAAAGTAAAATCCCAGAATAATCAAAATAATAATAATACAAAACAAAACAGTCCAGAATATACAGTAAAATACAACGCCAAACACCGGCGGGGCTAACTCCATCAGAATGGGTAGCAAAATCTCTCAAATAAAACCCAAAGAAAGAAACAAAAACCCGATGCCCGATAAGCCCTAATCATCTACCGTCTCACATCGTGCGATGCGGCGAAGCACCTCTGATATCACGCAGACCGGCTGCACTAGCACTCTCATCAAAACTCGAACCCATACCTGTAAACCTGGATCCCATAACCACCGTGAAAACGTGAGTAATTTTTAAAAATTACTCAGTACGGATTTAGATCCAGCCTTAAGATTTGATCTTCTTCCCTAGACTGGACCCAAATACCGATATCGAATTTTGAATGCAATGAAATATTTTAATATATGTTAATGTATTATTATTTTATACATGTTTGAAAACACACACACTGCATGAATGACATGAAATGATAAATAAACCCGAAATTAGAAAATCATGTGAAATAGTAATAATAATATACACTAAGAGCCAAAGGAGAAAATCTTTCGGACAATACTAGGATCCTAAATAAGCCGGATAGATATAATAATATAGTAGCACGAAATATATTCCAGTCTCGGATATGGCCGCCCACACTAAACACTGAAGTACACGGTATCCTAATTGCTCAAATTTGGATTTAAAATTTAATCATATGAAGAATAATAATAAAATATAATAAAGATCAAAAGAAAATACTCGACACGTAAATTAACCCGCCAAATGACGGGATCGGTGGATAACCCGACAGTACAAATGCGCGATACATATACGAGACCAGGTGGGTCCCACGGGCCTATGGGTCACTGTACGTAACCACAACGGTCTGATTATGCAAGGCAACTCAGACTGAGAATTACCCGGTCCGTCTCTCAGCACTCCCATGCATTTAATATATGATTAACTACCTAACTTAATTAATAATTAGTAATAGTAATAGTATTTCCCTAATAAATATAATCTACAACTTGAATTATTTAAATCTATCTGATCCTATCTCGGGACTATTTCTCGAATCCTACTCTTATCTTGTCTACATGCAATATGACATGATAATGACATGCGAATGCGGGTATATCTCGAATATGCTGGTCAATTTACCGGATACATATGACAGGTCAGATTTAGTCTCTACAAATTTTTTTTTGTCAGAAAATACCGCAATTCAGATTTATTTTAAAAACGATTTCATTTTTGGTTTGGGTTCCTATTTCTGAAGAAAGAAAATTAAATCTCAGGAAACCGTACCTGAGAGTGCTGGCGAGGATCATGGAGTCGCTCTACTCCGGTGGTAGAACACCGGCCTCGGGGTCGGTGTCCGCGTACGTCTGGTCGGGAGTGACCTCGTACTCTACGAGTGGATCCGAGTCGACTATATCACCTATTTTAATTTAAATTATATGTTTATTAGTTTTAACTTGATTTACTTCACAATTAATAATTAAATTAGATTGATAGATTAATTAAGCGTTTGTTCGGGTTTGTCGTCTTTTCTTGAAAATTTCGGCAGCATTTCTGCTGCATTTATGCGGTGTCGGAAATTTTAGTTGCCCGCAATATGGATCCGTTAAATTATGTTTATCGTTCTTGATCGCTTTTATACGTCCATTCTTTATTTTAAATTTTGAGTTCATGGATTTAAATATTTAAATTAATTAATTTAAAATAGAGGAATTGATTAATATAAAATATTATATTTAATATATTTAGTATTATTCTTATCAATTTAAAATAGAGAAATTGATTAATATATAATATATAATATATCTAATATTTTATTCTAATATTATTTTGCTTATTCAAAAATAAAGGATTTAATTAATATATTATATATATATATATATATATATATATATATATTCTTTATTTCTAATATTCTTTTAAATCTAAAAATAGAGAAATCGATTAATATATATATATATATACTAATACATATTCATTATATCCTAATTATTATTCTTATTAAAATTTGCTTTTATTATTATGTATATATATATATATATATATATATATATATATATATTTAACATTATATTTTCATAAATTAGAAAAATAGTTTAAAATAAATTAAAAAGGAAAACTTAAAAGAAAAATTAAAAATAAAAATAAAAAAAAAGTAAACTAATTTAAGAATAATTATTATTGTTTTATTAATGTGTTGGTGTTTTAATGTTCGGGATCATACGCTGACTATCAAATTAATTTAAGCCTATGCTCTGATATCCCGTATTCGGGGGCAGTCAGGGAATTTAATCATTTCCCGATTTCTTTAAGTTTACGTAATTAATCCATGGATACCGCCAAACCTTTCGGGGCGGCTTCCAATTAATTAGTCACATTTTTTTAAATTAAAACCTTTAATTATCTTGATACTTTTTAATATTGGACCTTAATTAATTATTATCATCCTAATTAAATCTTTGTTAATTTAAATTCATTTGTCGGCCCAATAAAAATTATAATTATCTCTTAAGTCCATGTTATTCATTTGGGCCATGTTATTCATTTTAGGCCTAATCCTCTTTTTTACCATTTTTTCCCACTTTCCTTAATATTAAGCTTAGTATAAATTAATCACAACCTAACAGCCACATTTCAAAGCCCACACCGAATCAGAACGAAGGATATGGACACTGACCAAAATAGATATGGACACCAACCAAAATAGCCCAATAAACCAATCAAGTTTGACTAAGACAACAGGCAACCGAAAATCACCCAAGCAAACAGAAACCGGCCAAACTAAATCGAGTTAAGGCAATTAGCAAGGTCGGCCCAAATAAACCCCAGTGGTACCAGCAATACTAGAAATCACGAAGCCTTGGGTTGGTACCGAAACAGATTAAGGTCACGGACAAAAGAGACAACAACGTCTTCATATCAAGCATAATCCCCCATTTAGAAGCAAACAAGCAAACCGCGGCGGAAAAAAGGGGATTGAGAGAGAGAGACGGGAGACGAGATAATTCAAAGGGTCGGAGGGAAAAGAGAGGGGGTTTGGTGTCGCCCTAGAGAGAGGAAAGGGGAGGATTAATCGGGGAGAGAGAGAGACAAAGGTGAGTAATTAAAGAGAGAGAGGGTGTGGGCGGGTAATTAATAGGGGTAGAGAGATGAGTGAAAGGAAGGGATTGCGGCAAAGGAGCTTGCGGGTGTGGCAAAATTTTAAATTTTAAATTAACTTTTTAATTTCGGTTCCTTTAATTTAATTAAAATTTGAGTTTGTATCTACTTAATTTCGGAGGTCATTGATAATTAAACGATTTATTTACCTATTTAGTATATATTATATTTACACATATATATAATTATATTCCCTACATTGTTGAGTTAAGTAATTTATTTATTTACGTAAATTAAATTTTGATCATTGTCTAATTTATTTATTTATTTTTTTCATTAATGCCTAATTAAAATTTACAGTTTGACATAACCTCTTACAATCTATTGTCAATACTATGGGAGTGTTTGGCAATCAATGAAATAACAAAAAGTTGGAATAGAATAGCTATTCTGACGAATTAATTTGCCAAACGAATTTTAGACTAAGTAGAAGAGTGCGAAATAGTGCTTAATCCCAGATACCAACTTATAGGTGGAATACCGGATTAGCTCTCGTCGGAATAAGCGATTATTATTTGATTATGATGTATTATATTATTATATTATGATTATGATTAAGATTTAGTATTATTATATTATTATATTATATTTATGATTATAATTTATTATTATATTAATATTATGATTATTATTTATTATTATTATTATCATTATATTATTATTATTAAATTATTATTATCATTATTGTTATTATATTATTGTTACCATTAGTATTATTATATTATTTATTATTATTATAAATATAATTTTAATATTATATTATTATATTATGAATATAAATATAATTATTTTATTATTATATTATTATGATCAAGATTATTTATTATTATATTATTATATTATGATGATTATGATTATGATTATTATTACTTATTATTATTTTATTATGTATTATATTATTATATGTTGATTATAGTGATGATTAATTTATTATTATATTATTATAATTATAATTATTTATAATTATTTTTTTATGATTATGATTATATTTTTATTATTATATTATTATGATTATGATTATGGTTATATTATTATGATTATGACTATAATTATTATTATCATGATTATGATTATGATTATTATATTATGATTATATTATTAAAATTATGATTACTTTATTATTATATTATTATAATTATGATTGTAATTATAATTTTTTATTATTATATTACTATATTATGATTATGTTTATATTTTTATTATATTACTATTATAATATTATTATTTATTATGATTATTTTTTATTACTTTATTACTATTTTATTATGTTGTATTATATTATTATATGTTGATTATATTTATGATTAATTTATTATTATATTATTATAATTATAATTATTTATAATTATTTTTATGATTATGATTATATTTTTATTATTATATTATTATGATTATGATTATGGTTATATTATTATGATTATGACTATAATTATTATTATCATGATTATGATTATGATTATTATATTATGATTATATTATTAAAATTATGATTACTTATTATTATTATATTATTATTAATTATGATTATAATTATAATTTTTTATTATTATATTACTATATTATGATTATGTTTATATTTTTATTATATTACTATTATAATATTATTATTTATTATGATTATTTTTTATTACTTTATTATTATTATTATTATCTTACTATTATTATTATTATTTTACTATTATTATTATTATCATCATCATTATTAGTATCATAATTATTCATATTTTAACTATTCTCGAGTAACAACCGCTAAACGATATTTTCGCTCTTCCGAATAGTCAAGAATACCACTCTTCTACCACTCTTCCAAAAAATACTATTCTATCACTCTTCCAAAATTACCACTTTTCCAAAACTATTCCTTGATTTGCCAAACGGACCCATAATGAAACGATAATTGAAGAATTCAAAGGTGTTTGTGTCTAACCTTTAAACATTGCACTCAGTGCTAAGTTTGTTATTTAGGTTCACGATAAACTGAGAGTCCGATGAGAAGAAGACGATTCCGCAGTTTCATCGACAAAAAAACGAGGTATGAAAGTTATAACTCTTTGATAAAATTTTAAAATTTACCTTCCGTCTCAACACGCAAAATCGTACAAACTTTATTTGGTATCGTTTAAATTGGCAAAAAAAAAAGCATATTTATGGATTTGTTATTATTTACATCCCGATCTAAAATAAACAGACATGATCAAATGGATTAATAATTTTGAGAGGAAAATTTTAATGTAATATGATTGCTCTTTGTAAATTTGATGGATGGAAAATAATAATAAGAAAACAAATTCAAATTCTACAACTTGTTAGGACTGATGGTCGGAAAAATTTTAAAAATTGTTAAAATTGACTAAAAATTACATATGCAATAGTATATATTTTTAGAGGTACTTTTTGAGAGATTGTTAAATTTCATATGAAATTCATATTTAATCATCGAATTTTAAATTATTCATTTTTAACCAATAAATTTCAACTTGTATCTAGATTTAGTCATTCTATTATTATTTTTAATTAAAATCATAACAATACCGACATGGCATCATCTATGAGCTCTATTATATTGCCAATGAGAATTAATAATACCAATAAATTACTAACTAAGATAAGAAAGGAGTAGAAAATATTTATTTCTTATCATTAGAAGTATAGCTTTATGTATCCAATTTGAATAATAAACTTTCGTAATAATCTAACCATAAAATACAAAGTGTGCAGGATGTCATGTCAGCACTAGTAGGGTGTTGAGTGGAAAATTTAACAAAATTGACTAAATATGAATTCATATGAATTTGAGTGACCTCGCAGAAAATTACTCATATTTTTAATAAGAGGTGTGCTAACTGTCTCCTTGTAAAAATCCCCAATTTTTTATCTCACAAACAATAGATGTAAACATGTTTCACTTTCTGTATGAATACCCATGATAATAAGTATAAACATCTCGAGTAGACAAAAATTTTATGTCCTACATCTTACAAGCAAACACGAACTTGCCAACAATAAAAAGTTAAAAGAGAAAATAACTGGAGAATAGAACATAGACCGAAATATAAGTCAAAACACATATGTTATTCATATTTATACATATGAATATTCATATTCACTTATAGAGGTGTGCACACCTAGTTATTGAGGTGTTTATGTATGACTGTTATATTATTATTGAGGTGTTTATGTATGACTGTTAAATATAAAAACTTATCAAAAATAGAAATATTACTGAAAATAAAAAGCTAAAAGAGAAAATAGTTGTGGGACAAATTTAAAGGATAGAGTACTGACCGAAACATAAGCCGAAACACCTATATTATTAATACTTATATATGAGTATTCATATTAATTTATAGAGGTGTCTATATTTGGTTATTAGGATGTTTATATCTGATCGTTAAATATAAAAAAATATTAAAAATAAGAATATTACTGAAAATAAAAAGTTGTGAGATAAAATAGTTAAAGAACAAATTTAGAGATAAAAAATGTAATTTTTTTTGGAAATATTATGTCTAGTACGTAAAATCTTAATCCTCTATTACGCAACATATAGATCGTTAAATCTTCTCGCACTTCACGTCAGCACAATACCAAAATGATTTGATAAGCCAAATATTGTACCGCATGGTGCTGCGCAGAATCTCAATACGTATGAGTCCATTGCAGCTTTGGTACATTGCGTGGTGACACGAGCTGGTCCAATAATCGCAACAAATTAAATATCAGGATTTTTGTAGGACCCACTTTCAGGTGAATCGATATCCTTTGAAGCAATTTTTTGCGTTCCAAAGTGGAGCACTTTTTATATCAACCATTCGATCAACTATCAATGATTATGATTCAATAATATAAACCCTCTATGTATCAAAATTCGTGTTTAAACTTTCAAAAAATTATTTATATTAACTTAAGCCATGCAGACTAATCTCTGTGGGTTTGTTTGGCAATGCATGTAATAACAAAAGGTAAGAATAGAATTACTATTCCGACGAAGTAATTTGCCAAACGAATTTTTGACTAAGTAGAAGAGTGCGGAAGAGTACTAATCCGGTATACCAAGTTATAGGTGGTATACTGGATTAGCTCTCGTCGGAATATCAATTATTATTTGATTAGGTTGTATTATATTATTTTATTATGATTATGATTTTGATTTATTATTATTATACTATTATATGATGATTATGATTGTGATTTATTATTATCATTATATTATTATAATATATTATGATTATAATTTATTATTATATTAATATTATGATTATTTATTAATATTAATATTATTATATTTATTATTATTATTATTATGATTATATTATTAAATTATGATTATGATTATGATTATGATTATTATATTATCATCACTATTAGTATTATTATATTATGTTATTATAATGATTGTAATTATTATATATTATCATCACGAAATTAGTATTATAATATTATTTATTTTATTATTATTTAGTATTATTATATTATAATAAATATGATTTTATTATGATTATAAATATGATTATTTTATTATTATATTATTATGATTATGATTATTTCTTATTATGATTATGATTATAATTTTTTTATTATTATTATTATATTATATTATATTATGATTATATTATTAAGATTATGACTATGATTATTATTACTTATTATTATTATTTTATTATTTTATTATGTTATATTATATTATTATATTATGATTATAGTTATGATTATATTATTTTGATTATAATTGTTTATTATTATATTATTATTATATTATTATTATTATAGTTATATTATTATTATTATTATATTATTATATTATTATGAACGACTATGATTATTATTATCATGATTATGATTATGATTATGATTTGATTATGTTGTATTATATTATTATATTATGATTATATTATTAAAATTATGATTATTTATTATTATTATTATAATTATGATTATAATTTTCATTATTAAATTATTATATTATGATTATATTTATATGTTTATTATATTATCAAGATTATAACTATGAATATTATTATTTATTATGATTATGAATTATGATTATGATTTTATTTTTATTATCATCATCATTGTTTGTATCATAATTATTCATATTTTAACTATTCTAATTAACAACTGTCAAATGATATTTTTTCTCTTCTAAATAGTCAAAAATACCACTCTTCTACCACTCTTTCAAAAAAACATCATTCTATCATTCTTTAATTTTGTTCCAAATTTATTTCTTAATTTATCAAACGAACCCTACGAGTGCTTCGGAGAAAAACTGCTTCAGAGGATGAGCGTCGAGCCCACTTTCAGGTGGCAGGCAAACAGAGAGTGTGTGGGCCATGAGCTAAAGAGGCCGTGACGACATGAAAGAAGCTTTACTTACGATCCGTACTGTAATTTTCTTTCAATATTTTAATAATATATGTGACTCCACAAATGGGCCCAAAATACAGTCAGTCCATCATTATTATTACTTTGTTTATATCCAAACTGCTAATGACAAATTGACAACGCAGAAAGGAATTGCACGGAAAAGATAAAGCTATGATGCTTATTGACAAATATGCAATGAAAGGGTAAAGAAAACTGGTTACCAAACCAGATAGAATTACAATACATACAAAAAAAGGAAAATTATTTAGTGCTTATTATGTAATTTTTTATTAAAAATTTTAGCAAGAAAATTTCTGACGAAAAGAATTTTCATTTTTTTTCATGGTTAAACTTTCTTCTCCTACCTTTACCATGTTTGTTCTTCAAATTAATTCCTGATTCATCACCCAAGCTTTGGGGGTATTGCACAAGTGTAAGCGCTATGCTTAAGCTACTTCAATTTTTTTTTTTCTTTTTATCTTTTTCTATTTTCCTTTTTTAAGACAATACTTCACAGTTTTTCCAATCTGTTTTCAAGGAAATTCAGTATTATATACACTTTACGTACACACCAACACAACATGTGAAGTTAACAGGAGAAAAATAGCCTGAATTGGACAGGGAAAAAAGAAATAAATATCTTCTTCACTTTTTCTCTACTCTTTCTTAATTTTTCTTTCCCCTCTTTTTCTTGATGAAGCCACTTCTTTTCATTGCTTCCACTTTTGTCACAAAATTGCAAGTTGTTTTACTACTTATACCATTTATTGTTTTCTATTACCAATGGAGACACCCCATTTTTTTTTATTATACCAATTTGCGTCTAAACTTGTACTTTTTGATAATTGGTAGTACCCAAAGAGGAAAGAAATAAATAGTACTGCTTAATTGGAATTAATATATAAAAGGGAAGGAAGCCACTTTATCATGATCAGATATGTTTCCTATAATTAATACCAAGTCAGCACCAAGAGAAGAGTACAACTTTAATTAATTAACGTCAGCTAAATATGGGAAACAAAACTGCTTATGGAGATTCACATATATTGATGTCATTCTGTTATGATCAGATTCACCAGAATCAGACGAGAAGAAGTGCACCAAGCGTGAATGGTGTGGTGCATGACCTGGATACCTACTCCATCTCCATTTATTAATTATTACAACCTTTTTTTTACTTGAAATTTAGTAGTTTGGCTCCTCTCTTGTTATATAAAGTCATGTTGGAAATTAAAAAAATATTTAGAACCATCATGTTAGTTCGAAAATAATCTGTAAATAAATCATTTGACATAAACTGATCATTTTACTAATATCATTTTTTTGTTTTTTCGATAATCTGTATCATTTTTTTTGAAGTCTAGTAGAGGGTGATTGCCTTACTGTAATTTCATTAAAAAAGATAAATAAATATGTTCATAATTTATTTGCAAGAATAATAGGTGAATGAGAAATGGAAAGAAAATTTTGAAGGTACGTGGATCTACTGAGATTATACACTAGTGCAAAGAAACATAATGGAAGAAAATGAAAATTTGAGTTGTGAATGATACAGTTTGAACTATAATTAGTTATCTCCAGTTCAAATTAGTAGCCTCCAATAAGAAAAATCACTTGGTGCAGAGAGGTGAACCATTCGCTTCTCTCCATTATTATTTTTTTTTCTATTTCTTCTTTATTGATTGTCTTTCTAACTTAATTTTTTTCATTCAATTTTTCATCCGTTATTTGTTCAATTTTTCGTCGCTCCTTTTATTCTAACAAAAGATTATTTATTTTTCTTCATTTGAGGCGTTGTACAATGAGTTATTAAATAACATGAATTTTACTTTAACTTCAACAAACTCAAATGGTGAGTTGAATTTTTGCGGGAAGTGTTTAACAAAAAAATCTATCCTGACAACTTAAAAGAAATAATTTTTATGTTTCTTCAAAATTTATCCATGCAGGAGACAAAATTTAGATCATTAAGGTAAAAAACTCAATTGAGAGTTCATTTGATAATTTTTTAATTTGATTTTGAATGGAAGAGTTTATTCTTCATTTTATTTTCATATGAATGAGATAGTTTACGACCTTTATTGTTAAAAAAATAAAAAATAAAAAAATGAAGCTTTAGTGAAAAAGAAAACTCTACATACTATATATGAGTTATTCTGTAGGAGACAGTTAGTAGAAAGCTCTTTAATGTAATTTCTTATTTAATTTCTGCTTTTCCGCATGAAATTAATTAGTTCTTATTTAATTGTAGAGATGTACGTCATTCTTTAAGATCATTTATGCATAGACTATAGAACTAACATGTGGTCGGTGGTCCTTGGACAAACATCTGATATACACAGTCTGCTTACTCCAAAGAAGATTAAAGAAATAGCATATCAAATATGCTAATATTAATTCATTACTCTTCAATCTTCATATATTTTCACCTTTTTTATCATGTTGTATAGCTTGTGGGCCTTTAAATTCCTTTATAGAAAAACAAAGAATGAGAAACAAAGAAAAGAAAAAAAAAAAGACAACTGGTTTCTTGGCGGCATTTCAGATAACCCGACGACGGGTCCACAGAAGGGACCCACACAAAAGTGGGAACAGTTCCCATTTAGTTGATGGGGGTGAGAATGAGATACAGCTGAATGCTCATCACCTGATCCCATACACTTTCAGTGGGGTTAAATTTGATACTCATTTCCTGAAAAGGTGTATTTGCTGTGAACTGGTTTAGGGAGTTCCTTTGTATTCTGTTCTTTTTGTTTTCATGTTAATTTTATCAGATATTGTGAAAATTTGCTGGGTCTTGCATTAAGGACATGGAACAAATATTATTATTTAGGGTAGGTTTAAACTTTAAAGAGAGGTTTATGCGTTATGATATCTTACCGGGTTGTTCATATCTGACCACAGATTTACATTCAATAAACTTTAAAAAATTCTTAAAAAATGTACAAAAAATTTCTATAAATATGTACTATTTCAGAAATTAAGTGACATCTTAGATATAAAAAACATACTTCAGATAAAAATAGAGAAGGAATATTACATGAATCATTGGATCAAGACAAATAAACAAATCAAACAGTGAATATTGGACTTTGAAATGACATAATTAAGACATTTTAAAACTCAATCAGTTCTATGAAGTGTAGATTTACGACTCTAAAGTTAGATAAAAAACAGTTTTATATTAATTATATATATATTTTAATTACAGTTCAAAGAAACCACAACGATTTAAATAACAGCAACAAATTAAAGTTTCAGTTTTGTTCATGTAAATGTCATATATGTAATGAGTAATTACTAGCTAGAAGGACTAGTATGAATATTGTATAAACTCGATGATATTTTAGTTGTAGTTCATTCAAAAATTCCAATTTCACACGATAAGCAAACAATATTGATTTCTTTTTGGGTCATAAGATATATAGTGCTTTTTTTTATATATGCAATTAAATTTTAAACCTATAATTGCTAAATTCTGATCATAGTTGAAGAGCTCATGCATATATATGCAAAACACCCACAGTTGTACACGTAATTAATTTAAAAAATTTCTTGACCAGGAAAAAGAAAGATAGTGAAATTAAATTATGCAACCGAATATAAAATTATTGTATAATCTTCTTTTTACATAATATCCTTCAATGATATGGAATATGATATTTAACTTTTGAGCTTCTAACCATACCCTCTGGTGTGAAGTATTTATATAAAATTGTGTTATTATATGTTCAATTATTTTTGAAAACTTTGAATTTGATAATTGAATTGATTTTTTTTTGCAGTGTATCTAAGCAATGAAACAAAATAAAAATAAATAAATTCGACGTAAATGACAAACATAGCTTAAAGAAGAAAGAAATTAGTGTTGGAAACTAACGGCGAACCGTAGCTAGCTTTGGATGGATACTATTAAGACAATTATTATAGATTTTAGAATTCTAAGTAATAAGTATAATTTAAGGTTAAAAAACTTGTACCCTCAAGTACAATTAAGCAAGCAAAACAAATGAACTTCGGATTTCAGATTAATTGAAAAGCATACACAAATTAGCACCATACAAAGTCATGACAAGTTAGAAATTTTCATGGCAAATCTGATAGCGACTCTTGAAGAGTTGAACACAAAACTATACAAAATAATGCACATTTTATTTTTATTTTCTTTGCTTTGTAACATGTTATAAAGGAAAAAAAAAAAGATCCTCATCTCGTTCTAGAAATTTTGCCCTTTTCTGTAGTTAAATTCATTCAATTTAAGTTTACAAAAATAATGAAGGGCCACAATTACATTCTATCCTTGGATAACAAAATCTCATAAAAAGAAGAGATAAGTTTTATTAATTTAACTGATATATTGTTTTGCCAAGAAAGAAAAACAAACAAATTGAAAACCAAAGATCAATTAATATTTGGTTCCTATTCATCATGTCAAAAAAAAAACTGAGTCAGATTATATCCATAAATTATCAGCAAAAATTGCCGTTATTATGTCGACCCACTTTTCTTGACATTATTATCCATTCTGAATTATTTAACTCGACCCGATTCAGAGACGAGGTTCTTATTTCACATTCAAAATAATCATCTGACGTAAATGGAACACTCCAGAACAGTACAGAATAACACCTCCAATAATCCTCCGCAATTGCAGAGGATCCCCCTTCTTTAGGCACCACCACCTTTCTTATAAAAAAACCCCATCCTCTCCTTCATTCCTCTCCTCTCACCAAAAACACACTCTCTCTCTCTCTCGTCTCAACCCACCATATTAAGCTCTACAATGAGGCCAGGCTCGGCCTTTCTGAGCAACTCCGACCATGCTGAGGCCCCCTCCACCTCTCCAACGCAGCCCCACTCGGGATGGCAATCACCCGTGCCGTACCTCTTCGGTGGTCTCGCTGCCATGTTGGGTTTGATTGCCTTGGCACTCCTCATCCTCGCCTGCTCCTATTGGAAGCTCAACTCCTTTTTGTCAGAGTCCCAGTCCGACGACCCGGTGAGTAATGACACGGATGCAAAACCCGCTGCTCACTCGGGCACACCAGCGATTCTACACCAGTTATTTGCGGTCATCATGGCGGGGGACGAGAAGCCGACTTTCATTGCCACACCTTCGTGCAGCCGGTCAGGCTCTTTTGATTGTGTCAAAGGGGAGGAGAAGGCCGTGCAAATAAGTGATTATGCAAGAGATGTCACTCCACCGGCATCGAGCCGGAATGAAGCGCCAACAGATGAGGAATCAGGGCAGGTTTAGTAATGATTAGTGATAGCTAGGTAGTGATTTTTTTTTCCTTTTTTTGGTTTTTTTTCTTGATGTTTTCTTGGAACATAATAATCAAATCATTCTGGTTTTTATTTTTGGGTGTGACTTGTAGTTGGTGCGGGAATGTAAATAAAATTGAGAGGATTCAATGAGACAAAAATTTTGGTACTTTGAATTACATTTCTGATGCGTATATACTGTTCTTTTGATTTCAAACTTTTTCCCAAAAAAAGTTGCTTCTGATTTGTACAGTTGTTTGTTTTTTTTCCTTTAATGAAGTGATAGTTATGACCTTAGTAACTCTATCAAGCAAAGAAAAAAAATTTAAATATGGAGAAAGAAAAAGAGAAAATTTCTTCATAGTTGTCTTCCAGACTACCAGATAACGATAACGATAAGGGAAGTACAGAGAATTGGGACTCTCTTCGGTTTATTGAGCAGAGAGATCTTTTAGTTGTGAATAAGCTTGTCTTTTTCCTCATTTAATAATTAATATATACAATTTTTGTTGTATTTGGATTTAGATGAGGTGGATGGAGATACATACGGACCTACGGTCACAGGTACTTGTCAATTTTATTATCGAATAAAATTCTTTCTTTCTTGGTAATTGGCGAGAGGTTTTAGTCTTTTAGAGCGGTGGTACGTGGTTCTTTGCCACGTGGCAGCATTAATGAACGGTTTGGGTTGGGATGCGGCGATGCGACAGCGGTTTTACTATTAACATTGGGAGTGGGAGTGTTTCACACTCAATGAAATAGTAAAAATTGGAATAGAATAGTTATTTCGATAAATTAATTTGTCAAATGAATTTTAGATTAAGTAGAAAAGTGCGGAAAAATGCTAATTCGGTATAACAAATTATATGTGGTATACCGGATTAGCTCTCGTCGGAATAACGATTATTGTTTGATTATGTTATATTATATTATTATATTATGATTATAATTATAATTATGATTTATTATTATATTATAAGTATAATTATAATTTATTATTATATTAATATTATGATGAATTTATTTATTATTATATAATATTATAATAATAATAATTATTATTATTATATTAATATCATTGTTAGTATTGTTATTACATGATTAATTTTATTATTATTTATTATTATAATATTTATGATTTTAATATTATATTATTATATTATGATTATAATTATATTATTATATTATTATATTATAATTATGATTATGACTATGACTATTATTACATATTATTATTTTATTATTATATTATTATGATTATAATTATTTATTATTATATTATATTATATTATAATTATATTATAATTATATTATTATAATTATAATTATTTATTATTATTATATTATGATTATATTATAATTATAATTATTATAATTATAATTATTTATTATTATTATTATATTATGATTATATTATAATTATATTATTATAATTATAATTATTTATTATTATTATATTATATTATGATTATAATTTTTAATTATATTATTATATTATTATGATTATAATTATAATTATAATTTATTATTATTATATTATTATATTTTCATTATTATTACTATTATCATTATTATTATTATTACTATTATTATTATTTTAATTATAATTATAATTTATTATTATTAATATATTATTATATTAAGATTATGGATTATGATTATTATTATTATATTATTATTATTATTATATTTTATTATATTATATTATATTATGATTATATTATTATAATTATTATTATTTATTATTATATTATTATATATGATTATGATTATAATTTTTAAATATATTATTATAAAATTATGATTATAATTATAATTTATTATTATTATATTATTATATTATCATTATTATTATTACTATTATTATTATTTTAATTTTAATTATAATTTATTATTATTAATATATTATTATATTAAGATTATGGATTATGATTATTATTATTATATTATCATTATTATTATTATTATATTATTATTATTATTATTTTACTATTATTATTATCATCATTATTATTGTTAGTATCATAATTATCCATATTTTAACTATTCCGATTAACAACTGCCAAACGATATTTTCTCTTCCGAATAGTCAAAAATACCACTCTTCTACCACTCTTCCAAAAATATACTATTCTATCAATTTTCAAAATTATCACTCTTCCAAATCTATTCTTTGATTTGCCAAATGAACCCATAGTATATTGCCTATTTGTTGGTGAATAATTTCCGCATAGTCTTTAGACTTAGGATAGATATTGGATGTAATGTTACACCTTTTGGTGTTATGTTTCATGAGACGGATTAAAATGCTACTTACCATCATGATGAAATTCGTGAATAATTTATTTTTCATTTATAACCGGATATTTCACGAATAATTCATCAGTTTAATATACAGTGCGTTTTTTGGTCAAAAATCATGAATTAATCGGGAAAAAACACATTATATATTATTTTAAATGAAATTTTATATTTTTCTAATATATTTTTAATATTTTATCATTATAATATATTTTTTTAAATTATATAAAATAAACTATTCCTGAATTATATCTGTATTATATCCGAATTTGTGAACTCACCAAACGTTTCCGAATTATAAACTTATTACTATGCTTACCATCACTGATTTTGGAAACATAATTTATTTGACAATAGGGGATTATTGTTTTGTTCAAGAAATAATTAAATATCCGGATGTCAGTATGTCACTCTATCGGTGAGCTTGTACCGAGTTTCTTTTATGTTTACCAGGAAGATGGTCCAAATCAATAATGAAATCAACTTTTCGTTTGTTCCTGCGTGAAAGAAAAATAAGGTGTTATTTACTCAAATTTTTCATTTTTTTTGGACACTGGAAATTTTCAGATTTAGAATTATGGACTGTTGACCTCTTGTTGAATCGTTCAAACAGCTGAATATACCACACGCATTAGGCATGTGAAAGAAATGACCCACGTGGATAAATGTAGAATAAAATTAAGCCTTAATTATAAATTTATGAAAGAATTTGTCGAGGCAATGGAAGGCATTATAGTCTATAGATTAATCGGATTGCAGCGTATAAAATTGTTAGTTTCAATGTCAATTTTTATTGTCATAATTAATTTGTGTGGTCCATCATCCATGCATTAAAGAGTATGTGATAGCAATTGTCACAATAAGGACTTAATTATAGTTTCCAACTACAACCGCATTAGCGATTGTGGACGCAACTCCCCCTTTATTAATTAGAAAAGAAGTGATAACAACATCTCATATTTCTTTCTTTCTTTCTTAAAAAAAAATAGTTTTTTTCCAATAGTTGCAGATGCAGGATTTAGATCAAAAATCATTAATCAGATTATAATAACTTATCGGATTTAAACTCATTAACTAATTAGATACTAAATAAAAAAACCCAACACTTTCAGGTAGGGACTTCATATTTTGAAATAATAAAAAATAATAGATAATTAAGTCGATGAAGAAAACTTTCATATACGAGATTTCATATTTTGAAATCTTTGCATTATTTTTTCATTATTCACGGCATTAAATATTTTTTCTCAATGAAAATAATCGAATAATTTAAAGGGGGTTAGAAATTAGTTTCAGGGTTAGATTAGTAAAATCTTAATCAAAAGCATTATTTTTTTTAAATTCAGAAAATATCAGCTGACCATAGACAAGTGTGAATATGCTCCCGCTTCTAACAATTTTAAGATGTATATTTTTTTCATATGAATTCTTCGAAATTTAAACCTGCACAACACAACAGTGCCACTCCGTGAAGATGTAAACTCATTATCATAATTATCATATAAACTAAATATGTGGTTCAACGTCTCCTATTTCTGCTTTCTTTTTATCATGTAATATCTACTCATACTACTTTTAACAAAGCTTTTATACTGGACTATAGAAAAAGTGTTTATACTGTATATCTCATGTTGTCAACATCAGGGTGGAACTAGAAATTCAAATAGAGGAGGGGGGGGGGGGTCAAATCATAAAATTTATTTTTATAAGGGGCAAACGAGTATTTTTGTTTTAATATGTAAAATATAAAAGATAAAATGGTAAATTTTCATTTCATAACCTTTTGCTTATCTTTGGTTCGCCTCTGATCAACAATTAAAATTATGAACTTATTTTTTATATATTTATTCAGTATAGTCTTCAGCTTTAAGGATCAAAATGATAAGGTAATAAAATTTTAAGGTTTAACATAATATTTTTAAAATTTTAAGGATCAAAATAATATTTAAAGATTATGTTGATATTTTTCAACTCTAAAAATTATTATGATAATAGATAATTATTTTAAGAATTATTTATATAAATTTACTCTGTACTACGTTTAGAGTTACACCACTACGGTGTCACAAGCTTTTGGCTAATTCCAGACGTTCATAAATTAACAGAACTCCTTCCAATCCATAACAGATTAGCACTAAATCCTAATAAAAAAATTATGTTCGTTGGATTCTAACAGAATATTATTTTAAGTGAGATCGGATATATTAAATACTAATCACGAACAAATGACGCTATCTGGCCTGAAGGTAAATAAAAAAAAAATTATTGTTACATGTCGAACATAACTAAATATCATGTTTTTCATTTTTTGGATATCTCGAAAGGATACTTGTGCGTTCTTACAAAACTGAAGGGCCCGAACACTCATCCAATCTTATAATTTTTTAGTTAAATATCAAGAAAAGTCTGATTTTAGCCCTAAACTATTGAGTTTGGTTCAATTGAGCTTAGAGGTGTCAATAGATCTGATCATATCAGATTCGAGTCGGATCATCATTATTTTATTATTTTTTATCCGATATGAACTGGACTTGATTACATTCGAATAAAAAAAATCTTGATCCATATCTAACCCGATCACATACGTACTTTTCTCCGGAATCATATCATCTGTAATACTGTATTTTTTAACAGTGGTCAGCTCAATCAATCTCATCCATTCAAAACGCTCAACGCGGATCTTGATGCTGTCCGGATACGGTAGTAACTGCAAAAAATCTGTCTAATATACACTTTAAAGTTGCTGCTCATTATAGAGGATGTGAACTCCTTTTCTCCCACGTATGGATCAAAATAATTAAATATTTATTGAATATTTAAATATTATTTTAAGTAATTAAATATTAATTAATTTATAATTAATCTTAACTAGTGTATAATCAAATAGTACTAAATCATAAAATTACTTAAAAAACATAATTAATCGGATCGGGATGGGTTAACTCAAACCCGACCCGACCCGATTCGGATAAAAAAATTAAATTCATACCCGACTCATTTATTTTCGAATCATGTCGGATTGAATTCAAATTGAGTCGGGTCAATATTTGATACTCTAATTGAACCCCTAAACTATTTTCTATTTTCTGATTCAATCAAATCCTCAAACTATCTTAGTTCATTTTGACCCATCTGTTAACAGAACTGTTAGCATCTGTTATCCCTTCCCTCTCCCCATCGTCTCTCCTCTCTCAGTTACTCCTCCCCTCCCAATCGAGGCTTCTCATATTTCATTTTTTATTCAAAACAAACAGCTGCAATTTTTTTATTTTTAGAAAAAGGCAATTTATGCTCCAGTTTCATTCACTAACGATCCCATAAAAGAACATACAAATTAGGAGATTGTGGAAAATAATTGCTGATTAATCTTGAATATAACACAAATAACTAACCTAGCAAGATTCGCCAATTCATTTGCTATACAGTTCAAGCTTATCCAATGACGCGACTGAACTTTTAGTTATGCCGGTACCACTTCCATGCCTGATACACATTCTACAATGTTCTTCCGTACCAACTGAAACAATCCTCACAATGAGAACATACGAGCCACCGTTCTTAGAACAAGATACATTGGCATGGGCTATTGGTCTCTCAATATTAGTGTTACACCTTAGCTCCAACTGTGGCACCAAGTGCGCATCTATTCCTTGGAGGCGTAAGTGAAGATGGAGATGGGAAAGGAGGTGTGTAAATCGTCAGTGAAAAAGAATTGCAGAGTAGAGCACGATCGGGAGGCGGAACCGAAAAGGGAAAGGAGAGAGGGTCGAGGTAGTTATTGTTAGGGGAGAAGCGATTAGTAGGAGAGGAGAAACGATTGAGAGAGAGATCTTCTTGGGAGGGGAAGAGTAACTGAGAGAGAGACGATTGGGAGAATGAAGAGATAACAGATGCTAACACTTCTGTTAACAGAGGGGTCAAAATGAACCAAGATAGATAGTTTGAGGGTTTGATTGAATCAAAAAATAGTTTAGGGGCTCAATTGAATTAAACTCAGTAATTTAGGGGTTAAATCAGATTTTTTTTTTCTCTTTATATTATCAAACACGTACGTGGGAGAAAAGTACGTCAGATTTTCTTATCCATCAAAAGTACACATTTTTTATTATAATATTCAAATAATCCTAAATTTAATAGTAAAATAGATAAAATCAAATTTTCAAAAATAGAAATTGCAGTCCGTCACTGTCAGTAGCGCTTTTTTTTCAATTATTTTGCCTTCAAAAAAACTGTTATACTTAACAATTTCTTTTATATTTTGTTGTTTTGCAAAACTTTTTTAAATTTAACAAGTCTTTTGAGTTATTTTGTAGGATTCAATGGAGACTGCACAAATTGATCAATATCAAAACTACTGCAGAGAAGAAGTCAAGTGAAGATATATGATTATATACATGTAAGGTTAATTTAAATCTTTAAGGTTCTTTTATAAATTTTGCAAGGAAAAATTTCTACCTCAATGAACTGTTATAACGGTTCATAAACCGTTATAACATTTCATCATGTATATTCTCAAAAATTCTAACCTCATTGAAGGCAGAAATATTGTTCACACGGAAGCGTATGCACAAAGTTTCAGTACAGCTAGCTGTACCTTTTAACCTTGGTTACACCCCTCGGTTCGGACTGCAAGTGTACAGATCCTATCGAGTAGTATAATTCGAGTATCGATCCACAGGACAAGAAACAAACCGGACTCTACTTAAATTAACTCTATTCTAGAAGTTCGCAAAGTTGGTTTTTGGGTATTTAAGGTTCTAAAAGTTTAAATGACAAAGAATTAAATGCAAGAAAATAAATAAACTTGGTTTTAAACTATATTAAAAAGGCGTTCCCAGGGTTATGACTTCATCTCAGTTCTGCCTCGAGTTGCCCGGTTCGTGCAGTATCATGCACGGTCCGTGTCCGTGTACACGGTCTGTGTCAGTGTACACGTCCGTGTCTTGTCGTACACGGTCCGTGTGGCTCCTCGAGTGAATGCAAGAAGCCATCGTTTTCTTGTATTGTTCCTTTGTGTAGGGTTCTACTGACCAGACCTAATGTTCCTAAACCTCAACTGTCGTTTGTTGGTTCATTAATTTGGTATGGAATTGCAATATCTGCCCTTGTCGGATTCTAGACCTCAACTGTCGTTTGTTGGTCTGAATTACCTAGTTGCTTGTTTGGTATACTAAAGGCATCCTCTATCCGTCGATATGAGAAAAAGTTCACCTTTCGGCTATTACTTGGTTTCACCTCTCGGATCCTAAATCCTACCTCATGTACTTAGATTGGTTGAGAGACTTTTAAGGGTTCTTTTGCTCTATAGATGTGGCCATGCACCTATTGACAAACCAGTAAGAATCAAATAATTTACTCTAAGCAATTAAAATTTGAACTCAATCAAGCAAACACAAATTTCAATACAAAAATCCAATAGCTAACATGCAAAACAAAACATTCGATTACATCACAGCCCTAGAAACTAAGAAATCTACTCAAACATGGTTCTAAAACAGATAAAATAAAAGATAAAAGAGATATCCATCACAAAACTCGAAGAACGAAGAAGATCCGTGAAGAAATTTACGTCTTTCGCTTCTCAACTTCGTCTCTAAGCTTAGCCGTCAAGTCCAAACCCTAGAAAACTGTCTCTCTGTGATAGAATGCCTCTCTGGATGGAGAAATCCCGCTTATATCCTTTTTGGGCCGACCTTTCATCAATAAAACTTCTTTCCAATTTCGAAACTGTTTCCAGCACCGTCTGACACGGTCCGTGTAAGGTTCCACACGAACCGTGTGATTGCGTGTTTACACGGCCGCGTCTGCGGTCGAGTTAAGATTGTGCGGTCCGTGTGAGATGGTACACGGACCGTGTAGATACTTCTGAATTCCATATTCTTCCTCGATTTCACCTGATTCCTGCAAAATAAGAATAAACTTGCAGCAGTACCACATTCTACAGATATTCAATGAAATACGACCGATTAGACAATTTTTAATATGGTTTTTTTGGTTCTAATGTAGGTCGAAATATAGATAAAATAGCGAGATATCAAATATCAAAAGAAAAATTAGCAGAACAAATCATTATTTAACGTTTCAATAAACGTTCAACGATTTGAGACGTTGTAACGTTTCAGTGAAACATTATAACATTTCTGTGGTGATAACACCTATTAGACAATAAGTCAACGTAGTCAAACTTGATCAAAACGTTGCAATACTTTATAAAGCGTTATAATGTTACACCCAAATATTATAACGGTTCATCCAAGTTTTTTTAAACCGTTATAATGGTTTCCTGTGCAAGAATTCAGACTACTGTTTGTTCTTGTGTTTTATATTGAGTTGCTTCAGGATTCTCAATCTGACAAAAACTTATCAAATTTTCTATACTCTAAACAACCTAAGCACTCATACACAAGCTATCAAAAAAACACTTTAACTCTCCTTGCAAATATATGAACTAAGTCTTTGAATTAGCCATATCTAGAATTTCTTATAATTCTACATTGTGATCTTTGAGTTTTAGCTCAATTTTTTTCTTAGCTTTAAGCTATTTTTTTGAGCCTTGTGTACTCCTTGTTGTCTTTATTTTTATAGGATTTTTAATCTTCTTGGATTTATTTTTATGAAGAAGCTAAAACTTCTAAAATTTGTAAAATATTCTTTTTGTGTTATAAAGCAGTGTTCCATTAGTGGAACGAGACCCGGATGTTAGCTTTGTGATTTAGAGGACCAATCATTTATGATGGTGCTTTTGTTTTGTTTTATGAATTGGATTATTTGTATCATTTTGTTCCTTGAGTTTTAATATTTTATAGATTATTTGAGTTGATGACTTGAATTGTGAAACTCTATAATTGTTATTAAAACTCTGAATTGTCCCTAGTCTCATATCATTAGTATGGAACACTAAATGATAATATGGACTAGTATGTAGATTAATGTGTGATCATGTTTCACAGATCACTGATACGGGGTATCTATTTAATCATATAAATATACATATATGGGATGCATGATATTGGACCTGACCCACTTTGACTTGTTGTATGGATTGTGTTTGTATCATCAACAATGTCATAAATTAGTATTAATTCTATTATCTGAGATATTTATAATTATAGATAATTAATGTATATTTTGTGCGATTATCAAACACTGCTTTTAACCGAGGGCTATAAAGGTAATTTTCGGATATACATGAATTATGCTATAAATTATGGATAGTCAATAGGATATTTTGTCCGTCTCATTTTTTATGAGATTAGTGATATCTTTGGACCTCTTGATGTAGTGATAATTATTATGCATGCAATTTATGATTATGAGATAATCACATATAAATAATTATGCACTGAGGATCAAAAAATAATTAATGATCAAGGATGACACATTCCGACGCTTGACATTAATTAATAGATATCATGTGACAAAGGAATCAAGGGATCACGATTTGTTTGTGTTTGATCGGGTGATCATAATGTATTGTTAGATGTCAATTATAATTTATAAATTAATGCATATTAATTTATTATTGATCAAGACATATATCATATTGGGCCGCTCTATTTGACAAGTTAAAGTATAAAATAATTAATTAATTTTGTAGAACATAATTAATTAAATTAAATAAAAATTAAATTAATTTGGACGAGACCCAAATTATGAATGATATGCATTGGGCGATCCCAAGCCCAAAAGGTTATTCGGCGGAAAAGAAAAATAATTTTTTTTTCGGCTCTGGCCTCATTACCAGGCCACGGGATTTTTATTTTATTTTTTCTCCTTAAGGTTTTCTCTCTCTGGTTCGAAAGTGTACCGAATAAAAAAAAAACATATATATAAATTTTCTGTCAAATATTGTTTTCTTCTTTTAATCTAATTGATCAATCTCTTTCATGTGTTGAGATCAATAGAGATTTAAAATCTTGTTCTATTGAACATCTAGTAATTTCGTTTCGACGCGTCAAGGAGTACACGCGGTAGAGACTTCACGCTTGGGAAGCTTTCGAGAGACGATATCAACATCGACGTCTTTGCGGTAATTGGCGAAGACACACACAACCACCATCCAAATGAAGTCGTCGCGTTTGGTTACGATACCAAGTAAGATATATTATTCACAAATTTATTTATTAGATTCAAATTTTATACATATTGGTTTTCAATTGGGTTGCATGAAAAGTTTTGAAATTCCGCGTCTCATGCACATTGCGAACCCAACACCCAGTAGCGGAGCTTACTGAAAATATAAGAGGGGGCCGATTGTGCAAAGTGTTTGAATCAAATATAATTTAGACTTGAAATATAAAATCTCACATGTATTTTTTAGATTTTAAGGGGGGGGGGGCACAACCCAAAATCCTAATACTAAGCTCTGCCACTGCCAACACCGGAGATGTAGGTTTTATAACCGAACTCCATTAACATCCCGCTTGTTCTTTACTTTTCAGTATTTTCATCTTGTGTTCTTCATATTCCATACTTTTAATAAGTTATATTTCTTAATCATTATTTTATATCAATTGCTAGTTTAAGTAATTGATATTTGACTGAATTCTCTTTGCATATTTACATCATATTCGCATCAAATATTTGATTCTATTTGAGCATTTTTTCTTTATCATTTTCAGTCAAATCTTGTATAAGACATATAGAAAATTAAGTAGTCACCAACTCGGTTCTAAACTTTAAATTGCTTAAATTTGTAGAAACTTTGATTCTTGATAAATATCATCTAAAATTACCTTAAAATATCAAAAAATTTGCTAGTAAAAGTGACGTTTTTCTCACTGACGCTGCCAAGTTCATCAACAATTATGGTGCTAAGTTTAGAAAAAATAAATTAAAGATGTCATTCTCAATAATGTTTTTGCACAAATATATCAGTCAAATTGACATGTTTACATAACATCAATTGGTGTGCTACAATTTGTATTTTTGAAAATTTAATTTTATCACTTTTATTATTAAAATTAAAATTATTTGAATAATTATCATCAAAAATCGCTGTCAAAAATATGTCCAAGCCCACGATAAAAATATATTTTGCAATTCATAGTTGTGAGCTACAAACCTGACAAGTAAGGCACTTGCCCCATCGGACTCCAGAATTAAACAAGGGAGGAGGTATCCTTGACAATGTTTTTATTTTTGATAATTTTGATAATATATTTTTAAATAGATATCAAAAGTTTAAAAATAATTGTTTTATAAATGTATTTTTTACTAATAGATTAATAATGTTTTAAATTTCACACATTATTTAATAGAGGTCCCTTTTCTAAATAATAGTTTCTACTTGTAGTATACAATATGCCTTTACAGCTTATCTAAAAAAATGCTGATACTTATCATAGTTATAATAGTTATAAAAATATTTTACAATTAAATTATCTTATGATGGGATATGATGCTCACATGCAGAGTTAAATTTTTAAATGGCGATGAAAAGATCGAAATTAACTAGTAATTTAATATACACACATAATTACTAGATTTTTGAGTTTGATGATGATGAGATGGGAGTTGTATAAGAGGAGATGGCAGACAAAATGCGTAAGAGAAGCCATCTGATGTTATGATAATACCGCATGCTTGCCACTTCGAAATGCATGCAAATTTAGGAGTCAGGACTGGACCACTGACCCCCATAGCCATAACAAAAGAGGTTTCTTCCCCCTTAATGATGGGAATTTTTGCTTAAATAATTTTGAACAGTAACGTAAAATTTACGTCAAGAACCGTGTTTTCAACTTATTTTTACAGTAACTAATTTTTTATGTCCGGCAACTGACCGCGTTTGACTGAGATTGAAGAGCGCAAATTCAGATCACGCTCTTCAATTCAAACTTGAAAGGCGCAAGTCCGGCCCATGTCCTTTAATTGACTCAGCACATAGATCTTTCTACAAACTTTCTGATTGTATTTAAACGTCATGATAAAAGTTTTCTATCAAAAATTATAAGTATTTAAAAATTAAATTTTCAGCTAATCAGCACAAATTTAGAAAATTTTCAACCCACTATTCATTATATATAACAAATAATTAAAATTATATTTATATTTTTAATTAAAAAATTTAAAATAATTTTAGTTATTTATATATATAAATAGTTCAAATTAAAAAATTATATTTACATTTTTAGTACTTAAAATTTTAAAAAACTTCATTATTGACAGATTAATCATTAATTATTTTTCAACCATTTGGACACGTTTCATTATTTATATATATCAAAATTATTATTCAAATACTTGTATTACTATAATGAGTACTGAGCGAAAAAAATATCTAAATTTGTGCTGATGAACTGAAAATATGATATTTGAATGTTTATAATTTTTAATAGAAAACTCCAATCGAAATATTTAAATACAATCTGAAAAGCTCACAAAAAGATCTATTTGTTAAGTCAATTAAAAAGTGTGAGTCGGACTTGCGCCCTTCAAATTTGAGCTGAAAGACATGAGTTGGATTTGCGCCTTTAAATCTTGGTTACACATGGTTAGTTGTCGGGGCATGAAAAATATACTTTGAAGAGTGTGAGCCCGGATTTCGCCCTTGTCATAGTCATATGCGAAAATAAGTTGAGTGTGTGATCATTAGCGTAAATTAATTATTATTTAAAGTTATTTAAAAAAATTCCCATGATGAAATATTTCACTTGTTCTTCGCCAATTAATTCGTCATGGAAGCGGACGTTTTTCATTGCCCCCTGAGCAGTTTTTGATACAATATTAAAAAATATAACAGAGAAACGAGGAGAAGTATCAATGCAAGTTAACAAAGAAATAACCTAAATATTTTTTTTGATTTATCGATTTGCAAAACAACCTTGAATTTTATAATTTATCTTGTTTGAGTTTTGTGCAGAGATTAAAATGTAAATGAATTAGTACATAAGAACCAAAACTAATGATGAGATACAAGAACTTAATCAAGACTGCATTAGAATTAGGTTTAGTTAGACTTAAACTGGGTTGAATTGATTAAGATAAATTGAGCTTAAACAACAACAAAAAATATTTCTGCCCAGTAAATCATTATAACGGTTCAGTAATCGTTATAACGGTTCATCTCAATACTAAAAAATATTCTAAGGCAGAAAAATTCTCATAGAAACCAGAGCGTATTGTTATATAATGATTCAGTCATCGTAGCAATGATTTATGAAACGTATAACGATTCAGTGAATCGTTATAACTTTTCAGCTCAATAAGATCCAATGGCTATTCTTTCTAAGCCGTTATAATGATTTCCAAATTGTTATAACGGTTCAGACCGAAAATAGTTTCTTCAGCTGTTTCAGAAGATCTATTTTAAAAGGATCACCTCTCTCACTGACTATATCTAATTCATCTAGCTAAATCATTACTCCAAAAAACTTACTAGAAAAATACTAAGTGAGAGAGATAAGCCAAGAGATAGAAATACTCAATTAGTCAAATCCTTATTTAAGCTCAATCTAGCTTCTCTCTATTCTCCCAACTTGATCCTTCGTGATCTTCTTGTAATTTATTTTTTGAGCTGTAGTGCTCACATTTCTTGAGCTGTAGTGTTCATCTTTTCCTTGAGTGTGTTGTCACTCACCTTTTTGAGTGTGTTATCACTCTTGTTATCGATAGGTTTGGCAACCCATTTTTATATAAGAGATCAAGTTCTATAAGTGTAAAACTGTTTTTTAGTGTTTCAGCTCAACCTCAATTGTTGGAGGTTGAGAATCCCGGAGACGTAGACATTTTTAAGTCGAACTCCGTTATATCTTATGTTCTTGTTTGATTTTTTTCTCTCTCATTTCTTTGATTGATATATTCTTGTGAGAATTAAATCAAATTGAATCGCCTTCCGCTGTCATTACACTTGAATACTAAGCCCCAAATCGATTTATACATTTCTATCTTAGATTTTTTTTTATAATTTTACACAATTTTGACCTTTAATATCATCTCTCTTAGGTCTATCATAACCCACTAAACCTTGCTAAAACGAACCTAACAAAATAGGAACTAAAAAGAGTATGGATTGGGAATGATCACAAGTATGCATGCAATAAGAGTAAGTGAACTAATAATATAAAGTCTAAGATTATATATTTGTAGTTCTAACTTCAATATATCTATTACTTCTAAACAAAATGAGAGTAATTAATAACCCGAACTTTTAATTAAAGATTTGGACATTAAACTTATTTTCTTTTGAACTTGAATTAAAGAGAATGAAAAACTACTAATTAATTCTACGAGTAAAATGTTGGATAAGAAATCAATTTACCCCGTATCCAGATTCCAGAGTGTAAATATATCCCTTAAAATAATATTTAAATGCTACTTGGCCTACTTTTTTATATAATTAATTGTATGTCGTTCATATTGTTATCTGAAAAACTAGCATATAAATACTAATATGATATAGGATATTAATTTTAGCTATATTATATCGAATGAAATAAATTTATAAAATCATCGGTCATATGATAACCATATCATATATGCATACTTTTTAGTACTACATCCACTTTCACTATTTTAATTTAAAAAAAAGAGAGAAAATTTCATAAATTGGTATTAAGGATGATCTAAAAAACGAATTCACATTCTTTATCATGCGACACGCGTTCAACACAAAAAAAAATTGTTGGATAGTGACGAAGTTTGATCTAAAGTTACGGGGCTAAAAAAAATTATATACATTTTAGAAATTGTGTCTCAAATTTAAGACGCTGAAATGAAAAAAAAAATCATAATTATACTATAAAATATCATAAATTTTTAATATATATATATATATATATATATAATTTAATATCATAATTATCATTGAATCTGCTTTGAGATTCACATTCCACTAATTTAAAAGGACGCCCCATAAATTCAAAGACGGCTGTGCATGCTGCAAGGATGTCACCTGTAGATGATCTGTTTTCCAAAAAGAATGATTAGAATTATTCAAATTAACTATTGCTAAATATACAAAAAAAAGTTAACTAAGACTGAAATTATGATTTATGGAAGTCCCTATTTCATATAAAATGAAGAGGTGACATTTTTGTACAGAGAGGGGAATTTAAAAAAAAAAACTTCCAATAGTAACTAATTTACGCTCCACACACTTAATTTATTTTCACAGATGATCATGATAAGTGCGCAATCCGGGCTAAAGCTCTTCAAAGTGTATTTTTTTACCTCATAGCTGATCACATCGAACAAAAATAAAATGGCACAACTCCAACTCATGCTCTTCAGTTCAAACTTGAAGGGCACAAATCCGGCTCACTCCCTTCAATTGAGCTAGGATAATTTTATATTGTGCACATATATCCTTTCGTTTAAAGAACAAACTTTTAACTCATCAAGACAAATTTAAAAAAAAATTTCAGCTCACTACTAATTATTACAAATAATTAAAATAATATTTATATTTTTTATTAAAAAAATAAATATAATTTTAGTTATTTTTATATGTAATGATAGTGGGTTGAAGAAATAATTAAAATTATATTTATATTTTTAATAATTAAAATTTAAAAAATCATTATCGACAAGTTACCTGTTCATTATTTTTTAAACTATTTGGACTCATTTCATTATTTATATAAATAATAATATTATTATTTCAAGTACTTGCATTATTATAATGATTAATGGTCCGAAAAAATTTTTAAATCTGTACTGACTGAAAATTTAATCTTTAAACGTTTATAATTTTTGATAGGGAATTCTGATCGTAACGTTTGCTTATAATCTGAAAAGCTCACGAAAAGATCTACATGCACAATATAAAATTATGCTAGCACAATTAAAGGGTGTGAGCTAGACTTGTACCCTTCAAATTTGAATTGAAGGGCGTGAGTTGGAGTTGTGCCTTTTAAACTTAGTTTGACGCTGTCACCAGCTTGTCGGGTATAAAAAAAATATTTTTAATAGTGTGAGCCTGAATTTATTCTCTTAACATGGTCATTTATGAAAATAAATTAAATAAGTAATCATTTATGTAAATTAGTTATTATTCAAAATTCTTTATGAAAAAATTTAGGGGAACGACCTTTCCATCTATCTGGATAAGATTCTAACAACTAAATCCGGGGGCGCTCCAATGGGCAATGGGAGATGATGTTTAATTACCAAATAGTAAGTGACGTTACAGTGCCATATATTAAAAGATGGTAGAAAATTAGAAACAGAAAGAGACCCAAAAGCTACGGAGAGGCTGAAGGGTTTACCTCACAGGGACAGGGTTATCTTTCAAACAAGTAGTTGATTGCTGTTGTTCCTTTCTAGCCTACAAGATAACATGCCTTGATACTGGGATGGCAAAACTTCAGAAAGAGAAACTTCGAATTATTATAAAACAATCAAGTAGGAATAAAGGTGTCCGTTGTTTTCATGGTTCAGAATTTTATTTCTGTTTTCTTTTAGTTTTATCAAATTTGATGAGTTTGGTAAATTATTATATGCAAGTACTTCATAATTTGTAAAGTCAAATTAATGATGACATTGGATGTACTAGCAAGGTCAGCTTTTTTTTCCTTATTATTTTTGGAAAAAATCACATAATCTCATCCTTTTTTTAAAAATATCTCTGATAGAAATTGGAGATCTTTTTTTATAGAGAAACTTGATTTATCGTCATTTGTACTATCTTTATATGCAAAACAACAAAAAGAAATGAGATATCTGATATAAACGTTAAATTCTAATCAGATGGATTTGGTAACAGGAGGGATCCCTTGACAATGAGTTATTTTGACAATCTTGACAATGAATTTTTTTAAAATAAGAAATAAAAATAAAAAGTTTATAGGTATGTTATTTTATTTGTGGATTGATATGTTTTAAATTTCATATAATTTATTATCATTTGATAACTCATCAAAGACCATCAAAATTTTATGTAATTTACAATGGTTTCAATTTAATTATTTTTGATGGACTATCAAATGACAATGAAATTGCATACAATTTGAAACACTATCAATTTATAAGTAAAAAAATATGACCATAAACTTTTTTTTATATTTTAAAGATTTTTTAAAATATATTTAAAAAATCATTATCAAGATTATCAAAATAGCCATTGCGGAGGGATCCCTCCCCATGGTAAAAACCAATTCCTTGCCAATAACAATTATGATTTATGAGTTGTGACGGTGGATGTCAAGTTGAAATTGCCAGAGGAACCTAGGTACCATGATTTCTCTTTTATTGCCATAAATGTTTATTGGACGTACAAGTTTTGAATTAAAATTTGAAATTTGTAAAATAACTTGATATTGAAGCAATATTTGGGCTTAAACAATAGTAGGCCCGGAAAACTACACCATAATAATTTTGGTTAAATACATTTAAAAGCAGGTTCTATTAATTATCAAGCCCAGAACCCTAGACCAAATAGATATACAAGGCCTTGAACTTTAGTCTGGGAATAACTGACAAGCTCAAAGTTGTGTGGACTAAACCTAGACCTCCCAACAAATGGTACATATCTAAACCACAAGTGGTTATCTAAACCTTACCTTTACTTTATTTTGCAATTATTATCGTCTTTTAGAAAATTGTGCTAGCTACATGTTAAAGAAAATATTTAAAACCTTTAAGTTGACATAATGACCATTAAATAAAAGCAATATCAGGAGATACATTAAATTTTAACGGTGAATCACACAATATAATAATTTGTTTCATGCATTGAATGAGGTAGATTATAAGTATATATCAATGGAGGAGTCCATGAAAACATTGAATGCATAATTTGGCTTAATTCAAAAAAGAAAATTTTGTCCCTAGATCAGACGGTCCAAATTATACCAAAGTGAACAAAGACAATTTAAACAATTCCTATTATCTCATTTATTTTTTCGTTGTTTTGCATATGAAGATAATACATATATAAAGAAAATTATCCTCAATTTCCATAAGAGATATCTAAAACAATAATTGATGACAGCCAACAGATTCAGTTCGGACGTTTGATAAGGATTCCATAATATAAACTTGATTGGTAGCATAGGCAGATACATTTCATGAAAGGACCACGCAAACTGTTCATCTTTTATCTATTTATCTCGAAATGGATTATCTCGAAATCTATCTCAAACTCTTTTTGACTCAAAATACTATTCCGAAATCTGACATAGATGTTCACTCTGACAAATAAAAATAAACAAAAAATTAAATTAAATGAGAATAAAATAGATTACTAGATCAAAGAGAAAAAGAGAGTGTTTTGAAAACTAATTTTTTTATAATTCAACTGTGTTTATAAAATATTTTTCTCTCTCTTATTTCTATATTACACCACTCCTCTATTTGTAGTGCTCAGTGTCATTAATATACCTACAATCTTATATAATTAATCTAATCCTAGATATCTTAGCTATACAGTGACATTAATAACCTAGCCACAATTCTATCAATTTCATTCTTTGCTCCCATCAGCCGTCTCTGACACATGCGACGGATGTTACTGGTGTATTGCGACATCCATCTCGAATTCATCTCGAGCTTCCTGATATTCCCGATCTGTTAGGCTATGGTCAATCTCGAGGTTTGTCTTTGGCTTATGCTCGTTGTGCTTGCTGCTGCTTCTTCAGCATGGGGTTGTCGAGGTGGTCGGGTTCTCGAGCTCTCGGTCCTTTGAGATCGGGACTTGAAGTTTACTACGCTCAACATCCTCCCTTAAATTCAAATCTCACTCTTTCATTATCCCGAACATCCACACATCCCATGAGCTTCACTTCACTTCACTAGCCTTATATGACTTGATTGTCGTAAGTTTCATTCTTCTCGATCTCTTCGATCCATAGCCTTCAAATGATATCGATATAATGTCAGCCAAACGGGCATACCAAGTGTATTTCGCTTGTTCCAGATAAGTCCCGTACATCTCGAATTTCTTAGGCTTTTTTGACATGATCTCCTCTGAATTGGACATCTCGTATGAGCTTTTCAACTCGAGTAGGGAGTCTTACCCCCTCTTTCAACTCATCAACTCATATTGGTTCTTCCAGCCCTGAGTAGCATTCTTCTCGACCTCAATGATCCATAACTTTCCATCTTTGATATCGAGCTACTTCTTCTCGAACAAAATTGACTCGGTATCCACCACTAGATATACCAAGTGTATTTCGCCTTCTTCATGTAAGTCTCATACATCTTGAATGATTCGGTTCCTTAGCTTATCCTCTTCTAGGCTTCTTCGAGTTTGACCTCTTGTCAACTCAACCTCGAAGGTGTCCCTTAATAGATACTAACCCCTTCATCTTGATCATCACCTCCATTGGGCTCGTGACCGATCATTCAGTTGCTGACCTCTATGTTGAGATACCCTTTGGTACTTCTCGAGCTTGATTCATCATTCATCTCGGTGTAGTTGGTTTTGCCTTCTACCTTTTTCTCGGCCCAATAATTTTGAACATAATGTTTGTGCTTCCCGCAGTTATAGCAGTCTACATCGGGTCTTCGACCATGTCAGCCTCTCCTTGTCCTCACGAGTTCTGGCTCGACTGACCCTTTTTTCTTCTCCCCCCACCCTCTGCTCCGAAAGGTTTTCTTCATTTTAATTCAATCTTCGTTTGTATGTTCTCTGGTGATATAGTCCAACTATATCCCACACATCCTAGCTAGATGCTCTAGTTGTTTCGTTAACCTGGGCTCCGACATGTTGAGTGAACTATTCTCGAAACTAGCCATTAGCTCTGATACTAATTTGTTGGCTTTTGTCTATTTATCCCGAAATGGGTCATCTCGAAATCTATTTCGAACTCTTTTGAACTTGAAATACTATCTCAAGGTCTGACACATGTGTTTGATAAGCCTCATTTATATATTATATTTGATTAGGGTTTTATTTCAAAAACTATGCATTTTATGTTAATTGTTAAGAATTTATTTAGTTTTTATGTCGAGTTCGAGATATTGCTGCATTTCTTATTATTTTGCAGGTCATTGAGTGTAAACAAAGATGTTAACATGAGAAATAATGCTTGGAACGAGATGGGTCGGATTTACACGAAGAAATCAAGTTAAAAGCATTTCCATACAAAAATTACGGACCGCAATTATCAATTGCGGACCGCAAATGCTCTCTGGTTCGTTCTGGAAAAAAATACAAAAATTGCGGACCGCAATTTTTGGGCTGGCAGCGCGAATTGGCAGTTTTGAAGTGGTTTTCTCATGGGAATTAATAGATTTTGATACCCCTTCGTCTCAGACATCTCTCAACTGTCTGGAGAGGAGATCCCAAGCAAGAAAGAAGAGGAAGAACACCATTGGAGAGAGATTTGAAGGAGAACTCAAGAACCGGACGAGAAATCGTAGATCTTCTTGGTTTATTCTTTTCTTTACTCTTTTCTCATGTTGTACTGTTATTTAAACATGAATCTTGATACAATCTTTGACATGATTTGTGGCTAGACACCCTTCTAGGGGTCTAGGTGTAAATTCGATAACTCGAATAGTTTAATTTACTTGTTTGTTGATCTTTTAGTTCTTGTTGTTTGTGATTGCTGTTTTGTCTAAATTGAATGCTTAGTTTTAATCAATTGCATGTTACCCTAGAAGTGAAAGCGAAAGCGAAAGGTGGAATCGAATCTTCGACCCAAAATAGTGATCTAGGTTGTAGGCCAAGTACTTAACCGTGAAACTTATTACCTAAGGGAAAACCGAGGAAACTTTAGAAATTGTGTGAGGTACCGAAAGGCGAAGTACAAAATCTAGGTTATGCCAAAGTGACTCACTGATCTTAATGGGCTTAGACTTGTAAGGTGAAGTACTTAATCGTGAAACCCGAATTATTTAGGTACGGTATCAAGCCACGAAAGTGTAAATTTGGTACTAAAATCGAGATTGAATCCCGACAAACACTAGAACATATTAAAAGATCAAATTGAGTGAATTGACCAAACGAGTGAGAGTGAAGCCGAAAGCTCCTAGAATCCTCAATTTGATAAACTTTCCGATCGTTGTTGTTAGATTAATGCACTTTTAGTTTGAAACAAAAACTCTCGATCGATTGTCTAGATTAGTGAAACTTGTTAACCAGGTAATTCATCCTTGTCCTTGTGGTTCGACACCCCAACTACTACTTGATTAGGCCGTGCGCTTGCGGCTGAAATTAAGTATAAATTAGGGTATTTATTAGCTTAGCAAAATACACATCAAGCTTTTTAGCGCCGTTGCGGGACAACGGTGCGTGAATATCGGTTCAACCTTTAGTAACCGAGACTAGATATTTCTTTTCAATTTTTATTTCTTTTATTTTCTTTTATTTTCTCGTGATCTACTTGTTTGATTGCTCTTTCGAGGACTCGATCGGCCGGCAATCGTGTCTCTTGGTATACAGACGTAGAACCAAGGAGATAACTTCTCTTCTTGAACAACCGTTTATTCATCTCGCCATCGAAGAAGCAACCCAAATGGCGGAGAATGATGAGAACCGTCCCTTGAAGGACTTTGCTGCCCCGAAAGCAATTGGAATTCAACTAGGCTACACGGTGCCTAATGTAGCAGTAAATAACTTCGAGCTGAAACCCGCTCTCTTGAACATGCTCTCTCAACACATGTTCAACGGTTTAGCCCATGAAGACCCAAACCAACATTTGGCCATGTTTGAAGAACTATGTAATACGGTTAAAATTAATGGTGTTGAACCCGAGGCCATTAAACTTAGAGCATTTCCTTTTTCTTTAGGAGATAAGGCTAGAAATTGGCTAAGGTCATTAGATACCGTACAATAAGAACATGGGACCAAATGTCTGATGTTTTTCTTTCTAAGTATTTTCCTCCATCTAAAACTTCTGCCCTTCGTGCTCAAATTACAAATTTCAGGCAAAGAGGAGGAGAATCACTCAGCGAGGCATGTGATAGATACCAAGAGCTGCTGCGTCTTTGCCCACACCACGGGCTCGAGAAGTGGTTCATTCTTCAGATTTTCTATGAAGGACTTGAGCAGTCCTCTAAACTAACCATTGATGCAGCAGCAGGAGGCAATTTGATGAATATGAGCGCCCGAGATGCCTACAAATTGATTGATGAGATGGCATTGGGACAGCAACAATGGAGCTCGGTGAGAGGACCCGTTCGAGGTGTACCGGGTGTGATTGAGATGGACGTCTCAACCAAATTGGCAGCACAATTGGAGGCAATGCAAAAGAGTATAGACCGCTTGACAAAACAAAATGTTTCAGCAGTACATCAATCACCTTCTTGTGCTATTTGTGGTGGAGGCGATCACTTAGCCATAAACTGCAATTGGGGAAGATCTGCCGAGGGGGATGCGGAGCAAGTGAATGTACTCAACAATAATTACCGGCCGCAAAATAACCCTTACTCCAATTCTTACAACCCAGGATGGAGAAATCACCCAAATTTCTCCTGGAGAAACAACCAAGACGATCAACCCCAAAACCAGAACCAAAGTTCCAATCAGAACCGATCGAATCAGGGATACGGGCAGAGGCAATTTGACCAAGGCGCTCCGCAGAAATCTAATTTGGAACAAATGATGGAAAAAAATGATGCAAGAACAAGCGGAGTTCAGGCAGGACCAAAAGAGGGTCAACCAACAAGTGGCCGACCAAATTAGGGATCTAGGCATGAAAGTTGACCTACTAGCGACTCATGGGAAACTTTTGGAAACGCAAGTGGCGCAACTGACATCGTCGTCTTCACGCCAGCATGGTCAGCTGCCGTCTAAACCGGATTGCAACCCCAATGCATCGGTCAAGGCCATCATTTTGAGGAGTGGAACTGCATATGATGGACCCGAGGTGCCTCAAGATGCCGGAGTTCATGTGCACCAGAAACAACCCGACTTCCGGATAGAAAATCATGATGAGATGGAGCAAGAGGCTGAGAAGGGAAACACCAATGCGCCAACGCCGAATCAGGTAAAGGGGGATATACCGAGGTATGTGCCCCCACACATGTTTATCCCTTACCCTCAAAGACTTGTTAACACGAAATTGGATAAGCAATATGCTAGGTTTGTTGAATTGTTAAAGAAATTGAATGTCAACATCCCATTCACCGATGTTGTCACTAAAATGCCGACTTATGCAAAGTTTTTGAAAGATATTTTGTCCAATAGGAGGAAATTAGATGATGAAACGGTAACCTTGACTGAAAAAATGAGCGCAATAGTGATGAATAAACTACCTCCTAAGTTACAAGATCCGGGTAGTTTTGCCATACCTTATTCTATAGGCAGCACCAAATTCGACCGTGCTTTGTGTGACCTTGGGGCGAGTGTAAGCCTAATGTCAAAATCTGTTTTTGATAGAATCGGGGTTGGTGAATTAGTGCCAACTAGAATTTCTCTGCAATTGGCAGATAGATCAGTGAAATATCTGGTGGGGCAAGTTGAGGACCTACCACTTCAAGTAGGAAAATTTTACATTCCGATAGATTTTGTCGTAATAGAAATGGATGAGGATCCCAATACACCTTTAATTCTTGGCCGGCCATTCTTGAATACGGCCGACACCCAAATAGATGTTAGAGGGGGAAAACTCACATTTGAGATCGGAAAAGAAAAAGTCAAATTCGATATGTTTAAACCTTTGAAATACCCCGCTAATGATGGTATTTTTTGCAGGGTGGACAAGATTGACGTGATTGTAAAAGAAGAATTTGAAAAACTATCAGTCGATGATCCAATTGACCGATTGATCACGTATCCCGCCAATGGTGAATTCAAAAGTTTTCTCGAACAAATGGAGTTGGAAATCTCAAAATCTGAAGAAAAGGGACACGAAACAGCAGAGCCAGCAGAAAATTTTCAAAATTGCGGACCGAAGGAAATATTTGCGGACCGCAAAAAGTGCACAAACGGAGGCAGAAAATTCCAGAGCCAAAATTGCGGTCCGAAGTCCGAAATTTGCGGTCCGCAATTTTGCCCATCTATCACATTTTTAACTTCAGAAGGTTCAGACTCAACCCAAAACCCTCCAATCTCACCCAAGGTCGAGCTACAACATCTACCATCCACTCTAAGGGTTGAAGTCTTTAATCCATTGACAAAGGAGAAACATAATGTGATTATGAAGGAAAAATCAAGAAAAACAGTGATAAAGCACGATGACTCAGTGAGCACTGGTAGGGCAAAAGATAATGGTTTTCAGACATCGCATAAAAGATTACTGAAGAAATGTGAAACCGAATGGCTGAGTGCTCTCAAAGTGACGAAGAAATGGGTTTGTTATGGACGAAAAAGACCGAGTGAGGAGGGATTGAGCTACTTTTTCTCCAAACCTCAACCCTCGCCTAGAGATTGAGGCACCCGTCTCAACTCCGCCCGCCTCCATTGTCTTCTTCCATTGTAAGTTCTTTATACCTTTCTTTTTTCTATCACGCATTGAGGACAATGCTTGATTTAAGTTTGGGGGAGTATTTGGAACTTACTTGTATCTGCATAGCATGTAGTTGTTAATTAAGATTGTTGCATTTTTTTTTCTAAAAATTTTAGTGGGTAATTTTGCAAAAAGTTTTGAAAAACCTTAAGGGAAATTTTGGCAAAGGAGTAGTCTTGTTGGAAATTTTGGGAAATTGATACGGGAATATATAAACTTTTTAAAAATAACATGTGGTGAATGAAAAGGGTTCTCGGGTCCGAAAAATCAGAAAAAAAATATGCCCTAGGAAGTTTCTAGAATGATGAGTGTTCAAGAATTGACGTCCTCCCAAAAATTTTTATCAAACCTTGAAAATTCAATTTGTTAGTTTAATTTAAATGAAAAACTTAATTAAGAAAGAGTGCTTATGGCAAGTGTCGACCGGTGCTTCGAAAAAAAAATCAATCAAAAGGATCTGAAAATCAATATGCAAATCTTTAGAAGGTCCAAATTATTGAGGCATCATGGTTAAGAGTACACATGCCGTGACATTCGCAAACAAATAAAAAGAAAAATTCTGATTCAAATAAGATCAAATTAAGCCTCAATTGTGCTAGGGTGGTATTATGGAACTCCCTAACCCCCAACACGGCACGAGGTAGCCTCATGTGCGCAATTAGGGTTTCTTAATAAAGGTTTGAGCTACACAAAAATAACCCGCGCGAGGTTCAGGATTAACACTGTCATTTTTCTTCTTTTATGGATTTTTTTTTGTTTCATTTCATAGTTGAGGGGAAGGAAAAACTTAAGTATTCATCATTTTTGGAAAGATTCTAGGGCATTATATTGAAAGTAGGAGTCTGATATAAAACTCCTCGAGTAAAATACCACATGTGAAGTCGGAAATAACGAACAATTCCCAAGGCTTTTTCCCAAAACTCTGATTAATGGCCGAACAAATTTAAAAGGATTTGTCTTAGGGTTAGTCACTTCATTTTCAAATAATCCATGACCTTTTGCATGTAGGTTAGATTTCCTTAGAACTTTGCTTAGTTTAGAGATGTACCCTAGGTCTCCGACTGAATCTTGCTTAGGGACAAGCAAGGTTTAAGTTTGGGGGAATTTGATAAGCCTCATTTATATATTATATTTGATTAGGGTTTTATATCAAAAACTATGCATTTTATGTTAATTGTTAAGAATTTATTTAGTTTTTATGTCGAGTTCGAGATACTGCTGCATTTCTTATTATTTTGCAGGTCATTGAGTGTAAACAAAAATGTTAACATGAGAAATAATGCTTGGAACGAGATGGGTCGGATTTACACGAAGAAATCAAGTTAAAAGCATTTCCATACAAAAATTGCGGACCGCAATTATCAATTGCGGACCGCAAATGCTCTCTCAGTTCGTTACGGAAAAAATACAAAAATTGCGGACCGCAATTTTAAAATGTCGACCGCAATTTTTTTGGGGCGGCGCGAATTGCGCTTTTAAGCGGTTTTCTCATGGGAATTAATAGATTTTGATACCCTTCGTCCCGGACATCTCTCAACCGTCGGAGAGGGAGATCCCAAGCAAGAAAGAAGAGGAAGAACACCATTGGAGAGAGATTTGAAGGAGAACTCAAGAACCGGGCGAGAAATCGTAGATCTTCTTGGTTTATTCTTTTCTTTACTTTTTTCTCATGTTATACTGTTGTTTAAACATGAATCTTGATACAATCTTTGACATGATTTGTGGCTAGACACCCTTCTAGGGGTCTAGGTGTAAACTCGATAACTCGAATGGTTTAATTTACTTGTTTGTTGATCTTTTAGTTCTTGTTGTTTGTGATTGCTGTTTTGTCTAAATTGAATGCTTAGTTTTAATCAACCGCATGTTACCCTAGAAGTGAAAGCGGAAACCGAAAGGTGGAACCAATCTTCGACCCAAAATAGTGATCTAGGTTGTAGGCCAAGTACTTAACCGTGAAACTTATTACCTAAGGGAAAACCGAGGAAACTTTAGAAATTGTGTGAGGTACCGAAAGGCGAAGTACAAAATCTAGGTTATGCCAAAGTGACTCACTGATCTTAATGGGCTTAGACTTGTAAGGTGAAGTACTTAATCGTGAAACCCGAATTGTTTAGGTACGGTACCAAGCCACGAAAGTGTAAATTTGGTACTAAAATATGAGATTGAATCCCTGACAAACACTAGAACATATTAAAAGATCAAATTGAGTGAATTGACCAAACGAGTGAGAGTGAAGCCGAAAGCTCCTAGAATCCTCAATTTGATAAACTTTCCAATCGTTGTTGTTAGATTAATGCACTTTTAGTTTGAAATAAAAACTCTCGATCGATTGTCTAGATTAGTGAAACTTGTTAGAACCGGTAATTCATCCTTGTCCTTGTGGTTCGACACCCCAACTACTACTTGACTAGGCCGTGCGCTTGCGGCTGAAATTAAGTATAAATTAGGGTATTTATTAGCTTAGCAAAATACACATCAGTGTTCACTCTGACAAACAAGAACAAACAAAGAACTGAATTAAGTGATAATAAAATAGATTACTAGATCGGGGAAAAGAAAAAAAGTGCTCTAAAGATATTTTTCTTTAACATAACTATGTTTACAAAATATCTTCTCTCTTATTTCTACACTACACTACTCTATTTATAGTGTTCGGCGTCATTAATGCACCTACAATTTTATACAATCAATCTAATTTTATCTATCCTAGTTATACAACGACATTAATTGTCTAACTACATTTTTATCAATTTCATTACTGCTCCTATCAGTTGTCTCTGATACATACGACGGATGTCAAAAATGTCTTGCATCATCCAACTCGAGTTTATCTTGAGATTCCCGATGTTTCTGAGCTGTTAGGCTGTGGTCTATCTCGAGATTTTCCTTTAACTTGTGCTCGCTGTGCTTGCTATTCTTCAGCATGAGATTGTTGAGGTAGTTGAGTCTTCAAATTCTTAATCCTTCGAGGTCGCGTACTACTCTCAACACCAACACGCCACATCAATATGCATCAATCATATGTGTTCCAAATTGTAAATACTAATGACCTAACTCCCCAATTCCCACCTTTCCCAAATTCCGAATCCAATCCCTTTAGTAACTTTAACTTGCCTTATCCCCTAATTTTACGTGAGTCCTACAAAAGACACAATTAGATACCAAATCCTTTCAAATCATGCCTATGAAAAACAGCCTATTAAACCCAGTTTAGACTCCTTTTTATCATAACACAGTTGCTCTCTGCCCCCTTATTCTCTCTGTGGCCACATGCTATATAATATAACTTCAACAAGAAGTTAGAATAAAAACTATCAAGCACAAACCAAAGCTTTGCTTCCACACCAAACCACCTCTCTTTCTCTCTACCAACCGCAGTATCTCCCCAGTTCATTGCCCCAAATCAAAATTCCCAGATGAGGGCCTTATCACTCCAGGCCCCTCACTGGCTCTCCAGTGTACATCAGTACACCATGAAACTGGCAGCAAATCACGAAACGTAAGCATTGGCTAATTAATGATGTCAGATATGCTAAAAAAATTTAAACAGAAATACCCTGCTCTTAGTTCCACAAAATTAATTGTTTAATTTGTAACGGAGAAATTGTACGTACCCAAAAGGGATTATGGCTTTAATCCAAATGTTGACCCAAGTAAAAAATCCAACTAAGCATCAGCTTCTGATCCAACCTGGCAATGGCCGAACTACAAGCAAACTGAAAAATTCAACTTGCCATAATTAAAATAGTATGACCCCATCCAATCCTTAACTCGAGTGATTTAAATATAACCAATCTCATCTGATAAAACAGAAAAATATGAACACCAAAAATTTGGTTAAAAATATTATTTGTAAATCCCCTGAATTCCAGGACCAAGTAACTGAAATGATACCAAAAGGACTATCTGACTATATATCTATCACGTGTGAATTGATACGTTCAAATCGCCTCAATCTGAATAATTGGCCTTCATTCTATTTTTCATTTTGGCTGAATCTTAATATTGATTATGATATGTATTCTCCTATCATTAGCAATTCATGTTTGAGATGGACATTTTTTTGCAATTCTAATTCTGTTGTTTTACAACGTATGATTTTTATTCTCCTCTCCATCTTAAACCTTAAGCAATACAAATTGTCTGAAATAAGCATAGGTGGACTCCACAAATTAAGTCCCCTTCATAACATATGCCCATCCATGCAACAAAACCTATCATATATATTCTCCCCTTCACTGTCCCTTTCTACCTATATCAGCACTTCAAAAAGATATTAACTAACAAACTTCCATTTCTAAGCACTTTTGTGCCAAGCACAAGAACCAGATATGGAAATCATAGAGGAGTGTGATCCAGGCTCAAGAATACTAGTCGGTGTATCTCTCCATGTGCAATCAAGTGCCGAGCTAATCTCTTGGGCTATTCGAGTTATTGCGAAGCCTTGGGACACTATTATTGCAATAAATATCGTTGGTTAGTTCATTAATTAGCTATCTCTACCAATGCACATAGTACTGATTGATTTAAAATGGCACCCAATCAAACAGGTAATAACAGTTTAAGAGTATTGGTACTTTATCGAAGTGGCACCTGTGCCACTTCCAGTGCAGTAAAGTCCAGAACTTTCAACATTGCTTTTTTTATTTTTAGACGCATAAAAAATATATTTTGTTTGCTCGTGGGTGAACCAGCGTGCAAAGAAGAGAGAGAGCTTAATTCTGATGAGAAGCGCAAATTGTGCAAGGCTAAAGCTTATGTCATCTCATTGCTTGGAGATTTTTTAGGGACATCTCAAGCCAAACAGGTAAACGAATTAGGTTGTAAAATTAACATGATACCAAGAGATGTTCCTGCTTTCCTGTTGTACTCTGGATTGGGTCAATTTGTCTGGTGTGTGAAGCCATTAGACCCATGTCTATTTTTAGTTTATTACTATTATCAATATTAAAAAATATACTTGTTCTTCTAATTGATTAGAACTGGTAGCTAATGCTTACATTTCTTTTGACCCTTATTAGGTAATGCTGGAAGGAAATGTTGTTGTCAGTTCAAGCATTGGAAGAGGTCTTGCACAAGAAGCAGCATTAACTGAGGCCAAATTTCTGATTATTGGTAGCTCAAGAAACTCAAATCAGTATGTTTCTCAGCTCTATTTTCAGAATAAATGCGAATTATCCTTGCAACTGATTACTCAAGAATTAGTCAACTAATTTCATTATTTCAGGAAATTTTTTGAGATAACAAATCATTGTTTTACATATACTCCGAAAAGCTGTTCAGTACTCACAGTTAGAACAGAAAATGTAGAATTAAATGAGCTTCAATCTGTGACCGGAACATTTGAAGGTAACAATATTTGGCTCATTTTCACTATTATTCAAATTAAGCCCAGTTAATAATTCAGTACAGCTGCCATTTGTGCAATTGGCATTACTTATTTTTATTTCTAGTAATCAAAATAGAGCCCAGATATGGGAATGAATATTTGCTTTGCAATTGAAAATCAATTTATTGTACTTTATCACAAAAATTAATAAGCTGTTGATCCTCAGCACATTTATGATCACTCATTTCCCATTGTGTATATTTGGTTAAATTGGCAGCAGTATGTACCATATCAGGACCTAATACATACACAAATTTTTATCTCATTTCTCGCACATTCCAACATTTACTCCTAAATTAAATTTTTTACTACGTTAAATTGAAATTTTAGATGAAATATTTGTCAGAAGAAGACCATTTTCCTTCAAGTTCAAAATGGCATCAAAGGAAAAGCCTGTACTATTCAAATCACAGTCCATTATCCGAAAGTTTCTCAAAGCATATTCAAGGAAAGAGAAAAATCTCTTTCTGTCTAAGAGCACGAGGGAGAAAACCTCGCCAAATGCAGTGCTAGATGGGATAGAGGAGTCAGCACAACGAGCTACAAATGTAACATTTTCAAGTCCATCAAGCAATGAATTATCAAGTAGCATTAACCGGTCAAATATCTGGAGACGGTTATCATTTGTCAAGAGTTTGCTTCCTTCCATATTTGCACTGGAAGAATCCAGTTTGAAAGATGGTGATGCAGGGTCAAATTACATTGATGATAAAAAGCCTCCCTGGAGATGTTTTGGTTATGATGAGATTTCAGTTGCAACCGACAATTTCAATCCTGGTATGAGAACTTACCAGATTGTCCCATTAGACTAAAAACAAGTAGTATAGCTGTATGAAGTGCAGACATACAAAAAGAGAAAAAAACAAAATAATACTGACTAAATAGACTAAAATTTGGAATTGTTTCTGTAATGATTTTATTAGAAAATATGGTTGGAAGAGGAGGCTTTGCAGAGGTATATAAAGGAACATTCAGTGGTGGGCAAAATGTTGCAATCAAGAGATTGGCCAAGGGGAAAGCAGATGCAAATAAAGAAAACGAATTTATGACAGAATTGGGAATACTCGGCCATGTTTGCCACCCAAATACAGCCTATTTACTTGGATGCTGTATTGAAAATGGCCTATATTTAATATTTGATTTCTGCCCAAATGGAACACTTGCGTCAGCTTTGCATGGTATGGAGTAAGCTTTAGTACACTTTTCTTTTTTATTACTATTTACAGTCATAATATTGGTTGATTTGAAATGCTTCAAACAAGTGATATTGAGGTCAATTTCCGATGGTGCCAGTACAACAAATTCCTTTTCTGAATAAAATTTCATGATCCTTTCTATTTTGAAGGAAAAAGCGGGGTTTATCTTGATTGGCCGGCACGCTACAAAATTACAGTTGGGATTGCAAGAGGTCTTCATTATCTGCACAAATTCTGTCGACACCGAATAATTCACCGTGACATCAAGGCCTCAAATGTTCTTCTTGGGGAGGATTTTGAGCCACAGGTAACATACAAATCAAGTCCTGTACAAGTAGGTAGAAGAGTAATACTGAACAAATACTACCTGAATCTGAAAGGTTTGGCATAATGTTTTCCTTTTGTTTCAGTGGAGTAACTTACCATTTCGTTGTAATGAGTCCTGTGAGGTTTGAATCAGTGGTAATGGATACTTAGCACGCCTTCTTTTCCTTTTCTTCTTCAAAATGAAACTATTTATTTTTCTGAATGCAGATTTCAGATTTTGGATTGGCAAAATGGCTTCCTAAGCACTGGAGTCACCATTCCGTACTTCCAATTGAAGGAACTTTTGGGTAAATTAATTAAGTGTAATACAGAACATGTTTAACTCCATCTTTTAAGAAAAATAATTCTTAATGCTAAATTATTTTTAACTTCAGCATTCAATTTGAAATATTTTGAAAGGTGCAGATTATGATTGTAACAGTAAGAATATGTTGTGTGATAAGAGTTAATCCAGTTTGAATTTTGTATCAGGTACTTGGCACCAGAATATTTTATGCATGGAGTAGTTGACGAAAAAACTGATGTGTTTGCATTCGGGGTCATCCTACTGGAGATAGTTAGTGGGAGAAGACCTATTGATTGTTCAAAACAAAGCCTTCTTCAATGGGTAAGCATAGTAGCAGAATATAAACCAAATTTTGGAAGGTAAAAAGAAATCCAGGATGGTCATGATCCAATCCAACCTAGAGTGAGATATCAAATGCCAAGGACTGGAACTATTAACCTATTGCTTCAATTACGTAGGTCAAATTTTATTGCAGATATGTATTAGACATCAAGCATATCTAAAATATATTTACCACAAAGAACTGGCAACTTAATTTATGTTGTTGGAAGACCTAAAAATATACACAAATAAAGTGCCAAAGAGTCAAACTGGATCCAAAAATGTTAGAAATGCTGACATAGACTGATAGACTGACTCTTTTAATCTGTTGTCATAAAAATTAGGTGGTAAGTAATTATACTTCATAAATGTTCTTCTAAGATGAAAAGAATGAGTTATCGTCTTTCCTTGTTCCCAGGCGAAGCCACTTTTAGAGGCAGGAAAAATATCTGAATTGATTGATCCAATGCTCCATGATGAATATGATGAAAATCAAATCAAAAGACTAGTGCAAATTGCTTCTCATTGCATAAGACAACCGTCAATTTGGCGTCCATCCATGAGCGAGGTAAATTACACCATTTCTGGCAAGGACTTAAAGTATCACCTGGCACCTGTATTCAAACAGACCAGTGCAGTATCAATCAGGGAATGTACCAAAGCTGGCCGAATCTGGTAATCTACTGAAATTGGTAAAAATAGCTGAATTGAATCCTACCAAGGATTTATCAGTACTGTCAGTAACAGACTTCTCTGCCAATACCAAAATTTGTTGGCAACATATCTGCCATTCTGACTTAAATAATCATTGATTGTAAGAATCTGTGAGTTCTGATAAAAGGAGTCTCACAAGTCTCTTAATTCTTTAATAGGTTTTGAATGTGCTATCGGAAAGTGATGATTTGAGAGAGTCTCAGAGATGGAAAATACTTGAGCAGGAGCTTGATGGGGCAGATGATGATTCTAGTGTGCTTACTGAATTTACTCTTCATTACTAGTTCATCCAACTTGTTCTCATTCCATATTCCATTTCTTTCATTTTTTTCCTTTTATTTTTCTTTCTTTTTATTTATTTTGTCCCTTGGGGAAAATTTTGTTTTCCTCTAACTTCTCTCATAAAGATGGGGTTATTGGGATATTTTCTTACTAGTTGATTTTTGAACTTATGTGAGCTTGAATGTTAAATGGGCTCTCTTCTAATTGGATTATAAGATGGGGTCTTTTTCTATTTTTTCTCAATGTAGCTTATTATTCTCATTATGACAGCTTCCTTTGTGACCAGTGTATATTTTTTTTCTTTTGAAATCAACATCTCATCAAAGTGGTTTATATAAGAAACTTAGTATGGTAGTTATTTCTTGGCCAGTGGTCAATCAACCAAGAATTAATCAGAGTAAATTCTCAGACATAAACCCTGAATGCCTGAATCCTTAACATGTCTAGGAACTGGTTCATATGAGAACTAATTATGTTGGCACAAGCTTAGAAGTTAGAACTTTGTACGTCTTTCTGCTGCTGCGCACAAGAATTTGGGAACTTGCAAACATTTTACCTTTCGTAACAATAGAATCTCTGTAATTTTTTAGAGTGTTTCAACGGCACGGCATCAATTAATTGATGTGTCAGATGTCATCAACTCATTTTTATTTATTTATATTTAAAATTTAAAAAGTCAAATTTGAAATTCAAATCATTGATATTGTTAATTTTAATAGTAGATGGATGTTCATAAAATTTCATGTCTTCTAGAATTCACTTCATATTAAATCAAGTAATAGCAAAATAAATGTATCTAGTTATCTAAATGTGCATCATGAGCGTATGAAAATCTGAAAACAAATAGCAAATTTACCGAATAACATTAAGGGTCATTGACAGTTGAGGCTAATTATGGAATAAACTAATCGGTAAGGCCAACTGTGAAAATGACCTTACATAAACAAACATTAACAACAAAACACCTTCCATCAAAGCATTGTTTCTTCAAACAAACACACAAAAAGAATAAAGAAAAACAACTGTATTGCTAGGAAATGAAAGGTTTAAAAAATGCAAATTTTCAAACGGCAAAGAACAACTAAACTTATAAACGGTCAAATGCGAATAAAACTAAAGCTTCTTGGTACGAAAAAATACCAGCACCAGAAAAGAACAAACGACTTTTTAATAAATTTCGTCATTTGTTGTTCCTACCATTTTTTTTTCTTATTTTGGTCTTATGAATAGAGTGCAAGCAAACCTGTCACTGCTTAAAATTAAAATTTCTTGACACGGAAGAGGTATAACAAGCAACAAGAAATAATAAAACATCCGTAAAAAGTAAAAATCAAATGCCGGCTTTCTCAACATGTCATATAACTGAACGGAGAACAGAATCACCGGAGTATCTGTATCCCTTGAAATTTACAAAGAAGACTTGGATAACAAAATGCTACGCCAGTATCCCCATAGAAATGAAAAACTGAATATGAAATTCTACAGTTAAACCTTGACTGGAAAAATGGTCCCTTTTAAGTTTTAACTTGAATTTTCCTACTTATCTTTAGCCTCCTCCTGACTTAAGAATGTTGCTAAGCCTGCAAAAAGAAAATAATGATAACAATAAGAAAATGACAACAACAGTTGAACAATAATAAAATTTACAAAAAAAGTATGTAGAAATAGAATTACAATAATAATATTAGCCGTACTCGTACCAATGAGAATAAATTGTTAAAACAGCAAAAAGGAGGAAAAAAAAAGATGCCTGAGATGTGAGTATTCATTTGGAATCCATACAATCATTTCAGGATCTCTACCATGGACTGGTTTAGCACAAGGCATTTTGGTAACTAATTTCTTGACATTATCAAGACATGAAATTAATGAACAGAGTTTCAATTATGATCCGGGATATTTTAAAGGAGGCACAATACTACCATGGTAATGACAAAACATAAATCAACCATTAGGGCAGAACAAGGTTGAACATTTACCAATCCAAGCCTTCGAAAATCCCTTCTCCTTTAATAGCAGAGGTCTTGAATATGGCCCACTGGCGATTCTTTATCTTGTGGAGTTCCAGTGACTCAGTAATGGCTGCATCATCAAGGGCCCCAGGTAGATCCTGCGTTACAAAAAATACATAAACATAAAAAATAAGTAAATGTCTCCTATAGACCCCCTCTGAAGAAAGCCAAATACTTGATTTGGTTCTGAAAAAAGAACAACAAATCTGAAGTGTGCCCTTTGCTCTATTTTCCCCTAAAAAAGGAACAGTGTAATGTAAACCCTGACAAAACATCACAAATATCTTGTCCACCAAGCAAAATGAGAAATATAACACAAGACTCTGCATCTATAAAAAAAATTAAGATATTGTATCCTTCCCATCCTAATTTCATCAAAAGACCCACATAAATGCCCTCCTATGAGATAATCTCATTTCAAGCATTGATGTGACCTGAATAGAAAAATGGATTCATTTTTTTTCCTCTTCAGTCGGAAGTAGGAACTGCAAAAGCTTCAGTTAGTTATGTATTTGAACATCTTTTTTCAAAAACAATGTTGAAGGTGTTTATAGAATATTTCTCATTCTGCAGGGATGTATAAAATGATTTACACTTTCCGGAGTCAAATAATTTCCGAAAATAAAGCTTTCTCTGATGCTAAGAGATAATCACCTGCTTATTTGCGTACACAAGTACAACAGCTCCTCTCAATTCATCCTCCTGATATTCATGACATGGTTAGTTAGTATCAAAATGACTAAACATATTATACCATTTCTAGCCGTACTAAATATACGAGGCTTAATAAACCCTATTAAATGAAGACATCATCCACTAAACAAAAAGTTATTATCAGAGCTACTGGATTGTAAACCCAAATTTCGAGTAGAAAAGAAACAATCATAGAAATGACCTCATGGGAAAAAAAAACAAAAACTAATCATTTGGATGCTGGATGATCTGAGTAGAATAAACCTTGAGGCATAGCATATTATAGGAGACCCCGTAAAACCATTTATCAGGTTGAGAGAGGTATTACTGACCTAAAATAACCATTTAGTACTAACTCTTACATGCGGAATATGATGTTTCAGATTTGAAACTGACCTCCAAAATTGCATGAAACTCCTCCTTAGCAGTAACAAGCCTATCGGTATCACTTGAATCAACAACATAAATTATAGCCTGTGTATTTGGGAAGTAACATCTCCAATATGGCCTGAATACATAATAAACAGTCAAGCATCATAGCACCATGCTCCACCAACATGTGGTCGACTGCAAATTCAAAATGTATAGTAGAAAATATCCAAATGAATGGGAAATGGTACCTGATACTTGTTTGACCACCTGTTTCAGAAAACAAATATTTTCAAGTTCAGTATAATTTGAGAAAAGCATCTAATAAAAGAAAAGAAAAGAAAGAAAAGTGCATACCTAGATCCCAAACTTGGAATTTTATATTGTTATATTGTACTGTCTCCATGTTGAACCCAATTGCTGGATCATACATACAGAAGTTAACTCAGAAGACTGAAGCATGCATCTAGAAAGCCATAGAAGATTAAAAAAAAAAAAGATAACTAAGAAAAGATAGGCACAAACTTGGGATTGTTGAGACAACTTCTCCCATTTGAAGCCGGTCTACACAAACAAATCAAACAGAAAGTAAAATAATTAGTTAGTTTCGCGCATCCCAACTTCTCCCTTAAAATGTTTTATTACTGCTTCAGACTTGGATGATCATGAGTCATGGCTGGTAGCTAGACATTATCAATTATTATTAATTTTAAGTTTTGACAGTATAATAAGATTTTATCGCTCCAGATACTGGATCAAAATATGACAGCTGAATTGTATTGAACTTTAAGTTGAGATCAGAGATGACAGCAGTAAAAACATTCTTGAAGTGAAAATATCCCAAGTAAACATTTTACATCCCCACAAAAGTAGAGAAAAATAAAAAAACTAAAAGAAAGTAAGGCAAAATGCAAATAATTATAAACCACATTTCAGACTGGGTCATCCAATAATAAATAATAAGCAAACATCTAATTGGTACAGTCGAAGGAACTGTTCTATGTCTGGTTGAAACAGGAACAAGATCGGTAGAACCTTTCCCCTCCAGACGATCCCCAGGACACAACAATAACTCACATTAAAAAGCTATATCTATTGAGCACTGAAATCAAGATTCTCATACCAATTAGATTCAAAATTGAGTTGGGATTCAGATTGGAGGCAATTAACAAGATCTCAAGAGGGAGAGTTGAGCAAGATTACAAGCAACTCAGGGGGGGGGGGGGGGGGATGAGAATTAGAAGATAAAGAAGGGGTCATACATAAAATGGTGGTTTTCCCCGCATTGTCGAGGCCAAGAACAAGGATCCGAGCCTCCTTGTTGCCAAATACTGAGCTGAGCATCCGCGTGAAAAGGATGCCCATGGTTGCATGCGAACCGTCGGATCCGCCGGGAGATCAGATCTGACGGATTCAATGTAGAGAGGCTTTGCTCGGCGCGTAGAGATGAGGTGCGGGAAAGAAAGATCTAACCGCTAGAAAGAGAGAGAGGAGAGGAAGAGGCGCACATGGAATCTTCTGAAAGGAGTATGCAGTATCCGGTTGTTATTACGTGCTATCGGAAATATTTCTGATGCAAGCAGGAGATGCGCGCATGAATTTTAAATTTTTTTAACAAAATTATCGGTTTTTTTTTTTAGAAGAGAAACCATCCGAAAGAATGCTGATTTCCATTTCTTTTCGAAAGCATACAAGTTTATAGTCAAGGTTTACAAGCAATAAACTTATAATATGGACAAAATTAAGTATATATTTCTCAATACATTTCAATTTGAATATTTATCTTTTTAAATTTAAAAATTAAATATTTACCTCTCAAGATGTCAAAATCTTAGACATTTATCCATAATTAGTATTATTCTCGTAGAAATTAAACTATAATTAATTAAAATTATAACAGAACAAAAAATATCCTTCATTTTATTCCCGTTATTTATTTAAATCTATAACAATCTCTTTAAATAGTTTTGTCATTTATTTTCTCATAGATTTCACGATCTCGGAAATGGATAATCAGCAACTTTTGGCGTAACCATTAGCCTCCCTAGAAGACTAATTGAGCTCCAACAGCTTTTCGAAGAGACATGTGACTGGATATTCTAGATTTTGACTATGAAGAAAAATATATGTGTTTGTTGAGAGTTTTAGATTTGAGAGGTGGAAGAACTTAATGTTTGAAATTCATACTATTCAACTTGATCATATGGTAAAGATAAAATTAACGCTTCTCAATTTGCTAGCTCTCGGCAAAATTAAGACGAGTTGTTGACTAATGGAGAGATATTTTTATCCTTTTATAATTTTAATTAATTATTAATTTAATTTTTATGAGGATAATATTAGTTTTGAGTAAATATCCAAGATTTTAATATTTTGAGAGATAAATATTTAATTTTTAAATTTGAAGAGATACATAACCAAATTAGAACGTGTTAAGAGGATATATACGTAATTTTGCCTATAATATATATAGTGCAAACAAAATATGAAACTAAGCAAATAACTACAGACACCAATATATACACCAAAAGCAAGAAATATTATGTAGTAAAGACACTTATTAACTTGACAACAAAATAAAACAGATTAACCCTTATGAAGATTGCCCCACATCAATAATCTAGTAAATCCTCATCTTCATCGGTGTTATCAACTGCAGCACCCGTCAATAAAATGTTTGGTTGAGCTGACCGAACTGGTACATGGTGTTCAAAAGTAGGTGCCACATCCACCACCATGATGTGCTCAAAATTACTAGTTTGTCATAATTTTTCCTCAAAGCATCAAAAATGTGTATACACTTTTTCATGTATGAACTCATCATTTATTCTTCGCATTATTTCAAAGACGCTTACTGTGCTCTTCTATCTTAGTCTCCTCATCACAATCCTGAAACTTTTACATACAATCTTAAATTTAGACAAGAATTCTCTTAATTCATCAAATTCATTTTCAATATTCATAAATCTTTAATATATATATATTCTCAATTGACTCTTCTTCTTTGTTACTAAAGTGTTTAAATTCAAATTATAGACCCATTAATTTGGTTCTTTTGATTTGAGAATTGACCTCAAACTTATTCAATAGGGTCTTTCATATTTCATTAGTAATTTCTATAGAACAAAAAAATGATAATTTATTCACAAACTAAGTTCAAAATAATATTATTGACATAATCATTTTGATATTTTTGTTCTTTGGTCTTTGTTATCAACTTAAGGGTGTTAGAATCATAATATGGTACATAATCATATTAGATAATATCTCAAAGGCCTAGTATGTTCAAATGGTTTACCATACCTCTTTTAATAGTTAAAAATTTTACAATTGAGATCTAAGGTTGATAGCTCTTTCATATATCTCAAAGATGCCATCTTGGACCAAATTTCTCGAAATAAAATACTTAAAATCGAGCTTCATTTCTGATATCGCTTTTTTAAGATTTGGTAGTAAGACATTTAAAGACTAGTTAGGACAATAATGTCAAGAATATTTCTCGCCATCGATATAAACCGGGGAAGATCCTCATCTTCTTCGTTGTAACCTAATTTTTTAAGTTTTTTTTTGTCAGGCTTATGAAAGTCATCTGGCGCTTTAAATTTATTCCTCAAAATAGTTTTGGTAGAAGTCGAGGAGATCTTTGAGTTGATCTGGGACCACAAAGAGATGCAATATACAACCATATTGAAGCTTGATGTTCAAGTTTAATTGTAACGGAAGATAATTTAATTCAATTCTCATAAAAATATAGCATTTAAAGTAAAGAGAGAAGAAATAAAGATCAAGTAAGAATACAAGATGTAACAGTGTTCGACATACAAATCCTACATCTCCAGGACCCTCAAACCATCATAATAATTGAGATTGAGTTGAAATACTAAAATAAATATCTTACAATATACAACCATATTGGAGCTTAATGCTTAGATTTAATGACAATGAAAGATAATTCAATTTAATTCTCACAAGAATATAAAATTTAAATAAAGAGAGAAAAGAAAATAAAAATCAAGAAAAAAAATATAAGATTCAACGGAGTTTGACATATAAAGTCTACGTCTTCAGAGTCCTCAACCACTATAATAATTAAGATTGAACTGAAATACTAAAATATGTGTCTTCCAAGTATAGAATTTGATCGCTTATAAAAAATCGGTCATCAATCCTAATGGTATATAAGAAGGGCGTCAAGAGGTGAATGACAACAAACTCAAACAAAAATAGAGTAAACAAGGCTCAAAAGAAACAAGAAAGAAGTGTTGATCACACAAGATTAAGTTGAGAGAATGAAGAGAAGCTAGATTGAGTTTAAAGAAATATTTGGCTTATCAAGTATTATCAATCTCATTGGACTTATCTCTCTCTCTCTCACTCACTTTAAATGTGACTGACTCCCAGAAATTGAGATTTCACTGTGTATAACAAGTTAATTGGGTAAGAGAGTAACCCCTTTATATATACCTCCTGAAACTAATTAAGAATTAGTTTTTAGTTTGAGCCGTTATTAATTGCTTGTGAGTCGTTGTAACGGCTTAGGTAGGGTAGCCATTGAATCTAGTTTAACCTTAAATTTTGAGATCTTGAGTTAGGACTGTAAGAAAAATTTGTAGTTAGTAAATCTTTCGTGTTCGATTCAAAAAAAAATCATTATGAATTCGTTCAAAATAAATTCAAATCGAATCAGTTTGATTCAAAATCAAATCAAATCGAATTTGAACTCTGTGAGTTCGTTCGAAATAGTTTATGAACTTATATGATTTGAATGTTGATATCGTGTGCACCGCTCGATCAACGAAGATTAAAGAGAGATGGTTGATATAATTCCTCTCAGTCTCTCTTCATGATATAATTTTTCTCAGTCTCTCATGTCTCACCCAAAGAAACCCTAGCCGCTACTCTTTTCCTCACCCCTTGACCCTTTCCCTCTCTCCTGACTCAGTCATCACCGTGTGCACCCACCACCCAATCAAAACATCAAGTCATTGATCCTCCCTTCTTAGTCCTCTCTTTTCCTTTATCACTGCCAATTGCACCAAGCAACACACTAACTCTCTCACTTTTTCTTCATCACGATCGTGTAAGAGTAATCTATGTGCTCATAATAATCTATTAGCATCGGTTTTGAATTAGGTTTGACTCGATTTTGATTTTTCCTTTCAAATTGCAACATCTTCAAAGGTCCTATGAATTACAGCATCTTCTCCGTAAATTCAAGGATAGGTTCTATAAATTTTAAAATTCTCTGGTCTATTGTGCCTCTTTGCATGATTTGAGTTGAAGAAAACTGACCGAGCTATATATATTGGTTGAAAGATGATATGCACTATGTTAGGATAAATAAATAAAAATATAATTATTTTTTATGTTTAAATAATATTATCATAGAATATTAGGTGAATATCTACCATAGAAAATGAATGTGTACAATGTTACTAAAAAAATATTACTAATGATTAGTTACGAATTATCATCAATACATTTACATGATTTGAGTTTATTTTACCAGAAAATATTACTAATTATTAGTTAGGCGTTATCATCAATACATTACATTTGCATTATCATCAAAAAAATATTATTAATATAGTTTCATCAGTACATTTACATGATGGGTTCAGTTAGGCGTTATCTTGTATCAGAGTTATTTCTTTTCTTTATTGAGCAACTAATTAGTATTGAATTTGTTGTTGGACTAATCTAGTTTCATATTCACATAGGATGTTTGGGGCTGAACCTTCTTGTCTCATCAATGTTGAAGTACCAGAAAATCCAATAGAAATAAATGAGCTTATAGATGTTGGTAGAGAAAGTAAAAATGAAGTCAATAATGATAAGGCAAGAGATGTGGTGAATGCCACACTTGAAGAAAGTGAGAAAAAAAATCAAAAGTAGGGCGCAAAAGGAAATTAGAAGTATGACAATATTTTGAGAAGTTTGAAGAAGAGAAAAAAATGTATTATTGAAGAAGACAAAAGTATACCTATTATCGTAAAATATATGTTTTGTTGTCAAGCGGTGACACTTCTTCCCTTCTGAGGCATATGGACTCCTATTATCACATCAGAAAATTCAAAGAAAAAACTAAAGGTGCACTTAACTTTCAAGGTGGTAATCAAGTGAATTGTGATGTAATTAGATAGAGTGAGGATTATGATCAAATCAAGTATATGGAGATAATTACAAAGATGATAATAGCTCATGAATTACCTTTCTTATTTATTGAATACTAATAGTTTAACATACTAAGTACAACAATCTTTTATATCAAAAGTGAGTAAAACCACCATAAAATGACTGTATTAAGATTTTTGAACCTGAAAGAAAAAGATTATTTTTTTTTAAAATGCCAAAATGATCTCACTCATAACTTATTGTTGGGTTTTAAATCAAACCATTTGTTTAACCACTCACTATATAGACCCATAGTGAAAAATATAGAAGATAATTATTAGTTTTACTGAGCTTGCACCACTTCATACCGGTGAGGTAATTACGGATGCAATAACAAAATCGCTCATTAAGTAAAATATTTTAAGTAAAATTGAGACTATTAATCTGGGCAGTGCATCCAATAATGATAGGATTGCTAGTATTTTGAAGTCTAATTTTGAGAAAAGAGTCTTATTACATTTTAATGGTTTGTTTTTTCATGTGAGGCGTTGTGCTCGCATATTAAATTTGATAGTGTAAGATGGGCTGGGTAAATTGATGGTTATATTATCAAAATTAGAGAGAGTATCAAATGTCTTAGAAACTTCCGTCTAGATTTTTCAAATTAAGAGAAATTACTATCCAATTAGGCTTATTAACTAGGCAATCATTGTGTTCTGATATCAAAACTAGATGGAACTCAACACATTGCATGCTTCAATCAGCCCTTCATTGTAAAAGAACGTTTCAAAGATATGCTATTAGAGATTGTAATTTCTAGTGGTTACCTTCAGAGATTGAATGGGTAAGAACCAAAAAAATAGTAAAGTTGCTAGATATTTTCATCAAAGCTAGTACCCTTTTTTTTCTTGAACTTCATACCCCACTTCAAATTTATACTTCAATGAATTTTTTAAGGTGAAAAAGAAAATATGTGAGGCATATGCCTCATCAGATATTTTCTTAAAAAAGATGATCCAAGTCATGTTTGAGAAATTTGAGAAGTATTAGGGGAGTTAATCTTTTAATGACAATTGTGTCAATGTTGGGTCTAAGGTTCAAACTCAATTTGATCCAATTTTGTTTCGAAAGGTTGTATCCAAGTGATGAGATTGAGGATCACATTGAAGATTTTAAAAGAAAAGTGGAAGAAATCTTTGAGAAGTATTAGAAGGAATTTGTGATTTTTAATAGTGTGTCGGGTTCAAACTTGATTGAAGATGGTACCAACTTTGATAACATCCAACCTGAGGACGATTACTTTATTTTTATTATTGAAAATCAAACTGAAAAGTCTCCAAAAACTTATCTTGATGTGTTCTTGAATGACAAGGTACTAGTCGTTAAGAAATGAGATATTTTTGTTGTATTGGAGTGGTAAAAAATGAATTGTGTGAAATCTCTAAATTTAAGCAAGTTTATCCGGGATATCCTATGTATTCCAATAACAACAGTGACTTCAAAGTCAGCTTTTGGTGCTGGAGGACATGTATTGGATGATTATTGAAGTTCCTTAACTAAATATATGGTTAAATTATTGATTTGTGGAGGAGATTGGATAAGAGCAACTTCAAATACTACATTACACACCTTATAAGTAAGAACTTGAGTATTTGAGTTTATAATCTTGTTATATATTTTTTGATAATTAAATTTTTTTGCACTAATTTATTTCACTCTGTACATTTTCAGCAAGCTACCAAGAATGAAGAAAATCAGTTAGAGGTGCCTGAAGCTGCAAGTGTTGTAGTTTAGTAATTCTCTGTGAAACTTAATTGAGTAATTAAATTATAATAGTTGGTAATATTGCTCTTTGTAGTGGTAATGCTATTTGAAACTTAATTTAATTTTGTACTTGCTCTACTATATTGAAACTTAATTTAGTTTGGTACTTGCTCTATTGTATTGAAACTAATTTAGTTTGGTACTTATTTGGTACTGGTATAATATTGGTGGTGCTACTGTTTGGTACCGCTACTATATTGATATTTGATGCTATTGCTATTATTATGATATTTGATTATTTTGTGCGTTATTGTAATGGTTTTTAGTACTTTAAATCTTTTTAGTTCCAATAGAGAGTGCTACTGCTACTGAATTTATGAAATCATTTTTATGTATTTAGTTCCAGTGTGTTAATTTTTATTACTGAAATCTGAATTTATCTTTTAATAGGGTGTGAAAGTGATATTATTATCAATGAAATGTATTGTTTTTATCTATTTCGAACTCCCACAAATCAAATCGAACAATTCAAATTATTTATGAATCGAATTTTCGAACAACCTTTTGAGTTCAAAATTGCTATGCTATTTCAAATCAAAATAGTTCAAATTAGTTTCAAATTGAATTTGAACTATGACTAGTTCGATTGCGTTCGATTCGTTTGCAGCCCTGTCTTGAGCTCGGCCATAGTTACGCCTCATGAGCTATTATTGGTACCCAAACCGTTAAACATCTATTAATTTTCAAAACTTGTGTGTTTTCTGAGTCTAATTTATATTTATCTTAAGCTGTTATAACGGCTCGCAAAAGTAGTTTTCTTACTGTTTAAACTTAATTTATCTAAACCAATTTAACTCAGTTTGAGTTTAACTAAATCAAAACCTAATGTAATTTTGATATAGCTCTTGTATTTCATCATTAGTCTTGATTCTTAATTTTTTGTGCATCAATTCATTTCGCATTCTAATCCCTACATAAATTTATACCATTGAAGTTTCATACAATGTTTGATAGTTTTTTTATTAAAAATATCAAATGACATATAGATTACATAAAATGCGAAAAAAATAATATTTAACCTATGTTAAAGGCCTTTTTTCTATTATTAAAATTTTAGCATTTTTCTATCAGAATTAGCCGAAATCAATTCTCACCGTAGCCCGCAGCCCGCAGCCCGCAGCCCGCATCATCTAGCTCCATTCTGATTCCGTCATGGCACATTATTTCCCATGGCCTGCTACGAAAAAGTTCACCAAAAACCTTCAGAAAGGCCTATTTTTCAGAACAGCCCAAATCAAATTTCGAATTCTTCTTTCATGTCATTTCAAATTAAATCTGGCCTCAAACAGAAAAAGAATAAAAGAAACAAAAAAAGGAGAAGGAAAATTCGACAAAACACCTGCCGGTGCCTACTGACGCACCCACCGTCCATTCCCGGTTGATTACGTCATTCGCTGGAGAAGGATCAAGCGCCGCTCACCATGGACAGTGCGAAGGAGTCCCTGGACCTGGCTTACCAGGTGTCACAGATCCTCGTCACTGACCTTGACCGCCACACGCTCTCCCTCTTGACTGCTCTCTGTCATCGGGGCGTGAATCCCGAGGCGCTCTCTGCCTTAGTACGTGAGCTCTCCAGTTTTGCCCCCTCCTACCCTCCTACGAACAGTGGGGGTAAAATCGGAAATTTCAGTGGCAATGGATCGGTGCCTTTTGCTTCTTCGACGAACTCCTCTTTCAGACCTAATCTCAGGTGAAATTTTTTGAGTTGGAGGGATTTGGTTTGATTTCCTAGTTGAGTTCAATTGTTACGGTTTTGAGTATTATCATATCAATTGTACGTTTGTGGCTTTTGGCTTGTTTCATTTGACTGATGGATTGGTTATTATATTTTGTTCGGAAATTAAGGCAAGGAGTAGTTTTTTGTTGATTTGAACGAATGAAATAAAGTAATGCTGATAGGTGGTAATCCAGTACCACTGTACCAGTACTTGGCACAGTGCAGTGCACAGTTGGTCCAATGTCGTTGAAAACCCTCATTTCCCAATTGTATTAGGCGGTGAATCATAGTACGATCTCTTAATTTTCTTTTAATGTCTGAATTTAACCATAAAATATGCAACTTCTAATTAATTTGATACTGGTGAGAACAGGATCAAAAGATAAATTTCAATTAACATACGCAATGGTTAACACTTAAAACATTTGAGTAAATTTCGCCGAAGGTCATCAAGCTTTGATGAGTTATTCAAGTTTGATTTGGCCTTTCATGATCACTGAACTTTAAATATTTTTCATCATACAAACTTTAATTTTCTCTCTCCTCCATTGCCCTTCCACCAATTATTTTAATTACTTAATGCCTATTAAAGAGATTTGATATCATTAATTATTAATTTATTCTTTAAGAGATTGAAGATATTTAAAAATTAACTGACATATCAAATACTCGATTAATTTGTGATTTTTATCTAGTCCTTGCTTAAGTAATATATAAATAGACTATAATATTATATTTCATCAGTGTTTTGGATGAAAAAAAATTATCAAAATGACTTTATTAGAACAAAATAGAAAGTTTAGTGTCTATAAAAGGTCAAATCAAACTTGACTGTCTAATTTATTTATGATAAAGAGCAAAGTTGAGTGACCTTGATGAAATTTACCCTAAAACATTTATTATAAACTTGTCAATTTGATTGAAGATGCATACTTTTGGTTGTAAGGAAATATTCATGAGCAGATACTTATGAAATTTTCTTATCCTTATAATTATTTGATCATTTTTGTAAGTTAAAGCATGAATAAGTTTCATGTTTATGGATTTATTTTTTTGCCCATTCATGTATTGTCTCCTTGATCACTTCAAGCATGAACGGAACAGACTGCTTTGTCACTGAATTATTTTTCTATCATGTGTTTCAGCATACGGGAGAAAAAAAAATTAAAGATGTAAAAGATTTGCATTTTTTTTTAAATTTTATCACAATATTTCTTACATATGACTCTCACATATTGCACTGGTTATTTGTTGGTACAAGAAAGGCCCTTACCTTACAGTAGGGATACTTGAAAGCAAAAGCCTACACATAATTGTCTCCTACCATTACAATTACAAACTAGATATACTTTTACCTATTCTTTGCACAACCATACTAATCCTACAAGTAACAAATTGACCTCCTATTTGTTGATAATCACAAATCCACCTGCTATGCTCAACCAGTTTCTTAAATATCGTATAAAGGAGCATAATCTTTTGGAATTGAATTTGGGTGAGCAGGGTGGTCCCATGAACCCATGGGAGACTTGCTAATGTAATCATCCCACCACTCCATGCTTCCAATTCCCAAATCCTCTCCTCTGTTATGACTCTGTACATTAACTTGACCCTGTTCTCCATACAACAAACCCCGCAGCTCTGCCTCAACCGCATTGATATTTGAATGTGCACCGCTTGAAGGAGAAGAAAATGCCTCTATTCCATCCAAGAAACCCTCATCAAAAGAATTAACTACACCATTTTCACTGACAGGAGGGTTAGAAGAAGGTTCAGCTGGTATTGCACCAGATAAATGATCACTCTGGGTTTGATTAGTTGCGTTGTTAGCCCATGATAGTGGGTTTGTGGCATGTGGTTGGAATAATGGAAGCGGCAAGCCCTGCAGCTGCATACATAATTGGATCCTCTCGAGAGCTGACGCACTCAGGTTCTGGGCACTGTTGTCAGTTTCGTTTGATGACTCTAGCTGGTCTTGGTTGTTTGTTTGGAGGTGCGGAGAACGAGATGATTCTCTGCGCCGGCCAAGGAGGCGCTTCTTCAGCTTTGTGTTCCAGTAGTTTTTGACATCATTATCAGTCCTGCCTGGCAATTGGGCTGCTATAATTGACCACCTAATACATTGGAAATGAACTTGCAATTATTATGCTAATTATGCTGAGAATAAAGGTTAAGAAGTTAGGTTAATAATGGTATTTTATTATAAGGATTACATATTTTTCTTTTATTTTTAAATTTTATTGTGTTATAACCCCCAATTCCCTAAAAAAATTAATCAAATGGCTTCATTTAGATAGCAGTATGTAATTATCTTTTATTGGAGGGGAAGATAAACCATGACCCGATAATTTTTCAAAGGGGCATAATGATAATCCAATTTCCAAGTTCCATCTTTTACTTTCATCCATTGCCATAACTTAAGTGATTAGACAATATTTATGAGCATAAAACTGGGATTAATTCTACCTGCTACCAATGCTAATGTAGAGGCTACAAATGATGTTATCTTCCTCTGGAGTGAAATCTCCATGCTTTATGTTGGGTCTCAGGTAGTTCAACCATCTCAGCCTACAGCTCTTGCCACATCTCTTAAGCCCTGCAATTTCAATCACATTCAAATCAGCACTGAAATTGGACGCATTTTACCTCATTAGTGTAGCATCAAAAGGTGTATGCTTCTATCACACTTAACAATGCTTATTAAGGAAATATAATATCTGAAGTTGTTTCCTTTGTTCCAACTGCCAATAAATATTATTATTTGTTTTCCTTTTGTGGTAGCATCATTCATAATCATTCTCCTGAATTGATATGTAGGTTCATCATCAATAATGTTTGTCAAATAAATCACTGTGTTGTTCTATTAAGCATTACAACTCGTATGGTATCCACTCAGATAGAAATAGAATTGAGAATATGCCATGTTCTACTAAGATTCTCGTCAAGTACTTTCTCTTAATACTAACCAATTTTGTGTGGAAGTGCAATCCAGTTGCCACCTGTACCATTCTCTTCTATGTAAGCCTTCAGTTTTGCATCTTCCTCAGGTGACCATGGCCCCCTCTTCACATTTGACTTGTCACAGCAAGGTGCTCTCCCCATATTTCGGTCTGGCTCAGTCTCTCTTGTTTCTAAGGCTGGAGCTAGGTGAGTTGTTTGGCGATGAAAGCCATGATGTGTGATGAAGTTTTATAGTACCAAAAAGCAGGAGTGAGAATAAAAAAAAAATTTAAAGGTGGGTTGACTTGATGTGACATTCAAGAGTACTCCTGCATGGACTGCATGGAAGGTGACTGATAACGATTTTTTGATAATTCTGACAATAGAATATATGACAGATAAATTTGAAAAAAGTGAAAAAATAGAAAAAAAAAGATAAAATTTTAAATTTATACATTGATATTCTTTTATACTTACAAAATTGATATTGTTTTAAATAATATGCAGATACACATTATTTGACAATTTATAATATATCATCAAAATTTTATACAATCTGTTACAGTTGTAATTCAGGGGGTTTAGTGGACTATCAAATAACATTTTAATTTATAAAATTTGAAATATAATCAATTTATAATAAGTTCAATATTGTTTCTATCATTTTTTTACTACATTTTTTTTAATTTTTTTCTAAAATTAATGTGAAATCTCATTGTCAAGGCTCAATTCATATCCCTCCCCATTTTTTTAAATGATAGTTTCCTAAAAAAATAAGTTATTTTTAAAAAAAATATGAACCCAAATTAAAGTATCAAATTCGTGCCCAGAAATTAATTAGGCACAGAGTATTAAGTCCATGTCCTTGAATCAAAATTTCCCTGAAACAAAGAAAACTAATTTTATAAGAGAGTGGAAAGAGAGGGATTCAAACCCTCAATACAAATATTTTGTACAAAGGATTAGCAATTTGCCGCTTTAGTCCACTCAGCCATCTCCCCAATTTTATTAAAAATCAATGATTTTTTTCTGCTTTGTACTGTGATATATGAAATAAAGAGTTAGAAAAATCCATATTTTTCTATTCTATTTCAATAGAAGGAAAAAGCTTTCTTATTTTTCTTTCAATTTAAAAAGAAAAATATTCAGATAAGACAGCACTGACATCCATACTTGTTCATTGTAACGGTATGCCATTTCAACTATAAATAAAAGATTTTAGTGGTTAATAATATACAACTGTTACATTTCGACATATGTGATTTCTTCCCTACAACAAATATTTGATCATAGTAAAGATTAACCAAACAATAACAATATATAATAGCAATGAATCTTTGATGAATTATCTATGGGTTTGGAGAAGAATGCAATAACACAAAAACATAAAATAATATAATAAATAAAAATGAAAATGAAAAAACTGTGTGTGCGCTGGTCACCCCAATACATGCTAGTTCTCGTTTTGTCAGCATTTTATGTTTCAAGAAGCCATTCTGATTACAAGTAGCAAGTTTAAGAGGCAGCTGCATATGCATGCAAGTGCTTTTTAATTACTTTTTGTTTTGCATTATGGAGGGAACGTTCTTAATTATTAAATTAAATCTTCAGCGAACAACTTGAATCGAAGCAACACTTAGACAGAAACGATTGAGCAATAGATGTATGTAAGTTTATATAATTTAAAATGTCTCTCAGGGCATGGTTAACACTTGAAATATTATCAATTACTGGAGTATCAAAGGGCTGGCTTTGCTTTCGCATTGTGCTGGCACTACATGAAAAAAAAAGTTATACTAACTGCATCAACTCAGTATCCACTGAGTTGGACAATTTATAATTCTTAATACATAAATAAAATTAAGTTTTAAACTTTTTTAAACATACCACATCATCACTCTTCTCTATATTTTGTTTGAATCTTTTCATCTATTTAAATTCAACAGTTCATATAATATTTTTCTTTCTCCTCATTTAAAATAGATGGATGTGATATAATTGAAGTGAAATTTAACTTTTAATATGATCTAATTTTTAATATTATTATTTAAAAATATCATGTTTAATTATAATTTTATTATATGCATCTTTATCATTAAAAAAACGTCCAAAATTTTCTTAATTTGAAATTTTTATTCAATATATTTAAAAATATATTTTTATTTATTTATTTGAGAATTATTTTATCGGGGCGAAACGCCCAAGTTACAGCCCTAGCTGAATTTAGTATCGTAATAGTTAATTCTAAGTACTTTTCATATATTTAGATCCATAAATGTTGACAGAGGTTTTATAAATTCGAGCTTACATTAGCAGTGATACTTCATCGCCAAAAAAGTTGCAATATTTTGTTATATTGCAGAATATAGGTTTTGTGTAGAACCATTTTTTTATTATAATATATAATTAAAAGCATATACACAACTAGCCCAGTTATTTTTTTGAAGTAGCACGTCAAAAGCGTACTATGATATTTCATTAAGTCAAATTAAAAAAGAATACAAGAATGAGAATAAAAGATAGAAACTAGCCCAGTTATTACCTTACCTCCTTGAGTTTCATGCTAATATTCAGATCAGAATGTTCCTACAATTTCCTAAATTCAGACCACTCCTATTCCATCTTTTTCTGTAGTACTAATTTATCTATTTAACTTTTTTTTCGCACTTAATTAAAAAGACAATAATTAAGTTGTTCTACAGACTACAGCACATGCAAAGCCTTTAATATAGAACAAAAACTTCAGGTTAAAATTTTTGGAATCACACTATTATTGGCAAACAACTTTCATATGCTGAAGATAAGTTTCGAAACTTTGGTCCCATATGCAGAAAAAGCTAGTTGTACTTTGCGCATCCAACATATATTATAATATATAGACTGATTTTTCTGAAAATTGAGTAAATTAAATACAATGATTGACCACACGATTTATATATATATGTATAAGTTGTTAACTTTGTAAAAAGAGGGGATAGTGGGAGCAGAAAGGCTCTAGTATAGTTGACAAAAAGAATATAAAAATATATAAGGTGTTGTTTTTATACAGACAAGCCTAAGAATATGTGTGTTTCTGGCACTTGTCTTCATCTGAGCTCTAGAATCTCAGTTAAGAGACGTACGGCTGGATATTATCTCTCAAAATATGGATGCATGAATGTTTCTTGCTTTCTTTTCTAAAAAGGAACAAAGAGAAGAAAAACAGCTATGCACGCTTAGAAAACATATGATAAATTAATCTTCTAATTACTCATACAAGTTAATTTCAACCATGTGTTAATTGTCTAAAATATCAAGTGTATTAATTAAGAAAGCGCAAACAGATATATATGTCCTTGCCTCTTTTGACTGTTGTCAGTTTAATTTAGTTGCAGATTTCCAGTTTTTATTCTTAATAAGTATTATTAAATTAATATTGTTAAAAATAAGTAGCAAATATACGATATAACAATACGCCATAAAATTTTCTTCAGATATTTAAAATTTTACGAGATTTTCTCTGTGTGATCACGCAGATACCACAAAACAGGAGAGTAAAATATATTACAACGAGGAAGATATTGAAAACAAATGGATTTATGGCAAAGAAGGCACAAAGGATGAAGTCAAGTCAAAACCGTGTTAGTTTCACAGTTGAAATAAAACCAGCCTCAGCAGGTAACAAGTGTACCCTACAGGCTGACCTACTAAGAGTCCATGGGCAGTTACACTGCAATAGGACCTTATGATGTCACCTCTCTTGACCTCGTAAATTCCTCTTTTTGCATTTTTATTGTTTTATCCATCAAATTAAAATTAAGCTTTATGTGTCTTAATCTGCCCGTGTTCCTCTCTTTTTTTGCATTTATTGCGTTTATTATTTTAGCTTCTTTTCATTCTTAAAATGAAAGGATGATGGAGTTTGGGTTCAAAAAACAGGAGGCTCAATGTTAGGTGATTGTAACTTGTATTTCTCAATGCATATGTTCTTTGTGGAGGTGAGACCATGGATTTTGATGGTATGTAATATATATCATGTTTGGTGTCTAATTATCAAAAAATCAGACATGAAAAGGGAGGATCTCACTTTTCACACCATAAATAGAAACGAAAGTACACCCATAGGATAAGAGTTTATTTAAATTAAACTACAAATTAATATATTTATTTTTAAAAAGAAAAATGTTTGGAAGGTGCCGTAGGTTTTATTATTCAAGTTAAATGAGTTATTATTTTCATAAAAATCGATTGTTTTAGTACAGAACTCGCCACACCCACCGTAACCCTCCTCCTTTATCCAGGTTTGGGACAGGTTGTGCAGAAATTAGTCCACGTAGGCGGAGTTTTAAATGAATTATTATTAATATTAATAATTTTATGATGTAATTTATTTTGTACAATATTTTTATTATTCAATTTAAATATCAATAATCTAATTAATAACCATCCATTTAAGTTGAATGACCAAGTACTACAAAATAAGTTGCATAATAAAGTCATAACATGAATAATAAAGTTGGTATCAAAAAAAGTTTCTATGCATCAGCTCACTTTTAAAAATGATCTGATTTGTATATATTTTCTTTTCTCAATTTTTATATTAAATTTCGGTTGTTAATTCTTAATTAAATATCGGCTTATAAACAACTTTTGACCTACCCCTACCGTTTTTCTATATCAGTGGCATGGTATTAGAGAAAGATATATTACGTACTGGAAAGTAAATAATGAATTTTAGCTCAATAAAATAGAAAATTATTATAGGGATAGCATCATTGATACATGACTATACCATCAATGATTATTCGTGTTAACTGAGTTTTTTTCAAACCAGTGACATTATTAGCCAATAAAAGTAATTAATCAGTTACCTTGGTCTTGGGTATCAGTGTTATGCTATCTGCAACGTGCTTCCTACATATATTGGTGTATCATGTTTTGATTTAGGTAGCAACTAATGGTGTAAAACTGTAAATGTAATATTTGGATTCAGTGTAGTTTAAACAGGTTTCTTAATTGAATCAACCTTAGATAAAATATGAGATCTAAGCCATTCAATTTTCAATTATCTCCATACGGACAGATAGCTTTTAACGTGATATTAAAACTGAATCTTTTTTTTTGGGTGAAGAAAAGAAAAACTTTGATCAACTTGGTACATATCATATTAAGGCTGGTACCGGTCGGCAGGAATGATAGTAATTTCTACAACAATATTGCGTATTTGCGTGCAATTCTCAAGTGAGGATAGCTATTGGTTAGCATGGTATATATTTAATGTGACAGCCATAGCTAAAGACTCATCTTAAGAAATTAATATTAGACGCCTTTTAGGTGTGCATATACATGGCGCAATCAGAATGTCGGGATATATGACAGTAGTATTATTTTCAACAGGGTTTGACATAGGAGCGACTACATGATTATTAAATTTAAAAAGGCTCACAAAAGACCAAAAGAGAGACCAAATGGAATATATTATCAAAAAGATAAGGCAACTTGAGATCATGATTTGTGAATGATAAGAATCAAACTAGCTTCCAAGCAGATGAAGGCTGTTTGACACACCATTGGAGTAGAGTCACCTAAAACAACTTCAATTAGGAGAACTTAATTTCACATATTATAACTTATAAGGATGTCTGACTTGGTTATATACTATTTAATTAATGATGGAAGTACTTAACAGTACTGTACCTATTTTTATTTGCATCGGTGCCTCAAGAACTGAATGATCACTTGATGTCCTCATATATATTAGCTGTTCTGAGTTCTGACAAGGATATTTTAGCTACATAAACAGGGCAGCATTATATGTAATACTAGAAGTTGCAGCTTTATGTTTTTTGATACAATTTCTTCTACGATTCTTGTATTGCTAGATGAGTTTTGAGTTCTGTACTGATCGTAATTCTGAATATTTAGCTGTGTTTTGCTCTAATTAGAAAACAAGGGGGTTGTCTTGCTTCTTTCAGGACAGTAATTAAGGTACCTACAAGTGCTCTTGTTGATACAAATAATTCCTGATCAAGAGAGCCTTCTTGTCCTTTTGTGAAAGCAAGTTTGATTTTTACTACCGACCATATAAACAATACCTTACTTTTGACCTTTGCAATTGTATAACCAATTTGGATAACATGATCTTATATATGGAGCTAACGTCACGCTAGTCGGATTTTCTTCTTATTTGTTTTTTTTTCTATCAACATTTCATGTCAATAAAAAGTATGTATGACATCAACGCGAATATAAGGCTTTTTTGCTTTTCAGAGATTTTGTAAAATAATCTTTAGTAACATTAGAAATTGAAGATTTTTGGGGTTACACATCGCAAAAATGTTCACAAATCATATTTCCAGGGAGCTTTATTAATGAAATATGATGGAAATATCTCTGAACAAACTTTTTGGTTTTGTGTGAACATTTTTTTTTCTGTTAGCGTAATATTGCATGCCTTCTTTTATTTTACTATTTTCTTTTAGTTAGTTTAGTAACATATATAGTAAAAATTTAAAATAGTCTGATAACTAATATCTAACAATTTATTTGTCGATAAACAAACGCATTTCAACTGAAAAGTAATATCATTATACTCACACATTTTCCGGTTCTCTTATCCACACTAAAATCATTTATGTTTAACATACATCTTTTGCATATTAAAATCGTGCATGTCTATATACTTAATATGCAAAATCATTGTCCAAACTTTTTGTAATAAAAACTTAAAATTAAATACTATATTTAGTAAATGAGAAGTCGACTTTCAAGATTTTTATTTAGAAACACTGTAATGCAAGTCTAAAATTGAATCATATGCCATTCTAAAAGTTTTATCTATCCATCTCAGATCATTAGAATGGGATCCGATTCCCCTGTTATCCCGATCTCGGCCTTCAGATTAAAATTCAACGCTCTTTGATGGGTCCTGAAAAGAAAGAAAACGAAAGAGAGGAAAGAGAAAAACCAATTAATCCGGTCCATTCGTTCTCGATCTGAGGACAGAGATCAAGATAACAGACCCCAGTTATCCCTCTCGGGATAATAGGGGAATGAATCAGTTCCATTCAAATGAGGTTGTGTCTAATATTATGTAAAAAATATTAAAATAATGTTGACTTGTTCCGAGCTTAACTCATTTACACTTTATCTACATGATCGTTTGGTTTTGGTTTTGGCTACACCTTAAGTCCTTAACACAACTCATTTACACCAGATGCAAACGTAACTAGGAGACGGTGTAAAACTCAAGAAAATGAATATTCAAAGGCAGAATTTGTTATCACCATTTCATCTAAAAAAACACTTAGGCAAACGTAACTAGGCGACAGTGTCAAGTATGAATCGTCAACTCAAATCAAAACCAACCCAATAAGTCAATTCATATGTAGTTCATACAAATAGGTAAGTGAACAAACATTAATTACGAGGCCCATATCCGAATTGGGCCTTTCAACTCATTACCTACTAGTCTACTATACTACTAGGCTGCTAGCTACACTACATTTGCTACAATCAAACCGAAGAAAGAAAGGGTTAGAGGTTTGACAAAAAAACCCTGGGTCAATCCGATCCGAGATAATCCGTAATCGTTATTTAGATAATTTTGAATTGTATGTCAAATTCGGCTCCGCCTGGACTGTGTCTTAACACAGTCTTATAATGGATTAGATCGAAATTTTTTCATCTTGAACCGTTCTAATCTGACCATTTTAACTTGTGATCTAAAATTGACCTGAATTGTAATAACTCGTTCCGGAGTGTAACAACCCATGTCAACCATGCCAACCCCCACAAGGATACTATTGTTATATGTGTATCTTAATTTGTACTTTGTATACAAATTGAATTAGCCTGGTGTAGCTTTCTCTATATAAGAATAGAAATCGATACATGTACTTACCTGTTGCATATCTTTTTAGCCTCAGTACTATTATTATATGACGTTGAAAAATTATTACTTAAAATTGAGCAGGATTTTATGACCAGGGACTGAGCAGGGGTCATGCCCACCTTTAAACATGTTGTTCAAGATTTTATAGACTTGAAACATCATCTTTCTAGGTATCTGAATATAAACATGTATATAAAAATGAATTTGATATTGTGTTGAGGACAATTGTATAAATATTTTCAATGCATGTATGTCAGCGAACTAAAATTTGATTGCATTGGTCCATTTTTAAATATTATTATGGCTTAATGACAAATCATGAAGTAGAGCCAAACTAAAATAGGGCTCAGCTCTAGCCCATAACATACCAGGGTATAAGTTGGCTCAAAATCTGTTGAAACCTATGAGGTTAGAGAAACCATCAGCTCTGAAGGCTGATAACTAAAATCAATCCAAGAACTAGCCTTTCAGATCATGTTGAGATATTCACAAAAGTCAGTTTCTATTTTCCTTTTTTCTCTCTTTTTGACATATTTTCTTTAGTTGTGCTTTCATTCCTAAGTATCAGTAGCATGGAAGTCCTGAAAATACTTGGAGGCACCCAAATAACTAAAATTTATATTAATAATCACAAAATAAATGAATATCAGTATCCGGATCTAATATGTGTGAATCCGTCATGATCGGTCCGCTCCGTGTTTGATCTGTCCCAATCTGTTAGAATCTAATCCGTAGAGATCTAAGACGGATTGGATCAAAAATAATTTATTTTGAACATCTTTAATTTGGACCGACCTATCCGTACTAACTCATGATCTTTGACCCGTACTAACCTTTAGATCGAAGAAATTTAAACCGCCCCGACCATTCAGACCGTTTACAATACTCTAGACCGGACGAAGGGCGACAAGAGAGCACTCCCGTTTGTGTTTGGCTACTATCCTCTAACAATGATATGGTGGACATCTGACACACTGGACCCACTCAAATTTACTTTTCTCAGTAACTCCCACAGCTGAGAGCTGGATGTGTCACAATATTGAGCTAGTGAGTTACTCATTTGAGTGTATTTTTTGAATAGTGGTAATTTTGGAAAAGTAATAGAATAATATATTTTTGAAAGAGTGGTATTCTTGATTATTCGGAAGAATAAAAATATCGTTTGACGGTTGTTAATCAGAATAGTTAAAATATGAATCATTATGATACTAACAATGATGATGATGATAATAATAATAATAATAATAACAATAATAATAATAATAATAATAATATATATAATAATAATAATAATAAAATAATAATATAATGATCATAATCATAATAAATAATAATATTTATATTATAATCATAATAATATAATAAATATAAACATAATAATAATATATAATAAAAAATATAATTATAATCATAATTATAATAATATAATAATAAATAATCATAATTCTAACAATATAATCATAATTATAATAATATAATAATAAATAATCATAATTCTAATAATATAATCATAATATAATAATACAATATAATATAATCATAATATAATAATAATAATAATAATAATAAATAATTATAATCATAATTATAATAATATAATTATAATCATAAACATAATATAATAATAATGATAATAAATAATTGTAATCATAATAATATAATTATAATATAATCATAAAATAATAATATAATATAATATAATAATAATAATAAGTAATAATAATCATAGTCATAATCATAATAATATAATAATAATATAACCATAATCATAATATATTAATATAATAATAAAATTATAATTATAATCATAATAATATATTATAATAATAATAAATAATCATAATCAAAATAATATAATAATAATAAATAATCATAATCATAATAATATAATCATATAATCATATTTATAATCATAATATAATAATGTAATACTAAAATCATAATTATTATATATATAATAATAATAAAAAATCATAATCATATATATAATAATATAATAATATAATAATAATAAATCATAATATAATCATAATATAATAATCATAAATCATGATTATAATATAATAATATAATACAATATAATTAAATAATAATCGCTATTCCGACAGAGTTAATCCGGTATACCACATATAACTTGGTATACCGGATTAGCACTCTTCCGCACTCTTCTACTTAGTCTAAAATTCGTTTAGCAAATTAATTTATCAGAATAGCACCTATAATTTAGTATACCGGATTATCACACTCTTCCATACTCTTCCGCACTCTTCCAACTTTTTGCTATTTCACCAAGTACCAAACAGAACCTTAAACTTTACGAGCTAGTAAGTTACTCATTTTTACACTTTATAGATTTATATTTTCTGAGAACTTTTTTTGCGAAGCTATATAATTTTGGGGGCTGATAATAATCCCCAAATATTTGTCCCCACGTCATATCCTCAAAATTGACTGATCCTAGTCAAACAGTGATAATTTGACCATTAGCGTCTCATCAAATAATTGGTTCATACTCTGCGCACTGTTTATATTGAGCATTATTATAATTTATACTGATCTAAATGGATATTAATGTGCCACTAAATGCCTATATTGTTATTTATAGTAACTGATTATTTTATTTATATTTATTATGAATTCTATTAATAAAAAGAGTAATATGTTGCTTTAAATGACTTATGCTACTCGAGCATAGCATTAACTTTTAGTTTCAATGAAAGACTATTATTGTTTGTACTTGTTATTTTAGTTATTAATTTTGTATCATTATATTTGTCCTCAGAAAAATCTCTGGACTTTCATTTAAGAAACACTCAAACGGAAAGACACAAAAGTATCAGCAAAAAAAAAAACACAAAGCACAACATTTTGACTATTCATACTTCTTATATAAACTATTTATATCAATTCAACAAATTATTAATAGCTACTACAAATATATAATTATAAAAAAAGATTAAACAACTATCTATAGTTCAAAGTTATATTATTTATATCAATTTATATAGTTATTAATATTTATTAAAACAACATTTGGATAACCAATGTGTTTCAAATTATTACATTGGTTATGAAGCTATTTGTAGTTCTCAATGATCTTATTTATAGTTGCTGAATTTATATTTTGTAAGTTTGTTGATTAAAAGTCATTGTCATTCTGTCGTGGTCCAAATTTTGAATCAATAAATTAAACTAAAAAAGTATGAGAAATAATGATGTTTATCTAATTCACAAAATAATTATTTCAAATTAGAAGATAAATACTATTTAAATGCAATTAATCATGGCTTCTAAAAGAAACAATTAATATTCATCCAGTGTAAATATATGTTAATGATAAAAACCAAAAATAATAAATTGAAGAGATCAAAATATATATAAATAAACTGAATGAATTTAACAAAATATCATTAAATTGCTTGATCTCTAATCTGCTATTAGTAGAGCAAATTCAACGAACATTATCATTCAAAGAATTTATAAATGGTACATCCAGTCAAAATATTTATCATGATCTTAATCAATAATGATTGCACAAATTCAAATCAATCGCTACCTGAAAAAAAATCTGAATAATGCATGTTGTATAAAATACTCAGCAATATCTATTACAATATGACTATCATCAATCAACAATGTATTACCGAAGCATTCATAAAGAGACATAACATAACAAAAAAATGTGAAAAGACAAATTAAAATTTTCACGTTATACAAAAAACAAATTTTCCTTCTTCACTGAAACAAATTAAAAGAACAAGCCAAAATCACTTTCTTGCAAATCAAAAGAAGATATTTATTCAAAAAATAGATGACTAAAAATGTCAAATTATAGTTTCTTTCTAATATCAGAATTTTACATTTGAAGTAGTGAATGCCGAATGAGAGAGGAAGACACAATAAAAATGATTTTGAAGAAAAGAGATCCGAAATATAAATATTAAATTGTGTTTCAAACGAAAAGGTGTTTGTCTGTTAAAAACACTTTGACCAAAAAAATAAATAAATATAAGAATATATGAGAACAGTTATTGAAAATTTTATCTAAAAAGAAAAGTAGAGACCAGTGGGGACAGGAGGACGGAGATTTTAATATTTATTCATAATTTCTTTATTATAAATAATCTGATTATTTATTAACAGTTTTAATAGTAATAAATAATTTATATTTTTTTCTACCGCCCTTAAAATTAAAACGAGCCGAGGCTATCCGCCCCACTTCACGGGGTCAAAATGTCTACATTTCTACTCAAAACTGTCCTCCCCTCCCTTCCGCCCTCCGCCCTCCGACTGAGGGTAAAAATGTCTCCCCTCCTCCGCCTACGGTGTTGTAGTTCCCGCCGTTTTACCTTCCTCTTCCCTTCCTTCCACGCACTTTTATCCACTGTCTCCACTCCGCCTCCCCTCTCCCTCTCCCTCTCTCTCTAATCCGACCTTCACCATACGGGGCGCCAACACGGGAGTAGACAAGACGCTTCTCTCCACTGGCCTCTCCATTTCGGTTCTCTCCTCTCTCCAGTCCTTTATCTCAAGCCTCTCCTGACCGGTTACCCGCTCGACTCCGATTCCCGTTTCGTGTTCTTCAAGGTGCTGGATCAGTTACGCCTGGCGAGTTGCACTGATTCCATTGTCGCGTCTAATCATATCCTTGTTGCATCTCGGTCAGCAAAAGAATTGGAATGTTGCTCGCATGAAGAGGTGAAAATGAATGGAGGAGAAGGTGAGGCGGTTAGACTGGAGTGTAAAACGTTGTATGCTTGGAAAGAGGCTGTGGGTCCCCATCTTGCGGCAGAGAGAGAAGGGTTGATGGTTCAGGAATCAGGATGATGTGGTTATGGAGGTTTTGGGGAGGTTTTTGGGGCTAGGAAGCAGAGATGGAGAGGGGTCTTAATGGAGACTCATTGAAACAGCTGGTGGGGTGGCGAGCCCAGGCCCCACCTGGAACCCTCCAATGTGATCTGTATAGGTGTACTTATTTGTCTGTCTGTCTATCTATCTATCTATCTATCTATATGAATACCAGCCAATTAAACCTTGGTAAATAGAAATTAACAATAACAAATAGAACTCTACCAGCTTGTTCAGCTATTCAATATGCAACAAAACAGCCCACAACCATTCTCTGTTTTCTGTTGTTATATTAAGGTTATGTTATTCAAATTATAGAATTTCTAATAATGGTAGGGGACGTGTGAAACCAGGCCTTTCAGGTTGCCAGGTGTACTTGTTAAAGATGGTCCATTGGGGGGCATTTCTTCTGCAATTTCAGCTCATGATATCCTTATATTAAGAGGTTATGATGTGCCGGTGGCTATTTTTGAAGATAATCGGCTTTCAAATGAAGTAGCCTTGCTTTCTTATCTCAAGAACGCTTATAAGGAAAATTCTAAGAGTTGTCCTTCTCAATATGTTTTAACTTTGGTTATTATTCTTTTATGGTTGTTCTAGGTCAAGGATGGCAAAGAATCAATAATTCCACAGTTTGATTCATGTGCTAATTGGTGGATTCAGGGTCCAAATTTGTCTTGACAGGTTAATCCTCCTTGTATTCTTTAATCATTTGCATTGGAAAGATTCATAATGGAACGATGATACCTTAAAAGGTTTTACATCTACCATACAAGATGTTTCTTGTGTGTATGAAGCTTGCATCAAACATTTTGCTATTTAGGTCAAATAACCGAAGTTGCTATTTAGGTCAAACATTGCTCAATCAAATTATTCTATAACAAGTTCATGCAATGATGCGAATTTGAAGAAGTATTGTTCTATTATTCATAGTTGAATTCATCCTTAAAAAAACATAGCACCTGTAAGGGTGGTGCTAGATTTGAAAACGGGTGATGGTTCTTGCTTGCAGATGCAAAATACTGGGTTTGAACATAAAAATCCTTTCTTTTTGACAACTCTGAGAAACTTCTTGGATTATAATTTCATGTTTTTATGTCATAAGGTGTTTTCAGACTGAGCTCTCGAGGGATGTGGGTTACTCTGCCTCAAGATACGGCCATTTGATGTTTCCTGAAAATCAACAACTAATAACCAGACACACAACAAAACCAAGTAATAACCAAGTATAGAGCAACAAATCAACATAGAGCATCAATGCATAGAGCAACAAATCAACATAGAACATCATAACAGACACACAACAAAACCAGAATAGAGCAGATTGGTTCTTTGTTTCATATTGCAACGAAGATAAGTGATGAATTTTTTTGAATATATCCTTTTTTAAAAGCTAATTAGCTATGGATATTTTCATTCCCTTTCAGCTATATTCACATTTGTACTGTGTAAACCACTTTCTGGTTCACTCAAGGGGCATTTTTCATTTACATTCTGGCTCCTGTTCCATGAACTGAAATGTTCTATCATTCTCTAAGTTTGGTTCACTCAAGGGGCATTTTTTATTTGCATTCTGGCTCCCGTTCCATGAACTGAAATGTTCTATCATTCTCTAATTTTTTTTCTATTGTGCGAGAATTCAATGCTTAATTCTCAGATGAGTCTCTGTTCTTACATAAATATTAAATAAAGAGACGAATTGTAATAGGATGAGATTACTAGTTATTCAAATGAGAAAAGTTTCTTATACCCCAACTTCTATACTCCATTCTATATATCAATTTTATACCCCAACTATTTTAACTAATCTAACTACTTTCTAATTGTTATTCAATTTCGATTTGAAAGGAAAATGAAAAAACATGGGTCACGTATTTGATCTGTTTGAATCAAAACTCCAATGGTATCTTCCTCATATTTGAAAGTTACCCTTCATGTTATATATCGTTGGAAAGCTAGCGACGAGAAGAACACAATGAGTTAAATTACACATTAAATGGATCAACGGTTTGAGAGAAATTAAGGGAGAAAGTATCTTGATCAAGCTTTTAAAAAACGGAAAGTTTTAACCGTTTCAATGGTTTTGACAGACACTGGCGTTAAGTTTTTGAGAAAAAACGAATTTAACAAGTTTTCTGTGATTTAATAAAAAAAAAAAACGCATTTAACATTTGAATTTTTTTTGTTTCAAATCTTAATAATTAGTGATTATAAATTTTTATTTCTTTTTTATTTTTTGAATGTAAATTAATGTCCTAATAAAAGTATGAAGCAAATTTATTAATAGTTTAGTATAATTTAAGATCTTTAACTTTTAAGTACTTAATTAATGTTATAATTATTATTTTTACTTAATTTAGTTAATTATTAAGTACCAATGATATGAGAATGCATTTCTTAGCCTTTTTAAATATGAATTAGTAGGTAAAAAGTGATTGACCGTTTTTTAATTTAACGGACGTGTAAAACCGTTAAATGGTCACCTTACGGAAGGGTGTTTTTAAAAGCTTTATCTTGATTAAAAATTTGATCGGAGCGATCTAGTGCGGGTGAGTCTCAATTGATTGATTAAATATTTTCTCTATGTCAAAGAGATGATACGTTTTTTAAAAGTTTTATCTTGATTAAAAATTTGATTGGAGCGATCTAGTGCAAGTGAGTCTCAATTGATTGATTAAATATTTTCTCTATGTCAAAGAGATGATACGTTAAGTTTTAAGCAAGTGTTTTAATGTTCTAAGTATTCGGATCATCATTTCACTTCTCATGCACATAGATAATGTGTTGAAACTCACATTTTGAAGCTCGGTTGATCAAGAAATGAAACTAAACCAATTTTTGAGAGTAAGAAGATAAAATTTAAGTATTCATTCGAAATAATTGGTTGAGAGATAGTAGATAACACAAGAAGATTATTTTGTTACACTAAATAAATGTGTGTGACTTAGTATAATAGATATGAAGACTTAATTGTATTTGGTATAAAATTTTATTATATAAAATATAAAGACTTGGATTGTAATATTGAGAATTGAGATTGAAAGAATTTCAACACAAAACTAACAAAGCCTATATTATTTATACTAATGGAAATTAAGATTAAATTATAAATTTTAATCACTAAATATAAAGAGTTATTTGTAGTAGTGAAGGTTCTGATGTGGGTACTGTAATAATTTATTTTTCTTCTTTTGCTTAATAATACTAATATATTGCTTGGTACTTTAGTTTCAGTCTCTTTAACATCCATATAAACGAGTGATGTGCTAATGAGCTTTATATTTATTACCAGTTATGCATCCCAGTATGCAATATTTGTGATCCAGCAATTACGTGAGGATGGGTGTTTACATGAGACCTCTTGGCTTGGAAATGTAATTTTCTAATGTGTGGCCCATGCACATCTCCAGACGCGCACTCGTCAACTTAACAAAGTCTACAAGAGAATCTTGGCCTTTGATTCAGAAAAAAAAAAAGAACATGTGTTGGATGTTAGCAGTGTTGTAGCAGCACAGCATATGTCAGTCACTTGAATTTTTTAAGGTACAGTTTATTTTCTCGTCAAACTGTGTAAAACAAGTTAATTACAATTAAATATGGATTTTTTACAATTTTTTTTTATATTTTTAAGGTCAGTTGGGGGTGGCTAAGAAAAAATATTAAATCAAATAAAAATCACAGTTTAGATTTTTTTTGGGACTCTGTGTGAAGTTAATTATTGGTAGATATAGTACTCTTTTTCTCTGCCAACATGTTCAAATATTTATCCTGATGGCATACAGTTATTGACATTCATATTAATTAATCAGATTTGCTTATGTGTGTCCATTCAAATAAAAATGAACATAGTAGTGGTATCATTCCTTTTTACCTATAATTTCCTTACATGCCAAGTACTAAAGGCTCTGTGACTTTGCACCTAGTTTATTATTCAATCACTTGCCGTGACCATATAATTTCTATTTTCTAGGCTTGCCTGAAATTATTCTAGTCTCTGACTAAAAGCAAGTCCAGTAGGAGAGGAAATCACATATTTACTGATAGTGTATTCAACAGAAAAATCATATTTAAGAATGGCATACTCAACAAGATTACAAAAAAAATTGAGCTATAAGGACATTAATTCACAGGATCATCTACACATGAACAAACTCATACACCCAACCTGATGAAAATTAAATATTGTTTGACCAAATAAAAAGAACAAATAATATAAAAGACATTGTAAAGAATCAAATCTCCAAACATCTTCTATTATATATTTTAATTTTACATACATTACAAGTTTTCAGTATATTTGTAGAAGATGGAGATAAAGTTATGTTGCAACTTTGCATGGAAGTTGCACTTCTGTGTAAATTAGGATGCTTGAGCATTTAGTTTTGCTCGCAAGTCTTTTCGCAGGATTTTACCAGATGGTGCCTTGGGAATGGCATCTGTGAAGATAACCTTACAAATCCTCTTGTAGAATACAACCTTTACAATTGGAAGTGAAAGAATTAGAAATGCACTAGATCTGACAATGAGACTAATAGTCATTTTCATTTTCCAAGAATTCTTGATAGTGGTACAGGCATATGCAAATCACTTTCTGCGGTAATTCCTTTCTCAAAATTTCTTGTATTTTGAATTGTATAAAAGGGGATATTGTGCAGGAGGGGAGGGAGAGAATTAAAGGAATAAGAGAAAAACCTGTGATGAGACAAATTGCTTGATTTCATCTTCAGTTATTTCCGAACCCTTTGTACGTACAATATATGCGACCGGTACTTCTCCAGCTATTTCATCTTTTAATCTAAAATGATTAAAAAAATTGATGAAGACTGAAGATTCTTTTAGCTAAGAAAAAGAGGTTTTAGTAAAGGACTTGGAGAGAAAATTGTTCCTAAGGGCTAACGCCTTTCCATGAGGCCTGCTGTAGTGGTGTAAATTGAAATGAAAAATGTCAAAATTAGGGATGCTTTGGAAAGCAGAAATATTTGAATAATTTAAGACATTTTGTTGCTCAAACCATAAGCACTAAAAAGTTTAAATATTTCCAACTTTTTTTCAAAAATGAGAACACAAAGAACGTAGAGACTTACGGGACAACTGCAGCCTCCAAAATGCTGGGATGTGTGATGAGAAGGGCTTCAAGCTCGGCCGGAGGGACTTGGAACCCCTTGTACTTTATAATCTCCTTTAGTCTATCTACAATAAATATTTCTTCATTGTCATCGACATATCCTATGTCGCCGGTGTGCAGCCACCCGTCCTTGTCTATTGTGTTCCTCGTTGCCTCCTGGTCATTCAAATAACCTGCAGAAGTAAATAAAAGATGAATTTTGAGTTTCTTTTTCATAATTTATGCATTTATGGGTGATACAAATTACTAAAGCAGATAGTGGTTCAGATCTCTGATTCTCAAATAGTAAAATTTTATTAAATGTTTCATGAATTATACCATATTTAACTACAAAATTACTAAAACAAACCCGCCTCCGAACTCATTTTACAGTGGAATCAGGCTTGAAAATTATATAACTGGCACTCCATGTTCTCATGTTCTGGACTGAACCGAGCAGGTTCAATACTGATTCAGACCTATCATACTCGTATAAGTGTACCAAGTTCTGGAGATAATCAAGATCGTTAAAGTTTGGGGAAAAAAGGATGCAATGAATGGCTGGAATGGAAAGATTTATCTATAACTGCTTCAACACAGCTTGCTGACTTATTGTTTTCACTTGTGGATAATGATAGAGAATTTTCAATTTCTTATGCACGGAAAAGTTTGTAAAAAATGCCTGTAGAATTATGATGATTAGAAGTTAAACTAGCCACGCTAATTCCAACAAAATTTAAATGCATTTCTGAAACTTAGTATGATCAAGAGTTATTGCCTTGAAAATTGAAAACTTATTTAATACCTTCCACAACTGATTTGAAAGACGGTGCAAAACATGGGGACCAAGATGAGTAGCATGAGTATTCTAAACGTCAGGTAATTTAATTTTGCTTGCAATTACATTTTCTTTTTCAATTTTAGTTCTCTTTGAAGCATCCAAAGGACATGTATGGTCATTTGACTTTCTTCTTTCTCGTCTCCTAGTTGTTTTGTTTATCAGGCACTAGCTGGAACTATCAATTCTGAAAGGCCTGCACATGAGCTACGAGCAATATTTTCAAGATAAGTTTAATGTTGACTTTTAATTAAAAAACAATGATATGCCCTGCCAAGTGCCAAATATTTACTTTGCTCCAAACTTTCTAATTTAGAGAATACAAATGAACTTTGAGGTACTGTAAAAGTGAAGTTGATTTGGTCCTTTAAAGCAATGCAGTTATTTCGTGGTCCATGATTGAGTGTTTACCATTCAAATTTCAAGGCGTAATTTGAAAGAAAAAGGCTGATTAGGATTCTTGGTAGGACTTATCTAATTTAATTTATTTTATTTGCTCGCTTATTCAGCTATGCATCTAGGATTTAATATTATAATTAAATTTGCTTCTAGGATCACATGTGCAGATGTTAGGAACACCTTTGCATATTATGATCCATATCAAAGCACTACCTTATCATTTTGTTTGTCATAAACTTCAATTGAAACTCATAATTTTCTCTGTTTCAGGAAGCTTATTATTTTTGTTTTAATTGGACAATAGGGTACCAAAATTGTTGCCTATATTTGCAATAGATATTTTATTTTATAAAATACTAGTAATTAAATTAAGGAACAAATATTAAAGTTTTCTTGAGCAGACAAAACTCTCATGTAGTTGGAATCAGCATTGAGCATGTGCATTTAGTACCCAATAACAAAACCAATTACATTGATTACACATTGAACTTAATTTTCATTTGACATCAGAAAAATAAGAATTAGTCAATTTAGGGACTGTAATTTTATTTATACTACAAATTAGAAAATGTATGTTAGATTTGAAATCTTATATCGTAATGCAAAGTACTTGGTCCGGGATTGCCGTCGGAAAAGTAAGCAATTATATGTGGAAGCATTCCCTATATATCTCTAGGTGGTTGAGTAGATATTATTTGTAAATAAAGTTAAGAAGTTCTGTGAAGATTCATGGTTGACGTCAACCACTAAATCTCAACAGTTGTTGGCCTAATCACTAAGGAAGATAAGATTAACAAATTGTTGTTTGATAGATCAGATCAGAAGAAGTTCATCTTTAGTCATGATGAGTACTTTTCCCCATTATAAATACATCAGTGCACTAGTAGAGCTCACACATAGTGACACCTGTTAAGAATTAGGCAGGAATTGGATTGAACTAATTTTTTCTATCTACTATTTTTACTATGAAGAATGACGGAATCAATCTATGAAATCAAGAAAGCACGCCATAAAGAACAGAACTGCAAATAGTGGAATGCTTTTGAAACTTCAGTCACCTTACCAAGATTATTTGTTTCCAAGCAAAACTTAATTTCCAAATTAATCTAACTAAATCATACTGTCAAGGCCTGAAAATGAATATGGTGTTCTTACTTGTTTTTGAAAAAAAAAAGAGTAAATAATTGATTACCTTTCATAATCTGCTGCCCCCTGATGCAGATTTCACCATCCATGTTTCGTCCGAGACATGCACCCGTCTCAAGATCAACAACCTTCAGCTCAGCATTTCTAACAACAGTACCACAAGCACCTGATTTTGCTTCAAATGGCTCTTTTGCAAATGCAAGGCTCATCGATAACACCGGACCCGCCTCAGTCATACCATAACCCTATTGGAAAATGAAAATTTTTGTTTGCATTCAGTTCACAAAAACAAGGTATTTCATTTTGATTATTGTAAAGTTACTTAACATTTCATTTTGAATAGATCAGTTTCATCAATCTAAGCCATTCAATTTTGATCAGAAATCAATCCATGGATAGGCACCACAAGTTGTCAGACCCAACAAGAGTACACCGACTCAACCAAAGCAAGAAGAAGTACAATTGAAGCTAGTGAGTTGTTTGTTCGCCTAAAATAATTACTCATGACATAAGTTAGGAACTAAGAAAGCCGATTCTGTTGTTGAAAGGGACATCACTCTATTAGTTAAGATGTTGGTGAGCTGCCCCCATAACATAAGCAACAATAATACATGAGAGGTATTTCCAAATTGATATCTCCAGTCCCCACCAACACATGCACTGATCTTCCATGGCACTCGCTTATGTAGCTACCAAAGGAGCACTATATATAGAGTATGGAGATGCGTGTTGGGTCTGTTCGGCGCTATTGGAATTGAACGTCTAATCCAACTGAACAGAAGCAAAATAGAGCAGGATTGAGAAAATGAAATAGAAGACTTTTCCAGCCTTTTTTCAATTCCATGGAGGAGGAATTGAGAATTGAATCCGGATTAGAAATAGTGTCTTTTTATTCTTATTTTTTCAATATTGACCTACGTGGCTCTCTTTTTCATTTTTTTGTTCTCTCTCGAAAAGCTTGCACGTTTTCAGAGAAAAAAGTTTCCTCTTCCAAACAGGCATAAAGATTACTAAGTAGGGAGGCGGGGAGGTAAAAAGAAAATTGGTTCAAAACTCTTTGGAATCGTTGATTTTGTATCGAGATTCGTACTTTTAATAAATTTAAAATTTAAAATTTATACTTTCAATAATTATTAAAATCTCGAAAAATCAACGACTCTAGAGGATTTTGAACCAACTTTTGATTCAATTACTACCTTATTAAGTAGTGCATGCCCCACGTGTTACGGTCTTATATCAATGCCAATTAAAATTAAATATCAAATAATTAATATTTAAATTTTTAAATAACAAAACTAATTGAAGAAATATTGTATAAATATCATCTTATATATGTATACAAAAAATTATATCATTTTGATATTATTTATATAGACATCAAGCGTTAATAAAATCAAAGGAAAAAAATTTTACAATTTAGACACGTTATTTGATGACTATTCAAATGAAGTTAAAATTTTATGATTTTTCATATATATATAATTGAGATGATATATAATATATCTAACGGTTCATATTTTTAAATTTATACATAAATAAATAAATAAACACCGTGAACATAAAAAATGATTGAATTGAATCTCTTCTCTTAAAAAAAAAACTGATTTAATATTAAGTGAACATACTATACATTGGATGCGCCAATAGAGAAATAGTAGAAACAAGAAAGTACAAGCCTCAAGCTAGGTATATTAAAATTCGGAGAATGCGTGCTAAAGGACAAAAGGGAAGAGAAACAACAAAAGGCACTAAATTCTGTAAAATGTAATTAACAACATGTTTTACTTCACGTGGTAACAGTAAGCCAGTAAATTCTTCTCCATCAGCCCATCGGTAGCACGTTCCTTAAAATATGCTATTCTAGAACACGCACAAATAATTCAATCAAAAATGTAGAATTCTGTTTTTCTATAACCGGATACCATGTGGGGAACCTAAATAATGTCAGACGAAATGTGCAATCCAATAACGTCTGAACAAATTAACATTATTTGCGCCTAGCCGCCTACGCATCATGATTGAATTTGAAGCCATGTTCTGGTTCTCTGGTTTCCATAGCTAAATTGAACCGAATTTGTATTTACTCTATGTTTCAATCAACTTGAATTGACCAAAGACAATCCCCAAAAAATATTTATAATTGCTTGTATGGAAAAGGTGTTTGGGATCCCATACACCCAAGCAAGACCAAGTGGTGATATTTAATTATTTATTGATTCATCCAGTATCATAGCAATTAATTAGCAAATGGGAAATAATGTATTTCTATAGGAATCATTTTTTTTTCAGAGAAGTCAAAAGACATTTTGTTGTGTTTGTATCCAAGTTCACAAATTTGGTTGCCTCAAATGAGGCCACCATTGTGAATTTGTGATGGTTGCTTATTTCTCACTGATTTTTTTATTTAATAATATAAATAAATAAATTATTAATAATAAGAATAAAAAAATAAATTTTAATATTAAAAATGAGAGCATGTGAGTGGTAGTGATGTTCCTCAAAGTTATCACTGAGAGTGATTTTTTTTTTCAACCTTTTAATTGTTTTAGTAAAAAAACACGGCAATGAGAGTTGTGCACTCCCACTGGCTAATAACAAAGCCATTTTCGTTAGAATAAGTTAAGTTGGTAAAAAAATGAAAGATTTTACTAAAAGTGACGTTTTTGTATAAACATGTCAATCTTTATTGATGCATTTCTAAAACTTCACTGTCACTAACGCATTGTCATTCTTAATATTAAAAATAATATATGTTGTCAAATTATGATGGCGCTATTATCATTGTTTTTTTCTTTCAACTGTTCCGTTTTAATTCAGGCAGATCAGGTCATCCAATTTTATTATCATGATTGGTTAATCTTAATTAATATAATTTCACCAGATTTTAATTAAATGAACCGAAAATTATAATGACAAAATCATACCATTATAATCATGTATGGATTCATTCATCAATAACTGTATGTCCCGTCATTGTCATATGTCAATCTTGTATTACTTATAAATCATGTACAAATTTTACACGTACAAATGACACGACATATGTTCATTAGTGGACGAGCTAAAAACCAACAGACCACAAGTCCACTATAAATCTAGATAAGTTCAAATAAGAGACCACTTTTATATTTTATCACAGAGAGATACATATATGATTAATACTTGTGAAATCACTATCTGCAGATAAACAAGAACCTAGCCAATTGAATTTGACAGCCATCTCTTGCGTTAAAGCCAGCTGGACCCCACTCATTAGGCGGACCCCTTTTTTTATTCCATGAACATTTTATTCATCATACTTTTTTTCTTTCTCCTTGGAGAAGGCATGACTACTACATTGCGTAAAACTGGAGAGGAGTTCACTTGAATAAGTTTTGGGCAAATTTTATTTTTAAAAACATTCTGAATTTAGTATAATTGCTTTCTTTTTAACAAATTAGAAGGGGCTAAGACAAAATTTGTATTGGGGACAAAGACATCAAGTCGAAATTAGTGGTCATGATATATTCAAACTTAATAACCATCAAAACTTTTGATCCATAGAAGAATCACTCAAATTAATAATATGTTCTTTTTATAATTTGGATTATTGAGTCTCTATTTTTTTTATGAATAGCCCCAGATTACATTAATCCAATTTGACTTCTAAAACTTTTCTATGGCGCATGATTGTTTTTCATTATATTTTTCGTTCCCTAATAAAAATATATAGTAAACCTTTCTTACTTAACAAAGTGAATGATTGTTAAAATGTCAGTTATATTTTTTCCAAAAAAAAAAAGAAAGGAAAAAAATGAGGATTTAACATGTATCTTTTAAAATTAGCCTTGCTCGTATTCTATTATTTCTCCTCATCAATGAGTAATAAATGGATAATGATAATTTATCAAATAGAAAACATAATTATATAATAATATAACACTATATAGTTACGATAATGACCAAATATGTTTCATTGACACTTGTAAAGAAAATTAAGAATCAATATTAAATATAACATTAGAAAAGAAACAAGTGAAATTAAGTTGCACTAACCTGGCCCAGAAAAGCAGTAGGGATCTTAGCCCTGAAAGCATCTTGTATATCTTTTCCCATTGGAGCAGCGCCAGACATAACAATTCGAATAGATGATAGATCATATTTCTCAACCAATGCATTCTTCGCAATATCTACCACAATCGGTGGCACTAGTGGCGCCACTGTTATTTTGTACTTCTGTACCAATTCCATCATAGCAACCAACTCGAACTTCTTCATTATTAGAATTCCTGCGCCAACTCGCAACCCACAAAGCAAGATGGAGTTCAAAGAGTAAATGTGAAACATAGGAAGTACACAGAGGATCACATCCGTCTCGCTAAAGTACAGATTTGGATTCTCTCCATCAACCTACAAAAATATAGGGATCATACCATCATCAACAACAACAAAATCTTGAATCCCCAAATAAATTGAAATAGGTTAGAAATAAAACCCAACCCAAAATCAATAAAATAAAACCAGCACTTCAACTGTCTATACCTCACAGTTTTTCTTAGTATCAATTGTCAACATTGTTCTTTTGAAGTGTGAAGTATAAATTCATCCATCTATTTTGTTTTGGAACTTAGAACCGCCTTAGCATAATTCAAAGTACCTGTGATTCAAACTTCCAAGCAGAACTTCTGAAATCCGTCCGTTCAAAAAGGAAAGGACGGGTCTCACAATTCTTTGACTACCGAGTTGTTTATACTATTTTGGAATAGACCAAGTCCACGAACTATTATCGTTGCAGAGAACTTTGAGCTGTCCTGATCAGAAAGGAATAGGCCATAGCAGATTTTCAATTACAGCCCTAAATTGTTTTTGAAGAGGAAAGGCTTGTCCTCATTTTCAATTACTTTCTTTTCTAGATTTGTCCTCATTTTTTGTATTTCCATTTTATTCTGAGATAAATGCTAATTGAATTCATGAGCCTCCCAACTCTCCAATATCAATTAAGAATTGCAGAAATATCTACTAAGAGATACTTTCCAACAAGAAATAAATATATTCAAAATGCAAGCACCAAGTCAAGGTTTGACTTTTCTGTACGTTTACATTGTACCAATCCACCCGAAAAATACAAAAAACCAGACAAAAGGGCATTTAGATGTCCCTCGTATGACCTGATCATACTTCATAGTCATACCATCTAAATTCTAAGAAACCATTAATTTATTTTATTTTATAAATTGAGTACAAAAAGAAAACCCCAGTTAAGTATTCATGATCAAACTAACAGACAAAAGGAAATTCAGATATGACAACTGAAAATATGGGGCGAACGGCAAATTCGCTAAATGCCAGATCGCGTCTAAATTTGAGTCAACAGAAAGAAAGCTCCATATGATCTGAAAAAATAGCGGGGCCAAAATGCAAAATTGAGTGACAAACTAAACTCTCAACGACAGAGTCCAGTCCAGTGGCTCTCATGCTGTCACGCTCTCTTTGGTCAGATTCCTTGATCACTACTAGAAAATAGTAAAAAAAAAAAAAAAAAAAAAACTTTGGCAAAAAAAAGGAAGTAGGATCAACAATATCACGAGTATAATTTAATACAAATCAATAATGTCCAATTTATGAAGTTCAAGGGATTTTCATGCAAATCACTGCTTCTGACATAAGATGCCCACAAAAAAGCGAACTTGCACCAAAAACATACTATATATAAAAGAGAAAACAGAGTAGGTGTCGCAACAAATTGAAACGAGAATGGTATATACTACAGTGTAAGTTACAACTATTATAACATAGCAAATTAAAGCAAAAGCGGTCAAATAACAGAATAATGGTTTAAAGAAAGGTACAGAGAGGAGAACAGAGTTTAACCTACTGACACAATTTCAAATACTTCAGGGACTAAACCAGAATCTCCCCGCTCAAACTCAAAATTACCTCGAAATTTCTTCTCGACACTTCTAATTCGTAAATCTACAACATACCTGTTGCGCGACACTGGTAATGAGGCTTCTGTGCGTGAGCATCACTCCCTTCGGCAACCCGGTGGTGCCGGAACTGTATGGCAGCGCCACCACATCGTCTGGATGTATCTCCACTTCCAGCAACTCGACTTCCCCTCCCTCAATCAGATCCGGGAAGAACAAGCAGCCGTCAAATTTCTTGTCGATGGTAATTAATGTCAGATCCTTCTCCTTTGCCAGATCACGCACCTTCTCCACCGCACAGGCCTCAGTGACGATTATACTGGCGCCTGATGCCACTAACTGCTTCTTGATCTCACCAGGTGTCAGAAAGGGATTGGCTGTCGTGGCAATTGCGCCCAATCGGGATGCGGCAATGAAGGTGAACACGAATTCGGAGGAGTTTCTGAGGAGATTCATGACGACTTTACCCTTGGTGAGACCGAGCTTCGCCAGGTTGGCAGCGGCACGACGGGAGAGAAGGTCCACATCAGCATAAGTGTAGATCTTACCAGTGCCGCCTTCAATGAGGCACGGGCGATCGGCAAAGCGGGAGAGGAACTCGAAGCAGTAGGAGTGGAGCGGCATTTCATTCGTGATCTTTATGTCGGGGAGCTTCGAGCGAAAGATGGTCTCTTCTTGCATGGAGCCCATTCTCTTCGAATTTGGGATTGGGATTTTGAGTTGCGAGAGAAGTGGGAATTTTAAGTTTGGGATTTGAGAAGAGGTTGCTTGGTGTTCCCGTCCGTTGGCTGTTGATGTTTGTTGCTCCTTAGTCCTTGCTGAAGGAAGAAATGAGGATGGGGAGGAGAAGGTATTATAACTGTAACTGGGTCGAGGACTTGGTGGGAAATCTGACAATAAACTTTTCTTTTCTCTGATTATTTTTTTTATGGTTGATAATAATTAAATTAAGTAAACTTTTAATTATTTAGAAAATAAAATATAAAATTGATTCTCCAACTAAATTTTTGTATAGAAAGAGCGGTTTAGTTGGAGAATCAATTTAGTGGCGCGTCATATTAGAACCCGAATATGGTGACAAGTGAGCGAGGGCCGGATCGTCATCACCTTAGTGACGCGCTGCATCGGCGCCCAGATGTAGTGTCAAATTAACAAGGGTCTTCGCACTTGACTCAACGAGTGCGAGGGGAAAGGAAGCTAGTCGGGGAAAGTAGGATAATCATCATGATCAAATTGATTTTTGGAGATTTGGTCTTAAACGTCATCGGTGCGTATGCCTCACAAGTAGATTTGAGCGATGATGTCGAGAGACGATTACGGGAAGACTTAGAGGACATGATTAGAGGAGTGTCTACGCGGTGAAAAACTCTTCATTGGAGGTGATCTTAATGGTCATGTTGGCACGGTAGAGGGGGTTTGAGATGGTACATGGGGGTTTTGGATATGGCGAACGAATCGAGAGGAGAAGACATCTTGAACTTCGCTATAGCTTATGACCTCGTGGTAGCGAACACCTTCTTTAGAAAGAAAAAATCGCATTTAATTACTTTCGGCGATGGGCCACACTCGAGCCGGATCGATTTTGTCCTGACTAGAAGGGAGGAGAGGCCAAACTGCATGGATTGTAAGGTTATACCTGGCGAGTGTGTTCTCACACAACACAAACTTTTGGTGACTGATTTTTGTTTTCAAGTATGCGTTCGGCGAGATAGAGGCATGAAAATAACGAGAACGAGGTGGTGGAAGCTCAAAGGGGACGTTTCTCAGGTGTTTAAGAATAGAGTTATTGCAGAAGAATCGTGGAACGAAGGTGAGGATGCGGATAATATGTGGAAGAAGATGACGACTCACATTCAGAAGGTGGCTATAGAGGTGTTTGGAGTAACTAGAGGAAATAAACGTGAACCTAAAGACACTTGGTAGTGGAATGATGAAGTATAAAAGGCTATCAATGAGAAGAAAGAATGTATAAACGTTTACATCACAACAAGAGTGATGAAAATATACAGAAGTACAAATAAGCTAGAAGAAACGCAAAGAAAGCTATGAGTAAAGCAAAGGGTCAGGCATACACGGAGTTGTATCGGAAATTAGATACGAAAGAAGGTGAAAATGATCTCTACAAGATGGTTAAACTTCGAGAAAGGAAGACAAGAGACTTCCACCAAGTAAAATGTATTAAGGATGAGGCTGATAGACTTTTGGTGAAAGATGAGAAGATTAAGAATAGATGGAGAGCATACTTCGATAAGCTATTCAACGATGAGAGTGAGAAAAAACCACGATCGAGTTGGACGACTCAATTGACAACAATAGGCGATTTGTTCGGAGAATTCAAGATTCTGAGGTGAAAGAAGCTTTAAAAATGATGAAAACAGGTAAGGCGTTAGGACCGGATGACATCCCGATTGAGGTATGGAAATGTCTTGGAGATATAGCAATATTGTGGCTCACTAAACTATTTAATACCATTTTTCGGTCGAATAAGATGTCTGATGAGTGGAGAAGAAGTATATTAGTACCAATCTTCAAGAATAAAGGAGATATTCAAAGTTGTACTAATTACAGATGAATTAAGCTCATGAGTCATACCATGAAGTTTTGGGAGAGAGTGATCGAGCACCGTTTAAGAAAACTGACAACTGTCTCTAAAAATCAGTTTGGTTTTATGCCTGGGAGGTCCACTATGGAGGCGATTTTCTTGATAAGACAACTTATGGAGAGACATCGAGAACAGAAGAAGGACCTACATATGATATTTATTGATTTAGAGAAAGCGTATGATAAAATTCGAGAAATATCATGTGGTGGGCGCTCAAAAGGAAACTAGTCCCAACAAAGTACGTTACCCTTATTAAGGATATGTACACAAATGTTGTGACTTGTGTCAGAGCATGTGACAATGAGTCCGATACATTTCCTATTAAGATAGGATTACATCAAGGGTCAAGATTGAGTCCATATATTTTCACCTTAGTGATGGATGAGATCACACAGGACATACAAGAAGATATTCCTTGGTGTATGCTCTTTGCTGATGATGTGGTGCTGATTGACGAGAGCAGAATTGGCGTCAATCAGAAACTAGAATTGTGGAAACAAACTTTAGAATCAAAAGGTTTTAGACTTAGTAGGACAAAAACTGAATATATGAGGTGTCAGTTCAGCGGGGAAAACTTAGATGACGGAGATGTTAATTTGGATGGACGAGTTGCACCCATGAATGATACATTTCGGTATTTGGGATCGATGTTGCAGAGTGAAGGAGAGATCGATGAAGATGTGAGTCATAGAATAAGAGCTGGATGGGTAAAATGGAGACAAGCATCTGGTGTTCTTTGTGACAATAAGGTCCCAAACAAACTAAAAGGCAAGTTCTACATGACGGTGATTAGACCCGCAATGTTGTATGGCGCAGAATGTTGGGCTACAAAAGGACAACACATCCAGAAAATGAGTGTAGCTGAAATGCGGATGTTGCGTTGGATATGTAGTCACACAAGGAAAGATCGAATCAGAAATGATTATATTAGAGACAAACTTGGGGTAGCACCAATTCAAGAAAAGCTAGTCCAACATCGTTTGAGATGGTTTGGTCATATCCAACGAAGACCTCCTGAAGCATCGGTACGCAGCGGTATTTTAAGTCGTCCTGAAAATACAAGAAGAGGAAGAGGTCGACCGAGACCGACATGGGAGGAAGTAATAAAAAGAGATTTGAAGTAATGGAGTGCGTGGAAGATAGCGATTCATGTACCTGAACCATGATTTAGGAGTTAAAGTCTAATAGTAGAGTTATAGACTTTATATTCTTAGATTTTTTAGGATTTTAGGATTTAGAATTTAGAAATAGATTTCAGAAATTGAGGTTTAGATAGAATTTTAGGATTTAGAATTTAGAATTAGGTTTTAAAATAGAATTTTAGGATTGAGAAATAGATTTTATAATAGAGGTTTATTGTACTATTATTATTATTGTTATTATTGCTACTATTATTAGCATATTATCATTATCATTATCATTATCATCTTTATTTATATATTATTATTATTATTATTTATTTTTATTTATTTTCTTTTTCTTCCATCATATTCATTATTATCATTGATATTTGAGATCTTTGATCTTATGTTTTCCGATTGGGTTTCATTTCTAGCCTACCCCAATTTATTTGGGATTAAAGGCTTTGTTGTAAAAAAATCATAATACAAATACGATATTTGCTATACATAACATTATAATCTAACTCACATCTACATTGCAAGGTAAATAGACGATAAGGTCAAATAAATGACTGAATTCAGTCATTTCTAATTAGTCATGTGCGTCGTGCCAACCAATTCCAATGAACTCTATCATCATTTAATTATAATTATAATTATAATTAAACTGCGGGGACGCGTTTTGTGTACTTTAGCGCTGCAGAGTTATAAATTATCCATCAGAGTTAACCATTAATTCAACTAAAACAGCGCATCTGATGTCCTCCATTTCTTAATGAAACGGAGAGAAAGCCAGCCCGATAAAAGGGGAAATTTTCATAAAGCGTCCAAGAATCAACTTTATTAACATAGGGATCAATGGATCAATGACACTCTAAAAATTTGATAGAGGATCAAAAACGTAAATATTTCTTGCGCCTCTAAGTATTTTTATGATTTTTAAACACTTTTTCCAAGGTTTTGCAAGTGTGAGACCCAGTGATCGTCGACCATTATTTTTGAAAATAGTATAAGATGTATAAGTAAAATATTTATCTCATATGTTATGAGAAATAATAATGATCTAGTGGCTGAGGGTTAAATTTGAGATGTTGAGTTTAAAAGAGGTGTGAGTTCGACCCCCTACTGCACCATTTTTTTTATTAATAGGAGCGCAAGTAATAATTGTGCCCCTAAATCACATAACTCGTGGGCCATATTCCCCAGAAAATATTATTTATACTCTTATCTCCAAACTCTCACCCCCCTCACACACACTTTTTATCATTTCTCTTCCGAAACTTCTCTCTCTTCACAAACTCTAAACCCTAATTTCACATTTCTCCCCAAAAACTCATCTACACAATGTTTATTGTTAGTTTTTACACCGAAACATTTATCCAAAATGGGCTACATGGTGTTTATTACTCGAAAAAAGCTACCGATAATTTTAATGTGCATGCCGACATAACACTCACTAAATTGGAGACCGAGCTCTATCGGTGGATGGGAATTTTGAGTTCAACACATGGTTTAGAGATATCGGCGAGGTTCAATGTCGAATTATAACTTACTCCTTCGGTAATGTTCTATACCGAGTTATAACTTTTGAGTAATGATATTTGGAGACTTATGATTAACCATTCGGTTCAACCGGGTACTTTTACAATGATTGACTTGTATGTTGAGCTTAAAACCCGTTGGAATACACCAAACAAGATTGTGCGATTGGTAGTCGAGGTTATGAAATCCAAACGCATATGTTGAGTGAACTCACATCCCTAAGAATTAAAAAATGGTGCAGAGGGGATCGTTAAATCATTATTATTTCTCATAACGTATGAAATATACATCTTGTACTATTTTTAGAAATAAGTTTAGAAATGTAAGTATTACTTGAGCCTCTAAGTTTGGTCAACGATGACTGGCTCCACACCTAAAAAACCTGGGTGACTTTGACTCTTGGCAAATGAGCCACTAATCAAGTGCCACGTAGGATACCCAGCATACGCGCGCACGAAGCGGGAAGAAATGGACCTACTGGTTCCGAGTCTGTCCTGTTCTGACCAATTCTGGACCGGGCCCGGTTCAACGGTACTAACATTACATCATGATATTTTTTTTCTGTTCAATTTATACTCGGGGACTTTTATTTTTTGTACATGCGTGAGTCGTGACTGAGGACTACAAAAAATGCACACGGTTTACCACTTCTTTCTCCTGCTTGGGCGTATATTTCTTTTCGGTGTTTGGGATTACTTTGCATGTTAAAAGGTTTTAAGTAAGTTGAATATTGCAAGTTGAGCAATTTGGCGTAAGATTTTTTTTTTGTGTGTGACAATAATGAGAGTATAGCCACTTGACTTGAAATATTCATAAAAAATATTTCATCGGTATTTGGAACCTCTAAACTTTTTACATAAAAAAACATTTTTTTTGGTTTATTATAACAGTTTTTTAATTTTTTCGTAAAAATTTAAATTTAGAGTTCAAATCGTACAAAATAAACAAATCAAATATTAAATACTTGTCGATATTAATCTGCAGATGCTAGTGGGAGAGATTATTAGTTAAATTCATCAACTTTCCAGATTCTTTTTTATTCAAATCAATTAGCAAACCGAAGTTGCAAAAGCTCTTTATTCTTTTTGCAAGTTGTTGCGGTAGAAATCTTATCCGAACAAAAAAAAATCTAACATTAATATTAAAGCAGCAGATAAATAAGAAAGTGAAGACATCCACTACCAAAAAAGGAATTAGCATTTTTTTTTTAACGGAGTAGGCTGTAGGCGAATTTTATTCCATATTCAAATTTATAGGGTTCAAAAGAGAAAAAAAAATAGTCAGTTTTACACAAAGACCCATCTGCTCTTATTATTTAAGGAATCAGAAGAGGTCTCAAGGGCTTAGAACTAATTTTAGTTTCAAACTCAGTTTCAACCATCGAATTCACATCTAGATCAAAATAAAATATAAAAATAAAAATAATTTTATCATATCGATGATTAAATACAAATTAACATGATTAAAATTAGATTTAAAATCAAAATTGATCTCAAAACCCTGAGACCTCCCCCATTCTTATTTAATCCACCGAAACACTACTTCCAACATCCACTTTCTCTTTTTTGTCACTCTCCAGCCGCCGCCTTCCCATTTTTACCCTGAATGTTGAATATAATGTCGGAAAACTCAAAATTTCCATAACAATACCATGTATTATCTCATCTTGATACCGAGCAGTCCAATAAATATGAAACATCAGATATATTTTTATAAAAATAAAGAGTCTAATAACTAAAATAGTTTTTATTTTTATTAATAAAATTTTAATTGTGCGTCTATAAGAAAGAGAAATAACAAAATATTAAAGCTTCTCAGACATTGAAAATGTATTGGATATAAAATTATTTGTTACATAAATTTATATTTTCATTTTCTGCATCAAAATAAAATTAATTAAACAATAAAAATCATAAAAAAATGAATAAAATATAAGGTACAAATATACTAATTAATTGTATAACATTCATCGTATTAAGAATTAAGATAAATCCAAATAATATGGACTCTTTGCTAGTATACATAAAGAAGCATCCCTTCGTAGTCAAATTTAAGACGCTCAAAGAGTCAAGACTATCACAACGAATGTGCTTTTTCAAATGTTTCAAGGGCAACGGATTAGGTTGTCAATGAGTAGGGCAGGTTAATGAAAATTTTTTATTTATATTTATATTCAATAAATTAATGAATTTTTTTATTCATATCTATATCCGATAATTTAAGAAAAATAAAATTTATTTATATTCATCTTATCGGATACGATATGGATCGGATAAACGGCCAAACAACTTTCAAAATAGAAAAAAATATATAATATAATATAGTAATGAAAAAGATTATAATATAATTAGTAATAAAAAATATAATATAATTAGCAATGAAAAATTATAATATAATTAATAATAAAATAGATTATAATATAATTAGCATTGAAATAGATAATAGATAAAGAATTTTTTTTTTTTTTGTTTTATCCGTATCTTTACTCAATAAGTTAACGGAATTTTTTTTATTATCCATACCGATACTTGATAAGTTAACAAAAATAAAACTTTATCCATACTCATTTTATGGGATACAATACGGATTGAATAAATAATTACAGTAGTGTTATTGACAACCCAAGAACGGATGGACTCGGAATTGAAGCACTGAAACGCCGAAAAGCCAAAAAAATGGGGAAAAGGATCTACCTCTTCGGAAAAATAAGCTTTCCCGCACCAAAAACGAATAGATCAGTTTTTAGTAATAATAAGCTTTATTAAATTAATATTATTAAAAATAAGAGTGAGAAACGTAAAATTTCAAATATACGAATAGCAAGCGCATATGACGATGGCGCGTTTCATTATTTTTTACGAAACACGCCACGATGATGTAGTTACGCGCCATTCGTATATTTGAAATTTTACGTTTCTCACTCTTATTTTTAATAATATTAATTTAATAAAACTTATTATTACTAAAATCTGCGAATAGATCAACGAGACTTGTCGAGCTTTTATTTTGTCTACATCATATTTTATTCTTTTTATAAATTTGCCCTCTTTTATTTTTTTTATCAACTTTGATCATATTTGATGAACGCATACAGATAGAAGTGACACAACTTCTCTTCCATCTAATTTGTATTTAGTGAACACACACAGCTATGAACGTGCGGAAATTTTTCCTCTTTTTAAGTTTTCGATTTCTAAATAACCAAAAAAGTATATATATATATATATAGAGAGAGAGAGAGAGGTGTGCTAATGTGTTTTATAAAGCACACAATATTTCATATTTCATACTTATATCTTATGTTTTAAAATTCAAATGGACGATCTAAACTGTTAAATATGATCTTCATATCAAAATATTCTTGATGATCAAATTTTATATTTTTTAGAATTTTTTTGCTATTTATTTAAAGGGATAGAAAATCATTGATATTGAATGGTTCAGATCACGACAAATCAATGAATTTTGTAGCCCTTCAAAAAAAAATAGTAAAAAAAATCCAAAAAAATATATAATTTGATCACCAAAGAAATTTTGATATGATGATCATATTTAACGGTTTGGATCGTCCATTTGAGTTTTAAAATATGAGATATAAACGTGAAGTACAATATATTTTGTGCTTTATAAAGTACATTAGCACACGTCTCTCTCTCTATATATATAAAGTAAAGGTACCGTGAGGTTAACTCAAAAAATACATCAAATCATCTCCAAATTTTAATTTATTATACTCATTAAATTCTTTATATGAAAATCTTTTGGGATATAAAAATTTGAAGTATTTTGAGATTTGTAAGTCATGATTTTTAATTTTTAAAAATCAACTATAAAAAAATATTCAATCTTTGAGCATCATTTTTAAAAATTAAAAACAGAGACTTAAAAATCTCAAAACACTCCAAATTTTTGCATCTCACAAGATCTTTATATAAATAATTTAATGATCACAATAAATTAAAATTTGGAGATGATTTGATGTATTTTTTGAGTTAAGCTCACGAAGAGTCTCTGTAAGATTAAGCTTACGGTGCTTCGCGAAGCAAAGAGGTGTTTGCTTCGGCCTAAAAAAATCTCATCAAATCAAAGTCCAAATTGTCAATCTAATTCACCTAACATAAACTACATATTCAAGTCTTATGAAATACCAAATTTGATTATATTTAAAGCTTTTTAACTATTTTTTTGGATTTTTAAAAAATACTTCAAAAATAATAAAATTTATCATCTTTCAAAAATTGAAAAAAATAATAAAATTTGAAAGTTCACAGGAAGAATTTTTCATAGTTAAAAAAAATCAGAATAATAGGATATTATACTTTCATCTCGGAAAATTCAACAATGATTAATATCAGTTATTTTTTTCTTTGTTATATTATTTTCCAAAAGTTTTCGTTTTTTTAATATTTTTCCCCGAATGTCCATACGCCCCTTTGAAACATTAATGGGATAGATTACCATTTCAAAAAGTAACAATAGGACGTGTTCGGCGGGCAAAGGGGAATAGAAATAGGTGAGAGAATTAAATTGATTTTTGTTGGGGAGTGGGGTAGATCCGTAGTTCTTTGAACCGAAAAATTGATTTGAAAGATTTGGGAACCGTTGATTTTGCGTTGGGATTCATACTTTTAACAGACCCCGAAGTCCGAGATTCACACTTTTAATAATTATTATGAATCCCGATGCAAAATCAACAATTTCTGAACCCTTCGAACTAATTTTTCGGTTCGAAAGATTACGAATGTAACCCGAACGCTTTTACTGTGTGCGTGAGAAAAAAAAACAGCTCATACATAACTTTCTTTTACCAGCTGCAAGTACTGTGGCTGAACACGGGTTAAGAGCAGAGGTGGAATTACACAGGATTCAGTGCAGTCTTATAATCCCACTCAAAATCTTCACAGAGCTAATTTTATAGACCAATTTCTAGATTAATATTGAATATATATTAAAATTTTAAAATAATGATCCCACTAAAATGTGAAATAATTATAAAAAAGATCTTATTGATTTATTTAATTCTAATTTCACCGATTGAATCACAGTTTTTTAGTTAAAAAAAATATGATGTATCCACTAAAATTAAATTTTAGTTTGGACACTATCAAGGAGAGGAGATTTATTTTTTTGTAAATAAAATTAATAAATCGATGAAATTGGTAAAAAATAGCTGGAGTTTTAAGACGTTGGTCAAACACGAGTTTTAAACTCGGGTCCAGCTCCCTAGCCCGAGTTTGAAACTCAGGTCAGGTGTTTTTTTTACGTTAGTTAGTTATTATTTTTAATAGGTTTTAATAGTTTATTTAGTTTGTTTATTATCTTTAAATATTTATTTATTAATTTAACTTATTTTTATGGATTTTAATAAGTTTTAATATATATTTTTTAATTTAGCTTATTTTAGAATATTTTATTTAATTATCTTGTTATGTGTAATTATGTAATTAAAGTCATTAAGGGATCAATTTTATTTATTATGTTTAGATATTTATTTAATTGTTTTGTTATGTGAAATAACAATAAAGACATAATGTTATAATAATTAAAATATATTTTTAAAAATATTAACAATGAGTACGTTAGTCCATATTATCACTATAATAGAAACGATCTTACACAACACCCAAACCAACGATCCAAAAATTAAAATTCAAAAACTGAAATATCACGTATTATCAACCTTTTTCATATATTCATATATAATAAGAGATGTGAGAGAGAGATATAAGAAAGAAAGAAGAGAGAGAAGGAATAAAAATAAAAAATCGATCATCTCAACTTTAAATGATCATAATTTTTAATAGAAAATTTCGATTGAGATGTTCTACGCGGTCACAAAAAGCTTATGATGAGATCTATAGGGTTAACAGCTAATGCAGTTATCGTCATTTTCAGGACAAAAAATATCGTCTTTAAACTCAAAAACGCATTTAAAGTTTCTTATTCTCTTGTTTCATTTCTTTCTTTATTTTTTTCATAGAAATTATATAATATTTTATATTATTACATGAGTGTGATGTATATATGTATTATTGAATAAATATTTTATATTATTGCATATATAATTATATTTTATATATTACTTATTGAATGAGTGAGTAATATACAATAACATATGTTCTCATCTAATTAATTTGTCTCCACATATTTGACTCTATATATCAATCTGACTTAAATAAAGAACGTTATAATTATTTTTTTAAAAATTAAAATTATATTTAATGACGGTTATTAATTAAAAATTATTGTTATATTAAAAACCAAGTTAAATTAATAAATAAATATTTAAACATAATAAACAAACTAAATAAACTATTAAAATCTATTAAAAATAATAACTAACAAACGTAAAAAAAAAACACCTAATCTGAATTTCAAACTCATTTAAAACTCGAGTTTTATCAGCGTAGCAAAACTCCAGCTATATTTTAGCAGTCTCATCAATTTATTTATTTTATTTACAAAAAAAAACTGCAAGGAGAGATGGGTTGTGTCAGAGACTCAGAGCTTCTTTTTTTTTTGTTTGTCAGTAGCAAAAAAAACCTGTGTTACACGAATTCGTGAATCCTTATCACTTACAAACTTACAGCGCACAATCCAGATCATCAAAATTGTTTTTAGATTATTCCTCAACAATCCAAAGGCACTCGCCTGCAAATCCAAAGGCCATAATCGCGCTGCAAAGTTACAGCGCGTTAGATAATTTATTCCCCCAATTCGTGTCAGATTTCAGGAGTAATGGTTGATGTGCCATCTTATCCAAAATGTGGCGTTATGACTGTTATCCATACCATGTTTCATGCTGGCATGTTATGGTTTTACTTTTCTTATTTAACAAGCAAGTTAATTTTTCATTCTCCTTTTTATTTAAAGAAAAAGAAGAATTTTATTCGTAATCGTAGAAAAAGGCTCAGGCTCATCCCCAATTTCAAAAGATCAATAGTATTTGTGTTACTGTGAATTATGTATAAACTATAATTGTGTATGCAACGAACGCCAAATACAAAATTTAAACGAGAATGTATCGATAACCTGATACCAGAGAAACCAGTGACAGGAGCGTACTATCCTGCTACTCTCAAATTACTAAAACCTTCAATTTGAACTAATAACAGGACAGTTAATGTCGGTTGGATTTACTTTATGGATTTTTCTGTTAACTTAAATTTGAACTAATGACAGGACAATTAATGTCAGGTTGGATTTACTTTATGGCTTTTTCTGTTAATTTTAAACTCTAATCAAGCTCTACTTCTATACAATAAATAAAATAATAATGCAACGGATTTATCTTTCATCTTTCACGTCTTATGTCATTGACACTCAATCATAATCGAAAAATCAATATAGAAAGACGGTACACGCACAAATTCCTGATTCAGATTGATATGACAAACAAATCCTTCCAAAGTTTCATAAATGCACATTTTTTTCTCTGAACTTACCGAATAATGAACAATATATATATATTTTAATAGATCAAGATAACTAGTGAATATAATCTGAAATAATAGAGACTCAATCGCTTAAATACATGATCTATGTTCTATGTTTTAGGACAAAACATTATGAAAATCATGACCATTATGGCCTAAAGATAGCACAATTGTGCCATAATATGCAAAAAATAATTATAGACCTTATATAGTTTGAAATTACAACATGTATTTTTAGTAATTAATTATAATCGGTCCATCAATAATTATAATAATTACTTATTATATCTATATGTTTTCAGTTCGAAACCCTAATTGAAGTACATAGAAAATGCGAACAAATATACAATACTTTTAATCAAATTTAATCAATTATTTTTTAGCATTATTTAATTAATGATAATAAAAAAATACATAATTATTTATATGTAGTCCTACATAATATTTGATATCGGACGTCTCCGATTTCAACAATCCTTAAAGAGTCTTTTGACAAAACTGGAGTAAAAGTCTCTGATATTGTAAATGACAGGACAGTTAATGTCATCACGTGTATCATGATATATTATGTGGAAGAGGATTAATAGAGTAAGTGGGATTGTTGTGAACACGCAATATTTCAAACTTGTAATTGGAAAAAATACAGCCAAAGAAGACTATTAATAATATATCATTCAATAATTTGGTTCTTAATATTATACATTAAACTTAATCCATAAGACCATAAAAGTATTATAAACTTAATACCTATCTGATGTTGCCCTACTACGTCACTATACTCTCAAACCTGTCTTAAGTTGACTTTACAACTTGATTAACTTGTCCTCTCATTTTTTTTTATATTAGAGATAAAACAGGGCACCAGGCATTGGTTACATCAGAGAGGTGCTCCTACTCAGCGTAGTTGACCTGAAAGCTAATTTTCCAAAGTAGTCTAACTAATACCTCATTCTGACAAGAGAAGGATCAAAGAGAAATCTAAATCTTCTAGATGGTGATTCCAAACAATCGACCTATCTAGCAAATTGAATATAGCACTAGCTTCAGTGATACAGAAGGGTCAAATTGCAAGTCTAGCGCCGTTGGTTCATTGCTAATACGTAGTACTGGTGCAAAAGAGGGACATTTCTGACTATATTACTCTGCTGATACCAACCACAACCTCAGTGCTTTCTTTTATTTTCAGAATTACTTGAACCCTTCTATTTCTCTGCAAGAATTTTCTTAATTACATTGGTAGTCGTTAGCTGTATTATCAATTGATGATACTGGTAACGTGCTCTTACAGGGAATTTGGTAGTTGAATGTGAGAAGAAAATAGATCGAGGAAGCTTTTAGAAAAATAATAAATGATGGCAAATTAGACTTCATGATCATTCAATATAGTTCGTACTTTCAAGATTGCTTCCACTATTCCACAGTTCGACTTTTAGAACTTTTCAATTTATTTTAAGCACAGACTGCTCTAGTGATTGTCATTATGTCGCATTTAATAGTTTTTAAATACACTTTAGATGGTTGGTATTGGTAGGATCACCCAACTCTGTTGTGGTCCCAATGTATGAAAACTTCATTTGGTCCTGAATATTTCAATTTTTTGTTCCTTTCAACATCTCATTATCTTTCATATTTGTAATTCATAAAGAGAATAAAGACATTTTAGGTATGATGTACCAAATGTTGGAACATATTTTCAGAAAAACTCAAAATCAATATTAGCAGTACTCCATTTTCGTATCTTGTAATTGAGGTAAGGCAGCCCATCTGTGTTTTATTCTGCAACAAAAGCCCATTAATTTGGATCCGAAATGTGCAAAAGTTGGCCCACTAATTCATTAGGTTTTTGACACGTGTAAACATTTCTCATTTTCTCATGAATCATGATTAAGGCTGGGCAAAAAACTCGCAGCTCGTAACTCGTTCGGAATTTAGCTCGAAAATAACTCGTTCAAATTCAACTCGAGCTGATTCAGCTCGAGCTATCCTGACTCGTATAAAAAAGCGAGCCGAGTACGAGTTGGGTCCGCTCGCTTCGGTAACTCGCTCGCATTTTAACTCTTTGATTATAATGTGCTGTGAAATTGTGTAATATGTATGTAAATATTTGTATAATTATCGTTTGTAGATTTGTATGTGAAATATGTAATTTGTATGTGAAATTGTCCCATTATACGAGTTGGTTGCGAGCTCACTTGGCTCAAATGAGCTATTTGAGCTCGGTCGGTGAGAGCCAATACGAGTTACATGAGCCAATTATACGAGCTAATATGCGAGTTACGAGTAGCTCGAGTTATAAGCAAGCTGAATACGAGTTGACCATTTAGCTCGGATGTGAGATGCTAATTCAAGTTAACTCGACTCGTATAGTTTCTAGCTCGAGTACGAGTTAGTGCCAGATCGCTCGCACTCGCTCGTTGAACGGGCCTAATCATGATCCATTATATATATATATATATATAATAAATTAATGAGGACGGTTCAAAATATCTTATCTTCGATGTCTATGTCATATCTCTATTTTCAGTGACTAAACCTAAAAATAAGAAAATACAATTTGATTTTTAGTAATGTCCACGAACTTGGTTGAAGTTTTCACTTTAGTAAAGAATATATTAAGACCCCATCTTTCAAGTTATGGCTTTGAACATATGCTCCAACTTCCCATCCTTTTAAAAATAGAAAAATAAAAAATATTTCGTATATTCTAGCATAATTATGATGATTTTTACATGGAATAACATGGCGAAAAAACTTGGGCTAGATGTTTTTTTTTAATAGAAATGATGTGACACTTCGGTGGAAAAACTATACCTGGCCCGAAAATAAAATTTGGATCATACTCCATGAAAAAAATTAACACTATCTTGCTAGATGATGCAAATTATTTTTCTATTTTTCTACTTTTTAAAAAGATTGTCCAACTTCCGAATATTAATTTTCATGCCGATTGTATCTATTTTCGGTTGGTCACAGTTGTTCTTGAACCAACATCACAACAGTTTAGCAATTAATGGAGTCTGGCAATTGCTTGTATTAGAAAATATTGGCAATAGAAAATTAAAAGTTTTGTCATGGTGCTACTATTGTAAGTTTATTACTAAATGCTACAAATTTCATACTACAAAAATCTAACCGATGATTTCAGCTATTAATTGTAATTTAAGCATCAAAATGTAATTGACATGGAATGGTAACAAAAATATCATGTGCATTCAATTATCTAAGTTATATATTAGAATTTAAGCGTTAAAATCAGTGTATCTAACCATACTAAATATAACATTTTTAATGAGCTTCTGGTTTGATTAAAAGGGCGATAATTGTTACTTGTTCAAATTTCGTACAATATGAAATTGACCATTTTTCTTTTACTTTAAAAATTGTGTATGGTTCATTGTCGAACGTATAAGACTTGTATATTATTCAAATTGAAAAAAAAATAATCATGTATTGAATGAAAATTTTCTGAACTACAGAAAGTTATTCTACATTTAATTAGTCACCGTTAGGATTCTGATTACTTGCAAACATAATTTAGAGTTAATTGTTAAATTGTGTATTATTATACGACGAATTGTTCAAGTATTCATAGCACGTGTTCCAATAACTTCCTTATCCATTCATTCATCATGCGAAAAAAAAATGAAAAATAAAATATGTCATCCTACTATATGTTAATTTTTTCAATCCAGAAATTTAAAACATATCAGTTTATTTGAACTTCAAAGCAAAATACTTCTTTTAATATATACAAACTCATAGGCACAAAAATAAAAAGAAAATAAAACAAGACGATAAAAACAATAGCATGTTTTATATTTATCAAAATGGCTTTGCACGAATTTAACGCATATTAACTCTTTGTTCTGTTTGTAACGGGGGCAAATGTTTAATATATCTTTGGCCCGAAAGAGCAAAAGATTACATGTAGAACTCTATTTAAAATAAAATAGTGTCCCAATGAGTATTTCTAAAACTTTTCGACTTCAAATAGCACTTAATTTATCAAGAAAAAAAATAAGTGCTACAATATGATATTTCTGAAGACACGCATAGCTAAAGTATGAGCTATTTATTTTCTCAAAAAAAAATATAGCACATAATTTATTTCTGAAGACACACATACATTATATTTCCGAAGACACGCATAGCTTAAGTATGTGCTATTTCTAGCCATGCCTCATGCTTGATGAAAGGGAAAATTATATAGTTAGATCATGACATTAGTCATGTTATGGTTAAAGTCTTTCTTAAAATTATATGTGTGGCCGTGTGTGATGGTGTTACTATTTCTTATTGTCTTTTTGGCATTTCTTATGTTGATCTATTTAAATTATATAACTATTCTACCATCATATGAGACATTGGGGAAAACAAAATGCAAGGTGTGTATTACATCCAAGATCCACCCACAAAAAACTATGAGCAATCTCCAATATCCCTCAATTTAAGTAGTTTTGCTTTAGTGAGTTCACACCAATTTTTAAATGATTAAAGATAATGACTATTAATTTTTTGTTCTCATTGCATAAGCTCATTATCTCAATTGTGTGTCAGTGGTACGTAATTTTATGCTAGCGGTACAACTATCGTTTAGGATATGGAATTTTGACAAAATTTTGACCTTCTGTACTTTCATGCGTATAATAAAATTCAGGAATGGAGAGAAATAAGAACTGAGTCTTAGAAGATGACACTAATAAATTCAGATCGAAAATTAATATGTACGATCATTAGGGAATTTTTTTGTGACAATGCTCTAATGTCACATTAAAATCATTTTAATTGTGAAAATATCACTAATAATTAATATTTTAATTATACCCATCCCCACCCCCACCTCTTCCATTTTTCCCTCTCTCCATAAGTGATATCTTCCGTCTTCTCTCTCGTGTTTATGAAAAAAAATTGAGCACTTAATAATGACATGTGACTGATCTTGATCACACTCATCAATTCTCAGTCCTGACAACACTTAAATTTGTTTTCTTGACTTCACTATGCAGTTTGCAGAATGTTCGATTGTCCTCAGACTCACAAACAATTTGACGCTGAAACTGTTCGTTACATAGAAAATCTCGATCCTGATAAAGATATTGAACACTTAAAAATCCAATGCTTGAAGCTCAAACAAAAGAGTACATGCATCTATCCCATATCAACAATGCTTCTAAAGAAAGGTGTAGCGAGAGTCTAACTCCAGAGGAAATAGGTATGATCATGTGTGATTACTACAAATTTTGAGCCAAGTGGAGAATGCTATTCCCCAACCAATAAGTGAAGAAGACTTCATGATGAGTTGATGACTTTCTCAGAAATAATGGATCAACATCTTGATGAGTGTTATAACCCAAACCCAATGTGACGTAGAATTTAATATTATATTGTTGCAAGCTTTAAATTTGTCAGCAAGAATTTTTGTTGTATTTTTAGTTCGCCTCCTTACTAAACTGGCAATAGAATAACCTACATGTGGCTAATAGAATGTTCACTCAGTATTGACTTGATTAGTTAATTAATTTTTTTAATAAAGAAAAAGTAGTGCAGTTAAGACATGGTATTATGAAGAGGGAAAAGGTGATATAATTGAAAATATTAATTATTGGTGGCACTTTGAATATTAAAATAGTTTTGAATTGGTATTAGAATAATAGTGAATTTTAATGTTTTAGAGCGAATTTCTCTTAAAAAAATGTTATCGTCTTCAATGCTGTTGTGTGATTTGTTCTTTTAATTTCTTTGGGAGAAAAATATGTTGTGTTATTTAATTCTTCATATTTTAATATAATTTTGAGATTCTTATTGAAATTTTAAATTATTTTTTTTACTTTTGAGAAAGCCTAGCATGAAGGAATAATATTAATCAATTAAAATATCAACTAAATATGATCAAACATCTTTACTTTTAAGAATAATATATAGAACCCCGAAAGAGAGAGCCTAAAAGTTCGGAAAGAGCATTCAGTTTCATTCAGTTGTCAAGTTTCTTATGTGATAAAAAATCTTTAGTTTAAGTAACATAATGTATTTCAATAATATTAAATAAAAATATATAGAACCCAAAAAAAAAAATAGCTCATTTTTTTTTCTTAATATTAGGTTTACATGATCTCTCTATTAAATAAAGAACGCATTTTCGGTAGTAAACAAAAATAACCTTTCAATTTTTTGTCACGCAATTCTTCCGTCTTTTCAATTGGTTTGTCTGTTTTACAACAGAAACAAATAAACTATCATTTTTAAAAAACAAAAAAGAAAAGTCGATGCAATTTGAATAGATAGTTCTATGGCAAGCAAAAGTGGCAACAAAATTTTGCAAAATTCTATAAATTTATGAAGCACAGTGAATTCGGTGACAAGAAGTTTTTTTTCCACATGAAGAGTTGCTGTGGGCCACCTTTCAAGTTTCAATGAAAGCTTAATTAATGGGCCATCGAACAATAAATTGGACCGCTCTAAAATCTTCAAAATTGCAGATCTCCTGATCTCCATTCTACGACTCTCTAAACCCTAAGACCACCTTTCAATTTACTCTGCTCTTTTTTCCACTCATCCCAGTCTTTCTCTGAGAGCAAACATGGCACAAGAGAAGCTTAGTGTCTGTCTCCCGCCTCTTGCGCAGGATGACCAATTTTACGCAGAAAAGAAGGTATGATTCTTAAATTTATGTGTGTTTGTATCTGGGCGTGAGCATGCTCGCTTATTTGTATTGTACGGTGCTCCACATGGCGCGTACCATATTGGTACTGCACAATACCATATTTTCATAGCTGGTACAGTAAATATTACCAAGTGTACGCTATTCTGGCAATTCTCATTTGGGGCGATACTGTTTAATTTTGGGGCCTCTTTTCTTGTGTAGAGATTATCAGATGCGAGAGACTTGAGATATGAATTTGAGCTGCCAATTTCTCTATCCAGGGATGAAGTTCTCAAAGTATTTGATCAGATGATCAAAACTGCCAGACTAATCTATATGGATGAGGTACTATTTATGTTATGAAAAATACCAAATTTGTCTTTTTTTTTCTGCCATTCTAATTATTAATGCGTTGTTGTACCATCAGATAGAGCTTTATTTTGTTGATGATGAAGACTTTGGTCCATTTAGCCCAAGAAATGAAATTGGGTCCCTCAATTTAATGTTAAGAATAATAGACTCTCTACTATGCACTGCTAGTCATCAGGCAATTCAAGTTTTACAAGAACTGAGAAATATAACACTCTCAAAAGTGAACTTAGTCGAGCTACAAAGTGCACCTGAAAATCATCTGACAATTGATGGAAGTTTCAACAATACTGAGGAAGATAACTTGCTAGTATCGTGGGCAAAGAATAATGGAGTTCGATCAAAGTTGAATATTGCACGTAAGTTTTTTTTTTCATTTTTGTTCACTTTTTTTGAGATTTTGAACCTTTATAATCCTCTGGGTATTCTACTCTACTCTTTATCTTCGTGATTATTATTGGAAATGCTAGAACAGACCCTTTTATTCTGTCAAAACTTAAGGGAAGAGAGATGGGCATTAGGTACTACCAATAGAAACTAGAAAGGTGTGGAATTGCAGTATTTTTCAATGGTTTATAGCAAATTTACGATCTTCATTTATCCAGTTTGTACATTAAGGTTTTGGTGTATGCATGCATGAAATTCCTGTTTCTTGATCGGGTACTGAAGTGCCTACTAATTATGCATTTAGGTTTCAAAGGGGCTGGAAGAGGGCTGATAGCTTCGGATGAAATATCTATTGGAGATGCAGCACTCGAAATCCCAGAGTCATTAATTATTTCTGAGGACCTTGTCTTTGAGTCAGATATGGTATGTCTAACATAGTCCCGAAGGGTGTGCTTCCGAGTTAGGTAGAGGGGGTTAAAAGGAGGGAGGGGAAGAGAAGGGGCAGAAAAATAAACTTTAACTTTGCTCCTGAGTTTAAATTGAAGGAGGTTATAAGAGGTGAGAGGGGGTTAACTCTTTATTGATTTCTTTACAAATCATTCACCTCCAATTTTGAGGGTTAAAAACTTAACCCCTTCTCTAAAAGAACTTCATTTTACATTGATTGTTTCTCCTGTGACAAACTAACCCCCTACTCCCTCTTGGATCCTCACCCCTCCCCCATTTTCTAGGGTAATCAGCTATCCAATTCAACATCGACTATTGCAGTTGATTCAGATTAGTGTGATGATCGGTGAATTTGCTCATTGGACAAAAAGTGTGCCTGGATGGGCATAGAACCTAATTTGCTCCTAGTACTGGTCAACCTCATGTATTTTCTGTGGTCAGAAGTCTACTGTCTCCCTGTAAAATCACAGGTGATCATATGATCTGTACAAAAGGGATCACAATACCATAAATTGTCCTCCAATAGTAGCAAAGTATCTTCAAAACTCTTCCTGCCACTCATGTACCATATGATATTCCTTTAGCTAACAACAAAAGGTTTTTGAAAGATGGTACAATGCATGGATGTGCTGCAATTAATTTTTTTTTTGTAGTACAATGCAGTTAAGGACTTGGAGGTCATGACTTTGGACACAATGTTAACTTTGTGGACCATGCAAGAGAGATTTAACCCAGATTCAAATTTCAAGATCTACTTTGACACACTTTCTGAAAATTTTAACACAGGTAGTGTTATATTTTTATTGTTATTTTGTTTATTAAAAGGCATAAATTTGAGATATTTGATCTCACAGGTCTGAGCTTTGGAATAGAAGCACTTGCTGAATTAGAGGGGACTCTTCTGTTTGAAGAATTAATGCAATCTAAAGAGGTCATCTATCTGAAATTTCTTCATTTTTGGAGTCTGCATTATAATTTCAAAAATCATAATATTCCTTGTGATCTATAATTCGTTGAGAGCATCTCCCTTTTATTTCAATGGAAATTCAAACATGACCAGCCTCCAAACCATCCTTACCTTTCACCTCATTGATGGGTAAAAAAATAAAAGTGAGGAATAAGCTGGCAATTTGTTTTATTTTTAGGAAAACACAAGAATTATATCCCTTTCTTTTTCAGCATCTGAGGCAGCAGTATGACATGCTATTCCCCATGCTTTTCTCTGACTATCCTGGCATATTCAAAAAGGAAATTTATACTTGGGATAAATTTCTTTGGGCTTGTGAGCTCTTTTATTCTAGCAGTATGAAGGTTGTTTTCTCCGATGGAAAATTGAAGACTTGTCTGGTGCCAATTGCTGGTCTTTTAAATCACTCGGTTAGTACTTTGTCAACAACTTGAATTTTTTTATCATTATTTTTGTACTTTTTCAAAAAAAAAAAATGCCTTGAAGTTCTCAGTCTGTCTTGTTTTATAACTAGATTATAGCACCAAACTAATACTGTGGTAAAATATGCAAGTCATAATTGAAAGGATATTTACAAAACTGAAGTTTCAAGGCCCCTTCTATTTCTCTTTTAAAAATATAAAGGCTTCCAAAGGATGCTTTGCCAGACAATTATGGCAATATCATAAGTGCTATTAAACAGAGTAAATTCGACCTTGATATCAATATTTATCCTTTTCAGTTATGTCCACATATTCTTTATTATGGCCGAGTGGATCCTTCTACAAAATATTTGAAATTCCCTTTATCAAGGCCTTGTGAAAGAGGGCAGCAGTGCTATCTAAGCTATGGAAGTCATTCTTCTTCTCATCTATTAATATTCTATGGGTTTATCCCGAAAGGAGATAATTATTACGACTTCATCCCTTTAGGTGAGTTTGAGATCTTTTGTAACAACTTGTCTATTCTTTGGCATTTTCTATATGTAGAATACATGTAGGCAATTGCCTGGTTTTAAAGATGAAGATTTAGATGGTTTCTTAAAACAGCAGCTAAATGGTTTTCTTAAAAATAGTCTGATACTCTGAGGCTCAGCTGTGTTGGTAAGTGCATTCCTTGCCTTCATTAGCAGTGAATATGTTCTAAAAAGCTGATGCAATATTTTATTTCAGTTTCAAATAGCATGTAAGAACTCTCCTATTGCAACTGATTCCCATCATTAGTTGCAAATAGAAGTCTACAATTAGGCTTACTGATGGAATAGTATTTTCTTTATATCTTTTTGACAATTTGCATCTGATGCAAAATCATACTTTTTAAGCTTGGCAGATAATAAAGTTGGGTTGCAAGATCTTTTAAGCAAGCAAAATTTGTTAACCTTGATTTCAATGTGTCAGTATTGTTGATTAAGGGTGCAAAAATTGCTGGGTGATATCTTGAAACATCCGCAAATTGTTTGGTAATATGAGTGAGGCTACGGTGCTTTGCGAAGTACAGGATGATTAGTATTATGGACTCAAATCTCAAAAATCCAAGCTCGAACTGTCAGTGGAATCACTCAATACAATCTACGTACTGAAACCTTTTGTAGTACCAAACATTTAAGATACTTATATTTTTTCGACTTTACCTCTTCTGTTCGACTTCACATCCTATTAGGCGATTAGAAAACCATAGTGTGAGGAAAAAAAAAGGCAAAAAGAGAAAAAACGACAAAGAAAACGAAAAATATACTAGCGATTGAGAGAGAAGAGTCAAAAACTCCAAGCACGAGATAGTGCAAGTGGGTAACTCTTATTTATTTCATTTATTTTATTCTCTCATGCAGGGACGGATATATTAAGGCCCAAGGGGGGGTCAGTTGACCCCTTAGATTTTAAAAAATAATGCTTTTGGTTAAGTTATTACCCAATTAGTTAATAAGTTTGGACTCTTTATTGCAATTCGACTACCATGTCTCTGTCTCACCCTTTAACTAAAATCTTGCATCTGCCCCTACTCTCATGTCTCTGTCTCACAAACACGAGTAGTGTTTCTATGAAGCATCCAAAACTATAGGCAATTATATTAATTTTTGAAGACTTAAATAACATAGTCGGGCCACTAAAATAATAATGTTTTCAAGTGAAAAAATTCACTACATAATAAATTTAGTTAATATTGATTCATTTTAAGACAAGTTTAGCATATCTTAACGATACGATACAAAATGCTACGATTCACGATATAAAATGCGATTCAACTTCTATGGTGCCAATTTTATTATTTTTGGAATTTATTTACTATTTTTTCAGATTTTTAAAAATGACCCTAAAATAATAATAAACTTATATTATTTGCAACTCCAATAAGGCCATCTTTAAAAAAAAATCCAAAATAATAGTAAAAAATCCAAAAACAATAAAGGTAGAATTTCATATCTATCCTTCAAAAAGTTGAAAATTACATATCCCCCTCTAAAAATTCATAATATCATACTTACCCTCGAAAACTATTTAAGCTCTCATATTTACCTGATGCTTTATCTTCTCCATTAAAATTAACCCTTCGGTTATGATTGCTTGTTTACCCTATTTGTATATAAAAGATTTTTTTTTTTTGAAATTGAATTCTCTTTTAATATGCTGCATATATTATCGATCATGAATGCTAATCATCAAAGATTTCAAATTCTTAGGAATCAAAATTGGATTTTCAGTAAATTGAAAGGTGGGAGGTGAAATAAATTTTGATGCATGGAGAGTTATTATTGGGATGGTGTGAATATGAGAAGACAGAGATGTAGAAGTCATGAAATATTTATTAAGATTTTAATTTGAGTTTAAAACATTTAATGTGGTTGCTTGGAGGTTTTGGATATATTTGATACATCATAAATTTTTATTGAGTGAATTTGAGAATTCTAATAGTTTGAAAGGGTAAGTATAATATTATGAAATTTAGAGGGGGCAATTTGTAATTTTGATATTTTAGAGAGATATACATGAAATTCTGCCAGTAAATAAATTCCCAAGATTATTATATTTGATGCCATATTGGCCTGATGAAAAGGTATTAAACTATTTCCTGCTTTGTTTGTAACCCTTTCAATGTTCTCTTTATGATAGATTTTGATTCTCCAGATGGTGACAGCTCTGCAAAGAGTCAACACATGGTAAGGGGAACATGGATCTCCAAATCCAATGGCTCAAGCACCTATGGGTTACCACATAAATTAGTTGCACATCTCAGAAATGCTTTGAATGGCGGAGATCTCAAGGACCCTGCTTCAGATGTGAGTGTCCTTTATACAATGATTTGCAGTGTTTGAATATATTGGATCCATTAATTACTGGAATATTTTTCTTAATCTTGTCAGACAAAAAAATTGACAGAGAAATGCTAGAGACAATATTATCCATTTTTAATCCTATGCTTGAAGAGCTAGGCGCATCTGAAGGCCTGAACTGGTACGCTTGCAAAAGTCAAACAGTAGTAACATACTTTTCAGTAGTTAAGATCGTGAAGAGTAATTCCTTTTGTAACCTACAAAAAAATCAGAAAGTCACATATAACCCATACAAAATTTAGGAAAATGACATGTTCTCTTTTATGGCATGCTGATTTGCACCAACCTGGTCCATTCGAAATATTATCTTGATTTGCTGGGAGGCAAGTAGACGTGGATAAGCAATTTGCTCTATTTTTTGAAAAGAAAATGCAGAGATAAAGGGTATAAAGGATGTCATGCATTAGTTTCTCATTTTTATATGCCACGTGATATTTTGACCTTCTATAGGAGTGCATGTGGTATTGACACTCCAAGTTGTTTTTTTTAACTCATTTCTTATTTTTATCTCATGATTTTCAGGGAAAATAGAAGCTGGGATGTAAAGCTAGCTTTAGAATTCAAGGAGCTGCAGAGAATAATAATTTCTTCTGTGGTGGCTTCTTGCTATTCTGGCCTCGAGTTGCTGGAACTCTTGTAACTGTAACTGATTCACTTGTTTTCTATGAGCTATACTAACTAAAAGGAGAGGAGAAAAACAAAAAACTGCTCATTGTGCCAGTCTGGTCCAAAATGGTTGTATAATAGATATCCATGATGTAATGCAAGGAGGAGGATCCAATAAGTTTAAGTTTAAGAGGGGATATCATATTTTAATCCAAGAGTATGATATCTGCCTTCATCACAGTTACGAGAGTGAGAATGAGCAACTTATCAAGGAATATTTGGGCTAAGTTTTTTTTTTGTTCATCTACATGCAAATCTTCAGTGTAAAAACTTGGTTGTTGTGGCTAACTTAAAAGCAACTTTAAGCTAATTAGAGTTATAATTCGGGTTTTGTTCCTTTCACTTATTTTGAACAATTTTTTTTCTCGGCGCGCTGGTAGATAAACCATTGAACGGATTTTACATGGATGATAAAAAAAGGGGAAGTTCCATGCTTAGTGTGATAGTAGACAAATGATAAACCTAGTCTATGTTGCTTATATATTAAAAATTACTTTTCCTTTATGACTGCTAAAACAATTCTTTCTTTTTCTTTAATTTTTTTTTCTTTATATGATGTGCCTGTTATATTTCTTGTCATTTTGTATTTTTGCGGAACTCCTGATTTGATTAGAGCTTAAATGAACCAGCCAACACATAAGCCAACGGCATTGGTTAAATTATAGGGTTGTAAACTAGTCGGGTTGAGTCAAATCGTATTTGGCTCATTAGCTTAATGAACCGAGTCGGGTTGGGTCAAGCTCGTACTCGGCTCATTAGCTTAATAAGTTGAACCGAGTCAAGCTAGCTCGCTAATTATTTTCCGAACCAAAAGTTTTGGTTTAAGATTGGCTCGTTAAGTTAACGAGCTAACCGACCTAACTCATTAAGGCTAATTTAATAGTTAATAATATTTTTATGATATTTTATATTAAAATTTATATAGAAATTATTAAAATATCTAATGACAAAATATTTCACACAATTTAATATAATGATTTAAGTATATATCATATCATAAACTATTTATTATACTAAAAGTTCATAATAAAAATATATAAATATAAAACATTAATAGTTTAATGAGCTAAACAAGTCTAACGAAATTTGAGTCAGTCTAAACTCAATCTCGATTCATTAACTTAATGAGCTTAACAAATCAATTTGTTAACGGTTGGATCCATTAATAAAAGAGCTAATAACGAGTTGTAACTAGAGTATTAAAAACGGGTCGGGTCGGGACGGGTTTGCACGGGTCGGCGGGTTTTGGCGGGACGGGTCGAGACGGGTCAACGGGTTTTCACGGGACGGGTTAGGACGGGTCCATTTTGGGGGTTTTGGCGCGACCGTCCTAGACCGTCGGGTCGGACGGAGTCGGCGGGGCGGGGGTCCAAGGTTTTTTTTTTTTTTTTCAAAATTCAAAAATAACCCAATAAAATTCAAATAAATTCTCAAAATTTCCGAAAAATTCAAAAATAATTATTAAGAATATTTAAAATATATAATTATTTATATTTTTTACCAAAAAAATTAATTTTTTCCATATTTTTTGAATTTTTTGAATTTTTTTGAATTTTCCGGGTTTGCACGGATTCCCGGGACGGGTCGGGGGCGGGTTTGGGCGGGTCGGGTCGGGTCGGGACGGGTCCAAAACGGGTCGGGTCTAGCACGGGTTTTTTGAAATTTTTTGCCCGCGCCCGTGCTAGACCCGTCGGTTCTAACGGGTCACGGGTTTGACGGGTTGGGTCACGGGTCGGGGCGGGACGGGTCGCGGCCACGGGTTCAGCGGGTCAGGTCTGACCCGTCCGGGTTTTTTTATAACTCTAGTTGTAACTCGTTATTTTTTTTTTGCCAACTCTGGTTATTTAGCTTTTGTCTAACCGTGCAATTGGGGGCATTTATGTCATAATGCACATAATGCTTCTGTCGTCTTCCTGTCCTTTCCAGTAATAACGATCATGACATGCGCAAGCACAACTCTTGTCTTGTTGGCTGAAAAGGAGACAGGATGGTACCCGGTCTTAAATAACTGGAAAGGATTAAGAAATTTGGTTGTTCTGTAAGTCGGTGATCGTTGGCACCTAATCTGCTGCTCGTTTTCTATAAGAGTAAAGGCTGTAAATAAGTTGAGTTCCAACGAGCCGAATTTAGTTTAATTTTGGTTCATAAAATTTAAGTTGAATCAAGTTAAGTTTATAAAATATTTTGAATTAAAAGTGTAGCTTAAAATCGATTCGTTACTAATCGAGTTAGTTCATTCACCAATGTATGTTTATTGATTTGGTTTGACATTTATATTTAATATATTTATAGATTATAAATTCAGTATATCTATAAAAATGATACATGATTAGTATAAAATTGATATATTAATAAATTATATTTTTAATAAAATCTTTGTTGTACTAATTTGAATTAATGGACCAACATAAAAAACTACCGAGTCAGATATATGAGCTGAGTCACGAGTGAGTACGAAAAATCGTTAAACCGATCAGATGATGAGATAATGAGAGATAATGTGAGATGAATTATCAGATTAAAGTTAACCAATTACTATATGTACGAAATCCATTATCATTATTATCATATATTATTAAGTATCACACAATTGAGCTGATAGTCATAATAATGATAATAGCATTGTTCAAGTTTCAATAAGTAATTAACGACTAGCTAGATTTCAACAGCAGTGTGCGATATTAGTATATTACGATTAATCAACTTCTGTTTAGCACCATTAATTGTCAATAAAATAAAAAAATCTAATACTACTCATCCAAATCACTATTAAAATACAATAAACTATTCTAAAATCATTAAGAGGCATTTGTGATAACATAATATAAAATCCTCATATTGAAAAAGCAAATTATCTGACAATACATCATATAAGTGTGATAATGTAGGATGTAGCAACTTTTTGTGTGATAACTTAAATACTGCTACAGCTTACAAAACAAAACAAAAAAATCAATTGAAAATATGTTACTATGTTCCAGAGGTAAAATTGAAATGATGAATAGCCAAATATTAACGCTATTTAGTTCATTCTTTTTTCAGAACATGAAATGATGGGATTAAATTCTTCAAATCATGCTACAATCCTCCCATGAAAAAAATATATATTTAAACTAGCGATAATTCTCCAAGTTCACCTTGTTTTTATTAAAAAATAATTTATATAAAACTGTGGTGGCAGACATAAATCATTGCAGCAAATACACGTCATTGATAAACCAAGAAGCAGTCACAGATTTGCCATCAACCAAATCAGCAACTGCTATCTTTTTTTTGTCCTGTGACGCAGTGCTTTTTCCGGGTACACAAATTGGGCAATCCAAATATTTACGCCTCCCACTAACTTGTAAATTGTAATTGGCGCGGCTTTTAACAGCCAACCCCTCTGTCGGCTCGTTCTATTTTTTCCCCTTTTCTTCTCTCGCTGCACCTACACACCAGATAGATCATAGAGGTAGAGAGAGCTCTTTACTGAGTCTTTCTCTCTCTCTCTCTCTCTCTCTCTATTCCCAGCAAGCAATCCTACAACAAAGTTGTTTTTTGTTCTGTTTGGCTTTGCTTGTGATTTAATCTTGTTGTATCCTTCGGGAAGAGGGAAAAAAACTCAATAAGAGCTATTTATTTGGTTTTTAGAAAATTCTGTATGGCAGTGGTGAGTAGCTTCGTTCAGTGGGAGAAAGATGTGTTCTTTTCAGCAGCTGAAAAATTGCAGGACTCAGCTGACGTGTGAGTAATTTTTTTTTTATTATTTTGACTCATTTTGATGATAATTTGGAAGTTTTAGTTTTCAAAAAAGAAATGAAAGATAATTATTGAAAGTTTTGGTATCTGGACGCATACTGTCTTAATCTTTTCTGGGAAGATTGTAGAATTTGTTATTTGAGGTTTCTAGTTTTGAGAGTGATATTTTTACTTGTTTTGGAATTTCTAACAACAGGGTAAAATCGCCATGGCCATGGGTTATCTTTCTTTTGGGATTTGACATAGTTTTCTGGATACATATGAAGTAATTGTAATGCTTAGTTTCATGTTGAATGAAACAGCCGGTTACCATGTAAATTGTAATGTGCTACATCATTTTTTTAAAAAGGAAAATCCATGTCAAGGATAAAAATAAGGGTAAATTCTCGCTACCATTTTCAAATATTCCTCAAATTTTTAGTTGTAACTAAACAAAGTGGTATATTTAGATAAGATAGTTTAGTAGTTTAAAGTATTTTTCTTTACACAAAATTGTGGTAGTTTTTAAGGCATTTTGATCTTTCTATCATTTTAATATATTATTATATTCATTTGTAAAGTTATTTTGTTTCAATTCAGAATGGAATCATTGTATAGAACTTGGCTTCATGGATGTACCAGTGGAATCTGCTCGGAAGACTCGGAAGAAATGCAAAGAGAGCTGCAAGCAGCTCTTGGTACTGCTAAGTGGCAGGTACAAAAATAGTTTTAATTTTTTATGCATATACCCTCCAAAACTTCATACTTGTATTTCATGCTTTGATATTGCAACTGAATCAAATTAGGTTTTGCGCATCTAGATGAATATGCCCTTTAAGAAGCTGGTTCTGGAAATTAACATGTTAAATGCCATATTTTAATTTGGGAGGACAAAAAAATAATTGTAGAAGGTCAGAAAGTTCTGTCAAGTGGTTTTAAAAATGACTGGAGCTGATCTATGCAAATTTTATTTTCTTCAACTAAAAAGACAGTAATTCTGATAATTTAGTATGGTGAATTAGTGATTTTGATCCAGATGCTACTTTCATATAGGCTTATCCTAACAAAGAGTCTGTAGTAAATGATAAAATTACCAAAAAAACAAAGAACTACCTTATTGGAATATGGATTTTTTTAGTGTTTATATTTACTCTGCTTCCATTTTTTTTTCAGTTGGAGCAATTTCAGCAAGCAATTGCTGTAAGTCATGAAAAGTACCCATCAGAAGAGTACTGTTTCTAGACATAGGCAATTTGTATCAGCATTAGAGAACCAAATCAAAAGAGTGGAAATGTCAGTAGCTAATAATCTCGCAAAAGAAGGAAAACCATCTTTTACTTGGGTTAAATTGGAAGAAGGTGAGAGAGAGAAGACTTTGTTGCCTCTCTCTTCAGAAACACTGTCCAAAAGAAAACCAGATAGAGCAACGGAGACTGAAAAGGAGGCTCCTTGTAAGGGAGAGGAAGAAGTCATTATTCAAATTGAGAATTTGAATGGAGAACGAGAGGTGGTATGTAATTGTCACAGGACGGGTTCAACAAGTTTTTCAAGAGGATTGGAAGCACAACCAAGGGTCAAATTGTTTAAAAACAATGATTTTAGGGTGAAGGATAAAGAATCAGTGCCCAAGATGAAGAATTCATTTTCAAATGATAGGGACTTGAAAGGGATTCCTTTTATCTCGCAGGTATGTTATTCCTTTTACCAGTAAGAGCAATTTGTAATGAACAACCATGATCAGTAAGGTATCAACAATTTTGGAATGACGCTGACTGGTATGAACCTGTAGCTAGTAGGGATGTATCTGTGCCAGTATGGTTGTAGTATTGTACTAATTATGTGATTATTATAGTTTAAACATTCGAGGTATGTAATTGCAATTTTTGCAAATTCTGCACAAATAAAACAAGTAATCACTTCTACTTGCATTAAACCAATATCCAATTTTAATTTCCAAACTTATAAATCTACATGTAGAACTTTACTAGACAGAGTGAAAGGAGTAGAGGCTGCTTTTATAGATTGAAGGAGAACCTGAAAAGCTCAAATTTGCAACTGAATTACATAAGAGGCGATAGGATCATTCAATATAATTCACAACTAAGCCGATCGATTCGAGCCACTTTTTTGTTGGTGAGGCTATGGTGCTTCGTGAAGCACAAAACCTCCCGTACTTCACGTCCATGTCTCGAATTTGAAAGTTCAAACGACCGATCCAAACCGTTGAATATGATCTTCATATTGAACTATCTTTGGAGCAAAATTTATATTTTTTTGATTTTTTTTTGCTATTTTTTAAATGGGTACAAAATCGTTAGTTTTGGATGGTGTAGAAATCATTAGATCAGCAAACTTTGTACTCATTTAAAAAATAGCAAAAAATTAAAAAAAATATAAAATTTGATCTCGAAGGATATTTCAATATGAAGATCATGTTCAACGGTTTGGATCAATCGTTTGAACTTTCAAATTCAAGATACAGACGCAAAGCACGGGAGGTTTTATGCTTCGCGAAACACCATAGCCTCACTATATATATAGAGAAAGAGAGAGAATTAGGTTATGGTGTTTTGCAAATTACAAAAGCGTTATGTACTTTGCGCTTTTTTTTTTTAATTTTAAGTAAAAAATGATCGATCCAAACTGCTCAATCTAATCTTCATATCAAAATCTATTAGTAAATCAAATTTTATATTTTTTGGAATTTATTTGCTATTTTTTTGAATAAGGGGAAAACTATCATTTTTGGATGAATCAGAATTCTCAGATCAAACTATTTTCTCCTCATTAGAAAAAAAAATAGCAAAAAAAATATAAAAAATATAAAATTTGATTTATTAATAGATTTTTATATGAAGATTAGATTGAACGGTTCAGATTTATTATTTCTGACTTAAAATTAAAAATAAAACATAAATCATACAACGTCTCTGTACTTTGTAAAGCATTATAGTCGGACTCATATATGTATATATATTGATGAGTCCAAAAACATCTCCACATAAAAGATCCAAATAAAGTAGAACCACATTGATTTTAGAAACTTGATGTTAAGAGTTGCTCGATAACTAGTTTTTGCATTTTGTAAATAATGCAAGCTGTTACGGCCTGGCTCGCGCACCACAGCTGATTTACAGCAAGACCAATATTTATGGGGCAATTTAAAATAGCATTTTTTAAGGATAACTGTTGCAAAGATAAAATTTCAAGGTCAATTATCTTAGGATGAACTCAAGAAGTCTATTATCATACCAGTATAATATAACACATATGATTTACTTTTAGCTGTTAGGGATTGATCGAACTGCTTTTTATATCCCTTGTTTCTCATTCTTTTAGTTTATTTTGTGATTGGTTTGGATTTGGTGAAGGTGCTTAACAATGCTTTGGCTATCAAACTAGCTATGAATCACCTGTGGACCTCTGTTTACCTAATTTACCCTTTCTGATAATGGTGACTTCAATTACCACCACTTGGAGAGCAATAGCAAGCTTTCCTAAAGTACCCATCTGATATATGTTAGAATTTAGAGTTTAAAGTATACGGTTATCTTTCTTTCCAAAAAAATAAAATAGTAAACGGTTTCTTTTACAACTTTCCTTTTCAAAAAGGGTAGAATACGGTTGCTTATGCGTTTTTTTAATTAGGTTGTAGCAGCTTTTGTGGCTTTTCGAGCAATAATAGCCTTTATAAAACTTCAATGCCTTTTTTTAATTTCTCTGACTTCCTAAAACAGTAGAATTTGATTATTCTTTTTTGCAGTGCCATTTCTTGTTTATGCAACCTGATCAAGCAAGTTTCATTCAGCGTGAGTTGAAGCCAATTTTAGCTGGACACTGGGACATGATATTGATTGGGCTGAAGCAACAATGAAATTCAGAATAAAAAAAAGCAAAAACACAATTTCAAGATATTAAAAATGAAAAGAGAAGAAATTAACAAAGATATAACATAATCCTGTGGCAATTCATTTCACATCTGAGCATAACACTACACCAAACACTTAATTCCAAGCATCGATTAAATTGAAATCGACTATAACCTAATTACATGTACGACTAACTCCAACCCGCCACCAGAAAAACTAGCCCTACATCACAAGCACATGCGAACCTCCTACACCAACCTAAAAAGAGAACCTAACCCTAGATCTAACCACCGAACCCATAAAGTGTCCTGCCCTGGCGCTTGAGAGCATACACCACATCCATGGCGGTGACAGTCTTCCTCCTCGCGTGCTCAGTGTAGGTCACAGCATCACGAATTACATTTTCGAGGAAGATCTTGAGCACGCCACGCGTCTCCTCGTATATCAATCCGCTGATACGCTTAACGCCACCACGGCGCGCCAACCGCCGGATCGCCGGCTTGGTGATACCCTGGATGTTGTCTCTCAGCACCTTCCTATGACGCTTAGCGCCGCCTTTCCCTAAACCCTTACCTCCCTTACCACGGCCAGACATTGTTTTCTTGAGTTAAGTTTGAATTTGGGATTTCTTCCTTTGGAGGGATTGAAATTGAAATTGGGATGAGGAGGAAATTGACGGGTGAGAGACTTTATAACATTTTTGGAAAGAGTATGGACCGTTCGATTGAGGAGCGATCCGTGGGCGCGTTGAAATTTTTATGGCGGCCGTTGGATCAGAAGTTCTAGTGTTTGATTGGTGCAAACGAGCGCATTCGAGTCGCGTTCATTGATATTCATATTTCGGTTCGTTAACCGAGAGTCCTCGCGTCTGGACCGTTCGATTGAAGCACGATCCGTGGGAGTGTTAAAGTTTTGGATGATGACCGTTGGATCAGGATACCTGGTATTTAATTGGAGACCGAGCGTCTGTGACCGATTGACCAATGACAATCAATTAAGCCAAATTCTTACAATCATATTTTCATATTACAAACTAAGTTATAACAATCAAAATTTTCCATATTACAAACCCAGTAATCAAATTTTTTGCATATTACTAGCCAAATACCAGTAATCAAAATTAATGAGCCAGCAATCAACAACAATCAACAACTAAAAGTCTAAAACATCAAAATACCTTAAATATTACAACCTAAATATTGAGTTAATTTCTCAAATATTACCCACACCTTATATATTATAACTACTAACCAAATTAAAACATCCAAGTACCTAAAACATACTACTCTTTAGTCTCAACTCAGATCTCAAACTATTTTCTAAGATATTATCAATCTCAACCTACGGCTCAATATGCAAGCAATTAAAATCTAATCATTATCAAAAGTTACTACCTGAGATCTAAAAAGCTAAAGAGTTACTAATATCCTAAACTACAACTACAAGGCAACAAAAGCTTTAAAAAAAGTTTAATATTTCTACTTTATAATTGAAGTTTTTTTTTTTAAATAGTTGAACTTTTCGAAGCTATCTGGATCCAAAATGGCAAGTGGACAAAATAATTCAATTAGGGGTTATTAAATATATATCTCTAGACACACTTATTCGATCCGAACCTGATCCGATCCGACATGACTCGAAAATAAATGAGTCGGGTATGAGTTTAATTTTTTTTATCCGAATCGGATCGGGTCGAGTTGACACGGACCCGATCCAATTAATTATATTTTTTGAAGTAATTTATGATTTAATACTAATTAAAACTTAAATATACACTAATTATATACTAACTAAGATTAATTATAAATTAATTAATATTTTAATGCTTAAAATTATATAAAAATATTTAATTATTTTACACGAGTCGGGTCGGGTATGGGTCAAAAAATTTTGACCCAAAATTAATCGAGTCGGGTCAAGAAAAATAATAAAATAATGTGACCCGACCTGAACCAGACCTATTGACATCCCTATTTGCGGCACTTCATTGAACCAAAATACCTTCAAAATATGGGAAAGACCTGGTTTCTTGATAATGAGTTATTTTGATAATTTTGATAAGAATTTTAAATAAATATTAAAAAAATTAAAAATTGTAGATATATATTTTTATTTATAGGTCGGTAGTGTTTTAAATTTCATTATCACTTGATAGTCCATCAAATATCATTAAATTAAAATCATAGTAAATTGTATAAAATTTTGATGATTTTTAATGAATTATCAAATAATAATAAATTATATAAAATTTGAAGCACTATCAATGAATAAGTAAAATAATATATTCATAATTGTCTTTATATTTATTAAAAATTCATTGTCTCAAAATAACTATTATATATATTTAAAAAGAATACAAAATTATAATAGGATCCGAATAATAGTAGAAAAATGTAGCTCACGATCCCCGTCCTAAAAAAATTGTTCATCTTATTATTTCCTTTCATTTCATCTCCGTGCTGCCAGTTTTTTATTATTAATAATTATTATTAAATTAATATTGTTAAAAATAAGAGTGAAAACTGTAAAAATTCAAAATATCAGTTACGCCGGGATGACTTAGGTAGATCCAATGGGCGACGATTAAATTTTACATTTCTCACTCTTATTTTTAATAATATTAATTTAATAAAACTTATTATTACTAACAACTGCCGTGCTGCTTATGACGGTAAAAATCCGACGACGAACTCAAGACAATTTCACTCTCAGAGTCCCAGTCAATCTCCGATAACCGGACCACTCTCTGCGTGGAGATTCGCGCTTGCACGAATCCTCAAAATCCATCAGTTACGCCGGGATGACTTAGGTAGATCCCCGCCTTCTTCCTTCGAGAGAATGATAATCTCTAGTCTCTAGATCTGACCTCTCTCGCTCCTCCCTCCTCCCTCCTCTCGATCTCGGCCACCACCACCCCCCTTCTCCGATGGCGTGCCTCGCGCTATCGCTCCAGCCAACTAATGGACCCGATATAATGTTACAAAGTCGCGAGTGGTTCCCCCCTTCCCGCGCGCTCGCCGCTCTCTCCGCCTTCCGTCTCACTCGCCTCTCTCAGTCCTCCCACCGCGGCGCCGCCTCCTCCGCCTCCGCCTCCGCGCCGTCGCAACCCCACCATAGTTCCGACGATCTTGATTCATCTCTCGGTGACGATCCCCTTGCGGCTTCCAGCGGCCAGGTTTGACATTCTTCCCTCTCATCTTTTCGTCAAAATTGTTGCCATCTCTCTAGGATCACCAAGGTTTGAATCATGTGGAAAAGATTAGAGCATTCGTTACTTCAATTCACTCGTCTAAAGGAGCAGTTATATCAAGTTCAAGACATTTTTGCATATTTCATGTTTGGGCGTCTTCTTATTGTACTGAGCTGAATCCTACAAGTTCATTATTGTATCAGTGGCAGCTGTGTAGATCATGACAGTAGCAAAAGTAATACCTCAGGATAAGAAAGATCATTGTAGTGAATCAAGTTGCAGAGCGGTTAAATACAAATGGAAGTCGAAAAAATGACCTACCCAACTGATATAAATGAAATTCGTGTGAATTAAGTTCTAATTAAACTGCCCACAATTGCATATTACAAGGTGATTATCAACAATATAAACTGGATATCAGTGTGGCTAAATAAAATTTACTCTGTCTTAACCAATGTAAAGGGGGTTATCTACAGTAAAATTTAATCAGTTCGCGATAAATAAAGTTCACATGAATGATGCATACTTTGCCACAGATTGATGTAGTATTTTACATATACTTTGCTGATTTAGGAAAGCTGAGTTGGATCGATTTGATTTTCTTGTCTAGCAAAATCTGACATTGTTTACTTATTTGACTTGCACTGTTATGAAATCAGGTGATTGTTGGAGTGGAGTCAAAATACCGAGTAATCTATCGGCTTGTGAACTCAATTTATGTACTTGGCGTAACAACAGCTGATGATCATGCACGTGCAGCCACTAATGCTTTTGATTGTATTAACACAGTCAACCAAGCTGTCGCTGTTGTTGTTGCTGCCTGCCGTGGGGTTGATGTCACTCCTGAAAAGGTGAATTTTGTTTGTATTTTGTTGTGTCTATAAATGAAGGTTAGGTTACCAAGCGTTTTCAAAATAATATTTGCTGTTAAGCATGTTTAATGGAAGAAAAGTCATTCTAGTTTCTAGACCTACTTATTATAAATTCAAATGAACGTGTTCTACATTACCATGGGATAATACCCAGTAAAGCAACACTATTACAACTCGAAGTTTCAGTGCAACAAAAATGACAATTGGCTGGCTGATAACATATTACTTCATCATCTTCTTCTTTCTCTTCTTTCCCTGCACAAAAGTTATGATAATATGCTCTTGTGAGGAATTGAACTTAGGACATTTGCTCCCAAAGGGTGTTAAATAACAAATTCCTCCAAAAAGTCAACTTACTAAAGTTCAATGATCTTAATTTTATGATTATAACAGGTGCATCGAAAGTACCCTGAGGTATACATGGCATTGGATATTGTCCTACGTGGAGCTGCAGGTTCTGTCAGATTGGCTGCAATTCTGTCATCTATCCATGGAGACAACATTGCAAAGCTTGTTTCATCTGCACCTGATGCTGAGTCACGTGTAAGAGGTGCTGACCAGTGGACAGCTCAGATGGAGGCACTGTCTGCTGAGAGGCGGGCCACACTTGAATCGTTCTCTGGGGCTACTTTTGAGCTCCCATTGGAGACTCTTGCTGCTGGTATGTTGAATCTCTTATTTCTAGTTTTGCACCATGCTGATAAGAAATATGTTATTCTGTGGGGGGAAAGAAAACAATTTTTCTATTCCCTTCTCCCCCTTTTTGCCTCAGAACTTTATTTCCTTTCAAACTGTGAATTTGTTATTCTAATGCTTGCATACATCTTTTGATTTTCATTGCTGTCGGAACTTGATGGAACGAAATGTGTATCAAGTAATTTTACTTATTATTAGACATTTATAGCAAGCAGAAAAATAAAATCTATATACTTTAGACTCTGTGTTCTTGGATTATGTCAAAATAGCAGCATGTCATGTAATACTTACCTGTGGCAAATGCATCCTGTGATTTTGATGCTGGTATCTTATAACTTGATAGGTGATGAGGCTGCTGTTGCAATTGCACCGGCAGTTGCCACGGAGGATCAGTCACAGAAAGATCAAAGCCCTCAAACTACTGAAGAATTGACTGAAGAGAAAGACCCATTTGCAGCCAGTGAGAAGCTAAACAAGCCTGAAGAAGCCCTAGTTGGTGGTTTTAAGAAAATAAATGATCCTTCAGCAGATCCCACAGCTGCCCTGGTGGGGCTAGAGGTCACCACTTTGCCCCCAGCCGAGGCCACCAAACCTACCTTTGTAAATGTTGAGGGTTTTGAGGGTGATTATGGTGGTATTGAATTCGGTAAAGAAGAAGCCTCCCTTAATGAGGCCTTTGAAGGGTTCAATACTGCGTTTGGTGGTGGTCTTGATGCTTCAGAATTTGTGACCACAACCAAAACCAAACCCAAGGGTCCAGGCTTAACAGGTCTGGAATTACTGGCAACTGGGCCAGGTGGGCCTACTCCAGCTGCAGCTGCAACATCCCAGCTTGACGGCTTAATGGCTGCACAGGCAGCTGCAGAGATGACTACTCCAGAAATGTATATCCATGAAGAAATCAATGCAGAGTTCAAGGAGTCACTTCTTTCCCGAGTTGGGTTGAAGGGCACCGTTTATTTGCGTACCCTGCCACCCAAAAAGGCGGCGGGAAAGGAGATTGAGTTCTCCTTCAGGCTCGAGGGTACATCTGGAATTAAACGTGCTGCCTTGTTGAGCTCCACAGTTACCAGTCTTGAAAATAATTTGTTCCACATGCGAACTGGATCCAAGGAGGAACCAATTCCTGTTCTGAAGTTCAGCCTGCAGCCAAAGCTTACCCCATTGCCTCTTAGGGTGCGGTTATTAAAACGACACAGTGGAACACTCTTGTCAGTGATGATACAGTATGCATCTAACCCATCCTTGCCTTCACCTCTGACAAATGTCATATTTGCAGTAAAGCTTCCAGTGGACCCGACACTGTTGAATGTTTCGCCCAAGGCAGTCTTGAACAGAGAAGAGAGGGAGCTGAGATGGCACATACCGGATATACCACTCAAGGGACCTACTGGCAGATTGCGGGCCCGAATGCCAGTTGACCAGGATTCCAGTGAGGGAGAGTTGGATGTTATCGGTATGGTGAGGTTTTCAGGTCAGGGCCTAATGAGCTTGTCTGGTGTCTCAATTAAATCCGCTAGTGAGGCAGTTGTGCAATTTGCTGAGGTCAGCCATACCTATTCTAGTGGGAACTACTTGTGCCTTTGATTTGGTTCTTACTGAGGTGGCTATTCTTCTAAAAAAATATATTCTTTTCTTGTTTTCCCTTCTCCATTTTTTAAGAGTGCATTCTTGATGTATGTAGAGGGGTTGGTATTAGGAAAATAGTGTTTGTGATTCAGTGTTTTTTTTTTGGTCCTCTTTTTTTATTTGCTTAGCGAGACTTGCGTGCTTCTTTTGCTTCTCTTGTCAGTGTTGAGTTTTCTGTACCATTGTATAAGAAATTAATATCACAAAATATAGGGCTTGTCATCTTTTGTGATAATTCTTTGCACTGTTTAGATACTTATTAAGGTGTCACACTCTTGAATGAGAATCAAGAGTGAACTAAAGAATCAGAGAGGAATTGAGAAAAAAAATTCAATGGAATAAGATAAATTCAGCTTTTCAAATCGAGACTGAGATCAAGGATCAAAAGAAAATTTATCAATTTTATTCAATTTTTTCATATATTGGTTTGTGCAATGGAGTGCCTTTATATAGGTAATATGCTTAAAGATAACACATCTCAATTTGATAAACAAACTAATCTAAATCAATCTCATCTCAGTATTTCATCTATTAGCTAATTCAACGATCAGAATTACTTTAATTCATCTTCTACTCTGATCCCGCTCGTCAGTGCAAGTGCTTTGTTTAAATCATTGCTTTAGACTCTACCTACTTGCCCATAACTAGAATTTAAATTGGAGACCATTGTCGCTGCTTCCTTTCTCCTCCTTTGGTTGAGCTGGCCATCAAGTACATTCTCCTCCCCTTGAAAGGATTCTTGTCCCCAAGCATAAGAGTAAGACAAGAGAGTGATAAGTCCAACCGGGTTGATATTGCAATTGGAGGGATAATCCTGTGAAGTAGAGGCAACTGCACCACTACTGCCATTTGTGGAACTAGCTGATTCGCAAAGCCAAAATTTTGGTGTGTGTTACCAGCATCTATGAGAAATAAGTGGACTTGAATCTTGTGAGCATCATTTGATTTGGGTAGGTTCGTTTTATGTGCACACAAACATAATACAGATAGTGTCTCTTCAATTGCTAATCTGATCAATTTACCCTTGGATTCCAATTATATAATTTCTTTATCATAATGCACCTGTATAGATTCAAAATAAGAGAGTCAATCCATACCCAGAATCAAATTATCTTTTGATCATTAAAACTCAAAAATCTCCTTCCAATGCATGATTGGTCAATATAACCCACAAATTTTAAGGACTTGTGGTTGCTGCAACCCTTGGGTTCAGAGATGGAATGAGTTGCATGTGTAGTACCCATAATTACTGGTCTCTCCATTAGAATCGTTGCATCTGCTTCTTCACTATTAGTAACAGATAGGACACCTGATTCTAAACCACACATCATATGCAGTCCTTTATTGTTGCATTTATGGTCCTTGTAAAATTTCTCATTGCATTTGAAATATAGTCCCAAAGCTTTCTTGTGTTCCAAGGATAATGTATTAGAAACTAACAGTTAAGTAGAGTTGTTCGAAAATGAGTTGTGAATCCAATTTTGTTCATTGGATGCCTTGTCAAAACCAATAAAGCTTGGAGAAGAAGGTTGTTTGTAGCTGGTGCTGTGTGTTTGTTTCAAGGTTTGTGGCTGATTAAAGTCAATAACATCTACAATTTTAGCTTTTAACCTGCTAAAGAATCCCAACAATAGTAATCATCCTCAGAATATATTCATCCACTGATCCAGATTGATGAATATGCCTGAAATCATCCACTGGAATGCGAGTTGTAGCAGGAGCAAATGGGTCTATCAACTCATCCATGAACATAGGCCAAGAAGGATCTTTATTGTGCATTTTGTAATATCGTGTCTTATCTTATTATTTTACGTAATTACTTGAATTAGCTAGGTTAGTATAAATAGGCATGGGCCTGCTATTGTAATAGTTAGTCAAAGAATTGAAGAACACTTATCTACTTTTATTTCCCATTTTATCGAAAAACTTGTAATCTCGCTTTATAAATCAAACTCGAGTTGCAATCCTTTATTGTCCATTTTCTTTAAATGTCCTTGTTGTGATTCTCATTAGAATCACAACAATTGTATCGAGCTTACGATCTCATCCGAGGAGTCGTAAGTGTGAGTGTGTCACGGACCGGTGTGGCGGTCGGTGCCGATTCGATTCGGAATGGTGACCAAGGCGGACTTTGAGCATTCTCTACAGCGAAACTACGAGCCGAGTTCCGTGCCGGAAATGGGGGATTTGAAGGTGCAAACGAATCTTAAGTTCCGAGAAGAGGCGGAACGTGCGGAGCGCCGTTTTCTTTGCGCGGAGGAACAATCGCGGGTCTTGGTCCAAAGGTGATTCAAACTATTCGTCGGGAAATACGGATGCTTTAGAAGCAAAATTGACAAGAAGCGATGCCCACACCCTCCCACTCGAGAGTATGGATTCCGAGTCTCACCCACGGCCAGTTTCAACTTATCGTGCGGTCCCATTTGGACAAAGGTAAGAATGTGGTGAGGAATCGACTTCATCGAAGAGATATTAAATTTCATTTTCCTCGGTGATTGCCCCGGTTTAATGGTGTTAACCCGATTGAGTGGGTAAGAAAATGTCAATCTTTCTTTGAACTTCATCGAATCTTAGGTTCGATCTTAGAACTCAATCGCCACCCTACGAGTTCTTTGAAGATGCTAGTGAATGGTATGATGGCTATTTGATTGACCATAGACCTCCTCTTTGGGATGAGTTGATACGGTAGTTAAATCTAGATTTAGGCGTGTTATTTCCAATAATACCCTTGATGAATTGAAAACTTTACAACAGCATGGGTCTATAGAGGAGTATTGGCATCAATTTGAAAAATGGAGATCTAGGATATTATTGGAAGGGAGAAGATTTACTGAAAGAGATTTCATAGATAGCTTCATTAGTGGATTAAAAGGGGAGGTGAAACCATTTGTATTGGCCTTTAAACCAGTTAGTGTGGATGCTGCTCTGGAATATGCCCAATACATGGAGAATGCTACTGAGACCTAACTAAAAAGAATGAAATCAACAGTTAGGAGTTTTCCTACCCCTCAAGCAGTGAATAGGGTGTCTGAAAAAGGTCATTTCAGTGGGCATAAGGGAACACCCACGACTGTTAATCAGAGAGGGACCTTGATGGATCAAAGAAGAGCTTTAGGGCTTTGTTTTAAATGTGGAGAAAAATACTATCCTGGTCATCAATGTAAAATTAAACTACAAATGTTCTTTGGGGACCCAGAGCGAAACAAGGGGAGGAAAATACGATCATACACTTGAGGAAAACCACACCCAAACTACTAGAGAAGCCTTTGTCTCCATGCATGCTACCTCACCTAATCAATGACCAAATACAATGAAGTTTAAAGGACAACTAGCAACACTCCTATCTATGCCTTAATTGACAGTGGAAGCACTCATAGCTTCATTAATCCAATGGCATTACAGGGTCAAAAGTGTCAAGTACAGGAAACTAATCCTATGATGGTGATGGTAGCCAATGGAGAAAAGATGGTAACTGATTCAAAATGCACTTCTTTGCATTTTTCAATCCAAGGGTATGATTTTGAGCATGAGCTAAGGCTCCTGCCTGTTAGGGGATACGACATGATCTTGGGGCTTGACTGGTTATCCCAATTTGGACCCATGACATTAGATTGGAAACATAAATGGGTGGAATTCCCATTGCACAGCCAAATGGTCAGACTACAGGTCCAGGATGAAAAGGCCATTATTCAAATGTGTGAGGGAGTAGAGATTGAGAAGGAGGTCAGGAATCAGAGTGAAATCATGGTAGCCCATATTTGGTTGTGTGAGGCTGAACCAGGAAAGGGTAGTGCACCAGTGGCAACAAAATTACAAGAAGTTTTAAAACAGTTTCCTGAGGTATTTGATGGTACCAATAATGCACCTCCTTGCAGGGATATTGATCATAGAATTCCTTTACAACCTAATTCACACCCAGTTAATCTCAGGCCCTATAGGTACTCTCATTTTCAAAGGTTGGAATTAGACAAAATCATAGAAGAGTTGCTCAGCAATGGGGTCATTAGACCTTCAACAAGTCCATTTGCCTCTCCAGCTTTGCTAGTTAAGAAGAAGGATGGGTCTTGGCGCCTATGTGTGGATTATAGAAAATTAAATGAAATGACCATCAAGAACAAATACCCCATACCAGTGATTGATGACCTATTAGATGAATTACATGGTGCTGTTATCTTTTCTAAAATTGATCTCAAGGCAGGCTACCACCAAATTAGGATGCACCCGGAGGATATTGCCAAAACTGCCTTCAGGACACATGAAGGGCATTTTGAGTATATTGTGATGCCATTTGGGTTAACTAATGCCCCAGCTACCTTCCAAGCTCTAATGAACAAGATTTTTAAACCATATTTGAGGAAATTTGTGCTAGTTTTTTTGATGATATACTGATATATAGTTCTGACTTGGATTCCCACAAACAGCACCTAATTCTGGTATTACAAAAACTGAAGGAGCATCAACTGTGTGCTAAACTCAGTAAGTGTGAATTTGGTGCTAAGGAAATAGAGTACCTAGGCCATATAATTTACTGCCATTTGGAGTGGCAACTGATCCCAGAAAAGTGGAGGTCATGAGGGAGCGCGGTGCCCGAATAATGTCGAGCTCGAGGGGATTTTTGGGTTTGGCAGGATACTATAGAAAATTTATCAAGGATTATGGACTCCTCGATGGCTTGCTTCTTGATTTACTCAAGAAAAATACATTTCAATGGAACCCACAAGCTGATATGGCTTTTAACACCCTTAAGCAAGTTTTAAGCACAGCCAGTCCTATTCATGCCAGATTTCAATCAACAATTTATACTGGAGACAGATGCATCAGACAAAGGGTTAGGAGCAGTGCTTATGCAAGGTAGAAGATCAATTGCATATTTGAGTAAAGCCTTAGGGATCAAAAATCAAGGGTTGTCTACATATGAAAAGGAATTAATGGCTGTGTTGGTTGCTGTTCAAAAATGGAGACATTATTTACATGGGAAACCCTTTATTATCAAAACTGATCATATCAGTTTAAAGCACTTACTGAAGCAAAGACTAACTCACTCCCTACAACACAAAGGCCTGTGTAAACTAATGGGATTGGATTATGTGATACAATACAAAAAAGGCACAGAAAATAGAGCTGCTGATGCATTATCTAGAAGACCCAGTGCCACTAAAACAACAGAACTTAATGCAGTATCAGAAGTACTGCCCTTATGGTTGCAGGAGTTAAAGGAGAGCTATGTGGGAGATGAGTGGGCTACTCAGGTCCTGAAGGGTGGAGAGTTACTTGACTCTCAAAGAGAAAAGGTTACCATGCATGAAGGCATTATAAGGTATAAGGGAAGGATATATGTGGGGGTGAGTTCAGATTGGAGATCAAAAATTGTTAAAATATTGCATGATTCAAGCATTGGTGGGCATTCAGGCATCTTGGGGACATATCAGAGGGTTAAAAATATGTTCTACTGGCCACAGCTTAAGGATTATGTGTTGAAACAAGTGCAGGAATGTCATACATGCCAACTTAATAAAGGAGAGAATGTTGCTACCCCAGGTCTTCTTGACCATTCTATACAGTGGACCATGGTCCCTTATATGTATGGATTTCATAGGTGGCCTTCCAAAGAGTGGGGGCAAAGATGTCCTACTGGTAATTATTGATAAATTTACTAAGTATTGCCATCTCCTTACTCTCTCTCATCCTTTTAATGCAACTGAAGTAGCACAGCTCTTCTTGGATAATGTTTATAAGTTGCATGGGTTGCCAACCCAAATCATCACGGATAGGGATCCCCTCTTCACTAGCGATTTTTGGCAAGAAATTATGAAGATGTTGGGGGTTAAACTCAATTTTAGCACCGCTTACCACCCTCAAACAGATGGTCAGACCGAGAGACTTAACCAATGCATTGAGGGATATCTAAGATGCATGATTTTTCAAAGACCTAAGGAATGGGTCAAATGGGTCCCTTTGGCTGAATGGTGGTATAATACCAACTTCCATACAGCAATTAAAACCACACCTTTTGAGGCCCTTTATGGATATAAACCCCCTCAGTTATCTCTAAGTGCTATTCCTAAAAGTATCAATCAAGCTGCCCAAGATACATTCCAGGAAAGACTAGCTGCTATGAGGGTGTTAAGGGAGCAACTGATCCGAGCACAGAATAGAATGAAAAAGTATGCCGACAGTAAAAGGAGTGAAAGGAAGTTCCATAATGGGGAGTGGGTGTACCTAAAATTACAGCCGTATCGGTAGATTTCAGTAAGGAAATACTGGTACGCATAAGTTGAAGCAGAAGTATTATGGACCATTTGAAATTGTGGAGAAAATTGGAACGGTGGCATACAAACTCAATCTCCCTACAGGTTCCCTTATCCACCCAGTCTTTCATGTGTCTCAGTTAAAAAAATATAGGGGTAGTTTGGGAAAACCGGTACTGAAGCTACCAGTCATCAGCCCGGGAGGAAGAGTAAGAGTGGAACCAATAGCAATCCTTGACAGAAGGTTAGTTAAGAGAAGGAAGATGGAGAGACTGGAAGTTTTGGTGAGGTGGTCCAATTTAGAAGACGAGGAGGCCACCTGGGAAGACCTGGCATCATTAAAAGAGCAGTTTCCCATGCTTAAGCTTGAGGACAAGCTGTTTTTGATCCAAGGGGCATTGTCAGGTAATGAAATGAAGCATGAAGATATAAGAAGGCTGGGAGCCGTTAATAGTTTTGAATTTGAAATTCGCGGGACGCGAGTGGAGAAGGAGTTGGGCCAGGCGTGTGGTGAGTCGAGTGAAGTCCCAATTACAGTGAAGGTAGACGGGCCAGGGAGTTAAGCGTATTATAGGATGGGAAGGCGCCACGATTACTTACTGAATTAGCTAGGTTAGTATAAATAGGCATGGGCCTGCTATTGTAATAGTTAGTTAAAGAATTGAAGAACACTTATCTACTTTTATTTCCCATTTTATCTGAAAAACTTGTAATCTCAGTTTATAAATCAAACTCTGAGTTGCAATCCTTTATTGTCCATTTTCTTTAAATGTCCTTGTTGTGATTCTCATTAGAATCACAACATATCGGTGTCATTTCCTAGCATCACCTACTAAATAAGGAATTACCGTTTTAACCTTGTAGGCCTCAGGAGTGTTGTGGACCTCAAAGAAGTACTCATAATCTTCTAACCATTCGATGACTTCAGTCCTATCGAAGCGTTGAAGATCAATGCGAGGTGGAATCCATTTCTGGTCAAGAAAAGGACGAGCATATTTCTCATCATGTTGGTATTCTCCAGAAAAGATATGAGTGGCATGAATAAGTTGGAATTCACTGGAAATATTGGTTCTTGAGGAAGATTAGATCTGTCTAGCAGTCAGGTTGGTGGTGGCGTTGAATTGTTGTGAGGTGCCGTAGACCGAGGTGTTGCCATAGGAGTTGGCTATGTGGGAGATAGCTAAGAAGACACGAGCGGATTGTGGAGGAGAACTCTCAGAGCGTGCCATTATTTTTTGAAACATCAATTCAGTAGAAGCAAATTGGGTATGTTGAGCTTCAATTGTTTGAGTAAAGCGAGCTTCTTGAGTATCAAGATGCTGGGAAAATTGCTCCATGACTGAGGTTAGTTGCCGTTTAATAGTGACTGGATTTGTTGTTGGAGATCAGTGGGAATCGCCTCAGGAACTGGTTTGGATGGTATCGTCATGGAGGAAGAACAGTGGAGTTGCAACAGAGAGATGAAGAAAAACACTCAGATATAATCGATAAGGCTCTGATGCCACTTGTCACACTCTTGAATGAGAATCAAGAGTTCAACTAAAGAATCAAAGAGGAATTGAGAAGAAATTTCAATAGAAGAAGACCAATTCAGCTTTTCAGAGCAAGACTGAGATCAAGAATTAAAAGAAAATTTATTAGTTCTTCTTAATTATTTCACAATCTGGTTTGTAAAATGGAGTGCCTTTTATATAGAAAATATGCTTAAAGTTAACACATCTCAATTTGATAAATAAATTAATCTAAATCAATCTCATCTCAATATTTTATCCATTAGCTAATCCAACTATCACAATTACTTCTTTAATTCATCTTCTGCCTTAGCCCCACTCGTCAGTGTAAGTGCTTTATTTAAATCACTGCCCGAAACTCTACCTACTTGTTCATAATTTGAATTTAAATTGAAGACCGTTGCCGCTGCTTCCTTTTCTCTACCTTGGGTTGAGCTGATCATCAGATACTCCAAGTGTGACATAAGGACTTTTTTCTTGGCAGTAAATATGGAAATAGTGTGCACCTGATCTTGCGTGTATAACTAGCGAAGGCACCCATCCAAGGGATGCTCATGGACATGTGTATATATTTGTGTAGAGGTGTTACTTTTATCCGATTATTCGGTATCGATTCGATGCTGAACCGCATCCGAGAACCAATCTGGATCCGATTAATTTGGATAGGATCCGATTTTGTAACTGGCAAAATAGTAATTGGGATAATTTACTTGAAGATGTTGAATCATAGAATAGTATTTTTTAGATGGATTAAATTAATTGAGAATTATTATTTTATTTTGTTACGATGCTATGTTATTTTGATAACAAATACACTTTTGATTTTTGGAGCTTATGTTATGTTATTATATTAATATATTTTATATGAGATGTTTAAATATTATAATTATAGATCCACAATAAAGAGTTCTAAATGCTCTGTATTAGATCCGGATCGGACCTGATAAATTATAAATAAGTTACGGATACCTATGTATCCGGAAATATTATACCAAATTTTCTACTATTAGATGGATAGCCAAACTCAGAACCCATCCGATTTGAAAATAATAAGTATATGGTACTAAACTTGAACCCTGAATACTTTTAGAATGGATTCAAATAAGATGGTATCCGGATCTTACCCGACCCGATAACACCTCTATTTGTGTGGATTTGCACACTGTCATCGTCCTTTTAGCATGAACTTGCAAGTACAAAGTGAAGGTGTATGACCGCTTCTGTGGCGTGGCAGGTTTAATTCTATCTAGTAGTACTAATTAACCTGAGCATGCTATGCTTGATAACATATTGAATTATTGGTAGCAAAATACAAAAACAAAAACAAAAACAAAAGCATTTACAGAGCTTGGAAGTGCTATTCTGTATATATATCCAGATATCACTAGCAAGTTGACAAGGGATCAAGACATGATTTACATGAAAGACTTTGGTCCCCGGTAAAATCATTAAAGCTTGCAACACACTCTACTGAGGAGTCATATAATACAATGATTGCTGTTTGTATAATATTGCATAGACCGATATGTATGCCATATCATCATGTGATGGCATCTCATTGTTACAAGCTTTCTAATATTCATGATTTCTCGCCTTCGTCTTTTGAACATTTGTCTGGTTGCATTCGGATCGTTCGTCTTTTTGCTTTGTATATTCTCCTTTTAATCTTATCATTAAGCTATCTTTTTGTGCAGCGAGATACGTAGTGTGGTAGAATGGTAAGATGAGAAAATCCAAAATGTTGTTTGAAGTTTTGATTCAACCAGATGAGATAATCGTGTTAAAATTGCACAGCTTTGGTGGGGAAAATAGAAAAGTATAACAGGAATATTGGATTTTGACACGACGCGGTATATTAATTCCTCACAAACGTAAATCGACAAAGATACACTGGAACTAAATAATTAAATATATAAAATTTCATGTAATCTAATTAATGGCCAGAGTGGCAAGAGCAACTACGTGCGATATTACAAAAGGAGAATATAATATGAAACATGAATTGTGGGGAACATAGTTTTACACACATATAATGAGAAATTTTTTATTAATATATTTCAAGCTATTTCAAGCTAGCTAGAATTTTATTAAGCTCCTTAATTTTTCTATTAACTATCTCTGTCTCCTCTAGAGCATGCTCATGGGCACAGTAGCAGCCACAGCTACACTCTCCACTGCACGGCAGCTAAGCGATCGGATCAATCTCCACCCCGCTGAGCTTTTTCGTGTCTCCGACACCGGATTCACCAATTTCCTATTGGCACGCCTTTTGATATCTCTCACCTCCATTTCTGGTAATGGTGCTCGGACCAATCCGAATACTAGCTGATACCACCTTGGCCGTAATTTTCTTGGCAAATCCATCTATTTACATTAAAAAAAAATCTTAGCAAAATATGACAGTTAGACAGTATACAATTTAATAAGTAATAACAGGCTACCCTTCTGAAGAAGCACCATTCAGGATCATACAAAGTTATAGTTTATTACAATATTACCTCTTGTGGAGACTTGATGCATTTTGGCTTCTCGGCATCGGAAGGAAGCATTCTACGAGCGAGAAATAATTCATCTGCAATACACGGTACCGATGGCATTTTGCAACAGGGATCATGAAAAGAGAACTCAAAGACATTCGGGCTCAAAGAATAGTCTTGATCACCAGAAATGGAAGGAGACAAGGTTGGATCATGCTCATAAGAATCCGGATGGACGGCTGTGATCAGGAGGTCCGAAAGAGAAGGCGAAGGAGAGTGTGGTTGGAGCATTTTTCTGAAGAGAGCAACTGTTTTGATCTTTTCATTACAAGGCACATGCCAGTAGACAAGAGGAAGGACTTTGCTTATATATAGAAAATTGTACATTAATAGCCAAGCAGAGGGAGGTGGGGGTTTCCTATTTCCACAGAAGAAAATAGAGCAAGCTAGACTGGACTTTTTTTTCACTTTGTAATTTTTTGACACACCATTTGTCATGTTTCTATTTTTGTTAGCGTAAGAAACAAGGCAATTGTTTTAATTGATGGAAAATGTAGCCTTCCCCACTAAAGAGTGACGACTATAAAAAAAATCTCGAATTAAGCTTGTCAGAAAAATAATTCTACCGTGTAAACATTTATGTAATATATAGCTGTTATCTCCAAAGTATTCTTCGAAATAAATAAATTGAATTTTAGATTTTTTTTACATTTTTAATATAAAATAAATGTATTTCTATCAATTTAAAAGCCTTAAACTTGTCATCATAATTTAAATTTTTTAACAGCTCAATTCAATAGATTTTGTATGGTCAAATAATTAAATTTTAAATTCATCCAAATTTAATGCATGTTTTATCTAAATGATGGATATCATATGTACCATTATTTTTATTTAGCTTGAATAACATTTTTCAGCGCATAAATAAAAATAATGAATGTCCGTAGCATGAAAATTGAATTCACTTTAAAAATTACCTGAGAAAAAAATATCAAATTGGGCTCTAAAGACTAAATAAGCAATTCAAATAATTAGTTTGAAACTCAAATTATTCGTGAATTTTATCAGTGTTCGAAATATGATAAAATTACACTTTATCAGAGATCATCTGGGCCAAAGGCCCAACTCAAGCCCAACCCGATCACTTATTTTATTTTAATTCGCAATCCTGATTGGATTGGGTTCTTTTTGGCCCAGAGAAAAGAAACGCACAGATTGCTCGTTTTTTATTGGTGAAGGTGCGCACATAGAGAGAAGAGAACACAAGTTCGCTTACATAACCGCGCGAGAGAGATTCTTACCTTGAGATCTCGCTTCACAGCCATGGCGCCTCCGACCATTACACACGTGATCTTTGACATGGATGGCCTTCTTCTCGGTCTCTCTTTGTCTCTCAATATTTTTTTATCATACCAATTAGCTTCATTTTGGTACTCAAAAGAATATTCCCAAAAGTCGTCTAAGTCTTTATATTGTTTGATATTTAAGTCATTGATTCAGTTTCATCTGGTAAATTAATTTATTTTTATGCAGTAACAGTTGTTGGTAAATGCAATTTGTTTAATTTCTGATATTTTAGATGGGGCTCTTCCTCCACGCTTAAATATCTTTTACAAATGCAGAACTTTTATGGTACTGTTGCCTGTTGGTATGGAGTAATTAATAAAGATGGCATGCTAAATCCAAAACCTTTTTTAAAAACACTCTTGTACTTTCCTGTACTATATATAGTCTTTATAGGTTGGTACTTGGTATTATAGCTAGGAATAAATATGTATTTTTACTTGGGTTAGCTTTTAATGTATCTAAAAAACATGAGTGACACAAGTGTGACACTGTAGTGGGTTGAGAATTAGTGAATTACCGACTTCAATATCAGTCAAGTTGGACGCGCAAAAACTTGACTTTAACCCGACCAATTAACCCAAGGTTTCAGCCTTGTATGTGTCTGGTGACTTTATCTGGGTGAGTGAGAATTTCCAGCTATGAAAAGAAAAAAAGTGAAGACAAATGGGGTTTCAACCTTTTAATTGAAAGAAAACAATAGCAGACAGCCAGTTATAATTTGTGAAAACACTTATTCCTGTGTTATAAAATGCAATTCAGATACAGAGGGTTTCTACACATTGGTACAGGAGAAGATACTGGAGAGGTATGGGAAGAAGTTTGACTGGTCACTAAAAGCCCAAATGATGGGAAGAAAGGCTATCGAGTCTGCCCAAATCTTTGTAGAGAACTCGGGGTTGACAGGTCTTCTTTCTCCTGAGGCATTTCTGGTAGAACGAGAAAGTATGCTTCAAGAACTCTTTCCATCATGCACCCTCTTGCCAGGTACAGTACTTTGTTTAAGAAATGTTAAGTTGGTACCAGTGGCAAGTGAGAAGTTTTATGCCCTTCAGGCCAGGTGCCAAAGGTGAATACATATTACATATACTATCAGTACCAGACTCTTCTACAGTACTGGCAACTACATTTGGGTTCCAATCGAAATTTGAAAATCTAACAAACATGCTCCAAAGCAAACAGTTCGTCTCTAACACTTGTGCCGCCTTTTAATGTTGATTAGGGTTTTGGTCCTATTCTTACCTTCCATACTTCTCAAAGCCAGAATGTTGCAAATGGTAGTGGCTGATTCCGGTACAGTATAGTTGTAATAGCATGCACTATGTACCAGTTGGAATCTGACTTGTACCACAGTAACAACCTATCACCAAATTGATCCAGATCAGTGCCATTTCAGACCTGTAGCGAACCAATAATATTCATACTTGTTGTACATAAGAATAATTCAATTAGTACCTGCAGCAAACAGGTAATGTCCAGTGCTTTTTTGTACCATAAGTTACTTCTTCATATTGATTGAGTTGATTCAATACTGGTGATACTTAAATAGGATATGATCTAGGATTTGGGTTAAGCATGAGTGATGTACTATGCCTACACCTGGCCTCTGCTATTTCTTTTATACAGGAGTGGAGCGGTTAATGAATCATCTTCATGCGAAGGGGATACCTATGTGTGTTGCCACAGGGTAATTGGTCTTTCTCTCTCGTTTTCTTCATTTATTTATTTATTTATTATTATTATTATTTTGTTGTTTAAAACCAATCTTTTTGTCTTTTCAGATCTCATGAGAGGCACTTTAAGTTGAAGACACAAAATCATGGTAAATTATTTTCTCTAATGCATCATGTAGTGAAGGGTGATGATCCTGAGGTGAAACAAGGGAAGCCATCCCCTGATGTTTTTCTTGCTGCTCTAAGGAGATTTGAGGTACTAAAAAAATAAAAATGTCTTGAACTCTTGATTAGCTGATAAATTATACTTTTCTCTTTATAAAGATTATAACTTATTTCATCAGGGCGATGTGGATGCTAGTAACTGTTTGGTTTTTGAGGATGCTCCAACTGGGGTAGCTGCTGCTAAAAATGCTGGGATGTGAGTCTCTCTCTCTCTCGCACCCCCAAACCCCGGGAAAAAGATCTATATATGATTTTTATAGAGTATAATTGTACAAGACGGCAAAGAGTTCGTTTTGTTTGTTAAAATTACTAATAAAATCGTTGCAAATGGATCTATTATTAGGTCGGTGGTGATGGTACCAGATGCAGCACTGGATTTATCCTATCAGAAACAAGCTGACCAAGTTATAAGCTCTCTCTTGGAATTCCAGCCCCAATATTGGGGATTGCCACCATTTGACGATTAAAATTATTAGTGTTTAAGAAATGACACCATTATCATTTCTTGAGTGATTCTTTGTTGCCTCTATTATTGTGGGGCTAAAGCTCAAAACTCTTTCAGTAAAGATCTTGGATAGCTTTTGTAGAACTGGCGGTTGTATTGCTCAGCCTATAAGAAATGTACATTCAATAACATTTGGATGAAGGCATGTAATAATTAAGCTTGGCGGTGGTATATTGACATTATCAACCTTTGAGGAGGTTAAGTATTATATATAAGGTCGAAAAATATAGACTCAGTGTTTATGTTAGTCGGCGCT